>CM040122.1:180625232-181845980 GCA_022559845.1 Amorphophallus konjac
AACCCCAACCGACCGTGGCGCGGGGCGGTCAGCTTCGCTGCCCGAACAGGGTCTTCTGGTGGGGTGCCCAGGGTGGAGCAGTCCCCTTTGCCGGAACCTCTGGTCAGGCTCGGTATCTCGGGCGACTTCTACCGGCTCTGCCGGTCGATCACCGAGAGGATGAGGGGGGGAGAAAAGCGCAGCACTCCCGCCGGGGTCCTTGATATCCTGATGGAGAGCGGCCTGGTCATAGCTCGGACAGCGGCCGTGATGGCGGTGGGGCACGCCCGGACAGAGGCGGAGCAGTCGAGGCTTGCTTGGACCCTTGGTGGATGCGAGGGAAAACTATCCCGGCTCGAGGGGGAGCATGAGGGGCTCCGGCGGGAGTTCCTCTCATTCAGGGAGGTGGCACGGTCGAGCCGACGGGAAGCCGAGGCGCTGGCCGAGCAGCTAGCAAGGGCCCAAGAATCGCTCGAGAGGAAGAGCAAACGTCTAGAAGACGAGCGTCAGCGTCACATCGAGCTGGATGGCCTCTGGGAGCTTGAGCGCGGTGAGCTGTAGGATCGGGTGGAGGACGCGGAGCGCCTTCGTGCTGAGGCCGAGGCGGACCGAGCCCGGGCGGAGGGCCGGACGATCGAAGCCGAGCGGAGGATGACCGAGCTAGAGGAGCATCTGGCGAGGGCGGAAGAGCGTGCGGTCGAGGCGGAGCGGGCTCGGGACGGGCAGGTCGAGGCGGAGGTGATCGAGCGCTACAAAGGCTCGGAAGCTTACTCGGCCGACCTGATTGAAGCTGCCCTACCCTACTATGAGGTAGCGCTCCGCCGGGGTGCTTGAAAAGGATTCAGGCAGGGCTATCGCCGGGCGATGAGCTATACCAATGAGCACCTTGCCGGGGGTGATTTTCCTTATGGCCAGAGTTATGACTCGGACGAGTCAGTTTCCAGCTCCTCATCTTCGGCCGAGGAAGAACCGGAGGAGTCACCTCCAGCGGGGTCACCAACTCCGGAGGCTCCGGGAGGGATCACGACCGGGACAGTTCTCGCACAGGCGAGGTCAGTGTCCAGGCCGGCCGTCACCGAAGGTACCGGGGGTGACGCGTCCCCTACTGCTGTTCCTGAGCTTCAAAGTGGGCCCGAGGCCTGATGTATTTTGCTTTATTTTTCCCCTTCCCCTTTTTGTCTATTTTTCCTTCTGTAAGAGGACTTCTTTATGGGAGGCAATAAAGGACTTACTTTGTTTGATCGCTATCTTTGCCGTGATTTGGCTGGCGTATCGGGGGCAGTTGGAAGGTGCCGATATTTTCTGCACTGTTTTCGCATACCGATTCGGGAGACTTCTGGCGGGGCGTCCTTTCATTCCACCATGCTTTGAAAGTCGAGGCGCTTCGCGAATCCCGCTAGGGCGGGGGCCGAGGAATTGGAGGTGACCTTCCAGGGGAGGTCCTGTAGCGTGTTTTCGAGGGGGGAGTCATTTAAGGCGCGTGGCCTCCCTTGGCCTATAAAAAGGACCGAAGGGTGCTCCTTCCCTCTTAACACTTAGGACTCTCGTCGGCGGTCTGCTCTTATTTCCTCGTTTTCGCTCTGCGTTGCACCGCCGTGATCGGAGCATGGAGGACCCTTCAGAAGATGACGCCGCAGATGACGGGGAGCGGCCGGTTCCAGCTGTCCTGGAATATCGGTCGGGTCCCACGGTCGCCGCGTGTGCATGAGACGGGTCCGACGGTCGCCGCGCGGATCTGGAGAGGGCTTCGATGTACGGGGGCACGCCGTTTGCCTCCTCTTAGCTCCGGCGAGGCTTCCGGGCGGACGCCGAGATGGAGGGCGGACGGGGGAGTTAGGGATGCCGGCCGCCATTCCCCTCCGTGGGAGGGGAGGAGGCGGCTCCAGTTCCTTCCTCACCCCTGTCCGCAGCCTCTTTCTCTCTCTTTTGTTCTTCATTTCTTTCACTCTTCGGGGGCTGCTTGCTTTCTGTTCGCCTCCAAAGAGTTGGTAGATTGGCAGAGAGGAGACCTTCACGGCGCTCCTTTTTTCCAGGTTGTTGCCAACTTGGAAGGTAGCCTTCCTCGCGTGAAAGGTGGCCTTCTCCTTGCTGTCCCTCTGTCACCTTTGTCACGGTCCACCCGAGCCAACTGGGTCGACCATCTCTTGTCCGAGCCAGTTTCTACGCGAGGCAGAGTCAGTGGCTGGATGCGAGAAGGTCAAGACTGGGTCGGCCGGGCGATGGCCATTTGCCGCGGTGCTAGATGGATTTTTGCTACCTTTCTGATGTACCAACAGTTATCTTGTATGAATGCAAAAAAAAGGGGGTTTATTTTACCCGATTTGTTGATACAGTTTTCAGAAATAAAATCTGCGTAGTGTGGTTGCGTTCCATGTCCGGGGAATGGGTTCCCCTTCCATTGTGGCTAACCTGTACGCACCTTTCCCGAGCGTCTCGATCACTCGGTAGGGGCCTTCCCAGTTGGGGGATAGCTTGCCCGCCGCCTCCAGTGGTCGAGAGGCTTCGGTCTTCCTGAGGATGAAGTCCCCTGGTAGGAATTGTCTGCCTCGGACCTTGGTGTTGTAGTACCGAGTGAGGCGGCGCTGGTATTCCGTAGCTCGGACGTTCGCGATCTCTCGGAGTTCGTCTGCCAGGTCGAGGTTCTCGAGCAACTTCTGCTCGTTTGCCTCGGGCGAAAAGCTGATCACTCGGAGAGATGGATTGGCGATCTCTAACGGAACGACGGCTTCGGTGCCATATACCAGCTGAAAAGGGGTCTCACCGGTTGCCGTCTTGGGGGTCGTTCGGTGCGACCATAGTACGCTAGGCAGTTCCTCGAGCCAGCTACCCTTAGCCTTGCCGAGTCTGGTTTTTATGCCCTTCAAGATGGTCTTGTTGGCATTTTCAACCAGCCCGTTGGCCTGAGGGTGGGCGACC
Source organism: Amorphophallus konjac (assembly GCA_022559845.1). NCBI lineage: Eukaryota > Viridiplantae > Streptophyta > Magnoliopsida > Alismatales > Araceae > Amorphophallus > Amorphophallus konjac. The sequence goes on from CM040122.1 coordinate 180,628,128, forward strand.
GAAGTGAAGTGGTTGCGGATATTTAGGTCGGCGCATCTGTCTCGGAAGTACCGAGAGTCGAATTGCCGCCCGTTATCGCTCACTATCACTCGGGGGATGCCAAAGCGACAGATGATCGATTTCCAAACGAAGCCCCAGACGACTGTCTCGGTGATCCTTGCTGTTGCTTCAGCCTCGATCCACTTGGTGAAGTAGTCGATGGCGACGATGATAAACTTCTTCTGGGATTGAGCCGTTGGGAATGGCCCAAGGATGTCGATCCCCCACCGAGCGAAAGGGTAGGGCTCGGTAAGGGTGATAAGTTCCGTGGCTGGCTGATGGACCAAATGGTCGAACCGCTGGCAACGGTTGCAATGTTGTGCGTAAGCCGTGCAGTCGCGCTGTAGGGTCGGCCACCAGTACCCCTGCCTTAGCAGAATTCTGGCCAGCGACCGACCTCCTGAATGTGCTCCGCACAGGCCTTGATGAATCTCTTCAACAGCTTGGCTTGCTTCGTCTAGACCGAGACACTTCAGAAGGGGCCCGGAGAACGATCTTCGGTAGAGAGCATTGTCGAGGATGACGAAGCGCCGAGCTTGGTACTTCATTCGGCGGGCTTCCCGAGAGTCGGAGGGCTCCTGGGAGTCCCGTAGCCAGGACAGGTAGGGGGAGCGCCAGTCGCCGGGAGTGGCCGAGTCAATGGCGAGGAGCTCCGAGTCTATGCTCGGGCGCTCTAGCTCTTCTAGGAGGACCGATCGTGTACCTTCCGGGTCTAGGGAGGAGGCCAGTCGGGAGAGGGCGTCCGCCCGAGAGTTTTGCTCCCGAGCTATTCGGACTACCTCGAACTCCTCGAACTGCTGGGCCAGGCTCCGAACCAACTGTAGGTATTTGATCATAGGTACCTCCCGAGCTTCGTACTCGCCATTGACCTGGCTTGCAACTAGCTGGGAGTCGGTGTGGATCCTGACTCGCTCGACCCCCAACCGTCGGGCCATGCGGGCTCCCGAGATAAGGGCCTCGTACTCGGAAGTATTGTTGGATGCCAGAAAGTTGAACTTTAGGGCGTATTGCAGCTCTATTCCTTCGGGGGACTTTAGGAGGATCCCTGCACCGCTACCGACCGAGTTGGACGATCCATCGACGAACAGCTCCCAGGTTGGCCCGGTTGCTGTCGGAGGCCCGTCCTCGACTGGAACGGTGCTCTCGGCGATGAAGTCGGCGAGCGCTTGTCCTTTGATAGCTGATCGCGGCCGATACGAGATGTCGTAGGCCCCGAGCATGATGGCCCATTTAACGAGTCGCCCCGAGGCTTCGGGATGGGCCAGAATCTTCTTCAATGGCTCGCCGGTTAACACGGTGATGGGATGCCCCTGGAAGTAGGGTCGGAGGCGCTTTGCGGAGGTAACCAACGCTAGCACGAGTTTCTCGGTTGCGGGGTACCTCCGCTCGGCCTAGTCGAGCACCTTGCTGGTGTAGTAGACCGGCCTCTCGACTCCCGAGTCATTTCTGACTAGGACCGAGTTGACCGTTGATGGCGTCGCCGAGAGATAGAGCAACAAGACCTCGCCCGGGACGGGCTTGGAAAGCACCGGGGGCGAAGCCAGGAACTCTTTGAGCTCGGCGAACGCTGTCTGGCACTCCCCATCCCATGCGAACGTAGCAGATGCTATCTTGGGCCCCCTCATCAGCTTGAAGAAGGGCAGGCATCGTTCGGCCGCACGGGGCAGGAAACGACTGAGAGCAGCGACACGCCCCGTCAGACGCTGGACGTCTTTAATACACGTGGGCGGGCGCATGTCCAGGATGGCCTGGATCTTGTCGGGGTTGGCTTCGATCCCTCGCTGAGTGACCAGGAAACCCAGGAACTTCCCGGATCTTACTCCAAAGGCGCACTTGGCGGGGTTGAGCTTCATGCTGTACTTCAGGAGGGTGCCGAAAGTCTCGGCGAGGTCGGTGAAGTGGTCTTGGGCCCTCGGGGTCTTGACGAGCATGTCGTCGATGTAGGTCTTGACGTTCCGACCTAACTGCCCCTCGAACATATGGTTGACCAGTCGCTGGTATGTGGCTCCAGCATTCTTCAATCCGAAGGGCATCCGGGTGTAGCAGTACACGCCGTAGTCGGTGATGAAGGCGGTCCTCTCGACATCTTCAGGGCTCATTCGGATCTGATGATAACCTGAATAGGCATCCAGGAAACTGAGTATCTCGTTGCCCGAGGTTGAGTCAACCAGTTGGTCGATGCTCGGTAGCGGATAGCAGTCCTTGGGGGTGGCCTTGTTCAGATCGGTGAAGTCTACGCACATTCGCCACTTGCGTGTAGTCTTCGGCACCAGGACGACGTTGGCTAGCCACGTTGGGTACAAGACCGGTCTGAAAAGACCAGTTTCTTGTCCCTTGGTGACCTGCGCCTTGATGATCGCCTATTTCTCGGGCGCATGCTTCCTTCTCCGCTGCTGTACGGGTCTCACGGTGGTATCGAGGTTGAGCTTGTGCATCACAGTCTCCTCAGGTATACCAGGGAGTTGATCATCGGACCAAGCGAAGACCCGAACATACTCAGAAAGAAACTCCTTGTATTGCTGTTGTTCCTCTGGTGGTAGGTCGGCGCCGATCCTTACTCCTAGGGCCGGGTCGTCATTCAGGAATACCGTTAATAACTCGCCACCGGGCTCGGTGGTCACGGCTCTTCCTTCGACTCCCCTGGGGCCCTTATCCTTCCCGTCCGGCCTTGAGGCTTCCACCGAGATGTTGTAGCACCTTCTAGCCGTGGCCTGGTTACCTCGGACTTCTCCCAACCCGTTTTTGGTGGGAAACTTCATTTTTTGGTGATAGGTAGATGGTACGGCCTTTATTCGGCTGAGGAATTTTCGGCCGAAAATGGCGTTGTACGCTATCATACCTTTAATCACTATGAAGTCCACTATGACCGTAACGATTTTGGGTGGGGTGCCGATAGTGACCGGCAGGCTTAGGGCTCCCTCGGGGTAGGTGGCCAGGCCATTAAACCCGCAAAGGGGCGTTCGGATCGGGCGGAGCTTGGACGGGTTTTCCCCCATCTTGAGAAAACAGTCATAAGATAATACATCGGGGGTGCTCCCATTATCAACCAAAATCCTGTCTACATTACAGTGATTTATCGTGGCCGAGATAACGAGGGCATCGTCATGCGGGGTGCTCAGCCCTTCCAGGTCTTGGTCGGAGAAGACTATGACCTGGGACTCCAACGGCGGGCCTCTGGGGGGCTCTAAGGCTCGGCTGGCTCGCTCGACATGACGTTTCCTCCCTCGGCTGGTGTCGCCGCCTGATGCCGCTCCTCCGGAGATGACGTTGATGTGGACCTCTCGGGGGGCGTTGTCGATCTCCTCTGCGGCGTCTCGGTCTTCTTTGTGCCCGGTCGTGAACCGGGCTAGATGCCCCAGACGGATGAGGCGCTCGATCTCATCCTGGAGCTGATGGCAATCTCCGGTGTGGTGCCCGTGGTCGCCGTGGAACAGGCAATGCTTGTCCCGCTTGCGGTTCTTCGACCTCATTGGCTCGGGCTGGCGGAGAAGTCCCGAGTCTTTGATGTCTTCATAGATCTCGTAGACTGGCGCGGTCAAGGGGGTGTACCGCTCGTACTTTCTCTTGCGCTCTCCTTCTCGATCGCGCTTCTTACTCAAGCCAGGGTTTGGCTCGGAGGTCCGCTTTTTGTCCCCCTCCCGACCTGAGCTGGTTGCGTCTCGGCAGGCGCTGAGTACTTCTTCGCACTCGGCGTGGCGCAGTGCCAGAGTCACTAGCTCGGCAAGGGTCGAGGGAGGGTGGAGGACAAGCTCGCGGCGGAGATTCTCGTCCCGGGTGCCCCCGGTCAGTGCGGTTGTGGCTGAGGCCACATCCAGGCGGGGGATCCTGAGGGCTTCCGATTTAAATCGGTGGACGTAAGTCCGGAGCCTCTCCCCTTGTGCCTGTTTGAGAGCCAGGAGCCCCGCTACTGACCTTGGGGGGGCGCTACCGGCGAAACTCTCCTTGAAAATTCGCCCGAATTGCCTGAAGTCTCGGATGGACCCAGGGGCGAGGGCCCGGAACCATGCCTGAGCACCTTGGACCAGGGTGGCCGTGAAGGCTCGGCATTTGATGGGATCCGGCGTTCCATGAAGGGTCACCAGGGCGTCGAAGCTATCGTAGTGGTCGGCTGGGTCGCCCTGGCCGTCGTAGAGTTTGAAGGTCGGAATGGAGGCTCTGGGAGAGACCTCTGCCTTCAAGATGTACTCGGAGAAAGGGGATTTCTCCTCGTCCTCCGGGAGAGAGGTCTTCTGCAGGGCGCGGAGGGCGCGCTCTTGCTCTGCGAACCGTCTCTCGAAATCTCGCAGCCGGAGGGACAGCTCTAGCTGCAGTCGCACCGTGGGGCTGGGGGGGGGGGGCGTCTTGGCTATCTCCCGGGGCACTAGTGCCCGGGCGCGGCCGCCTCGCCCCCTGCTTCCCTCTCCTCGGCGTGGAGGAAGCCTCTTGCTCCGCAGGCGGAGCTTGCGAGGGTCCTCCGACGTCGTTGTGGAGGAGCTGTCGGCCGCGGAGGGTGAAGCGGCCTCCGACGGTGTGCTGCGTCGCACTCCTTCGAGGGGGACTTCCTGACGGGGCGCGGGACCTTGCGTCCCTAGCCGCCTGGGCCCTCATGAGCTCCACGAGGACGTCCATCTTTTCGTTGAGGTCCTGGAAGGCGTTGGCGCCACCGTCGAGGGGAGCCCCTGTCTCCGCCGGGGGGGGTGGTGGCCTGTTGGTGGCGATGCTGGCGTTGGAGGGGGGGCTCTGTGAGGCCCTAGAGGGGGCGCCTCCCGCCGCCGCCACAGCCTTACCTGCCCCACCGGCAGATCTCCTCCCTGAGCTTCTTCTCACCATCTCGACTTTTCGTGCGTTTCCCACAGACGGCGCCAGATGAAGAGGCGAGATCTCGCGCTGGATCCTGAGCGGGCTGTGGATCACCAGAAGATGAATCTGCAAGAGAGGGAAACGTATCAGAGGGCCCAGGGGATCTCCCTGGGGGAAAACCCTCCGATGGCTAAGTCAGTAGAGCTATGGTGGAAGCGATAATGGGGGGAGGAGAGAGCTGATGCGCGAGAATCCTCTCCACCAAAGGGTGAAGCGAATCGTGCTCAGGAGCTAAGGGTGTGTGAATACCTTGTTCATCTTACCTTCTTCCGGAGGATATCCCTTGCTTAAATAGTGCGCCGCCTTCAGGAGTCCTGTAAGCTGAGGGGTTTCCGGCAGGAGTTACGTCTTTAACGGGGGCTTTCATGGCCTGATCGTGGGAACGTTATCCCCTCGGAGTCCGGCGGCTCCCCTGACTCTCCCGCTGGCGGGGGACTCTGAACGGCTGCACATGTGGATAATCAACCGGCCTTACCGAGCCTCGGGGATGCTAGCTCATGTCAGAGCGATAGGCATGGCCCGGCGAGGGTGGGGTCGGATAGGTCGGCTGGAGCCTATCTCTCTCGGACAGGGAGAGGGCTTTAGGCCGGACCTTCCTCGGGACCTGACCGTTGTCTCGGGCCCTCCGAGCCTAGAAGGCCGCCGGGGAGAGTTAGTTCCTCGAGTCTTATTTATTGGGCTTTTCTTCCCTAAGTGGGCCCTGTGGGCTATCACTCGGGCGGGCTCGCCTGGTTGGACCTTGTGGGTCTTGTTGGGCTGCCTTTGTGGTGGGCTGCGGAAATCCCCCTCTCCAAGTACCATGTGGGTGACTTTGTGATGGTAAGGACGGAGAGGCTCTCCCCGGGAGCCAACTCTAAACTGAGGCCACGTGGGGCTGGTCCCTTCCAGGTCTTGAGGCGCATTGGTGCAAATGCCTACGAGTTAGATCTCCCTGAGGAGTATGGAATAAGTCCCACATTCAATGTCGCCGACCTAGTGCCATATAAGGCACCCACGGTGGTACCTAGTGAGGAGATTGGGCCTACTTCTTCCATTGAGAGAGCACCCACCCGTGATGAGAGGCCACCAACCAAAAGAGCCCAGCGTGAACAAATTGAACAAATATTGGATGTACAAGTCACTACCACTCGGAGCAAGGTATATGAGCGCTATCTCGTCAGGTGGAAGGATCGGCCTCCTTCGGAGGATTCTTGGGTGAGTCGGGAGGATCTCCAGCGGTTGGATCCGGACCTCCTCGAGCAGTACCACAGCCGGATGGACCCCTACTCGACGGAGTCGAGCTCTTCACCGCCCAGGGGATTTGATGGAGACATCATCCACAATTCCCTTTGGCTAGGGTCTTCTTCACACTCCGGCATCGTTTGAGTTCGGGCCTCTCTCTATAAAGGCCCACTTATCCTTTTTATGCTATTTACTTGAGTCATTTGATGTAATTTTCAGTTTATTTGAGTCATGTCCCTAGGTCTTGCATTTATTTTCCTAAGTATTGAGTGTCATTAGATTGTGTAATGTGCTATTGGGCCTAATTCTTCGGGCTTGGCCCATGAGCACCCTTTACCCCTTCGGTTATTTACTATTGAGTCTTTTGTCAGGGACTTATTGTAAAATGTGGGTTTCCTATATATAGGGCCCCATTTCCTTCATTTGGAGGTAATGAATGAATCAATACAAAATATTTCCCTTTGAGTGTTCAAACTTAGTTCTAGAGGAGTGAATCCTATAGTTGGGTGAGAAACCCTAGGGGAGTGATTCCCCACCCCACCTCTTTCTCTTTCTCTCTCTTCCCCAAGGGGGGTTCGCCCCATTCCTCTCTCCTCCTCCTCCCAACCACCTCCAACCCCCACCTACCTCATTAAGGCCCCTCCACTTCCCCACACCCCATTTACTTCCCCCCTAGTTCCAAGGTTGAGTCTTCCCCATTCCAACATCATCTCTCCCATTCCAACATATTCTTCCCCATTCCAACACAATCACCCACTTCCCCACACAATCCCTCAACTTCCAAGGCCATTTCAAATTTGAAATTCCCCTCCCTCCATGTTTTGGCCGCCCCTCTCTCCTCCCCCATAGGGCTAGTTAACCCCTTGCCCCCCACTCCACTTCACCCATTTGCATCCCCCCCATCATTCACCCTTGCTGAAACCTGCGCCCTAGCCTCCCTTCCACCATCTTCCTCATACCATTAGCACCCTTCCAACCCTCCCACATACTCCCTCCACCATCCCCTACCTCCCCTTGACCCTATAGTTCTTCCTTCCCTTCTTCTTGGAGGTCTTTGGAAGCTCTATTCAAGTTGCAGTTCGCTGTCCAGAAGTTACAGGTGAACCAGCAACTTGCAGCGGCCACCAAGACTTCCTCCTGATGAGTTTGAAGGCACAAGAGGCATCCACAGAAGCGTCTCCCTGTCTTCTTTACAACAGAAGTGCTTTCGTCTTCATCCGAGCTGTGTGCTGCCCTGGAGCTTCGTTCTCCCTCGACTGCTCAGAACTGCCTCTGCTGAAGCCGTGAACCTGAGTAGAAGCTCTGCAACTTCTCACCTTGGAAGAATCAGTTCGAAAGATCTTCTACAAAGTTCTTCATCGTCCTGTAACTTTCCGAATCAAGAAGCTGAACTCTGTTCGGCATCCAGTAGCTGAAGTTATCAATTTTCTCCCTCTGCTGTATGGATCGGCTTCCCCACAGTCTACACCGACCAGTCATCCTTGTTCAGAGCCTCCAGGTCTTCTCTGGCATTTTTTAGCATCCCTGTCAGTTTTTCTGTGAAGAGGACCCATCCACGATTCTAACAACTCTGACGGCGCTTGATTCCGAGGTCAGGAGCTGCCGGGGCGTTCTATTCAAGCTGTTGTTAGAAATCTGCAACTGCAGGTCTGAGAATATGAAGCTCTGTTCAAACCTCCATCCTGGTCAGCAGTGGCTCCAGAAGAAATTGAAGAAATTCTGAGGCATTCCCTTCCCAGCTACGAAGATTTCCCCACCAGTCTCATAAGCAGCGAAATTCTTGAGCGAATTCTACAGCCGCAATACCGTCTACATGTCCCTGTTCAGAGAGAGCAGGCAGAACCGGTGACTTCATCGTTCCATGCTTTTACTCATAGTTTTCCCTCCCCGCTTGGCCGGCTGAAGGCCCCTCCCTGTGCGGAGGTAATTTTGGTTGTAATATCCATTAACCCCCACCCCAAGATCCCCCTCCTGTGAGAGGTGTAGTGTTGTAACTTGTTTGGGCAGGTCAAGCTACCCCGGCGCGGCGTGTGGGGATACACCGCCTCCCCGCTCGCCCTCGTCTCCGACCGGGACCGGTTTCTTCAAACCGGTCGAGTAAGTGCTCAAACCTTCACTCCATTTAGTGCTTGTCATTCAATATTTGTTCTTAATTCCGCTGGTTATGCGAGTGAGAGCCCGGTCCGAGAGCCCCGTTGTCTTGAGTGAACACCGTGGGGGAAGTACATCCGGTGCCTTTGGCACTTTGTCGGCCCCTTGAATTGGGCATCCATACCCATTAGGAATCCCATCTTGGCCTTGCTGGCCCTCTACCAGCAAGGGCCCAACCCCTCAACCTCATCTTGGCATTGCCAAGTTACCCCGGGCTTGGGTGAGTGTCGATAGAGGGGTGGCCCAATTCGGCCCATTTGAATGCGGTTGTGCTTGCTTGCATTAGGTCCGAGGTTGTGTCACATCATGTAATTAACTTTTACCGTTGTTACAGGAAGTTACCGTACTTTTCGGGAACGTCTTCCCCACGCCCGGAGCGTGGAGGTACACTCGCTACCCTCCTCGTAGGCATTGCTTTACTCGTATATTTTTGTATATGCCGCTGCATGAGTGATAGATTACCTAGCTTGTTATCATTTTATCACCGCTGCGAGAGCGAGAGTGAGTGACCGTCCCGTGACTCGACCCGAGTTAACGCGGAAAGGTCGATACCCGAGACTCACTACCGGTTTCTCAACCACGCACGGTCCACGTCTTCCCTCGCTAGGGACGATCGCGAGCTAGAGTCCCAGGTCGCGTGTCCGTCCCGCATCAATTTGGTATCAGAGCGCCAGTTGAGTCTAGGGTGTCTAAAATAAAAAAAAAAGTGTCATTTACGTCTAGTCATCGTCTAAGTCGGTCTAAGGTTGCACCCGCATACCATTGTTCGGTATATAAAAAGGTGTCACCCTCCCGTTAGGTTACGCCTATCGGAGAGGTGATTCACTTGCGCGAGTGATTTTCGGGTCGATTAACTCCGCTGCGTACCGAATCTTGGTCGTGTCTAGGTGTGTAGTCGAGTCTCATTTCACCTTTGCATTTGCATCACATTCTAAGTCGTGTCTAGGTGCTTGCATTAGTTGGCATAACATTTCGCTTATAAAATAAAAAAAAAAAAATGGCCTTGCATATCCATTCCTAGGGGATCCAACCCCATCTTGGCCACCATGGCCACACCTAGAGTCCATAGTCCCGACGAAGTGGCCGGAATGTTCCGAGCCATTATGGGAGCAATGAAGGGGTTGAGTACACGCCTAGATCGGTTGACTACAGGGGTAGATCGGTTGACGACCGGGGTAGATCGGATGGAAGGGTACATCCCGTGCCACACCAAGGACCCCTTCTCCACGAGGAGGACATTCCTTCATCACCCATGAGAGCTCCATTACCGTCAACCTCATGTTCCGATCTTATTTCAGAACCATCTTATTTGGAGCCACCAAAGTCCGAGCCTCCCATGTTTCTAACGGGTACGCTATACATAGCCGAGCCGCTTCTTAGTTGGCTCAAGGATGGCTTGGTCCCACCTCCTTATCCATCTATGGACCCCACCTTACCATTAGTGCCGGTCAACTCATTCCACACGACATTTCGGTCTAGTCACCATGTTGATACCTTGGATGATCTTGTTATGGGATTAGATTCACAATAGAAGTTGACGCACTTATTAGCCCGAGGCTTCGACCAACCCACTAGTCGTAGCTTCACCCATCCAGCCATAGGGTCAATTACCTCCGTGTGCACCGTGGATTGTGTCACCACGAAGATTCTTCTATTCCTCCCGATGCCGACCGAGTCCGACTTCATTCCCTTTTGTCCAAGGGAGGAATCCTATTTTTTAGACATGACCGTCATCCCACCGATCACAATGTATGACAGTGATTATGAATTCTTAACTTGGAACCGAGTCATGGGGGAACCCACTTCATGGGGTCATACCTTCTTTGACCCTTTTGACCCCTTCACTAGTGAACCTCCTGAGCTATCATATTCACTCCACTTCTTCCAAGGAGTTCACTATCCCACCCCTACCCCTCGGTCTTGTCACGTCCCGAGCACGGAAGGAACCCGGAATGCGTGATAAGTTTATATCGATCATGTCAATCAGAGCGTTAGTGTATTCAACACAAAGACAGAGTGCGCAAAAGTAAAGATAACCCAGTCCTTTATTCAATCACAACCTCAAAGTACTTCTATTACAAATGAAAATGCCAAGACTCAATAAAAGGAAAAAGTACAATGATTGACTCAAGAAATTAGAAAGATAAGATTAGTAAACGCTTGGATAGACGGAGAGCTCTAATCTCTTCACTCTTGACCTTCCCCATCCGATTGAGTCTCATCATCGGACTTACCTGAAAAATAGGGGAAAACACTGGATGAGCGAACGCTCAGTAGGAATTATATCTCAAGAGCTAGCTTGCTTTAAGTAAATTACATGTTACATGAATGCAATAAAGCTATGCATGTTTGCGTAAAATGACAAGAGAGAGAGAAAGTATAACAAGAGATAATTGAGTGAACTAGCATGTCTTTCAAGAACTTATATCAATAAATGTCAAGATATTCAAGCAAGTATATCCATCATGTCATGTTTGGAATTGGCTATCACGTTTCAAGTAAGTATATAAATACCCTTTTTGGGTCACGCAAGTCATGTCATGTCAAGTCGAGTATGAGATTGTGGAATGTCTAATCAAGCTAGTCATGCACTTCGGTGCAATGCCACATCGTGATCATTACAACTCCCATGGGCACAAGTACTTTTGGGTGCTCCTCCCAGGACCAGATCGGGCCCTATATGCGCAGGCACTGATCGTGTGTTTTTCGACATCCACTATAGTTATAGCCAATATGAAATTTCAAGGAATAAACTTGTATGAACTTTTAAGGTAGATCTTGTGGAATAGCATTTCAAGGATTTGAACATGTTGTATAACGATGATAGTAACAGTATAATCACGATTAACGATAAAACTAGATGGAATTGGCTCCCTAACTTGGGTGCCATGACGATAGGAATAAGCGCCCACATGAACATGGTCGCTCGTTCTTGTACATGATAAGGTAGATAGAATTAGTGTACACAAGTATGGCACACTATTCTTAAAGGATATGAATGGTATGGATTACCCATCCCATTATTTCACAAATATTCTCATGACATACAAACAGCATGTCGTGAGGACCGGTATACCATGTTTCTTTAGAGTGACATGGCAGTTAAGAAGTGTCATGGGTTTTAAGGGTACAACCAGCTCGGCTGCTTTGAGGGAATCCAAAGCTAGCGGAGTCTTACGGAGGTCTCTATGATAAAGTGACCGGTCCGAAAGAACGGAATGTCCCGCAGAGGGTTCATCTATCACCGAGAGATAGTGGGTAATCGATAAAACAACGTGAAGCATGTGACTATATTCATGGAATGGAATATAGTGCTTAATAACTAACCCACTGTGAAGGGTTACAGGAACCACGAAATCAGGAAAACAGTAAATTGACGTCGTGGATTAGGTCTTTATTTTCAAGAATTGACACCTTTGTCTAGGTCGTCGATTCCTCATGTGACGCCTGCATTTTAAGTCGTTATATCCAGATACTATTATCATAAAAATCTTTAAAACATTCTAAATTTCAGACATTATATAAATGACGCCTTTCATTAAGACTTCAATTCTGTAATAGCGCCCTAATTAGGGGCGTCATATATAAATTGACGGCATGGGACATGCCGTTAATTCCAATGGTCAGTAATTGACGCCGGTTTGCGAGGGCATCCATTCAATTGACAACTTGAATGGGGTCGTTATTTATTTGTCATATGATTTGCCCCGGGCAGGTACAATCATAGACACATGGGTTTTGGAGTATGTCTAAATCAGAATCTAGAGATATGATCAGATACAGAAAAATAGTAAGAATTTTATGGTCAAGATCATGCATTAGGTTACATGGAAGAGTTCACAGTTATTAAATTTTAAACATTATGTGATTATCAATTAACAAGGTAATTGACGACTGTTTGTGCGGGCGTTAAATCAATTAGCGCCCTAGACTAGGTCGCTATTTTAGTTCATGCAGTAAACAACAAAAACTCAATCTAGATCAACATCTGCAATCACTTACAGACCTATATGCATGTATACAACCTAAGATTATTTAAATTTGGCTTAACACTTGAGAAAACCTACCTGGGTGTTGATTTGGTAGAAAAGAACGTGAAGAGTCTGAAGAAAATGATACTCTGTTTCAATAGAGTAACGATTAACCAGTATAAGAAGCTGCAGGATGAAGATGCTAAAGGCAGGGACGTTGCAGATTGATAATATCAATAGCAGCAGCACAGTAGTAGCGAAGCAACATCCCTCAAACCCGTGCAGCAAGGAAGAGGAGGAAGATGAACGAGGCGACGATGATGAACTCCTCCTCTCTCGTATAAACACCAAGACAGGGAAGAACTTCTCGTTTGGTCGATCAACCAGGAAGAACGCAGCACCAGGTTGGTGTAAGAGAGAAAAGTAAGCAAGGATTCATCGGAGAGGGTGGTATTTATAGGGTTTAAGAGACCTATAGGGTTGGAGTTCGATTAGAACTTAACATATCCTTAATACTTATCATTTTTGAAATGACGCCTTTCATTGAGTCGTCTTCTAGTTAGACACGCCTGCAACAAAGGGCGTCATTTGAGCATTTTACCAAATTAACAATCCCTTTCCGAAGCAAACACCATTTGGAAATAACGCCTAAGGTTGGGGCGTCATTTCTTAATTGACGTCTACACATGAAGTCTTCAATTCTTTCTCTTTAATTCTTTCTGGATTTTTATCTTTTTTTCTGGATGTGATCTAGATGGGAAATTTTAGGAGTGTTAATTTTCTATTTTTCTCTATTTTTCATATAATTATTTTTCTAAAATACTTTAGTCGAAAAATCAGCACTATTCATTTTGTTTGAAATGACGACTTGTTCAAAGTCATTTTCTATGAATTGACGCGCATTGACGTTGGCGTCAATTGAGTTTTAACTTTTTTAGTTAACCTTCAAAAGACCGATATCGTATATATACCCCTATTCTTTTATAATATCCTTAACTATATACTTTATTTGACTTTTACTAACTTAGAAATAACGACTTATATTACGTCGTTTTTCACGTTATATACGCCTATACAAAGAGGCGTCATTTAAGTTTTGGTCATTTCTCATTGCCCTTGAAAAGACTAAATTGTATATATGTCCATTCTTTTATCCTTTATATATATTTAATGTATTTAAATCTTATATATATATCCTTCTCCCTTCTAATAAAGTTATAATATAGTAAATGTAGAATATTAAATTTTCTAAATTAGTAATAAAATATAAATTGACATTTTCTTCAAGATTTAATGATTCTTAATTCAATTAAAATTATTTTGTGCATTAAATGGCTACTTAAAATAACATGTTATTCTTAAATGTATTATAATATAATGGTAAGGTCTATGAGTCCATTTCGTAAGACTTTTTAGAATGTAAGAGGGTTATGTACAAGGTCCAGGCCTCGTTTAATTATTATATATTTATATATTTTAATTTTATTTAGACTTTCTAGTCCTTTAATTTACTAGGGTTGCTACACTCTCCCCCACTTAAAAGAATTTGGTCCCCAAATTCAATCGCGTATAGACGTGGAGTGTAGAGTTCATACCTTTTTAGAATAATTCTGGGAATCGTTTCCTCATAGACTCCTCGGTCTCCCATGTGGCTTCGTGTTCTGAGCTTTTACTCCATTGTACTTTGACCATGGGAATAACTTTGCTCCTTAATGTTCGTACTTCGCGATCGAGGATCTTCATGGGCTTTTGTTTATAGGTGAGATCCCTTTGAATCACCAGGTCTCCATGATCGATGATATGTGACGGATCATGCACATACTTCTTCAACATGGATATGTGGAATACATTATGAACTTCGGATAATTGAGGAGGTAAGGCGACATGGTAAGCAACCTCGCCAACTCTTTCTAGTATCTCAAAAGGTCCGATAAACCTCGGCGTAAGCTTGCCCTTAACACCAAATCTTCTTATTCCACGACCAGGTGATATCTTGAGAAATACATGATCTCTAACTTGGAATTTGAGATCTCTTCTTCTTGTATCCGCGTAAGCCTTTTGTCTAGATTGAGCTACTTGAAGTTTTTCCCTAATCAACTGAATCCTTTCGGTGGTATCCCTTACTATGTCTGGCCTAATAGTTGCTTTTCGCCAACTTCGTCCTAGCATAAGGGTGATCACAACTCCTTCCGTATAAAGCTTCGAAAGGTGCCATTTGTATGCTTGCCTGGTAACTATTATTGTATGCAAACTCAACCAAAGGCAAGTGATCATGCCAGCTCCCACCAAAATCAATGATGCAAGCTCTGAGCATATCTTCTACCACCTGATTCGTTCTACGGTCTGACCATCCGTCTGAGGATGAAAAGTAGTACTAAAGTTAAGTCTCGTCCCTAGCGAATGTTGTAGACCCTTCCAAAAGTGAGAAGTAAAACGGGGGTCTCTGTCAGACACGATTGAGACAGGTACTCCATGTAACCTGACTATCTCCTTAATGTATATTGCAGCAAGAACATCAACTGACCATCGACTCTTGATTGGCAAGAAGTGTGCCGATTTGGTCAATCGGTTGATGATAACCCATATTCCATCATGTCCTCCTTTTGATTTAGACAGACCCATAATGAAGTCCATACCGATATCCTCCCACTTCCATTTGGGAATTTCTAGAGGATGTAGCTTACCGGTAGGCTTTTGGTGTTCTGCCTTGACTTGTTGACACGTGAGACAGCGAGACACAAAGTCTGCTACTTCTCTTTTCATATTGGACCACCAGAAGGTCTTTTTCAAATCTTGGTACATTTTGGTAGACCCTGGATGAATCGTGTACCTTGATCTGTGAGCTTCATCTAAGATTTTCTTCTTTAGCTCTGGACAATCCGGTATACATGTTCTATTCCTGAACATCAATCTTCCATCTGATGCTAATTTGAACTCCGATTGTTCTTCAATTTTGTCCTTGATTTCCACTAATAATGGATCCTTATCTTGTAGTCCTTGTATTTTTGAGAGTAGATCTGGCAGTATGCTTATATGGGATAGTGTAACACACTTGTTCTCCTTGTCCAGGCTTATATCAAGTTTAGAGAATTGTTCTAGCAACTTCCACTCCTAAATCATACAATTGACTAATAGTGCTCTCGGCTTTCGACTGAGGGCATCGGCTACAGGATTACCCTTTCCAGGATGATATTATATTGTGAAGTCGAAGTCTTGAGATATTCTATCCAACGTCTTTGCCTCATATTCAATTCCTTTTGAGAGAAGAGATACTTAAGACTTTTATGGTCAGAGTATACAATAAACTGCACTCCGTATAGATAATGTCTCCATATCTTCAGTGCAAACACTACCACAGCCAATTCTAAGTCATGGACTGGGTAGTTCTCCTCGTGCTTCTTCAATTGGCGAGAAGAGTAGGCTATAACTTTCCCTTGTTGCATTAAAACACATCCAAGGCCAATGCCAGATGCATCGGTGTATATTTCGAATTTCTCGCCTTCAGTTGGTAAAGCTAAAACCGGGGCAGTAGTTAGGTGATCTTTGAGAGCTTGGAAGCTTCTTTCACATTCCTCACTCCATTCATAACATATCTCCTTGCGCGTTAGTCTAGTGAGTGGTACGGCGATCTTGGAGAAATCCTTGATGAATCGCCGGTAGTAGCCCGCAAGACCCAAGAAACTACGGATCTCGCTAGCATTGGTCGGTCTTTCCCAATCCTTTACAGCTTCAACCTTCGATGGATCTACGGATAAACCGTCTTTTGATATAACATGCCCCAAGAAAGATACTTCTTCTAACCAGAATTCACATTTATTGAGCTTTGCATATAACTGATTCATCCTCAATATCTGTAATGTAATCCTCAAATGCTTCTCATGCTCTTCCTTGGTCTTTGAATAGATCAGTATATCATCAATGAAAACCACTATGAATTGATCTAGATGATGCCTGAATATACTATTCATCAACTGCATAAAGGTAGCAGGGGCATTTGTTAGTCCAAAAGGCATAACAACAAATTCATAGTGCCCATACCTGCTTCTGAATGCGGTCTTATAAATGTCCTCATCCTTGATCCTTAGTTGGTGATATCCTGACCTGAGATCAATCTTTGAAAAATAATTAGATCCAGATATTTGATCAAATAACTCATCGATTCTCGGCAGTGGATACTTGTTCTTGATAGTGAGATGATTCAACTGTCGATAGTCGATGCATAACCTCATGGATCCATCTTTCTTCTTTACAAATAGCACAGGTGCTCCCCACGGGGAAGTGCTTGGTCTGATAAATCCTTTCTTGAGAAGTTCCATCAATTGCTCCTTTAGTTCCTTAAGTTCGACAGGGGACATCCTATAAGGTGCCCTAGATACTGGGCCAGCACCAAGGATCAAGTCGATGGTGAAGGCCACTTCTCTTTGTGGGGGTAATCCAGGCAAATCTTCCGGAAACACGTCAGGAAATTCTTGCACAACTAGGATGTCTTCTAGCTTAGTCTCCTTAGTCTCCTTAATGGTGACAAATGCAAGGAAAGATACACATCCTTTCCTTATTAGCTTGCTAGCTCGGAGAGCCGAAATAAGAGGTGACTTGCTCCGACTCTTAGGGCTAGTATAGACCAGTTCCGGAAAGTCTTTGAAAGTAACTTTGCTGTTACGGCAATCCACAGTTGCCTGATACTTAGATAACCAATCTGCTCCCAATATGACATCATATTCCTTTAGGTCTAAACATATAAGGTTGATAGGAAGATTTCTTCCCTTTACCAAGATTTCACAGTTTTGATAATGGTGAGTAAGGTCAACTTCGCTTCCGAGAGGAGTTGAAAGAACTAATTTCATCCATTCCGGTTCCATGGGTAATGGATTAGCAAACTTTTTAGAAATAAAAGAATGCGAGGCACCAGTATCAAATAAGACATATGCAGACTTGGAAGAAACTTTCAATGTACCTTCCACTAGTCTGCCTTCATCTTGTTCTGTCTCCTTAATAGCTTGGAGACGTGCATTCTTTGTCACCGGGCGCTTCCCATCACCGGCTTGATCATTGAGTAGGGGACAGTTGGGAATCCGATGATCACGGCTCCCACAACGGAGACACGCTCCAAGTTTCCTCCAACATTCTTCGGCCTTATGTCCGGCCTTGTCACAGTGTTTACACACCACTTTAGAAGGTGTGGTGGTGATGGAGAACGGCTTGTTAATCTTTTTGACTTTCTTCTCCTGAGAAGACTCTCCTCCAGTACTTGGCCTTTTCTTGTTGAAATTGGGTTTGAAAGTGCCAGAGCTAGTAACATTCTCCTTCTTGTCTCTCCCACGGATCCTATCAGATAGTTTCGTGGCATTCTCCAGTAGCTGGGCTCGTCGTACATTCTCCGAATAGACTTGTATGTCCATCGGGGCTAGTTGTGTGATAAACTGGGGCCTGAGCCCATTTAGAAACCTTCTAGCTTTCATTTTCTCGGTATTGACTAAATGCTTAACGTACCGGGATAACCTCTAGAATTGTGCCTCATACTCGGCCACCGATAATGATCATTGCTTAAGTGCGGCGAACTCGGCGGCCTTCTTCTCCTAGACTCGGTCCGAAAAATATTTATTGTTGAAATGTTCAACAAACTCCCCCCAAGTAACTTGTCCTTGATCTAATGTGGCTTCTACCGACTCCCACCAGCAGCGGGCGTCCCTTTCCAATTGAAATGTTGCTAACAAGACCTTCTCTTGGTCCGTGCATTGCATAACCCGAAAGATACGTTCGGTCTCCCGGATCCAGTGCTCGGCGTCATCCGGATCAGTGGATCCCATGAACTTAGGAGGGTTCATGTTCTTGAAGCTTTGGTGGAGATTTCCTGCTCCACGATGTGCACCTCCTTGTGCCACTTGTTGAAGTGCCTGGGTCATGTCTTGCAGAGTGCATTGCATGTTGCGCCACTGGGCACGTTCGGCAGCCATTGTCCTACAATTACAATAACTATATTAATATGTGATGATGTTCAAAGGTTTTGATTCTAAGTTAACTTAACCCTTGGTTCTAACCAATCTCACCGGTTAAAGGTTTACACCTATCCTTGGACTTGGGTTTCCTAGGAATTGAATATCCTAGGCTCTGATACCACAAAAACTGTCACGCCCCGAGCGCGGAAGGAACCCGGAATGCGTGACAAGTTTATATCAATCATGTCAATCAGAGCGTTAGTGTATTCAACACAAAGACAGAGTGCGTAAAAGTAAAGATAACCCAGTCCTTTATTCAATCACAACCTCAAAGTACTTCTATTACAAATGAAAATGCCAAGACTCAATAAAAGGAAAAAGTACAATGATTGACTCAAGAAATTAGAAAGATAAGATTAGTAAACGCTTGGATAGACGGAGAGCTCTAATCTCTTCAGCCTTGACCTTCCCCATCCGATTGAGTCTCATCATCGGACTTACTTGAAAAATAGGGGAAAACACTGGATGAGCGAACGCTCAGTAGGAATTATATCTCAAGAGCTAGCTTGCTTTAAGTAAATTACATGTTACATGAATGCAATAAAGCTATGCATGTTTGCGTAAAACGACAAGAGAGAGAGAGAGAGTATAACAAGAGATAATTGAGTGAACTAGCATGTCTTTCAAGAACTTATATCAATAAATGTTAAGATATTCAAGCAAGTATATCCATCATGTCATGTCGGGAATTGGCTATCACGTTTCAAGCAAGTATATAAATACCCTTTTCGGGTCACGCAAGTCATGTCATGTCAAGTCGAGTATGAGATTGTGGAATGTCTAATCAAGCTAGTCATGCACTTCAGTGCAATGCCACACCGTGATCATTACAACTCCATGGGCACAAGTACTTTTGGGTGCTCCTCCCAGGACCAGATCGGGCCCTATATGCGTAGGCATTGATCGTGTATTTTTCGACATCCACTATAGTTATAGCCAATATAGAATTTCAAGGAATAAACTTGTATGAACTTTTAAGGTAGATCTTGTGGAATAGCATTTCAAGGATTTGAACATGTTGTATAACGACGATAGCAACGGTATAATCACGATCAACGATAAAACTAGATGGAATTGGCTCCCTAACTTGGGTGCCATGACGATAGGAATAACCGCCCACATGAACATGGTCGCTCGTTCTTGTACATGATAAGGTAGATAGAATTAGTGTACACAAGTACGGCACACTATTCTTAAAGGATATGAATGGTATGGATTACCCATCCCATTATTTCACAAATATTCTCATGACATACAAACAGCATGTCGTGAGGGCCGGCATACCATGTTTCTTTAGAGTGACATGGCAGTTAAGAAGTGTCATGGGTTTTAAGGGTACAATCAGCTCGGCTGCTTTGAGGGAATCCAAAGCTAACGGAGTCTTACGGAGGTCTCTATGATAAAGTCACCGGTCCGAAGGAACGGAATGTCCCGCGGAGGGTTCATCTATCACCGAGAGATAGTGGGTAATCGATAAAATAACATGAAGCATGAGACTATTTTCACGGAATGGAATATAGTGCTTAATAACTAACCCACTGTGAAGGGTTACAGGAACCACGAAATCAGGAAAACAGTAAATTGACGTCGTGATGAGGTCTTTATTTTCAAGAATTGACGCCTTTGTCTAGGTCGTCGATTCCTCATGTGACGCCTGCATTTTAAGTCGTTATATCCAGATACTATTATCATAAAAAATTTAAAACATTCTAAATTTCAGACATTATATAAATGACGCCTTTCATTAAGGCTTCAATTCTGTAAATAGCGCCCTAATCAGGGGCGTCATATATAAATTGACGGCATGGGGCATGTCGTTAATTCCAATGGTCAGTAATTGACGCCGGTTTGCGAGGGCGTCCATTCAATTGACGACTTGAATGGGGTCGTTATTTATTTGTCATATGATTTACCCCGGGCAGGTACAATCATAGACACATGGGTTTTGGAGTATGTCTAAATCAGAATCTAGAGATATGATCAGATACAGAAAAATAGCAAGAATTTTATGGTCAAGATCATGCATTAGGTTACATGGAAGAGTTCACAGTTATTAAATTTTAAACATTATGTGATTATCAATTAACAAGGCAATTGACGACTGTTTGTACGGGCGTTAAATCAATTAGCGCCCTAGACTAGGTCGCTAATTTAGTTCATGCAGTAAACAACAAAAACCCAATCTAGATCGACATCTGCAATCACTTACAGACCTATATGCATGTATACAACCTAAGATTATTTAAATTTGGCTTAACACTTGAGAAAACCTACCTGGGTGTTGATTTGGTCGAAAAGAACGTGAAGAGTCTGAAGAAAATGATACTCTGTTTCAACAGAGTAACGATTAACCAGTATAAGAAGCTGCAGGATGAAGATGCTAAAGGCAGCGACGTTGCAGATTGATAATATCAATAGCAGCAGCACAGTAGCAGCGAAGCAACATCCCCTCAAACCCGTGCAGCAAGGAAGAGGAGGAAGATGAACGAGGCGACGATGATGAACTCCTCTCTCGTATAAACACCAAGACAAGGAAGAACTTCTCGTTTGGTCGATCAACCGGGAAGAACGCAGCAGCAGGTTGGTGTAAGAGAGAAAAGTAAGCAAGGATTCATCGGAGAGGGTGGTATTCATAGGGTTTAGGAGACCTATAGGGTTGGAGTTCGATTAGAACTTAACATATCCTTAATACTTATCCTTTTTGAAATGACGCCTTTCATTGAGTCGTCTTCTAGTTAGACACACCTGCAACAAAGAGCGTCATTTGAGCATTTTACCAAATTAACAATCCCTTTCCGAAGCAAACACCATTTGGAAATAACGCCTAAGGTTGGGGCGTCATTTCTTAATTGACGTCTACACATGAAGTCTTCAATTCTTTCTCTTTAATTCTTTCTAGATTTTTATCTTTTTTTCTGGATGTGATCTAGATGGAAAATTTTAGGAGTATTAATTTTCCATTTTTCTCTATTTTTTCATATAATTATTTTTCCAAAATTCTTTAGTCGAAAAATCGACACTATTCATTTTGTTTGAAATGACGACTTGTTCAAAGTCATTTTCTAGGGAATTGATGCCCATTGACGTTGGCGTCAATTGAGTTTTAGATTTTTTAGTTAGCCTTCAAAAGACCGATATCGTATATATACCCCTATTCTTATATAATATCCTTAACTATATACTTTATTTGACTTTTACTAACTTAGAAATAACGACTTATATTACGTCATTTTTCACGTTATATACGCCTATACAAAGAGGCGTCATTTAAGTTTTGGTCATTTCTCATTGCCCTTGAAAAGATCGAAATTATATATATGTCCATTCTTTTATCCTTTATATATCTTTAATGTATTTAAATCTTATATATATATCCTTCTCCCTTCTAATAAAGTTATAATATAGTAAATGTAGAATATTAAATTTTCTAAATTAGTAATAAAATATAAATTGACATTTTCTTAAAGATTTAATGATTCTTAATTCAATTAAAATTATTTTGTGCATCAAATGGCTACTTAAAATAACATGTTATTCTTAAATGTATTATAATATAATGGTAAGGTCTATGAGTCCATTTCATAAGACTTTTCAGAATGTAAGAGGGTTATGTACAAGGTCCAGGCCTCATTTAATTATTATATATTTATATATTATAATTTTATTTAGACTTTCTAGTCCTTTAATTTACAAGGGTTGCTTCAGGTCTAGTTGGCAAGCCGTACCTACGTCTAGGGGTAATGACGAGGGTAGTTTTGGATCTCCTAACCCTTCCCCACCCAAATCCAAAGGGCCGTTCTTGCATGACTGAGTCATACTTGGGCGTCTAGGTGTTTCCCATACCACCAACCTTCGGGTACATAAGATGCATGCATGGCACATATTCGGATGTCCTGGTCCGCCGTCACCCATGTACAGGTCGGACTAACATTAGGTTTGTTTAGGGTCCTTGTGAGTCTTTGTTTCGTTTGTTTGTCGAGTGCATTGTGTGTCTGTGCATACGTTGAGTCGAGTCGATTTTGTACGCTCGCGTTGTTAGTCCCTTTCGAGTATGAGACTTGTCGGACTATTGGGATCGGTTCTACTCCACATATCAGATCTAGTCACATAAGGGACCCGCGGTGATTCCTAGTGAGTCTTTGAGTCACCTCCCTCATTTGAGAGTGACCCCACCCCGGAGTGTCCACCTCTAGCCTCATTCGCATGATAGCGTGTGCATCTCGAATCTATACGGGATGAGCAAGTGTCGATTACTTGGAGTGGAGTGTACTCCGCGCTTCCGGGTACGATGATGGATCCGCCGGCATCACGAGCAGCCGCACCCCTTACTCGACGGGGTCGAGTTCTTCCCACCCGGGGAGAATTGATGGGAATCTACACCGGGCACTAACTTTTATTTTTATATTTGTGTCCTTTTAGTTTGCATTTATATCTTTGGAAAGTAGGTTTGCAATTGTAAGGCTTTATAAGCCAATTTGTCATTTCTTAGGATTCTTTTTGGGTTTTTGTACAAAAGTCCAGTAGGACCAGCAAGGGGCTCCCATCTCCTTTCTTATTGGTCCACCTAAGTCTTAGGGCCCATGTGGGATCAGTCAAAGGTCCAAGGTGGGCTTCTAGATGGCTTGACCATTCAAGGGGACAATTGGATTAAAAAGTCCAATATTCCAACCCTTAAAGTCCAAGATGCTTCCCCTTATAATATAGTTTATCCCATGTTGTATTTTTTTTTTTGTTGGTCATTTGACCACATGGGGAAGAAAATCCCCTCTCTCCCACGAAATTCCCAGCCCCACACCCCTTGCCATTCTCTATATAAGCCCATGTATAGTGTCATTAGAGAAATTAATGAAGAGAAAAAAAATTGTGAAATTTTGTTGGAACCAAAGAAGGGTGTGCCCTCCTCCTCTCTCCCTCCCCCTCTTACAGATGAATTTCTGCTAAATCTTGGGTGTGATGCCCTTCTATCTTCTCATTAGCCCCTCTGAATTCTTTTTCTACCACCGCTGCCGTCGCCATCGCACCGCCGTCGCGCCGCCGCCACCGTCATCGGAGTTCTGTCTCCATCAGGATAGAACCTCTTCTGTAAAATTGTATCTATGGTTCTTGTTTTCTGATTGAGCCCTAATTTTGAGGGTATGTTATGTCCATCTCCCCTAACCTCCAGTTAAAATTTCGTGTCATTTGGAGTCCATTTGATATTTTTTCCGTATTTTTGTTTGTCCTCTCAGTAATCTGCCCTTTTACAGATCTACGGATAGAGTCTCGTTGTTAAAATTTCTCCACCCACATAGAATATTTTAGAAAATCCACAAAAATTCTCTAATGTTACTCACGTATATCCCCTTCCACCATAATTTTCGTTGAGTCAAAAAAAATTATTGAGCCCTCGGTCGAAGGTCTGTTTCAGGTAGATTCATCTCTGCCCTCTGTGTCTGTCAGTTCGGGTCAGAAAGAAAAAGGTAGTTTGCAGTCATTTTTATTTTTAATCCATTCTGTGAATGAAGCCACCAAACATATATGTTGTAGATCTCTGAGTCCTCTATCCATCGGTACCTCTTCTGCATCAATTTGACATCAGATCTGGTCGTAGAAATTCTTTTGGTGAAGGTGTGCAGAGCAGATCTGAATTCAGCCAGCACAATTCAGTCCGGGAGAAAATTCAGAAATAAATATCAAAGGTCAACTTCAGCGACCGCCCCTTCAGAGAGTCGTTCAGGGACGCCCTGCCATCATCCCAGCCAAGCGTCGCCTCCGGAAGATTTTAGGAAGGCGATGTTCCTTTGGAAATCGTTGTTTGCTGTCCAGCGAGTCAGCTACCGAGTTGGCGCAGCACCGAGTTGGAATAGTGCCGAGTCGGACCAACATGCCGAGTTCGTGCCGTACGCACCTCCAGATTGCTGCCCGTCAACCCAGGGTCGGTCCTCCCGGGCCCCACTTGTATCCCTTTACCTCCCTATGTGGAGTGGATAATAGATTTCACTGTTGTAATTAACTTTTACCGTTGTTACTGGGAGTTACCGTACTTGGCCGGGAACATCTTCCCTACGCCCGAAGCGTGGAGATACACTCGCTACCCTCCTCGTAGGCATTGCTTTACTCGTATATTTTTGTATATGCCACTGCATGAGTGATAGATTATCTAGCTTGTTATCATTTTATCACCGCTGCGAGAGCGAGAGTGAGTGACCGTCCCGTGACTCGACCCGAGTTAACGCGGAAAGGCCGATACCAGAGACTCACTGCCGGTTTCTCAACCGCGCACGGTCCACGTCTTCCCTCGCTAGGGACGATCGCGAGCTAGAGTCCCAGGTCGTGTGTCCATCCCGCATCAAAGTACATCAGGGGCACTACCATTGTCGACCAGTATCCTGTCTACGTTACAATGGTTTATAATAGCCGATACCACAATAGCGTAGTCGTGCGTGGTAGATAACCCTTCCAGGTCTTGGTCGGAGAATACGAAGGCCTGCTGCTCGGTCACTGGTGGGGCTTTGGGGGGCTCGGAGGCCCTACTTGCACGTTCAGCGTGACACTTTCTTCCTCTATTACTGTCTTCTCCTGATGCCGCGCCACCAGAAATAACGTTGATGTGGACACTGCGAGATTGATTATCAATCTCCTCCGGAATGCCACGGTCTTCCTTCTGGCGCTCGGACACGTACTGAGATAAGTCTCCTTGGCGGACGAGACGCTCGATCTCATCCTTGAGTTGGTGACAATCTTCGGTATGGTGCCCGTGGTCATTGTGGAACTGCCAATGTTTGCGTCGGTTGCGACGCTTGGCCTTCATAGGCTCGGGTTGGTGGAGAATGCCCGAGCCTTTGATGTCTTCGTATATCTCATAGACGGGAGCGGATAGAGGTGTGTACCGCTCATATTTTCGAGGGGGCTCCCTTCGATCCCCGTCTTGATTCCACCATTTTCCTTGGCCCAAGCCCTGCTCAGATGGTCGCTTCTTATCCCCCTCCCGACCTGAGCCCGTTGGGCCACGGCAGGTGCTGAGGACTTCCTCGCACTCCGCGTGGTGCAAGGCTAGGTCACCAGATCGGCGAGGGAGGTGGGGGGATGGAGGACCAGTTCTTGCCGAAGGTTCTCATCACGGGTGCCTCCGGTCAGCGCGGTGATGGCTGAGACGACATCCGGGTGGGGGATACGTAGGACTTTCGATTTAAATCGGTTGATGTAGGCCCGTAGTTTCTCCCTTTGTGCCTGCTTTAGTGCCAGCTGCCCCGCTATTGACCTTGGTGGGCCGTTGTCGGCGAAGCTTTCCTTGAATACTCGCCTGAATTGTCTAAAGTCATGAATGCTGCCGGGGGCAAGTGCTCGAAACTAGGCCTGAGCTCCCTGGACCAAGGTGGTCACGAATGCTCGACATTTGACAGCGTCGGAGGCCCCGTGCATGGTCATCAGGGCGTCAAAGCTGTCGTAGTGGTCGACCGGGTCTCCCTGGCCGTCATACGACTTGAAGGTTGGCAACAGGATCCTGGGGGAGATCTCGGCCTTCAAGATATGGTCGGAGAATGGGGATTACTCCTCATCTTCCTTGGTGGATATTTTTTGCAGGGCACGAAGGGCGCGCTCTTGCTCAGCAAATCATCGCTTGAATCTCGCAGCTAGAGGGACAACTCTGGATGCCGCTGGTCTGAGGGACTATGGGGGCGTCCCTGCGGGTTGCCGCGTCGTCTCTCGGGGGGATCAATCTCCGGGTGCTGCCGACGCGTCCCGGTTCCTTCTCTCCTCGGGGTGGAGGAGGCTTCTTGTTCTGGCGGGGGGGCGTATGAAGGTCCCCCTGACCTGTTGCGTATAAGCCGTCGTCCCCGGAGGGTGAAATAGCCTCCAGCCGTGTGCTTGGAAGCTTCTCCACGGGGAGGGCTTTCCCATGGGAGTCGTGGCTTCTCTTCCCTAGTCGCTTGGGTCCTCATTAGATCTACGAGGATATCCAGTTTAGCATTGAGGGTTTGAAGAGCGTCAGGACTCCCGTTAGGGGGTTGCACCTCCGCTGGTGGTGGAGGCAACTCGTCGGCTAGATTGTTGTCGTTGGCGGGGGGGTTCTTCGCGGGGTGGGAGAGCGCAGGTTCTCTGTCTGCCGCTACTGTCTTTCCTCTACCGCCGGTGACTTTCCTGCCAGAGTTTCTTAGCACCATGATGACTCTTTGTTTGTTTCCCACAGACGGCGCCAGATGAAGAGGCTTAATCTCACGCTGATCTTGAGCCGTGAGATCCGGGAGGAATCTTTTGATCACGGCCACCACGTCTGTATGAACTGCAAGGGAGAAAATAGATTAGAGGTGCCCAGGGAGGATTCCCTGGGGAAAATCTTCCGATGCTTAAGTCAGCAAGTGCGATAGAGCATGAAGGTGAAGAGAGAGGGTAGGAGAGAGGGGATGCGAGATTATTCTCCACCAAGAAGTGTGGTGGTTTTCTCTTAGGACCATTGCCTTACCTTCTCAGGGGGCCTCCCTAGAGTTTATATAGCAATCCGTTTAACGTAATAGTCCAGGGAGCTGAGGGGGCTTCGGGGGGTTACATCCTTATAGTGGGCTCATTATGGCGTAAGGACTTTTGTGCTCCCCTATCTTTTGGAGTTCCCTACTCCTGTTGGATGCGTAACGGACGTTGGGATGAGCTTCTGACAGTCGGTCTGAGCCAGAGGCGTTCGCTCGGGATTTTGTCCCGAGCGATGAGTGTATAGCTCGGGTAGGCCATATCGGGTCCCCGCAGGGGATCTCTTGACCGTTTTGTCGCTCAGACTTCCGGACCTGACGGCTGCCTAGGAAGTGCTGCTCCAAGTGGGTTCTTGGGCTTGAAGTAAGTTGGCCCAAAATGGGGCTGTCACTTTGGGGAGCTGGGCCTGGTTTGGTCGAATTGGATCTAGTTGGGCCGTGCTCTCGGATGGTTGATTTTCCCCCTCTCCAACAACTTATAATCTATGAAATAAATAAATAATTATATTTTATCTTTCCAACCAATATATCGAGTGTCATTTGTTAACGTCACAAACTTTGACACAAAACTTAGGTATTGAGTGAGAGAATCCTCTACATATATAGAGGGAAGACATTCATAAGAATCCGATATTCCGATGTGGGATTAAACCTCAACACCCCCCCTAACACCTAATGTAGATGGTTACGGCTTGAGTGGCACATATCGTACCTGGATGGTTACGGCATGAGTGGCGCAATTGAATGGATAGGGTGGAGTATATCCAAAATGGAGGATCCAATGGATAGACTCAACTCTGATACCATGTTAAAAGTCCAAACTCTAACCCAAAATCTAAGTATTGGGTTGAGGGAATCCTCAACATATATAGAGGGAAAGTGCCCATAGAAATATGACATGAGACTAAACCTCGACACCATTTGTTGAGTTTTCTCTTTGTATTTTTGAAGATGACAAAATTTAGCTATTTTGTGATCTAATAAGATTGTTGAATGTGTTTAGGAAGTTAAATTTGCATCCCCAAAGGTTTACGTTTGACGAAAGTTGCTAAAACCAAAAATAGGGAATTGGTGTCTAAGATGGTTCGACACCAATGAAATGCCAAGTTTTTGCGAATTTGGGCAGGCTTTTCTAAACCAATCAGATCCGTTCCAAATCGCATCAGAATGTTGAGAGGATGCTTGCTAGGTATAAGAGGGAGGCTGTGAGAGATTCTAGCTATTTTCAGTAGAAATCCCAAGGTGTTCTTGGATATAGTGGATAGAGGTTGAAGAGGCGTGATCTCGCGATGGTCCTGAGCGGATGGTGGATCACCAGATAGTGAACTGCAAGACAGGGAAACAGATCAGGGGGCCCAGGGGAAAACCCTAGGGAAAACCCTCCGATGCTTAAGTCAGTGGAGCTATGGCGGGAGCAATAAAGGGAGGTGAGAGCTTGTGCGCGAGATCCCTCTCCACCAAAAGGGGTGAAGTGGTTCATGCTCAGGAGCTTTGAGCGTATGATTGCCCTTACCTTCATCGGAGGGTCTCCCTGGTTTAAATAGTACGCCGTCTCCTGAAGTCCTGTAAGCCGAGGGGTTTCAGGTGGGGGTTGCGTCCTCATCGTGGGCTTTTATTGCCTTATCGTGGGAGCGTTATCACCTTGGGGAAGAAGAAGTCCCTTGCCTTCCTGAATTCCTGCCTGCTGAGGACTCTTAACGGCTGCAAAGGATAAGCAATCGTCGGCCGTTCCGAGCTCAGAGAGGCCAGCCCTATCGGGCGATAGGCTTAGCTCGGAAGAGGATGGGTCGGCGTACGCCTTCTTCTCCCGGGCGGAGATATGGCTTGGGCCGGACCTTTCCTGTGACCTGACCGACACTCGGGCCCTCCGAGCCTAGAGGCTGCCTAGGAAGGTTGTGTCCTCGAGTAATTTTTTATTGGGCTTTCTTCCTTGAGTGGGCCCTGTGGGCTGTCACTTAGGTGAGCTTGGCCTCGTTGGGTCCTGTCGGGCCTAGTCGGGCTGCTCTTTGAATGGGCTACAGAAATCCCCCTCTCCACTTGTCCCCCTCCTACTCCCGAGCCAAAGGAGGCTCGGATGAGTAGTATTTGAGGGTTTTGGACCGGCGTGGCTCAGGTGGGTGGAGATCTGGCGGTGTTATGAAGCCACGTGCCGTGGTCACCTGGGCCCGTAATAATTGTGATCCTGACAGATTTGAAATGAAGGGGCCCTATTTTTCTCAAAGGTCAGAACGACGCGCCGCCTCCCGCGAGGGTTTATAGGCGTTGGGCGCTGGTTGTCATTCCAGACTCTCTAGGGTTTTGCTTTCCTTCACTCCTTTGCTTTCGGGGCTCCTTGATGCGCCGTGAAGACACAGCGGAGGAGCAGAGACTTGCGGCAGCGTTTGAGGAGTTGGCGAGGATAACAGCGGAGGCAATCGGTAGCTTCCTCCTCCCCCGGAATCTTCGAGATCCCTTGAGAATTCTTCTTCCAGCTCTTCCTCAGAATCCATGGCGGACCAGCGTTTGTGTGCTGAAGGATGGGGCGACGAACCGGTGGCGAGAGCGCCCGTCCCGAATCGCAGCGAACTGGGGGAAGCTGAGGTGAAGAGGCTGGAGCACAGGTTCCGTCTGCCTCTTAGGTACAACTTTGTTGCTGCTGCCCCGTATGAGACGAGTCTGGACGACCGCATGGGCCACATCTGCACCTTTCTTCTGGCATGGAAGAGCGGGTTTCGCCTCCCCTTCGAGCCCTTCGTCCTCACACTCCTCAATTTTTTTCAGTTGGCGCCTATTCAGTTGGTTGCCAACTCGTACCTCCTCCTTTCTGCCTTTCGAATTCTCTGCCGTCAGTGCGGGGTTCCTCCTTCTCTGGACCTTTTCCATTATTTCTTTGAGTTGAAGGCGCATCCGTCGGCGGGGAAAGGTTTTTACTTCATCCAGGCGAGGAGGAACATGAGCTGCATTTCGCTGGCGGTGAAGGATTCCTCGCATAAAGGATGGAAGACCCAATTTTTCTGGGTGAAGATACATTCGGTGGAGGAAACCTGGAGATGCCAAGTGATGCCCAATTTCAACCCGAATATCCCTCCCCGGCAGGAGGAGTTCCCTTCAGATGTGGAGGAGTATGTCGCTCGTCTGCTGAAGCATCGCCAGTCTACCGAGGAGTTGGTGACGCCGGAGAATGTCAAGCGGTGTCTTCTCACGCGGCTGAAGCCGTCAGGTAGCACCATCTAGGTTTTTCTTTGGGGGTTGCCTTTCTTTTCCTGATCACGCATTATCCTCTGTTGCAGACACCAGGCGGGAGCCTCTGGAG
Source organism: Amorphophallus konjac (assembly GCA_022559845.1). NCBI lineage: Eukaryota > Viridiplantae > Streptophyta > Magnoliopsida > Alismatales > Araceae > Amorphophallus > Amorphophallus konjac. The sequence goes on from CM040122.1 coordinate 180,658,081, forward strand.
GAGGTTGCTGAGATCATCGATCTTGCTGACGACTCGGCGGCCGATGAGCCGGGCGTCCCAGTGGGTCGCTCCCAAGCCCGAGATAAGGGCAAGGGGGTGGCTTCCGAGGGGGCCTCACGGCCGGGCGGCGTAAAGCACAAGGATCCCATGGAGGGAAGGTTGCGGGAAGCCGCGAAGGCCAGGAAACGGGCCTAGAAGGCCGGTCTCCTCATCACTGCCGAGGGCGACTCTGGTTCGGCGGCGCTCCCCTCTCGGGGGCAAGATGGGGCCGACCCAACCGGGCTGGCTCCCCCATCCACCGAGCGAGAGAGGGCCGAGGAGACCAGGGGCCCCTCAGAGGATGGTGACGATGGGTCAGCTCTCCCCTCGGTGGGAACAGAGGGGGCCGAAGTAGAAACAGCCGAGGCCGAGACCGGGGGACCGGTCGAGGTACGTGATGTCTCGGGTGGCGATGCGCGGGCCGAGACAGTTGAGATCAGGGGTTCACCTGTAGAGGCGTCGCAGCCCCAAGCGTCCGAGGTTCCTGGTGCGGCCGGGCTGGTGGCGTCGGTCGAGGTCGGGGGTTCGCCTACGGAGGCGTCGCAACCCCAACCGACCGTGGAGCACGGGGAGGCTATTTTCGCGGCTCGACCTGGGTCTTCCAGTGCGGCGCCAGGGGCGGAGCGGGTGCCCATGCTGGTGGCCTTGGAGAGGCTCGACGTCTCGAGCGCTCTGTATCAACTTTACTGCGAGGTGTCCGCGAGGATGAAAGGGGGAGACAGGCGTCATTCTCCTCCCGGGGTTCTCGACGTCATCATGGAGGGCGGCTTGGTCATGGCCCGGATGGGGGCCACGATGGCGGAGACTTTTGCCCGGACGGAGTCAGAGCGGTCGAACTTGGCTTGGACCCTCGGAGGGTGTGAGAGGAAGCTGGCTTGACTCAACGAGGCGCATGAGGGGCTCCGTCGGGAGTTCTCTGTGACTAAGGAGTCATTGCGATCGAGCCGTCTGGAGGTCGGAGTGCTGACCAAGCAGCTGGCCAAGGCCCGGGAATCGCTTGAGAGGAAAAGCAAACTCCTTGAGGAGGAGCGCCTTCACCATCTCGAGCTGGACGGCCGTTGGGAGGCTGAGCGCGCCGAGCTGGTGGACCGAGCGGAGGCAGTGGAGCGCCTTCGTTTTGTGGCCGAGGTCGACCGAACTGAGGCGGAGGAGCGATCGGCGGAGGCCAAGGAGCGGGCGGCCGAGGCTGAGCTGAAGTCAGCTGAGGCAGAGAGGCGATCAGCGGAGGCCGAGAGCGTGCGGTCGAGGCGCAGCGGAAGTCGGCCGAGCTTGCCGAGAGAATGGGGCTGGTCGGAGCGGAGGCGATCGAGCAATACAGGGGCTCGGAGGCCTACCTAGCCGACCTGCAGGAAGCTGCCCTTCCACACTATGAGGCAGCACTTCGCCGAGGCATCCGCAAAGGGTTCGAGCAGGGTTACCACCGGGCCGTTGCCTATGCCGATGCACAAGATTCCGGGATTGACTTCCCCTCTGGCCAGTGCTATGACTCGGACGAGTTGTCTTCTAGCTCCTCTGTGTCGGGAGGGGAAGATCTAGAGAGCTCTTCTCCGGTGGGGTCACCAACTCCAGCTGCCTCGGGAGGGCTCGCGACAGAGGCAGTTCCCGCGCAGGCGGGGTCAGTGCCAAGGCCGGCCGTCACCGAGGGTGCCGGGGGTGAAACACCCGTGCCTTCCGTTCCTGAGCTTCAAAGTGGGCTCGAGGCCTGATGTATCGCTCTATTTTGCCTTCTTCCTTTGTTTGTCTCTTTTCCTTTTCTGAAAAAGAAAGATTTTCCTTTTTGCAAGGCAATAAATGACTTACTTGCTTCTTGCCTTCCTTGCCGTGATTCGATTAGCGTATCTGCAGTAGTTGGAAATTACCGATACGTCCTGCGTGGTTTTCGCATGCTGGTTGGATGGATTCCTGACAGGTGTCTTTCCGTTTTCTCACGCTTTGAATTCCAGGCCACTTCGTGTATTCCGCTGAGGCGGAAAATGAGGGGTTTGAGGTGACCGTTCAGAGGGGAAAATTCCTTTGGCGTATTTTCGAGGGGGGAGTCATTTAAGGCAAGTAGCCTCCCTTAGCCTATAAAAAGACTGAAGGGCGTCCTTTCCTCTCCACCGCTTAGGATTTTCCCTAACAGTCTTTCCTCGCCCCTTCTTCACGTTGCGTTGTGCCGTTGCATTCGGAGCATGGAGGAAGACGATGCTGCCGATGATGGAGAGCAGAGAGTTTTTGGCTGTTTCGGGCTGTTGAGCAGGTCCGACGGTCGTCGCGCGGGTTCGAGACGGGTCCGACGGTCGTCGCGCAGATCTGGAGAGGATTTCGACGTGCGGAGGCACGCCGTTTATCCTTTATCAGTTGCGGCGACGGTCCCGGGGGGATGGGAGTATCCGTGATGCCCATCCCCTCCGGGCCTTCCCCTACCTCCTCATCTAGCTCTGCTGGTTTCTTTTTCTTTCTTACAGCCTCTTTTTCCCTCTTCTGCTTTTCTTTTTTCTTTTACTCTTCGGAGGGTGCTTGCTCTCTGTTCGCTCCAAAGAGTTGGTAGGTTGGAAGAGAGGAGGCCTTCACAGGCGTTCTTTCTCCCTGGCTTCTATCAACTTGGAAGGTAGCCTTCCTCTTCTCAGTTCCCTCTGTCACCTTTCTCATGGGCCACCCGAGCCAACTGGACCGACCGCCTCTTGTCCGAGCCAGTTTCTACACGAGGTAGAGTCAGTGGCTGGACGCGAGGAGATCAAGACTGAGTCGGCCGAGCGATGGCTTCTTGCATTAGTGCTAGATGGATTTTTTGCTCTTTGCTGTGTAATGTATTGGCTTTTTGCCTCTCTGATGTATCAACAATCATTTGAATGAAAATAAGAGAATTTTATTTCCCTCAAATTATTTGCACATCTTCAAAAGTAGAACTTGCGTAGTGCGGCTGCGTTCCACGTCCGAGGGATGGGTTCCCCTTCCAGTGTAGATAGCCGGTATGCTTCTTTCCCGAGCGTCTCGACCACTCGGTAGGGGCCTTCCCAGTTAGGGGATAACTTGCCCGCCGCCTCTAGTGGTCGAGAGGCTTCGGCTTTCCTGAGGATGAAGTCTCCCGGCTGGAAGTGCCTGTCTCGGACTTTGGCGTTGTAGTATCGAGTGAGGCGGCGCTGGTATTCCGTTGCTCGGATGCTGGCGATCTCTCGGAGCTCATTTGCTAGGTCGAGATTCTCGAGTAACTTTTGCTCGTTTACCTCGGGCGAGAAGCGGATCACTCGGAGAGAAGGGTTGGCAACCTCTAACGAATAACGGCCTCAGTGCCATACACCAGCTGGAAAGGGCTCTCACCGGTTGCCGTTCTGGGAGTCGTTCTGTGTGACCAAAGTACGCTAGGCAATTCCTCGAGCCAGCTACACTTGGCCTTGCCGAGTCTGGTCTTTATGCCTTTTAAGATAGTCTTATTGGCATTTTCAACCAGCCCGTTGGCCTGAGGGTGGGCGACCGAAGTGAAGTGGTTACGAATGCCTAGGTCGGCGCATCTATCTCGAAAATAACGAGAGTCGAATTGCCGGTCGTTGTCGCTCACTATCACTCGGGGGATGCCGAAGCGACAAATGATCGATTTCCAGATGAAGCTCCAGACGACTGTCTCGGTGATCCTTGCCGTGGCTTCGGCCTCGATCCACTTGGTGAAGTAGTCGATGGCGACGATAATAAACTTCTTCTGGGCCTGAGCCATGGGGAATGGCCCAAGGATGTCGATCCCCCACCGAGTGAAGGGATATGGCTCGGTCAGGGTGATGAGCTCCGTAGCCGGCTGATGGACTAAGTGGTCTAATCGCTGACATCGGTCGCACTATTGCACGTGGGCCGTGCAGTCGCGTTGCAGAGTGGGCCACCAGTAACCTTGCCGTAGCAGGATCCTGACGAGCGACCTTCCTCCTGCATGCGCTCTGCATAGGCCTTCATGGATATCACGGACAGCTTGGATGGCTTCGTCAGGGGCGAGGCACTTCAGGAGGGGACCGAGAAGGACCTCCGGTAGAGAGTGTCATCCTGACGAAGCGCCGAGCTTGGTACTTCAATCTGCGAGCCTCTCGAGGGTCGGAAGGCTCTTGGGAGTCCCGGAGCCACGACAGGTAGGGGGTACGCCAGTCGCTGAGAATGGCCGAGTCAACAGCGAGGAGCTCCGAGTCAATGCTCGGGCGCTCTAACTCTTCAAGGAGGACCGATCGGGTGCCTTCAGGATCGAGAGAAGAGGCCAACCGAGAGAGGGCGTCCGCCCGGGAGTTTTCCTCCCGAGCTATTCGGACTACCTCGAATCCCTCGAACTGTTGAGCCAGGTCTCTGACCAATTGGAGGTATTTGATCATTGGTACCTCTCGAGCTTCGTACTCGCCGTTGATTTGGCTAGCGACCAGCTGGGAGTCAGTGTGGATTTTGACTCTCTCAGCCCCCAGCCGTCGGGCCATGCGTGCTCCCGAGATAAGGGCCTCGTACTCGGAAGCGTTGTTGGATGCCGGGAAGTTGAACTTCAAGGCGTACTGTAGCTCTGCTCCTTCGGGGGACTTCAGGAGGATTCCGGCACCACTACCGACCGAATTGGAAGATCCGTCGATGAACAACTCCTAGGTTGGCCCGGGCGCGGACGGAGATCTTTCTTCAGTCGGGACGGTGCTCTCGGCGATGAAGTCGGCGAGCGCTTGGCCTTTCACAGTTGAGCGCGGCTGATAGGATATATCGTAGACCCCGAGCATGATGGCCCACTTGACGAGTCGCCCCGAAGCTTCGGGATGGGCCAGAATCTTCTTCAATGGTTCGCCGGTCAGCACAGTGATGGGGTGGCCCTGGAAATAGGGTCGGAGGTGCTTGGCGGAGGTAACCAACGCTAGCACGAGTTTCTCAGTTGCGGGGTACCTCCTCTCAGCCTCGTTGAGCACCTTGCTGGTGTAGTAGACCGGCCTCTCGACTCCCGAGTCATTTCTGACTAGGACCGAGCTGACTGTAGATGGTGTTGTCGAGAGATAGAGTAACAAGACTTCACCCGGAACTGGCTTGGAGAGCACCGGGGGCGAGGCCAAGAACTCCTTAAGCTCGGCGAATGCTCTCTGGCATTCCTCATCCTATGCGAACGTAGCAGATGCCAACTTGGGCCCCCTCAATAGCTTGAAGAAGGGCAGGCATCGTTCAGCCGCACGGGACAGGAAGCGGCTGAGAGCGGCAGCACGCCCAGTTAGGCACTGGACGTCCTTAATGCTGGTGGGCGGACGCATGTCCAGGACGGCCTGGACCTTGTCGGGGTTGGCTTCGATCCACGCTGAGTGACCAAGAAACCTAGGAACTTCCCAGATCTCACTCCGAAGGCGCACTTGGCAGGATTGAGCTTCATGTTGTACTTCAGGAGGGTGCCGAAGGTTTCAGCGAGGTCGGTGAAGTGATCTTGGGCCTTGGGGGTCTTGACGAGCATGTCGTCAATGTAGGCTTCGACGTTCCGACCTAGTTGCTCCTCGAACATGTGATTGACTAGCCTTTGATACGTAGCTCCGGCGTTCTTCAACCCAAAAGGCATCCGGGTGTAGCAGTATACGCCGTAGTCGGTGATGAAGGCGGTCTTCTCGATGTCTTCTGGATCCATTCTGATCTGATGGTAACCTGAATAGGCGTCTAGGAAGCTGAGTATCTCATTGCCCGAGGTTGAGTCAACCAATTGGTCGATGCTCGGTAACGGATAGCAGTCCTTAGGAGTGGCCTTATTCAGATCGGTGAAGTCCACGCACATCCGCCATTTGCCAGAAGCTTTAGGCACCAGGACGACGTTGGCTAGCCACGTCGGGTACAGGACCGGTCTAAAAAGGCCAGTCTCTTGTCCCTTGGTCACCTGCGCCTTGATGATCGTCTGCTTCTCTGGTGCATGCTTCCTTCTGCGTTGCTGTACGGGCTTTATGGCGGAGTCGAGGTTGAGCTTGTGCATTACAGTCTCCTCTGGTATCCCAGGGAGTTGATCATCGGACCAAGCAAAAACTCGGATGTACTCAGAAAGGAATTTCTTATATTGCTGATGAACCTTGGGCGGTAGGTCGGCTCCGATCCTTACTCCTAGGGTCGGGTCATCGTTTAGGAAAACCGTCAGTAATTCACCACCAGGCTCGGTGGTTGTAGTTGTATCCTCGACTCCCTGGGGGCCCTTGTCCTTCCCGTCCGGCCTTGTGGCCTCTACCGAGATATTGTAGCACCTTCTGGCAATGGCTTGGTTACCTCAGGCTTCTCCCAACCCATTTTTGGTGGGGAACTTCATTTTTTGGTGATAGGTAGATGGTACGGCCTTTATTCGGCTGAGGATGCCCCGGCCGAAGATCGCGTTGTACGCTATCATACCTTTAATCACTATGAAGTCCACCATGACAGTAACGGTTTTAGGTGGGGTGCCGAGGGTAACCGGCCGGCTTAGGGCTCCCTCGGGATAGGTGGCCAGGCCATTAAACCCGCAGAGGGGGGTTCGGACCGGGCAGAGTTTGGATGGATCCTCCCCCATCTTAAGGAAACAGTCATAAGATAATACATCAGGGGCACTCCCATTGTCAACTAGAATTCTATCTACGTTACAATGCTTTATCGTAGCAGAGATCACGAGGGCGTCGTCATGTGGGGTGCTCAGCCCTTCCAGGTCTCGGTCGGAGAAGACTATGACCTGGGGCTCACTTGGCGGGGCCTTGGGAGGCTCTATGGCTCGGCTCGCCCGCTCGGCATGACGCTTCCTTCCTCGGCTGCTGTCGCCTCCTGATGCCGTCCTCCGGAGATGACGTTGATGTGGACCCCTCGGGGGGCGTTGTCAATCTCCTCTACGGCGCCTCGATCTTCTTTACGCTCGGCTGTGAACCGAGCTAGGTGACCCAGACGGATGAGGCGCTCTATCTCGTCCTGGAGCTGGAGGCAGTCACCAGTGTGGTGCCCGTGATCGCCGTGGAATAAGCAATGCTTGTCGCGATTACGGTTCTTCGACCTCATCGGCTCGGGCTAGCGGAGGAGTCCCGAGTCTTTGATGTCTTCATATATCTTGTAGACCGGGGCGACTAGTGGGGTGTACCGCTCGTACTTCCGCTTGCGTTCCCCATCACGGTCTCTCTTCTTCCCAGAACCTGAGTTTGGCTCGGAAGCCCGCTTCTTGTCCCCCTCCCGACCCGGACCGGTTGCGTCTCGGCAAGCGTTGAGCACCTCTTCGCACTCGGTGTGGCGCAATGCCAGAGTCACTAGCTCGGCAAGGGTCGAGGGAGGGTGGAGGACAAGTTCGCGGCGGAGATTCTCGTCTCGGGTGCCCCCAGTCAGTGCGGTTATAGCTGAGGCCACGTCCAGGCGGGGGATTCTCAGGGCTTCCGATTTAAATCGGTGAATATAGGCCCGGAGTCTTTCCCCTTGCGCCTATTTAAGGGCCAGGAGCCCCGCGACTGACCTCGGGGGGGCACTTCTGGCGAAACTCTCTTTGAAGACTCGCCCGAATTGCTTGAAGTCTCGGATGGATCCGGGGGCGAGGGCTCGGAACCATGCTTGAGCACCTTGGACCAGGATGGTCACGAAGGCTCGGCACTTGATGGCGTCGGATGCTCCGTGCAGGGTCATCAGAGCGTCGAAGCTGTCGTAATGATCGGCCGGGTCGCCCTGGCCGTTGTAGGGCTTGAAGGTGGGGATGGAGGTTCTGGGAGATACCTCTGCCTTCAAGATGTACTCGGAGAACGGGGATTTCTCCTCGTCCTCTGGGAAAGAGGTCTTCTGCAGGGCGCGGAGGGCGCGCTCCTGTTCTGCGAAACGCCTCTCGAAATCTCGTAGCCGGAGGGATAACTCCGGCTGCTGCCGCGTTGTGGGGCTGGGGGGAGCGTCTTGGCGATCTCCGGGAACGTCAGTCACCGGGTTCGGACGGCGCGCCCCCAGTTTTCCTCTCCTCGACATGGAGGAAGCCTCTTGCTCCGGAGGCGGAGCATGCGGGGGGCCTCCAATCCGGTTGCGGATGATCTGCTGGCCGCGGAGGGTGAAGCGGCCTCCGGCGGTGTGCTGGGAGATACTCCCGCGGGGAGGGCTGCCTGATGGAGCGCGGGACCTTCCATCCCTAGCCGCCTGGGCCCTCATGAGCTCCACGAGGACATCCAGTTTCGCGTTGAGGGCCTGGAAGGCTTCGGCGCCACCATTGGGTGGTAGCCCTACCGCCGCAGGAGGGGGTGGTGGATCGTCGGCGGGGGCACTGGCGTTGAGGGAGGGTTCTGTGAGGCTCGAGAGGGGCCATCCCCTGCCGCTACCATGGCCTTTACCCTCTCGCCGGCGGACCTCCTCCCTGAGCTCCTTCGCACCATACTAGCTCTTTGTACGTTTCCCACAGACGGCGCCAGATGAAGAGGCGTGATCTCGCGCTGGTCCTGAGCGGATGGTGGATCACCAGATAGTGAACTGCAAGACAGGGAAACGGATCAGGGGGCCCAGGGGAAACCCTGGGGAAAACCCTCCGATGCTTAAGTCAGTGGAGCTATGGCGGGAGCAATAAAGAGAGGTGAGAGCTTGTGCACGAGATCCCTCTCCACCAAAAGGGGTGAAGTGGTTCTTGCTCAGGAGCTTTGAGCGTATGATTGCCCTTACCTTCATCAGAGGGTCTCCCTGGTTTAAATAGTACGCCGTCTCCTGGAGTCCTATAAGCCGAGGGGTTTCAGGTGGGGGTTGCGTCCTCATCGCGGGATTTTATTGCCTTATCGTGGGAGCGTTATCACCTTGGGGAAGAAGAAGTCCCTTGCCTTCCTGAATTCTTGCCTGTTGAGGACTCTTAACGGCTGCAAAGGATAAGCAATCGTCGGCCGTTCCGAGCTCAGAGAGGCCAGCCCTATCGGGCGATAGGCTTAGCTCGGAAGAGGATGGGTCGGATGGGTCGGCGTACGCCTTCTTCTCCCGGGCGGAGATATGGCTTGGGCCGGACCTTTCCTGTGACCTGACCGACACTCGGGCCCTCCGAGCCTAGAGGCCGCCTAGGAAGGTTGTGTCCTCGAGCGATTTTTTATTGGGTTTTCTTCCCTGAGTGGGCCCTGTGGGCTGTCACTTAGGTGAGCTTGGCCTCGTTGGGTCCTGTCGGGCCTAGTCGGGCTGCTCTTTGAATGGGCTACAGAAATCCCCCTCTCTAGAGGTCAATATAGTGCTTTCCGAACTACTACTATAAAAATCTCTGCGTTTAATTTTTGTGATTGGTTTATTATCTTTCACCTCCCATTCTTCGAGAGATTACATGTGATAAATCTTTAATTTAATAGATTGTTCGTTTTGTTGCCAGTTGATTCAGTAATCTAATTCATCTCTCCTCTTGGATTATTTGGTCCAGATTTTCTTTCACCGTCTAAGAAATTAAGATAGTTTGGGAGTAGGTTGTCCTTTGTTGAAACTGAAACTATGTCATATTACACCAATATTAAGATGCATGGTTTAGTCAAAGATTAAAGCGCTAGTTTGGTAGCCCGAGGGGGCGGGAGAGAGAGCGTACGCGTGAACGGGATTTAATCATTAAACAAGTGTGATAGGGAAATCCAACGGCTGTTGAACTCGAGGTACTAAATTAAGTATCTAATGAAGCACAACACATAAATGAAAGAGAGCATAGTTTGTCCGATGGTCACTATATGAGCTACGTCCAGTCCTCCTCCGGTCGTAGCTTGAAAAGTTCCACAGTGAGGACAAGAAATACAACCGGTTACGTCTTAATGCGGTGGCAGTCTCGCCAAATACAGGTACGCACAGTTACCTCCCCCTCACAATGAGGGAACAACACAGCAGGTGCCAGGTAGTTAGCACACTAACTATGTGGGTAGCAAATAGAAAGAAGATTGAAAGTAAATGCCTCTATGTAGGTAGGTACATAATAATTGTAGAAATAACTATGAAGAGATAAGAAAAGAATACAGACTGAAGAGAGAATCTGATGCCGCCTTTGGTGTCGTAGTAGTGACAGCACTAGTCCGGACCAGACAAGCCGAGTGAGGAAATGGCTCTTTAATTTATTTTGTTTTAGTTACATTGGCCTAGGGGTCTCGGACCGGGGGAATATGGGAAGGGAACAAGGAATCAAGATTTGAAATTTGCACTCTGTAATTTCTTATAAACTGTAAGTTGGTGATACCGCTAGCTAACGTCTGATGCCTGCGAATAATCTGGTGGTGAGTGATTCTGCTCCGCAATACTGGGGAGGGGAATCAAACTTACGATCTCCCCACTGCGGGGGAAGGGTGGTTGAACCACCTCTCGGGTTTTCAAGTGAGGAAATGACTTGGTTGGTGAAAATTTCTTAATGGTTTTGCTCGGCGCGAAGATATATAGCTTGGGTAGGTAAGAACTGCGGCTCAACTACTTGAAATTAGCTCAACTCGAAAGCAGCTCGATCAACTTGAAAGTAGCTTAATCTTGAAGGCAGCTCAATCGACAATAAACTTGACTCCATGCTACTACACAAATTGACTTATGCCCCTTTGGTAATCGGTTGGGATAGTTTACTCGGGTTTAAAGTGGGGTAAGGTATCCTTGTAAAAATTTACTTTTGATTTGATAATACGTACTTCATTCTAGGTTGAATTCGTTGAAAAATAGGGCCTATTCCACATGCTTTGCTAACAAATCAAGGGATATCTGTGATAGGGGATGATTAAATAATAAAAAATGTCCCTCACTTTTGCTCCGAATGCCAAGCCCATTGTCCTCCCTTTAACTATAAATAAAATTGAGATTGCATAGATTTTACGTCCCATGTTAGAATGTAAATTGTATATATCAACGAGATGACTTAATTTAAATTATCTTTGGGATTAATTACTGAAATAAATATACACGAATGATGAATAGACATATTTCTATACATATAAATATTCCTAGCCACTAGTCATACACGTACGTCCATGATAAATTAAATTCTGACGGCTAATTGATATCACATGAAGATATGGTCCGGCATATGCACTATTCTTAACTTACACACAATGTAACCATTTTTTTCCCATTAGAAGTCATTTATATATCAAAATCAGGTCTTGCAAGAAATGCAGGATCTATACATTGCATCTGAACTCTCCCCTTACTCATTACAATATTATACAAATTGTAGAGATGTCACAAATACTCAGTACAATTGAAAATTGATAAAATTTTAGAATAAATTCAAAGTTTGACATTACATCTGAACAATATTATACATATGTCTATATACATCCGAGGATTATAGAATATTACAAAAAACTCGTTACATCTGAACATTACAAAAAACTCATTACATAAAAAATAAAAAAATGAATTTCATCTGAATAGTACAACAATGATGCCTTTTCTCTTGGTTTTAATGAGTAGCTTCACATATCGGAGGGAAGGAATTAGAGTAGGCAGATAAGAGAAATGCATCACATGTCTCTCCACCTCACTGACGATCAGGTGCTCATCTCTGAATGGGGGGCCTATCTGGTGAACAAGTGATAGCTGATGGCCTATCTGCGGGGAAAATGAAAAAAAATATTAATTTGTCATAAAATTGAAAACATTAAAAATATTGAACATACCTTAATCTAGTAGTGGCCACAATAACTGAGAAGAATAGATCAAAATTAATGATGGTATTAATCATATCCCAAAGGTATGCAAATTAAACAGGGAAATAATCAGACAAAGTAAAGAATGTTAAGGATTACAACTAACAAAAGAGTCTCATAGAATGTGTATTGGATCAAATAATATCACCTCGCTCTTCCATGCTAACCAGAATAATCAGTTTCTAAGATTCAAATTGCAAACTAGATCAAGAGGATAAACTTGATCGCTAAACTTCTTGGAGCTTGTCAATTTTCTCACATATGTATTGAATGTGACGTGGTGTTGAAAGGGGGCTCAGATACAACATTTTCTCCTGACATTGGGAGGGGTTGCCTTATGTTCAAAGCCATCCAACCTTCCCTCAAAGAAATATTTTATCACTGCCCTCCCTCTTACCTAGCCAAATAGATGATTAGTTGGTTGAAAGGAAGCCTGCAATTGAAGAAGGTGGTCTGTCCATACTAAGTTTTTTTAATTTGACCAATAAAAAATACCTCAATCCACAATTTCTTTTAAGTGAGAATATTGATCATACCTTCTTCCCACCAATCTGTTGAAATATACAGCTTATGTAAGAACATTGAACATACCTTATGCCCACCAATTTCCAGCATACGTAAAAGCTTATAATCAACATAGATAATTTGTAAATCCATTTCTCCTCATTGCACAATAGAAACAAGGAAAGGTTGTATGGCATACTACAATAACACCATTAGTCATACAAGAGAAAGAAGCTCATGTGATCTGCCAAGGCTCAGGTCGACAGAGGATAGGCCCAGAAGCAAAGGCTAGCCGACAGACTAGGTCGACATGGTCTGTTGTCCAAAAAGCCAGAGAAAACAAACACTAATGAATACTAGGTCGATAGACCGTCAAAGAAAAAGTGAACCTGGTCGACAGACCCTCTCAAAAAGATGGCACACCCAGGTCGAGAGATCCTCAAAGAAGAAAGCACCTAGGTCGATCGACCCAGACTGCCAATGGCCCAATGGGTCGACATGCTCCACTTCTAGTATCCCAGATGTTTGGGGACATGGTTCATAAACCATGGCAATTTATTCCTTTGCAGCCATGCAGCATGAGGATCGAACTGTAGAATGAAGGAAAATAATACATAAACATGAGTACGAAGGATAACCAGCATATCAATTCCAAATAACTATCATTGTTTCATACACAACCTTATACTATTATTAATTTGTCCCAATTAGAAAACAAGAGAGCAAGCACATTGTTATATGACAGGAGGACTGGTAGATAGATACCACCACCAACTAGGGTTGTCTTCCATAGTTGCAATGCATAGGGGGATACAAAATTTTCTGGCCGGTTCAAATACAACAATTTGTCAATCATAGTGGGAGGGGTTGCCTTATGTTCAAGGCCATCCAACCATCCCTCAGAAAAAATGTTTCATCATTGCCCTCACTCTTACCTCGCCAAGTAAATGATTAGTTGGTTGAAAGGAAACCTGCAGTTGAAGAAGGTGGTTAGCCCATATTGGTCAGTCCACAACAATTGAACAAAAGGTTGTATGGCATACTACAAGAACAAATTGGACAACAGCACATATCAATGCAAATAAGATTAGTAACTTGAGAATCTAACTTATATGACTCCGTTGGCAAATCAATGCCAAAATTAATAACTAGTATGTGCTTAGTAGCCGGGCTACTATTTAAGTTGAAACTATTTTGGCAATGCAAATAAGATTGCTATCCTGGACATACCTTCACATAGCCAGATTGAATAAAATTTTATTCCCAACACACATAGCATAAGTTTTCAGGCGGGCTCAGATACAACAATTTGTCCTTCACAGAGGGAGGGGTGCCTTATGTTCAGGCCATCCAACCATCCCTCAGAAAAATACTAGTTCATCATTGCCCTCACTCTTACCTGGCCAAATAGATGATTACTTGGTTGAAAGGAAGCATGCAATTGAAGAAGGTGGTCAGTCCATACTGGTCAGTCCATAGCAATTGAACAAAAGGTTGTATGACTCCGTTAGCAAATCAATGCCAAAATTAATAACGAGTATGTGCTTAGAAGCCGGCTTGCTATTTAAGTTGAAACTATTGCAATTATCTCATTACAGTGGGAGGGGTTACCTCATTGCAGTTATCTCATTGCACAATAGTAAGAAGGAAGATCTCATAGTTCAAATAGAAATAAATTGCATGATAAGAAATTTCATTACATAAACAGGAAATCATCAACCTAACCGGATTGAATAGACCTAACAATTTCATCCCATCAATGTAGGCCCCAAATATCATCAGCAATACGGTTCCTCAACACTTCTCCCACTGCCACGCTTAAGTTGTTGACATGAATGTTGTTGAGAATCTCATCATCCCCAACATTGTCAACCCCTATGTCATCCTCACCAACCCTATTAAAATACCAATCAAACCCCTGCTGACGTTGAATAAAATTTTGGACCACACAACAGGCAAGGACTATCTTCTTTGGTGCAGGCCACAGATAATTATTTCCCTCTCGTAGAGTTTGGAACCTCATCTTCAAGATGTCAAATGCTCGTTCGACCACATTGCGTAGCTGAGCATGGCGATGATTGAATTTCTCCTTCTTGTTGGCATATGGCATATGTGCTCGACCACGGAAGGTTGTAAGATGGTACCGTTGCCCTTGATATGGTGCGAGGAAGGACCTTGTGTTTGCATACCCATCATCCACTAGGTAGTATTTGCCATTTGCTACAGTAAAGCCTCCTTCCTCCAATGCCCATTTTAACACCCTCATGTCCATAGCCGAAGCTTCCCATCCTACACAAAGATATTGAAATAGCATGTCAAACGAAACAACAGCCATTACATTCTGAGTTATGCATTACTTTTGATTACGAAAATGTCCTTGGTCTTCCACAAGTACAGTTTCCGGGACATGGGTTCCATCGATTGCTCCAAGTGCTTCCTACATATAACATATCCATTCCCAACATAAGTTAAGAAATTGGCTAAATTTAATACAAAATGGAGGATTATAGGGTGTAATTACCTTGAAGAAAGAGTAGAATCTTTCTTTACCACGAATGAAGGGGTGATATTCACTGACTTGTGTGGGCAGTTGTATGAAGTCCAACTTTAGGGAAGCCAATGTGTTAATAACACGATTCACAAAAGAACTAATGGTCTGGGAAGAGTGTTGAAAATGTTCACAGAGAGCTCATGTGGGGACCCCATGCCCAGCAGCATAGAGGAACATCGCTAGTTGTTCATTTGTAGAGACATATCGTGAGTCCCTTAGTAGACCTTTGTTTACCAACATATCCCTCAATTGTGTGAACATTGTCGGATGGAGACGAAATACATTGTAGCACCTTTTTTCATGGCCATTCAGAATCTCGTGAATCCATACATGGCCACCATAAATAGATGAGTGCATCCGACGCCTAGGAATCATAGGGGCTTCTTGTGCTGCTATTTGCTCGAATATCGCCTCCTCGATGCCATTGTACATCTCCTCTTCTTCCTCAATGAACTCTATGATTAGTTGGCTAAATGTTACATCACATTTTACACATCCAAATGACAATTAATATAGATAGGGATAATGTGTACATGTATTGTCCATCTACTCTTAAATCATATCAACCATAATAAATGTCACATTTTACACATTAACTTTCTTTAAAATAAGGGATGGATCCTAATGATGAAGTACAAGCATGAAGAAAAGTCTTACTAAAATTAGAAATAATATAATAACACATAGCATAAGTAGAACAATAATGATGTAGGGCATCGATGTCATTTCCATAGGCAACTTCTTATTTAGTTGGGGAGGAGTGACATCCATTGTCGTCGACGGTTGTAGTGCACTAGGACCAAAAATTGTGGTTAAAATGTCATTGCGAGTGGTCACGGCACTATAAAAAGCCTTTTCTGCCTCCTCCATGGAGAAGAATCCCTTATAGTGGGCTCCTGAATATCCATTTACTTGAGCGTAACATTCTGGCCATGTTGAATATATGCTAGATCATTGACCAACCCACACTACATAACACTTATATTTTCCCATTGTAGAAGTTTTCAAAAGCCTGCATATAAAATTTGGATAGGGTAAAGATCATCAACTAAAGACCATAATATGTAAAGCAAGAACATAAATCTCATTCCACTAGAATATGAAGAAGGGAATAAAACAAAGTTCTCAATATATATGATAAAGGATGGACGAACACTATGTCCATCGTAATACAAAGTAAACATATAACCTAAAAATGGAAAACAACATAAGACAAACTAACATCACATTTGACATACCTAACTAAGGATGGCAAATGAAGGACCTAACATACATAACATAATATCTAGACTTTGGTGTGAGCCTGAATCCAATCGATCATGTCCTCCTTGCTAAGGATCATCAAAATAGATCTATTATGGGGATCCTTAATTAGGTCAAGCATTGCGATGTATAGCACTCGTGGTTGATTCTCCTTAGCTTTCAACCCTTCAATGCACTCCTTCATACTTGGGATGGCTTCTGACACCTCATAGTCAACATCAATGCACTCCATGTTGGCAATAGACGATGAAGATGCACCACGGTCCCGTTGAAGACATTTAACAAGATACATCCTCTCTCTACTAGCAGCCACAAAATTATTAAGGGACTCATCCCCAATCTTCCTTTGTCGTCCTTTCGACGATGAAGTAATGGAACGCTTGCCTCTTACCGGAGACCTTGAAGACTCATCGTTAATCTGCACAATTGGGGTGGCAGTTGCAACTGCTCCTTGATTTGCACTAAGGATACCAATGAATAATTCCATACTTTTTAGACATAAACCAGTACCCAAGGCACTTAAGAATTCATCAACATGTTGGCTAGAAGTTGATTTTGCATGTTCAGGATGGTTCCTTCAGTATCTTTCCCTCTTGCAATGCTACTTTGACAAAGATGCTCCATTTGCCTTAGGTACATGAAAGATTTCCCCTTTATGATCCGATATTATAGAAATTTCTGGGCAAGTCCAAAGAATGCCAATTGTTATAATATAGTTTTTTTTGCAAACATGATCTAACTTATCTAAATGTGTTTTCACATTATACCTCAAGCAGATCATCCCACGCCCCTGCGTAACCTGGGACCGGCATGTGGGTCGTTTCATCCCACCCCATCCACTCTTACGCAACAACTGTGCATATAGAAAATATAACTTCTTCATGGTCTTCCAACGGTTGTATAATTGTTGTCTATCGTACTTCAGGTTGCAGGACTTATTAAATTTTGCTACCATGTAATTCCATGCTTACGACTTGAAAGTTCCACTACTGCACATGTTCCTATCGAACTGCTCTATTAATAGTGAAATGAGCATCCCATCTTGATCATTAGACCAATTGGGTGCCCTCCCCTCCCCCCCCCCGCTCGAGGACCCGCGTTTCTTGCCATTGTTTTCTAAAATCAAACAAAACATTGCCATTTCAGAAAAATATTAATTAATGAAAAAAGATATATATCTTTGAACACATTACTAAATATTAGATTGCCAATGCAGAAAGATATTAATTCATGCAAAGTGCTGCTCATCAAATTTTTTCGTAAAACTTAATTGTATTGTACTGAATTTTTGTAATTCTAGTTTTGTTGCTAATACAAAATGGAGAATAGTAGATGCAATAAATTTCCCATCCAGAAGGTGGGGGGATGGTAAATTTTGTTGATGTGCACATGCTTATCTATGTTCTATTTTCAAACTATGAAATATGTATGGACAATTGTGCACATAGTGCGGTCTTAGTCTAGGAAACTTCAGCATTTATATTTTTACCATGGATGCATTGCCCTCCTCCCCACCTTTAAGCAAATTTGCTCTGAAGCTTACTAAGACTGAGAATATAATGTTTAATGCAGTAACTTTCAACATGTCCCGTAAATTATAGTTTTCTTATTTGAAGCTTATTAGCACTTTCTATCATTCACATGTCAGTGAAGGAAGTAAATAGTTCAAATGACTTATTTCCTCCTCATAAAAGGTTCCCTGCACTAAAATGATTAGCCATCTGCTGTATTCTTATTTTCATTGTATTTCTTCACACAAGAAACATAAGGTGGGATTGGCACCTATGTAATCTACCTAACCATATATTGGACCAGACTACTTTCAATCTCATGTATGTGTACTTATCTTAATGCCCAATTTCGTTGGAGTAATCAATACAGATGTTAATATTTTTATATTATCTAAAAGGAGAGCACCTAATACTACAATGCACACATTATTTCCTATCTTTAATTTTATTGGCCACTAGTCAAAACAACGGGAGGCTACTATCAAAAGTCAATGCAAGCCACATTTAAGTTTGACATTTTTTAAACACATAAATGAAAGAACAAAAAAATTTGGCATCTATATATGAAGGATAACTACACATGTGCATATATATGAAGAAAGACTACATCTCTTAAATCCGATCTGTCGACGTAGGCACTTAAAATTTTTAAATTTTCAATCTTATTCGACTACACATGGCACTTCAAATCAACACATCTGTATTGATGTACAGAATTATACTGCCCTACTTAACTTCTGAAATATGGATGAGTATAAAGAAAATCAGTAATAACAAAACAAAAAGCAAAAGTAGAATCTGAAAATATGCAGTACTATCAGGTGACAAAAAGGAAAATAAGTTTTATTCTTACTAGCTGAAGACATGATGAGCTTCCTTCTGCTCAACCTTCATACACTATTTGTTGTGTGGGAATGGCTGATCTAGAGGGGAGGGGTGAATAGATCTGTCTCTCTTTTTCTAGAAATAAAAGCAACCATAGAGGAATAGAAAGAACTACTTGAGAATGCAGGGAGTACACACAAATGATGCAAGAGTGTAGACAGATAACGGGCCTAGACAAGCATCTAGCGAAGAGCAATCACACATGCAAACCACAGGGACAATAGTTTTTAAGGTGGTTCAGACTTTCTCCAAAGTCCTACGTCCACCCCTCCCTTAAACCAAGTGTTGCTTCCCTAGTGCAACTGCACAACCCGCTGATTACACAGCTTAACCACCCGCTGCCTTACAGCTTGCAGAGAGATTATCCCACTCAAGGAACCGCTGTCACACAGCTTGATGGCACACAAGCTAGACCATAGATCCCAGCACACAAGCTTGATCTGTCTACCTACTATCACCGGTAGGGACGGTTCATGTTTCAGCAAGAACAAGAACAAAATAGAAAAAGAGTAATGAAGAACTTCAGACAAGAAGAATGAGACTCAATGCCAAATGCAAATATCCATGTCTGAGATCTAAAGGACTTGGTTTGCTACTTTCAGATTCGTTGCTTCAGTGATGGTAGCTTCTCTTTACAGAACAACGAACAGGTGGAAGAAGAGCTTGTGGCCTTACTTCAGATCTTCACAGAAATGGCACCGAGCTCTTCACCTTCTTCTCCCTTGTTCAGGGGCACTGACCTCTCTAGCAGCAGCAACAGCTCCTCCTCTTATCTACCTTCAACCCCCTTCCCTTCTCTCCCTTTTGGCACTTGCAGTACACCACCATGCAGGGAGGTGCGTGTCCCTTTTTGGCTTCCCAAGAGAGGAAATTTTCCCACCAAAAATCTATCCACTGATTGGTCCAACATGAGTAGAAAAATATGTTTTCAGACTTGATTTCTTTTGATTGGCTCAGAGGAGATATAGAATAAGACTTTTATTGAGCTCCAGATCTGAGCATTTAATGATCCTCATGGAAGAAATCTTGTTGTCTACTTCCTCTTTGGCTCGGGTCAATTCGCTGTTCTGTGTACCTTTCTAAGACTATATCCCATTGGTTGCCTGCAGAAAGTGGTGTGACATTTCCTAGATTTGGACTCTGACACAGCTCCCTCCAAAAAGTTGTTCAGATATTATGATGATGGCTGAGACACATGTCTAACCTTGAACCTTCCTCTAGACCTCGAAATCCATGTTTTTGGAGGTTTACGGTTCATATTTTTATTCCCTGGATGACCTGACGTGTTTGATAGAAAGCAGCTTAAAATGCTTTTGGGAGAACCATGGTGTTGATCTGCTGTAACTGTAGTGTCGACACTACTTTAGAAAATCATGTCTTCAATGCTTTCTGGAAGCACCATGGTGTCGACCTGTTGTAACTATGGTGTCGACACTGCATTAAGAAAAATACTTTCAACGCTTTCTGGAAGCACCATAGTGTCAACCTTTCTAACTATGGTGTCGACACTGCTTTAAGAAAACTACCTTCAACACTTTCTGGAAGCACCATAGTGTCAACCTTCTGTAACTATGGTGTCGACACTACTTTAAGAAAACTGCCTTCAATGCTTTCTAGAAGCACCATGGTATCGACCTGCTGTACTTGTGGTGTCGACACTGCTTTAAGAAAACTGCCAGTATGATAGTTAAGCTGTGAGGTCGATGCAGTGGCTCCATGAGGTCTACACTTCTTCTTCACCTTTCATGTTTTCAGCTTGGCCACCTATTTTTCATCATCTACCTTGATTTTTGTGCAACCAATTTCCTCGATTTTTATGCACTTGATTTCTTTCAATCTTTGCTAGCACATATTGTAAGTGTTAGATTCATTTGACCCTTTTACTTGATCTACAATGACAATATCAAAGTATCATTGGAAAGTCAATGAGTCAGGGTGTTAGACATCATCAAAACCTCAGAATGACAATGACTCATGCTGTTAGACAATATCAAAATCTCAGAGACACAACATTCTCCCCCTTTTTGATGATGGCAACACTGTGAGTCATTGTATGTCAATATGACCAAATTCAAGCATTTTAAGATACATGCAGCATAAAGAGATACACATGCTCTCTCCCTTAAATGACTCACTACTCTCCCCCTTTAAATGACTCACCCAAACAACTCTCCCCCTTTGACATTAGCAAAAAGGATGAACATATACTCAATAGGAGGAATTTTTAGAAATACAACCTATCAGATGAGTTGAGGATAGATGAGACAAGGGGATTCACAATCTGATACTAATTCCATAACATAGAGTAGTCCATTACATGCATCTTATGAGATGATCCTTTTTCAATTTGCATGGTTCAAATCTAATGATATCTGAGTTTGTCAATGGAATTTGCTTGAGAAAACATCTACATTCATGTTGTAATAGAAATGAACCTGAATTGCATATCATAACCATGGTTAACATTCCTTGATCTTACTCACTCAAATCCATTGACTCCTTTGGGAGTTATACAAACTAGTATTGAGTTTAAACAAGCATGGATATTTTATGGAATTCCAGTGTTTCAGCAATTTTCCTTTTATCTTTAGCTCTCAGGCACATAATTTTCTTTAAGCACAAGAAGATTTTTACGAGTAATTAAGTCCAGTGCATACCTTGTATCTTAAGGATATACGTTGTTTAGACGCTAGTATCCCTAGGTATTTGGTATGACTGACTGTCATGTCTTAAATTTGAACATAGATAGTATTGTCACCTCATGACATATCGGACCTCATTTCATTGATGAGGGGACATATTTCTCAGCAAGCTTGCCATTGCTCTACCTTGAATATTACTTCAATTTTTTCTGCAGAGTTAACAAAGGTACCTCATGACACATCCCACTTTTCTTCGTGGAAAAGAGGCATGTGGTTTCTCAGTAAACCAATGTCATTGCTCTGACGAATTTAGCTATTTGGAATTGCAGATATTCATGATGTTTAAAAACAATACTTAATTTCCATGTCTCAACCAAAATAGCCATGAAATTAGAATTTGCAGATTACAGAAAGAGTTATTCAAGGCACAACATGTAAACACTGGTTAAGGTCTATTAAATGTTGAACACAGATGATTTCAAGACATTTATCAATACTCAATGAAGTCATTAAACCTGAACTAGCTTATTATGTGGATGAACATAAGATCATATAATAAAAGATGCTTATTTTGAAGTGCACTCAGTTTTATGATCATGGTAACCAAATTGGAAGCTACCGAAATTTCAGAAGTTCAAGGATGTGATCAAAATAGCCAGAATGAGTGGCAATCAGAAATGACCCAGAGAATTTTCAAGAAGACTTCTCAAGAAATTAAGATGAACAGTTAAAACTATGGTCCATTGAGTTCACGTAGATTGAGATATGCTAGAGAAGATGAGCGTGAATATCATGTGAAACTGGTTAATTGAATGATGAACCAAATTAGTCTTACATACATAGACTTGACATGGACCAGTGTGTCGACACCATAAGCTCAAGGCGTCGACACAAGAAAGGTTTGTTCCAGACAAAGGGTTATAAAGAAGTGCAATTCTACTCTTACTCCCCCTGAGCCCGTGCATGCATTTCAAATAATGTTTTTGTAATTTTTGACTTAAGTGATATGCAAGTTATTCTACAACCCATGTATGCATGATCAATTCAAAAGATGCATTAGCTCCCCCTACCTAAATGGCCTAAATGCAACATGGACTCAAGATACTGGGCGGAGGTATGCCCTCATGCATAGTTAATGTAGCCAGACAGGCCTAACTTGCCCTTTGACAAATCACCATTTTATATACCATGGTCAAGCATGAAAATGCATCAACCAATGAAGTGCACCATGAATAGTGACCCATTAAACTATGCATGGCAATGCGGAAAGAAAAAAAATGTATGCATCAGATTTTCTGCATAGAATTGTTATTGCTTTCCATCACACTCAATAGGCATCGATAGTAAGAGATATGTAGAACAGTTTAAGCCTTGTAAATTTGAGGTCGGCACAGACCAAGCTCTCTTCTAAGAGTAGAAAACCTATCATTACACAGAGGCTTGGTAAAAATGTCAGCAACTTGATTCATTGTATCAACAAAATACAATTCAAAATTTTTCTTAAGGACCTCATGTTTAAGGAAATGATGCCTAATTTAAATGTGCTTTGTCCTGGAGTGCTGGACTGGATTTTTAGCAAGATTGATTGCACTTGTGTTATCACAAAGAATCAGGACACATCCAAGATCCACTAAGTAGTCTTGGAGTTGGTGTTTAATCCACAACACTTGGATGCCACAACTCCCCGCAGCAACATATTATGTCTCTGCAGTAGAGAGGGCAACCGAGTGTTGTTTCTTGGAGGCCCAAGAAACTAAACACCTACCCATAAATTGAGAATATCCACTCATGCTCTTGTGATCCAGCTTGCAACCAGCGTAGTCCGCATCTGAATAAGAGACAAGAGAAAGAACACAAGATGACAGATACCACAACGCCAAATCTTGAGTCCCGGCAAGATATCTAAGGATACGCTTGACGGCAATCAAGTGAGATTTTCTAGGACTAGCTTGAAATCTAGTACAAAGGCATACACTAAACTGGATGTCCAGTCTATATGCAGTCAAATAAAGTAATGAACCAATCATACCTCTATAAGTTTTTGCATCCACAAATTTACCTTTCTCATCCGTATCCAGTGATGTATTGGTCCCCATAGGAGTTACAATGTGCTTACAATTTTTCATGTCAAACCTTTTCAGCAGCTCCTTGATGTATTTGGCTTGACTTATAAAGCACCCATATGCATCTTGTTTAACCTGCAAGCCGAGAAAGAATTGAAGTTCACCCATTAAACTCATCTCGAACTCACTAGTCATAAGGTTAGCAAATTCCTCACATATTTCAGATTTTGTAGAACCAAACACAATATCATCAACATAAATTTGAACAATCAAGATTTTCTTACCTTATTTTTTGGTGAAGAGTGTTTGATCTACTTTACCTCTTGTGTATCCATTTTCGGTGAGGAAAAAGTTTAGCCTTTCATACCAAGCACTAGGTGCTTGCTTCAAACTATAAAGAGCCATGTCCAGCTTGCACACATAATCATCATGATTAGAACTTTTAAAATCGGGTGACTGCTCTACATAAACTTCCTCTTTTCTCAGCCCATTTAAGAAGGTGCTTTTAACATCCATTTGATGCAATTTTATTTTGTTTGAACATGCGAATGCAAGCAAAATTCTAATGGCTTCTAGTCAAGCTATAGGGGCAAAAGATTCTTTAAAATCTATTCCAAATTCTTGATTGTAATCCTGAGCCACCAATCTAGCCTTCTTTCTTATTATTTTGCCATCTTCACCGAGTTTGCTCCTAAATACCCATTTGGTACCTATGACAGATTTTGTTTCTAGGAACAAGGTGTCAGACTTTATTTCTTTCAAACTGGTTTAATTCACTTTGCATGGAATTTATCCAAATTTCATCTTTCAAAGCTTCTTCAACATTTTTTGGTTTAATTTGCGAGACAAGAGCAATTTGGTCTAATTCTTCAATTATTCTAAAATGTGACTTGGTTCTGGGTGGATCATTCAAGCTCCCAATTACATTTTTCAAGGGATGATCTTTAAGAATTCTAACGTCAGTAGTGTCAATACCTTCACCGGTAGCCGGAGCCCTTGAATTGCTTGATTGTCCCAAGTCATCACTTTCTCTTGTCTCCTCTTGTGGAGGATCATGTTTTTCCTTTGTGTTCAAGAACTCTCCATTGTCATCTTTCTTGCAAGGCTTGTCATTGTTAGATTTATCATTGAATTCATCAAAAGTAATATGGGGTAATTCTTCCACAACTTGACTCTTGATATTGTAAATTCTATAAGCCTTAGATCGATCCGAATAACCAAGAGATATACCTTCATCGCTCTTGGGCTTGAACTTATCCAACTCTCTTTTATCATTGTTATGGATGAAGCATTTAGATCCGAACACTTTTATAAGTGAGAGAGAAGGTTTTTTACCTTTTAGCAACTCATAAGGAGTCTTTTTGGTGAATGGCCTTACCATGGAGCGGTTGATGATGTAGCATGTTGTATTTATCACTTCGGCCCGAAATCTCCTTGGGAGTTGTCATTCAACAAGCATTGTTCTAGCCATCTCTGAGTGTTCAGTTTCTCCTCTCAACTATCCCGTTTTGTTCAGAGATCCTTGGTGATAAAAACCTTTGATATATACCTTCAGTCCTGCAAAAATCATAAAATTCAGCATTGTCGAATTCACCACCATGATCTGATTGAATGTTGGAGATTTTGAACTCACCATCTTGCTTTATCTTCATGTAGAGTGCCTGAAACTCACCAAAAGCATCATTCTTGTGTGCAAGAAAGAATACCCATGTGAACCTAGAAAAATCATCCACCAGCACATAGTCATATCTTCTACTGTTGACACCCGTTTTTTACCGATAAGTTGAGTCATTCCTCTTACTCCCATTTGTTGATGCCTCGAGTTGTTCACCACTCATTGGGGCTATTTTCAGGCATGCTTTGGGCCAGTTTTATGGGTTGCTTCCCTCCTTGGTTAGGTCCAAGTTGATTCAGGGCTTAATGGGCCTTGGTTTTGGTTAATCGAGCTTATCTATGAATTCCAAGCACCCACGTACATGTGCGGTCAACCTCCAGCCGTATAACCTATCGTGCGGTTCACACTGGGCCGTTCATATATTTATGCGATATTTAGCTAATTTTCTGAATTAATCACCGACACGCATATATACGGCCTAGACATAGCCGCATAAGACTATTGTGCGGTTCTTTCGGAGCCCTCTATCTCTCCAGAGTCCTAACGTCGCTGGTTTTCAGATAATTATCTAATTACCTCAGCTATTTTTGATTTTCCACTGACAAGGCTAGAACGGTTAGTCTTTGGCCGCTCTACCTTTGAACGGTCGAATATGAGCCGTTCATCTCTAAGAGTCCAATGGCGAAGGTTTCGGTCAGTTCAACGGATAATTTGGATTATTGATGATTTATTTTGAATTTCCACCGACAGGGTTGGACGGCCAGTAGATGGCCGCCCATCCAGTTGAGCGGTCTATCGTAAGACCGTTCATCCCGTCGATTGTTGAATTTCAACCGATTTTTATCCCTTTTATCCGTGGTTAAACCCTCAACTTTGTCCTCGGTTTTCTCCGTGGATTATCAACTAAATCGGATGAGATTTGATCCTAACGAAAGTTGAGGATTTTATCTTCACTTTATCTTTTGATATCTCTGATTAATATCCTTTGGAAACCCTAGTTTCGAGCTAGGCTTTCTAGGCTCTATAAATAGACCCTAAAGGTCGGGTTAGAAAGGGGGGGGGGAGATTTTGGTCAACGGCGAAGCCCTGCCGCATTCTTGAGCGACCTAGCACCAAGGAGGGAGGCTTCCTACTTCCATATAAGCCTCTGGTTCAGGGAGTAGTCAAGTTTTGAATCTTTATGTTTGATTGGTTTTGCCTTCTTTGTCATTGCATGCACTATTCCTATCATTCTCTCCCCACATTTTTATTCATCTTCATTACCATGCACACATCCGCCTGCGTTTTTGATACCCTAGGGGTTTAAAATACCCCAGGTATCCTCTTTTCCACTTAGTCACGTTCACTTCTTGTTATTTTGACATTTACTACACCTCTTAGTTCTAATTTAGGTTGTTTCTTTGTGTTTTCACATTATTTTTTCAGGTCAGCAATCCCTAGCACGAGGCCCATCCCCTCTGGCCGGCTGGAGAGGGTGGAGGTTGGACCCCTTTGCGACTTCTGGCTCGGAGGTCTTACGCGGTGCTCTACGGTCCGTTCGAGAGGACGTGCGGTGCCGATTGGACCGCCCATCATCTTCCTGCGGTCGTGACTAAGCCGTTCAACAGCCAGGAGTCCTTCATCCCGCACCTCCTGCAGCGCCCTTAGGTGGTCTATCGTAAGACCGTGCAAGCTATAGGCGGTTCTACCTGGACTGCTCATCTTCCCAGCACTGCAGCTAGGCGAGTGTCTCTCCCTCTTTCCAAGGCACGGCGTGTTCATCACGTCCGGCGCTTTGGTGGCGATCACGGTTTGTTATACTTCCCCTTTTCCTTCTGTCTTCATCTGTTTCTCATGTCAGCTATGGTAGAATAGACATCGGGAAGACACTTGGAAGGAACATACGGGAGGGAGAAAATATATCTACACCCTTCTTTTGTGGCGATCACGGTGGGACACCTAGTGCCCATCGTGCTTGTGATTTGCTGACCCCTCTTTCGTTGTGTTAGTCCCCTTTTGGAGTGATTACAGGTTAAGTTGCGTTTTCTGCTTTCTGGAACGTGAGCGGTTCTCACAGAGCCGTTCACGCTTTGGGCGGCTGAGCATCCACCGTCCTTCCCTGCGAACAGCGCCAGTTCTCCTGCAGGCGTCCTGTCATAGACGGCCCCCCATCGACCGTCCAAACCGTAGAACGGTCTGTTCCTGACCGTCCATATTTCTGGCACAGGTATGCTTCTAGGTGTTTTGACTGTAGTTACATGGTTTGTGAGGATCCGTTCCAGAGCTTACGCGGCTATATACAGACCGCTCTTCTTGGTACGTTTTTCATCGCTGCCGTCCTTCATTTCCAGCACTCTGTGATTCTTTTACAGTTATTCTGTAGTTCTGTTGCTCCCTGGATTATGCGGTCCACCCCAGACCGTTTATCTTATTGTGCGGTCTCCCACAGACCGTCCTTCTGATGCCACAGTGCACCCGAGGTTGCTTTGATGGCCATATCTATATTGTCTTTACTCTTCTTGGTGCCATCCATTGATCTTCCCCTGCTTATATGTTATTGCTGTCTACTTGTTTTCATCCTCGCATGTTTATTTTGGTCATTGGTTGTTAGTTTCTAAGCTAGATTTTGCATGCACTCCGGTGCACATAGGATTCATGCATTTCATTCACATCTAGCTGCATTCCTATCGAGGTAGGGTTTCCTCTTGTCTCCATACTCCTTGGAGCCGACTAGGGGACCTTGCCGAGGACCTCCGTAAGTCCCTGTGAGCCGTGGATTCCCACACGGACGCCGGGCAGGTTGTACCATATCACCCCCCAGTCTAGGGTATGCATTCGTGCGAGAGAGAGTCCTTTAGAGTCTGCCAGTTCTCCATTCTCACCCTATTTAGGTACCTTGTGGTTGAGTGAACTCACAATTTAATTAATCCACTAAGGTCCTAAGAGAACTTATAAAAATCTTCGCGCATCATTTGGAATTTGTTTGGCTAATTGGTTGATTCTTTTCTCATCTCTCTTCTCCATTGTATGTTGCCTAGTGTCGTCATTCGCATCTTTTGGTCAGATTAGGGTCATTAGGTTTAGTTCATCTTTGTGTGTCTCCATTTAGCTACATTTATCTTAGGTTCATTCCCATCCTTATATTCATTTGAAATTCATTGTATAAAGTCTCCACTTTCCCCATGGAGCATTTGTCCCCTGTACCTTATTCCTGCACCTCTCCATCTTCTTACCCCCGCGTGGATTCCTCTTCCCATGCGGGCCCGTCTCCTTATTCCTCCATTGGACCCCATTCTTTAAACGGGCTTTCTTACCCCGCCCGTGCTGCTGCTAGCCCAATCCATCCTCATTCTTACATACATGATTCTTCCAGGCCCATGCATTCCTCCATTCTTGGAATGGGCTTTCCTTCTTCTCAGGTTGGGTCCCCTTATCCGGCCCATCAACATTATCCTGGTCTAAATTCATCATCTCTTGCTCAGGCTGGCCCATGTCCTTCTCGGACTCTTCCTACCGAGGAGATGTTCGCTCAGGCCCAACGCCAGCTTGATGAACTGCAGCGCCGAATCAATCCTCAAACTTCTTCGGATATCCCACTTGCCTTTCGAGGTCTTCAACTTCCACCGCGTTCACAGATTCCCGCATATCGCCGCTATGGTGGAGTTGGTGACCCCTATGCCCATTTGAAGGAGTTCTTATATGAGTCGGCCCAGTTCCAGCATGATCCACGCTTGATGGCCTATTTGTTTGGCCTATCTTTAGAGGGCTCGGCCAAGGATTGGTTCTTCACATTGTCGCAAGAGCAGATGATGAATTTTCAAGCCGTCCAAGCAAGGTTTATCTAGCAGTACCGAGACCAGGTGGGGCCCAGATATTCTATGGTTGATCTGGCGCAAGAGAAGATGAAGCCCGACGAGGAATTCTCCATGTTTAGCGACTGCTAGCGTCGCCTAGCCACGCAAGTCCCGGGGCATATTTCGGAGGGCGAGCAGATCAAGATGGTTATTTCTAATGCAACGCCTGAGCTCAGGTGCATCTTAGCCCTGAATGATATTACATCCTGGCAACAACTTTACAATCGAGCCCGCTTTGTTAACCAACAACTCCTAGTTTCCTTTGACCATCAGCCTCCTCCACCGTCACCTTATACATACACTTTCCCTCCGCCCTCCACCGTAAGTCAGCCCTCCACTACATATCCCTCCACGAGTCGGCCTTTCGCCCCCACACACCCCTATACCTCCATGTGTTCTACCTTACATCCCTCCATGAGTCAGCCCTCCGCTATTTCATCTCACCACACCCCTCCACCTCCGGTCAAGGAAACACTACACCCAGAACGGGTAGATGCCGTTCATTACATTCTCACTCCCTCTACGCCTCCACATCATTATAACCCTCCGCCTTTTCCTACGCAGTCCCCCTTGCCTATGCAACCCCCGCTACCATCTCTATTACCTTTTCACACCCCTCGACATCCACCTTGCCCGAAGCGGGCTTCTCACTCTTCGTTGCCGGAATCTTTTACAGACATTTTCAGGGCTTTGATGGCCACCCATGCGTTGCAGCTCCCTCTGGTTATGCCTTGCCGACCTGCGGTCCGGAATTTGCTCCATTTCTGTGAATTCCATCATCAACAGGGGCATTTGATTGAGAATTGCCTCGAGTTCCGGGAACTTGTTTACAGTTTGGAAGATAAGAAGATGATTGATTGGGCTATCATGCGCCAAGTTATTTCAGATCTCAGCAGCAAGCAGCAGCAGAAGCAAGCCGTGCCGCCTAGGCAACTGTCTCCACTTCAAGACCAGGGGCACCCTGGTGTTTCTTCAGTTGATAAGGTACCTGCTACGTTACCCACTTCTTCCTCTATCCCATCTCCTCCTCCACCTTTACCTACTTCAGCCTCCGCTCGGGCAACTTCTCCTGCACCCTCTGTTTCCATCACCACACCTGTCCCCAACACCTCTCGACATGTTGTAAAGATACGCCGAAGAGCTGCCACCACCCGCCACTTCCTCCATTATGCCACTACCTCCTTCTCCTCCTTCTTCCCCTTCACCATCTCCATCAACCATATCACCCCCGTTGCCACCACCTTCTCCACCTCCACCTTCGCCGCCTCCATTGGCCACATCTCCATCATCACCTTCTCCATTATCCCCATTATCGTCACCACTGTCTTCATCACCTACCCTTGTACTAATCCATGTTCCGTCACCTTCACTGATGCCACTTCTTTCGCCATCATCCTCTGAGCCCGAGCGGGCCGACCCTAAACCCATACCTCCACTTTTGCCTTTACCTCCACCCATGCCCATCATCATCAGTATTTCCCCGTCGCTTGCACCATCGCCACCCGTGCCCTTCAAACCTCTTCCTTCTAACCTCCCTCTGCCACTTCCCACTTCGCGAAGCAGGTACTCGCTACCTTTGGTGCCCCTCGGGTCTAGTCCCCAGGGAGAAAAGGAGCCGAGCCAGGCTTTGATTATGCATTACAAGCCTCAAGATTTCATTTGCCGCATGCCGGTCCAAGTCCTGGTTCCTGGCCATTTTAGGGGTAATGAGCCTGCATTTCCTACGAGAACGGTTGCAAAGAAGAGTTCCCTTGTGTTGGTGCCAGTTTCCTCAAAGGCGAGGCCGGTAGCAATCTCTTTGCTTGCCGAGAAGTTCATCATTAATGCTGTTATTACCCCTCGCTTGATTGCTGTCCAGTTCACTGGCCGAGAGGGGTTCTCTACTCAGATTATGCTAACACATACGGCCGCCCGGGGCCTGATGGATTCCCTAGTCAAGGGGCAATTGGCTGTATCTTCTGCACTTTCCAAGGACATTCTGCACTTGTTGTGCAATTTCCCTCAATTTATTAGCATGCCGGCCACGTCAACGCCGCGCATTGATCTCCCTCAGCTTTGTCATGCTCTTCTAGTACGGGAGTTATGCTTCAAGTCTGATTGCCGAGTGGAGTTGCCCAACCTCTATGTTCTAGTGTCAAGAGACAAAACTCCGTGGCTTCATGATATTCATTCACTGGAGAAGCTGTTTGCCCAAGAATGTCTGCATATTGTTAGCACTAGGGGTCTAGGGGCAGCCGCCCCGATGAAGTTGCATGTTCACAGTCGGGCCAGGCCTTCTGTCAGATGGGCCCGTTATTTGAGGAAGTATTGCAAGACAAGAAGCCCAAAGGTCCGAGCCCGCGCCAGGCGGAGTGGTTTCAAGAAGATTTCGGCTAAGAAGAGGCGGCGACATAAGTTCAAAGGCCGACAGTTATGCATTTGGGGATCCACTTCCTCTTCTTCTTCTTCTATCCATTCTTCTTTTCTGTTACTCAGTTCTTATCCTTGGGTGGTGTACCTTCTGCCACCTGACCATATTTCTATCGTCTTGTTCTATCCTCACTATTCTAGGCATCGGCCTATGTCCCCCTCTTCTCCTGAGTCAGGGGCATCTTCTAGTTTTCCTTCCCGGACACGTCCGGATTTCACTTCTCGTCTCTTTCCCCCGACCTTGTTGGGGATTCCTTGCGCTCGTTCCTCGACCTTGTCGGGTGATTTTTCTGATCCTTCCCCGACTTCGTCGGGTGATTTCCATTTCTTTTCCCCGACCTTGTCGGGTGTTCATACATTCTCTTCCCCGCCTCTGTCGGGTAATCGCTATTCCTTTCCTCCGACCACGTCGGATGATCTTTCTCTTTCTCCCTTACTCTCACAGTTATCTTTTCGTCGTCTTTCTATTCTTTCCTCCTCGCCCTTTCAGGGTCATTACCCTTTTTCTTGCTATTTTCGAGGCTTTAGCCCACCTTGATCTTAGTTAATCACTGGTTATTCTGTACTCGGTTCCTTGTTATCAGGGCCTCAGTGCCTTAACGAGAGAGTTCTAGCCCTCGTCTCTCTTCCTTTTTATCCCTTCTTCATCCAGTATGATGTCTGCCACTCCTCTATGTCGAGGAATCCAATCCTTTGCTCTCCTTTTATCCTTTATTTTGACAAGCAAGGAAAATAAAGCTCGCACTCCTCAAAGCTCGATGGTCAAGATCACTCCACGGATTTGCAAAGGTATTTTTTATTTTGTGTAAGAAAATGTTATAATCGCTATTATCTCTATTACTCCTGCACATGCTTATAACGTTGGTTCCTCAACATGATTGAGTGGCTTTAGAAGTCTTTGTTTAATTAGATCTTAACTTTGTGTCAAATAAAAAAAAGTTAGCTTCTGCAGCATCCTTAGGCTGGTGATAACTCCGCGCTGGGAGTCTAGTTTCTTTCTCCGATCGTCGAGGGTGACATTTGAGTATGAATTTTTCACACACTACACGGTGAGCCATAGCTGATTCCTTTGGGCAACACCGTTGCTGCTTTGGCCA
The DNA here is from genome assembly GCA_022559845.1 of Amorphophallus konjac. Taxonomy (NCBI): domain Eukaryota; kingdom Viridiplantae; phylum Streptophyta; class Magnoliopsida; order Alismatales; family Araceae; genus Amorphophallus; species Amorphophallus konjac. The sequence continues at coordinate 180,690,033 of CM040122.1, forward strand.
TACTTTGGGTATGCACAAAGGTCTTTTCTCTTCTCTGCTCAGCCAAGTGCAGGGGCAAGAGATGGATGGATAAGATGACCAACCTAGGCACTCCCTAATACGAGAGAGGTCTCAAATAGGGGCAGTCTTGACCCTCAAAAATGAGCTTTCATATCTGGCCAATAAGGGCTACCAAAATGAGAAAATAATTCAATGCAAAATTATGAATCAAAGGCATGGCAAGAGTGGCAGTACAGTTCCCCGCGGGACGTCATGAGCCCAGTCGCATGCGTGCCTGATAAATATGGGTCTAAAAATCAAAGACAGAAAGCCCCGGCGCAACAGACTATCTCTTTGAGGGGTAGTGCCCTAGAAGGAATTCGAACCTTGATATCTCCCATCCTGCACAAAGCTTGTCTTTAATTATTCTTCCGCTTCTCCCTCTTAGGCTGGGTTGTATCCTGGGTATGGCCTCAGTAGGGGCACCGTTCTTTAGAAGTAGTTGGTTATGGTAAGCCACCCTCACATGCACGTCCTGCTCAAGGGAAGTCTTTAATGAGAAGGGAGGGACGGCGATCCCTAGCCAGTAGTTCGTGTCTGTCTTTGGGTGTTGCAGATTGTTATTTCAAAAATCTAAAAAAATGAGATATTGTCAAAAATCCAAAAAAATGAGATATTGTCAAAAATCCAAAGAAATGAGATATTGTCAAAAATCCAAAAAAAATGAGATATTGTCAAAAATCCAAAAAAATGAAATCCAAAAAAAATTGATGAAATATTGTTCAAAATTTCAATCATTTTCAAAATCTAAAAAATCAAGAAATTTGAAAAATCTAAAAATATTTATCTTTTACATTGTATTTTGAGAACAGATACGTAATCTGTTTGCTAAGTGTGCAGGTTGTAGGTACTCAAGCTTTCCTTGCTCCATATTTTATCTTATCTGTCTCCTGTTCACGTCTTTGATCTGTTCCCTTCTTCAATCCACTCTCTCGATCTGTTCTGAAGCTCATGTCCTTCCTCAGCTTTTGTTTGCAATGATCATATCTTTATGAGAGGGTTTTGCCTCACGATTATGAACCTGACGATTCTGCTTCATTCTGATCTCGAGTTTTTATTGAAGTGCGTATTTGTTCATGTTTTTTGTCCCGTCGTGTCCTTATCTCGCGTCTATGTCCCACCATGTCGTCCCACGCTTGTTGTTTTGTTCCTCACCACGTGTTGTTAGTCGTCTCTCTATGTTCCATGTGTTGTCCCAACCGTGTGATCCATCATGTTTCTTATCCCAACCATGTGTTGTCCCGCTGATTGTTGTCTCGTCACATCATGTTCATGCATACGTATTGTCCGTTTATGCCATTGCCTATGTGCTTGTTTGTCTTGTTGTGTTATTTCCATTCGTCATGTTATGTCATGTTGTTTGTCATTATGTTAACTGCTATGATTGTCTCATTTGTCTCATTCATAAAAAAGATCCACACAAAAAAATCCGAAAAGAAAATCCAAAAAACTTGCTGTTTTGCCTGCACAGGTAAGTAAGGTATGGCCTCCTATCCTTGTCACCCTTATTGCACTATTATATGGTATTATAATATATTATCTCGAGAACCAGTTGGTTATCTACGTGTTCTAGGATCTGATGTTCCCCTTCAACAAAAATAATGATGATCTAGGTTCACGTGTTTAATCTTCGGATAGGCCGTTAGGTTGGGATGTCATGGGGAGGATGGTTCTATCCTGCACGCCGTGGTTGCGGATAGTGTCTTGACTCTGATTTTCCCAGCTTAGTAATATTATTCTCGAGTATTTTATATTTTAATCTTTCTTCGCATTTGTTTTAACAATTTCTTTTATTTTAGCCCAGCATGCATCATACGCATTTGTTGAGCTTTCATGACCCATGGTTTGCCTGCAGAATGTCCCATCAGTGTTGGTTAGCTGTGCGTTCAATGTTTGAGTAAGAGGAACTAATTCCACTCTGAGTTGGAAGGTTCTCTCTGGTCGATTCGCTTGGTTTGGTTGATTAAGAGGTCCCCGTCTGGAGCTTTAGCCTGTTTCCTTTACTTTTGCTGCCTGCTTTTTGGCCCCTTCATTGGACCGCAGGATTGTGTCCCCCATGAGGTTGGTCTTGTCGATTTATTTCATTTAGTTTAGTTCCTCCAGATTGGTGTCGTTTCTGGTTTTATCATTCCTTGCGTTTGGTTCAGAGTTTTCCGGAAGATTCTTATTGCTTGTTGGTAAAAACGGGTGTCGTTTTACCTTAACGCCCGCTTTTCAGTCCGCTCCGCTGCATTTCCGCTTCACCTCCATGTTCCATGTCACTTTCGCTTCACTCCGCTCGCTCCCCTGCAAAGAGGACGTTAAGGAGGGGCATCTGTTGACACCCATTTTTTACCGATAAGTTGAGTCATTCCTCTTACTCCCATTTGTTGATGCCTCGAGTTGTTCACCACTCGTTGGGGCTATTTTCAGGCATGCTTTGGGCCAGTTTTATGGGTTACCTCCCTCCTTGGTTAGGTCCAAGTTGATTCAGGGCTTAATGGGCCTTGGTTTTGGTTAATCGAGCTTATCTATGAATTCCAAGCACCCACGTACATGTGCGGTCAACCTCCAGCCGTATAACCTATCGTGCGGTTGACACTGGGCCGTTCATATATTTATGCGATATTTAGCTAATTTTTTGAATTAATCACCGACACGCATATATACGGCCTAGACATAGCCGCATAAGACTATTGTGCGGTTCTTTCGGAGCCCTCTATCTCTCCAGAGTCCTAACATCGCTGGTTTTCAGATAATTATCTAATTACCTCAGCTATTTTTGATTTTCCACCAACAAGGCTAGAACGGTTAGTCTTTAGCCGCTCTACCTTTGAACGGTCGAATATGAGCCGTTCATCTTTGAGAGTCCAATGGCGAAGGTTTCGGTCAGTTCAACTAATAATTTGGATTATTAATGATTTATTTTGAATTTCCACCGACATGGTTGGACGGCCAGTAGATGGCCGCCCATCCAGTTAAGCGGTCTATCGTAAGACCGTTCATCCCGTCGATTGTTGAATTTCAACCGATTTTTATCCCTTTTATCCGTGGTTAAACCCTCAACTTTGGCCTCAGTTTTCTCCGTGGATTCTCAACCAAATCGGATGAGATTTGATCCTAACGAAAGTTGAGGATATTATCTTCACTTTATCTTTTGATATCTCAGATTAATATCCATTGGAAACCCTAGTTTCGAGCTAGGCTTTCTAGGCTCTATAAATAGACCCTAAAGGCTGGGTTAGAAAGGGGGGGGGAGATTTTGGTCAACGGCGAAGCCCTGCCGCATTCTTGAGTGACCTAGCACCAAGGAGGGAGGCTTCCTACGTCCATATAAGCCTCCGGTTCAGGGAGTAGTCAAGTTTTGAGTCTTTATGTTTGATTGGTTTTGTCTTCTTTGTCATTGCATGCACTATTCCTATCATTCTCTCCCCACGTTTTTCTTCATCCTCATTACCATGCACACATCCGCCTGTGTTTTTGATACCCTAGGGGTTTAAAATCCCCCAGGTATCCTCCTTTCCACTTAGTCACGTTCACTTCTTGTTATTTTGACATTTACTACACCTCTCAGTTCTAATTTAGGTTGTTTCTTTGTGTTTTCACGTTGTTTTTGCAGGTCAGCAATCCCTAGCACGAGGCCCATCCCCTCTGGCCGGCTGGAGAGGGTGGAGGTTGGACCCCTTTGCAACTTCTGGCTCGGAGGTCTTGCACGGTGCTCTGCGGTCCGTTCGAGAGGACGTGCGATGCCGATTGGACCGCCCATCATCTTCCTGCGGTCGTGACTAAGCCGTTCAACAGCCAGGAGTCCTTCATCCCGCACCTCCTGCAGCACCCTTAGGCGGTCTATCGTAAGACCGTGCAAGCTATAGGCGGTTCTACCTGGACCGCTCATCTTCCCAGCGCTGCAGCTTGGCGAGTGTCTCTCCCTCTTTCCAAGGCACAACGTGTTCATCACGTCCGACGCTTTGGTGGCGATCACGGTTTGTTATACTTCCCCTTTTCCTTCTGTCTTCATCTGTTTCTCATGTCGGCTATGGTAGAATAGACATCGGGAAGACACTTGGAAGGAACGTACGGGAGGGAGAAAATATATTTACATCTACTACTTGAGCTAGCAGTTCTTGTTGGCCCAAATAAGTCCATGTGTATTAGTTCAAGTTGTTTAGATGATAAATTTTCAGTTCTGGTTTTGAATGATTTTCTTGTTTGTTTCCCTAATGTGCATGCATCACAAATTTTATTATCTTGTTTAAAGGAGAGTTCAGGCAGCCCTTTCACCATTGAATGTTTCATAAGTTTATGCAAGACATTGTAGCTAGTATGTCCTAGTCTACGATCCCATAACCATGCAAGTTCAGATTTTGGTGTAGCAAGACAGAGATTCAAATGAGCTGGATCATCTAAGTCAATCATGTATACATTGTTGACTCTCTTACCAGAAAACTTGATTTTATCAGATTTTGGTTCCAAAATTTTACATTCATGAGAGTCAAATATCACTCTATGTCCCTTGTCACATAATTGACTTATGCTCAACAAATTGTATTCTAATCCATCAACCAATAAAATATTCTCAATTGAATTGGAGGGATTCTTACCTACTTTACCTGAACCAATGATTTTTCCTTTATTGTTCCCTCCAAAGGTGACACGCCCAGCTTCTTTTTTCACCAAAAGATAGAATTTTATTCTGTCTCCCGTCATATGTCTTCAACAGCCGCTATCAATGTACCATCTATTGTGTACGGCTGCAAGACATTCCTGCAAGATAAATTAAGCAAGACTTTTCGGAACCCAATCAAATTTGGGTCCTATCAAACCATTCATCTCTTCAACGCATGATACCATTGACTTAGGAATCCAAATTTTATTCTCATTTTTGATTTCCTTTCTTGCTAAAGAATTGTTATTCTTATTTTCCACTTTCACATTCTTCTTTTATTTTCCAGCCTTTGATCTATGGTGGATGTTTGAAAAAGATTATTTTTTGTTCCAATTAATTATTTTTGATTGATAGAATGTGTTATGGTTCGTAGAGAAATAAGTTTGACCAGGTCTGTGTGTGTATGAATCATAACTGCCCCAGAAGTAGGACCGTGTCGACCTGTGTGGGCGTGTGTGTCGACCTCTTCCTTGTTCTTCCCATTCATAACAGTTTCTATTTTTTGGAAGTGTCGACCTCCTATAACTTGTGCGTCGACCTCTCGCCCATTCTACCCATTTATAACGATTTTTGTTTGGTAGGAGTGTCTACCTCCTGTAACCTGAGTGTCAACCTGTTGGGGCGTTTCTAGCAGCCTGACTGGGTGATGATTAGGAATGCGTCGACCTTGGCTGAGGATAGTGTCGACCTGACTATAATTTCTGAGCATTTTTCTTAGGGATTCCAGGGTTTTTCTTGAGGGGCTCTTCCATTTTTTCTTTTCCTTTATTGTTTGATTTTCCTTGACTTTGGATGGGTTTTATGTTTGAGGAAGAAGCATCTGAAGAAGAAACAAATGTGATAGTTTTCATGCCAATCTCTTTCTTTTTGCTGGGATTGTATCCCAGCCCTACTTTGTTAAAGTTCATTCTTGTTCCTAAAAAAGCATCTAAGTTCTCTTTTCCATCTACAAACTTCTCCAGTTATTTTTGTTTATCTTCCAGTTCCTTTTGGAGCTTTTCAACATTTTCTTGAAGTTTGGCATTGACTTCCTTGATGGCTTCATATTTTTCATTTGTTATTTTTATGTCACTTTCAAATTTTTGCATCTTTGATTTTTCATCATCAATCTCATATCTTAAGCTCTCATTTTCAGCTTCTAGGTCTTTCAATTCACTCCTTCCATATTCCAGATTTTCAACCAATTTCTTCAAATTTAGAATTTCAGATTCTAGTGATGCATTCTTTTCACTTAAAGGGTGATCATGCACACCAGTGTTGATTTTCTTTTTAAGAGCTTTATTCTCCTTTTTGTACATGTCATATTCATCCATCAACTCAGAATAAGCCTCTTCCCAGTCACTAGTTGAAAAATGATCAAAGGGAGAATGTACCTCTGATTCTTCATCTCCCTTAGCCATGAGGCAGAAATCTATCTTTTTCTTCTTCCGTGGAGCTTGTTTCATCATCATCTTCTTCTTCATCACTCCAAGTAGATACCATAGCCTTGTTCTTCTTTCCTTTCCATTTGGGTGATGCTTTTTTCATTTCTTTGGGGCATTCAGATTTTACAAGCCCAGGCTTCCTGCAAGAATAGCACATAATCTTATCAGATTTCTTTACATTTTCATATTTTGATCTGAATGATTTCCTTACCTGGGGCCTCCCTTTTCTGAGGCCTTTACCTTCTTTTCTTATAAATCTTCTGAACTTCCTGGTGAGCATAGCTACTTCATCCTCATCTTCATTGCTAGTGGATGACTCACCTTCCTCGGACGTTCCTCGATTGCTAGGTCCAGCTTTGAGAGCTAGAGGCTTTTCTTTGCTTACCTCTACTTCTTTGTTCTTGAGATTTATCTCATAGGTCATGAGGGACCCTATGAGTTCTTCTTCCTTGGTGGTTGACAAATCTCTAGATTCTTCAACCACAGTGCCTTTGGTATGCCATGCTGAGGTTAGTGATCGAAGAATTGTTCTTACTATTTCCTGCTCAGAATAACTCTTTCCTAAACCAATTAGACTATTAGTGAGCTGAGTTAAATGAGTGTACATATCTAAAATGGATTCATCAGGCTTCATTTTAAACCTTTCATATTCTGAAATCAACATGTTGGCTTTGGTCTCAGGTACCTGAGATGTGCCTTCGTATATTACCTCTAAATGGTTCCACATCTCTTTGGCTGTAGCACATGTTGATACTCTTGAGAACTCCACAGGATGGAGAGAACACTGCATTATGTGCTTAGCACTCCAGTTGACAGTGGATCTCCTTATCTACTCCCGTGTCCAAGTGTCATCATCTTCTGGAAGCTCATAGGGACCTTTGCTAACAACTCGCCAGAGCTCATAGTCTTGAGCACGGATGAACACCTGCATACGATTTTTCCAATATGGGTAGTTAGTTCCAATAAAGAAAGGTGGTCTGTTAACATAATGTCCTTCGGGCATGAGTCCCTTGGACGTCATTCCACCATTTCTCTCAAGGTCGTTGGACCCCATCACGAGAGATTGGCTCTGATACCACGTGTTGTGTGGGAATAGCTAATCTAGAGGGGAGGGGTGAATAGATCTGCCCCTCTTTTTCTAGAAATAAAAGCAACCGCAGCGGAATAGAAAGAACTACTTGAGAATGCAGGGAGTACACACAAATGATGTAAGAGTGTAGATAGATAACGGGCCTAGACAAGCATCTAGCGAAGAGCAATCACACATGCAAACCACAGGGACAACAGTTTTTTAAGGTGGTTCGGACTTTCTCCAAAGTCCTACTGTGGACGCACTTTCGGGACGTTGCTCGTTTTATTAGTTTATTCGTCCTTTTGTTCGTTTGTTCGATTTATTAGTGCGAGGGCGTGCCAGTCACCTAGGTGACGATTTATGCGGGCTTGAAAGAAGCCCATGGTGCGCTCGATCTGACTAATCAGACAATCATGTGTATCGTGTCGGGACTGAGAACCCGTCGTACCATAAAGGCTACGACGTTAATTACATCCCCTCGGAGAGGAGAAAACCCTTGATTAATCACCGGAAAATGGGGCCCAATGGCCTGAAATTCATAGTAATGGAAGCGAGAGTGAAATCTCGGATTGCGTTTAAACAAACCCCACATTGGGGCTTAAACGTTCACAAACGTGCATATGTCGGTCACTGGCGGACCATTTCTTGTTCGGATGGAAGTCCGTGTTTGTAGCGTAAGAGACGGTGACAAACCGTACAAATGTCTGCCGTGAGTACGGCAAGTTTAATGCAAGTGCGGGATTAGATCTCAGTATATATGTCGGTCACTAACGGACCATTCATTATTCGGACGAGAGTCCGCATTTGAAGCATCGAAGGTGAAGACAAAGCCATACGGATGTTTGCCGTAGGTACGGCAAGTTTAATGTGATTGCGGGACTGAATCCCGGTAGAAGCGGGTCAGCTTAATGAACTGTTGGCCCGAGACGGTTCGGGACTATGACCATATCGGGAATTCCAAGGCTCACGTCCGATACCACGAGGCACTCTTTATTTCTCTTCATTGCACACAGTCTGGGGGGAGTGAATTGTTAAGTGTGAAGCCCGAACTCGCCAACGTGCGCCCTCGCATGCGGATCGACCTGCGCGGTCAGGTCGCGGAGCCCCCGGAACAAAATTTTGATTATGGAGGGGCAATACTAATTTCATTTATTTTATCCATTAGATTCAAGTCTCTTTTTTTTATTCGATTAATCACTTTCTTTCTTTCAGGCACGCCGGTTTAGCATGACAAAGGGGCGCGCCGGAATAAGGCAACACAAGAGGGGCGCGCCGGATAAGGGGGTTCAAGAGAGGCTAGGGGCACGCCGGAATAAGGCCAATGAATAGTAAGGTGCGCCGGAATAGAGGGCTAAGAGGGGCGCGCCGGATAAGGGAGCATAAGGGGGCGCGCACCGGATTAAGGCCAAGGAGTGGAGGCGCGCCGGATTAAGGCTCAATCGTAAAGGGGGGGTGCGCACTATTCATTCCAAGGATTGGAAAGTGGATATGAGTGTGGAGCTATTCCGGCGCGGGGGAGTACCGCGCCGGATTAACCCGCGTCGGATTAGGGGCGCGCCGGGTTAGGCTCCGTGGGTTTTATTTCATTCTGTTTCTTCTTTCTTTCACCCGCAGGTTATCTTGATGACTGATTTGTTCATTCAATGGATGGATTAAGCTTGTAGAGAGGAAGCTTAAGTGTTTTGATCACTTGTTAAGGTGAATTAGCATGAGAGTTTGAATGTTTTATTTGGAAGGATTTGTTTATGCAGGAACTCGGAGGTTCAGTTTGATTCAGATGCTTCAGACATATGTTGTTCTTATCTCCAGAGAGCTTAGTCTATTCGTTTGTTCTTATGTGTTCTTGTTTCTTGCAAAAATTGGGCAGCATCTCCCCCGGACTTAGGTTTGCCAGAGAAAATAGAGGAACACCAAACGGATTACTCCAGGGTGAACCTCAGAATGCGGACCTCATGGCGGTCTGATAGCCCTGATGTGAGTGCGGAAAAAGAAGCTCGAGGACTAGCCTTCAAGAGCTCTCACAAGTCACGGGTGATGATTCGTGAAGCGGGACGAGTATTTTCAAGAAGATAACTCTCTTATTCATCCATAATTCTGGGGAAGATTGAAATACAGCAGGGGATCTACCCCAAAAGTAAGAGAAAACAAAGGGGGAGGAAAAAGGGAAAGCACCCACGGAGAGGGGGATAGAGCACAAGCTCTTCCCCCTTCCCAAACTCTCTTCTCACCCTCACCTCTCTTCTTCTCTGCTCTCTGCTCTCTGCAACCCTTGAATCCCTGGAGCCATGGAAGTAGAATGCCCAGTCGAACCCAAAAATCCAACCAACAACCCTTTCCTTCTCTTCCTTGGCCCTTTTTATACTTCTGTTCTCCCGTAGAGGATGCAGGGGAGGTATCTTCTGGGGAAGAAAGCTCCTAGAAGCTTCTTCCTATCTTTCCTCCCGACAGAGGAGTTGGTAGCCCGCTCTTTATGACTTCCCAGTGCTTGGCCGACGGATTGTTAGGTGATGTAGGGAGACTTCTCTGCTTCACGCAACTCTCGGTCCATCTGTCTGCGGGAAATAGGGGGCCGAAAGCAAGGTGGGACAGCTTCGGGTTAAAAATGGCACGACATTGTGCGCGCCGGATTAACAACAAAACGAGAATGGCTTGAATAGTAAGGTGTGAATAGTGATATGAATAGTGGCATGAATAGTGACACGTGAATAGTGATGCGCGCCGGTTTAACACCCCAAGGGAGAAGGGAGCGTGCCGGTTTAAGGAAGCCCAAGGGGGGCGCGCCGGTTTAAGAGCGCGCCGGCTTAAGTGATGGCCACGCCAGTTTTGGGCTTTTTCTTAAGGTTTCGGCCGTTCAGACGACCATTTGTAGTCCCAGAATGTTCCATTTACAATGCACTACCTCTGCAGTGTTTGGTTTGAAGCCTATAAGCCCCGGTTTAGAATTGTGGATGGTTTTTAACATATGCCGAACCCGTGTCCGAACTCTCGGGTTTTCTCTTGATTTGGGCATCGGCATAGCCGTTTGGAGAGCTGTGGCCACGCCTTCTGCTTGAGGGGCTTCCTTGTCTGGTAGCCGGCCACCAAGTGTGTTCCCGTCCTGATTGGGCGAGGTATGGGGTTTATTTGGCATCTCCATCTTCGACCTGCTCTCGGATGCGGCGACGTACATGCCGTATGATCTTCATCATCATTTTTTGACGTCCACACCTACGTCCACCCCTCACGTAAACCAAGTGAGGCTTCCCTAGTGCAACTGCACAACTCGCTGATTACACAGCTTAACCACCTACTGCCTTACAGCTTGCAGAGTGATTATCCCCTCTCAAGGAACCGCTGTCACACAGCTTGATGGCACACAAGCTAGACCATAGATCCCAGCACACAAGCTTGATCTGTCTACCTACTATCACCGGTAGGGACGGTTCATGTTTCAGCAAGAACAAGAACAAAATAGAAAAAGAGTAATGAAGAACTTCAGACAAGAAGAATTAGACTCAATGCCAAATGCAAATATCCATGTCTGAGATCTAGAGGACTTGGTTTGCTACTTTTAGATTCGTTGCTTCAGTGATGGTAGCTTCTCTTTACAGAACAACGAACAGGTGGAAGAAGAGCTTGTGGCCTTGCTTTAGATCTTCACAGAAATGACACCAAGCTCTTCATCTTCTTCTCCCTTGTTCAGGGGCACCGGCCTCTCTAGCAGCAGCATCAGCTCTTCCTCTTCTCTACCTTCAACCCCCTTCCCTTCTCTGCCTTTCGGCACTTGCAGCACACCACCATGCAGGGAGGTGCGTGTCCCTTTTTGGCTTCCCAAGAGAGGAAATTTTCCCACCAAAACTCTATCCACTGATTGGTCCAGCAAGAGTAGAAAAATATGTTTTCAGACTTGATTTCATTTGATTTGCTCAGAGGAGATACAGAATAAGACTTTTCTTGTGCTCCATATCTGAGCATTTAATGATCCTCATGGAAGAAATCTTGTTGTCTGCTTCCTCATTGGCTCAGGTCAATTCTCTGTTCTGTGTACCTTTCTAGGACCATATCCCATTGGTTACCTGCAGAATGTGGTGTGACATTTCCCAGATTTGGACTCTAACACAGCTGCCTCCAAAAAGTTGTTTAGATATGGTGATGATGGCTGAGACACATGTCTGACCTTGAACCTTCCTCCAGACCTTAAAATCTATATTTTTGGAGGTTTACGGTTGATATTTTTATTCCCTGGATGACGTGACGTGTTTGACAGAAAGAAACTTAAAGTGCTTCTAGGAGAACCATGGTGTCGACCTGCTGTAACTGTAGTGTCGACACTACTTTAGAAAATCTGTCTTCAACGCTTTCTGGAAGCACCATGGTGTCGACCTGTTGTAACTGTGGTGTCGACACTGCTTTAAGAAAAGTGCTTTCAACGCTTTCTAGAAGCAGCATGGTGTCGACCTTCTGTAACTATGGTGTCAACACTGCTTTAAGAAAACTGCCTTCAACACTTTCTGGAAGCACTATGGTGTCGACCTTCTGTAATTGTGGTGTCCACACTACTTTAAGAAAACTACCTTCAACGCTTTCTGGAAGCACCATGGTGTCGACCTATTGTAACTGTGGTGTCGACACTGCTTTAAGAAAACTGCCAGTATGACAGTTAAGCTGTGAGGTCGATGCAGTGGCTCCATCAGTTCGACACTTCTTCTTTACCTTTCATGTTTTCAGCCTGGCCACCTATTTTTCATCATCTGCTTTGATTTTTGTGCAATCAATTTCTCGATTTCTATGCACTTGATTTCTTTCAATCTTTGCTAGCATATATTGTGAGTCTTAGATTCATTTGAGCCTTTTACTTGATCTGCAATGAGAATATCAAAGTATCATTGGAAAGTCAATGACTCATGGTGTTAGACAGCATCAAAACCTCAGAATTACAATGACTCATGGTGTTAGACAACATCAAAACCTCAGAGACACAACACTATTTATATGTAAATGGGATCAGAGGAACGAAATATAATTAGTGGGTTAGCAATGAAATAAATTGCTAAGCAATTTTGCAAATGTAAATCTAGCTATAACACTCGCATAAAGTCTTCCTACAAAATTAGTAATCTATTAAACTCAAAAAATCATGGATTGCCTTATGTAAACAACACTATGAGAAATAAATGAGAAAGAAAACCCAAGCAAGTAGATAATCCAGCATGAAAAAAAAGGTGAAAAATCAATCTGCACACATCTCACTGTCATATATAAACATATGTTATATAAGGGGTAAAAGTGATGGAAAGAATGGCAGTCACAGATCAACTAGTAGATTGAGGTAGGAGTAGAATGCCCAATACCAGTGAATAACTGGCTCGTTTGGGGCCATCGATGATGTAATGGATGTCGTCGAACCCACTGGTGAAAGAGCTCGCACAGAGGAAGGAAGGTAGGCAACCTCGTCCCCACAGATGCTTGCAACCATTGCTTGCCTTCTTGTAGAGAAACCCTGCTTTTAAGATGGGATGTAGTGGCATACCTACAGCATCATCGCGTCTCGTCTCATCGAAGGATGCCTCAACATTGTCGCATCTCATCGGGGCAAGAATAGAACTGTAGTCATAGCTGCGCATCGAGGTCGACGTGCAACAGTCGACGTCGCGTCCTCTCACCTACAACACATAGTAACCCTAGCCAATGGAAGGCAGTCGTGAGAGGGAGCAGTCGATGGGCAGCACCCATAAACCCTAGCCGCAGGGAGGATGCCGTGGAAGGCAGATGCGAAGAGTAAAGGTAGAGTTTTGAAATGACTCCATTTGCCCCTCTTACCATCGGCCAACCCTACCCTGCTATTGTATTTGACCTACCAGTGTGAATTGGTTGTTCGTGCAAACAACGCCCAATCTGGGTTATCGAGCGGGTTTTTCTAACCCCGTTATCAAAGGTCAATCGGGATGCGCTGCCGGAATAGTGATCCTTATTTGCACCCTGCCCCATTATCAAAGGGGAGAGGAAGAAGAATGACATCTGCCCACGAACGCCTAAAGAACCATCGATTTCTCCTCCTAGATCGATCCTCCTATGCCTAGAAGCCTTCTCACACGGACTAGGGTCAACTAGAGAGGCTATGGTGTGGTTTATATAGGGTTTCAAGCCTCTAGGAGTCCTAATTAGGTCAAGGAATAAACTCTGAAAATCACGAATCCTATCTATATCTAGAGCCACCTCCACCCTATCTAACATGCATTAGGGTTAGGGTTTAAGTTAGATTTCAACCTTGCTTAATGGATTAAATTTTAGTTAAGGTTTTTAGCCCATTAGGGTTAGATTTAAACCAATTTAGACCATTTAGAACTAGGGTTTTAGAAATTTTAATTTAGAAATTAATTCAGCCCTTTAAGCCCATTAAGCCTTAATCATTAGCCCAATATTTATAACCATTTACAATTTATTTGATTTCTATTATAATTATTTCCATTATCCTTTACAAAATTTTAAATTTATCTTATAACAAACCGGGTTGCTACAGTCTCCCCCACTTAAAAGAATTTGATCCTCCAACTTCACATGATTTTCTTTTCAAAATTGGAGTACAAGATCACCAATCCTAGAAAACATACACCTTCTCACATTGCATACTCAACTTCTCCCACTAGATCTAATTCTAAATCATGCCAATATACAAAAATCACCATGTCCAGGCATGCAAATATAGAATAAGGTAGGTTTAATGTTACTTCCAATGCTCCATCATCCTTTAATGCTTGCAGCCTGCCTTGCTTCCTCGACCCATCTTGTCACTTATCCTGCGACACCTACTCTTTCATAAGAGGACAATGAAAAATTCGATGATCTCCACTCCCGTAACGAATGCACTTTCCCAATTTTCTCCAACAATCTTCCGACCGATGCCCTCTTTTATCACAATGCTCACACTTTTCTTTAACAAGAACAATTTCCTGCTCTCCCTTCTTGAGCTTCTTATCTTTATGAAAACCATTACCTCTGTTCGGCCTCTTCTTGCCATTAGTGTTGGACACACTATCCTTGGAACCATTAGCTACCTCTTTCTTGGCAAGCCTTCCGTTGATACGCTCAGCCATATCTCTAGCGTCCTCTAGCAATTGGGCCTTCTTGACCATCTCGGCATAAACTTGGATCTCCAATGGTGCTAACTACGGAATAAACTCGACCCTTAAACCATTCATAAACCTCTTGGCCTTTATTTTCTATGTACAAATTAGATGCAGTGCATAACAGACTGGCCTAGGGAATTGTGCTTCATAATCTGCCACCGACAAACTTCTTTGATTCAATGATGCAAACTCAGCAACCTTTCTTTCTTGAACTCTCTCCGAAAAAATATTTCTCGTTGAAATGCTCTAAAAATTCATTCTATGTTATGTGTTCATAGGGCAAAATTGCTTCCATGGACTCCCAGTAAGCCCGCGCATCTCTTTCTAACTGGTATGAACCCAACAAAACTTTCTCATGATCTGTACACTACATGACCCTAAAGGTCCTTTCCATCTCTCTAACCCAATTTTCAGCTTCATCTAGGTTAGTAGACCTACTAAACCTAGGGGGATTCATTCCTTGAAATCTCCGATGCTAGTCCCTCGCTCCCTAACAAACTCCACCTTAAGAAACTTGCTACAAAACCTAAGTCAAACCTTGGACTATTCTCTGCATTTCCCTCCATTGAGCTCACTTGGTAGCCATCTTAAACCTATAAAATAAAATTTTAAGGATTAATTACTTGCACACTTTTTAGCTCATTAGGATTAGACACATTTTAACACTTAGCCCCATGGCTCTACCCAATCTCACTGGGTACCTATAAGGTATTTGACAAAAGACAACTTAACATATACGCTTGAACTCAAAGACCTAAGGATTTTGGAAAAGCTAGGCTCTGATACCACTTCTATCACGTCCCGAATTCGTAGCAGCGAAAACTTGCTCGGAACGTGGTAGCGAGATAGTCATGACAAACATAGCAAACCACTAAGACATAAAAAGGCCAGAAATAACCAAAGTAGATAATTTTATTGAAATCAGACATTCATTATTACAACTTTAATGACTCACTTACAATGATTGAATAAGAAGAAAGAGAGAAGACTCAATACAGGGCTTCAACATATTAAGACTTAAGAAAATTAAAAGACACAAGTCCTCAAAACTCTAGGAGCACTTGTCACTCTTGCCCTTCCCCATCTGATAGAATATCATCTTCATTATTACCTAAAAAATGTTAAGAGAAACTGAGTGAGTGAAAATACTCAGCAAGAATTACATCTCTATCTCCAGGCAGAATATAAGTGATTTACAGTTTATTAATATATGGAAAAATGCTATATGATGCATGACGTAAAAACCCAAATGCAAATCAGAATAGTGGCAAGATCAATATTAGCATGGTATAATCAAATGATAGAAATGAGATATTTGTAGGTACATGATTCAGGTATAAGTGGTAACATAATCCAATGAGAATAAGATACTAGAGCGAGTCAATAACATGTGCAAGAGAACATAATTTTAGATTGGCCATTCATAAGAGTTTCAATAACATTTAACCATTTCGGGCCATAATATCAAGAATATATCAAATACAAATCATATCAAATGTGTGAAATTGTCTAGAACAAATCTTGCATATAGTTGGTGCAATGTCACACCAGATCATTCATAATACCGGTATATTTTTGGGCTTTGCCTCGCCCCTAGGATCAGATCTGGGCCCTTATAAATATTGCCTAGCATTGAGTGTCATGTTGGACCCAAAGTCCCAAATAAATATTTTGAAACAAATTCCAAAGTGATAATGGCCAAAGAATACCAATGCTAAACTCATGTAGTCAAGGAAATCAAGAGTTGGAAATAAATTTTTTTCCAAGGATTTCCCATGAATCAAGCTCCTAAGATCAAGTAGTAAGTCATTGAAGAAATGACATTTGAATGGAAGTCAAAACATATATAGACTCATCAACAAGGAGTATAACCCTATAAAAAGGGTCAAAGATGTCAAGGAACAATAGCCATGAGATGTTGGAATCTGGTTCATCACACATCACATTCACAAAACAAAAATTTCGGAGAACTAAGTTTCTGGTCTAGGACCGCCTTCAACCATCAGTCACAAGAGAACATGGTCTAGGTGGCAACCGCCTTCGCAGGCTGAGGATGAACCCAGTCCCTATTCAGGCCGCATTCATAATAGTCACAGTAGAATGTGAACATAACCTCATTTTGTCATTCCAAAGGTCGGTCGAACCCTATCCTACCTAGTAGGGTGTAGATTCTAGTGGTTTGCAGGATTTTTATAGTACAACTAGTTCGGTGTCCTTGTGGGAATCCAAGGCTCACGGAGACTTATGGAGGCCTTGATGATGAAGGTTCCAGTCAGATGGATGGAATATCCGACAGATGGTTCTAACTTCTCCAAGAATTGGGGTTCAATCGAGAAACAGAAAAATTGATCATTAGCGGTAGGTTAATATCACTAGAGTGACAAACCTTCAACCCAACTATCCATGTTATGTGGTATGATATGATCATGAAATAACCAATCAATATAAACTAGAATGTGAGAGAGTTAAACCATGCAATGAAGAACCAATTTCAGGTTAATAGGAAGTTATCTACTCTTTCAACATGTTAAGAACAATAGAGATATGATGAGATATGGAATAAAAAGGAAAAGATGAACATGGATCATGGACTTAAGAACTTAAGGTTTAGTTGGTTCAAATGACTTACAGACATGAAAAACATGCATATAGTCTCACTAGCATGATCATAACATGCTGGAAAGACACTTGCATTTTTGGAAACCCGTGTCGAATGCAATTAGGGGAGGAGCTGCGATCATGCAGAATGCAGTGTACAAGGATGCCACATTCAATAAAATAAGCAAATTTTAAAATAAAAGAATTCTCATAGATGCGGTCTGTCGGCCAGCCACGTTCAGAGACACGGTGCTTGTGGGGGCCGCGACTACGAACAGAAAGTCGTTCCGATGATCAAACCATAAAACAGCGATGTCCCAGACCATAATCTTCGAAATACATGTAGTATAGTCTATGAAAATTAGGGAAAATGATGCAGAACTAGGCTAGACATACATATGAACATGTTTGAACCATTAATTAGGGATTTGGCTTGAGAGAACACCTACCCTTAGTCGCTTAAGGAAGAAGAGGAAGAAGAACGACGTCCGCCCATGAATGCCCAAAGAACCCTCGATTTCTCCTCATAGATCGATCTTCCTATGCCTAGAAGCCTTCTCACATGAACTAGGGTCGACTAGGGAGGCTATGGGGTCATTTATATAGGGTTTCAAGTCTCTAGGAGTCCTAATTAGGTCAAGGAACCCTAGATAGAAATAAATTCCGAAAACCACAAATCCTATCTATATCTAGAGCCGCCCC
Source organism: Amorphophallus konjac (assembly GCA_022559845.1). Classification (NCBI taxonomy): domain Eukaryota; kingdom Viridiplantae; phylum Streptophyta; class Magnoliopsida; order Alismatales; family Araceae; genus Amorphophallus; species Amorphophallus konjac. The sequence goes on from CM040122.1 coordinate 180,707,619, forward strand.
CATCCTATCTAGCACGAATTAGGGTTAGGGTTTAGGTTAGATTTCGACCTTGTTTCATGGATTAGGGTTTAGTTACTATTTTTAGCCCATTAAGGTTAGACTTAAACCAACCTAGCCCATTTAGAACTAGGGTTTTAGAAATTCCGAATTTGGAAGTTAGTGCTGCCCTTTAAGCCCTTTAAGCCTTAATTGTTTAGCCCAGTATTTATAACCATATATAATTTCTTTGATTTCTATTATAACTATTTCAATCATCCTTTATAAAATTATAAATTAATCTTATAAGAAACTGGGTTGCTACAATCTCAGACTCTAAGTTTCCATAACTACGTCCGACTTTGCTCAAGACTTGCCTCCTATTCTTCACACGATCATGACCAGGGTAAATCCCTCAACATCACACGTCTCTAGTCACCAAGGCCTATTAAACGTACATATCATCAACATTGCAAGATACACAAGAATTGTTCATTGCACTCTAGTACTTCTTGTCTCCTCCACCATTCGCTGACTTAAGCATTCACAGGTTCTCCAAGGGCACCCCACCCTGGACAAGAACTTTTTCTTCATAGGATAACAACTGGCTTCGGCATCAGGCATCACCACTCGATGCCTCTCACCCCCCTTCCTTCTCCGAGGACACTTCCTCCCTACACCAAAAGAGAGACTAGTGCCTGACGCTCTACTCAATGCTCGGCTTGTCTCTCAGGAAATTTGATCGCCACTGCTCAAGTTCTCTTGCTCGGTCCTGACAACAAATACTAAGTGTTATACAACACTTTGGTGTTGTCCAAGGGAACCCATAGGAAGCCATGGCACGTTCCTAGAAAAATAAAGCATGAGCTGACTTAGACATTAAAGTACAGCCATCATCTGCTGAGCCGACTCTCACCGAGGGATTATCAAAGGAGCAGTTTGACGCCCTAATCAAGAAAGTCGATCATCTGAAGGACAGTGTCATAGGCCTTAGGCCACTTAAGGACATGATCAGTGCCCTGACGAACTAGCTCATATAGACTCCTCCGACAGAGGCTCAACCCATCAACATAGCTATTATCCAAGGCGACGGCCAACCCCTGGCACCACCAGACAATAATGCTCCCCTTGCGACTGTAATCGCTTCGCTAGAGCCTCGCTCTAACGCCGTCGAGTTAACTCAATCATCTTCTCCATGGTCGACCAACGAAGACACCACCTACCCCCCTTGAACTCCAACCATGTCTCGAGGCCCTCATCATGGAACCACAAATTGAAGGCATGAAGCGAGATATGAAGGAGATGGCCACCAAAGTGACCAAACAAGCTAGCTTTTCCACCCAGGTTAGTGGCTCCCTGTTCTCTTTTAAGATCCTAGCCACAATTCACCCTCAAAAACTAGAGCACCTATCCGTGAAGCCCAATGATGAGACTTTAGACCTTTCTGAGCACTCGAAAAAATTTGATACACTTCTCACCCTCACATCAAATCAAGTGTCAAGTTTTCCCCCTCACTCTAGAGAGAGGCACAACGGCCTAGTTCAAAACACTCGCTCCAAGTTCCATCACCAATTCACAACAACTTGGCTGCACTGTTCCTCTCTCACTTCGCCAAATAATGACCCGCCCATCAAGATCTCTACCTACCTCATAGAGCTAAAGTAGAGAAAAGGTGAAAGCCTCAGGTCTTACCTTGGGCAGTTCCATGGAGAGGCCCTCCAAGTCTAACAACTGTATGTCTCAACGGCCATCATGACAATGCTTAATGGGACCACTGACCTCGACCTTTGAGGGTCCTTAGCCAAGAAGCCACCTGCCCCCTTCCCCGAGTTCTTGGCCAAAGCTCAGAGATATAGCAACAAGAAGGACATCCTTGTGCCTCATGTAGGAGAAAACCTCCCCCAAGAGATGTGGCGAAAGCTCACAGAGGCACACGAAGACAAGTGCCCCCAGCGGGACAACTGAAGGGGTGATTAGTGATACCCATAGAAAGATTTCTCACATCGCTATTTCTCCTACCCAGATCCTAATGGAAATCCAAACCAAACCATATGTTCGACTGCTTACTAAGATGCCTCACAATCATCAGGATAAAACAAAATACTATAAGTTCCATCAAGACCATGGTCTCACCACTAACAAGTGCACCTCTCTCTGTTGAGAGATCAAACAGTTGATGCAACAAGGGTTCCTCGACCCTAACTTCTCCAACTATTGGAGGAAGCACCCAACATGAGAACCCAAGCTAGAAGCCCATGAGCCCCAATAACAGAAACTCAAAGGCATCGTAATGATCATCTTTGGCAAGCTCACCCAAAATGGATAAGGCCCTTGTCGGGCCACGAGGCCCTCCACCAAGGAACCACCACCTCTGAACACTCAGAGGTACGATCCTACATTAAACGTGGAATGTAGAAATCCATCACGCCTATTATTCATAAATTCCTTGTACTCATGCACTTGGGTTTATTATGGAATATATCAAATCTTCCAATTGTGCTCTTATACTTTTGTGACCATTGGTGCGACCTATCATGGCCTTAGCCTAGTCACCAACTTTCTCGACCTTCTATCTGGCCACCGATTGTCTTAGCCTGATCACCGACTTTCACGGCCTTCGATGCTGTAATACCCCGATTTTTTCGAGAAATTAATTAGAAATTAATTAGAATAATTCCTTAATAAATAGAATAAGTTATATTTCAACTATTTTGGCCTACTTTTTTGGAGTATTGGGCTCGAATTTGGCGTTTCAAGGTAAGATTAACTAAGTATTTAATTTGGGCTTAATCCACTAATTCGGCCTACTTACAGATTTTATTTGGGTTGGTCACAGAAGACAAGTTTGTTAAACGTGTTATCCTCCACAAGAATATAATTTTTCTAGATTTTTACAAAATAGTTGAAATATAACTTATTCTATTTATTAAGGAATTATTCTAATTAATTTCTAATTAATTTCTCAAAAAAATCAGGGTATTACAGCATCGAAGGCCATGAAAGTCGGTGATCAAGCTAAGACCGTTGGTGGCCAGATTGAAGGTCGAGAAAGTTGGTGACTAGGCTAAGGCCATGATAGGTCGCACCAATGGTCACAAAAGTATAAGAGCACAATTGGAAGATTTGATATATTCCATAATAAACCCAAGTGCATGAGTACAAGGAATTTATGAATAATAGGCGTGATGGATTTCTACATTCCACGTTTAATGTAGGATCGTACCTCTGAGTGTTCAGAGGTGGTGGTTCCTTGGTGGAGGGCCTCCGTGGCCGGACAAGGGCCTTATCCATTTTGGGTGAGCTTGCCAAAGACGATCATTACGATGCCTTTGAGTTTCTGTTATTGGGGCTCATGGGCTTCTAGCTTGGGTTCTCATGTTGGGTGCTTCCTCCAATAGTTGGAGTAGTTAGGGTCGAGGAACCCTTGTTGCATCAAATTGACCCAGATTTGGTAGAGATCAAGGGAAGTTTGAGTAACAGACCTGACTTCATGATGGCTGGTGATGGAAGATTGTTATTTCAAGGAAGAACTTGTGTCCCTGATGTAGCTGAGATAAAGAGTAAGATCCTCGAGGAAACTCATAGATCCAAATACACCATTCATCCTGGAGATACTAAGATGTTTAAGGATTTAAAAAGATCTTTTTAGTGGCCGAATATGAAAAGGGAAGTGACGGACTTCGTAAGTAGATGCTTGGTTTGTCAGCAAGTCAAGGCGGAGCATTTCAGACTAGCAGGGAAATTGAAACCCCTTGATATATCTCAATGAAGTGGGAGAGCATTGGCATGGATTTCATTATGGGTCTACCTAGGACTCGTAGTAGATTTGACGTAATATGGGTGATTGTCGACAGATTGATGAAATCGGCTCATTTCTTATCCATTTAGTCTAAATGAACAGTTGATGTTTTGGCTGCTTTGAATATGAAGGAAGTGGTAAGACTACATGGTATACCAGTCAGCATTGTGTTTGATAGAGACCCCAGGTTCACTTCTCATTTTTGGAAAGGATTGCAAGAGTCCTTGAGAACTCGTCTGAATTTAAGTACTGTTTTCCATCCACAAACAGACGGACAGACTGAAAGGACCAACCAGATAGTGGAAGATATGCTTAGAGCCTACATGATTGACTTTGGAGGTAGTTGGAGTGATCATTTGGCATTGGTTGAATTCGCCTACAACAACAGTTACCAGTCCAGCATTCAGATGGCTCCATTTGAAGCTTTGTATAGTAGAAGCTGTCGATCCCTGTTATGTTGGGACGAGGTAGGTGAGAAGCAATGGCTTGGACCAGATCTAATTTTTGAATCGTCCAATAACATCTGTATTATCATAGATCAGTTGCAAGTAGCACAATCAAGATAGAAGAGTTATGCCGACACCAGGAGGAGAGCTTTGGAATTTTAGGTTGGTGAGCATGTGTTTTTAAAGGTTTCTCTTATGAGGGGAATTCGAAGGTTTGGTATTCAGGGTAAACTGAGTCCAACATACATTGGTCCATTCGAGATTCTAGACAGAGTGGGGGAGGTTGCTTACCGTTTGACATTACCACCTTAGTTATCTGGAGTACACAATGTTTTCCATGTGTCTATGTTACGAAATATGTGTATGATCCCACTTACATTATTCAGCATATGGACTTCGAATAGAAGGAAGACCTGACTTATGAAGAAAGACCGATCAAGATTCTAGATCGGAAGTAACAACAACTCAGGAATCGTTCCATACCGATGGTTAAAGTGCAGTGGAGTCGGCGTGAACTGAAGAAGCTACTTGGGAGTCAGAAGATACTATTCGGAGACAGTACCCTGACTTATTCTAGGTGAGCTATCTCACTCCCTATTTTTATTATTAAGTGCATTAAATTTGGAGGACCAAAGTCCTTAAGTGGGGGAGGGTGTAATACCCCGATTTTTTTGAGAAATTAATTAGAACAATTCCTTAATAAATAGAATAAGTTATATTTTGACTATTTTGTAAAAATCCAGAAAAAATATATTCTTGTAGAGGATAACACGTTTAACAAACTTGTCTTCTGTGACCAACCCAAATAAAATCTGTAAGTAGGCCAAATTAGTGGATTAAGCCCAAATTAAACAATTAGTTAACCTTACCTGGAAACGCCAAATTCAAGCCCAATACTCCATCAATTGAGCCCAAATCGGTGGCAAATGAAAGGCCAGGATGAGAGGATCATTTCCTCTCTCTTAATCTCTCGAGACCCTAACCCTACGGGATGGAATCGGTGGAGTTTGGATAGAGTCAACTTTTGCGGCGGCGTTCACATCAACCCGACTTGCATGGACGAATACTCCGCGCATAGAACCCTCCAGAAGGCGTGTGACCTATTAAAATGAAGCTCTCTAACCCTAGAATCGTTTAGAACCAACGGCGGCTGTAGAGGAGCTGAATCGAGGGAGATCTCCAGTGATTAGTGGCTGCGTGTACCGGTGTCTTGGGTTTTCTTTCCCCTTCCTTCTTCATCCGATTTAGGTAGGTGATAGCAAGCCAAACCCTACAAATAATATATGGTTGGAAGCAGCATTGTGTCAGCTTTTCATTGATGTAGAAAGCCCTAAATTTTATTAGTGTTCTGTGAGAATTTTAGGTTTTAGTAGAAGCATGTCACATCTAGGGTTATAATTGTTCCCATTCGATTAAGTATTAATTTCAGGCTGTAAACATAAAATTGATTCATGCATCTCGTAGAGTTTTTCGTGCTCTTTCTTTTAGTAGTAAAAGCCCAAAATTCCTTGGTTTATATCGTGCAAATTTCATGTTTTAGTTCTGACACTAGAAATCTCGTCGGAGTCGGGCAAGGCGAAGGGGCAACGACCTGTCTGGCCTTATGCGGCCACACGATAGACCGCACATCCAAGACAGACGGCCTTCTCTTGACCGCTTATATGTTTCTATATCTGATCGTTTCCCTGGTACGTGCAGTCGGATACCAACCGCATGTCTGTCCTGCGGCCCGTTCCAGACCGCACATCCATTCCAGCGTCACCCTACCGACCGTCCATCTCCAGTAGGCCTTCGGACCTGAGGGGGCATGAGCGGCCTGCCTGTGACCGTATATGGCGATGTAAGGTCCAGAACCAACCACACATCTATAACAGAACAGATTAAAAATTGTCATTTCAGCATGTTATGTTAGTAGATTAGTGGTTAATGGCATGTTAGCAACACACCTAATAAACTGTAATTCATGACAGTAAATACTTCTTGCTGATTTATTTAATTTGAGCTTGATCTTGATTCATCTTTCCAATGAATGTCAATCTAAATTATAAATCATTGATAATTGTAATGGCTATTAGGTTTACATTTGTTATAACCTTAGACTTGAACCTTTATTAACCCCTAGATTTGAATTTGGACTCAATCGAATTGCCATGATTTATGTTAGTCTGAATTGGACTAACATGGACATGCGTGGCCGATAGTGGACCGCATATGCCCGTGAACGGCCCCCTGGAGACCGTTCATCCCTGGCTTATGCCAATTAGTCTTGGCCGATTATCCTTGATCCATCTATTTCCAATTCCTGATTTGATCAGCCCAGTAGACCCTAGGCTGACCAGTAGATAGTGGGCTGGACTCTGGTTCAGTTCCACCCTGCCTATGGCAGCCCGGGAGCCCACTTGGGTGAATTTCTAGACTCTTGTTAGGCCCCGTGTTATGCGGCCAGATATAGCCTGTACATCTGTCAGGCGGCCCTCAATAGACCGTTCAACTGATGAGCGGCTCTATCAGGACCGCATATCCTGACCTCGATTTTGTAAACTTCTGGCATTGTATGGCCTAATCCCTACCGTTCATATAGAAGAGCGGCCCTTTATCAGTCGTTCAACCTTGACCTCCCGAGGGCTTAACCTCAGCCCAGTTCCTATAGTGCGGCCCAGAGGCGACCGCACAAGTCTTGAGCGGTCCAGTAGTAACCGCATATCTCCCAGAAATGAGTTTTCTCCGTGTTTTGTGATTTTCAATCCAAGAACATGATGGTTCTTGATAACTTGAACTCCTGGACAGAAATTCTGGATAGTATCTCTTCAGCTTTGCCTTGGGATGTTCCGATGTAAGTTTATACTTGATTATAATTGGCCATTTTAACTTGATTAAAGTCTAGACAAAACTTGGGATCTTGGATCCAATAAATCAATGCCAACGCATCATAGGGGCCCGGTCTGGTCCTGGGGAGAGCGCCCGAAAAGTACTTGTGCCCATGGGAGTTTGTAATGACATGGTGAGGTATTGCACCGAGTGCATGACTAGCGTGATGTCTATGACAATGATCTCTTACTTGAATCGTGTTCTACTTGGTTATATTTTTACTTGGCCAATTTCTGTAATTTCTGTTATATATATTGTTCTTAACTTACAATTCTTGTAGTTATATCATTCTTCCATATTGTTATTCCATTCTATTCTTTAGGACTTTCTTTTATTATGTTATTTCATTCGATCGTTATTTCTTTTCTTTCCGTTTCATACATGTAATTAATTGGTTAATCACTTACACTTGCATGTTGTTACCTGCTGAGCGTTCGCTCATATAGTTATTTTCCCCCTTTCCAGGCAGCTCAGGTGAAGATTCATAGATGGATGGGAATGGGCAAGAGTGATGACTTGGAGTGCATCAGCTAGTCGTTATGTTGAGATTGTTATAGTTGTTTTACATCTAGCCATGCCTTAGAACTTGTGTTTGTTATTGTAACGGAGTCGAGTAGAGATTATGCTTGATTATGTTTAAGTCAGTTTGATGTTATTTATAATAGACTTGGAGTTATTCTGTTCATGACGTTATGTTAATTCTTAGCTTAGCATGTTATCTTTACTAGCATTTTCTACTGTCGGTCCCGATATTCCGCGTCAGGGCGTGACAGTTTGGTGGTATCAGAGCCTAGGCTTTCTAATATCCATAGGTTCTCTAAGTTCTAGGATCCTAAGTGATACCGTAGGACCTATAACCTTGTTATAAGTCTAAGGACCCAACCTGGTGAGATTTGGGTAGAAGACTGGGGTTGAGTTAATAATCTCATTGCACGATTATCCATTTTTAATTGAACCTAACGTAACCTATTCAACGTGTAGGCTTTTGCAATGGTAGGAGAACGCGCAGAATGGAGGAACTTGCAGCGTACGGTTCAAGGACTTACTCAGGCTTTGCAACTAGTGGCCCAAGGAGGAGCTGCAAACCATGGCACTGGCGACCTTTATCGGAACTTTCGTGCGATGAATCCCCTGCGATTTGGTGGCTCGACTGACCCTGATGAAGCCGAGCACTCGCTTGAAGAGATAGGGAGGATTTTTGAAGTGATGCAATGCAGTGCTCAAGAACGTGTCCTCTTGTCGACCTTTCAACTTGAACGTGATGCGAGGACATGGTGGGACGCAGTGAAGGCTACCCTTGGTGATAGAGAAGTCACATGGGAAGAGTTCGAGCAATTCTTCAATGGTAAATATTTTTCTGATAGAGTACAAGAGAAGAAGGCGGCTGAGTTTGCTACTTTGAAGCAATGAAATCTATCCGTAGCTGAATATGAAGCTCAGTTCTCTCGGCTATCTCGTTATGCTACTCACTTGATATCTACCGAGAAGATGAAGGCTAAGCACTTTCTTAATGGGCTGAAGCTGCAGTATATCAACTAGTTGGCACCGATGGAAATTCAAACTTATTCCGAGATGGTGAGAAAGGCTCAAGTGTTGGAAGATACTTTAGAAATGACGGAGAGAATCCGTGGGAAGAGTGTTAAGATTGAACAACACCATACTGGTTCTGGAGTATCAAGCCTGGTCATGGCAGGAAGAGGCCCATTAGCGGGACTGGTTCGTGGAAGGGCAAGATGCCGAAGATTGAGGACAAGAAGCCTAGCCCTATTGTTCCATTCAAGGGCGTATGCAAGTATTGTGACCGTCCAGGTCACAAGATGGAGGAGTGTTAGCGCAAGCTGGGTGCCTGTTTACGTTGTGGTAGTAGGTACCACCGTATTCCCGAGTGTCCCTTTTTATCTGAGCGAGCTACCCCGGTGAAATCGCAAGGAATCAAGAAGCAACAAGGCAAGCTCCAGGCTCTACAAGAAGACGAGACAGGACCCGCCGAGGAGGGTGGACTCGTCGAAGGTACTCTTATTATACATGACAAATCAGCTTTTGTTCTTTTTGATACTGGTGTCACACATTCTTTTATTTCTCAGAGATTTGCGAAGTCTTTAGCTGTGAAGCCAGTTTTGATGAATTCTCCGTTAGAGATTTCAACCCCTATTAGTTCCGGATCAGCAATTAAGTATTTCTATCCTTCCAGTAAGGTCTTGATCAATGAACAAAATCTGCCAGCTGATTTAGTTTGTATGGACATGAAGGATTATGACGTAATCCTAGGAGCATATTGGTTGGCTAAGTATGAGGCCAATGTTCAGTGCAGATCTAGTTTTGTGTCTTTCACTAGACACCCTGGACTTTCTTTTATAGGAATTAGACACCATAAGTCTGTTCCACTTATTTCGGCTCTTTGAGCTGATAAGCTGATGAGGAGAGGATGTAAGGCTTTTCTAGCCTTTTTTTCTGTGACCCCTGAGCAGAAGATCGAGATCGAGGACTTTTCTGTCGTCCAAGATTTTCCAGATGTCTTTCTTGAGGAACTACCAGGACTTCCTCTTGAAAGTGAAGTTATCTTTTCTGTTGATCTAATTCTTGGTGCGACCCCTATTTTCAAAGCTCCTTATCGTATGTCTCCTGCGGAGCTAAGGGAACTAAAGCAACAGTTGATGGAATTGCTTGAGAAAGGGTTCATTCGTCCAAGTACTTCCCCGTGGGGAGCCCCTGTATTATTCGTTGGGAAGAAGGATGGTTTGATGAGGTTGTGCATCGATTATCGACAATTGAACCAGTTGACTATCAAGAACAGATATCCATTGCCAAGGATTGATGAGTTATTTGATCAGATTACAGGAGCTCAGTATTTTTCTAAGATCGACCTTCGATCTGGATATCATCAGTTATGAATTAAGGAGGAGGATATCTATAAAACAGCCTTCCGCAGCAGGTATGGGCATTTCGAATTTGTAGTAATGTCTTTTGGGCTAACGAATGCACCTGCAGCTTTCATGCAGCTGATGAACGATGTGTTTCGGCCCTATCTTGATCAATGGGTCGTGGTGTTCATTGATGACATCTTGATTTATTCTAAGAGTGAGGAGGAGCATGCTGAACATTTGAGAATGGCTTTGCAACTATTGAGAGATCATCAGTTATATGTCAAGTTTAGTATGTGTGATTTCTGGCTACAAGAGGTGTCCTTTCTAGGGCATATTATCACAAAAGAAGGTATTTCTGTTGATCCTTCAAAGGTAGAGGCAGTAAAGGATTGGGCTAACCCTACTAATGTGACTGAAGTGAGAAGTTTCCTAGGCCTAGCAGGTTACTGCCGAAGGTTTATTCAAGATTTCTCCAAGATTGCGGTTGAAGGGGCGTGATCTCGCGCTGGTCCTGAGCTGGGAGGATGATCACCGGATAGTGAACTGTAAAGATAGGGAAACGAATCAGGAGGCCCAGGGATGGTTGAATGGGGAAACCCTCCGACGCTTAAGTCAGTAGAGTGTTGGTGGAAGGAATTGAGGGAGGTAGAAAGAAATGCGCGAGATCCCCCAACGCCAAGATGGTGAAGTGGTTCATGCTAAGGGAGTGTTAGGCCTGTATCTGCCTTCCCTGCCGCCGGAGGGAGTCCCTGGTTTATATAGCGAGCTCCCCGGATGAGTCCCATAAGCTGAGGAGTTTCAGGCGGGAGTTATGTCCTCATCATGGGATCGTTACGTCCTCATCATGGGATCGTTACGTCCTTGTCGTGGGCTCTTCATGACCTTAGGGGATCGTGGCTCCCTTATCCTCCTGAACTCCTACTCATAAAAGACTTTCAACGGTTGAATGGATAAACACTTGTCAGTCAATCCAAGCATGAGAAGTGCCAGCCCTGTCCAGGCGATAGGCATAGCTCGGATGCAGTCAGATCGGAGTGGGCGCGGAGTGCTCGGCCCTTATCCCGTTGGAGGGATGGCTCGGGCATGGGTCTTCCTCCGTCCTGACGTTCGGGCCTTCCGAGCCTAAGGGCCACCGAGGAAGGATGGGATCCTGAATGATCTTCATTGGGCTTTTTTTCCGAAGTGGGCCCTAAAGGGCTGTCACTTGGATGAGCTGAGCCTCGTTCGGTCTTGAGGGGCCTAGTTTGGCTGCTCTTAATTGGGCTACAGAAATCCCCCTCTCCACTTATCCCCCTCCTACTTCTGAGCTTTAGTAAGCTCGGACGAGTAGCTGTTTGGGGTTTCGGACTGGTGTGGCTTAGGTGGGTGGAGATCTGGCGGTGTTAGGATGCCACGTGTCGTGGTCACCTGTGCCCGTGTTAATGATGATCTTGACGGATTTGAACTGAAGGGGCCCCCTTTCCTCGGAGGTCGGAACGACGCGTCGCCTTCCGCGTGGGTTTATAGGCGTTGGGCGCTTGTTGTCATTCCAGACTCCCTCCGTCTTTTAGGGTTTTGGCACTCCTTCGTTCTTGTTTTTGGGGCTTTTCGATGCGCCGTGAGGACACGACGGAGGAGTAGAGGCTTGCGGCGGTATTTGAGGAGTTGGCGGCGATAACCGCGGAGGCCGTCCGGTAGCTTCCTCCTCCCCCGGAATCTTCAGGGTCTCGGGGCCGCCTTCCCTCAGAGTCTTCTTCTGACTCCGTGGCGGGCCAGTGCCCAGAGGTCGAGGAGTGGGAGGACGAGCCGGTGGCGAGGGCGCCGGTCCCCAACTGCAGCGAACTGGGGGAGGCGGATGTGAGGAGGCTGGAGCACCAGTATCGCCTGCCCAACAAGTACAGTTTTGCCGCTGCTACTCCATACGAGACGAGCCTAGACTCTCGTACAGGCCACATCTGTATGTTTCTTCTGTCGTGGAAGGGTGGATTCCGCCTTCCTTTCGAACCTTTCATCCTTCAGCTTCTTGATTTTTTTCGGTTGGCGCCCATTCAGTTGGTAGCCAACTCTTATCTCCTCCTTTCCGCCTTCCGTATTCTCTACCGTCAGTGCGGAGTTCCTCCTTCCATGGACCTCTTCCACTATTTCTTTGAGTTGAAAGCACATCCTTCGGCTGGGAAGGGCTTCTATTTCATCTAGGCGAGGCGGAATAGGAGTTGTATCTCTTTGGAGGCGAATGATTCTTCGCATAAGGGGTGGAAGACCCAATTCTTCTAGGTGAAGATTTGTTCAGTGGAGGAAACCTGGAGGTGCTTGGTAATCCCCAATTTCCACCCTAACATCCCTCCTAGGCAGGATGAGTTCCCCCCTCACGTGGAGAAGTACACAGCCATCCTGCTGAAACACCGCCAGTCCACCGAGGAACTGGTGACACCGGAGAATATCGAGCGGTGTCTTCTCACGCGGCTGCACCCGTCGGGCTCAGGTGCCACAGCTTAGACTTTCCTTCGGATGTGGGGGTTGTCTTTCTTTTCCTGAATTCATCTTCTTCTTTGTGCAGACACCAGGCGGGAGCCTCTGAAGGAGGCCGCAGAGGTGATCGAGCTTGGAGATGACTCGGATGCCGACGAACCGACTGCTCCCGTGGGTCGCTCTTGAACCAAAGATAAGGGCAAGGGAGTGGCCCGGGGTGAATCCTCCGGACCGCGGGGACCCAAGCACAAGGACCCTATGGAGGGTATGGTTTGGGCCACTGTGAGGGCCAGAAAGCGGGCCAGGAAGGCCGGTGCCGTACCCGCAGTCGAAGGCGACCCTACCGCGGCTCACCCCTCCGCCGGGCACAGTGGGGTCGACCCTACCGGGCGGGCTCTCCCACCATCCGAGCTAGAGAGGGCCGAGGAGGTCGGGGCTGCCCCTGCGGGCGGCGATGATGCGGGCTCGGTTCCTCCTTTGGCCGGGACCGAGGGGGCCGAGGGTGCTCCTGCAACCGGTAGCGGGGCCGACCCGGCTCTCCCCTCGGCCAGAGCCGAGGGGGCTGTGGCCGAAGTTGGGGATGCTGTGATCGCGGCCGAGGCTGGCGTTCTAGGTGGTGATGCCAGTGCCGAGCCGATCCATGTTGAGAGGCCGCAAGAAAATCTGGCCGGGGCGCGAGGGGCGACAGAGGCTGGGGCTCGATCCTGGCCATACGGTGGGGCGCCGGGCCATGGGGGGTTCTCCATTCCCAGGTGTGTCATGGTATATCCGCGAAGGTGAGGGGGGGAGGTAGGCAGCACTCCCCATCCACGACTCTCGCCGAGGTTATGGAGGGCGGCTTTGCCCTGGCCCAGATGGGGGCAGTTCTGGCAGAAGCGTACGCTCGATCGGAGTTGGAGCGAGCGAATCTGGCCTGGACCCTCAGTGGGTCGAACAGGAGGTTGACTCGGCTCGTTGAGGAGCGTGACGGGCTTCGGCGGTAGCTTTCCTCAATCAGGAAGCTGGTACGATCGAGCCAAGTGGAGACCCGGGCGCTAGCCGAGCAGCTAGCCAAGGCCCGTGAATCGCTCGAGAGGAAGACCGGCTTCTCGAAGAGGAGCGCTTAGCACGCGTTGAGCTGGACGGCCGGTGGGAGACCGAGCGTGCCGAGCTAGTAGACCACGCGGAGGAAGACGAGCGTCTCCGACGGGAGGCCGAGGCTGATCGAGCTGTGGCGGAGAAGCAGGTGGCGGCGGCCGAAGGGCGGACTGCTGAGGCCGAGCGGAAGGTAGCCGAGGAGGAGCAGAGGGAGGCCGGGCTCGCCGGTAGGGTGGGATCGGCCGGGGTGGAGGCTCTCGAGCAATACAAGAGCTCAAAGGCTTACCGGTTCGACCTGAAGGAGGCTGCCCTCCCCTACTACGAGCTAGGACTTCGCCAGGGCATCCGCAAGGGGTTCCAGCAGGGCTACAACCGGGCCATTTCTTACGCCGAGGAGCAGGCGTCCGAAGTGGTTGACTTCCCGTCTGGTCAATGTTATGACTCGGACTTGTCATCCTCTAGTTCCTCTGTTTCGGCGCAGGATGAAGAGGATCCCGAGGGCTCATCACCCGAGGGGTCGCCAACTCCGAATGCCTCGGGAGGGCACGCAACCGAGGCAGTTCCCACGCCGTTGGGGTCGGTGCCAGGGTCGGCCGTTGTCGAGGCTGCCGGGGGCAGACCGCTCGAGCCCTCTACTTCCGGTCTTCAAGGTGGGCCAGAGGCCTGATGTATCTGTTTCGCTTCTTCTTTTTGCATACCTTTTCCCTTTTTGAAGAAAAAGACTCCCTTTTTTGTGTAGAGATAAATAAGGCAGTAGCATTGTGATGAAGACTTATCTGTTCCATATCACCATTACCGTATTCTATTCAGCGTATCTGAAGTGGTTGGAAAGAATCGATATTTTTTGTGTGGATCTCGCATAATGGTTAGGTAAGCGTCTGACAGGGTGTCTTTCCATTTTCTCACGCTTTAAATGCCTGGCCGCTTCGTGTGTCCCGCTGGGGCGGAAGATGAGAAGTTTGAGGTGACCGTTCGTAGGGAGAAATCCTTCTGGCGTGTTTTGGAGAGGAGGGAAATCATTTAAGGCAAGTAGCCTCCCTTCGCCTATTAAAAGGACTGAAGGGCGTCCCTTCCTCTCCACCGCTTAGGGTTTTCCCTGACAGTCTTTCCTCGTTCCTTCTTCACGTAGCGTTGTGCCGTTGTATTCGGAGCATGGAGGAAGCTCCGAAAGAAGAGGCTACCGACGACGGGGGGCAGAGAGTTCCTACTGCTCCGTACTTGAAGAGGATTCAACGGCCGGCGGGCAGACTTGAAAAGGGTTCGACGTGCGGAGGCACGTCGTTTTCCCTTTATCAGTTCTGGCGGAGCTTGCAGGGGGGCGAGATGGAGGACGGATGGGGGCATCAGACATCCCTTCTGCCCGTTCCTTCCTGCTCGCTTCACGGATGGGAGGAGGAAGCCAACTAAACTCCATCCCTTCTGGGCCTTCCCCTGCCTCCTCATCCAGCTCTGCTGGTTTCTTTTTCTTTCTGGCAGTCTCTTTTTCCCTCTTCTGCTCTGGTCCTCCTTTCTTTCACTCTTCGGAGGGTGCCTGCACTCTCTTTCTTCCAAGGAGTTGGTAGTTTGGCGGGGAAGATGCTTTCATATGCATTCCCTCTCCTCCTTCTCTTCCAACTTCAACTTGGAAGGTAGCCTTCTCTTTCTTAATCCCTCTGTTACCTTTGTCTCAAGCTGCCCGAGCCAACGGGGTCAACTATCCTTTATCCGAGCCAGTTTCTACACTAGGCAGAGTCAGTGGCTGGACACAGGGAGGTCATCCGAGTCAGCCGAGCGATGGGCTCATACGACGGTGCTAGATGGATCTTTTGCTTTTTTGACATGTATTCTATTGGCTTCGGCCTTCCTGATGTACAAACGGGTTGTTTGAATAAAAAGAAAGGAGCCTTTTGTTTTATCTCATGTCATTTGCACAATACTCAGTACTTAGAAGTAGAACTTGCGTAATGTAGTTGCGTTCCAGGTCCGAGGGATGGGCTCTCCTTCCATCGTGGATAGACAGTATGCTCCTTTTCCGAGCTTCTCGACCACTCGGTAGGGGCCTTCCCAGTTAGGGGATAACTTGCCTGCCGCCTCAAGTGGTCGAGAGGCTTCGGCTTTCCTGAGGACGAAGTCTCCCGGCTGGAAGTGTCTGTCTTGGACTTTGGCATTGTAGTATCGAGTGAGGCGGCGGTGGTACTCCGTTGCTCTGATGCTGGCAATCTCCCGATTTCATCTGATAAGTCGAGATTTTCGAGTAGTTTCTGGTCGTTTGTCTCGACGAGAAGTAGATGACTCGGAGAGAGGGGTTGCCAATCTCCAACAGGATCACGGCCTCGGTACCGTATACCAGCTGAAAAGGGCTTTCACCGGTTGCCGTTCTGGGAGTCGTTATGTGCGACCAGAGTACATTCGGCAATTCCTCGAGCCAGCTACCTTTGGCTTTGCCGAGCCTAGTCTTGATGCCTTTTAAGATAGTATTGTTAGCATTTTCGACGAGTCCGTTAGCCTGAGGGTGGGCGACCGAAGTGAAGTGATTGCGAATATTGAGCTCGGCACATCTATCTCAGAAATACCGAGAATCAAATTACCGACCATTATCGCTCACTATCACCCGGGGGATGCCGTAGCGATAGATGATCGACTTCCAGACGAAATTCCAGATGACTGTCTCGGTGATCCTTGCAGTGGCTTCGGCCTCGATCCACTTAGTGAAGTAGTCGATGGAGACGATAATGAACTTCTTCTGGGCTTGGGCCGTGGGGAATGGCCCGAGGATGTCGATTCCCCAGCGAGCGAAAGGATAAGGCTCGACTAGGGTGATAAGCTCTATTGCTGACTGATGGACCAAGTGGTCGAATCGCTGGCAACGGTCACAATGTTGTGTGTAGGCTGAGCAGTCACGCTGTAGGGTGGGCCACCAATAACCTCGCCGTAGCAAGATCTTGGCGAGCGACCTTCCCCCCAAATGAGCTCCGCACAGACCTTCGTGAACTTCTTCGATCGCTCGGTTGGCTTCGTCGGCACTGAGGCACTTCAAAAGAGGGCCAGAGAAGGATCTCCGGTAAAGTGCGCCATCCAGAGTGACGAATCATCGAGCTTGGTATTTCAACCTTCGGGCTTCCCGAGGGTCGGGAGGCTCCTGGGAATCTTGGAGCCACGACAGGTAGGGGGTACGCTAGTCGCTTGGGGAGGCTGAGTCAACAGCTAGGAGCTCCGAATCAATGCTCGGGTGCTCTAGCTCTTTGAGAAGGACCGATCGAGTACCCTCGGGGTCAAGAGAGGAGGCCAGCCGAGAGAGGGCGTTCGCTCGGGAGTTTTCCTCCCGAGCTATTCGGACTACCTCAAAACTCTCGAACTGTTGTGCCACAGTCTTGACTAGTTGGAGGTATTTGATCATCGGTGCCTCCCGAGCCTCATAATCACCATTGACCTAGCTAGCGACTAGTTGGGAGTCAGTGTGAATTCTGACTCGCTCAGCCCCTAACCGTCGGGCCATGCGGGCTCCCGATATGAGGGCCTCATACTCGGAAGCATTGTTGGATGCTTGGAAGTTGAACTTCAGGGCGTACTGTAGCTCTGCTCCTTCGGGGGACTTCAGGAGGATGCCGGCACTGCTTCCATCTGAATTGGAAGATCTGTCGATAAATAGTTCCCAGGTCAGCCCGGGTGCGGACGGAGATCTTTCTTCATTCGGGATGGTGCTCTCGGCGATGAAGTCGGTGAGCGCCTGGCCTTTGATAGCCGAGCGAGGCCGATACGATATATCGTAGGCCCCGAGCATGATGGCCCACTTGACGAGGCATCCCGAGGCTTCAGGGTGAGCAAGAATCTTCTTCAATGGTTCACCGGTCAGCACGGTGATGGAGTGCCCTTGGAAATAGGGTCAGAGGCGCTTGGCCGAGGTAACCAACACTAGCACGAGTTTCTCGGTTGCGGGGTACCTTTTCTCAGCCTCGCTGAGCACCTTGCTTATGTAGTAGACCAGTCTCTTGATTCCTGAGTCATTTTTGACGAGGACCAAGCTAACTATGGATGGAGTTGCCGAGAGATAGAGATACAAGGCTTCCCCTGGTATGGGCTTGGAAAGCACTGGGGGCGAAGCCAGGAACTCCTTAAGCTCGGTGAACGCTCTTTGGCATTACTCATCCAATGCGAATGTGGAAGATGCCATTTTGGGCCGTCTCAATAGTTTGAAGAAGGGTAGGCATCATTCAGTCGCGCGGGGCAAGAATCTGCTGAGCGCAGCAACGCGCCTGGTAAGGCGTTGAACGTCTTTGATGCAGGTGGGTCGGCGCATGTCCAGGATGGCCTGGACCTTGTCGGGGTTGGCCTCGATCCCACGCTGAGTGACTAAGAAGCCCAAAAATTTCCGGACTTTACTCCGAAGGCGCACTTGGCGGGGTTGAGCTTCATGTTGTACTTCAGGAGGGTGTCGAAAGTTTCTGCTAGGTCGGCGAAGTGGTCCTCGGCCTAGGGGGTCTTCACGAGCATGTCGTCAATATAGGCCTTGATGTTCCGACCGAGCTGTCCCTCGAACATATGGTTGACTAGCCTTTGGTACGTGGCTCCAGCATTCTTCAACCCGAAAGGCATCTGGGTGTAACAGTGTACGCCGAAGTCGGTGATAAAGGCGGTCTTCTCGATGTCTTCGGGGTGCATTCTGATCTGGTGGTAACCTGAGTAGGCATCCAGGAAGCTGAGTATCTCATTAACCGAGGTTGAATAAACCAGTTGGTCAATGCTCGGTAAGGGATAGCAATCCTTTGGAGTAGCCTTGTTCAGGTCGGTGAAGTCCACGCACATCCGCCACTTTCCTGAAGCTTTCGGCACCAGGACGACGTTAGCTAGCCACGTCGGGTACAGGATCGGTCTAAAAAGGCCAGTCTTCTACCCCTTGGTGACATGCTCCTTGATAATCGTCTGCTTCTCTAGCGCATGCTTTCTTTTACGTTGTTGCACGGGCTTCATGGTTGGGTCGAGGTTGAGCTTATGCACCACCGTCTCTTCCGATATCCCGGGGAGTTGATCATCAGACCATGCAAAGACCCAGATGTACGCGGAAAGGAACTCTTTGTATTGCTGTTGAACCTCAGATGTTAGGTCGGCTCCGATCTTTACTCCTAGGGTCGGGTCGTCGTTTAGGAAAACCGCTAGCAATTCGCCTCCAGGTTCGGCGGTTGTGGATTTTTCCTCGACTTCCTGGGGGCCCTTGTTTTTCTCGTCCAGCCTTGTGGCTTCAACCGAGATATTGTAGCACCTTCGGGCCATTGCCTGGTTACCTCAGACTTCCCCCAATCCATTTTTGGTGGGGAACTTCATCTTTTGGTGATAGGTAGAAGGCACCGCTTTCGTTGGCTGAGGATTCCTCGGTCGAAGATTACGTTGTATGCTATCATACCTTTGATCACTATGAAGTCCACCATGACCGTAACAGTTTTGGGTGGGGTGCAAAGAGTAATCGGTAGGCTTAGGGCTCCCTCGGGATAGGTGGCCTGGCCATTGAACCTGCACAGGGGGGTCCAGATCGGGCAGAGTTTAGACGGATCCTCCCCCATCTTAAGGAAACATTCGTAGAATAATACATCAGGGGCACTTCCATTGTCAACCAGAATCCTATCTACGTTACAATGGTTTATTGTGGCCGATATCACTAGGGCGTTGTCGTGCGGGGTGCTCAGCCCCTCCAGGTCTTGGTCGGAGAAGATTATGACCTGGGGTTCTCTTGGCGGAGCCCTGGGAGGCTCGATGGCTCGGCTCGCCCGCTCAGCATGACGCTTCTTCCCCGGCCACTGTCTCCTCCTGATGCAGCTCTTCCAGGGATGACGTTGATGTGGACCCCTCAGGGGGCGTTGTCGATCTCCTCTGGGCGCCTCGGTCTTCCTAGTGCCCGGCCATGAATCGGGACAGGTGCCCCTGACGAATGAGACGCTCGATCTCATCCTGGAGTTGGTGGCAGTCGCCGGTATGATGCCCATGATCGCTGTAAAACAGGCAATGCTTGCTGTGACTACGGTTCTTTGACTTCATTGGCTCGGGTTGGCGGAGGAGGCCCGCGCCTTTGATGTCTTCATAAATCTCGTATATTGGAGCGGTGAGGGGAGTGTACTGCTCGTACCTCCGTGACGGTTCCTTGCGTTCCCCGTCTCAGTTCCGCCTTTTCCCTGGGCCCAAGCTTGGCTCGGGTGCCCGCTTCTTGTCCCCCTCCCAACCCGAGCCGGTTGCATCTCGGCATGCACTGAGCACTTCCTCGCACTCGGCGTGGCGCAATGCCAGAGTCACTAGCGCAGCAAGGGTCGAGGGAGGGTGGAGGAGAAGCTCGCGGCGGAGGTTCTCGTCACGGGTGCCCCCGGTCAGTGCGGTTATGGCCGAGGCGACGTCTAGGCAGGGGATCCTCAGGGCTTCCGATTTGAATCGAAGGATGTAGGCCTGAAGTTTTTCCCCTTGCGCCTGTTTCAGGGCCAAAAGCCCCGCTACCGACCTTAGGGGGCCACTACCGGCGAAACTCTCCTTGAATACTCGCCCGAACTGCTTGAAGTCTTGGATGGATCCGGGGGCGAGGGCCCGGAACCATGCTTGGGTGCCTTGGACCAGGGTGGTCGCGAAGGCTCGGCACTTGATGGCGTCGGATGCTCCTTGAAGGGTCATCAGAGCGTCGAAGCTGTCGAAGTGGTCGGCCGGGTCGCCCTAGCCATCCTAGGGCTTGAAGGTCAGGATGGAGGTTCGGGGAGATACCTCTGCCTTCAAGATATGGTCGGAGAACGGGGATCTCCCCTCGTCCTCTGGTGGATAGGTCTTCTACAGGGCTTACAGGGCGCGCTCCTGCTCTGCGAAATGCCTCTCGAATTCTCGCAGTCGGAGGGATAGCTCCGGCGCAGTCCGACTGCCGCTGCGCCGTAGGGCTTAGGGGGGGTGAAGGCAGGCTGTCCTGGCGCTCCCTGGGGACTTCGATCTCCGAGAGGGGATGACGTGTCCCATGCTTGCCCCGCTTCAGCGTGGAGGAAGCCTCTTACTCCGGGGGGGCTTGCGAGGGTCCTCCTACTTTGTTGAGGATGAGCTGCTGTCCTCGGAGGGTGAAGCGGCCTCCGGTGGTGTGCTGGGACTCGTTCTCACTGGGAGGGCTCTTCGGAGGGGCGTGTGACCTTCCATCCCTGGCCGCCTGGGTCCTCATGAGTTCACGAGGACTTCCAGTTTCACGTTGAGGGCTTGGAAGGCGTCGGCGCCGCCGTTGAGCGGTAGCCCTACCGCCGTGGGAGGAGGGGGCGGTAGCCCGGCCGTAGGCGGAGGGGGTGGTCCATCGGTGGGAGTGTTGGCACCGGAGGGGGGGTTTTGGGAGGCTTGTAAGGGGACTTCCCCCGCCACCGCCGTGGCCTTTCCCCTGTCGCCGGCGGACCTCCTCTCTGAACTTCTTCTCACATACTAGCTCTTTGGTCGTTTCCCACAGACGGTGCCAGATGAAGGGGCGTGATCTCGCGCTGGTCCTGAGCTGGGAGGATGATCACCGGATAGTGAACTACAGAGAAAGGGAAACGAATCAGGAGGCTCAAGAATGGTTCCCTGGGGAAACCCTCCGATGCTTAAGTCGGTAGAGCGTTGGTGGAAGGTATTGAGGGAGGTAGAAAGAAATGCGCGAGATCCCCCAACACCAAGATGGTGAAGTGGTTCCTGCTCAGGGAGTGTTAGGCCTGTATCTGCCTTCCTTGCCGTTGGAGAGAGTCCCTGGTTTATATAGCGAGCTCCCCGGATGAGTCCCATAAGCTGAGGAGTTTCGGGCGGGAGTTACGTCCTCATCATGGGATCGTTACGTCCTCATCATGGGATCGTTACGTCCTCGTCATGGGCTCTTCATGACCTTGGGGATCGTGGCTCCCTTATCCCCTTGAACTCCTACTCATAAAGGACTTTCAACGGCTACATCGATAAACACTTGTCATTCGATCCAAGCATGAGAAGTACCAGCCCTGTCTGGGCGATAGGCATAGCTCGATGCAGTCAGATCGGAGTGGGCGCGGAGCGCTCGGCCCTTATCCCGTTGGAGGGATGGCTCAGGCGTGGGTCTTCCTCCGTCCTGACGTTCGGGCCTTCCGAGCGTAAGGGCCGCCGAGGAAGGATGGGATCCCGAGTGATCTTCATTGCACTTTTTTTCCGAAGTGGGCCCTAGAGGGCTGTCACTTGGATGAGCTGAGCCTCGTTCGGTCCTGATGGGCCTAATTTGGCTGCTCTTAATTTGGCTACATAAATCCCCCTCTCCAGTGGTACCTCTGATAAGATTAACCTGCAAGGAGATCAAATTTGATTGGTCAGAAGATTACGAGCGAAGCTTTCAGACCTTGAAGGAATGTTTGACTACTGCACCTGTTTTGGCTTTACCTTCTGGAGACGGAGGTTTTGTTGTGTACACTGATGCTTCAGGTATTGGTTTAGGGTGTGTACTCATGCAGCATTGGAAAGTGATAGCCTATTCTTCTAGGTAGTTGAGGAAGCATGAAGAGAATTATCATGTTCATGATTTGGAGCTAGCAGCAGTGGTGTTTGTCTTGAAGATATGGAGGCACTACTTGTATGGAGAGGCATTTATGGTGTTTTCAGATCATAAGAGTTTGAAATACTTATTTTCTAAGAAGGAACTCAATATGAGGCAGCGAAGATGGCTAGAGTATTTGAAGGATTTCGATTTCTCCATTGAGTATCATCCTGGAAAAGGTAATGTTGTGGCAGATGCCTTAAGCCGCAAGCCTATAGCTAAGTTGTCAAGCCTCATGTTACAAGAATGGAAATTGTTGGAGCAGTTAGCTAGTTTGGATCTTAATGTTGACAAGGATCAGGGAATGATTGCTCAGATTCAACTTAAGCCCGAATTATTGATGAAAATCAAGTCTCTGCAAGGTGATGACTCAGATTTGGTAGAGATCAAGGGAAGTTTGAGTAACAGACCTGACTTCATGATGGCTGATGATGGAAGATTGTTATTTCAAAGAAGAACTTGTGTCCCTGATGTAGCTGAGATAAAGAGTAAGATCCTCGAGGAAGCTCATAGATCAAGATACACCATTCATCTGGAGGTACTAAGATGTTTAAGGATTTGAAAAGATCTTTTTGGTGGCCGAATATGAAAATGGAAGTGGCGGACTTCGTAAGTAGATGCTTGGTTTGTCAGCAAGTCAAGGCAGAGCATTTCAGACCAGCAGAGAAATTGAAACCCCTTGATATACCCCAATGGAAGTGGGAGAGCATTGGCATGGATTTCATTATGGGTCTACCGAGGACTCGTAGTGGATTTGACGCAATATGGGTGATTGTCGACAGATTGACGAAATCGACTCATTTCTTATCCATTAAATCTAAATGGACAGTTGATGTTTTGGCTGCTTTGTATATGAAGGAAGTGGTTAGACTACATGGTATACCAGTTAGTATTGTGTCTGATAGAGACCCCAGGTTCACTTCTCATTTTTGGAAAGGATTGCAAGAGTCCTTAGGAACTCGTCTGAATTTCAGTACTGCTTTCCATCCACAAACAGACGGACAGACTGAAAGGACCAATCAGATAGTGGAAGATATGCTTAGTGCCTACATGATTGACTTTGGAGGTAGTTGGTGTGATCATTTGGCATTGGTTGAATTCGCCTACAACAACAGTTACCAGTCCAGCATTCAGATGGCTCCATTTGAAGCTTTGTATGGTAGAAGTTGTCGATCCCCGTTATGTTGGGACGAGTAGGTGAGAAGCTATGGCTTGGACCAGATCTCATTTTTGAATCGTCCAAGAACATCCGTATTATCAGAGATCGGTGTCAAGTAGCACAATCAAAACAGAAGAGTTATGTCGACACTAGGAGGAGAGCTTTGAATTTCAGGTTGGTGAGCATGTGTTTTTAAAGGATTCTCTTATGAGGGGAATTCGAATGTTTGGTATTCAGGGTAAACTGAGTCCAAGATACATTGCTCCATTCGAGATTCTAGACAGAGTGGGGGAGGTTGCTTACCATTTGGCATTACCACCTCAGTTATCTGGAGTACACAATGTTTTCTATGTGTCTATGTTACGGAAATATGTGTATGATCCCACTCACATTATTCAGCATATGGACTTCGAATTGAAGGAAGATCTGACTTATGAAGAAAGACCGATCAAGATTCTGGATCGGAAGCAACAGCAACTCAGGAATCGTTCCATACTGATGGTTAAACTGCAGTGGAGTCGGCGTGGAACTGAAGAAGCTACTTGGGAGTCAGAAGATACTATTCGGAGACAGTACCCTGACTTATTCTAGGTGAGCTGTCTCACTCCCTCTTTTTATTATTAAGTGCATTGAATTTGGAGGACCAAGTTCCTTAAGTGGGGGAGGGTGTAATACCCCCATTTTTTTAGAAATTAATTATAAATTAATTAGAATAATTCTTAATAAATAGAATAAGTTATATTTTGACTATTTTATAAAAATCCAGAAAAATTATGTTCTTGTAGAGGATAACACGTTTAACAAACTTGTCTTCTGTGACCAACCTAAATAAAATTTGTAAGTAGGCCGAATTAGTGGATTAAGCCCAAATTAAACACTTGGTTAACCTTACCTTGAAACGCCAAATTCGAGCCCAATACTCCATCAATTGAGCCCAAATCGATGGCAAATTAAAGTCTAGGATGAGAGGATCATTTCCACTCTCTTTATCTCTCCAAACCCTAACCCTAGGGGATGGAATCGGCGGAGTTTGGATCGAGTCAACTTTTGCAGCGGCGTTCACATCAACCCGACTTGCGTGGACGAATACTCCACGCATAGAACCCTCCAGAAGGCGTGTGACTTATTAAAATGAAGCTCTCTAACCCTAGAATCGTTTAGAACTAGCGGCGGCTGCAGAGGAGCTGGATCGAGGGAGATCTCCAGCGATTAGTGGTTGCGTGTACCGGCGTCTTGGGTTTTCTTTCTCCTTCCTTCTTCATATGATTTAGGTAGGTGATAGCAAGCCAAACCCTACAAATAATATATGGTTGGAAGCAGCATCGTGTCAGCTTTTCATTGATGTAGAAAGCCCTAAATTTTATCAAGTGTTCTGCGAGAATTTTAGGTTTTAGTAGAAGCATGTCACATCTAGGGTTATAATTATTCTCTTTCGATTAAGTATTAATTTCAGGCTGTAAACACAAAATTGATTCATGCATCTCGTAGAGTTTTTCGTGCTCTTTCTTTTGGTAGTAAAAGCCCAAAATTCCATACTTATATCGTGTAAATTTCATATTTTAGTTCTGACCCTAGAAATCTCGTCGGAGTCGGGCAAGGCGAAGGGGCAGCGACCTGTCTGGCCTTGTGCGGCCACACGATAGACCGCACATCCAAGACATGCGGCCTTCTTTTGACCGCTTATATGTTTCTATATCTGATCGTTTCCCTGGTACGTGCGGTCGGATACCAACCGCATGTCTATCCTGCGGCGCGTTCCAGACCGCACATCCCTTCCAGTGGCACCCTACGGACCGTCCATCTCCAGCAGGCCTTCGGACCTGAGAGGGCATGAGCAGCATGTCTGTGACCGTATATGGCGATGTAAGGTCCAGAACCAACCACACATCTATAACAGAATAGATTAAAAATTATCATTTCAGCATGTTATGTTAGTAGATTAGTGGTTAATGGCATGTTAGCAACACACCTAATAAACTGTAATTCATGACAGTAAATACTTCTTGCTGATTTATTTAATTTGAGCTTGATCTTGATTCATCTTTCCAATGAATGTCAATCTAAATTATGAATCAGTGATAATTGTAATGGCTATTGAGTTTACATTTGTTATAACCTTAGACCTGAACCTTTATTAACCCCTAGATTTGAATTTGGACTCAATCGAATTGTCGTGATTTGTGTTAGTCTGAATTGGACTAACATGGACATGCGTGGCCGATAGTGGAATGCATATGCCCGTGAATGGCCCCCCTGGAGACCGTTCATCCCTGGCTTATGCCAATTAGTCTTGGCCGATTATCCTTGATCCATCTTTTTCCAATTCCTGATTTGATCAGCCCAGTAGACCCTAGGCCGACCAGTAGATAGTGGGATGGACTCTGGTTCAGTTGCACCTTGCCTATGGCAGCCCGGGAGCCCACTTGGGCGAATTTCTAGACTCTTGTTAGGCCCCGTGTTGTGCGGCCAGATATAGCCCGTACATCTGTCTGGCGGCCCTCATTAGACCGTTCAACTGATGAGCGGCTCTGTCAGGACCGCATATCCTAACCTCGATTTTGTAAACTTCTGGCCTTGTACGGCCTAATCCCTACCGTTCATATAGAAGAGCGGCCCTTTATCAGCCGTTCAACCTTGACCTCCCGAGGGCTTAACCTCAGCCCAGTTCCTATAGTGCGGCCCAGAGGCGACCGCACAAGTCTTGAGCGGTCCAGTAGTAACCGCATATCTCCCAGAAACGAGTTTTCTCCGTGTTTTGTGATTTTGAATCCAAGAACATGATGGTTCTTGATAACTTGAACTCCTCGACAGAAATTCTGGACAGTATCTCTTCAGCTTAGCCTTGGGATGTTCCGATGTAAGTTTATACTTGATTATAATTGGCCATTTTAACTTGATTAAAGTCTAGACAAAACTTGGGATCTTGGATCCAATAAATCAATGCCAACGCATCATAGGGGCCCGGTCTGGTCCTGGGGAGAGCGCCCGAAAAGTACTTGTGCCCATGGGAGTTTGTAATGACATGGTGAGGTATTGCACCGAGTGCATGACTAGCGTGATGTCTATGACAATGATCTCTTACTTGAATCGTGTTCTACTTGGTTATATTCTTACTTGTTGGCCAATTTCCTGTAATTTCATGTTATATATATTATTCTTAACTTACAATTCTTGTATTTTTATCATTCTGCCATATTGTTATTCCATTCTATTCTTTAGGACTTTCTTTAATTATGTTATTTCATTCAATCGTTATTTCTTTTCTTTCTGTTTCATACATGTAATTAATTGGTTAATCACTTACACTTGCATGTTGTTACCTACTAAGCATTCGCTCATATAGTTATTTTCCCCCTTTCCAGGCAGCTCAGGTGAAGATTCACAGATGGATAGGAATGGGCAAGAGTGATGACTTGGAGTGTATCAGCTAGTCGTTATGTTGAGATTGTTATAGTTGTTTTACATCTAGCCATGCCTTAGAACTTGTGTTTGTTATTGTAACGGAGTCGAGTAGAGATTATGCTTGATTATGTTTAAGTCAGTTTGATGTTATTTATAATAGACTTGGAGTTATTCTGTTCATGACTTTATGTTAATTCTTAGCTTAGCATGTTATCTTTACTAGCATTTTCTACTGTCGGTCCCGATATTCCGCGTCGGGGCGTGACAGTTTGGTGGTATCAGAGCCTAGGCTTTCTAATATCCCTAGGTTCTCTAAGTTCTAGGATCCTAAGTGATACCGTAGGACCTATAACCTTGTTATAAGTCTAAGGGCCCAACCTGGTGAGATTTGGGTAGAAGACTGGGGTTGAGTTAATAATCTCATTGCACGATTATCCAGTCTTAATTGAACCTAACGTAACCTATTCAACATGTAGGCTTTTGCAATGGTAGGAGAACGCGCAGAATGGAGGAACTTACAGCGTACGGTTCAAGGACTTACTCAGGCTTTGCAACTAGTGGCCCAAGGAGGAGCTGTAAACCATGGCACTGGCGACCTTTATCGGAACTTTCGTGGGATGAATCCCCCGCGATTTGGTGGCTCGACTGACCCTGATGAAGCCGAGCACTCGCTTGAAGAGATAGGGATGATTTTTAAAGTGATGCAATGCAGCGCTCTAGAACGTGTCCTCTTGTCGACCTTTCAACTTGAACATGATGCGAGGACATGGTGGGACGTAGTGAAGGCTACCCTTGGCGATAGACAAGTCACATGGGAAGAGTTCGAGGAATTTACCAATGGTAAATATTTTTCAGATAGAGTACAAGAGAAGAAGGCGGCTGTGTTTGCTGCTTTGAAGTAACGAAATCTATCCGTAGCTGAATATGAAGCTCAGTTCTCTCGGCTATCTCGTTATGCTACTCACTTGATATCTATCGAGAAGATGAAGGCTAAGCGCTTTCTTAATGGGCTGAAGCTACAGTATATCAACCAGTTGGCACCGATGGAAATTCAAACTTATTCCGAGATGGTGAGAAAGACTCAAGTGTTGGAAGATACTTTAGAAATGACGGAGAGAATCCATGGGAAGAGTGTTAAGATTGAACAACACCATACTGGTTCCGGGAGTATCAAGCCTGGTCATGGCAGGAAGAGGCCCATTAGAGGGACTGGTTCGTGGAAGGGCAAGATGCCGAAGATTGAAGACAAGAAGCCTAGCCCTATTGTTCCATTCAAGGGCGTATGCAAGTATTGTGACCGTCCAAGTCACAAGATGGAGGAGTGCTGGTGCAAGCTGGGTGCCTGTTTACATTGTGGTAGTAGGTACCACCGTATTCCCGAGTGTCCCTTTTTATCAGAGCGAGATACCCCGGTGAAATCATAAGGAATCAAGAACCAACAAGGTAAGCTCCAGGCTCTACAAGAAGACGAGACAGGACCCGCCGATGAGGGTGGACTCGTCGAAGGTACTCTTATTATACATGACAAATCAGCTTTTGTTCTTTTTGATACTGGTGCCACACATTCTTTTATTTCTCAGAGATTTGCGAAGTCTTTAGCTGTGAAGCCAGTTTTGATGAATTCTCCGTTAGCGATTTCGACCCCTATTGGTTCCGGATCAGCAATTAAGTATTTCTATCCTTCCAGTAAGGTCTTGATCAATGAACAAAACATGCTAGCTGATTTAGTTTGTATGGACATGAAGGATTATGACGTAATCCTAGGAGCAGATTGGTTGGCTAAGTATGAGGCCAATGTTCAGTGCAGATCTAGTTCTGTGTCTTTCACTGGACACCCTGGACTTTCTTTTATTGGAATTAGACACCATAAGTCTGTTCCACTTATTTCGGCTCTTTGAGCTGATAAGTTGATGATGAGAGGATGTAAGGCTTTTCTAGCCTTTGTTTCTGTGACCCCTGAGCAGAAGATCGAGATCGAGGACTTTTCTGTCATCCAAGATTTTCCAGATGTCTTTCTTGAGGAACTACCAGGACTTCCTCCTGAAAGGGAAGTTATCTTTTCTGTTGATCTAATTCCTGGTGCGACCCCTATTTTCAAAGCTCCTTATCGTATGTCTCCTGCGGAGCTAAGGGAACTAAAGCAACAGTTGATGGAATTACTTGAGAAAGGGTTCATTCATCCAAGTACTTCCCCGTGGGGATCCCCTGTATTATTCGTCCGGATGAAGGATGGTTCGATGAGGTTGTGCATCGATTATCGGCAATTGAACAAGTTGACTATCAAGAACAGATATCCATTGCCAAGGATTGATGAGTTATTTGATCAGATAGCCGGAGCTCAGTATTTTTCTAAGATCGACCTTCGATCTGGATATCACCAGTTACGAATTAAGGAGGCGGATATCTATAAAATAGCCTACCACAGCATGTATGGGCATTTCCAATTTGTAGTAATGTCTTTTGGGATAACGAATGCACCTACAGCTTTCATGCAGCTGATGAACGATGTGTTTCGGCCCTATCTTAATCAATGGGTCGTGTTGTTCATTGATGACATCTTGATTTATTCTAAGAGTGAAGAGAATGGCATTGCAACTATTGAGAGATCATCAGTTATATGTCAAGTTTAGTAAGTGTGATTTCTGACTGCAAGAGGTGTCCTTTCTAGGGCATATTATCATAAAAGAATGTATTTCTGTTGATCCTTCAAAGGTAGAGACAGTAAAGGATTGGGCTAAGCCTACTAATGTGACTGAAGTGAGAAGTTTCCTAGGCCTAACAGGTTACTACCGAAGGTTTATTCAAGATTTCTCCAAGATTGTTGTACCTCTGACAAGATTAACCCGCAAGGAGATCAAATTTGATTGGTCAGAAGATTGCGAGCGAAGCTTTCAGACCTTGAAGGAATGTTTGACTACTGCACATGTTTTGGCTTTACCTTCTGGAGACGGAGGTTTTGTTGTGTACACTGATGCTTCAGGTATTGGTTTAGGGTATGTACTCATGCAGCACGGGAAAGTGATAGCCTATTCTTCTAGGTAGTTGAGGAAGCATGAAGAGAAGTATCATGTTCATGATTTGGAGCTAGCAGCAGTGGTGTTCGCCTTGAAGATATGGAGGCACTACTTGTATGGAGAGGCATTTATGGTGTTTTCAGATCATAAGAGTTTGAAATACTTATTTTCTAAGAAGGAACTCAATATGAGGCAGCAAAGATGGCTAGAGTATTTGAAGGATTTTGATTTCTCCATTGAGTATCATCCTGGAAAAGGTATTGTTGTGGCAGATGCCTTATGCCGTAAGCCTATAGCTAAGTTGTCAAGCCTCATGTTACAAGAATGGAAATTGTTAGAGCAGTTAGCTAGTTTGGATCTTAATGTTGACAAGGATCGGGTTATGATTGCTCATATTCAACTTAAGCCCGAATTATTGATGGAAATCAAGTCTCTACAAAGTGACGACCCAGATTTGGTAGAGATCAAGGGAAGTTTGAGAAACAGACATGACTTCATGATGGCTGATGATGGAAGATTGTTATTTCAAGGAAGAACTAGTGTCCCTGATGTAGCTGAGATAAAGAGTAAGATCCTCGAGGAAGCTCATAGATCCAGATACACCATTCATCTTGGAGGTACTAAGATGTTTAAGGATTTGAAAAGATCTTTTTGGTGGCCGAATATGAAAAGGGAAGTGGCGGACTTCGTTAGTAGATGCTTGGTTTGTCAGCAAGTCAAGGCGGAGCATTTCAGACCAGCAGGGAAATTGAAACCCATTGATATACCCCAATGGAAGTGGGAGAGCATTGGCATGTATTTCATTATGGGTCTACCTAGGACTCGTAGTGGATTTGACGCAATATGCGTGATTGTCGACAGATTGACGAAATCGGCTCATTTCTTATCCATTAAGTCTAAATGGACAGTTGATGTTTTGGCTGCTTTGTATATGAAGGAAGTGGTAAGACTACATGGTATACCAGTCAGCATTGTGTCTGATAGAGACCCCAGGTTCACTTCTCATTTTTGGAAAGGATTGCAAGAGTCCTTGGGAACTCGTCTGAATTTCAGTACTGCTTTCCATCCACAAACAGACGGACAGACTGAAAGGACCAACCAAATAGTGGAAGACATGCTTAGAGCCTACATGATTGACTTTGGAGGTAGTTGGAGTGATCATTTGGCATTGGTTGAATTCGCCTACAAAAATAGTTACCAGTCCAGCATTCAAATGGCTCCATTTGAAGCTTTGTATGGTAGAAGTTGTTGATCCCCGTTATGTTGGGACAAGGTAGGTGAGAAGCAATGGCTTGGACTGGATCTCATTTCCGAATCGTCCAAGAACATCCATATTATCAAAGATCGGTTGCAAGTAGCACAATCAAGACAGAAGAGTTATGCCGACACCAGGAGGAGAGCTTTGGATTTTCAGGTTGGTGAGCATGTGTTTTTAAAGGTAGAACTCGAAGGTTTGGTATTTAGGGTAAACTGAGTCCAAGATACATTGGTCCATTCGAGATTCTAAACAGAGTGGGGGAGGTTGCTTACCGTTTGGCATTACCACCTCAATTATCTGGAGTACACAATATTTTCCATGTGTCTATGTTACGGAAATATATGTATGATCTCACTCACATTATTCAGCATATGGACTTCGAATTGAAGGAAGATCTGACTTATGAAGAAAGACAGATCAAGATTCTGGATCGGAAGCAACAACAACTTAGGAATCGTTCCATACCGATGGTTAAAGTGCAGTGGAGTCGATGTGGAACTGAAGAAGCTACTTGGGAGTCAGAAGATACTATTCGGAGATAGTACCCTGACTTATTCTAGGTGAGCTATCTCACTCCCTCTTTTTATTATTAAGTGCATTGAATTTGGAGGACCAAGTTCCTTAAGTGGGGGAGGGTGTAATACCCCGATTTTTTTGAGAAATTAATTAGAATAATTCCTTAATAAATAGAATAAGTTATATTTTGACTATTTTCTAAATATCTAAAAAATTATATTCTTGTAGAGGATAACACGTTTAACAAACTTGTCTTCTGTGACCAACCCAAATAAAATCTGTAAGTATGCCGAATTAGTGGATTAAGCCCAAATTAAACACTTAGTTAACCTTACCTTGAAACGCCAAATTCGAACCCAATACTCCATCAATTGAGTCCAAATCGGTGGTAAACAAAAGGCCAGGATGAGAGGATCATTTCCCCTCTCTTAATATCTCGAAACCCTAACCCTCGGGGATGCAATCGGCAGAGTTTGGATCGAGTCAACTTTTGCGGCGGCGTTCACATCAACTCGACTTGCGTGGATGAATACTCCGCGCATAGAACCCTCCAGAAGGCGTGTGACCTATTAAAATGAAGCTCTCTAACCCTAGAATCGTTTAGAACCAGCGGCGGCTGCAGAGGAGCTAGATCGAGGGAGATCTCCAGCGATTAGTGGCTACGTGTACCGGCGTCTTGGGTTTTCTTTCTCCTTCCTTCTTCATCCGATTCAGGTAGGTGATAGCAAGCCAAACCCTACAAATAATATATGGTTGGAAGCAGCATAGTGTCAGTTTTTCATTGATGTAGAAAGCATTAAATTTTATCAAGTGTTCTGCGAGAATTTTAGGTTTTAGTAGAAGCATGTCACATCGAGGGTTATAATTGTTCCCTTTCGATTAAGTATTAATTTTAGGCTATAAACATAAAATTGATTCATGCAATCCGTAGAGTTTTTCGTGCTCTTTCTTTTGATAGTAAAAGCCCCAAATTCCATGCTTTATATCGTGCGAATTTCATGTTTTAGTTCTAACCCTAGAAACCTCGCCGGAGTCGGGCAAGGCGAAGGGGCAGCGACCTGTCTGGCCTTATGCGGCCACACGATAGACCGCACATCCAAGACAGACGGCCTTCTCTTGACCGCTTATATGTTTCTATATCTGATCGTTTCCCTGGTACATGTGGTCGGATACCAACCGCATGTCTGTCCTGCGGCCCGTTCCAGACCGCACATCCCTTCCAGCGTCACCCTACCGACCGTCCATCTCCAGTAGGCCTTCGGACCTGAGGGGGCATGAGCGGCCTGTCTGTGACCGTATATGGCGATGTAAGGTCCAGAACCGACCACACATCTATAACAGAACAGATTAAAAATTGTCATTTCAGCATGTTATGTTAGTAGATTAGTGGTTAATGGCATGTTAGCAACACACCTAATAAACTGTAATTCATGACAATAAATAATTCTTATTGATTTATTTAATTTGAGCTTGATCTTGATTCATCTTTTGAATGAATGTCAATCTAAATTGTGAATCATTGATAATTATAATGGCTATTACATTCATATTTGTTATAACCTTAGACCTGAACCTTTATTAACCCCTAGATTTGAATTTGGACTCAATCGAATTACCGTGATTTGTGTTAGTCCGAATTGGACTAACAGGGACATGCGCGGCCGATAGTGGACCGCATATGCCCGTGAACGGCCCCCTGGAGACCGTTCATCCCTGGCTTATGCCAATTAGTCTTGGCCAATTATCCTTGATCCATCTTCGACCAATTCCTGATTTGATCAGCACAGTAGACCCTAGGCCGACGAGCAGACAGTTGGCTGGACTCTGGTTCAGTCCCACCCTACCTATGGCAGCCCGGGAGCCCACTTGGGCGAATTTCTAGACTCTTGTTAGGCCCTGTGTTGTGCGGCCAGATATAGCCCGTACATCTGTCAGGCGGCCCTTAATAGACCGTTCAACTGATGAGCGGCTCTATTAGGACTGCATATCCTGACCTCGATTTTGCAAACTTCTGGCCTTGTATGGCCTAATCCCTACCGTTCATATAGAAGAGCTGCCCTTTATCAGCCGTTCAACCTTGACCTCCCGAGGGCTTAACCTCTTGAGCGGTCCAGTAGTAACCGCATATCTCGCAGAAACGAGTTTTCTCTGTGTTTTATGGTTTTGAATCCAAGAACATGATGGTTCTTGATAACTTGAACTCCTGGACAGAAATTCTGAACAGTATCTCTTCAGCTTAGCCTTGGGATGTTCCGAGGTAAGTTTATACTTGATTATAATTGTCCATTTTAACTTGATTAAAGTCTAGACGGAACTTGAGATCTTGGATCCAATAAATCAATGCCAACGCATCATAGGGGCCCGGTCTGGTCCTGAGGAGAGCGCCCGAAAAGTACTTGTGCCCATGGGAGTTTGTAATGACATGGTGAGGCATTGCACCGAGTGCATGACTAGCGTGATGTCTATGACAATGATCTCTTACTTGAATCGTGTTCTACTTGGTTATATTCTTACTTGTTGGCCAATTTCTGCAATTTCTTGTTATATATATTGTTCTTAACTTGCAATTCTTGTAGTTATATCATTCTGCCATATTGTTATTCCATTCTATTCTTTAGCACTTTCTTTTATTATGTTGTTTCATTCGATCGTTATTTCTTTTCTTTTTGTTTCATACATGTAATTAATTGGTTAATCACTTACACTTGTCTGTTGTTTTCCCCCTTTCCAGGCAGCTTCGGTGAATATTCACCGATGGATGGGAATGTGCAAGAGTGATGACTTGGAGTGTATAAGCTAGTCGTTATGTTGAGATTGTTATAGTTATTTTACATCTAGCTATGCCTTAGAACTTGTGTTAGTTATTGTAACGGAGTCGAGTAGAGATTATGCTTGATTATGTTTAAGTCAGTTTGATGGTATTTATAATAGACTTGGAGTTATTCTGTTCATGACATTATGTTAATTCTTAGCTTAGCATGTTATCTTTACTAGCATTTTCTACTATCGGTCCGGATATTCCGTGTCGGGACGTGACAGATGTAGCCTATCATTACCTTAGCCTGGTCACTAACTTTTGTGACTTTCAGTGTGGCCTATCATTGCTTAATCTTGGTCATTGACTTTCATGACCTTTGGTGTAGTCACCCATGGCCTTAGCCTGGTCACCAACTCTCATGACCTTTAGTGCGGCCACTCATGGCTTTAGCCTGGTCACTGACCTACACAACCTTCAGCCTAGCTGACCAATGGCCATAGTCCAGTTTCCTCTCACTGGATTGGATATCCTTCTGCCAAGCCAATCGTCGGCCATAGCCTGGTTCATGTTGTACAACCTTCGGCCTAACCGACTGGCTACCATAGTATGGTTTCCTCTCGCTGGATTGGACAACCTTTCTTCTTTTTTTGTTAGGCCAATTGAAAACGTTTTATTCGGATAACAGGCAAAATTACAAGAGAGGAGCGAGGGATTACAGCCGTACAGAAGGGCATCACATCTTATCAATACGGAGTGACCCTTTTCCCATATGAGGAAGCTGCATCCACTCGGTCCAAGTAGGCAAAAAAGGAAGATTACACCCAAAATTAGCAAGCCCATCGGCCACTTGATTGGCCTCCGTGTAAACATGGGCGAACTGAATGGACATAGAGGAGGAAAGCGCTCCAATGTTCTACAGGGCATAAAGCAGCTTCTAGGGGGGCAGAATGTTTCGTTGAGGCACCCGACAAGAACTGCGGAGTCCGATTCAATCTGAAGAGAAGTGTAGCCGCAGTCCAGGCAAAGATAGATCTCGTCGTGCATGGCAAGGCCCTCTGCTTCAAGACTAGATGACATACAATAAGGAGTGGCAAAGGCAAGGAGCAAATTGCCGAGATGATCTCGCAGAACTCCACCACCGCTGGCAAGACCCTGGCTGAGCTTGTAAGATCCATCCACATAGAGTTTAAGAAATCCATGGGGAGGGCGAACCCAGCAAATGAATAGATGCTACTTCACCTAGGCTGAAAGAGCAAAAATAGACCAGTTCTGAAGTTGGGCCAGTTGTCTATGAGACAAGGGCCCCCCCTCAAGCAGAAGGAAGGCACCGCCAGTCTCGATTGATCGAGAACACGTTAAATTATAGCATTAGAATTCATACGGCGGCCATCAAAAATATAAGGATTCCTGCTCATCCAGATACCATGGGATGAGGAAATAGATAGTAAACCCAAGTAATCAGCAATGACGGCGGCACATGAGGAGTCCGAGAGAGGCCAAAATTGCACGAATCCTCCTAGGTGTGCTCAAACCAACCGAGCGATGTAGTCACGCCTCGACGCGGAATATCGGAATGCAGTAGTTATATACATTCATGATAAACAGAGTAATAACGGAAATAAAAGAACATAACTGTAAAGAGAAAAAATTACTCCAAAGATACCAATTTACTTATAAATGAGAGAATAAAATGTCTCCAACAACTTCATAACATCTAACATCACGACTCAAAGAAAAGGAAATAAAGAAAAAGATTACAACTCTTAACGATAGCTCTTATTGACATTACTAAAGAATGACTCGTCAAAACCACCATGTGACCATTCCACAATTCTACTAAGACAACGGTCTATTTCACATCTAACGGGTCCACTCCGGGTCTTCACTCTTGCCCATCCCCGTCCGTTTGCATTTCATCACCGGAGCTACCTGAAATGGGGGAAAAATTAGGTGAGCAAACGCTCAGTAGGTAATAGCTGGAAAATATTAAGCAATTAATCAATTTAATTAAATGTCATGCAAATAAATGGATGATAAAACAAAACTAACATATGAAATGATGGAATGAAAATAATAGAATGAGTGGAACAGAGATATATCATTTCCAGGAAAATAGCCGATCAAGCACGCAAACAAGAAAGTCATACAGAGATAAATTCCTTATAGGAATTTAATAACTTGTAGAAATGTATAGGGAAAATGAATGTCATAGACAATATGCTAGTCATGCACTCGGTGCAATGCCTCACCATGTCATTACAACTTCCTGGGGCACCAGTACTTTTCGGGCGCTCCTCCCAGGACCAGACCGTGCCTTTATGGTGCGTTGGCATTGATTTGGTGGATCCAAGATCCCAAGTAATATCTAGACATTCATTGAATTCGGCCAAGAATTCCAAGGTCAAGCTATGTAACTTATCATCTTGGACCAAATGACCTTTCAATAATTGAAATGAAGCCATGAGAATAACAGGAATAAATTTTTACCAATAAAATTAGGGCCGGTTACGATTGGTGGATGGAGAGAGGGATTTTTGTAGCCCAATCAAGAGCAGCCAAGCCAGGCCCATCAAGACCGAACGAGGCTCAGCTCATCCGAGTGACAACCCTCTAGGGCCCACTTCGGTAGAAAAGCCCAATAAAGATTACTCGGGATCCCATCCTTCCTCGGAGGCCCTTAGGCTCGGAAGGCCCGAACAACAGAACGGAGGAAGACCCACGCCCGAGCCATCTCCCCACCGAGATAAGGGCAGGCGCTCGCGCCCACTCCGATCTGACTGCATCCGAGCTACGCCCATCGCCCGGACAGGGCTGGCACTTCTCATGCTTGGATCAACTGACGAATGCTTATCCATGCAGCCATTGACAGTCCTTTATGAGCAGGAGTTCAGAGGGATAAGGGTGCCACGATCTCCCAAGGTCATGAAGAGCCCACGATGAGGACGTAACGATCCCATGATGAGGACGTAACTCCCGCCTAAAACTCCTCAGCTTATGGGAGTCTTCGGGGGAGCTCGCTATATAAACCAAGGACTCCCTCTGGCAGCAGGTAAGGCTGATACAGGCCTAACACTCCCTGAGCAGGAACCACTTCACTATCTTGGTGTTGGGGAATCTCGTGCATCTCTTTCTACCTCCCTCAATATCTTCCACCATTGCTCTACTGACTTAAGCATCGGAGGGTTTTCCCCAGGGAACCATCCCTGGGCCCCCTGATTCGTTTCCCTTTCTCTGCAGTTCACTATCCGGTGATCATCCTCCCAGCTCAAGACCAGCGCGAGATCACGCCCCTTCATCTGGCGCCGTCTGTGGGAAACGACCAAAGAGCCAGTATGGTGAGAAGAAGTACAGGGAGGAGGTCCGCCGGTGATAGGGGAAAGACCACGGTGGCGGAGGGGGAAGACCCCTCACAAGCCTCCCAAAACCCCCCCTCTGGTGCCAGCACTCCTGCCGACGGACCGCCCCCTCCGCCTGCGGCCGAGCTGCCGCCCCCTCCTCCCACGACAGTAGGGCTGCCGCTCAACGGAAGCACCGACACCTTCCAAGCCCTCAACGCGAAATTGGATGTCCTCGTGGAACTCATGAGGACCCAGGCAGCCAGGGATGGAAGGTCACACGCCCCTCCGGAGAGCCCTCCCTGTGAGAACGTGTCCCAGCACACCACCGGAGGCCGCTTCACCCTCCGAGGACAGCAGCTCATCCGCAACAAAGTAGGAGGACCCTCGCAAGCCCCCCCTCCAGAGCAAGAGGCTTCCTCCACGCTGAAGCGGGGCAGGCATGGGGCACGCCGTCCCCTCCCAGAGACCGAAGTCCCCAGGGAGCGCCAAGACAGCTTGCCTTCACACCCCCTCAGCCCTACGGCGCAACGGCAGCCGGAGCTATCCCTCCGACTGCGAGAATTTGAGAGGCGTTTCGCAGAGCAGGAGCCCACCCTGCGAGCCCTGCATAAGACCTCTCCACCAGAGGACGAGGAGAGATCTCCGTTCTCTGACCATATCTTGAAGGCAGAGGTATCTCCCTGAACCTCTATCCCGACCTTCAAGCCCTACGACGGCCAGGGCGACCCGACCGACCACTTTGACAGCTTTGACCCTCTGATGACCCTTCACAGAGCATCCGACGCAATAAAGTGCCGAGCCTTTGCGACCACCCTGGTCCAAGGCGCCCAAGCTTGGTTCCGGGCCCTCGCCCTCGGATCCATCCGAGACTTCAAGCAGTTCGGGCGAGTATTCAAGGAGAGTTTCGCCGGTAGCGGCCCCCCTAGGTCGGTAGCGGGGCTTTTGGCCCTCAAACAGGCGCAAGGGAGAAACTTCGGGCCTACATCCTCTGATTAAAATTGGAAGCCCTGAGGATCCCCCGCCTGGACATCACCTCGGCCATAACTGCTCTGACCGGGGGCACCCGCGACGAGTACCTCCCCCGCGAGCTTATCCTCACCCTCCCTCGACCCTTGCTGCGCTAGTGACTCTGGCATTGCGCCACGCCGAGTGCGAAGAAGTGCTCAGTGCATGCCGAGACGCAACCGGCTCGGGTCAGGAGGGGAACAAGAAGCGGGCACCTGAGACAAGCTCGGGCCAAGGAAAAAGGCGGAACCGAGACGGGGAATGCAAGGAACCGTCGCGGAAGTACGAGCGGTACACTCCCCTAACCGCTCTAGTGTACGAGATTTATGAAGACATCAAAGGCTCGGGCCTTGATGTGACACCACCTTGAGGTGATAGTCACAAGACCGAATGCCCTTGGACTTAACAATTGCAAGCAAGTATCTTTGAGCGGCGGACTTACTCTAGCGAACTCACTCGCCTGGCACACACTAGTGCCCGTAGGCGACTCGGCGATGATGGAGAGGGTCCGAGGCGGGACCTTGATGCTCCAATGGTTGGCTAGCTTGGGGAGAACCCAAAATGGGCCAGGGATGCCCAACTCACGGGCGGCAAGCACACCAAGGGTGTGGGATGTAGGGGATCACTCACAACTCGCCCGCGGTGATCACTCACATCAATGGCAATTATGGGCTGAGCTCTCACTCTCCGTCCGACGAAGCAATAACGATAATACTATGCTAAGTAAGAATTTAAACCAACCAAGAGGGGGACCGAGGCTCACCTGGTCGGCGTGAAGATGCCGACCCCGGCCGGAGACGGGGGCGAGCGGGGAGGCGAGGGTATGCACCCGCACGCCACGTCGATGAAGCTTCAAACCTGAAGTTTCAGATTACATGCACTACGCCCCATGCAAGGGGGGGAATCTTGGGGAAGGGAAGCCAATGACTACACCCAAACACTACCTCCACACTGGGAGGGGCCTTCAGCTGGCCAAGCAAGAGGGGAAAATTCGAGCTAGAAGGAAAGAAAGGGAGCCGATGCCGATTCTGACCACTCTCTACGCTTCTGGACAGGCAGTTGGTTATCTTGGCGCTGCGGCCACTCCAGATTTTTGTTGATGACGAAACCAGTTGGAATTTCTTCGTAGCTAGATCGAATGACGCCTGAATTTTTTTGATTTCTCTGGTCATAGGTGCTGGTCGGGACAGAAGCTCGAACAGGGTGGCAGGTCTTCAGTTCAGACTGCTTCAGGTTCACAACAGCAGGAAGAAGAGGTTGCCACAGTGCTCTAGAGCTCAGAATCAGACACCGCCAGAGTCGTTGGAACCGTCGGTGAGTCCTCTTCAAAGAGAGACCAACGGGGATTCCAAACGTTGTCAGAGTAGACCATTAGAGCTCAAACAATGAGGGGGGGTCGGAGCAGACTGTCAGGAAGCAGAACCGCACACCCGGAGGAAGAAAATGAGAACTCTTGATTCCGGGCGCAAAACATGGCTCTGCTTATTGATTCTGGAATTAGACTTGTCTAAGAAGCTCCCGGCCAATCCTCGCCTCCAGATCTTTGAGAGAGTTGTCGTGGTAGCTTTAGGAGTCAGCTTTAGGTTGCTCTTCAGGAAGGAAGTGCGCAGTCGGGGAAGAACGGCTCCCCCGAGCGACCACGAGCTCATAAAGGGATGAGACAACCGCCGTTGCGAAGAGGACGGAGAGACGCTTCCAACGGTACCTCTTGGTCCTCCAGGGACGTTGGGATGAAGTTGGGGCTGGCTCTGCAAGCTGCTGGTACTCTACTACCTGCGACCTGAGAATTACAGGTGGTGAAAGGTGGTGGGGGAATAGGGTAGAAGGGATGGGAAATGGGGTGGATGGGTATGGGGGCAACCCCTGGCTGTTAGGGGGTCTGGGAGGGGGTGTTCCAAGGTGTGGATGGGGGAGAATGGGGTCTGGAAGGTGGTGTTTGCAGTGGGTGAGAGAGGAGCTGCGAATTTGGGATGGGTGGGGGAGAGGGAAGGAGAGTTCTCTCTCCAAGGTTTGAAAATTGACTAATGGGGTGGTTAATGGGGCTTTGGGGATGGCAATGGTTGTGTTGGAGAAGGGAAGGGGTGCTAGGGGAGTGGGGAATTCTCCCTTTGGAGATGAGAGGGTGCTTAGGGAAGGGGATTAGGTAGTTGGTGGTTGGGTGGTGGAGTATGGATTGGTGGATGGTCTCTTGGGACTAGGGGTGGAGTAATGAGGGTTGGGGTAGTTGGGAGGAT
This sequence comes from Amorphophallus konjac, assembly GCA_022559845.1. Lineage (NCBI taxonomy): Eukaryota > Viridiplantae > Streptophyta > Magnoliopsida > Alismatales > Araceae > Amorphophallus > Amorphophallus konjac. The sequence goes on from CM040122.1 coordinate 180,748,281, forward strand.
GAGTAATGAGGGGAGAGGAAGGGTTGATGATGTGGAGGAGAGAGAGGGAGGGGAGGAGAGAGAAAGGGGGCGCCCCCTCCTCTTGGAGAGAGAGAGAGAGAGAAGAGAGAGAGAAAGAGAGAGGGGAATCCACCCCTTAGAGAGAGAGAGAGAGATTTGGAGAATCCACTCCAATAAGACACTAAAGCTCACTTGATTTAAATTGATCATAAAAGGTTGTTACATATGAGAGGAGTGGGGGCCTATTTATAGACTCCATACTTTTCATATGACCATAGTGACCCTGACAAACTAACTAATGACCAAAGCAGTCCCAGGGAGGGGCGCCCCTGGGCCCAGCCCATTATTGGGCCCATTAGCCTATCAAACCAACCATATGACAACTAACTTAGGAAAATGACTCACTAACCTAGGCACATGACTCAAATAAAGAGAAAATTACATAGTTTATGACTCAAAGAAAGTATGAAAATTACATGACTAGACTCATAAACACATGACTAACACAATGGCACTTGCCGACGAACAATCCGAGCCCCTAAAAAATGTGAAGGGGCAAGGGATGCCCCCATCATACCCCCGGGGTGGGGAAAACTCGACCCCGTCGAGTATGGGTCCACCGGGGAAGTAGTACACCAAAATGCAGCTCCGGGCGAACCACGATCTCCAAACTCAACCCGCGTCCATAGCTGGGGAATGGCGCTTTCAGCTTTTCAAAGTGGCTCGGACACACCCTCATGCTGGCTATGAGGTCTTGCTTGCCTAGTATTGCCGCCGTGTGCTCACATCGGGCTCTCAGGATAATTTGTGGTGGCACTCCGAGGGTGTCTCTCGCAAGGATATGTGTAAGCTCAAGGCACTCACTAGGATCCACCGCAGTGCCCTTAGAGGGTGCCGGATCCGCCACGTGAGAAATGGGGTGAATCCCAAAACACATAGGTAAGTCCAACCTCCAAGCCGGGTTGCCAAAGCCCCTTGGAACTTGGCAAGGTCCAAGTCCTCATGCCCTCAAATTGGAGGAGACCCTAGGGTAGAGCCACTCCAAAGTCATCATCACCAAGTTGCCAACTTGAATTCCAAATGGCGCTCATGAGTTTTTGCCCGCTTCTTGTGAATCTCACCGCTTGTTGCTTGATACTTGCTTGGATGCATATGCCATGCACTATGATGCGGTGTGAGTGGACAATGTGTGGTATGTAAAGGTGGTCCAGGGCAACCACATATAGACCTATCGTGCATTGACGTTATAAAGACTTTGAATGATTTGGGAGGACCGGGGCATCCATAAATGTCCCTCTCATGCGTAGGTATGATAAGTGCCGGAGGACCCGGACATCCATGAATACTCCTAATATGCTTAAGACTCATGATGAATGAAGGTGGACCATTATATCCGAATATGGACCACTCATGCTCCTACTTGACATGTGGGTGATATGAATGAATGGACCCGACTTATGAATCATGTCAAGTGGTGCGGTATGCCTAGGCACATGCATTCCTATCCTAGAGATGACTTCCATGTGCATGGGTGTGGGGTGGCCCTTGAGCTTCCACTCGTATAGATCAAACGGATCTAAGAAGGGGGACATCATGGAGTGGGGCAATTCATCAATCCCAAGGTGTATGTTGCCTAAGGTCAAGGCTCCCATGGTGTAAATCGATTCTAGGAAGGGAGGGGTTTGGCCCAACATGGTGGGTGGGGGTAGGGCAAGGTGAGTGGTGAGTAAGGTGGGTGGGTCACATGGGGAACTAGACTCCCATAGGAAGGGATCAAAGGGATCATGATAAGGGTTACCTAGAGAGAGATACTCCATGTCCTCAAGGTCCTCACAAGGTGGTGAATCATCCTCTTCTAGTGAAATGGTTGGACCGGTGTATGGGGTGGGTTGGTTGGTCAAGGTTCTAGGAATCACAATGGTAGGAGAGTGGACCGGGATATGCTCTTCCACCATGGGGACGAGGAAAAGGAGGTCGCTAGTGTAGCAACCAATAGTACAAACTGAGGTGATAGACCCGGTACATGGGTGGATGAGGTCAAGGCTCTTGGGTCGGTCCGCCCTAGAGTCAACAAACAAGTCAAGTCTAATTGCCACTCTAGACCCTTGAGGAGATCATCCCAACCCTCTACCTCATAGTAGGATTGGATCGTGGTGTGAAAGGAGGGGAGGGCCACAATTTGAGATTGATGTCCCATGGGTGAGAGGTGTGGGGGTGAACTAGGGACGGGGGGGCCTTGCTTGAGCCATTGGAGTATGGACTCATTCACGCTGAGGGTGTGTGGCTCTTGAGGATCCGGACTAGGAGAGGTGGGTGGAAGTGGAGATTCTTGGATTTCCTTTATGGTGGGTTGCGGATCCGGACGAGCATCCATTTCCGTGTGGGTGGGTGTGTGGGTCTCAACTTCTAATGATAATGGGGTGGGTAGGTCTAATGCAGGGGAATTGGTGATAGTTGATGCGTGGTGCACCCGAGGTGGTGGACAAGCATGGGCTTGGGTTGGGATTGGTAAGGGAAGTAGTGGAGGTCTAGGTTGGGGTTGGGTTGGGGTAGGAAGTGGAAGATGGGTGGGTTGAGGGGGTTTGGGAAGATTGTCATTGGGAGGAGTGTCCTTGTTGGGGGACGATCGAGGGGTAATGGTGGCTAGGGTGGGAGAGGTTTCAACCACTAGGGGTATGGGAAGATGCTTCCTCGTGGGGCATTGTCCGGCGATGTGCCCCAATTGGTGCCACCTATAACATTCCGGCTCGCACTTACCCGAGGTTATTGCACTCACTTCTATCTCCATAGGACCTTTTCCTTTTTGAGAAGGGGTAAGGTGAGGGGTGGAGGTGGAGGTGGGGGCCAAAGGGCCTTGAGTAAGGTGGGTTGTGGAATTGGGTTTTGGTTGCATTGTGGGGAATTGGAGAATTGGTGTCTTGGGTTGGCCGGGTGGGGATGGTGGAGTTGAAGTGCTCCTTGGGCTTTGGTGATCCGAGTAGGAAGGGGACACATATCTAGCCCTAAGTTGTTCCTTCATGTTTCCCCAAGTGGTGATGGGATCTTCCCTTCTAATTATCCTTAGCCCGACAATTTGTAGCCAATAGGTTTGAGCCCGTTTGGTAAGTTGTGATTTGGCACATCGGACTTTCTCATCCTCGGACATGGGATACCAAGTGAAGTAATGGTCCATTGAGACTTCCCAATATAAATAGTCAATAGGATGAGTTCCATCAAAGATGGGAGGTGTGGGAGGAGCCCTACTATCATCCGCCTTTGGGGCGGCCCCATTTTCTCCTAGTTGGTCGAGTCGACCCGATATGTTATCAAGCCGCTCATTAGCATAGGTCAAGGTCTTCATGAGGTAGTTGACATGGCTAGGGAGGTCATGTGTGTTAGTGGTAGGCATCCCTTGGGGGTTTGGACTCATGAAGAGGGCCGATGGGTAAGGTCGGTAAGAGGTGGCCATGCTAGTGGACAAAAGAGATGCAACCGAGGACTCTAAATGCATAAACACGCCCTAGGACCAACTTGATAGAGACAAGTTATGAACTTGGTCTGATACCAATTGATGTGACACCACCTTGGGGTGATAGTCACAAGACCGAATGCCCTTGGACTTAACAATTGCAAGCAAGTATCTTTGAGCGGCAGACTTACTCTAGCGAACTCACTCGCGTGGCGCACACTAGTGCCCGTAGGCAACTCGGCGATGATGGAGAGGGTCCGAGGCAGGACCTTGATGCTCCAATGGTTGGCTAGCTTGGGGAGAACCCCAAATGGGCCAGGGATGCCCAACTCACGGGCGGCCAGCTGTTCGTGACCTTTTCTTTCTTTCGCGGGTCGATCGACCAACTGACTAACTGGTAGTCAAATGATCGATTGACGACGCAGGTGTGCCAGTCACATGAGTGACGATTTTATGATGCGCTCATTCTGACCCATGTCAGGCGAATGTGAGGTTCGGTTGGGACCAGCAGTCCTCCATACCAAAAAGGCTATGGCGTTAATTACATCCCCCACGAGGAGGGAACACCTTTGATTAATTACCGAGATAGCGGGCTGTCGAAGCCGAATTAAAAAGAGCTACATGATGATCATGACGAAACATGCAGGATGCATACATTTATCATGCAGAAGATGCATAATTCATGGGATTATGGATCCTCGGTACGTGGCGGAGGACATAGGTTCGAAGACCACCGTCGCGCATAGCGAAGACTTCCGACCAGACGTAATCTGGTTTTCTATCGACGCCGTTTGATATACCCGAGGATCTATGCATGCATGCGAACATGGCGCTCGTGACTATATTAAGCATGATAATGGAATTCATGGAAGCAAATGGTAATCAACCACATTTATTACTCCCCATCGAGAAGAGGGAAGGCAACACAAGTGTGATAGCGAAAGCACAATGCTAACGGACATGGTAATGAAGATATGATAACAATATAGTTTGGGCTCACTTGGCCCCTCCCTTATTCAATTTATTACCCATTGTGATTTATTAACGCCAACCCCGAGGGACGAGATCCACTCCGAGGCAAACGAACAATTAAAGCAGCAAAAGGTCTCAAAATCGGCGCGGCCATGCGATAGGTAGCTTATACGGCGCGATAAAACGTAGGTATAGCGGCTAATACGGCGCGGCCATATAGCTGGTTAAGACGGCGGGCAAAGGATTGGGGCGCGCCGGTTCATGGCGCGCCGGAAAGGCGCAAGGAAGTTTTTAATTTTTTTGAGTGTAGGGTTAATCCGGGGGGGGTGGGTACCGCGCCGTATTAGGGCGCGCCGGGTTAAGGCCGCGCCGTTTTAGCTTATTTTCGATGAATTTTGAATCATTTGAGTTTGTTAAGTTTATGTTGAGGGTTTTGAAGCCATTTGAGGCCAATTGTTTATTAAATTGAAGTCCAAAACCCTGAGGGATGGTGTGACAAGTCAGTGCGAGGTTCATACTCGAGCACCGGGTTGATTAAGTTCAGAACGAGCAAATTATCATTGTTCACTCATTATAAGTTTATCCAAAAATTTTGGCAGCATCTCCCCTGAACACGAAGAGTTGCAGGGGAGAAACGGGGTCGTACGCACTCATGGAGCACGCCCCTAAACCGCCGGTATGCACGAAGGCAGCCAGCAAACCCCATTGGATAGGATACCCCGAGGACTAGCCTGCTAGGGGCACCAAGATTCCATAGGGGAAGAGACAGAGGGACGAGGTCATTGACGATGGGAACAGCATCCCGAGGGCTAGCCTGCGAAGGGTGGATGACCCACAGTGTATGACTTATCCCTTATAGGGACTGACCATTAGGAAGATGAAACTCCGAGGGCTAGCCTGCGAGGAGCACATATCTCCGGCCTTCATTGGGTCCTGAATTGTTAGGGAAGAGCTCGTTGAGCCAAGACCCCTCTGTTGCTATCTGCTGTGGGCTCAGGGAGAAACGCCTGCCATCGAGGGGTAGGGTTCTTAGTTGCCCAGCAGTTCCGTGAAGCCACGGGGGGAATGTTCCCTCCCCGGGTGATCGAGACGATGAGAAAACCTCGAAACCATTCAGATGATGATGAATAGGGGTGGTAAATGCATAAGTGAGACGGGCCCGCGGCAGGGGAATATGCTCGAACGATTAGAAAGCGACACTCAGGGGAGGGACCCTGCACATGATGGAGAGAGGCACGCGCAGAAGCACGGCTCCATCTGAGAAGAAAAGGGGATGCGAGAACCCTTGAATCAAACATGAAGATGAGCGAAAGAGAAGCCCCCGGGGAGGGGTATTTCTGTAGCCCACGATGACTCGGGGCATGCTAGGAACTTCAGGGAAAGTGGAACCAGAGAACGATGCAAAAAAAGCCTCATATGCACGCATTCGCATACATAAGAAAGGGGAGGTGAAGATCATTCATTCGACCCGTTAATCCCAACATTCAGCATATATATATATTACCATCCCAGAAACGGGAATGGCTTAGCATTTACATAATCAGAACATGGCACCAGCACCATTGCTCGGTCGCCGTTCGCCGGTAGCAGAGGCAAGGGGATATGCAGAGCACAACAACGGAGAAAGAAATAAAAGAAAATCGCATGGAGGGGGGGAGGAGAATCGGCTCATATCATCGCCGCTCCTTTCCCCCCTCGCTTACATTCGATGGGCAGAAACTTCAGAAGAAGGAATCTACAGAAAGCGGAAAGAGGACCGGCACCGGCGCCCACCTGTTCCTGGAACAGGGTATCGGGGAGGAGGAAGACGACCGACGGAAGCTTCTATGAAGGAACCCTACTCCCTCTCGGCTCCCTTTCTTTTCTTTCTTCCCGAAAGCCCTCTTCCTTTTTCTTCTCTTCCCACTTGATCTCCCCTCCTCTTCTCTTTCTTTTTCTCGAACAGCCATCTATATATAGGGGCATGAGTTCGAATGTTAAACCGGTGTGGGATTGGCGCGCCGGGAAGAGACTTCATCAGCCTATCGCGCCGGGGTTGGAGCCATCCGATAGGGTGACTTGCGCGCCGAAAAAGCCAGGCGTCGAAGGGGATTTAGCGCGCCGAGATCAGGGGCATCGGATGAGGGGCGCGCCGGTTTAAGGCGCGCCGGGCTAATGCTCCTCGTGCGCTTCAAGCCAGTCGATGAGTCCGGGGATGATTCCGGGAGTCACCGTGAACATTATCTCACCAATGCCCCTCGAAACCTTGGCGGGATGTCTTGTCGAAGCTCCCAGGTTGACGTACGGCCGTTCTTGAGACTCCAGATAGCTTTGATTTGATCGTACGGGCTTTCCGCCGACACGGCCTTCGGCTCTACGATCCATGCTGTTGGTCCGGCCTGGCTCGTACCCAGAGCTCTCTAGGGGGTTGGATAACACCTGAGATAGTTCCGCCTGCGTTGGGCGATCATTCAGCCACTAACAAGCCCATCTTGGCGGGAAGCCGTGCCCATGCCGGGCGATCGGGATCTTCCACCGACAGAGCTTTCGGTCTTCCATTTTGGAAAGCCAGGGGGGAACTCCTTTGTCTTCAGGAGAGCCTTTTCATGTGGTGGCGGACCGCCGGATAGACCATCGTCCTTGATCGGACAACGGGTGTAGTGGATGCAGCACGACTAAGTCGATGCCGGTTCATTGGGCAGGCTTGGTCGCACTGCCGGTTGGTTGTGGATTCATCTCGGCTCTCCTCAGGTGAAGTCCCCACGTCCATACGGAATGACTCGAGGCTCTGGCAGCTTGAGAAATCTTCGATGTGTTGATCTTTATCGGCTTCTGTGCTTCAGTGGGCCGTATCATTAGTCTTTGCGGCTTGGTTGCCGAAGGATCATATTTTGGGTGCCAATAAATGCCCCCCAGACATGGGTGTTGCGCACGACGCACGAGTGTAGCAGGGCCGACGGATGCATTCCACCCAGCCTGACCTCCTCTTCGGTTGACAGAAGCTTTGAATGGCCCTTAATTTGGCATGGATGTTAGTCCGGCGCCGTTTACATTTTAACCCGACGCGCACATGGCCCTTGGGCTTTTTAATCCGGCGTGGTCCCGGGCATTTATGAGGTTTGATAGTTTGGCAGCAGTTGCGGACTTTCAGCCATTAGAAGTCACATAACATTCAGCTTCGGAGAAGGGTGGCCCCTCCGAAATAGAAGCCGGAGAGATAGTCGAAGAACAGACGTCCTTGGCTCTTGATATTCCTGTTGCACCTCCATCCCAGGGGGCGGGCAAGGAAATTGTTATCATTGACGCTCCAGCCACCGTATCGGCTAGCGTTGTTGTTCCCCACCGCAGTGGATTGCAGCTCATGCCATCGTCATCTTCCTGGACGGCCGATGATATCTGGGCTGCTGTGGATAGCAGAGTGGAGTTTGAACTGCCCGAGACGTCGCCACTGGGTCTTCAATCTTCAAATGACCTTGTGTGGCAGTTTTTGGGGACTCTTCAACAGACCATAACGGCTAGCAGCGATTTAACTTATGTTCAGTTGAGAGGCTTGATAGAGCATCTATCCCGCTCACTGTTGGCCTTTGGTTGTCCCATGGACGACTGGACTCCACGGGTGATCCTGCTCCTGAATATGTAAACAGGAGGGAATTTCTAGGCCGGGAAGCAGCTGACCAACTGGTGGCCATATCATTAGAGCGGGCTGAAAGCCGGACGGCTTTCATTTCTCTACACGAGACTGCGGCGAGGATGAGGGATGAAGCCAATGCCTCTTTACAGCACCTAAGCTTCTTGACGGCCCGGATGGCGGCATTACAGGCCGAACTTTCAAGGGTAGAGGCAGAACTTGAAGAAGTAGACCGTCTGGGAGTCCAGAGGGTGGAGGAAGCAGAGATGGCCGAGGGACAAGCTGCTTCCCTCGAGGACAAGCTATCTGAGCTGGAGGCCACCGGGTTCCGATTGCAAGAACTGACCCGCCATCCTTCCCTGGGTATTCCTGCGCTGGAGGACATCTTCCGACGCCCTCGGTCGTAGTCTCTTTTCTTTATTTGCTCCCTTTTTGACGCACTTTAAGTACTCCGGGAATGGCCCGCGCAACATGTACCCTTTCCTTCATAGCAATGGAAAATCTCCATCGTGCTTTTTGAATGAAGACTCCATCTTGTCATTATTCTTTTCTCTTCGATTCGCCCGTTGTTTCTAATCCGAGTGTATGAGTCACTAGGGCAAGAGAGCGCTCACGCCTTCAGCAAAGGGGTGAGGTGTTCGCTCCACCGCGCCGTGACTTTTCTCGAGACTAACAACGGCCTATGCCAGCCGAGAGTCCGGGGGACTCAAGAGGGTATATCAAAACTGACGGGTAAGCGGTCATGCCGAGGATGGGAAGACCCGAGAATGGGTATCGATCGGTCCTATCGATGATGACGAAGGTCGAAAAAGGGTAGATGGTCTTGACGATGATGACAAGAACCGGACTAGGGTAGCAACCGATCTTGCCGATAGTGGCAAGGGTCGAAAAGGGTAGACGGTCTTGCCGATGGTGACAAAAACCGGGTAGAGTAGCGACCGATCTTGCCGATGGTGACAAGGGTCGAAGAGGGTAGATGGTCTTGTCGATGGTGACAAAAACCGGGTAGGGTAGCGACCGATCTTGTCGATGGTGACAAGGGTCAAAAAGGGTAGACGGTCTTGCCGATGGTGACAAAAATCGGATAGGGTAGCGACCGATCTTGTCGATGGTGACAAGGGTCGAAAAGGGTAGACGGTCTTACCGATGGTGACAAAAACCAGATAGGGTAGCGACCGATCTTGCCGATGGTGACAAGGTCGAAAAGGGTAGATGGTCTTGCCGATGGTGACAAAAACCGGATAGGGTAGCGACCGATCTTGCCGATGGTGACAAGGGTCGAAAAGGGTAGACGGTCTTACCGATGGTGACAAAAACCGGATAGGGTAGCGACCGATCTTGCCGTCGAAAAGGGTAGACGGTCTTGTCGATGGTGACAAAAACCGGATAGGGTAGCGACCGATCTTGCCGATGGTGACAAGGGTCGAAAAGGGTAGACGGTCTTGTCGATGGTGACAAAAACCGGATAGGGTAGCGACCGATCTTGCCGATGGTGACAAGGGTCGAAAAGGGTAGACGGTCTTGCCGATGGTGACAAAAACCGGATAGGGTAGCGACCGATCTTGCCGATGGTGACAAGGGTCGAAAAGGGTAGACAATAGATGTATATAGGCGGGATATCGGATGAAAATTCCCCGTCGACCTCGTAAGGGGTCTTCCGGACAGAGAATGAATCATCACTATTCATCATTCAATTTTTTATTCACATTACTGACCTAAGTGCCCTTTCGGGTTTTCGCCGAGGCCAGCCCCTCTTGCTTTTGCCCGCGCGCCCTTTCGGGTTTTCACGCGGCGGGGCACCCGATTTTGCCTGCGACGCCCTTTCGGGTTTTCGTCACAGTTGGGTTATAGCCATTTTTGCACTTGTCCTGATATAGGAACAAGTCTGGCGGGGTATCTCTATTTTTAACCCCATTTTCTTTTCTTTCTTTCTTTTTTCTTGAATTCGGGATGCAGAAGAACTGGACCGCGAAAATATTGACTGGCCTTGTCGATGATGACAAGGATTGGACCCTGCTTCGGTCTGTCGACACTGGTTAGATATTGAAGCAAAGGATATGGTCTATTAACAAGGATGTAAGATCCGAGCTAAGGGTAAAGATCGACCGGTCTCGCCGATGATGATGAGGGTCGAACATGGGTTTATTCATCGGCATGGGCAACATGTCGAGGCAAAGGTAGGGTTATTAACGGGGACGGAAAGTCCAAGTTAAGGGTAGAGATAGACCGATCTTACCGATGATGACGAGAGTCGACCATGGGTTTATTCATCAACATGGGTCACATGCCGAAGCAAAGATAGGATTATCAACAGGGACGTAAGGTCCAAGTTAAGGGGTAGAGATCGACCGATCTCGCCGATGATGACGAGGGTCGAATGTGGGTTTGTTAAAGGATCTCCGGTGGGACTTTGATGATTGTCCCTTTCGGAGTTTCATTGGGTGGAGAATAGGAGAGGAATTTGGAAATTACCACTTTACTGGCTCAAGCGCCCTTTCGGGTTTTCGCCGGAGCCAGCCCCCTCTTGCTTTTGCCTGCGCGCCCTTTCAGGTTTTCACGCGGCGGGGTACCCGATTTTGCCTGCAGCGCCCCTTCGGGTTTTCGCCACATCTGGGTTATAGCCATTTTTGCACTTGTCCTAATATAGGAGCAAGTCTGGCGGGATATCTCTATTTTTAACCCCATTTTCTTTATTTGTATAGGGTGGCAGGTCGAAGTGTAATGTTCGACACCTGGTCGACAGTGGATGTCCCGTAGTGGCAACAATGTGAGAATGCCAGCTAGAACACAAAGCCTTTAGCCGACTCGGGTTTATTCGTTAGCGGGAAGATAATGCTAACGCAAGGAAGGGCTTTCGTGCCAATCCGAACGTAAGGCTCGTAATGGCGGTGCGGCGTATCCTTTTGGAAGCTTGATCAGGGCGGAATGCCACTAGACCAAGGAGAGGGTAGCTTGATCAGGGCGGAATGCCACTGGACCAAAGGGAAGGGTAGCTCGGTCAGGGCGGAATGCCACTGGACCAAGGAAAGGCAGCTCGGCTAGGGTGGAGTGCCACTAAACCAAGGAGAAGGGTAGCTCGGTTAAGGCGGAGTGCCACTAAACCAAGGAGAAGAGTAGCTTGTTTAGGGCGGAGTGCCACTAAACCATGGAAAGTAGCTTGGTTAGGGCGAAGTGCCACTAAACCAAGGAGAGGGTAGCTCGGTTAGGGCGGAGTGCCACTAAACCAAGGAGAAGAGTAGCTCGGTTAGGGCGGAGTGCCACTAAACCCAGGAGAGGGTAGCTTGGTTAGGGCGAAGTGCCACTAAACCAAGGAAAAGGTAGCTCGGTTAGGGCGGAGTGCCACTAAACCAAGGAGAAGAGTAGCTCGGTTAGGGCGGAGTGCCACTAAACCAGGGAGGAGGGTAGCTCGGTTAGGGCGGAGTGCCACTAAACCAAGGAAATGGTAGCTCGGTTAGGGCGGAGTGCCACTAAACCAAGGAAAAGGTAGCTCAGTTAGGGCGGAGTGCCACTAAACCAAGGGAAAGAGTAGCTCGGTTAGGGCGAAGTGCCACTAAACCCAGGAAAGGGTAGCTTGGTTAGGGCGAAGTGCCACTAAACCAAGGAAAAGGTAGCTCGGTTAGGGCGGAGTGCCACTAAACCAAGGAGATGAGTAGCTCGGTTAGGGTGAAGTGCCACTAAACCCAGGAAAGGGTAGCTTGTTTAGGGCGGAGTGCCACTAAACCAAGGAGAGGTAACTCGGTTAGGGCAGAGTGCCACTAGACCAAGGGAAGGTAGCTCGGTTAGGGCGGAGTGCCACTAAACCAAGGAAAGGGTAGCTTGGTTAGGGCGAAGTGCCACTAAATTAAGGAAAAGGTAGCTCCGTTAGGGTGGAGTGCCACTAAACCAAGGGGAAAAGTTGTTCGGTTAGGGCGGAGTGCCACTAAACCAAGGGGAAAAGTAGTTTGTTTAGGGCGGAGTGCCACTAAACCAAGGAGAAGAGTAGCTCGATCAGGGCAGAATGCCACTAGACCAAGGGAAGGTAGCTTGATCAGGGTGAGATGCCACTAAAGCAAGAAAAGGGTAGCTTGATCAGGGCGAGATGCCACTAAACCAAGGAGAAGAGTAGCTCGGTTAGGGCGGAGTGCCACTAAACCAAGGAGAGGTAGCTCGATTAGGGTGAGATGCCATTAACCAAGGAAAAGTTAGCTCCGACCGATCACTCGGGACATGTCGGTTGCGCTGCATGATACAGCTTAATGTGTTTTCCGTTGAGGGGAGAGAACTGAATGACTCTTTTGTGGTATACAAGGACGTAGGCACCCCCTTCATATACTCGGCGGACGATATACGTCCTGACCCAGTTTTCGACCAGCTTCCCTTTGGGGTTGGAGGCCATCACTTCTTTTCTTTTGACCATTACCAGGTCTCCTTTCTTGAATTCTCGACCCTTGACTAGCTTGTCAAAAGCACGGGCCATGCGAGCTTGGTAGAGTTGGATGTTTTGCTGTGCCCGGAGGCGTTTTCCTTCGAGCTCAGCGAGCTCCTCCAATCTTCTTTCTGCATTGGTCTGCTCACCACTGACTAGTCCGTGCTGGATGGCAACTCGCAATGAAGGAACTTCAAGTTCAATGGGCACTACAACTTCCGACCCATAGACGAGGGAGAAAGGTGAACAGCCGGTTGGGGTCTTGTAGATAGTACGATAGGCCCAAAGTGCTTCGTACATCCTTTCTTCCCAATCTTTTTTATTAGACTTGACAGTCTTTGCCAGCAATGTACATAATGTCTTATTAAAGGCTTTTGTGAATCCATTGGCCTGAGGGTTGTAGGGGGACAATGTCCTCCAGTCGATTTTGTATTTGTCGGCCAGCCGATAAACCTTCTGGTTCCTAAAATGACTGTCATTATCAGAGATGATTCGGCTGGGGATCCCGAACCGAAATATTACATTCTGCCGAAAGAATCTTGCAACTAGTTCTCCCGTCACATCTCTTAGTGCTACTGCCTCCGCCCATCTAGAGAAGTAGTCTGTAGCTGCTAAGATGTATCTGCACCCTGATGAAGATGCTGGTAGCGGCCCTACTACGTCCGTGCCCCACTGAGCAAACGGACAACTTGGTAGGGTGGGATGCAATGGCACTGGAGGTCTTCTTGCCACATTAGCGTGTTCTTGACCCTTCTGACAAGCTTTGGCAAACCTGCAACAATCGTCAAATATAGTGGGCCAATAGTAACCCAGTTTCTTTATCTCAATTTTCATCTTCGGGACAGCCTGGTGTGCTCCAGCTGATCCTGCATGGACCTCCTGCATCACCTGTCCTGCTTCTGCTGAAGACAAGCAACGAAGTAGGACTTTCCTTCGGGCATCTGCCATAATTCGAAACAAGGTCCCGCTTCTCATCTCGTAAGAATCCTTGATCCTCAGGAGCTTCATTCTCTGTTCCTTTTCTTTTGGAAGTTGCTGGTGTTGAAACCAGCGTAGGAGATGCTCTCGCCAATCGGGCTGCTGAACCCCTTCGATGACTGCTACTTCCATCTCTTGTTCATCGGCCAGGACCTCTGTTATGCTGGGGACCTGTCGGCGGTTGATCACTGTTATATTCAGGCTTGTGTCTGGCGGGACCGCCAATGAACTAGCCAGCTTAGCGAGGGCGTCTGCCTGAGCATTCCGGCCTCGATTGATGTGCTTGATGCTGATGAAGTAAAATCTTGACATCAGGCGAGTTGCCAACTGGTGATAGGGGAGGAGCTCTTGCTTTCGCACATCGAACTCTCCTTCCAGCTGTTTTATAACTAGCATGGAGTCTCCGAATGCTTCCAGCATCTGAATTCCCATGGACAGAGCAATTTGCAACCCGATTATCAGAGCTTCATATTCCGCTTCATTGTTTGTGCATTGCTTGTTTATGGAACATGATGTATGCACCACTTCTCCTTCTGGGGATTTCAGGACTATGCCTGCTCCTGCCCTGACTCTGGCTGATCCAGTGGCAGAGGCGTCAATTCTGGAAGCGCCATCAAAGTATAGCTGCCATAAGGCGGGTTGTACTTGAACGGCTTCTAGGGTTTCATCTTCAGAAAGCTCCGGCTCCAACGGGCAATCCCCAGGCACTGGGTGCTCAGCGAAGAAGTCTGCAATAGCTTGGCCCTTGACAGCCTTGCGCGGCACGTAGGAGATATCAAACTCCATAAGGATTACCGCCCATTTGCCCAGGCGGCCTTTGAGTGCCGGTTGAGACATGATGTACTTCAGGGGATCCTCTTTGGATACCAAGCTGATTTCATGCGACAACATATAGTGTCGGAGCTTCTTAACTGCGAAGATTAGTGCCAGACAGATCTTCTCAATATAAGTATATTTCTCTTCAGTTCTGACCAGTCTCCGACTGAGGTAATAGAGGGCTTGCTCTTTCCCTTCTTCATTATTCTGGGCCAGCATTGCCCCCAGAGAATTATGTGTAGCTGCTATATACAGTATCAATGGTCGTCCTTTCACCGGTGCGCCCAGCACTGGAGGAGTTTTCAGATAGTCTTTCAGCTTGTCAAAGGCCGTCTGGCAATCTTCATCCCAATAAAAGGGAACCTCTTTCATCATTAACTTGTGAAAAGGCTGACATCACCCTGACAAATTGGAAATGAACTGCTGGATATAAGCTAAGCGGCCCTGTAGTGATCTTATCTCGGAGATGTTCCTTGGCGGAGGTAACTCCTGAATTGCTTTGATCTTTGCGGGGTCTATCTCGATTCCCCGATATCGGACGATGAAACCCAGGAATTTTCCGCTCGACACTCCAAACACACATTTCATGGGGTTCATCTTTAGCTCATGCTGCCTCACCCTCTAAAAGACAATCCGGAGGTCTTGCAGATGATCTTCTTTTCTTTTGGTCTTGAGCACCAGGTCATCTATGTAGCATTCGACCTTGTGGTAGAGTAACTCGTCAAAGATTTTGGTCATTGCGCGCTGATAGGTTGCGCCAGCATTTTTCAGTCCGAACGGCATTCTTTTGTAATGATAAATGCCTTTAGGAGTTCGGAAAGCAGTATGGACTCGGTCAGGCTCCGCAATCCAAATCTGATTGTAGCCGGAAGACCCATCCATGAATGACCGGGCTTCATGGCCGGTTGTAGCATCAATCATGACCTCGGTTATTGGCACCGGGAAGTCATCTTTGGGGCAGGCTTTATTTAGATCTCAGAAGTCGAGACATATCCAGATCTATCCATTCTTCTTTTTCACGGGGACGATATTCGCCAGCCATGTAGTGTACTGGTTTTCTTCAACAAATCCCATGTCAATGAGCTTGTCGACTTCAGCACAAATTTGGGTGATGAGTTCTGGCCTCATGCGCCGCGGTGGTTGCTTCACCGGTTCAGCCCCAGCACTGATTGCTAGCTCATGTTGTGAGACAGCGGGGCTTAGACCTGGCATCTCTTTGTAAGTCCAGGTGAAGCAATCCCGGTATTCTACCAGCAGTTGGATGTACATCTCCCGTTCTTCTGGGGACAGTTGGGCACTGAGGAAGGTGGGCCTAGGGTCCTCCTCATTTCCCAAGTTGACTTCTATCAGTTCATCGACTGTGGCCTGGCCTCCGTCTTCTATCTCCGGAGGTGCCGGTTGGAGGTCAACGAAGTCTGGAATACCATCTTGAGGGTCGAGTACTTCCACTTCCTCATCAGACACTGCCAGAGCCTCTTGAAGCTTCTTTATTTCTTGTGCTAGCGGCTGGGTGGATCGTTCTATTAGCCAATCCATCGCCGTTGCAGCTCTCGAGGGCGAGAGAGCAGCTCTTTGTAGGAGGTGCGAGAGTCAATGACATGAAACTGCACCATTGTAGTGAAATCTGCCAGGGTCAGCGTGAACTCTGCCACTCCCATAGATACCTCACATTTTTGGTTGAAGCCAGCGATACGCATATCCCCGACTTTCTCGAGATGCACATTAAAGTGGTGCCTCTCGTATATTCTGTAAGGTAGAATGTTGACTGCTGCACCGGGATCAACCAGTATTCTATTCAGCTCCCTCCCATTCAGGTGCCCTTTCATATACAGCGGCCTGTTGTGGCTGGCAGTAGGTAGTAGCATGTCTTCTGGAGAGAAGGTCATACTAGCTTCTGGTATAGCCTCAGCTATGCAGGCTTCAAAATGAGCAGGCGTCTGCAGAGCAGTGATGATCGCCTGTCGAGTTTCTTCACTCAAAGAGAGAATTTCCCAGATCGTAAATCGAGTGGGGAGCTTTTTGAGCAACTTCATTATTCGGCTCCCAGCCCGGACATTGGAGAGCTTCATCTCTTCAGCCCATCTGGGCTTGGGGAGGTTTTGATTTGTGGGTCCAGACGGACCTGCTTCATCTTCTTCGGACTCGGCATCCTCTTGGCTGGCACCGGCTGTCGGGTCTTCTTTATTAGTTGCTGTAGGGCAAGCTCCATCTGCATTTGCATCCTCAGTAGATTACGCTGGCTGCGGGTGAATGGCCCCGGGTGTAGGGTTAGCCTCTTGACAGGGTTGTTTCCCCTTTGACATCTTCATAAATTCAAGGAATGAAGGGACTGCCTTGCCCCCACTCTTGTTGTATAGGCCTGACGGAGGAGGGATTTGGACTCCCTTGACTTCCGGCGGAGGTGTCTTGTAGGGTTGCTCCCCTCTGAACATGATGTTGTGGTTGGGTGGTGGCTGGCGCCCCCATCTTCGGCCCGATCGAGTGGCATGTGCAGCAGTTGCGGCCTCGGCTTTGCCTCCCCCAGCATGGGGTGTGAAGCAAATTTCTTCTTCTTCCTCTTCTCCGGGTAGGTTGTAGAGTGCTGATAGGGTATTGCAGGAGACAACCTGTGCTTTATTGGCCCCAGCGGCCTTTCTTTTCTTTTTCTTTTGCTTTCTCTTCTTTTTGGTTTCTGCGGGTGCCTGCCCCCAGAACAGGCTGCCCTCTTCAGGGGGTGCTGCTTCAGCTTCCTCCACCTGTTTGAGTGAGAGTTGTTCCAGCTCTTGCCATGGGACGTGGTCCCATACCAGCAGAGGTTTCAATTCGAGCTGCACATATTCATCTAGCCCTTCAATCAGGTGCTGTAGTCGAAGGACCCCAGGATTGGTTTCCTTGATTACTGGTAGCGGAGTCTGTCTCCTCCTGTTAGGTGTATGTATTCTGATGGCTGTAGGTGGAGTGACCCATACGGGTGCTACCACTGGCGGAGCAGGCCGGGGTGTAACGCCACGGATATGTGCCCCCTCTTTCGGGCGAGGTGCCCTCTTCTTCTTGTGCTTTACAGGGATCTGCTGCCACCCCTGCTGTTCTTTCACGGGCTCCAGGAAATGGATTTCGTAGGTGCTCCGTGTGCTTGCTTCAGAGATCTCCTCAGGTAATGCCTGGTAGAGGGAGACCATGTTGACTACTGCTCTCTTGGGAGGAGCTTCATGTGGCTGAGGAGGGTCTACTTTGTACTCTCCCAGCTCTATTTCATTCTTCTTTACCATTCCTTCGATGATGTATTTGAAAACATAACAGTCTTCGATTGGATGTCCCAACATCTAGTGGTAGGGGCAGAATCTTGGACTGTCTTTTCTTTTCAGGTCCTCCGGTCTTCTTGGCTCAGGCAGGGTGACCATGCCATATTCTGTTACCCAGTCGAACAGACTTGGGTCTTGTCCTTTGGAAAGGAATAGGCTTTCTTCATCTTGTCCCTCAGCGAAGGACCTTCTTTGTCATCCGGAGCTTTTACAGGCTGCGGGGGAGCCGCCTTCTTGCCTTTCTCCTTCTGCTGTTCGAACGCCTTGATATCAAGCGCATTCGCTTCTTTAGGTGTGGGGCGCCGTTCCGCAGCCTTGCCTTTCTGGGCTGTGCTGGCAGCTGACGCCGGGACAGGCTTGGCTAGGAAAGCCTCCACTTTGGCCACCACATTATTCAGCCGGTCGAACGACCGTATTTCCATTCCAATCATCTTCTCCAGACCTCCCTCCTGAGATTTTGTTTGCATATTTGTACCGCGTCCTCCTGATGCGGGGGCCGCTTGCATCTCATTCCGAGGTTCCTCCACCTCTTGATGTAATCAAGGGCTGTCTCATCTGCCCTTTGTTTTGTTGAGTAGAGTTCGGCCACTGTGACCTCCCTCTCTGTGACATGGAATCTTTCTCTGAACTTTCTCTGCATATCTAACCAATCACTGATTGACCCGGCCGAGAGGCTAGAGTACCATTCAAATGCGAGTCCTGTCAGCGAGGACCCGAAGAACTTCAGCAAATATGACTCGTCGGTGGCCAGATCACCCATAACGGTCATGTAATATGCAATATGCTCTTTAGGGGATGTTTTCCCGTTGAATTTGTCAAACTTAGGCGGCTTGTTGACCCTCGGGGGAAGTCATTTAGCCGCATGGTGTTACGGGCAGGGCACCCGATAGGCATCAAATGCGACATAGTCACCTTCACTTTTCTCTGCGAGCTTCAGCTCGATCATCCTCTCCACCATCATCCGGTTCACGACCGTGGGGTCAACCGGTTCTGGATAGAAGTGTGTCGGCTGCAAGTATGGGGTGACCAGGGTGGTCGCCTGTGGAGGACGCAGCAGCGGGGGTGTCGGGTGCACCTGAGGGAGCACCGGAGGTAGCAGCGGCTGAGGCTGTGGCGGCCGCTATTGTGCTGTCGCCATGCTTGGCTCTGACGGCTGGGACAGTGTATAGAGCGGTGGAGGGTCATCACGATGAGCTGCTCCCCGAGATGACTCACCCTGGGCTTCGGGTGGTTTAGAAGCCGATGAGTGTTCGGTTTTTTCCATCAGCTGCTTCTTCAGAGAGTCTATCTCTCGTTGATATTTTTGTAGTAGCATCAGAACTGATGGGTCTATGGTGGTGGGGATACCCTCTGTTGTCTCCCCGGACATACCCTCAGGCAGGATGTCGTGGTGGACGTCGTCTTCTTCTTCCGCCATCACCACATTAGCGGTCAAGACGGGGGCCTTGTCATCCCAGTGGGGATAGACCTGGGACTGCTTCCCTTTAACCATCATCAGAAGCTCTCTTGCTGCTTCTGTTCTGCGGGTAGTCGGCCCCGGCCGTGCGGCCAATTGAGCCAATTCTTGGGGGTCTTCAGGAAGCTCCCCATATTGGTTAGATATACCAGCCATGTTGCAGGTGAAAACCTGCATCCTTCTCTTTTGTTGATAGACCCTCCTTCTAGCATGCTGCGGGAAGGTCAGTCTTTCAAACACAGAGATCCTTCACCTTTCTTCCCGCTCGGAGAAAACTTCATCGGCTTCGATCTCGAAGCCATCATTATATCCGTTATCGTCGACTGACGACACCATCATTTCATCTCCCATATCTCCTTCATCTGCCACCGACGGGCAGTAATCTTCCTCAGTGGCGACTGTCTGCATCAATCGCTGTTGTCCGAGTGAGGGGTTACCTAAGCCTCGGAAATAATTTCTGACCAAGCAGGTAATCTCTTCTCGACCCCGCTCTTGATGTAGGACGGGGGGTGATTGTCGACCTCCAGCGGGAGGGATATAGGCCAGCCGAGCTCTGTCGGCCGGCTATTGGAATCTTTGTCTCGCAGCTGGGACGTTGGCTTGACGGGCCGCAGCCCAGAAACTTCTGTGGCGCTGAGGATCCGCAACCACCTCTTCTTCCTTCTTAGGGGGCAAGCCCCTTTCTCTTCTCACTTCCGCCTCATTGTTCACAAGATGACGGCAGATGGGTGTTAGCTGGTGGGCAGGTCGGGTCCGCTTGGGAACCCACACCTGTTTAAACTTCCTTGGCCTGGGTGATGGGCTTTCCTAGCCATAGTGGCCGGATTCTTCTATTTCTACCCTCCTTTCGGCGAGGGCCTGATAGGCATTGTGGACAGGAATGTTGGGGATGACTTGGTCCGGGGTCACCCATGTAGTGCGTCCGTCGAGGAAGATGAGCATACCCCCGACTAGCATAGATTTCCCGGACTGAGACAGAGTTCCGGTGATTACAGCAGCATTCTTGCGGGCCTGGCGACGCTGGCGTCCTCCAGGATGTTTGTTGATGACATTGGGGTGGGTCCCACGTATGACGTGGTGCACCAGATAGCTAACGGTCGGGGCCGGACTTTCGGACAAGTCTTTGCAGCAGGGAACCTCCAGAGGCTTCATTTTTTCCACAGCTTCCTTGACAGGTTCTGGGGCTTCGACCTCCAGCATATCTACAAAGGCTAACCCCAAAAGGTTGGGGAACCCTACAGCGGCAGGGAAGCTGCCGAATTCCATGGGTACCGCCAGGTACCCTTGCGCGTGTCCAGTGACAATCGAAAGATCGAAGTTAACGCCAGCTATCCTGTTGATCGTCATTGATCTGCCTGCAAAGACAAACGAAGCAATAATCAGTAGCCTTGAGAGGGCTTCGAAGCCCGAATATCCCGGCAAAGAGATGAAAGGTGACACTGGTCCCACCGGGCGTGCCAGACTTGTTCGCGACCTTTTCTTTCTTTCGCGGGTCGATCGACCAACTGACTAACTGGTAGTCAAATGATCGATTGACGACGCAGGCGTGCCAGTCACATGAGTGATGATTTTATGATGCGCTCATTCTGACCCATGTCGGGTGAATGTGAGGTTCGGTCGGGACCAGCAGTCCGCCATACCATAAAGGCTATGACGTTAATTACATCCCCCACGAGGAGGGAACACCTTTGATTAATTACCGAGATAGCGGGCTGTCGAAGCCGAATTAAAAAGAGCTACATGATGATCATGACGAAAGCATGCAGGATGCATACATTTATCATGCAGATGATGCATAATTCATGGGATTATGGATCCTCGGTACGTGGCGGAGGACATAGGTCCGAAGACCATCGTCGTGCATAGCGAAGACTTCCGACTAGACGTAATCCGGTTTTCTATCGACACCGTTTGATATACCCGAGGATCTATGCATGCATGCGCACATGGCGCTCGTGACTATATTAAGCATGATAATGGAATTCATGGAAGCAAATGGTAATGACCACATTTATTACTCCCCATCGAGAAGAGGGAAGGCAACACAAGTGTGATAGTGAAAGCACAATGCTAACGGACATGGTAATGAAGATATGATAACAATATAGTTCGGGCTCACTTGGCCCCTCCCTTATTCAATTTATTACCTATTGTGATTTATTAACGCCAACCCCGAGGGACGAGATCCACTCCGAGGCAAACGAACAATTAAAGCACCAAAAGTTCTCAAAATTGGCGCGGCCATGCGATAGGTAGCTTATACGGCGCGATAAAATGTCGGTATAGCGGCTAATACGGCGCGGCCATATAGCTGGTTAAGACGGCGCGCAAAGGATTGGGGCGCGCCGGAAAGGCGCAAGGAAGTTTTTAATGTTTTTGAGTGTAGGGTTAATCCGGCACGGGGGGGGGGGGTGGGTACCGCGCCGTATTAGGGCGCGTCGGGTTAAGGCCGCGCCGTTTTAGCTTATTTTCGATGAATTTCGAATCATTTGAGTTTGTTAAGTTTATGTTGAGGGTTTTGAAGCCATTTGAGGCCAATTGTTTGTTAAATTGAAGTCCTGAACCCTGAGGGATGGTGTGACAAGTCAGTGCGAGGTTCATACTCGAGCACCGGGTTGATTAAGTTCAAAACGGGCAAATTATCATTGTTCACTCATTATAAGTTTATCCAAAAAATTTGGCAGCAACTCACCTGAACACGAAGAGTTGCAGGGGAGAAAAGGGGTCGTACGCACTCATGGAGCACGCCCCTAAATCGCCAGTATGCACGAAGGCAGCCAGCAAACCCCATTGCATAGGATACCCCGAGGACTAGCCTGCTAGGGGCACCAAGATTCCATAGGGGAAGAGACAGAGGGACGAGGTCATTGACGATGGGAGCAGCACCCCGAGGGCTAGCCTGCGAAGGGTGGATGACCCACAGTGTATGACTTATCCCCTATAGGGACTGACCATTAGGAAGATGAAACTCCGAGGGCTAGCCTGCGAGGAGCACATATCCCCGGCCTTCATTGGGTCCTGAATTGTTAGGGGCGAGCTCGTTGAGCCAAGACCCCTCTGTTGCTATCTACTGTGGGCTCAGGGAGAAACGCCTGCCATCGAGGTGTAGGGTTCTTTGTTGCCCAACAGTTCCGTGAAGCCACGGGGGGAATGTTCCCCTCCCCGGGTGATCGAGACGATGAGAAAACCTTGAAACCATTCAGATGATGATGAATAGGGGTGGTAAATGCATAAGTGAGGTGGGCCCGCGGTAGGGGCGTATGCTCGAACGATTAGAAAGCGACGCTCAGGGGAGGGACCCTGCACATGATGGAGAGAGGCACGCGCAGAAGCACGGCTCCATCCGAGAAGAAAAGGGGATGCGAGAACCCTTGAATCAAACATGAAGATGAGCGAAAGAGAAGCCCCCGGGGAGGGGTATTTCTGTAGCCCACGATGACTCGGGGCATGCTAGGAACTTCAGGGAAAGCGGAACCAGAGAACGATGCAAAGAAAGCCTCATACGCACGCATTCGCATACATAAGAAAGGGGAAGTGAAGATCATTCATTCGACCCGTTAATCTCAACATTCAGCATATATATATATTACCATCCCAGAAACGGGAATGGCTCAGCATTTACATAATCAGAACATGGCACCAGCACCATTGCTCGGTCGCTATTCGCCGGTAGCAGAGGCAAGGGGATATGCAGAGCACAACAGCGGAGAAAGAAATAAAAGAAAATCGCATGGAGGGGGGAGGAGAATCGGCTCATATCATCGCCGCTCCTTTCCCCCCTCACTTACATTTGATGGGCAGAAACTTCTGAAGAAGGAATCTACAGAAAGCGGAAAGAGGACCGGCACCGGCGCCCACCTGTTCCTGGAACAGGGTATCGGGGAGGAGGAAGACGACCGGCGGAAGCTTCTATGATGGAACCCTACTCCCTCTCAGCTCCCTTTCTTTTCTTTCTTCCCAAAAGCCCTCTTCCTTTTTCTTCTCTTCCCACTTGATCTCCCCTCCTCTTCTCTTTCTTTTTCTCGAACAGCCATCTATATATAGGGGCATGAGTTCGAATGTTAAACCGGCGTGGTATTGGCACGCCGGGAAGAGACTTCATCAGCCTATCGCGCCGGGGTTGGAGCCATCCGATAGGGTGACTTGCGCGCCGGAAAAGCTAGGCGTCGAAGGGGATTTAGCGCGCCGGGATCAGGGGCATCGGATGAGGGGCACGCCGATTTAAGGCGCGCCGGGCTAATGCTCCTCGTGCGCTTCAAGCCAGTCGATGAGTCCGGGGATGATTCCGGGAGTCACCGTGAACATTATCTCGCCAATGCCCCTCGAAACCTTGGCGGGATGTCTTGTCGAAGCTCCCAGGTCGACGTACGGCCGTTCCTGAGACTCCCGATAGCTTTGATTTGATCGTACGGGCTTTCCGCCGACACGGCCTTCGGCTCTACGATCCATGCTGTTGGTCTGGCCTGGCTCGTACCCAGAGCTCTCTAGGGGGTTGGATAACACAAGAGATAGTTCCGCCTGCGCTGGGCGATCATTCGGCCACTAACAGGCCCATCTTGGCGGGAAGCCGTGCCCATGCCGGGCGATCGGGATCTTCCGCCGACAGAGCTTTCGGTCTTCCGTTTTGGAAAGCCAGGGGGGAACTCCTTTGTCTTCAGGAGAGCCTTTTCATGTGGTGGGGGACCACTGGATAGACCATCGTCCTTGATCAGACAAGGGGTGTAGTGGATGCAGCACGACAAAGTCGATGCCGGTTCATTGGGCAGGCTTGGTCGCACTGCTGGTTGGTTGTGGATTCATCTCGGCTCTCCTGAGGTGAAGTCCCCACGTCCATACAGAATGACTCGAGGCTCTGGCAGCTTGAGAAATCTTCGATGTGTTGATCTTTATCGGCTTCTGTGCTTCAGTGGGCCGTATCATTAGTCTTTGCGGGTTGGTCACCGAAGGATCAAATTTTGGGTGCCAACACCAGCACACCAAGGGTGTGGGATGTAGGGGATCACTCACAACTCGCCCGCGGTGATCACTTACATCAATGGCAATTATGGGCCGAGCTCTCACTCTCCGTCCGACGAAGCAATAACGATAATACTATGCTAAGCAAGGAATTTAAACCAACCAAGAGGGGGACCGAGGCTCACCTGGTCGGCGTGAAGACGCCGACCCCGGCCGGAGACGGGAGCGAGCGGGGAGGCGAGGGTATGCACCCGCACGCCACGTCGATGAAGCTTCAAACATGAAATTTCAGATTATATGCACTACGCCCCATGCAAGGGGGGAGATCTTGGGGAAGGGAAGCCAATGACTACACCCAAACACTACCTCCACACAGGGAGGGGCCTTCAGACGGCCAAGCAAGAGGGGAAAATTTGAGCTAGAAGCAAAGAAAGGGAGCCGATGCCGATTCTGACCACTCTCTACGCTTCTGGACAGGCAGTTGGTTATCTTGGCGCTGCGGCCACTCCAGATTTTTGTTGATGACGAAACCAGTTGGAATTTCTTCGTAGCTGGATCGGGATTACGCCTTAATTTTGTTGATTTCTCTGGTCATAGGTGCTGGTCGGGGCAGAAGCTCGAACAGGGTGGCAGGTCTTCAGTTCAAACTGCTTCAGGTTCACAGCAGCAGGAAGAAGAGGTTGCCACAAGCGCACCAGAGTCAGAATCTGACACCAAGGAACCGTCGGTGAGTCCTCTTCGAAGAGAGACCAACGGGGATGCCAAACGTCTTCGGAGTACACCAGTAGAGCTCGAATAATGAGGGGGGGTCGGAGCAGACTGTCAGGAAGCAGAACCGCACACCCGGAGGAAGAAAATGAGAACTCTTGATTCCGGGTGCAAAACAGAGCTCCGCTTCTGGATTCTGGAAGTAGACTTGTCGAAGAAGCTCCCGGCCAAGCCTTGCCTCCAGATCCTCAAGAGAGTAGTCGTGGTAGCTTCAGGAGTCAGCTTCAGGTTGCTCTTCAGGGAGGAAGTGCGCAGTTGGGGAAGAACGGATCTCCCGGGCGACCACGAGCTCATAAAGGGATGAGACCACCGCCGTTGTGAAGAGGACGGAGAGACGCTTCCAACGGTACCTCTGCGGCCTCCAAGGACTCTGGGATGAAGTCGGGGCTGGCTCTGCAAGCTGAAGGTACTCTACTACCTGCGACCTGAGAATTGCAGGTGGTGAAAGGTGGTGGGGGAATGGGGTAGAAGGGATGGGAAATGGGGTGGATGGGTATGGGGGCAACCCCTGGCTGTGAGGGGGTCTGGGAGGGGGTGTTCCAAGGTGTGGATGGGGGAGAATGGGGTCTGGAAGGTGGTGTTTGCAGTGGGTGAGAGAGGAGCTGCGAATTTGGGATGGGTGGGGGAGAGAGAAGGAGAGTTCTCTCTCCAAGGTTTGAAAATTGACTAATGGGGTGGTTAATGGGGCTTTGGGGATGGGAATGGTTGTGCTGGGGAAGGGAAGGGGTGGTTGGGGAGTGGGGAATTCTCCTTTGGGAGATGAGAGGGTGCTTAGGGAAGGGGATTGGGTAGTTGGTGGTTGGGTGGTGGAGTATGGATTGGTGGATGGTCTCTTGGGACTAGGGGTGGAGTAATGAGGGTTGGGGTAGTTGGGAGGATGAGTAATGAGGGGAGAGGAAGGGTTGAAGATGTGGAGGAGAGAGAGGGAGGGGAGGAGAGAGAAAGGGGGTGCCCCCTCCTCTTGGGGAGAGAGAGAGAGAAGAGAGAGAGAAAGAGAGAGGGGAATCCACTCCTTAGAGAGAGAGAGAGAGATTTGGAGAATCCACTCCAATAAGACACTAAAACTCACTTGATTTAAATTGATCATAAAAGGTTGTTACATATGAGAGGAGTGGGGGCCTATTTATAGACGCCATACTTTTCATATGACCATAGTGACCCTGACAAACTAACTAATGACCAAAGCAGTCCAAGGGAGGGGCGCCCCTGGGCCTAGCCCATTAGTTGGGCCCATTAGCCTATCAAACCAACCATATGACAACTAACTTAGGAAAATGACTCACTAACCTAGGCACATGACTCAAATAAAGAGGAAATTACATAGTTTATGACTAAAAGAAAGTATGAAAATTACATGACTAGACTCATAAACACATGACTAATACAATGGCACTTGCCGACGAACAATCCGAGCCCATAAAAAATGTGGAGGGGCAAGGGATGCCCCCATCAGGCCTCCTCCGCCAACTCGAGCCAATGAAGTCGAAGAACAGCAGTCACAGCAAGCATTGCCTGTTCCACAGCGACCACGGGCATCATACCGGCGACTGCCACCAGCTCCAGGATGAGATCGAGCGTCTCATTAGTCAGGGGCACCTCTCCCGGTTCGTGGCCGGGCACCAGGAAGACCGAGGCACCCCAGAGGAGATCGACAACGCCCCCCGAGGGGTCCAGATCAACGTCATCGCCGGAGGAGCTGCATCGGGAGGAGATAGTGGCTGAGGAAGGAAACGTCATGCTGAGCGGGCGAGCCGAGCCATCAAGCCCCCCAGGGCCCCGCCGAGCGAGCCCCAGGTCATAGTCTTCTCCGACCAAGACCTGGAGGGGCTGAGCACCCCGCATGACGACACCCTAGTGATATCGGCCACAACAAACCATTGTAATGTAGACAGGATTTTGGTTGACAATGGAAGTGCCCCTGATGTATTATCCTACAAGTGTTTCCTTAAGATGGGGGATGATCCGTCTAAACTCCGCCCGATCCGGACCCCCCTGTGCGGGTTCAATGGCCAGGCCCCCTATCCCGAGGGAGCCCTAAGCCTGCCGGTTACTCTTGGCACCCCACCCAAGACCGTTACGGTCATGGTGGACTTCATAGTGATCAAAGATATGATAGCATACAACGCAATCTTTGGTCGAGGAATCCTCAGCCGAACGAAAGCGGTGCCTTCTACCTATCACCAAAAGATGAAGTTCCCCACCAAAAATGGATTGGGGGAAGTCCGAGGTAACCAGGTAATGGCCCAAAGGTGCTACAGTATCATGGTTGAGGCCACAAGGCCGGACGGGAAAAATAAGGGCCTCCGGGAAGTCGAGGAAAAATCCGCAACCGCCGAACCTGGAGGCGAATTGCTAGCGGTTTTCCTAAATGACGATCTGACCATAGGAGTAAAGATCGGAGCCGACCTAACATCTGAGGTTCAACAGTAATACAAAGAGTTCCTTTCCGCGTACATCCATGTCTTTGCATGGTCTGATGATCAACTCCCCGGGATACCGGAAGAGACAGTGGTGCATAAGCTCAACCTCGACCCAACCATGAAGCCCGTGCAACAACGCAGAAGGAAGCATGCGCCAGAGAAGCAGACGATTATCAAGGAGCAGGTCGCCAAGGGGCGGAAGACTGGCCTTTTTAGGCCGATCTTGTACCCGACGTGGCTAGCTAACGTCGTCCTGGTGCCGAAAGCTTCGGGAAAGTGGAGGATGTGCGTGGACTTCACCGACTTGAACAAGGTTACTCCAAAGGATTGCTATCCCTTACCGAGCATCGACCAACTGGTTGATTCAACCTCGGGTAATGAGATACTCAACTTCCTGGATGCCTACTCAGGTTACCACCAGATCAGAATGCACCCCTAAGACATTGAGAAGACCGCCTTTATCACCGAATTCGGCGTACACTGCTACACCCTGATGCCTTTCGGGTTGAAGAATACCGGAGCCACGTACCAAAGGCTAGTCAACCATATGTTTGAGGGACAGCTCGGTTGGAACGTCGAGGCCTATATCGACGACATGCTCGTGAAGACCCCCAAGGCCGAGGACCACTTCACCGACCTAGCAGAAACTTTCAACACCCTCCTGAGGTACAACATGAAGCTCAACCCCACCAAGTGCGCCTTCGGAGTAAAGTCCGGAAAAGTCTTGGGCTTCTTGGTCACTCAGCGTGGGATTGAGGCCAACCCCGACAAGGTCCAGGCCATCCTGGACATGCACCCGCCCACCTTCATCAAAGACGTTCAACGCCTTACCGGGCGCGTTGCTGCGCTCAGCAGATTCCTGTCCTGCGCGGCTGAACGATGCCTACCCTTCTTCAAATTGCTGAGGGGGCCCAAAATGGCATCTGCTACATTCGCATGGGATGAGGAATGCCAAAGAGCATTCGCCGAGCTTAAGGAGTTCCTGGCTTCGCCCCCAGTGTTTTCCAAGCCCGTCCCGGGGGAAGCCTTGTATCTCTTTCTCTCGGCAACTCCATCCATAGTTAGCTCGGTCCTAGTCAAAAATGACTCGGGAATCGAGAGACCGGTCTACTACACAAGCAAGGTGCTCAACGAGGCTGAGAGAAGGTACCCCACAACTGAGAAACTCGTGCTAGTGTTGGTTACCTCGGCCAAGCGCCTCCGACCCTATTTCTAAGGGCACTCCATCACCGTGCTGACCGGCGAACCATTGAAGAAGGTCCTCACTCACCCCGAAGCCTCGGGATGCCTCGTCAAGTGGGCCATCATGCTCGGGGCCTATGATATATCATATCGGCCTCGCTCGGCTATCAAAGGCCAGGTGCTCGCTGATTTCATCACCGAGAGCACCATCCCGACTGAAGAGAGATCTCCGTCCGCACCCGGGCCAACCTGGGAACTGTTCATTGACGGATCTTCCAATTCAGCCGGGAGCGGTGCCGGCATCCTGCTAAAGTCCCCTGAAGGGGCAGAGCTACAGTACGCCCTAAAGTTCAACTTCCAAGCATCCAACAATGCTTCCGAGTACGAGGCCCTCATATCGGGAGCCCGCATGGCCCGGTGGTTAGGAGCTGAGCAAGTCAGGATTCACACCGACTCCCAACTAGTCGCTAGCCCGGTCAACGGCGATTATGAAGCTCGGGAGGCAACGATGATCAAATACCTCCAACTGGTCAACACTATGGCACAACAGTTCGAGAGTTTTGAGGTAGTTCGGATAGCTCGGGAGGAAAACTCCCGAGCGGACGCCCTCTCTTGGCTGGCCTCCTCTCTTGACCGCGAGGGTACTTGATCGGTCCTTCTCGAAGAGCTAGAGCACCCGAGCATTGATTCGGAGATCCTAGCTGTTGGCTCAGCCTGCCCAGGCGACTGGCGTACCCCCTACCTGTCGTGGCTCCAAGACTCCGAGGAGCCTTCCGACCCTCGGGAAGCCCGAAGGTTGAAATACCAAGCTCGGTGATTCGTCACCCTGGATGGCGCACTTTACCGGAGATCCTTCTCTAGCCCTCTTCTGAAGTGCCTCGGTACCGACGAAGCCAACCGAGCGATCGAAGAAGTTCACGAAGGTCTATGCGGAGCGCATTTGGGGGGAAGGTCACTCGCCAGGATCTTGCTACGGCGAGGTTACTGGTGGCCCACCCTACAACGTGACTGCTCGACCTACACACAACGTTGTGACCGTTGCCAGCGATTCGACCACTTGGTCCATCAGCCAGCAACAGAGCTTATCACCCTAGCCGAGCCTTATCCTTTCGCTCGCTGGGGAATCGACATCCTCGGGCCATTCCCCATGGCCCAGGCACAGATGAAGTTCATCATCGTCACCATCGACTACTTTACTAAGTGGATCGAGGCCGAAGCCACTGCAAGGATCACTGAGATAGTCGTCTGGAAGTTGATCATCTGTCGCTACGGCATCCCCCGGGTGATAGTGAGCAATAATGGTCGGTAATTTGATTCTCGGTACTTCCGAGACAGATGCGCCGACCTCAATATTCTCAATCACTTCACTTCGGTCGCCCACCCTCAGGCTAACGGACTGGTCAAAAATGCCAACAAGGCTGTCTTGAAAGGCATCAAGACTAGGCTCGGCAAAGCCAAGGGCAGCTGGCTCGAGGAATTGCCGAACGTACTTTGGTCGCACAGAACGACTCCCAGAATGGCAATAGGTGAGAGTCCTTTTCAACTAGTGTATGGCACCGAAGCCGTGATCCCATTGGAGATCGGCAACCCCTCCCTCAGAGTAATCTACTTCTCATCCGAGGCAAACGTCCAAAAATTGCTCGAAAACCTCAACTTAGCAGATGAAATCTGGGAGATCGCCAACATCAGAGCAACGGAGTACCAACGCCGCCTTACTCGATACTACAACGCCAAAGTCCGAGACAGACACTTCCAACCGGGAGATTTCATCCTCAGGAAAGTCGAGGCCTCTCGACCACTTGAGGCGGCGGGCAAGCTATCCCCTAACTGGGAAGGCCCCTATCGAGTGGTCGAGACACTCGGAAAAGGAGCATACCGTCTGTCCACGATGGAAGGAGAGCCCGTCCCTCAGACCTGGAACGCAACTACATTACGCAAGTTCTACTTCTGAGTACTAAGTATCGTGCAAACGACATGAGATTGTTGTGCATCCCTTTAGTTTTGATGATGACAAAGGATATGTTTAATTGCTCCTTCAATATAAAGTAATGGACTCATGATAATTTGATGATGACAAAAGATGTGGTTAACTAATTCAATGCAAATCTGATAGTTCAAGTAATTTCAGGTATACTGAAGTACTAATGAAGTCAACAGATCAGAGGAAGTTGTCAAGGTTTCTTGTCGACCAGAGTAGTAGTCATTGTCGACCAACGAATCCAACCAAACACAGTTCAAGCTATGTTTTCTCTGTACGCACTCTGGTTGTCGACCAGAGCCCTGCCCGTTGTCGACCACGAAGCAATACAAGCGAATCCAACTCTGTACAGACTTTTCCTCCGTACAGACTTTTCCTCTGTACAGACTCTCCTCTGTACAGACTTCGGTGGTTGACCAGTTACTTTTCCGCTGTACAGACTTCTGTGGTCAACCAAAGGTCTGCTCGTTGTCGACCACGGAACAGACAGAGCATCAGACAGAACTGCCATACATCTGGACATTGCCCCTTGTCGACCAGCGACAGGGCTATTGTCAACAATGAGCGATACGAGCGTCAGCCTGAAGAACCAGCCGTCTGGACAATGCTCATTGTCGACCAGAGACAGGGTCGTTGTCGACCACAAGCGGAACCGCGTCCAGAACCGAAATCCAACCGAATTCAGTTTCTGTTGAGAAAAACCTGCAGGTTGTTGCTGCAGGTTGTTGGCGGTTCAGATGATAAGATTCGCACGGGATTCAAGGAGAGAATCTTGCTAAGAACCGGTCAAATCTTTTCTAAGATTCTATTTAATCTTCTCCCTGTTTTTAGCGAGTAATCCAACAGGTTTTGCACTTGCGCGGGAAACAGCTTCGTGCTTAATAAGAACTGGTGCAAAAAGGAGAAGAGATAGAGAGCGGGGTGTGGAACATAGAGCAGAAGAAAAGGACACCCACGAAGATACTCTGAAAGAGAAAAGGAAGAGTGGCTCTCCAGCAATCAAGAAGCAGCAGAAGACAGAAGTGTTCTTCGGTGCTGCAGAAAGAAGACCTGGCTCAAGGCGTTGCAAGTTCCAGCAGCAAGGCAGCTGAAGGCATCCTGCTGGAAGTCCTACAGGGAGTCTTGCCTTGTTACCTATGTGATTGAGTCCCAAGCTGAACTCTTTAATTACTCTGCTTCAAAAGTCTATGTTCAGCTTGTTACACCTTTTTCTATTTATCTTTTCATTACATCAAGAGTCAAGCTGTGAGGCAGCGGAGTCAAGCTGTGAGGCAGCAGAGTCAAGCTGTGAGACAGCGGAGTCAAGCTGTGTGTCAGCAGGAACAAGCTGTGTGTCAGCAGGAACAAGCTGTGTGACAGCGGTGTTTGTGTGAGATCAGAAGTTCTCATTTAGTGAAGCCTTGCTCAAGTTGAGCAAGGGGTGGACGTAAGTCTCGGGAAGAGACTGAACCACCTAAAAATCCTGTCTTGTGGTTTTGCTTGTGGTGTGTGCTCTTATTACTGTTTGCTATCGCTATAGTTATCAGTTTTATCTTTGCAATCCATCGTTTGCTTAAGGTCTAGTTGATCCTTGGTTTATTAATTGAAAAAATGGGCTAGATCTATTCACCCCCCCTCTAGATCTATTCAGTCCGTACATAACACGTGGTATCAGAGCTAGACTCTCCGAAAATGTGGTCTAACAACCAGGAGAGACCTAGCGGACTGAACTCTAGAAGTCTAATGGCTGAGGGACACTCAGTGACTAGACCACCATACTTTGATGGAAATGATTACTCATACTGGAAAAATCGTATGCAGGTGTTCTTGAGAGCACAAGATCATGAGATGTGGAGAGTAGTGAGCCACGGACCCTATGATCTGCCCGAAGACGAGGATACCTGGACCAGAGAACAGGTCAGAAAATAACCATCAACTGGGGAGCTATGAATGTAATGCAATGCGCACTTCATCCCACGGAGTTCTCAAGAGTCTCACAATGTGCAACAGCCAAGGAGATGTGGGATCGACTCAAGGTCATCTATGAAGGTACGTCAGAGGTAAGGGAGACAAAAGCAAATATGTTAGTCTCAGAATATGAAATGTTTAGAATGAAAACTGATGAAAACATTTCTGATATGTATGCTAGACTAGTGCAACTAACAAATAGCTTAAAGAGTCTAGGGAAAACCTACAAGGAGCAAGAGCTAGTGAGAAAAATTTTAAGGTCCCTCACTCCTATGTGGCATACCAAGGCCACAGTCATTGAGGACTCAAAGAACCTCACTACTATGACTGTGGATGAACTAGTAGGTTCCCTAATGGCCTATGAGGTCAATCTAAAAGGAAAGGAAGAAGAGGGCAAGAAAAAGAAACAGCTAGCTCTGAAAACTAAAATAGGCACCTCTGAATCATCTGACACTGATGACTCATCTAGCACAGGTGAGGAAACTGGTGAGCTTGCCACGCTAACAAGAAAGTTCAGAAAGTTTCTGCGGAAGGAAGGTAAGGGATTTAAAAATCCGAAGGGCATGGTAAGAAGGTCACCCCAGTTTCAGTCTGACAAAACTAAAGCCTCATCTAACAAACTTGCCTGCTACAACTGCAGAAAATCAGGACACATGAAGGCTGAATGTCCAGAGGCTCCTAAGAAATCAAGCTTCAAGTGGAAAGGCAAGAGACCAAAGGCAATGATAAGCACATGGAGCGAGGAGGAGGAAAGCAGCGAAGAGGAAACAACCTCCGAAGAAGAAGAAGGAAACACATGTCTAATGGCCAAAGGAGACAGCAACGATCTTGAGGTAACCTCCCCTTTTCAAGATTTTTCTAGTTCAGATTGGGAAGAAGCCTATTCAGACTTACTTGATACATATGAAATAACAAGAAAGGAAAATAAAAGGTTGAAGAAGAAAGTTAATCAGCTCAATGATGACAGCAACCTAATTGCTAACAGAACTAAACTAGAATTGGAAATCACCACCTTGCAAAATAAGCTGAATCAACACAAGACAGATGAAGAAAATGTCAAAGAACTATTGGAAGAAAATGAGATACTAAAAAACACAATTGATGAGTTAAAACTAAAGACTCAAGAATATGAACAGCAAACTAAGTTAACTCAAGAAAGAAACAACTCACTCAAGGAAGAAAACAGTCAACTTCTGAAAGAAATAGAAAGAATCCAAAGTGAACTAAAAAACAAACAGGAAACATTGGAAAAAATGACTAAGGGTGAAGAAAACTTGAACGCGGTGTTAGGAATAAAAGTAAATTTTCAGAAAGAGGGGTTAGGATACAACCCAACAGCTAAAAAGGAATTTCAACTAAAAACGTTAAATGAAAAAGCTGACACAAAAGGAAAAGGCCCCCTGATAAACCTATATCAAAACAAACAAAAGGACATAGCTGAAAGTTCCTCTAAACAGACTAATGTCACCTGGGAAGAGAGGAATTCTAAAGGGAAAATGGTCAATCTACATCAGCTTAAAAACAACAGCCATATCAGACGAGAAGTTCAAATTCACAGAAGTCACCAGACAAACAGAGCATTAAATCATGTTAATAAACCCAGACCTGTAAAACAAGGTGTCTGGAAACAGGCTGGTCGACAACAGACTCCTCCTATGTCGACCAGAGGGTCTGCCAGAACAGGTACTGGCTTCGGGAGAAACCCTGGTCGACCACAGACATACCAGATGTCGACCAGACATACAAACAGAACCCATAACTTCTCTCAGCTGAAACAGAATGGAAATTGGAATTTAAGAAAATGGACTCAACATAGAGGAACATTAAATCAAAAGGAACACAACCTGAACAAGTTAAGAATCGAAAAGACAAACTGTTCTAACAAAGTTTGGGTTCCCAAGATGTTGTTACAGCAGTTTCATGATTTCACAAGCTATCTTGGACCCGGGTACCATTGGGGTCCAAAAGTTTCTGTGTAATTTGTGATGCAGGAATGTCAGGCAGTCATGCACAACAAGTGGTAAGACCGTTTAGTGCAAAAACTCCATGTAAAATATTCAAAGGTAAGAAACCATCCCTAGCTCATTTTAGAATCTTTGGTGCAAGGTGTTACATTCATAACAATGATAAGAAAGTCTTGGACAAATCTGAACCTAAGAGCAACTCAGGAATATTCTTGGGCTATTCTGATCGATCAAGAGCCTATAGGGTATTTAACACCAGAGATCAAGTGGTTGAAGAACCCCCTCATATTTCATTTGATGAAATTAATGATTTTGGCAAAAATGAACAGGTCAGCAAGAAGAAGAAGATGGGGAATTTCAGGATGGCAAAGAAAAACCGATGGAGAATGAAGAAGAACTGAATCAAGAAAGAAATCAAGGTAATTCTAATGACCAAACCGAAGGAGAGGTCAACTCAGGTAACAATCTTGAAAACTCAAGACTTCTTAGAGATCATCCCTTGGATAACATTATTGGTAGTAGTCATGATCCTAGGAAGACTAGATCTCAGCTCAAGACCATTAATGAACTAGATCAACTTGCCCTTGTGTCCCAAATAGAGCCCAAATCTGTAGTGAAAACCTTAAAGGTTGAATCATGGATAAGTGCCATGCATGAAAAACTAAATCTGTTTGAAAGAAAAGAAAATCAGTCGTTGTTTATGACTCTCTATCATTTCTGCAAATAGTTATGTCAGCTAAGTATCTGCTACTGGTAAGGTTGGGAGTTCAACTGATTACTGAAGCAAGCCTGCAAGCTCCTGGTACTGCTACTATTTAGCTCTGGTGGTCGACCAACGACCGGACAGTGGTCGACAACGCCATCAGGACAGGATACTGGATGGGTTCTGTGGCTGCGCAGATGTCGACAACAGATAGTCCCATGGTCGACAATGGATCTGTACGGAAGCAAATGTCCACTTTAGACAGGTTCCTGGTTGACACTAGTTCTGGTAGGGAATCTTCTGGACTGGTTAAACTGTTTGGACTCAGATTCATATTCACTCATTCATCATCATTCATACTTTCCATTCCCTGTGTCTGTCTATCTCATCCTGGCCAACATTTTTTTGATTCAGCATGGATTCACAAATTGAGGGGGAGTAAAAGTGTAAACTCATTCCTTGATGAAACATTGAATAACCTAACCATATCTTCCAATAAAATCACCAAGGTGATCAATAAGAGTAGAGGTTGAGTGTAGTAATGAGGATTTGGACTGTACTACTTCAATAAAGTCAAGCCATAACTATGATTCTGTCACATGATTTTGAAGACTTATGATTTTTAGTAGTGAGTCGGTTTCTCTACCTGTGCTAATTCTGAACAGTTAATATAAATCCAATAATATAGCATGAATGCACGTGGAATACGCCATAATTCTGTCTTCATGGTAGAGCAATGGATTGGATTCTGAGAAACTACTGCCTCCCATGTTAAAGAAAAAATTGGATGAAAAATAAGTGAGAGGCATGTGTGTCATGAAGAATCAATCTATCACTGCTGCTCTCAAAAATTATTGAGATTGGGCATACTGAGTAACTGGGGATATTGGCGTCTGATAAACGTATATCTTCACGGATAAAAGGTGTGTCCCAGTTAAAAGTGGAATGGTTAGGCATGCTAAGTAGCCGAGGTTTCTGGCGTGTAAAAAGCGTGTCTCCTCGTGTAGAAAAGCATGTGATAAACCTGACCACAGCCTTCAAAATGATTCCAAAAAGAAAATTTCAAAATTACTCAAACGACAGAAGAAAATGGTTGACCGAAGGCATGGCATGCAAAGAAAAGCTAAAAACACTGTTCAGCTCGCACTGTTAGTCAAACAGCCTCATGAAATCTATTATAAGTTTGAGAAGTCATATGGAGGAAAATTAGATATGGGGCGCAAGTTTATTGGTGCAATACCTTCAAATTCAATGAACCACAAGGCCCACTCTACTTGTTTACAAGGTGATCTCTGCTAAGAATGGATAGGTTAAATAAATGCTTCATTAAGGAAAGGGCGTACACTTCAATCAATTTCCCCAAAATTCAATTCGGCTGATTAAATCCTGACACTTCGTTTTCTTCATCAAGCTGTTTCTCTACCCCAGGATAAACACCCAGGAGTCTTCGTATTTCATTCTGCTCCACCACCTCCTTTCACATCCTGTTCGGAGTGATTATTTTTTTGATTTCCCCTCTTTTTGCTGTTGACAAAGGGGGAGAAAGAGTTTGTTGTCCTTGTGCCAAATAATGCCAAGTCTACTTATGGTTATGTTATTGTCATCTTACCTTCTCTATGGATGTCTTTGAATAACATATCTTTGAATAACATATCAAATGAATTGTCTGGCTTAAATAATTGCATGGTTTGTCACAATGACTCATGGTTGTCATCATCAAAAAGGGGGAGAATGTTGTGCATCCCTTTAGTTTTGATGATGACAAAGGATATGTTTAATTGCTCCTTCAATATAAAGTAATGGACTCATGATAATTTGATGATGACAAAAGATGTGGTTAACTAATTCAATGCAAATCTGATAGTTCAAGTAATTTCAGGTATACTGAAGTACTAATGAAGTCAACAGATCAGAGGAAGTTGTCAAGGTTTCTTGTCGACCAGAGTAGTAGTCATTGTCGACCAACGAATCCAACCAAACACAGTTCAAGCTATGTTTTCTCTGTACGCACTCTGGTTGTCGACCAGAGCCCTGCCCGTTGTCGACCACGAAGCAATACAAGCGAATCCAACTCTGTACAGACTTTTCCTCCGTACAGACTTTTCCTCTGTACAGACTCTCCTCTGTACAGACTTCGGTGGTTGACCAGTTACTTTTCCGCTGTACAGACTTCTGTGGTCAACCAAAGGTCTGCTCGTTGTCGACCACGGAACAGACAGAGCATCAGACAGAACTGCCATACATCTGGACATTGCCCCTTGTCGACCAGCGACAGGGCTATTGTCAACAATGAGCGATACGAGCGTCAGCCTGAAGAACCAGCCGTCTGGACAATGCTCATTGTCGACCAGAGACAGGGTCGTTGTCGACCACAAGCGGAACCGCGTCCAGAACCGAAATCCAACCGAATTCAGTTTCTGTTGAGAAAAACCTGCAGGTTGTTGCTGCAGGTTGTTGGGCGGTTCAGATGATAAGATTCCGCACGGGATTCAAGGAGAGAATCTTGCTAAGAACCAGTCAAATCTTTTCTAAGATTCTATTTAATCTTCTCCCTGTTTTTAGCGAGTAATCCAACAGGTTTTGCACTTGCGCGGGAAACAGCTTCGTGCTTAATAAGAACTGGTGCAAAAAGGAGAAGAGATAGAGAGCGGGGTGTGGAACATAGAGCAGAAGAAAAGGACACCCACGAAGATACTCTGAAAGAGAAAAGGAAGAGTGGCTCTCCAGTAATCAAGAAGCAGCAGAAGACAGAAGTGTTCTTCGGTGCTGCAGAAAGAAGACCTGGCTCAAGGCGTTGCAAGTTCCAGCAGCAAGGCAGCTGAAGGCATCCTTCTGGAAGTCCTACAGGGAGTCTTGCCTTGTTACCTATGTGATTGAGTCCCAAGCTGAACTCTTTAATTACTCTGCTTCAAAAGTCTATGTTCAGCTTTGTTACACCTTTTTCTATTTATCTTTTCATTACATCAAGAGTCAAGCTGTGAGGCAGCGGAGTCAAGCTGTGAGACAGCGGAGTCAAGCTGTGTGTCAGCAGGAACAAGCTGTGTGTCAGCAGGAACAAGCTGTGTGTCAGCAGGAACAAACTGTGTGACAGCGGTGTTTGTGTGAGATCAGAAGTTCTCATTTAGTGAAGCCTTGCTCAAGTTGAGCAAGGGGTGGACGTAAGTCTCGGGAAGAGACTGAACCACCTAAAAATCCTGTCTTGTGGTTTTGCTTGTGGTGTGTGCTCTTATTACTGTTTGCTATCGCTATAGTTATCAGTTTTATCTTTGTAATCCATCGTTTGCTTAAGGTCTAGTTGATCCTTGGTTTATTAATTGAAAAAAGGGGCTAGATCTATTCACCCCCCCTCTAGATCTATTCAGTCCGTACATAACAGAGACAAGACAAAAGGCTCCTTTCTTTTTATTCAAACAACCTGTTTGTACATCAGGAAGGCCGAAGCCAATAGATTACATGTCAAAAAAAAAGCAAAAGATCCATCTAGCACCGTCGTATGAGCCCATCACTCGGCTGACTCGGATGACCTTCCTGCGTCCAGCCACTGACTCTGCCTAGTGTGGAAACTGGCTCGGATAAAGGATAGTTGACCCCGTTGGCACGGGCAGCTCGAGACAAAGGTGACAGAGGGATTAAGAAAGAGAAGGCTACCTTCCAAGTTGAACTTGGAAGAGAAGGGGGAGAGGGAATGCATATGAAAGCATCTTCTCCGCTAAACTGCCAACTCTTTGGAAGAAAGAGAGTGCAGGCACCCTCCGAAGAGTGAAAGAAAGGAGGAGCAGAGCAGAAGAGGGAAAAAGAGGCTTCCAGAAAGAAAAAGAAACCAGCAGAGCTAGTTGAGGAGGCAGGGGAAGGCCCGAAAAGGATGGAGCTTAGTTGGCTTCCTCCTCCCATCCGTGAGGTGAGCAGGAAGGGACGGGCAGTAGGGATGTCTGATCCCCCCATCCGTCCTCCATCTCGCCCCCCTGCAAGCGTCGCCGGAACTGATAAAGGGAAAACGGCGTGCCTCCGCGCGTCGGCCCCTTTTCAAGTCTGTCCGCCGGCCGTCGACTCCTTTTCAAGTCCGGAGCAACAGGAACTCCCTGCCCCCCGTCGTTAGCAGCCTCCTCATCTGGAGCTTCCTCCATGCTCTGAATACCACGGCACAACGCAACGTGAAGAAGGAATGAGGAAAGACTGTCAGGGAAAACCCTAAGCGGTGGAGAGGAAGGGATGCCCTTCAGTCCTTTTATAGGAAAAGGGAGGCTACTTGCCTTAAATGATCTCCCCCTCGAAAACACGCCAGAAGGATTTCTCCCTACCAACGGTCACCTCAAACTTCTCGTCTTCCGCCCCAGCGGGACACACGAAGCGGCCAGGCATTTAAAGCGTGGTAAAACGGGAAGACACCCTATCAGACGCCCACCCAACCATCGTGCGAGATTCACGCAGAAAATATCGGCTCTTTCCAACAACCGCAGATACGCTGAACAAATTGTGCTCCCCCCCAAGAGTAATCTTTGGTCTCGTTTATATATAAAAACAAGAATAAGAGGAATAAAGCACACAAGACACACACATGAAAATAAGCTCTGGACAAGTTACGGTCATGAGCGGGCCGCCATGATGAATAAAACAGTCTGTACTGGGCAGCAAAGGTCAAAACTTGCCATAGGGACGAAGCCCAGCATTGAAGGAAGAAAACGGTCCTCATTGGGCCGCAAAAGACAAGGATGGTCCTGGATGGGCCGTTTCCCCAAGGAAGACGGTCCACAGTGACAACCGCAACTAGTTTGGGCCCAGCAAGACTAAAATAGTCTACTTGAAGGGCTCCCAGCCCGCCCGAGACATGGTGGAACCGAACCAGGGTCCAGCCCACACTTCTCAGGTCGAGTTAGAGACTATAGGTTGACTCAAACATGGCTAGATTGATGGACTTCAAGAAAAATCAACCAGCAGAACCTGGCACTTAGCCAGTTAGATGCGGTCACAAAAGAGCTGCTTTAGGGGTCAGGCGGTCATGTCTGGGCCGCAACCTGATGGTAGCGGTCCTAGAAGGGCCGCAATTAATAGGACAGTCTCGACTCCGGGCTGTGAAAACACGCCATTCGGTCAAGTCGATAAGTTCAGGTTTTTGGGGTACAACTCGCCCGGCGTCCTAGTGGGAATCCCAGGCTCGCGGGGGCTTACGGAGGTCTCGTAATGGAGCTCCTAGTCCGACAGAAGGAGTATCCGGTAGAGAGTCCCAACCATTATAAGATTAAGGGCTAATAAGACATTGGAAAATAGTGTATAACGGTCAGCCAGCACCGCCGGAGTGGTGTGACTGTCAAACAACCTAATATTTTTTTTCCTCAATTGTAATCAATGGATAATAACATTGAATTAACCAATTCACCATTTCGTCTTTTATTATGCATTTCAAGGAAAACAAATATGATGATACAATTATGGGTGAAAGTAAGATCTTGGCAGCCATGATCACAGTTTTAACAGTTATTGAAAATTGCTCCATATGATCCATTTATTTAGTGGGTTTCTCCCCTACTCATGTTGTCTAAACAGGATGAAACATAATTAATGAAAACAGATCTGTGCGTTAAAGGCGATCTGTCGAGGGCCACTAAACAAGGTTAACGGTCAAACAATAGACCCCTCTACGATACGATTTACAATTTATCATAATTGAAAATAATAGGCAGAGACGGTCTATCGAGCGATCACTCTACATAGAAACGGTCTAACAAGGGCCGCAAAGGGGCAGGGTGGTCCAATGAAAGAAATGGCCTATCGCGAGACCGCTAGGTTTTAGGGTGGTTCCTATTGTGACCGCAACCAGGTCGATGCGTCTGGTCTCCAGTGAACTCTGATAGACCCCCATTCTAGCAACAAATTCATGTGGGGTGATGCATAAAAATTGGGCAAAATAACCTTAATAAAAAGAGGACATAAAGGCGCATAACATGTCAAGATTACATGAAGTTTTAGCCTACCTAGCAACTGTGAGTGCTACGCGAGTCGGCCCGCTAGAGTGAGTCTGCTGCTCGAGTTGCTTGCTTGCGATTGTAGGTCGAAGGGCATTCGGTCTTGTGGCTGCCATCCCCAAGGTGGTGTCACATCACCATGGGATATGATGAACACTGGCGTCGCATTACGTCAGGAGTACTTTTTTTATAGACGGGTGAAATCCACGGGGCCATTACATGCTTTCTAGTTCATTCTTGTTACATGACTTTCTAGTACATAGCCTTTATGGTTATGAAAAGTACATTCTCATTCATGAAAAGGGCAATTTACATTCACATTATATTCTTGCTAGATCATTCTCTCACTCTACATGAATTCTCTAGTTTCTATGGACTCATGTTGATACTTTGGTTTTATGCTTATGATTTATCGCATTTTCATTTATCTTAACTTCTAGAGCTAAATTGTTGATTACTTAAACATTGCCTTCATGTTGATACGAAGATACCTACTTGGCAAATGTGCTCATTACCATACTTTTCCAATCTTTTCAGGAAATACTAGCGGGTCGGATTGATACTATACAAGTGGCGGATCCGAGAGTGACTAAAGTCAAGAGAGAAGCCTAGTAGTGTCATTATTTGGAACCATGATGTAATTTTCCCTTTATTGAGTCTAGTCTATCTTTATGTCAAATGAGAGTCAAACATTCAAGTACTTTGATTATTATCAATGAAAGTTGGGGTTTTGGTTAATTATTATGCATTCATTCTGATGTGTAGATGTGTTAGCGCTCTGATTATATTACTCGCTTGCGACGTACTAGCTGACTGTCCACGTTTTCCCTGAGTTGCTTCTGCTGTTCACATGGCTCGGGGCGTGACAAAAGACGTCACCTTACCTTCGAAATACGCAAGCCAACATTAGGGTTTGCACGGGTCAAAGTTGGGCCTATTTATAAAGTGTGCTAGGGTTTGAGGATTTAGATCCATCTTCGAGTCCTAAATTCAGGTAGGATCGATCCGCAAGAGTCTTAGACTAAGTTCATACGCTAGGTAGCTTCGAATCATAGGGATTGTGATGAGGAAAAATCAAGTTTTTTCACGTTTCTCATCTTCCATTCACAGAACATGGTTGCGGTCCGACCTGGACCGTTTCTTGGAAGTGGCGGTCTGGCGATAGACTGCCATCTTGCATAAATTCCAAATTTTTTGGATTTTCTTATTATCCCCCATTTATCCCTTTAATTGGCCTATTTATATCATTTTACATCTGTCACGCCCTGATGCGAAAAATCGGAATGCGGCAGTTATAATCAATCACGTCAATTAGAGCACACATTGTCACAAGAGACCAACTATCAAAATTGCCACAATTAAAAGTAAATAACTAAATTTTACTGATAAAAAGAGGAATATTTCATTACATCACCTTGTGGACTTGGCTAAGCAACCCTACATAGAGACTCAAATCCAAGTAGACCAAACAGAATTACAACTTCTTGTTGTGCCCCTTGTGCCTTGATGATATTGTGTAGTTTTGATGATAGCAAACACTATGAGTCATGTGAGATTAGAATATATAGATGTTCTACATGCAATCTCTACTTACATGGTTCAATGCATAGTTTTATTTTTCAATATACATAGTCTGTGCATACTTTGTTTACGCATTGAAAGTCGATGTGTGTACATTGCATCTGTCGGGACTATACATCGCTGCATGCTATCAAGTCTGTACAACCTCCGTTGTTTCACTCGACCAAGTCAGTGCAAGCACTATTCATCCATTAGCTCAGTTCGCAGCTAAGTCAGTACAGTCTGTATTCTTTATGCATGTACATAGTCAGTACATCTTTTTGCATCGTTGTGCTTCACGCATACACATAGTCAGTGCATCTTTTTGCATCGTTGTGCTTCACGCATACACATAGTCAGTGCATCGCTTTGCCTCGCGCATACACATATACACAAAGTTCGTGCAACTCTTTTTGCAGCATGAACTCAAGTCGATGCAACTTGTGTTGCTGCACGCGACTAAGTCCGTGCATTTGTGCATTCTTTACTCTATGAAAACAAAGTCTATACATTCTTCAGTAGCAAGTCGATGCATCTTTTGCTCCATGCACACAAAGTCTGTATATTCTCTGATGGCATGTCTGTGCATTCATCTTCATTGTACATACTTTCTTATATGCATACTGCATTATATGCATCAAGTCTGTACATGTCTCGATGGCATGTCCGTGCATTCATCTTCATTGTACATACTTTCCTATATGCACACTGCATTATGTGCATCAAGTATGTACAGGCTTAGATCAAATTTCGAACTAACTCAGTGCATCCTTTTCTCTCCTCTTTCAGATCAATTCAAGTTGGTAACTAGTCTGACCTGATAGAATATCTTCTCAAGGAGCTTAAGAAGGGCACGTGATCCAAGAATGGAGGAAGTGCCAGGATCGTGACACGTGTATTGCAGCAGGCTGAAATGCTGCCACGTGGTCAAGGCGCTAGGGCGGGAATTCGAGGAAGACACACGCCCACCTATCTGCTGCTACTATAAAAGGAAGGTTTCTCCATCTGGAGAGTGAGGATGGTGAAGTGTGGTGATCGTGAATATACTTCAGAGGAGCAGAAGCAGAAAGAAACTGCACGATCCAGAGAGAAGAAAAAAGAAGAAAGAGAGAAGAAGAGAAGGAGAGAGTTGAGAAAGAAAGAGTGAGCAGTAAAGAAGAAGAAGAAGAAGAAAGACTGATCGAGAGTTTAGAAGAAGAAGAAGAGAGTCATCTGAAGCTTTGTCTCTACTGGACCGTGTATCAAATCCAGGCCAGTCAGCTCTTTGAGAGCCACTTTGTGTTTTATCGTCTATAGCTTTCTGTTGCTGTGTCCTTTCCATATTTTATTTTTCTTTTTACCTTTTTTTCAAGCTGTTTGTCAGTAGAGCAAGCTGTGTTGTTCAGCGGACAGAGGAGGATTCCTCTGGACGGGTTAAGCTGTAGTCCCCAGCGGTTGCCGAGGTGTGGTATCCTCTGGACGGGTTAAGCTGTAAGCCCCAGCGGATGGCGAAGCTGTAATGCCCAGCGGTCAAGTTGTTAGTCAGCGGTTTATAGGCAAGCTGTGTCGCCCAGCGGTTTTCAAGCTGTTTAGCAGCGGAATCCACACTCTGGTTTGAGTGTGGGGTGGACGTAGGTCTGGAGGATCGAACCACCTTAAAAATCTTCTGTGCAGTGGTTTGATTGTCTATTGTGTTTCGCTAGATGCATGCTTAGGCTCGATGTGTT
The DNA here is from genome assembly GCA_022559845.1 of Amorphophallus konjac. Classification (NCBI taxonomy): domain Eukaryota; kingdom Viridiplantae; phylum Streptophyta; class Magnoliopsida; order Alismatales; family Araceae; genus Amorphophallus; species Amorphophallus konjac. The sequence continues at coordinate 180,792,388 of CM040122.1, forward strand.
CTTTCATCTAGTGAGTGGTTTATTCGCACACCGCATATTTGATTGGAATTAGGTTTGCACACTAGCGCATATAGAGTAGATCAGAAGTTCAGATTATCTGATCTTTCATTCTCGCTAGAAGAGAGCACCTGTGTCATACAAGGCACCTATTTATGTTAATTCCTCATCATCGTTCTGTTACAGGCTTTAATCGGACAATATTTTAAAGGGGAGATTCATTCACCCCCCTCTGAATCCATTGCACCGATCCCAACAATTGGTATCAGAGTAGGTCACTGATTCATAAGATCCAACGATCTGCAGTGGATCCTGCTATTTTCGGTGCCTTGATTGATTGTGTAGATTGTCTAGCATCTCGTTTAATTGTCATGGATTTTGTGCCTGAAGTTCCAATGTTCGATGGATTGTATTTCTCTGACTGGCATAGAGAGTTTAGGGATTACATGAATTTCGTAGATTCAAATCTGCTGATTTTGATTGAACATGGACCTTATAATATACCAGTGAATAAGTCAGACTGGAATATTGGTCACGAGTTGATGAATACTTAAAATAGAAAAGCCCTGAAAATGTTGAAAGGGGCTATAAGGGCTAATCTACTTTCATGTGTGACTAAGTGCAGGAATGCAAAGGAGTTGATGGATGAGCTGATCCTCAGATATGGTGAAGAGAACCATAAGTGCCTTATGACAAAGGATCAAAGCAGTGATCAGTCTGATGACTCTTCATCAAAAGTAAACTCCGAACCAGAACAAAATTCATTGGATGAACTGATTGAGATGCATGATAATTTGCTTGACAGTTATAAATCTTATAAACGTGAAATGAAAGAGATGAAAAAGGCCATGTTGCATGAAATTAGAGAGTTGAAATGTGAAAACGCCAACCTAAAAGGAAGTCTGAAAATAAGTGAAAATTCATGCAATAAATGTGATTCTGTTAAAACATTAAATAATGATCTCCTATCTGAACTTAGGCTGCAAGAGCAACAAGTTGTGTCTCTTAAAGGAGAGATAGAAGATCTGAGGAATAGAAATTCGGAACTTGAGTTGCATGAACAATAATTGATTGAAAATCTGAAAGCTATGAATCAAGATAGTTTGATTGAAGAAAATTGCAAATTGAAAGATCAAAACAAAAGACTAATGGTTCTGAACAATGTCATGTCAGAAAAATGGATATCTATTAAAAAAGGGAAATGTGCTGTAAAGGAAGTTGATGCTGATAATGAACAAAAATTTGTACAGGAAATTGAAACTCTGAAGAGCCTAAACGATGCACTGCATCAACAGATCATTTCCTGTGAAACTGAAATTGCAAGCTATGAATTAAGCATTACCTCCTTGAACTCTGAAATTCAGGATCTTAAAAATTCACTGACCAAATTTTTTCAAGGAAAAGATAACCTAAACAAGATCCTCGGTGTTAAAACAAATTTTCAAAAGGAAGCCGTACATATTTCCTCTGTAGAGTCAAGCTGCAACAAATGCTCGGTTCTGCGAGAACGTAATGAGGAACTCTACAGTGAAAATGAATGGTTGAATAAATAAATTGCCTCATTTAAAGAGGATCACAAACATTTGCTTGCTGAGAAAATTATAGTAGAAGAAAGAAAAGAGGAACAAATTGAGAAACTAGAGTTGATGTCCAGTAATGAAAAATGTGATGAAGAAGTTAAGAAGCTGACCAAAGAAAACACTGAACTGAAAGCTGAAGTTGAAAAACTAAAGTGGTTAAACACTTGTTCGTCTGAAAAACTTCTCACCATAGAAAAAGGAAAAACTGTCCGTGATGAAGAATCACAAATTTTGAATAATCTGGAACAAGAAATTGAAAAGTATAAAACTGTAAATAAAGTTCTAAGCGAATGTGTTAATTACAGTGAATAGGAGATAGCCAGTTATGAACTTCACATTACTTCTTTGGAAGATAAAATTCATGATCTGGAAAACTCAACATCCGAGTCCACTAAAAATAAAGGAAAAAATGAAAGTTGTCATGAAAGGAGAGGATGATAATTCAAAAAGGGGGATAAGTTGTAGTTCTGATGTTAAGGAAATTACTAGAAACCAGCTACACACAACTTTTGTGCGAAGCTCTGATCTAGCTGGTACCTCAAATCAATCCCCAAAACAAAGTAAAGGTCAGAAATCACCTTCATCATCTGAATTTCAGTTCAAGGTTGGGAAGAATGAAAAATAAACAAAAATTGTTAAGAATAATCAGAAATTGAAGAAGAAAAGTCAAACGAAGGAGGTAAAGACTGTTCATGTTCATGCCCTAAAATCTGCTAGCTCGGTTGAATCTGATGGGTCAATGCACACTGCTCATGCCCATTTTGCTCATTCACATGCATCCAGTCAATCTGTTAGTAACCATGCCACCAGGAAATCACAGGTGTCATGTCATTACTGTGGTAGGCATGGTCATTACATGGATGACTGTAGTGAAATGAAAAATGATGATATGATACATAATACATTTTTTATAAATCATCATCATAACCCCAAAAGAAACGAGTTTGCTTCAAACCAACACATCATCTATTATAACTGTAACAGACGGGGTCATAAAACTGTTGAGTGTTGGTTTGGGTCTTCATGGGGAAACAATGACTCAAGAGGCAAGCACCTAAGGTGCTTCGAGTGTGGGAAGCATGGCTATACAGTCAAAGACTATTGGCATGCCCAAGGAAGCCATGTTAATGATAAATTTTTTAAATTCTCTGCCAAAAGACCTGTGAACTTTTCATGTTTTAACTGTGGCAAGTCAAGTCACAAGTATGCTGAATGTTGGTTGTCAGACAATAGGAAACAAAATGTCCATGCGAATAGCAGGAAACTTCATGCTCATAATCATAAGTCTCAAGCTGCTGTGCATCATAGGACCAGAAAACATGCTGTCTTATGCAGCTATTGTGGTAGAATTGGACATTCCATGACTAATTGTCATTTGATGGACTTTGATGACAATGTTGCTAAAAGATTGTTTAGAACACCTGTTAGGGCTAATACAGGACCCAAGGCGGCTTGGGTTCCTACAGGATCTAAATGATTGTCTTGCTACAGGTGTGCCTTAGAAGCTGATGAATAAATGGGTTAATAATCCTAGGCACTTAAAAATGTAACCCCCAAGGTCCTACACTTCAGGTTAGTTCTGAAAACTATGTTTAAATTCTATCTTCTGAATTTGTGTGCTCCAGATGCTTGCATATCATGACAATTCCGCTTGATGAATGCATTATACATCCTTGTTATGATACATATTTGTCAAATTCCCTGCATAATGATATATGCATATAGTCAGGGGGAGTTTACATGTCCTTGCACCATATAGTTAATTGCATTGCATGTCCTTTATATTGAAAAATCCAAAAAGGGTTGATTTATTGCATCTAGATAGGGGGAGCATTTGAGACTCATTAGTCTTCCACATCTTGAACCATTCCAAATCCAGTCACTCAAATCTTTCTCGAGTTGAACTAGACTTCATTATTGTCAAGCTGATCTGTCTGTATTCCAGACTCATCTACTGAAATTGATTCTGCTCTGCATATATTTGATGCTCTTCTCTCCTGCTATCATTTGCTCTACCAGCTTGCACCTGTCAAAAGTTGGTCTGATTAATCTGGTTCTTGTTCCAGGAATGATAAGTTGTTCAGTAGCATTGATTGGACTGATCTGAGATTCTTATGTTGTGTACCATGTTTTAGTCTGATTTTTTAAAAGAAATTCCTATCATATAGGTTCAAGAATGTCTACAGATTGAGACTGATATAAGTATTAATGTGTTCTCAGATTTGCATTCAAATGTATTGAAAGTATCTGAATGAAGAGTTTTAATAAATTTTAACCAACTGTGTCTTGATACCCTAGACTCAATCATCTGTAATATGAAAATGTGATATCTAGGCTACTTTGGTAGAGATTCATAGAGTGAGTATTGTCTTTAAACATTAACCTAAAAAATGTTGACTAAAAGGACACTGAATTCAGAGCAATGACTTGGTCACTGAGAAACTGGATACTCTATCAATGAAATAGAGTAATTCTATGTCATGAAGTACCATAGCTATCTCTGGTGAAAATCTATTGAAAAATCTGACAGAGCAATAGCATATCTGTGTTGAGTAACTGGGGAGTCTGGCCTCTAATCAAGGTGTATCCTCATGTAAAAAGACACTTCTATTGCTAACTCTGCTCTCGAAGTTGAGAGGCAATGAAAGTTATCACACTAAGTAACTGGGTCACCTCACCTAAGACGTGTTGTACCTCATGTTGAAAGGTGTTGATCAACTTAAATTGCTTAGGAAAAATGATGTGCTGATTAAAAAGTAAATATTTTGCAACAACAGTCAACTCTTGTTCTTGTAAGGGTGTCTAATCTCAATACTGCTCTATGTGACTCTCAAAGGAGTCATCGAGTTCATTTGAGTAAGATGGAAGATTGTTGTTCTTGAGTACTGCTTGAATAATTGGTTCACCTTTATTAAAACCTACCTTCAGATATGAGTATTGAATTTAATTGACAAATCTTGTATACATCATGGTTAAATCAGTTGGGTCATGTCGATTAATTCATAATCCCCTATGATAGGAGAGTCTCTCCTTATGAAGACTTATTACTGTGGTACTTGCCATACATTTTCCTCTGATCAGGTTCACCTGTGACAACTTATTTATCATGTCAACTCACCTGTTGAAAATCATGTGCCTTGCTTGCTGTTATTTACTCCTACCCTTGGCTACATCTACTTCATTTACATCATTGTTTCACTCTCCACACTGTTGGAATCTTCCATCTTGTTTCTATATCTCTGACGAATGACTCTCTTTCACCTGCATTGTTCTGCCCATACAAATGTAAGGTGTGCCATAACCAATTTTGCTTCAGAATTCTTATGGTGGTGGATTCCAGATTGATTCATTGGATAACCAGAGTTCATCCCTGTGGATACATCCTGTGCTTGCATTTTTGATTCCTTTCATGCTCTCAGGAGGAGTTCTGGGCATTATAGATATTCATGATTATGTCAAAGGGGGAGGACTGTTTTACACAAGGGGGAGAATAGGTTCATGCATTATATTATTTTTCACGCAAACTACCTTCTTTTTGATGAAGTCAAAGGGGGAGAATAGTTTGACATGAGCTAGTATGACTCATAATGTCATAGTGTTGCCATCATCAAAAAGGGGGAGATTGTTGTGCCCCTTGTGCCTTGATGATATTTTGTAGTTTTGATGATAGCAAACACTATGAGTCATGTGAGATTAGAATATATAGATGTTCTGCATGCAATCTCTACTTACATGGTTCAATGCATAGTTTTATTTTTCAGTATACATAGTCTGTGCATACTTTGTTTACGCATTGAAAGTCGATGCGTCTACATTGCATCTGTCGGGACTATACATCGCTGCATGCTATCAAGTCTGTACAACCTCTGTTGTTTCACTCGACCAAGTCAGTACACTCGACCAAGTCAGTGCAAGCACTATTCATCCATTAGCTCAGTTCATAGCTAAGTCAGTACAGTCCGTATTCTTCATGCATGTACATAGTCAGTACATCTTTTTGCATCATTGTGCTTCACGCATACACATAGTCAGTGCATCATTTTGCATCGTTGTGCTTCACGCATACACATAGTCAGTGCATCATTTTGCATCGTTGTGCTTCACGCATACACATAATCAGTGCATCACTTTGCCTCGTGCATACACATATACACAAAGTTCGTGCAACTCCTGTTGTAGCATGAACTCAAGTCGATGCAACTTGTGTTGCTGCACCCGACTAAGTCCGTGCATTTGTGCATCCTTTACTCCATGAAAACAAAGTCTGTACATTCTTCAGTAGCAAGTCGATGCATCTTTTGCTCCATGCACACAAAGTCTGTATATTCTCTGATGGCATGTCCGTGCATTCATCTTCATTGTACATACTTTCTTATATGCATACTGCATTATATGCATCAAGTCTGTACATGTCTCAATGGCATGTCCGTACATTCATCTTCATTGTACATACTTTCCTATATGCACACTGCATTATGTGCATCAAGTATGTACATGCTTAGATCAAATTTTGAACTAACTCAGTGCATCATTTTCTCTTCTCTTTCAGATCAATTCAAGTTGGTAACTAGTCTGACCTGACAGAATATCTGCTCGAAGAGCTTAAGAAGGGCACGTGATCCAAGAATGGAGGAAGTGCCAGGATCGTGACACGTGTATTACAGCAGGCTGAAATGTTGCCATGTGGTCAAGGCGCTGGGGCGGGAATTCGAGGAAGACACATGCCCACCTATCTGCTGCTGCTATAAAAGGAAGGTTTCTCCATCTGGAGAGTGAGGATGGTGAAGTGTGGTGATTGTGAATATAATTCAGAGGAGCAGAAGTAGAAAGAAACTGCAAGTTCCAGAGAGAAGAAGAAAGAGAGAAGAAGAGAAGGAGAGAGTTGAGAAAGAAAGAGTGAGCAGTAAAGAAGAAGAAGAAGAAGAAAGAGAGATCGAGAGTTTAGAAGAAGAAGAAGAGAGTCATCTGAAGCTTTGTCTCTACTAGACAGTGGATCAAATCTAGGCCAGTCAGCTCTTTGAGAGCCACTTTGTGTTTTATCGTCTACAGCTTTCTGTTGCTGTGTCCTTTCCATATTTTGTTTTTCTTTTTACCTTTGTGTCAAGCTGTTTGTCAGTAGAGCAAGCTGTGTTGCTCAGCGGGCAGAGGAGGATTCCTCTGGACGGGTTAAGTTGTAGTCCCCAGCAGTTGCAGAGGTGTGGTATCCTCTGGACGGGTTAAGCTGTAAGCCCCAGCGGATGGCGAAGCTGTAATGCCCAGCAGTCAAGCTGTTAGTCAGTGGTTTATAGGCAAGCTGTGTCGTCCAGCGGTTTTCAAGCTGTTTGGCAGCGGAATCCACACTCTGGTTTGAGTGTGGGGTGGACATAGGTCTGGAGGACCGAACCACCTTAAAAATCTTCTGTGCAGTGGTTTGATTGTCTATTGTGTTTCGCTACATGCATGCTTAGACTCGATGTGTTCTTTCATCTAGTGAGTGGTTTATTCGCACACCGCATATTTGATTGGAATTGGGTTTGCACACTAGCGCATATAGAGTAGATCAGAAGTTCAGATTATCTGATCTTTCATTCTCGCTAGAAGAGAGCACCTATGTCATACAAGGCATCTATTTATGTTAATTCCTTATCATCGTTCTGTTACAGGCTTTAATCTGACAATATTTCAAAGGGGAGATTCATTCACCCCCCTCTGAAGCCATCGCACTGAACCCAACACTTCCAACTCGACTCCACTACACAACTGACACCTCCATGCTACGATCATCACATGACCCAACTTCTAGACTGGCTTGCTCCAAGCTTCACTCGTGCCCATCCCCATCAGTTTTAGTATCCTCATCAGAGCTACCTGAAAGGGGTGGAAAAACTAGGTGAGTAAACGCTCAGTAGGTTCTATAACTGGCGATGTATAAGTGATTAATCAATTTAATAATGTCATGCTATAATGCCTCAAATAAATAAACAATGAGGATCACAAAAAGGATGTGAAATGCAAGGAATAGCAAGTGATAGAACAATGTATAATAGTATTTCATGAATTGGCCGTATCAAGCCTGCAAGTATAACAAGTCACATAATTGTTGTAATTATATAAGAGAGAACGTCATAGACAACATGCTAGCAAGTACTCGATGCAATGCCACACCTTGTCATTAAAAACTCCCCGGGGCACAAGTACTTTCGGGCGCTCCTCCCAGGACCAGACCGGGCCCTTTATGATGCGTTGGCATTGAGTGGTGGATCAACGATCCCAAGTAACGTCTAGACATTCTTATAATTCGGCCAAGATTTCCAAGGTTAAGCTTATGTAACCAAGCTTTAAGAACAAGTACATTACAATAAATAGGAATGGCAATCATAAGAACCTGACCTTGGAAGCCAAGATTCACTGAAGGAAATTATGACCAGGACTGGGTAGTAACCGGAAGGTTACCAAGCTGCTACAACACACAAGGATCACGAAAAATGGGTTCAAGGACAAGCCACGGTTATCGCCGAGCCGCTACTATGAGAATGCAGTTAAGGAAGAACCGCTTTTGGGCTGGCGTCGACCCAATGGACCGATGGTTCGACGTACATAGGCAGGAAGTGAAGATGCGGTTTCAGGAGAACGGCTTTTAGATGGAGACGGTTCAGGAGGAACCGCTTCTAGGCTAACAAGCAGAGAGGTTTAGGTCGACCCAAACAACACCCTCAGTTGACCTGGGGTCTTGGATAGGCTGAAATAGAGTTCATCCTACCTAACCTTAGTCAATTGAGGTGACATAGGCTGACCTGATCAAGTTAAGTTGACTTTGAACAAGGTGCAGTCGACTGGGCAAACTGGCATGTAGGCCAGAACAGGAGTCAAACGCGGTCAGGATTTGACCTCTACCGCATGGTAGTAGTTTATTCAGAACCGCATTTAGGTCGAGACTGGGCAGAATAGTCCCAAGTCTGGACTACCCAAAAATGCAATCCGGTCAAGTCGTTCGGTACAGGCTTTCAGGGTACAACCTACTCGGTGTCTTAGTGGGAATCCCAGGCTCACGGAGGCTTACGATGGCCTTGTAATAACGGTCCTAGTCCGACGGAAGGAATATCCGGCGGAGAGTCCCGATTATCACAAGATTGAAGGTGTAAAATGTAAAAAAAATGGTATGAGTGGTGAATCATTACCACCATAGTGGCATGACCCTCAAACAAGCCTAGTAATTTAATCAAGAACAACAAGTATATTGCAAGATCTATCATGGTTATGATCAGATTGAGCTGTGTTGAATCTACTAGTTTTGCAGGGTACAATCATGAGATAATAATGAAAATCGAGGGATCATGATGTGAATAAACTTAAAAATTAAAGATTCGTTCATAATCTTTACTTATTACATGCATTTCTAGCCTTGGAACATGCTGTCCACGCAAGATAAAGCATAGGGAAAACACAACGTTATAACAGAAATCAGAGCGATGACCGCGGTTAGGAGACAACCGCTAAAGTATTGTAGCGGTCTGTAAATGACCGCGTTTAAGCAATTTTGACCAAAATTTAAATTTTCCACAGCCGGAAGGCCGCGGTTGGTCGTGAAACCGTGGCTCCCATGTAGCGGTTTCTGTTAAACCGCGTTATGGAGACCGGGTTCCGCTCTGACAGTCCTTGATAGACCTTAGGAAAAGCCATCATAACTTGCGGTATACTCTATGAAATTTGGACGTTTTGCTATCAATGGAAAGAGGACAAAAAACCGCACAATATGGATATTTTTAATTAGAGTTTAGCCTACAAGAATCCTACCTTAGATCAATCTAAAAGAAGGGAACACTACCAAAAACCCTAACTCAACGTGCCTTGGTTAAAACCTAATCATGATCGCTATACTTAATAGAAATTGGGCTATTTGGTATCAAAAGAAAGAGGACTCGATGACGCACACGATGGTATATGTTAATCAGCATTTGGCCTAGAAGAACCTAGTATAAACTTGAGATAAAAAGGGACGATGACACTGGAACCGCAGACGAATCCTTCTCCTTCCTCGCCGCACCACGACCTCGATCGCTTGCACCGGCTGCTGCTATGGCCAAAATGGGGTTCTCGAGAGTATTGGGCATCGATTTATAGGGCTAGGGTCGATACTAGGGGCGTGATATGGATGGGGAATAGTCGTGGAGTTTCCTCCGCGTGATATTCACAGTTAACGAATTCAACGAGTCAATCTTCAAAATTCTGGCGGCTAGGGTTAGGGTTTCGCATAGGAATCGAAGGGGAAATGGGCCTCTTGGTTTGGCCTCTTGATTGGGTCTGGATTGATCCCGTAAGAGCTCAATTTGGGCTCGAATTTGGTGGATTAAGATTGTTCTATCTAAAACTCCGAGATAACCCAAAACCTCTAATTTTGGGCTTAATTACATTTTTCTTTAGGGTCGATCCAAAAGACAAACTTGCAATAAATTTAGTCCTCTATGTGATCATGAATTTTTCATATTTTTATAAATTGGTCAAAATTCAACCTAAGAGGAAATCAATTTAATATTAAGTAAAATTCCAGATTGCTACACAATTTATTATTTGAATAAATTCGGGATACTACAAAATTCATAAATTACCCAAATTACATTTATAGTAATGGGCTTGGACCTAAAGGCCTTGGAAATTGGTCTATGGGCCCAATTTAAGTGGGCTTACCTATTTGGTTCATTGATAGGGCCTAGGGATTAATTTAGTTAGTCCATAATTTATTTTATTAGCCCATTGAGCCTATTAAATACTTAATAATTATATTTAATCCCCAAAAATTCCTAAGAAATTCCCAGATGTTACATTTTCTGCTATGTTTCTCTCGAGGCCAGAGAGGATATCATTGAGGGCCCACACGATCAAGTTATTGGAGAGGGGAATCATTTTCCCTCCAAAAGGTGTATTCTAGAAGGTAGATTTGTACACCAGGCTCCAAATGATTGGACCTCGGATCATGAGCCGGAAGTAGGTCCCACTGCTTAATCAGAGATTCGTCGCATAGGGTGCATCGACGCAATGCCCTTCACTGCGTCGACTCATTGTTCATGCAACTGGATGAGATCTTCCTGAAAGGCACGGTTGCGTCAACTCCAAGATGTTATTGCGTCGACGCAATTGTTCTCAACACTTAGAGAGCAACTCTCTGGATTTTGGTTTACTTCTTCTACTACGTCTATGCACTGAGACTTTGCATCGACTCAATCTTGATGTTTTGCACTTCTTTTCTTCTGCTGCGTCGAAGCAATGAAGCTCTGCATCGACTCAACATACTTGAGCACTGAAGTCTTCTTCTTCATTTCATTCACACACGCATTAGTCTACTGACATATACTTTGGTCGACTGATTTTATCTATTGATCCCATAAGAAGATATAAAGTTAGATATTTGGCAACAACATTTTGGTCTTTAAAATTATCTTTATCAAGTACTCATTTTCAAAAGAATTTGAAAAAACCATATTCCAATTATTCATAGTTAGGCATCATCAAAACTAGAGACACAACAGTCCATACCGATGGTTAAGGTCTAGTGGAGTAGACGTGGAGTTGAGGAAGCCACGTGGGAGTCAGAAGAGACGATTAAGAAGAAGGACCTCGAATTATTGTCAGGTCAGTGTCTATGATTATCCTTTGTTTCAATAAGTTATGTGAATTTTGGATCAAATTCCTTAAAGTGGGGGAGAGTGTAGCAACCCGAATTAAAATAAGATTAATTAATTGCCTTCTCAATAAGAAAAAATTTAAGAAATAATAAAAATATGAAAATTATATGTCCCTGTAGAGAAAATAATTTCTAATAAAATTGTCAAAGTGGAAAACACCAAAAGAAAATTCAAAATAGGTTTATTGGCCCAATTTACAGTATTTTTGGGTTAACTCGGAGTTAGGAAGAACCAACCCCCAATTAGCTTAATTAGACCCTAATTTGAGACCTAATGGACTCAGATCGAACCCTAAACCCTTGGCCCATCTAGGATAGATGTTTTCCCTTGAAAACCCTAACCCTAGAGCCTCTAACTTTGGATGGCGGCATTTGAATTAGTCAACTGTGATTCTCTCGTGGGTTTTTCTTCCTGACCTTCCTAGATCGAAACCAAGACTCTAGGGGCTCCAAGAGCTCATTAAATTGGAAGCCACGTGATGCGGGACGAATGAGGGACTCGATGTCAAATGATGCGAACCTTGGACTCTATGTGACGACACGACTAATTGGACGACGCGACTAGCAACTACACGACCGTTAGAGCTACCTCGGCTCGACACTAAGAGCTCCTACGGGATATATGCCTTAAACAGAAATGCGAGCTCACTCATCGTCCCAAGCGAGGGAAACGCGGATCCGCGCGGTTGAGAAACCGGCAGAGTCAAGGGTGGTCAAACTCACTTCCGTGCTCGGATAGAGTCACTGGACGGGTTCACTCTCTTTCTCACAGCGGTGATTAAAATGATTTAACGAGCTCGAATTCGAACACACTCATGCACCTGCATATAATCATATACTAAACAACCAAATGCTGAGAAGGAGAGATCATTACCTCCACGCTCCGGGCGTGGGGAAGATAACCCTGGCCAAGATCGTACTCCCGGTTAAGACAATTATCAATAAGTACAAAATTAAACCCACTCCACGCAGGGAGGTAACAGGTAGCATGTAGGACCCAGGATGATCGATCTTGGGTTGACGGGCAGCATTTTGAACCACTCTGATGGTGCTGGCACGCTGCTACTTGATGCTGGCCGGATGGCGCGGGCTGACGGTGGTGGGGACCACGATCTACTCGGGCGATCGACAGAGGCGGGGTTGGTCCCGTTGTGAAGGGGACTCCTGGAGGGACGATCCCTATGAGAGGGATGCACTGGTTCGCCTCGTGGAAGGCGAGGAGGTCCGACTAGGGAACGTTGTTGCTTGCTGTCTACGAACATGTTCTACAGTTTCAAGGTTGCGCGACCCGGCGATAAAAATTACTGCGACCAGCTCCGATCTCGGAACGTCGCGAAACCAGCGCTGCTGCGAAGTTGACTCTAAACCCTTAAACCCTCTAGTGTTATAGAAATTTTGTAGTGGTGGGATTTTCCATGGGGGAATTTAAAACAGGAAAGGTTCATGTCTACGATCTGACTGGGTAGATTGAGATCTTCCTGAAGAAGTGAGTTGACTGAGGTTGAAACTTTGGATCTGGGAGATGATATTTTTATGGAAGCTAGAGGAAGAAGTAAGGAACACGAGGATATTTTTTATATATTTTTCAGAGGTGGTTTGATATGGGAATTGGATTTTATAACTGGGATGGGTCAGATCTGGACAATAGGGGGCAGAACAGATGTTGGATTTTTACAGAGGTATTTTGGATGAGAAAGAAAATTCCTAAAATAAAAAAAAATATGGAAGATGGCTTAGGTGGATAGAAATCTCAATACAAATTTCAGCTCGATCTGAAATTGGAAAGGAGATCTAAGGGGTGAAGATAGGGGTTGCTAGAACACAAGTCTACATAGGGGCAGATTGTGTAGGCTGTGGGAATTTAAAGGGAAATGTGGGAAAACGAAGTGGGAATAATGGGATGTGGGAACAACCATGGGAACTCACCCTCAAAATTTTAGCCTCGTCAGATCTATGGGCTGAGAGCTAAAATTCGGCCTTCAGCTTGCTGTTCCGTGATGGGTAGAACTCTGGCAACGGGCAATGGTGGTGCATCGGCGGCTCGATGGCGGCGGCGGCGGCGACGGCGGTGCTGCTCTTCGCACTCTGATAAGGGAGGCTTCACACCTCAGAATGGCAGCCTTCACAGCTTCAAGGGGAGGGAGAGGAGAGAGAGGGGGGTGGCCTTGGCCTTTGGAGCAAAAATGCTGAATTTCTTCTATTAATTATGGTGAAAATAGAAAATACAAGTCTTTTATATGAATTGGGAACCCTAGATAAATGACTAAGACTACCCTTAGATCTAGGGTTTGAGAGGGGTACATTGGGGATGCCAAAATCCATTTTTCCCCATGTGGTCAAAGCCAAAATAAAAAAAATAGCCTAATGGAGACAAAAGAGGGGGCGCCCCCTTAAAGAAGGGAAATGGAATTTCCCTTCCCTTGGTCCAATGGTCCAAGTCCAAGGTGGACCATGGGCCAGCCCCTATAGGTCCCTAGAAGTTAGGTGGCCCAATGGGGAAGAGGGTGTGGGGGCCCGCCGGGCCCAGGTGGCCCTTTTTTACAAAGAAACCCATTTATTCATCCTAATTACACTCTATTAACCCCAAATAAAACCAAATAAGCACACATTACAAACCAAATGAAAACCCAATAAATACTAAAAATAGTAGGACTCAAGACAGAGACTCCAAACTGTCTCCAAGCCATAGGGATGCCTGTGTAGCTCGAGTGGTGCTGCGCGTTCGGTACCGCCGACTCGCTGACTCATGCTTCTCGCTCTCTCTGGTGTCCGCACCAATTCTCCCCAGGTGGGAGAAACTCGACCCTATCGAGTAAGGGTCTGGATCGCTCTGGTAGCGCTCTAGTATGTCCGGATCTATCCTCTGCAACTCTGCCCGGGTGATCCAAGTATCATCGGTGGCGGGTCACCCTCTCCATCGCACTAGGTAGCGCGGGTAGGATCCACTCCTGGTAATAGTCACCTGCTCATCCAGTATATGGTCTATATGCTCACGCTGCCATGGAAATGAGGCCGGTGGTGGACACTCAGGTGTAGGGTCACTCTCAAGGGGAGGAGATGGCTCAAAAGCCTCACTAGGGAGCACCGTTGGGTCCCTATAAGCAACTAGATCCGACACATTGAAAGTAGAGCTTATCCCATATTCCTCGGGCAAGTCTACAACATACGCATTGGATCCGACGCGTTTCAACACTCAGAATGGACCGGCTCCGCGAGCTTGCAATTTCTTTACGGTTCCATAGGAAAACCGTTCAGGTCTAACCCTGATCATGACATAATCACCCTCTTGGAACTCACGGTGGTGTCTGTGGGCATCGGCTAACTCTTTGTACCATGCATTGCTGACCTCAATGTGACGACGGATGTCATCATGCAGACTCCTAACATGCCTAGCAAATGATTCATCAGACTCCGACACTCATACATGAATAGGCATGGGAACAAGATCCACTGGGTTCCTAGGCCTACGACCTGTGACAATCTCAAAATTACTCATACATGTAGACCTATTGACCGAATCATTATATGCAAACTCAGCTTGTGGTAACATGAGATCCCAATCCCTTACACGGTCGCTAACAAGATACCTCAAAAGGTCACCCAGACTCCTATTGACCACCTTGGTCTGACCATCTGTCTGGGGATGATATGCAGTGGAGAACTTGAGGTGAGTACCTAACATATGCCACCGTGTCTTCAAAAATAACTGGTGAACCTAACATCACGGTCAGACACTATGGTAGGAGACAACCCAAACTTACACACCACATGAGAAAGGAACAGGCGGGCTACCCTCAAAGCATCTGAAGTCTTAGAGCAGGGAATGAAGAGAACCATCTTTGAGAATCAATCTACTACCACATAGACTAAATCATGCTTCCTAGACGTTCGTGGCAATCCCAAGATAAAATCCATGCTAACATCATGCCACGGGGCATCAGGTACGGGAAGAGGTGTATAGAGGCCTGAGCTTTGCTTCTTCATTTTGGCTGTAACACATGTACGGCACTGGGCCACAATGTGAGCAACATCCCTTTTCAAGCTCGGCCAATAGAACATGTGCTCGACAGCCTTGATAGTCTTGTTCCGACCAAAGTGGTCGGCTAGACCTCCCGCATGAAGTTCCCAGACTAAGAAGTCGTGAACTGAAGTTCGGGGAACACAAAGCCTACCTCCTCGAAAGAGGTAACCCTCCTAAAGCACAAAATCACTATGATCTCTCGAGGGTCTGGCCTGGAGAGTGGCAAAGATCTGACCAAAGTCAGGACAATCAACATAAGCCTCTCTCATCTTCTCTAGCCCTATAACCTCGGCACTCATGGTAGTCAGCATACATGCACGTCGACTCAAGGCATCAGCCACCTTGTTCTCCACTCCAGCCTTGTGCTTCAGCACAAATGTGAACTGCTGGAGATACTCAACCCATCTGCTGTGACACGCATTGAGCTTCTTTTGGGCATGGAGGAACTTCAAGGCCTCATGATCGGAGTACAAGATAAAGTCCTAATGTAATAAGTAGTGCCTCCAATGCCTAAGAGCCTAAACAACTGCATAGAATTCCTTATCATAAGTAGAGTATCGCAGTTTCGCGTCATTCGGCTTCTCACTGAAATATGCAATCGGGTGGGTCTCCTGACTCAACACTCCTCCAATTCCTACACCCGACGCATCACATGAGACCTCAAACACCTTCGAAAAATCTGGTAATCGAAGAACCGGTGTTTGGGTCATGCGCTCCTTGATGTCCTTGAATGCAACCGCAGCGGCCTTCGTCCATACAAATGCGCCCTTCCTAATGCAGTCCATCATCGGGGCAGTAACGGAACTAAATTCGCGGATGAAACGATGATAGAACGTCGCGAGGCCATGGAAGCTGCGGACATCATGGATCGTGCGGGGTTCCGGCCACTCGACAATGGCCCGGACCTTCTCCGGATCAGTGGAGACCCCAGTGCTAGATACAATGAAACCCAAGAAGGTAATCTGAGAAGTCATAAAGGCACACTTTTGTCGATTTGCAAACAATTACTCTTGCCTCAAGAGTAGGCAGACCTGCCGAAGATGATCCAATTGGTCCCCCGTAGTGCGACTATAGATGAGAATATCATCAAAATACTCTACAACAAATACTCCAATGAAAGGTTGAAGGACCTGAGTCATGAGTCGCATGAAGGTGCTGGGGGCATTGGTTAGCCCAAAGGGCATAACCAACCACTCATATAGACCATCCTTGGTCATAAATGCAGTCTTCCACTCATCACCTGGCCTAATCCTTATCTGGTGATAGCCACTCTTAAGATCGATCTTCAAAAAGATAGTGGCACCTGCCATCATGTCAAGCATATCATCTAGGCGGGGAATAGGGAACCTGTACTTCACGGTGATTTTGTTGATGGCATGACTATCAATACACATCCACCAAGTGCCATCCTTCTTTGGGGTGAGTAACGCGGGCACAACACACGGACTCATGCTCTCCTGAATAGATCCTCTCTGCATAAGCTCATCGACCTGCCGCTTTAGCTCAGAGCTCAGTTGGACTCATGCGGTAGTGGGGAAGATTGGGCAATGAGGATCCCGGAATCATGTCCATAGCATGTTGAATATACCGCATAGGTGGGAGTCCCTTAGGAAGCTCTTCGGGGAATATATCAGCAAACTCCTGCAGAATGGGAACAACATCAGGTGGGAGTTCACCCTTGGACCTTCGCTCCACCTCACAGACCGTGATAGCAAACACAAGACTCCCCTTACTAGCCTCCCGCTCCATCTCTCGGGAGCTAATCAACATCAACCTCCTAGATGGGGGCTCACTTGTGCCAGATGTAACGGTCATGGCCCGACCTGGGGATGGGGTACTGGGTCCATGGACGGAAGGCTCCAGAGTACTAGGACCAGTAGGACCCCTAACTGAAGGACTCTTGGGCTGAGAAGGGTGGAGTGTAATCCATTGGCCACCATGGTTGAAGGTATAGGTGTTCGACCGACCATGGAGCGTGGCATCCCGATTAAACAATCACGGCCTACCAAGAATAATACTGCCCACCTCCATGGGGAGGACATCACACCATATCTCATCACGGTAGGCATGGAACTACAGTAGGACCAGACACTGCAGCCTAATCGGAATGGAGGTGGAATCCACCCATGATACTCGATAGGGGCAAGGATGGTCCACGGGAGTAAGACCAAGATGAGAAACAGTGCCTGTGGAGATTGCATTGATACAACTCCCACAATCGATAATCACCTTACAAACTTTCCCGCCCAGCCTACAATATGTATGAAAGATAGTGGTCCGACGCTAGTCATCATTTGCCAGTGGCTGGGTGAGAATACACCTGACGACCCCCAACCGGGCATCGTCTGGATGCTGAGCATCCTGGCCGTCATCTTCTTTCTCAAAGAACTCGTCATCTAATTCATGTTCCGCCTCATAGCAGACTGACACAAGCTCTGAAGAGGAGGCGCTCTCGACCTGTGTGTCCCCAATGACTAGAGATTGACGAGTGGGACACTGGTTTGCAAAGTGCCCAAACCCATTGTAGTGAAAACATTGTTGTCGTGATCCACTAGGCTCCCCGATCAAATGTCCCTTACCCTTATCCTCCCGACGGATAGGAGGTGTAGGCAACAGGGGACGGGCAAGAGGTGCGGGCGCCGGTGGACGGACAATGGGTGTAGGTTGTTGGGGTCGAGGAGGAAGATCCCTCGGTGGGGGAGGGTGAGGCCTTGGAGCGAATAGCTCCGAACGGGTGAGCTCCTGACGTCGGGCCATGGGGGCCCTCTGATATGTGCCTGAAGAGCTGCGGGGCTCGACACTACGAAGAGGGAAGGGGCCCACGGTAGGCTCAAACCCGGCCTAAAATTGCTCCAATTCGAGAGCAACCTGATACGCTTGTTCCAAAGTGGCCCCATTGTGGCGAAAAAATTCATATTGATAGTGTGGCGGCAGACCTCTTCGAAAGTGTGAGATGGTCATGGTGCTCTCTTCCATAACTCCACACCGCAAATAGTACTCATCAAACTCGGTGGTGTACTCAATCACGGACCGGTTACCTTGGGTGAGACTCTGCCATTTATCTATGAGACGCTGGCGATATGAGGGAGGAAGGTACTTCTGCCTCAACTTGGTTTTCATATCTTCCCAAGTACCGATCTGGGGTTGTTGTCGCCGCATCAACAGGCTCTCCACATTAGTCCAATAGGTTTGCGCCTGCCCTTGTAACTTCATCTTTGCACAGCGAACTCTTCGGTGGTCCGTCATCTCAAACCACTTGAAGTACCAATCCATGCCGGCCTCCCAATCTAGATAGACCTTTAGGTCCAAGGACCCGTCAAAAAGGGGAGGGTCCGCACGCACGTTCCTAAGAACGCGATCGTCATCATGGTAATCATGATTTCGTCGTTGGGCTTGACGGTCATGACCATAACCCCCAGGTTCATTATCGGATACATAATCATCCACCTCGGGCACTCGCTGCCTCCTATCATCTACCCCTTGAGCCCTTGGAGCAGTAGGTTGCTGAACTGGCTCTTGTTGGCCATTGGTTGGCATGGGTTGCACCGCCTCAACCGGGGCCCTATCTAAGACAACAATCCTCCCCACCAGACCCTGGATAGACTGGTCCGATGCTTCGACCCGATCCTCTAAGGCTTTCATTGATGGGAATCAAGCAAGTTGCCAGGCCGAAGCGAATCGAGGAAGCTGCCAGGCCCAGGGATGAACGTGCTACCCTTGGGTAGCGTGACCTGGAGAAGGCGCCAGTCAACCCCAGCGCGATCTCAGACAGAGACGCAGCTGGTGACAGTCCAACTTCCCGGCACCGGAACTCCCAAAAGTCTTCGATGTTCATCGTTTTCCATGGTTGTAATCAATGTGCTAGCGTCGTTTTGTCTTCCCCTTCCCCTATATATGTATCCCATTCTGTTTGATCAAAAACAAGCAATGAATCAATGAGAGTTTGATTGAGTGTAGCCATGGCTATCGTCCATAATCTGTGGAAAACCCCTTCATCCTTCCCTCTCCGGGTGCGAGGCCCAATTCTCTTGCCATGATCCTCTCTCTTTCCCCTTCAATGGAGGATGATCAAAGCCCCGGATGCATCGGCTCTGAGACGGGGTCGAGTGTGAGGCGCCATTCGGATCTTCATTCTTCTTCCACCAACGTTCGCCTTCCCTCACCACCGCCAAAGATGCTGCTAAGGTCAGGAAGGAGCTCAGCTGCACCATCCCTGCGAAGGGTTCGGGTGAGAGGCCCCAGCCAAGCTTCCTCACGGCCCTAGCATCATCTACATCCACCTTCCTTCCCTCGCCGCTCACCCCACATCCACCTTCACCAAAGTTATCCTAGTTAGTATTAGGTTGGTTTGATATCTGTTTTAGCATTCCTCGTGTGTTACCCACCGTCCTTTGTGCTTTCCCCTTGTGTTTTGAACCCCCAAAGTTATCTACGAGATGCCGAATCGAAGAGCCGTCATCCCGGGCTGCTGTCTGTGAACGCGCATGGACGATATGGCGCGTTCTTCAGAAGGCGCCAGGAACGTATAGCGCAACCAGGGCAGAAAGAAGGTGACCCCGTACTTCTATCCCGCATCAAATGGTATCAGAGCTTAGGGAACCAGGCTGTTCTCACAGACTAGGATCTTGAGCTACGAGGTTCGAGGATGAATCTTCTCAAGTGGAGGGGATTTGATGGGAATCAAGCAAGCTGCCAGGCCGAAGTGAATCGAGGAAGCTGTCAGGCCCAGGGATGAACGCGCTACCCTTGGGTAGCGCGACCTGGAGAAGGCGCCAGTCAACCTTAGCGCGATCTCAGACAGAGACGCAGTTGGTGACGGTCCAACTTCCCGGCGCCGGAACTCCCAAAAGTCTTCGATGTTCATCATTTTCCATGGTTGTAATCAATGTGCTAGCGTCATTTTGTTTTCCCCTTCCCCTATATATGTATCCCATTCCATTTTATCAAAAATAAGCAATGAATCTATGAGAGTTTGATTGAGTGTAGCCATGGCTATCTTCCCCAATCTTTGGAAAACCCCTTCATCCTTCCCTCTCCGGGTGCGAGGCCCAATTCTCTTGCCCTGATCCTCTCTCTTTCCCCTTCAATGGAGGATGATCGAAGCCCCGGATGCATCGGCTCTAAGATGGGGTCGAGTGTGAGGCTCCATTCGGATCTTCGTTCTTCTCCACCAACGTTCGCCTTCCCTCACCACCACCAAAGATGCTCCTAAGATCAGGAAGGAGCTCGACTGCACCGTCCCTGCGAAGGGTTTAGGTGAGAGGCCCCAGTCAAGCTTCCTCACGGCCCTAGCATCATCTACATCCACCTTCCTTCCCTCACCGCTCACCCCACATCCACCTTCACCAAAGTTATCCTAGTTAGTATTAGGTTGGTTTGATTTTTGTTTTAGCATTCCCGGTGTGTTACCCACCGTCCTGTGTGCTTTTCTCTTGTGTTTTGAACCCCCAAAGTTATCTACGAGATGCCGAATCGAAGAGCCGTTATCCCGGGCTGCTGTTTGTGAACGCGCATGGACGATATGGCACGTTCTTCAGAAGGCGCCAGAAACGTATAGCGCGACCAGAGCAGAAAGAAGGTGACCTCGTACTTCTATCCTACATCATTTATCCTCTCTTCCAGACGCGTACCTACGCCATCTACACGTGTACTAAGCCCATCCATACACGTATTGAATCGATCCATGAGCGATCGGAACATCTCGGCCACCGAAGGCTCATCGGAACTACGGACTCGAGGATCCGCCATAGGTGGTGGTGGTGAGTATTGGGTACCTCTACGGGTGGGCATGCAAATGACATAGTGACTGGGATACACGGACTAAAGCAAAGATGATGAACCTAGACTTAACCAATATCCGGTACGTGGCGGAGGCTTGATCCGAAGATCACACTCATGCAAGTGTGCAATCTTCCCAATAGGCGTAACCTATCGTTCTGGGAACACCTTTTGATATACTGGGTAGAGGAATGAAATGTGACACCTTGGACCGACTACCCTAGACTCACTTGGCTCTGATACCAAACTGATGGGGGACGAATGAGGGACTCGATGCCAAATGACGCGAACCTTGGACTCTATGTGACGATACGACAAATTGGACGACGCGACTAGCGACTACACGACCATTACAGCTACCTCGGCTCGACACTACGAGCTCCTATGGGATATATGCCTTAAACAGAAATGCGAGCTCATTCGTCGTCCCAAGCAAGGGAAACGCGGATCCGCGCGGTTGAGAAACCGGCAGAGTCAAGGGTGGTCAAAGTCACTTCCATGCTCGGATCGAGTCACAGGACGGGTTCACTCTCTTTCTCACAGCGGTGATTAAAAAGATTTAACGAGCTAGAATTCGAACACACTCATGTAGCGACATATAATCATATACTAAACAAGCAAATGCCGAGAACGAGAGATCGTTACCTCCACGCCCCGGGCGTGGGGAAGACAACCCCGGCAAGATCATACTCCCGGTTAAGACAATTATCAATAAGTACAAAATTAAACCCATTCCACGCAGGGAGGTAACAGGTAACATGTGGGACTCGGGAGGATCGATCTTGGGTTGATGGGCAGCATTTTGAACCGCTCCAATGGTGCTAGCACGCTGCTACTTGATGCTGGCCGGACGGCACGGGCTGATGGTGGTGGGGACCACGATCTACTCGGGCGGTCGACTGAGGTGGGGTTGGTCCCGTTGCGAAGGGGACTCCTGGAGGGACGATCCCTAGGACAGGGAAGCGCTGATTCGTCCCGTGGAAGGTGAGGAGACCCGATTGGGGAACGTTGTTGCTTGCTGTCCATGGACCTTTTCTGCAGTTTCAAGGTTGCGTGACCCGACGATAAAAATTATTGCGACCAGCTCCGATCTCGGAACGTCACGAAACTAGTGCCGTTGCGAAGCTGACTCTGAGACCTTCAACCCTCTAGTGTTACAGAAATTTTGCAGTGGCAGAATTTTCCATGGGGGAATTTTCAAACAGGAAAGGTTCCTGTCTCAGATCTGGCCGGACAGACTGAGATCTGCCTGAAGAAGTGAGTTGACCAAGGTTGAAACTTTGGATCTGGGAGATGGGATTTTTATGGAAGCTAGAGGAAGAAGTAAGTAACACGAGTATGTTTTTTGTATATTTTTCAGAGGTTGTTTGGTATGGGAAATGGATTTTATAACTGGGATGGGTCAGATCTGGACAGCAGGGGGCAGAACTGATTTTGGATTTTGCAGATGTTTTTTGGATGGGAAAGAAAATTCATAAAATAACAAAAATATTTTATCGAAGATGGCTTTGGTGGAAAAAATCATAGTCCAAATTTCAGCTCGATCTGAAATTGGAAAGGAGGTCTAATGAGTGAAGATAGGGTGTGTTGGAACACAAGTCTACACAGGGGCAGATCGTGTAGGCTGTGGGAATTTAAAGGGCAAAGTGGGAAAACGAAGTGGGAATAATCTGAATTTTTTTGTGGGATGTGGGAACAACCATGGGAACTCACCCTCAAAATTTTAGCCTCGTCCGATCTACGGGCTGAGAGCTAAAATTTGGCCTTCAGCTTGCTGTCCTGCGATGGGCAGAACTCCGGCGACGGGTGGTGGTGGTGCATCAGCGGCTCGATGGCGGCGGCGGTGGCGGTGATGATCTTCACACTCTGATAAGGGAGGCTTCACACCTCAGAATGGCAGCCTTCACAGCTGTAAGGGGAGGGAGAGGGGGCGGCCTTGGCCTTTGGAGCAAAAATGATGAATTTCTTCTATTAATTATGGTGAAAATAGAAAATACAAGCCTTTTATATGAATTGGGAACCCTAGACAAATGACTAAGACTACCCTTAGATCTAGGGTTTGGGAGGGGTACATTGGGATGCCAAAATCTATTTTTCCCCATGTGGTCAAAGCCAAAGTAAAAAAATAGCCTAACGGAGACAAAAGAGGGGGCGCCCCCCTTAAAGAAGGGAAATGGAATTTCCCTTCCCTTGGTCCAATGGTCCAAGTCCAAGGTGGACCATGGGCTAGCCCCTATGGGTCCCTAGAAGTTAGGTGGCCCAATGGGGAAGAGGGTGAGGGGGCCCGCTGGGCCTAGGTGGCCCTTTTTTACAAAGAAACCCATTTATTCATCTTAATTACACTCTATTAACCCCAAATAAAACCAAATAAGCACACATTACATACCAAATGAAAACCCAATAAATACTAAAAATACTAAGACTTAAGACGGAGACTCCAGACTGTCTCCAAGCCATAGGGATGCCTGTGTAGCTCGAGTGGTGCTGCGCATTCGGTACCGACGGCTCGTCGACACATGCTTCTCGTTCAATCTGGTGTCCGCACCACCACGCCCCCCAGCAAACCCTATTTTGCTTGGGTGGCCGGCGACGTACTAGATCGAGAGAGGATTCGTCGAGTCAAGGCAAGATCGGCCTTGGTTCCGGCATCTTCATCATCCTCACTTTAAATCCATTAAGGTAGGTTTTCTCTTAGTCCTAATCTCCAATAAATTATATCATCATGTGCGTCTTCGAATGCTCTTTCTTGTGGTACCATTTTGCCTAATTTTTGTGTAGTATAGCGATCAGAATATGGTTTTTAGTCAGGCTGTGTCAGAGTTCACCGGAAGGTGAAGCTCTGTTCCAAGTCGCGAAACTCGAGAGACCGCGACCTGGACCGCGGCCCTGTGATAGACCACTATCGTTCCGTTATGTGTTTTTGAAAAATGGTTCAAAGGTTGCCAGATCGCGGCCCTCGTCAGACCGCTACCATTTATCGCGGCCCTACCTAAACTATGTTATGCGCATGGGTTCCAGTAAACCCAACCTTTTCATGTTCTGATTTATGAGAGAAATGGTTAGACAACATGCTTTTATGGTAAAGAATAATACAGAACACACTTAATGACTAGGGTTTCATGAAAGATAGCTAAACCTTACATAAAAAGATTTACTCTTTGGTCCTTGCTACTTACTTCATGTCCTTGCTACTTCATGAAAAGAGTAGTGGCAACTTGCTATTAACCTGTTCAACTTTCGAGATTAGGGCAATGATGACTTGCTAGCTTAATGTTATTTAATGTAAAGGTTTGTTTGTTTGAGGGCCATGACACTCAGGTGGTATTAACTCACCGTTACAACTATTTTCCACATTTTTGAAACCCTAATTTCTTTTGATAGTTGGGACCCTCCACTGGACATTCCTTCCGTCGGACTGGAACTACTAGCACAAGGCCTCCGTAAGACTTCGCGAGCTTGGGATTCCCACTAGGACGCCGAGCAGGTTGTACCCTAAAACCCTGAAACTCTTGGAATCCACGTCCTACTGTATGGGATGGGATTCAACTAGCTTTTAAGTGGGCAGTACGAGGATGAGGCCTAGTTCTGTGAAACTCTGTCCTAAACACGGACCTTTGAGAACCGTGACCACCGAATCACGGACGATCGACTGACCGCGTTCTTCTTCTCTTGAGCCAGCGTGCCAATCTATCTCAGTCGACTGATAACCCATTTTCAGTTGACTGATATCCTAGTTAGTCGACTGATAAACCATTTTCAGTTGACTGATATCCTATTCAGTCAACCGATTTCCTGTTTCAGTCGACTGAACCCCTGTTGCAGTCGACTGATATTACCTGTCGATCGAGTTCCTAACTCTGAACGCGGACTTGGACTGACCGCGTCTTCGAGACCGTAGTGGGTCACTAGACCATGTTATCATTATCCCGCATTGTGAGTTGACACACCTGCCTAGTGTGTCGACGCATGCCCTTTCTGCCCCTACTGAACACGGTCATGCCCCGACCGCTTCTGTGAGACTACAATTCTTTGTTGACCACACCCTTTCCCAATTTCTCGAACTTCATGTTTCTTGTGTGGCATTGCTAGATCTGAGTTTTGTGTAGGTTTTAGCCTCTTCAGGCTACTACCCTGATATGTTCACGACCCCTTAATGGACATTTCAGGACTTGCTTAAATCTTGGTTCTTGATGTAATATCCCTATGACTTATCTCTTGAACTCCTAAGGAATTGCCTCCACTCTTAGTGCTTGGTTACTTGAGCTTATCCTTAGAACTCTTAGCCAAAAAATAATGAATGTCTAGATTTTTACTTGGGATCTTGGATCCACCACTCAATGCCAACGCATCATTAAGGGCCCGGGTTGGTCCTCGGAGGACCGCTCCAAAGTACTAGTGCCTATGAGAGTTTGTAATGACAAGGTGTGACATTGCACCGAAGTACTTGCTAGCGTGTTAATCTATGGCATTCACTTCTACATGAAAATTCATGACTCTACATTACATGATTGTACTTGGGTGCTTGTTACGGCCAAATACATGAAAGTAGTTGTTATACATTTGTTCTATCTCTTATTGTCGTCTTGATTATCTCATCTCATCATTTTGGTTGACTATAGTTAACTACCTCTTCACGTTGTTTATTTTTGCTTGTTTTCTCGATAGCATGCAAGATCTTAGTAATTGATTAATCACTTTAAGGTTGCCTGGCATAGAGATATAATTCCTACTGAGCTCTCGCTCACCCAATTTTTCCCAATCTTTTTTAGGTAGCTCTAATGAGGACCTTCAATCCAAAGGGGAAGGGCGAGAGTAAACCTTGGAGCGTTCCATCTAGCAGTCTTGGCGTGTTCAGTCCTGTTGTTGTAGTTTTATGTTCATGTTGAGTTATGAGTCGTTGTCGAAATGTTGGAGTTGTTAGAAACATTATGTTTTGTTTTTGTCAAATTATGTAAGAATTGATGTAATGGATGTTCCTGGAATTTATGAATAGAAGTTGGAATTTTGTGATTATATGTGCTAGCCTCTTTGTCTCTTATGGTTATTATTTTGCTCTAATTGACATGAATATTATAACTATTGTGTTCAATTTTTTGCATCAGTGTGTGACATGGCAGGCCTTGTCCCTACGAGTTGGGGCTGAAGCAGGCAAAGGTGGGGGCGCCCTTGGCGTGCGGGGAGGGCTGGTTGCTTAGCCCTGGGCTAAGACGGAGAGGGGAGATTAGGTAAGTCAGGGGCGGGCTGGCCCTGCGTAGATAGCGAGGAAGGCAAGTTGGGGAGCGGCAGGCCGCAGTGAGGAGGAAGGAGGTGGGTTGGAGTGGAGGTGGTGGTGGAGGGTAGGGTGTCTCACCCCGCTGGCTAGTGGTGGGCATCTCACCCCTGCCCATCTCAGGCGCTATCTCCCTTGGGGGAGGAAGAAGGAAGGCGGCTGCTGTAGCAAAACACAAATTTGATCTTCAATTTTCCCTAATCAAAGGGCTACAAGAGTTTAAATAGAATTTAGAAAAACCATAACCTTAATGACTCCAAGGGTAAAGACTATCCTGCCCATTTGGAGCCAGCTGTGGGCTGGAAGAGGGCGGCCCAAGTATTGGGTTGCCGAAACTAAAGGGGGCCCAGCTAGGGAGGAGCGAACCAGGGCTCCACCTAATGGGCCTCATGCGGCCAAAAGAAAGCCTAGCTATCCAGACTCAGACTCAAATGGATGACCCAAGACTCAAATGGGCCTCAAACGGCCTACAAATGGACTCCGTGGACCCAATAATAAAGGTCATGACTCTAAACTAGATCTCCATGCTGTCTCCAAGCCAAATTGACGCTTGGGTGACCTGCGTAGCATGATGTGTACTTCGTCGATGGCTCGCCAATGTTGGGTCATGCCGATCTTGGGCCCTCATGTCCTCACCAGCTGACATCTTCAAGCTAGGAGTTAGAATTCTGAGACTGAGTGCTGGAGGCCTACCCAACTAACTAAGGCATGCAAGCTCATAACTGGGTACCAGAGCTGACGGTTGGGGCCTAGATGTTGGAGGCTAGGTGCTAGGGGCTAAGTGCCGAAAACTGAGTATTGGAGCTGGGGGTTGAGTATTAGAGACTGCTTGCTGGAGGCCGGCCTAAATGTGGCATAATGGCCTATACCCGGGTACTAGAGACTGGGATCTGGGAATCGGGTAGCAGAGACTGAGTGCTGGGGGGCTACCTGAATAAAGCATAGTGGCCCATAGCAGAGACTGAGTGCTAGAAGTCGAGAACCAAACACTGGAGGTGGGGTACTTGATGTTAGAGATTGGATACTAGTTACCAGAGGCTGGACACTGGATACTGGGGTTTGGTACTGGAATCTAGGTACTGGATACTGGATACTAGATATTGGATACTGGGTATTGGATATTGGATACTAGGTACTGGATATAGGATACTTGGTATTGGAGACTAGAGACTGGGTATTGGACACTAGAGACAAGGTACTGGAGGCCTGCCTGAATGAGGCGTGATGGCCGGTAGCTGGTATTGGAGACTGGAAGCCGAGATCTGGGCAGTAGATACTGGGTACTGAATATTGGGGATTGGGTGCTAGAGTTGGATCCTGGGGACTAGGTATTGGAACTAGATACTGGAACTGGAGCTAGAGCTAGAGCTGGAGCTAGTTGGCTGACTGCTGGTGTGTAGTAGCTGAAAGACTAGGACTGGTCAGCTGACCGCTAAGGTGTGTAGCCGATTACTGGAGCTAGAACTAGTGTTGACCGACCCTTGGGGGTGTATCGGCCACCGTTGTTGTAGAGTCATGTTGAGCTAGCCATTGGTGGAGTGTCGCAGCTGATGGCTATTTCTAGTGAGGAGCAGAGAGGAGTTATTTTTTCTCCTTACCATCTCTACCACCCTTTCAGGTTTTCGCCAGAACTCTAGCCCCATTTAACTTTTTCCGGTGTACCCTTGAGGATTTTCACACCAAGGGGTTACCCAATTTTACCTGAGGCGCCCTTGCGGGTTTTCACACTAGCTGGGTTAGTGGCATTTTTTGCCCTCAGTAGTCCCATGGAGGGAGTTGAATGAGACCATTGGGGTATCTCTATTTTCAACCCCATATTTTTATTTTTGTTGTTTGTTTTTTAATTTACCTATCAGCCTTGCAGCTGTCATTTGTAGCTTGCTACTGTCAGGGGACGTGACCTGAAGTCTGTGCTATTGGTGGCTCAGCACCGTTGTAGCTATGGTTGTGGCTTTATCTAGTTACCGAGTAATTACCCTTGGAGTCGGTGAGCTTTGGTGGCGTGTTACTAGAATCATAACTGGGATCAGGGAACGGGTAAATCCCAGGGTCATAGTTGAGATTATGGTGGTTTAACCATGATTACTAGTGTGTGCAGGCCAACTATGATGGTGGAATGGCCAGGGCTAGCGTGAGCCAACCGGGGTGATGTATGGCTAATTGGAAAGTGTAAGACTAATGAACCGGAGAGGTGTGTTGGTCGGGGACATGTATAGGCCAACCATGGTGGTACACAACCCAAGCGACTGGCGTAGGCCAACCGTAATGGTATATAGCGGACAGCGAGGTGTAGGGTTTAAACTGGAGTAGGGCATTGATTAGGGACTAGCATGGGCCAACTGCACAGGTGTATGGTTACTGGAAGGTGGGTGACTGGTTGCCCCGAATGGGGGGGGAGAGGTTTTTTTTTTGTCTCGTTACCAGCTCTACCATTTTTTTGGGTTTTCACTAGAGCTGGCCCCCCTTTGCTTTTTCCGACGTGCCCTTGTGGGTTTTCACACCAAGGGGTTGCATAATTTTGCCTTTGGTGCCCTTAAGGGTTTTCACCTCAAACGGATTACTAGCCTTTTTACCCTCAGTTGCCTCTGGAGAAGAGAATGACCGACCATTGAGGTATCTCTTTACCTGAGAGCCTGATGGTTGTATCGTGATTGGTGCTGGATGTCCTTAGCCCGTAGTTATGAGGACGGTGCTGGAAGACTGATCCTTATGAATCTATTGCGTTGATGTTGGAACGGGCTAACTGGCTATCGCAACATATTAGTCTGAAAGACTGGGAGCCGTGTTTTAAGGGAGCACACCTGGAGCAAGTGGCTGGCCCCTCCCCTTGGGGGAGGTGGTTACTGGTTGCTGGCGATGGCAGGAGAATGCGCCTCAGTCTAGGTGGCGCACGAACTCATGCTCTGGAACATAATATAGCTTCATGTGTTTACCATTGAGAGGAGGGAATGGCTTGTTACCCCTGTGGTCTACGACCTTGTAGGCTCCTCCTTCATAAACATCATGAATAATATATGGCCCACGCCAATTAGGTTGTAATTTTCTACTGGGACACCCTGCCATGGCTTCTTTTTCTTTAATCATGATGAGATCACCATTCTTGAATGCTCACTGTTTCATGAGCTTGTCATAGGCTCGAGTTATACGAGCCTGGTATACTTCTAGATGTTTATACGCCTCGAGCCGTTTGCCTTCTAGACTGGTGAGCTCTTCTAGTCTTCTCTGGTATTCATATTCTTCTGGACCAGGGAGGCCGGTGTGGACCGCTGTGTGGTAAGATGCTAGCTAGATCTCGATGGGGATGACAGCTTCTACCCCATAAATGAGAGAGAATGGTAAGCACCCCATGGGAGTTTTATAAATTATCCATAAGTCCCATAGCACCACGGACAGTTTTTCGCCCCAATAACGTTTTCGGTGGCTAATGAGTTTAGCCAAGAGCTTGCAGAAAGTCTTCTTGAAGGCCTCAGCTAGGCCATTAGCTTGAGGGTTGTAGACTGATGATGTCCTCCAGTCGATGTGGAATTTGGCCGCTAATTGATATACGGCCCTATTCTTGAATGGCATGCCATTGTCTAACACTATGTGACTGGGAGTACCGAATCGATAGATAATGTTGTGCCGGACGAACCGAGCCACTGCTTCTCCGTTGACTTCTCGCAAGGGGATGGCCTCGGCCCATCGAGAGAAGTAGTCAGTGGCGGCCAGAATGTATTTGTGGCCTTTGGAGGACGGTGGGAAGGGTCCCATGATGTCCATGCCCCATTCCACAAATGGCTATGTAGGGGCTATTGGATGTAATGGATTTGGAGGACTTCTGGGAACTAAGCCAAAGGCTTGGCATTGATGACGAGTACGAGCGTACTGGGTGCAATCCGCATACATGGTCGGCCGATAGAAGCCTTTGAACTTGATATTGTTCTTCATTTTGTCTCTGACCTGGTGAGCACCACATAATCCCGAGTGGACCTCACACATGATGGCCCAAGCTTTGGTTGGGGAGACGTATCTCAAGAGAACCTACTTGTCCTTTTCATGGACAAGTCTATAGAGTGAGTCGCCGATCAACTAGTATGACGTTCCCCGATGGAGTAGTTGGACCCTTTGAGCTCGGTCAGGAGGGAGCTAACCTCGCTTGAGTTTGATGATTGGCTCAAGCCAATCTTCTTCTTCTGGAGGAGTGTTTTGGTCAAGGTTGTTGACCTCATATATGGTTAAGACGGACGCATCCTTGAGTGTGCTCAGCATCAACCCTCTGTGCTTAATAGTGATGTCGACTTCTCCCTCGAGCAGAAGTTTGATGGCTGCGGCCAGTTATGCCAGGGCGTCCGCTTGAGCGTTGCTGCTCCTGGGGACGTGGTCTATTTCAAAGAAGTATAACTTCTAGATGAGTCTGGTAATGGAGGCGTGATATGGAACTAACTTCTATTTCTGCACATCATAGATACTGAGGACTTGCCGAACTATTAACTGAGAGTCCCTGTAGGCTTTAAGGCACTTGATGCCCATCCCGAGAGCCATCTGAAGCCCGATGATCAGAGCCTTGTATTCAGCTTCATTGTGGGTCAGGGATTTCATGAGGACGCATGAGCTGTACAAAAATTCTGCCCTGAGAGGTTAGGAAAACGATACTGGCGCCCATAATAGGTGAATAGGTCCACTTAAAATGGGCCTAAAACCCTAAAACCTAGACCTTTTGGCCCAAGCCCAACCCTAGGAATGTAATAGGGTAATTTCCCTATTTTAACTAGATAATAAGGGGATAATTAGGGAAGAGTTTGAATTAAATTCAAATTTTCAGCGCCCAAGCAAGACGTGGTCAGTCGCACGATCGCGACCTTCTAGTAGCGGTCCACAGAAGTCTGCGACTTAGTTCCGTAAATGGAAGGTGATAAACCCTAAGAAATATATATTTTTATCCTTCCAAATCGCTAGGGATCGATGTGATGTGGCATGGGGACTTGTCTAGAACTCTTTGGGATCGATCCTAACCCCAATAAGGACTCCTAATTGACCAAATCCCTCAGCCCTAGGCCAAACACTATAAATAGAGCCCAGAATCATCCTATGCAAACCCTAATTTTTGGATCACATAGTTTGAAGGTAAGGCGTCATCTTTTTAGGTACATCCTTTAAGGTTATTTGTTTCCCTTAGTGTCTTCTAACCCTCTGCAAACTTTGGTGTTAGGAGATCAAGCATCTAAGGAGTTAGAGCGCTCGAAGTAGCAGTTTCTACGCAGGACGCGCAGGAACTAGCACCCTCCTCTGGCAACAAATTCTCTGATTAGGAGCAAACCCAAAGGTAGGTTATCTCATATATGGTTTAAACAATGTGTTAGGATCAAAATCCCTCTAACTTTGCTCGATTTCATTCATTGTACACGGAGAATTTTACGTTTTTCCGTGACTACGTAGTTAGGTTTTTCATGCCATGTCATCTCTGCACCCTTAACTAATGGATAAGAACTTTTGTTTAATTCATGCCTTTTCCATGCACTTCCTTCATTTTGAACATACTATCATGTTTTACCTTCATGTTCCTTATAGTTTTTATTCAATTATTGCCCTAGAATAGGCTCTGCATGCTGGACTTAGCTTCTATCTGTTGCAGACAGAAGGCGGTCTTACAGAGACCGCTACCTGCAAGTAGCGGTCTTCGATCAACCGCGTTCTGCTTTCTGTTAACTCTAAATAGAAACCAGATCAACCTTCATGATTCCCTGTTAAATATAAGTAGCTATGTCATGTTTCATGTTATTTCATGATATTCATGATTTCTATCATATCATGTTTCAATCATGTTATGTTTATGCCCTTCATGCTACAAAGAACTTAGTTTCATGTATGTTAGTTTCATGCCAAAACTTTATAGTTTTGTACATAAATGAAATTTTCATGACTTAAGTTCACGTTGATTTATGCTTTGACGCGTCCCTTTCTCATCTCTTTTCTGTTTTATTATGTCACATGTAGCCCGTACTCCGGTACGATGCTATTAGATCTCTTGCACTTGATAGGAACATCTCTTGAGCATGAGAGCCTCTCCATCGAATATTCCTTCTACCGAACTAGGTGATCATGTTTTGTCACGCCCAGAGAAATGCAGCAGAATTAGGTCGAGAACGTGAACAGCCGACAAATAAAGTCTCAAGTGAGAATGACAATCAGAGTGCTATAACACATCCACATAAAAGAGGAATGCACAAGGTAATGTACTCAAATTTCCAACTTTATTGAATCATAACCAAAAGGTTCACAAATGACACTTGACTTGACTCTCTTTAACTTACTAGACTCAATAAAAAGAAAATTACATAACATGACCAACTTCACTGCCTATCACGGTGAAGGAACTTAGCTATAACAGCACTCATGATCAAACTAACTATGGCTTCTCTCGTCCATCACTCACTCTCGCCCTTGGATCCATCATTCGAGTAATCCGAATCCGACCCGCTAGAGGTTCCTGGAAAAGATTGGAAAAGTAGAGAATGAGCGCACTCACCCAGTAGGTATCTTCATATCAACATGAAGGCATAATTTAAGTAATTAACATTTTTGCTCTAGAAGGTAAGATAAAAGAAATATGATGAAACATGTGATACAACCAAAGTAATAACACAAGTAGCAAGATATAGATTATAGAGATATGAGAATTCATGTTGAATGAGAGCATGATCAAGTAAGAATATAATGTGGCCTTTCATCAACGAGAATGTACTAGAATGAAACGAGGATGTACTTTTCATAACCTTAAAAGGTATGTTCTAGAAAGTCATGTAACAAGAATGTAATAATGATATTTCATGAGAATTCATGGATATTCGTGGATTTCACCCGTTTATAAAAAAAGTACTCCTGGTGCAATGCGACGCCAATGTTCATCATACCCCATGGTTTACAATATATTTTCGGCCATCCGCCGAGGGGGCTAGCGTCGAGCCCTTGGACACCATCTGTGCTCGCTCTTGCATCTTCAAGTTATAAATCAAGCTACTTCCACGAGAAATATAAATATAGGCTAATAATGTCAAGTTCAAACAATAGTTTCATGATAACAACAACCAAGGTGAGAACGTACCAAAACGGAATCATGAGATCAATGATGAATTAATTAGACATTATGCCCATAAGGAATTTCGGCAGTATAACAGTACATTTCTATAGTTTCATAATTCATTAATAACTTATTGAGCAAGATGTTAGGCTCCAGATAATCATAAGACTATCTAGGAACAGAGTATAGTCAACCCCTTGGTCAAACCACGGGTTAGACAACATTGAGACATAACGCGGTCATGCCAGGACTGCTATCAACCAGTAGCAGTCATGTGGGAACCGCTATCAAGATGAGTCGACGTAGAAGAAAGAATAGGTCGACACAATGAACAAACTGGCAGAACGCTGTCGCACCTAGACCACTATCAGGAAATAGCGGTCGCCTGAAGGCCACGTTCTGGTCAGTTCACAGAAAATGTGAGTTTCACGAAGTACTTTCTAGACCATTAGGCTTTTAGGGTACAACTAGCTCGGTGTCCTAGTGAGAATCCTAGGCTCACGGAGACTTACGGAGACCTTGAAACATGATCACCTAGTCTGGCATAAGGAATATCCAACGAAGAGGATCTCAAGTCCAAGAGAGTGTTCCTATCAAGTGCAAGTGATCTAATAGCAATGTACCGGAATACGCGCTATATGTGAACTTAATAAAATAGAAATAAGGTGAGAAGGGAGCGTGCCAAAACATAGATCAACGTGTAATCAAGTCATGAAAATTCCCTTTAAATAAAAAACTATAGAGTTTGGCATGAAATTAATATACATGAAAATAAGCTTTAAAATCATGCTAACATGAAGTATGGAATATGCCATGTTCAGAAATACACCATTACTATGCTAAGTCATGCAGAATATCAATGATATAATAGGAATAAGATACGGTTTTGGCCTGGTTGTAGAAATCAGAATGTGGTCTGTTAAGGACCGCCTTTTGATAGTAGCGGTCAGTCGGGGACCACCTTTTGAAGATAGCGGTCTCTGTGGAACTGCCTTTTGTCTTTAATAGACAGAAGCTAATAACAAGTGCAAGGCCTATTCTAAGGCGATTACTACATGGAACCTCTATGAAATAGAGAGACCAATATGTTAACATGCTTAGGATGAATTTATAACCTGAAAGAGGTAAGAAACACATTTAAATTCCCATCTTTTAATTAAGGATGCAGGGATAATATGCAGTGAGAACCATGGTTGCGCAGTCATAGAAAAACATCAAATACTCTATGTACAGTGCATGAAATCATGAGATATCAGAGGGATTTTGTTCCGAGCTTGATGTTTAAGCCAACATGAGATAACCTACCTTTGGTTTGATCCCTAGATAGAGAATTTCTCACTGGAAGTATGCTCCCGTTCCTTCGGGTCCTATGTGGAACCAACAACTTCCAGTCCTTCTAACTCCTTAGCTACCTGCTCACCTAGCACGAGATTTTAAGGGAAATTAGAAGACATAATGGGGAACAATTAACTCTAAAGGCTGAACCCTAATTTACCTTTTATAAGGTCCCTAAACTTCATATCTTTGTCGGAAGAATATGCCCGTTCCTGCGCATTCTGTAGAGAAACAGCAGCTTCCGAACATTCTATCTCATTAACCTCTTGACCTCCTAGCACGAAAATTTACAGAAGGTTAGAAGATACTAAGAGGAACAAAAACTTCTGAAGGACTAGTATAAAATTCTGAAACCTTACTATCAAACCACGCAATCCAAAATAAGGGTTCGCGCAGGTCAAATATGGGCTCTATTTATAGAGTTTAGCCTAGGGTTGAGGGATTAGATCGAGATAGGAGTCCTATAGGGTACCAATCCGGTCTCCTGAGAGTCCTAGACGAGTTCTCATGCTAGGTCACATCGATCCATGGCGATTGGGATGACAAAAATTCAAATTTTCCATGCTTCTCTAACACCCGGTTACGGAACTGGAACGTGGTCTCCTGGGGACCGCCTTCATCAAGTCGCAGTCTCGCGACTGACTGCGTCTTTCCAGGCCGTCAGAATTTGAGTTTTAGTCAACTTCCTCCTATAATTATCCCATAATTATCTAGTTAAATTAGGGAAATTTTCTAATATGTCTCTAGGGCTAGGCTTGGGCCAAAAGGCTTGAGTTTTAAGGTTTAAGGCCCATTTTAAGTGGACCTATTTTCTTTTAATAATTAAGCCCAAAGAAAATTGTTAATTAAGCCTATTAAGCTTATTAAGTGGGCTCTAATTAGTGGATGATAATTGGGCCTTAATTCCTAAGGCTTTAATTTATTAATTTATTAACTATCCCATTTAACCTTTTAAGCATATATTAAATGCTTAATTAAATCTATTTTAATTTCAAAAAAAATTAGAATTATCTAGGGTGTTACATGTTTCAAGGCCTCCGTAAGTCTCCGCGAGCCTAGGATTCCCACTAGGATGCCGAGCTGGTTGTACCATAAAAACCCAAAAGTCTAGAGAGCACTTCGTGAATTTCGTGTTTTCTGTGGACTGGATTGAACGCGGCCATCAGGTGACCGCTACTTCCAGATAGCGGCCCTGGCTCGACCACGATCTTCCAGCTTGTTCATTGCGTCGACCTATTCTTTCTCCTGCGTCGACTCCCCTTAATAGCGGTCTTGACTTGATCGCTTCCTCAAGAAAATGGTCCTCATTGAACCACGTTCTGTCATCTTGTTGTTTAACCCATGGTTTGACCCAATGGTTGATTGTGTTGTTCTCAGATGGTCTTCTGATTATCTAGAACCCAAACCTTATTCATTAAGTCATTAATGAACTATGAAACTTTGAAAATGTACCGTTATGCTGCCGAAATTTCTCTGTAGCGTAATGTCCAATTAATTCATCCTTGAACTCTCATGTTCATTATGGTACGTTATTACCTTCATTTATCTTGTCATAAAACTATTGTTTGAACTTAATATTATTGGCCGACTTTATTGTTATATCTCATGGAAGTAACTTGATATATAACTTGAAGATGCAAGGGCGGGCATGGACGGTGTCCAAGGGCTCCACGCTAGCCCCCTCGATAGATGACCGGAAACATACTATTAACCATGGGGTATGATGAACACTAGCGTCGCATTGCGTTGGGAGTACCTTTTTTATAAACGAGTGAAATCCACGAGGCAATCTCATGAAATTACATGCTTGCTTGTTACATGACTTTCTAGTGCATAGCCTTTTCAGGATTATGAAAAATACATTCTCATTACCTGATAGTACATTCTCATTATTGACAGGCCATATTACCATCTTACTTGATCATGCTCTTATACGTACTTGAATTCTCATATTTCTACACTTATCTTGGTACTTGATATTACTTCGGTTTTATTTCGCATGTTTTATCACATTTCTATATCTTACCTTCTTGAGCTAAAATGTTAATTACTTTAACGTTGCCATCAAGTTGATACGAAGATACCTACTACGTGAGTGCGCTCATTCCCTACTTTTTCAATCTTTTCAGGAAATTCTAGCGAGTCAGAATCAGACTACTCAAGTGACAGGTCCGAGAGCGAATAAAGTACAAGTGAAGCCCAAGAAGTGTCAGGAGTCTAGTTATGTTAGTTGAAGTCATGTCTATGTAATTTTTATTTTATTGAGTTAGTGCATGACTGTGTCAAGAAGTCAAATGTCGTTGTAAACTCTTGATTATTATTCAATAAAGTTGAAGTTTTGAGTATATAATTGTGTTCACTCTTTTATGTGTAAATGTTGCGCTCTAATTATATTGCTAGCTTAAGGCTTATTTGTCGGTTGTTCACATTCCTGAATCTCTTCTGCTGTACACATATCTCGAGATGTGACAACTGTTACCGCCCATCTTTTTTAGTGATCACTCTAGGCTCCCAGCGACTTACACCTTCATAGTATGGTCCCTGGAGAACCCCACCTAGAGAGTGAACAACAACAACCACCTATCCAGCGACATAATAAACCAAGGTCCAAGAATTTCAGAAACGACGGCATGTGGGTCATTGGGTCCCCCTTGAAGGCTAGCCCTCGGGGTGCCCATGCTCAATCTGGGTTACATGGTACCTGAAGAGGCGGAATCTCGCGCTGTGTCCTGAGCGGGCTGTAGATCACCAGAAGATGTTTCTGCAAGAGAAGGGAAACGTATCAGAGGGCCCAGGGGAGCTCCCTGGGGGAAAACCCTCCGATGGCTAAGTCAGTAGAGCGATGGTGGAAGCGATAATGGGGGGAGGAGAGAGCTGATGCGCGAGAATCCTCTCCACCAAGGGTGAAGCGAATCGTGCTCAGGAGCTTAGGGTATGTGAATGGTTAGTTCATCTTACCATCTTCCGGAGGGTATCCGTGGCTTAAATAGTGCGTCACCTTTTAAGAGTCCGGTGAGCTGAGGGCTTCCCGGCGGGAGTTACGTCTTCAGCGGGGGCTTTCATGGCCGGATCGTGGGGGCGTTATCCCCTTGGAGTTCGGCAGCTCCCATGACTCTCCAGCTGGCGGAGGACTCTGAACGGCCGCACCTGCAGATAATCGAGCGGTCTCACCGAGCTACGGGGATGCTGGCTCGTGTCCGAGCGATAGGCATGGCCCGGCGAAGGTGGGGTCGGATAGGTCGGCTGGAGCCTCTTTCTCTCGGTCGGAGAGTGGGCTTTAGACCGGACCTTCCATGCGACCTGACCGTTGTCTCGGGCCCTCCGAGCCTAGAAGGCCGCCGGGGAGAGTTGGTTCCTCGAGTCTTCGTTTATTGGGCTTTTCTCCCGAAGTGGGCCCTGTGGGCTATCACTTGGGTGGGCTCGCCCGGTTGGACCTTGTAGGTCTTGTTGGGCTGCCTTTGTGGTGGGCTGCGGAAATCCCCCTCTCCACTTGTCCCCCTCCTACTCCCGAGCCAAGGAGGCTCGGATGAGTAGTTTTTCGAGGCTTTGGACCGGCGTGGCTCAGGTGGGTGGAATTCCGTTGGCGTTATGTAGCCGCTTATAGCGGTCGCCGAGGTCCGTAATGATGATCCTGACGGATTTGCAACGAAGGGGCCCCCCTTTTTCTCGGAGCACGGAACGGCGCGCCGCCACCCTCAGGGGTTTATAGGGGGCGCTGTTCATCGTTCTAGGCTTCCAGGGTTTTAGGCTTTCCTTGCTTCTTGATGCGCCGTGAGAGCACAGCGGAGACGCGGAGCCTTGCGGCGGCGTTTGAAGAGTTGGCGAGGATAACCGCGGAGGCGGTCCGACAGCTTCCTTCTCCCCCGGAGTCTTCAAGCTCGTACGAGGGATCTTCTCCCGATCCGATGGCGGATCAGAGTCCGGAGCTTGTACCCGTGAGGCGCGATCCCGTCCCCAACTGTAGCGAGTTGGGAGAAGCGGAGGTGCAGAGGCTGGAGCACCGTTTCCGTCTGCCTTTCCGCTATAGCTTTGCTGCTGCCACTCCATATGAGACGAGTCTGGATGACCGTGATGGGCACATTTGCACCTTTCTTTTGGCCTGGAAGAGTGGATTCCGGCTTCCTTTCGATCCTTACGTACTGCAGCTTCTCACTTTTTTCCGGTTGGCGCCTATCCAGTTGGTGGCCAACTCCTATCTTCTTCTTTCTGCCTTTGGGATCTTGTGCCATCAACGCGGCATCTTCCCGTCTCTGGACCTTTTCCACTTCTTCTCTAAGCTGAAGGCGCATCCATCGGCTGGGAAAGGTTTTTACTTCATCCAGGTGCGAAGGAACAGGAGCTGCATCTCGCTCGCGGCGAAGGATTCTTCTCACAAGGGGTGGAAGACTCAATTCTTCTGGGTGAAGGCGGTGGCGACGGACGAGATCTGGAGATGCCGGACCTCGCCCAATTTTCACCCGAATCTGCCCCCTCGCTAGGAGGAGTTCCCTCCCCACGTGGAGCAGCAGGCTGCCCGTCTGCTGGAGAATCGCCAATCGACCGAGGAGCTGGTGACGCCGGAGAACATCGAACGGTGTCTTCTCTCGCGGTTGACGTCGTCAGGTACGGCTCTTGAGGCTCTTCTTCTGGGGTGGTAACTCTTTTTCCTCCTCCTGATCGGGGCTTCTTCTTGTTGCAGATGTGAGGCGGGAGCCTCTGGAGGAGGTGGCCGAGGTTACCGATCTGGGAGAAGACTCAGCAGCTGACGAACCTGATGTCTCGGCGGGTCGCGCTCATGCCCGAGATAAGGGCAAGGGGGCGGCCCCCGAGGGGACTTCTCGATCGACCGGCCTGAAGCGCAAGGATCCCCTAGTGGGGAAATTGCGGGAGGCCGCGAAGGCCAGGAAGAGGGCCAGGAAAGCCGGTCTTCCTACCGCCGTCGGGGGCGACTCTGGCTCGGCGGCGCTCCCCTCTCGGGGGTAGGATGGGGCCGACCCTTCTAGGCTGGCTCTCCCATCTGCCGAGCGAGAGGGGGCCGAGGAGACCAGGGGCCCCGCAGAGGGAGGTGATGGGTCGGCTCTCCCTTCTGTAGGGACAGAAGGGGCCGATGCCGGCGTGGCCGGCGCTGGGACCGAGGGTTCGGTCGATGCAGATGGGGGGGTGCCCGCGGGGGCGTCGCAACCCCAAGTGCCGGCAGTTTCTGGTGCCGTTAATCCCGCGGCGCCGGTCTAGGGTGGGGGTTCGCCCGGGGAGGCGTTGCAACCCCAACCGACCGTGGTGCGCGGGGCGGTTAGTTTTGCCGCTACAACAGGGCTTCTGGCGGGGTGCCCGGGGTGGAGCGGTCCCCTTTGCCGGAAGCTCTGGTCAGGCTTGGTGTCTCGGGTGATCTGTACCGGATCTGCCGGTCGATTGCCGATAGGACGAGGGGAGGAGAAAAGCGCAGCACTCCTGCCGGGGTCCTTGACATCCTGATGGAGGGCGGCCTGGTTATAGCTCGGACAGCGGCCGTGATGGCAGAGGCGCACGCCCGGACGGAGGCGGAGCGGTCGAAGCTCGCCTGGACCCTTGGTGGATGCGAGGGGAAACTGGCCCGGCTCGAGGGGGAGCACGAGGGGCTCCGGCGGGAGTTCCTTGCATTCAGGGAGTTGGCGCGGTCGAGCCGACGGGAAGCCGAGGTACGGGCCGAGCAGCTGACAAGGGCCCAAGAATCGCTCGAGAGGAAGAGCAAACGTCTAGAAGACGAGCGTCAACGTCACATTGAGCTGGATAGCCTCTGGGAACTTGAGCGCAGCGAGCTGCAGGATCAGGCGGACGACGCGGAGCGCCTTCACGCCGAGGCCGAGGCGGACCGAGCCAGGGCGGAGGGTCGGATGACCGAGGCCGAGCGGAGGATGACCGAGCTGGAGGAGCGTCTGGCGAGGGCGGAGGAGCGTGCGGCCGAGGCGGAGCGGGCTCGGGACAGGCAGGTCGAGGCGGAGGCGATCGAACGCTATAAAGGCTCGGAAGCTTACTCAGCCGACCTGATCGCAGCCGCCCTACCCTACTACGAGGTAGCGCTCCGCCGGGGTGCTCGAAAGGGGTTCAGGCAGGGCTATCGCCGGACGATGAACTATGCTAACGAGCACCTAGCCGGAGGTGATTTTCCTTATGGCCAGCGTTATGACTCGGACGAGTCAGATTCCAGCTCCTCATCTTCGGCCGGGGAAGCACCGGAGGAGTCGCCCCCTGCGGGGTCACCAGCTCCGGAAGCCTCGGGAGGGCTCGCGACCGGGACAGTTCTCGCACAGGCGAGGTCAGTGTCCGGGCCGGCCGTCGCCGAGGGTACCGGGGGTGACACGTCCCCTACTGCGGTTCCCGAGCTTCAAAGTGGGCCCGAGGCCTGATGTATCTTGTTTTATTTTGCCCCTTCCTCTTTTTGTTCGTCTTCCTGGTTGTAAGAGGCTTTTATGGGAGGCAATAAATAACTTACCTTTTTTTTTATCGCTATCTTTGCTGTGATTCGGTTGGCGTATCGGGGCAGTTCGAAAGTACCGATATTTTTTGCGCCGTTTTCGCACGTCGATTCGGGAGACTTCTGGCGGGCGTCCTTCTGTATTACCATGCTTTGAAAGTCGAGGTGCTTCGCGAATCCCGCTAGGGCGGGGGGCAAGGATTTTGAGGTGACCTTCCCGGGGAGGTCCTGTAGCGTGTTTTCGAGGGGGGAGTCATTTAAGGCGCGTGGCCTCCCTTGGCCTATAAAAAGGACCGAAGGGTGCTCCTTCTCCCTTAACACTTAGGACTCTCGCCGGTGGTCTGCTCTTATTCCCTCGTCTTCGCTTTGCGTTGCGCCGCCGCGATCGGAGCATGAAGGACCCTTCAGAAGGTGATGCTGCAGACGACGGGGAGCGGCCGGTTCCAGCTATCCTGGAATATCGGTCAGGTCCCACGGTCACCGCGCGTGCATGAGACAGGTCCGACGGTCGCCGCGCGGATCGGGAGAGGGCTTCGACGTGCGGGGGCACGCCGTTTGCCTCCTCTTGGCTTCGGCGAGGCTTCCGGGCGGACGCCGAGATGGAGGGTGGACGGGGGAGTTTAGGGATGCCGGCCGCCATTCCCCTCCGTGGGAGGGGAGGAGGCGGCTCCAGTCCCTTCCTCACCCCCGTCCGCTGCCTCTTTCTCTCTCTTTTGTTCTTCATTTCTTTCACTCTTCGGGGGCTGCTTGCTTTCTGTTCGCCTCCAAAGAGTTGGCAGTTTGGAAGAAAGGGGACCTTCGCGGCGTGCCCTTTTTCCAGGTTGTTGCCAACTTGGAAGGTAGCCTTCCTTGCGTGAAAGGTGGCCTTCTCCTCGCCAACCCTCTGTCACCTTTGTCACGGACCACCCGAGCCAACTGGGTCGACCATCTCTTGTCCGAGCCAGTTTCTACGCGAGGCAGAGTCAGTGGCTGGATGCGAGAAGGTCAAGACCGGATCTACCGGGCGATGGCCGTTTGCTGCGGTGCCAGATGGATTTTCACTTTTTGTTATGTAATGTATTGGCAGTTGCCTTTCTGATGTGCCAACAGTTATCTTGAATGAATGCGAAAGATAAGGGGGTTTATTTTACCCAATTTGTTGATACAGTATTCAGAAATAAAATCTGCGTAGTGTGGTTGCGTTCCATGTCCGGGGAATGGGTTCCCCTTCCATTGTGGCTAACCTGTACGCACCTTTCCCGAGCGTCTCGATCACTCGGTAGGGGCCTTCCCAATTGGGGGATAGCTTGCCCGCCGCCTCTAGTGGTCGAGAGGCTTCTGCCTTCCTGAGGATGAAGTCCCCTGGTCGGAATTGTCTACCTCGGACCCTGGCGTTGTAGTACCGAGTGAGGCGGCGCTGGTACTCCGTAGCTCGGACGTTCGCGATCTCTCGGAGTTCGTCTGCCAGGTCGAGGTTCTCGAGCAGCTTCTGCTCGTTTGCCTCGGGCAAAAAGCTGATCACTCGGAGAGACGGATTGGCGATTTCCAATGGAACGACGGCTTCGGTGCCATATACCAGTTGAAAAGGGGTCTCACCGGTTGCCGTTCTGGGGGTCGTTCGGTGCGACCATAGTACGCTAGGCAGTTCCTCGAGCCAGCTACCCTTAGCCTTGCTGAGTCTGGTTTTTATGCCCTTCAAGATGGTCTTGTTGGCATTTTCAACCAACCCGTTGGCCTGAGGGTGGGCGACCGAAGTGAAGTGGTTGCGGATATTTAGGTCGGCACATCTATCTCGGAAGTATCGAGAGTCGAATTGCCGCCCGTTATCGCTCACTATCACTCGGGGGATGCCGAAGCGACAAATGATCGATTTCCATACGAAACCCCAGACGACTGTCTCGGTGATCCTCGCTGTTGCTTCAGCCTCGATCCACTTGGTGAAGTAGTCGATGGCGACAATGATGAACTTCTTCTGGGATTGAGCCGTTGGGAATGGCCCAAGGATGTCGATCCCCCACCGAGCGAAAGGGTAGGGCTCGGTAAGGGTGACAAGTTCCGCGGCCGGCTGGTGGACCAAATGGTCGAACCGCTGGCAACGGTCGCAATGTTGTACGTAAGCCGTGCAGTCGCGCTGGAGGGTCGGCCACCAGTATCCTTGCCTTAGCAGGATTCTGGCCAGCGACCGACCTCCTGAATGTGCTCCGCACAGGCCTTGATGAATCTCCTCAATAGCTTGGCTCGCTTCGTCGGGGCCGAGGCATTTTAGAAGGGGCCCGGAGAACGATCTTCGGTAGAGGGCGTTGTCGAGGATGACGAAGTGCCGAGCTTGGTACTTCATCCGGCGGGCTTCTCGAGAGTCGGAGGGTTCCTGGGAGTCTCGTAGCCAGGATAGGTAGGGGGAGCGCCAGTCGTCGGGAGTGGCCGAGTCAATGGCGAGGAGCTCCGAGTCTATGCTCGGGCGCTCTAGCTCTTCTAGGAGGACCGATCGTGTACCTTCCGAGTCTAGGGAGGAAGCCAGTCGGGAGAGGCCGTCCGCCCGAGAGTTTTGCTTCCGAGCTATTCGGACTACCTCGAACTCCTCGAACTGCTGGGCCAGGCTCCGGACCAACTGGAGGTATTTGATCATAGGTGCCTCCCGAGCTTCGTACTCGCCACTGACCTGGCTTGCGACCAGCTGGGAGTCGGTGTGGATCCTGACTCGCTCAGCCCCCAACCGTCGGGCCATGCGGGCCCCCGAGATAAGGGCCTCGTACTCGGAAGCATTGTTGGACGCCGGAAAGTTGAACTTTAGGGCGTACTGCAACTCTATTCCTTCGGGGGACCTTAGGAGGATCCCTGCGCCGCTGCCGACCGAGTTGGACGATCCATCGACGAACAGTTCCCAGGTTGGCCCGGTTGCTGTCGGAGGCCTGTCCTCGACCGGAACGGTGCTCTTGGCGATGAAGTCGGCGAGCGCTTGCCCCTTGATAGCTGATCGTGGCCGATACGAGATGTCATATGCCCCGAGCATGATGGCCCATTTGACAAGTCGCCCCGAGGCCTCGGGGTGGGCCAGAATCTTCTTCAGTGGCTCGCCGGTTAGCACGGTGATGGGATGCCCCTGGAAGTAGGGTCGGAGGCGCTTCGCGGAGGTAACCAACGCTAGCACGAGTTTCTCGGTTGCGGGGTACCTCCGCTCGGCCTCGCCGAGCACCTTGCTGGTGTAGTAGACCGGTCTCTCGACTCCCGAGTCATTTCTGACTAGGACCGAGCTGACCGTTGATGGCGTCGCCGAGAGATAGAGCAGCAAAACCTCACCCGCAACGAGCTTGGAAAGCACCGGGGGTGAAGCTAGGAGCTCTTTGAGCTCGGCGAATGCTGTCTGGCATTCCCCGTCCCATGCGAACGTAGCAGACGCTATTTTAGGCCCCCTCATTAGCTTGAAGAAGGGCAAGCATCATTCGGCCGCACGGGACAGGAAACGACTGAGAGCGGCGACATGCCCTGTCAGACGCTGGACGTCTTTAATGCACGTGGGCGGGCGCATGTCCAGGATGGCCTGGACCTTGTCAGGGTTTGCTTCGATCCCCCGTTGAGTGACCAGGAAACCCAGGAACTTCCCGGATCTTACTCCAAAGGCACACTTGGCGGGGTTGAGCTTCATGTTGTACTTCATGAGGGTGCCGAAAGTCTCGGTCAGGTCGGTGAGGTGATCGTGAGCCCTCGGGGTCTTGACGAGCATGTCGTCGATGTAGGCTTCGACGTTCCGACCTAACTGTCCCTCGAACATATGGTTGACCAGTCGCTGGTATGTGGCTCCAGCATTCTTCAATCCGAAGGGCATCCGGGTGTAGCAGTACACGCCGTAGTCGGTGATGAAGGCGGTCTTCT
The DNA here is from genome assembly GCA_022559845.1 of Amorphophallus konjac. Lineage (NCBI taxonomy): Eukaryota > Viridiplantae > Streptophyta > Magnoliopsida > Alismatales > Araceae > Amorphophallus > Amorphophallus konjac. The sequence goes on from CM040122.1 coordinate 180,837,362, forward strand.
CGACATCTTCAGGGTTCATTCGGATCTGATGATAACCCGAATAGGCATCCAGGAAACTGAGTATCTCGTTGCCCGAGGTTGAGTCAGCCAGTTGGTCGATGCTCGGTAGCGGATAGCAGTCCTTGGGGGTGGCCTTGTTCAGATCGGTGAAGTCTACGCACATTCGCCACTTGCCGATGGTCTTCGGCACCAGGACGACGTTGGCTAGCCACGTTGGGTACAGGACCGGTCTGAAAAGACCAGTCTCTTGTCCCTTGGTGACCTGCGCCTTGATGATCGCCTGTTTCTCGGGCGCATGCTTCCTCCTCCGCTGCTGTACGGGTCCCACGGTGGCATCGAGGTTAAGCTTGTGCATCACGGTTTCCTCTGGTATACCAGGGAGTTGATCGTCGGACCAAGCGAAGACCCGGACGTACCCAGAAAGAAACTCCTTGTATTGCTGCTGTTCCTTCGGTGGTAGGTCGGAACCGATCCTCACTCCAAGGGCCGGGTTGTCGTTCAGGAATACCATTAATAATTTGCCACCGGGCTCGGCGGTCACGGTTTTTCCTTCGACTCCCCTGGGGCCCTTATCCTTCCCGTCCGGCCTTGAGGCTTCCACCGAGATATTGTAGCACCTTCTAGCCGTGGCCTGGTTGCCTCGGACTTCCCCCAACCCGTTTTTGGTGGGAAACTTCATTTTTTGGTGATAGGTAGATGGTACGGCCTTTATTCGGCTAAGAATTTTTCGGCCGAAAATGGCGTTGTACGCGATCATACCTTTAATCACTATGAAGTCCACTATGACCGTAACGGTTTTGGGTGGGGTGCCGATAGTGACCGGCAGGCTTAGGGCTCCCTCGGGGTAGGTGGCCAGGCCATTAAACCCGCACAGGGGTGTTCGGATCGGGCGGAGCTTGGATGGGTCTTCCCCCATCTTGAGAAAACAGTCATAAGATAATACATCGGGGGCGCTCCCATTATCAACCAAAATCCTGTCTACATTGCAGTGATTTATCGTGGCCGAGATAACGAGGGCATCGTCATCCGGGGTGCTCAGCCCTTCTAGGTCTTGGTCGGAGAAAACTATGACCTGGGGCTTCATTGGCGGGCCTTTGGGGGGCTCTAAGGCTCGGCTGGCCCGCTCGGCATGACGTTTCCTTCCTCGGCTGGTGTCGCCTCCCGATGCCGCTCCTCCAGAGATGACGTTGATGTGGACCCCTCGGGGGGCGTTGTCGATCTCCTCTGCGGCGTCTCGGTCTTCTTTGTGTCCGGTTGTGAACCGGGCTAGATGCCCCAGACGGATGAGGCGCTCGATCTCGTCTTGGAGCTGATGGCAATCTCCGGTGTGGTGCCCGTGGTCGCCGTGGAACAGGCAATGCCTGTCCCGCTTGCGGTTCTTCAACCTCATCGGCTCGGGCTGGCGGAGAAGTCCCGAGTCTTTGATGTCTTCGTAGATCTCGTAGACTGGTGCGGTCAAGGGGGTATACCGCTCGTACTTTCTCTTGCGCTCTCCTTCTCGATCGCGCTTCTTACTCGAGCCAGGATTTGGCTCGGAGGTCCGCTTTTTGTCCCCCTCCCGACCCGAGCCGGTTGTGTCTCGGCAGGCGCTGAGTACTTCTTCGCACTCGGCATGGCGCAGTGCCAGAGTCACTAGCTCGGCAAGGGTCGAGGGAGGGTGGAGGACAAGCTCGCGGCGGAGATTCTCGTCCCGGGTGCCCCCGATCAGTGCGGTTGTGGCTGAGGCCACGTCCAGGCGGGGGATCCTAAGGGCTTCCGATTTAAATCGGTGGATGTAAGTCCGGAGCCTCTCCCCTTGCACCTGTTTGAGAGCCAGGAGCCCCGCTACTGACCTTGGGGGGGCGCTACCGGCGAAGCTCTCCTTGAAAATTCGCCCGAATTGCTAGAAGTCTCGAATGGACCCCGGGGCGAGGGCTCGGAACCATGCCTGAGCGCCCTGGACCAGGGTGGCCGCGAAGGCTCGGCATTTGATGGGATCCGGCGTTCCATGCAGGGTCACCAGGGCGTCAAAGCTATCGTAGTGGTCGGCTGGGTCGCCCTGGCCGTCGTAGAGCTTGAAGGTTGGGATGGAGGCTCTAGGAGAGACCTCTGCCTTCAAGATGTACTCGAAGAAAGGGGATTTCTCCTCGTCCTCCGGGAAAGAGGTCTTCTGCAGGGCGCGAAGAGCGCGCTCTTGCTCTGCGAACCGTCTTTCAAAATCTTGTAGCCGGAGGGACAGTTCCGGCTGTGGCCGCGCCGTGGGGCTGGGGGGGGCGTCGTGGCGATCTCCCGGAGCACTGGTGCCCAGGCGCGGTGGCCTCGCTCCCTGCATCCCTCTCCTCGGCGTGGAAGAAGCCTCTTGCTCCGCAGGCGGAGCTTGCGAGGGTCCTCCGACGTCGTTGCGGAGGAGCTATCGGCCGCGGAGGGTGAAGCGGCCTCTGGCGGTGTGCTGCGTTGCACTCCTTCGAGGGGGACTTCCTGACGGGGCGCGGGACCTCGCGTCCCGGGCCGCCTGGGCCCTCATGAGCTCCACGAGGACGTCCATCTTCTCGTTGAGGGCTTGGAAGGCGTTGGCGCCACCGTCGAGGGGTGCCCCTGTCTCCACCGGGGGGGGTGGTGGTCCGTTAGTGGGGACGCTGGCGTTGGAGGGGGGATTCTGTGAGACCCTAGGGGGGACGCCTCCCGCCGCTGCCATAGCCTTACCTGCCCCACCGGCGGATCTCCTCCCTGAGCTTCTTCTCACCATCTTGACTCTTCGTGCGTTTCCCACAGACGGCGCCAGACGAAGAGGCGGAATCTCGCGCTGTGTCCTGAGCGGGCTGTAGATCACCAGAAGATGTTTCTGCAAGAGAAGGGAAACGTATCAGAGGGCCCAGGGGATCTCCCTGGGGGAAAACCCTCCGATGGCTAAGTCAGTAGAGCGATGGTGGAAGCGATAATCGGGGGAGGAGAGAGCTGATGCGCGAGAATCCTCTCCACCAAGAGTGAAGCGAATCGTGCTCAGGAGCTTAAGGTATGTGAATGGCTAGTTCATCTTACCATCTTCCGGAGGGTATCCGTGGCTTAAATAGTGCGTCGCCTTTTAAGAGTCCGGTGAGCTGAGGGCTTCCCGGCGGGAGTTACGTCTTCAGCGGGGGCTTTCATGGCCGGATCGTGGGGGCGTTATCCCCTTGGAGTTCGGCAGCTCCCATGACTCTCCAGCTGGCGGAGGACTCTGAACGGCCGCACCTGCAGATAATCGAGCGGTCTCACCGAGCTACGGGGATGCTGGCTCGTGTCCGAGCGATAGGCATGGCCCGGCGAAGGTGGGGTCGGATAGGTCGGCTGGAGCCTCTTTCTCTCGGTCGGAGAGTGGGCTTTAGACCGGACCTTCCATGCGACCTGACCGTTGTCTCGGGCCCTCTGAGCCTAGAAGGCCGCCGGGGAGAGTTGGTTCCTCGAGTCTTCGTTTATTGGGCTTTTCTCCCGAAGTGGGCCCTGTGGGCTATCACTTGGGTGGGCTCGCCCGGTTGGACCTTGTAGGTCTTGTTGGGCTGCCTTTGTGGTGGGCTGCGGAAATCCCCCTCTCCAGTACCCGTTCTTTGCTCACCCATGATTTTTGAGGTAGCCACATGTCCTTCCGTGGGCGAGTCTTCATTTTACACCCCACATAACCCCGGGTCCGGGGGAGGTGCTGCCAAGATTCTGCTAGGAACATGGCTAATAAAAGAAACAAATGTCTGAACAATTCTAATCACAGTAGCAGGGCTAAACATACCAAGCAAATGAATAAAAGGACCAACGAACCGTCGAAAGACTACATGAATATTGCTACTCAACTCTCATGAACCAAGAACAACACAATCTCTACATTTCTGAACTTAAACGCATGTTGAGCATCCTCTCTTCATACATATGCCTCCTCTGCATGAACATGAATAAGCCCCCATGCATGTTATATTTTGTTATGAAAAAAACACATGCAATTTTCAAACGAAAAAGCCTTGGCCCACTGTTGGCACTCAAAATGTAATGTAATGAATGGCGCAAGCTGGCGCAGGAGCAAGGGCTGGTGATTTGCATCGCAACTTTCAGAGCTTAAACCCTCCGCGTTTCTACGGTTCTTCTAATCTTGACGAGGCAGAGAACTGGATAGACGAAATGAATCGTATCTTTGATGTTATCCAATACACCGATCAAGAGAAGGTGTGTCTCACAACTTTTCAACTCAACAAAGATGCCCGCACATGGTGGAAGTCAGTTCCAGCACCTTCGGCCGATGCCCCTCATACATGGGATTGTTTTCTTGCCCTATTCCATGCCAAGTACTTTTCTGAGCACGTAAAAGAGAGAAAGGCTATGGAGTTCGCCACTCTTCAGCAAGGAATGATGACGATTGCCGAATATGAATTGCAATTCTCAAGGCTTGCACCTTACGCACCACATCTTATCAGCACCGATTTATTGAAGGCAAATTGGTTCATGGACGGGTTACGTCCCGGTTTCATTCAGTAGCTCGGGACCCAAAACATCCGTACCTATGCGGAAATGGTTCAACGAGTGTATTTGTGTGAAAGGACCTTAGAGAAAGTCAAAATTTTAAAAGGGAAAGGAGAAGAATCCAGTCGATGCTCAGATCGACGTTATAAGAAAGAAAAGTTCAGCATCACGGAGCCCTACAAAAGCCGTGATAGTAAGAAAAGATCCAGGAATGGGAATGGTGGAAATTCTCATAAGCAAAAGAAAGTCAAGGAAGAGAAGAAGCAAGTTGCTACAGCTTGCACGTTTTGTGAAAAATTCGGCCATTCGGCTGAGGGATGCTGGAAGCGCCTCGGCACTTGTTTACGTTGTGGAAGCAGGGAGCATCGCATGCCATATTGCCCCCTTATGAAAGACCAATCGTCTAGTGGAGGACTGGTGCGGACACCCGAGCAGTTGAGCGGTGCGACACGCCGAGCCACCGGTACCGCACACGGAGCACGACTCGAGCCACCTCAGCATCCATCTAGCTCGGAGACAGCCTGGAGACTCCGCCTTGAGCCTCCCTATTTATCATATTAGTTAGAATTTATTTGTGTGTAATTTGTGTTTATTTCATTGTATTCGGTTTGCTATTTTCATTGTAATAGGGGCTTATGTGCAATTTGGACCCCATGGGCCCCACGGGCCCCCCAGGCCCCATCCCATTGAGCCACCTCAGCATAGGGTCCCATGTGGGGTCAGTCAACCTTCCACATAGAGGCTTCTAGAAGGGTGGGCCAAGTGGGGGGGGCATTGGAATACAAATGTCAACAAAATCCACCCATTCCCACCTACCATGTCCCCTTGACCCACCCTAGTCAATGGGCCGCCCCCCCCCTTAATTTATTTATTGTATTTTGTGTGTGTGTGTCACACTCAATCCAGGCCACCCATTCCCATCCCCTAGATCCAACGGTGGACAATGGATGTGAGATGTAACACATAAATACTTGTAATTTCCCATTTTGAGGAATTAATGCATTCATTTGGAAGAAAATATCTTGGAGCAGCCTGGTGTGCCCCCCTCCTCTCTCCTCACTCTCCCCCTTGAAGCTATGAAGGCTTCCCTCTGGAGGTGTGACTCCTCCCCTTATCATTCCGGTCGCCGCCGCCGCCGCCACCATGAGCCGCCATCGCATCACCGCCGAGATCGCCGGAGTTCTACCTTCATCCGACCACAGCAGCTTCCACAAAATTCAGCCATCCGCCACGAGCTCAGATCGACTTGAGATTTTGAGGGGATGTTCCAGAGGTGTCAAGCACGTCCCAAAAAATTTGGTTGGTCGTAAAGATCCCATTTGATATTTTTTCATTTTCATCCAACCTTAATTTCCAGATCTATCTGCTTGCCGTTTCAATTTCCACCTGCCCTGTGTTTCAAATGTTCGGACCCCTTTCTGATTTTTGTTAGAGTTCCCACTTTTACTGGGATTTCTGTCCATCAACCCCACCGTCCCCAAATTTTCTTGAATTTTTTTAAGGCCATCCCATATTTTTCAAAAATCGATCTCAGAGATAGCTACAGTGCTATCCACCTGTTCCCAGATCTGACCACCCTCCAGTAAACAAATCATAACAAATCACAGACACCTCCAATAAGTCCACCAAAAATATCCCTGTTCTCCTTGTTCCAAATCCCACAAGTTTGATGAAGAGCTCCGGAGCTGCATCGGCCATCTTCCTCGCGCTCAAAGGCAGTCTTCAGACAACTCACCTATAGATATGAGGTTTCGGTTACTGTACAACAGGGACTTGTCAATTCAATAAAGTTCTGATCCGACTAGATCCAGCAGATCTCTCTGGATGTAAATTGAATCATTTGAAGAGAGCTTTCCAATGATAGCTCATGCGTCCCGATCCGACATCGGGATTGATCGCAGCGGTCGTTTTCGTCGGAGCGCGCGCCGGAAAACAGCAATCAAAATCCGTGGGAAGTTAGTTCAAGAATTGGGAATCGGGGCCGATCGACCCCCGATCGGTGTTCCCGGCCGACCGCCGTCCGTGGAGGCGCGTCACCAGGGGTCCCCATCATAGTGGGTCCCACCCCCGTAGATCCGGAGGACAGCGCCGTCCGTGGGCCCCACGGGCCCATAGTAGCCGCCGTTCGGAAAGCATGAAAACGCGGAGTTCGGCACCGCCGGGCGACATCAAGATGCTGCCCGTCAACCCGAGTTGCATGATTCTCGGACCCCACATGTGACCTTTTACCTCCCTGCGTAGAGTGGGTTGACTTAGTGTATTGCTGTAATAATTGTTAACCGGGAGTCCGTGATTCGGCCGGGGTTGTCTTCGCCACGCCGGGTGCGTGGAGGTAATGGTCCGAACCTCTTGGCGTTCATTTGCTTAGCTAGTATATGGTCTTTTGTCACTGCCGAGAGTGATAGGTACTAGCCCGTGTGTCCATGTCACCGCTGTGAGTGTGAGAGTGACCCATCCCGTGACTCGATCCAAGTCCGGAAGTGAGTCGACTACCCGTGAACTCTGCCGGTTGTTCAACCGCGCACGATCCGCGTTTCCCTCGCTTGGGATGACGAGTGAGCTTGCGTTTCTATTAGCGACGTATAGCCCATAGGAGCTCTCCGTGTCGGGCTTAGTGTCTCTCCTATCATGTGTTGCTGGTCGTGTCCGCATCTAGAGTCCGAGGTCCATACCACGTAGAGTCGGTCCCCGTGTCCGTCTCGCATCAAGGACGTAGGAGGCAGGCTCACCTCAATGCCGTCTTAGAAGAAGAGGAAGCGCCCAGGGATGGTGGGCTTATGGAAGGTACTCTTCAAATTTGTTCTCGTCCTGCATTTGTACTATTTGACACCGGTGCCTCTCATTCTTTTATCTCCACTACTTTTGTAAAAATATTATCAATTGCAGCAGTCCCCTCACCTACAGATCTCGCTATTACCACACCCTTAGGTTCTGGAACAAAGCTTACCGACTATTATCCTGATAGCGAAGTGATAGTAGAAGGTCATAATCTCCCCGCAAACTTAGTATGCCTTGACATGAAAGGTTGTGATGCCATTTTAGGGGTAGATTGGCTTGTAGATCATGATGCTTATATCAATTGTCGAAATAGGATTATATCCTTTCGAAAGCCCGATCTTCCAAGATTTTCCTTCCTTGGCATCAAGTATAAGAAGCATCATACTATCATATCTTCTCTTCACGCTTGCAAACTTATCTCGTAAGGATGTCAAGCTTTTCTTGCTTCTGTCATTGTTACCGAATCCAAGGAGATTATCTTAGCAGACATCCCTATTGTAAATGAGTTCCCCGATGTGTTCCCATCCAAATTACCCAGTTTACCACCCGAGAGGGAAGTAAACTTCACTATTGAACTCATTCCAGGAGCAGCACCTGTTTCTATAGTCCCTTATAGGATGTCCCCCACAGAACTCAAAGAACTAAAGAAGCAGTTGCAGGAACTACTGGATAAGGCCTTTATCAGACCTAGCACATCCTCTTGGGGTGCGTCGGTTCTATTTGTCAAAAAGAAGGATGGTTCTCTCAGGCTATGCATCGATTACCGGCGACTGAATCAACTTACAATCAAAAATAAGTATATGTTGCCGCGAATTGATGAGCTCTTTGATCAGCTTTCAGGAGCAGAATATTTCTCCAAGATTGACCTCAGATCAGGTTATCATCAGCTTAGAATTAAAGAAGACATTTATAAATCAGCTTTTCGAAGTCGTTATGGCCACTATGAATTCGTGGTAATGCCGTTCGGGTTAACAAATGCCCCAACAACATTTATGCAACTTATGAACAGTATTTTTCAGCCATATCTAGACCAATTCATCATCGTCTTCATCGATGACATCTTGATATATTCCAAGACAAAGGAAGAACATGAAGAACATCTGAAGATAGCTTTGCAAACACTTAGAGAACATAAACTTTATGCCAAGCTTAATAAGTGTGAATTCTGGATCAATGAAGTTTCATTCCTAGGTCACATTATTTCAAAGGAAGGTATCATCATGGATCCTTCTAAGGTAGAAGCCGTTAAGAATTGGAGCCGGCCAACGACCGTATCGGAAGTACGAAGTTTTCTGGGTCTAGCTGGTTATTATAGAAGATTCATTAAGGATTTCTCAAAGATTGCAGTTCCTTTAACTAGACTCACGAGAAAAGAAAATCCTTTTGTCTGGTCAGAGGAATGTGAAAAGAGTTTCTAAACTCTTAAGAATCATCTTACTACAGCTCCTATTCTAACACTACCGATGGAAGGTGGTGGATTCGAAGTATATACGGATGCATCTGGCATTGGCCTAGGGTGTGTCCTCATGTAAAATGGAAAAGTAATCAGTTATTCTTCAAGACAATTGAAGCATCATCAGAAAAATTATCATGTGCATGATTTGGAATTAACAGCTGTCATTTTCACCTTAAAATTTGGCGTCATTATCTCTATGGAGAAAAGTTTACGGTCTACTCGGACCACAAAAGCTTGAAGTACTTATTTTCTCAAAAAGAGCTAAATATGATGCAGAGGAGGTGGTTAGAATATCTCAAAGACTTTGATTTTACTTTTCAATATCATCCTGGCAAGGCTAATGCTATAGCAGATGCACTGAGCAGAAAACCAATGGGTATGCTATCAAGTCTCATGATTAGTATGACTAATCTTATTCCTCAATTTGCTCAGTTGAACTTAGATATTGACAGGAATGAAGATTGTTTCCTAGCTAATATTCAAGCTTAACCTACATTAATAGAAGATCTGGTCAAGCTGCAAAATGATGATCCTATATTATTGGAGATCAAGGCCAATGTTGAACAAAGGCTGGATTTTTCTATTAATGATGGAAGATTGCTATTTAAAGACCGAATATGTGTACCGGATCACGAGGATACGAAGAAATTGATTCTAAAAGAAGCACATAAATCCAGGTATGCCATTCACCCAGGTAGTACAAAAATGTATCAAGATCTCAAAAGAAATTTCTGGTGACCTAACATGAAGAGAGAAATAGCTAATTTCGTGTCTCGATGTCTCACTTGTCAACAAGTAAAGGCAGAGCATTTTAGACCCGCAGGTAAACTGCATCTCTTGAATATTCCCAAATGGAAGTGGGAGAGTATAGGTATGGATTTCATTATGGGGTTACCTAAGATAAGAGGTGGACACGATGGTATATGGGTAATCATAGACCGATTAACTAAATCTGTACATTTCATACCAATCAAAAGTCGATGGTCTGTGGATATCTTGGCAGCATTATACATAAGAGAAATTGTTAAATTACATGGTGTCCCAGTCACTATTATATCTGATAGAGATCCTCGATTCACATCACAGTTTTGGAAGGGTCTACAACAGTCACTAGGGACTAGATTGAATTTCAACACAGCCTTTCATCCACAAACTGATGGTCAGACAGAAAGAACGAATCAAGTGGTAGAAGACATGCTCAGGGCTTGTGTTATTGATTTTGGAGGTAGTTGGCATGATCACTAGCCTCTAGTAGAATTTGTATATAACAACAGTTATCAAGCTAGCATACAAATGGCACCTTTTGAAGCTCTATATGGAAAAAGTTATCGATCACCAATATGTTGGAATGAAATAGGGGAAAGACAATTCCTAGGCCCCGATATTATTAGAGATTCTACAGAGAAGATCAAGCTTATTCAAGAGAGAATAAAGATGACGCAAGATAGACAGAAATCTTATGCTGATAATCGAAGACGCGACTTGGAATTTCAAGTAGGAGACCATGTGTATCTCAAGGTTTTTCCAGGTCGTGGTATTCGAAGATTTGGCATTAAGGGCAAGCTAACTCCATGGTTCATTGGCCCGTTTGAAATTCTTGAAAGGCTCGGTGAAGTGGCCTACAAACTGGCTTTACCTCCACAATTAGCAAGAGTTCATGACGTATTTCACGTCTCTATGCTGAAGAAGCATGTATATGATCCTGACCATATTATCACTTATGACAATGTGGAGATTCAGAACGATATGACGTACGAGCAAACGCCAATAAAGATTCTGGAACGGGAAGTGCGTCAACTAAGAAATAAAGTTATTCCTATGGTCAAGATTCAATGGAAGAAAACATGGCCATATGAAGCAACATGGGAAACCAAAGCAGCCATGCGGAAAAGATTTCCAGAATTATTTTAACTGTAAGTACACTCTCCATAATCCATGTATTAAATTTGGGGACCAAATTCTTCTAAGTGGGGGAGGGTGTAGTGCCCCAGAATTTATATAATAATTTCTGGATTATTTATAGAAATTTCTAGAATTTATTAGGAATTTATAAAGGCTAAATAGATTAATAAATGGATTATTGAAATAATAAGTCATTATAAGGCCCAATTGTGTTAAATAATTAACCTAGTCTATTTAAATAAAATCCAAAAGGTTTAAGAACCAAGCCCATTAAGTTTGGCACATATTCTAGAAGGTTATTTAGCCTATTTACATATTTTAAGGATAAATACTATTTTTATAGATAATAATATGGATAATTAACAAAAGAGTTTGATTTATGTTGAATTATGTGCACGTTGGATGTAACGGTCTATCGTGAGACCGCCACAGCCACGTAATGCACCAGTCTTGATGCGTTACACCCTGATAGTTCCGTGAATGGAAGAACGAGCATAAAGATTGGAACTTTGGGATCTTATCTGTAAGAGATCAACTTGGGAGAGCTTATAACATTACTAAGGACTCTTAGGGATTATGTTTTGGCAAATTAAGTACTCTAGAATCGATCTAATCTTCAAACCCTAGCTAAAACCCTATAAATAGGACCTAGTTCTGAACTAAGCGACCTTTACTTTTGGCTCGTGAAGAATCAAGGTAAGGAGTCATAATTTCGAGTAAGTTCTTTAGAAGACTTTGTTTAGTATACTTTAGACTAATAGTTCTCTTAGGAGATCAAACAACCAAGGAGATTGAAGCTTCCAAAGTTGTTGGTTCGACCATAATAACTCAGGAAACTAAACGCAAGACCCCTGAAGATCAAGAGATTAGGACGTCTAAACAAGGTAAATAGAGCTCAATCCTTTAGAACTTTTTATTCACCTTAGTTTCATCTTTTTACCCTCAAATTTTCACATCTTTAAGTCAAGAGGTCATGGAGTTAGAGCAGCAGGAAATTAATGGAAAATCACTGGAAAAGGAGAACTAGGGCACGGTTTTCAGACTCAAATTAGAAGCATAAAACCTAGTTAAGAGGTAGGTCATCTCATGATTGGCAAAAAGATCTTGTTAGGGATAAAAGCCCTCTAATTTTGATTGATTTCATGCATCATAGATCATGAATTTCATGTTTTAGTAGGACATGTATACATGTATACTCTTAACCCTAACTAAGTTAAAAAGGAACTCTCTTGTCAAATTCATAGAAAACCCATGCATACTAGTAGGTTAGCCTTTATTCTATCATATGGAAGTTTATATATGATTTCCAGACATGATGTAAGTTGAAACCTTAGATTTTTTACCAGCAGATGATCCGACACATCAAGGTAAGACCGCCATAGTTACCTAACGGCCTTACGACAAGCCGTTACACCTTCTGTTGTTGTTTTTAAATTTCTCTGTTATCTCTGACGACCCAGACTCAGTGCGTTACAACACTGTAACGGTCCCACGATAAACCGTCACAATCACTGTGACGCCCCCATTCTCGACCGTCAGAGTAACTGTAGATAGAATTGAAGGACAGTTACATTAACTTATAAATATGCCTAGTTATCTAAGTTTAGCCTGTTGATATGACTTTAAATTTATTAATTGGTTCATGATAAGTATCACATGTTAAAAGCATCTTCAATTATTTTAAGGATATGTTAATTTCATGCCAAAGCACTATAGTTTGTATTAACTCCATGATTTTAAATGATGTATTGACGGAGTTTTATCATGATTTCATATTGTTACACATTCTCTCTATCAATAGAGTCATTTCTTTAAGTACATGGCACATATTCCGGTATGTTGTCCATTAGTTCACACTTTGCACTATAGGAACATTATTCTTGGACATGAGGACCTCTCTATTGGATATTCCTTCCAATGGACTAGGAGATCTTGTTTCAAGGCCTCCGTAATTCTCCGCGAGCCTGGGATTCCCACTAGGACGCCGAGTTGGTTGTACCATTAAAGCCCATTTAGTATATTACACTATCGATGTTTCTGGTTCTAGCAATGTAACGGCTCTATACTGGACCGTCAGGAGCATCTAATGGCCCAATATACGACCGTCAAATTTCAGTAAGTCTATTTTACTAATTCTAGATTCAGACTAATGTAACGACTGAATACTAGAGCATCACATCATGTAACGGCCCAGTCCTTGACTATCACATTGTTTGAATGCTTAACCGTAGGTTTGACCCAAGGGTTGATGTTCCAAAATTTTTAGATGGATTATTGATGATCTAGAACTTACCATATTATCCAAAGAGGCTTAATATAATGAAATAAAAGTTAAAGAAATGTACCGTTATGCTGCCGATTTATTTTCATAAGCATAACCTTGTTTAAGTCATTCTTGACTCTCGCATTATTAAATTGAAGCATTCATTCATTGAATAGTGTTATCATGAACTTATTGAATTGTACATTCTTGGCCATACTTTATTGGTACATGCGTAGAAGTAGCTTGATTTATACTTGAAGATGCGATCGAGCACTGATTGTGTTCAAGGGCTCTATGCTAGTCCCCTCGGTTGATTGCCGGAAACATACTATTATAAACCATGCGGTAGGCGTCGCATTACGCTGGGTGTACTTTCTCTGTAAATAAGTGAAGATCCACGGCATGACATGACTTTCTTGTACATGACTTGATATTCCATAGAAATTCACGAAGTACTTGCTCATAAGCAAAAGATACTGGAGTGATGATTACGTGGCTTGCTAGTACATTCTCGTTACATTCTTGTTCTTGAAAGGCCATAACATGTTCTTGTTACATTCTTGCTAGTTCATACTTGCTCTCATTCTATCTTAAACGATCATCTTTGTTACTTTGGGTATTCACATGATTGATCGCATTCGCATGATTTTACCTTATTTCTTTAGAGCTAAAATGTTAATTACTTAAATGATGTCTTCATGTTGATGCGAAGATACCTACTGGGCAAGTGTGCTCATTACCTATTTCCATTCTTTTCAGGAAATGAAAGTGATACGAATTTGGATTCGGGTTATACAAGTAGCGGGTCTGAGAGAGAATGAAAGTGTTGTCAAAGATGAGAGTGAAGACTTAGGAAAGTCTATATTGTTTAGATTGAGTCTATGTAATTTTCCTATTTCTTGAGTCTGATAAATTGAAAGAAGGTGAAAGTTATTGTATTTGAATATTGATTATCAATGAAATAAGTTGGAGGTTTGATTAAAATATTGTGTAATTACATTTATGTGTGTGATTGTCTTGCGCTCTGATCATTCTTGCTTGCAAGAGACTTACCATGTCGGCTGTTCACGTTCCTCGAGCGAGTCTTTCGCTGTCATAAAAGCTCGGGACGTGACACTACCAAGCTCGCATGGCCCTTGCTTTCGATAAGCTGGTCAAAGGTCGAGAATTCAAGAAAGGAGACCTCGTAATGGTCAAAAGAAGAGAAGTGATGGCCTCCAACCCTAAGGGGAAGTTGGTTGAAAACTGGGTTGGACCATATGTCGTCATTCGAGTATATGAAGGGGGTGCCTACGTCCTGGTAGACCACAAAGGAGTCATCCAGTTCTCTCCCCTCAATGGAAAACATATTAAGCTGTACCACACAGCTCAACCGGCATTCCCAGAATGACCGTCACCTTCATCTTGGTCTAGTGGCATTCCGCCCTGGCCGAGCTACCCATACCTTGGTCTAGTGGCACTCCGCCCTGATCGAGCTACCTTCATCTTGGTCTAGTGGCATTCCGCCCTGCCGAGCTACCCATACCTTGGTCTAGTGGCACTCTGCCTTGATCGAGCTACCCTTACCTTGGTCTAGTGGCACTCCGCCCTGATCGAGCTACCCACACCTCAGGCTAGTGGCACTCTGCCCTAACCGAGATCACATAAAATAAACAACATCACCAATGCGGACCTTACGTCCGAATTGGCGAAAAGCTCCTCCTTTACGTCGGCATTGTCTCCTTGCTGACGAATAAACCCTCTTCCTCGGCACAAGACTTCGTGTCCTAGCCGACCCCTATACAGCATTGCCATTGCGGGCCTTATGCCTGAATCGGCGTAAATCTATCCCTTGCGTCAGCATTATCTCCTTGCTGATGAATAAACCCTTTACCTCGGCACGAGACTCCGTGTTCTAGCCAACTCTCAAACAATATCGCCATGTCATGCCTTACATCCGACTCAGCCGGAAGCTCTCTTTTTCCGTTGGCATTCTCCCCTTGCCAATGAATAAACCTCTCCTCAATTGGCGCAAGGCCACGTGCCCCAGCCAACAGCTGTTTGCTGTCGTCAAAGGTCAGATACCACGTCTGGACCTACCGACTATCCTCTCTCACATGTTTCAAAAAAAAATGAAAAATGGGGTTAAAAATAGAGATACCCCGCCGGCCTTGTTCCTAAACTAGGACAAGGGTAAAATGGCTATAACCCGACTGTGGCGAAAACCCGAAAGGGCGTTGCAGGCAAAATTGGGTACCCCACCACGTGAAAACCTGAAAGGGTGTGTTGTCAAAAGCAAGAAGGGGCTAACTTCGGTGAAAATCCGAAAGGGCACTTAAGCCAGTAAAGTGGTAATCTAAAGGTTCCTCTTCTTTCTCCTCCTAATGAAGCTCCGAAAAGGACAACCATCAAAAGTCCCACTAGAGATCCCCTACCAAACCTATGTTCGACCCTCGTCATCATCGGTGAGATCGGTCGATCTCTACCTTCAACTCGGACCCTTCGTCCTTGTTAATGAATATACCTTTGCTTCGACATGTAACCCATGTCGATGAATAAACCCGTGTTTGACCCTCGTCATCATCAGTGAGATCGGTCGATCTCTGCCTTTAACTTGGACCCTTCATCCCTGTTAATGAATATACCTTTGCTTCGACATGTAACCCATGTCGATGAACAAACCCTACTTCAACCCTCGTCATCATTGGCGAGATCGGTTGATCTCTACCTTTAACTCGGACCCTTCGTCCCTGTTAATGAACATAACTTTGCTTCGACATGTAACCCATGTCGATGAACAACCCCGTGTTCGTCATCATCGGCGAGATCAGTCGATCTCTACCTTTAACTCGGACCCTTCATCCCTGTTAATGAACATACCTTTGCTTCGACATGTAACCCATGTCGATGAACAAACCCGTGTTCGACCCTCGTCATCATCGACGAGATCGGTCGATCTCTACCTTTAACTTGGACCCTTCGTCCCTGTTAATGAATATACCTTTGCTTCAACATGTAACCCATGTCGATGAACAAACCCTACTTCGACCCTCGTCATCATCGGCGAGATCGGTCGATCTCTACCTTTAACTCAGACCCTTCGCTCCTGTTAATGAACATACCTTTGCTTCGACTTGTAACCCATGTCGATAAACAAACCTGTGTTCGACCCTCGTCATCATCGACGAGATCGATCGATCTCTACCTTTAACTCGGACCCTTCATCCCTGTTAATGAACATACCTTTGCTTCGACATGTAACCCATGTCGATGAACAAACCCGTGGTCGACCCTCATCATCATCGGCGAGATTGGTCGATCTCTACCTTTAACTCGGACCCTTCGTCCCTATTAATGATCATACCTTTGCTTCGACATGTAACCCATGTCGATGAACAAATCCGTGTTCAACCCTCGTCATCATCGGCGAGATCGGTCGATCTCTACCTTTAACTCGGACCCTTCGTCCTTGTTAATGAACATACCTTTACTTCGACATGTAACCCATGTCGATGAACAAACCCGTGTTCGACCCTCGTCATCATCGGCGAGATCGGTCGATCTCTACCATTAACTCGGACCCTTCGTCCTTGTTAATGAACATACCTTTGCTTCGACATGTAACTCATGTCGATGAATAAACCCATGTTCAACCCTCGTCATCATCGGCGAGATAGGTCGACCTCTATCCCTTAACTTGGACCTTTCGTCCCTGTTAAGAACTATATGGCCTTTGCTTCGGCATTTAATC
This sequence comes from Amorphophallus konjac, assembly GCA_022559845.1. Taxonomy (NCBI): domain Eukaryota; kingdom Viridiplantae; phylum Streptophyta; class Magnoliopsida; order Alismatales; family Araceae; genus Amorphophallus; species Amorphophallus konjac. Next base: position 180,853,949 of record CM040122.1, read on the forward strand.
AGTGTCGATGAACTAAACTAGGGTCTGACCCTTGTCATCATTGATAAGGCCAGTTGGCATTCCAGCAGGCAAGCTCTCCCGTGTTCCGGATTCTCCACGGAGTACAAAAATAAAGAAATGAAAAATGGGGTTAAAAATAGAGATATCCCGCCGGCCTTGTTCCTAAACTAGGACAAGGGCAAAAATGGCTATAACCCAACTGTGGTGAAAACCCGAAAGGGCGTTGCTGGCAAAATCGGGTACCCCGCCACGTGAAAACCCGAAAGGGTGCGTGGGCAAAAGCAAGAGGGGGCTGACTTCGGCAAAAACCTGAAAGGGCGCTTGAGTCAGTAACGTGATAAAAAAATAAATGATAAAAAAAAGAAATGAAATGAAATGATGATGTAGTAACGAGGTTACCCTCGTTCGTCATTCCACTTCCACCTACCCTTTCGACCCTTGTCACCATCGGCAAGATCGGTCGCTATCTTTTGGCCCTTGTCACCATCGGTAAGATCAGTCGCTACCTTTCGGCCCTTGTCACCATCGGCAAGACCGGCCACCCTTTCGACCCTTGTCACCATCGGCAAGATCGGTCTCTACCCTTTCGGCACTTGTCACCATCGGCAAGACCGGCCACCCTTTCGACCCTTGTCACCATCGGTAAGATTGGTCGCTACCTTTCGGCCCTTGTCACCATCGGCAAGACCGGCCACCCTTTCGACCTTTGTAACCATCGGCAAGATCGGTCGCTACCTTTCGGCCCTTGTCACCATTGGCAAGACCGACCACCCTTTCGACCCTTGTCACCATCGACAAGATCGGTCGCTACCCTTTCGGCCCTTGTCACCATCGGCAAGATCGATCTCTACCCTTTCGACCCTTGTCACCATCGGCAAGATCGGTCGCTACCCTTTCAGTCCTTGTCACCATCGGCAAGACCGGCTATCCTTTCGACCCTTGTCACCATCAGCAAGACCGGCCACCCTTTCGACCCTTTTCACCATCGGCAAGATCAGTCGCTACCTTTCGGCCCTTGTCACCATCGGCAAGACCGGCCACCCTTTCGACCCTTTTCACCATCGGCAAGATCGGTCGCTACCTTTCGGCCCTTGTCACCATCGGCAAGATCGGCCACCCTTTCGACCCTTGTCACCATCGGCAAGATCGGTCGCTACCCTTTCGGCCCTTGTCACCATCGGTAAGACCGGCCTTCCTTTCGACCCTTGTCACCATCGGCAAGATCAGTCGCTACCCTTTCGGCCCTAGTCACCGTCAGCAAGATCGGCCATCCTTTCGACCCTTGTCACCATCGACAAGATCGGTCGCTACCCTTTCGGTCCTTGTCACCATCGGCAAGATCGGTCACTACCTTTCGACCCTCGTCACCATCGGTGAGCCCGGTCAACTATCCTTTAACTTGGACCTTCCATCCTCGTTAATAGACAAGCTACCATTGCTTCGACATTTAGACCATGTCGATGAATAAACCGCATTCTCAGCTTTCGTCACCATCGACGAAATTAATAAGGCGCATTCGCCTACTCTACCTATGCCCCGCCTTGGCCAAAGCTCGATTCTGGGAATAGTTAATCCGCGGTGGAGCAAACACCTCACCCCTTCGCTGAAGGCGTGAGCGCTCTCCTGCGCTAGTAGCTCATATCCTTGGACTGAGCTAATCGGCTAGAGAGAGAAAGAAAAGAAAAGAAAAGAAAGAAGTCATGATGGAAGCGACAAACAAAGATATTTCATTGATATGAAGTGTCGAGGTACATCATTGCTCGGGGCATTCCCCGAGGAACATAAGCTCCGAAGACAAAAAGGAGCGAAATTGGATACAAAAAAGAGGAGATAAAGTAAAGCTACTGCAGAGGGCGCCAGAAAATGTCTTCCAATTCCAAGTGGCCTAAGGAAGGATATTGAGTCAGCTCTTGCAGCCGAGATTCGGTAGGAGCCAGCTGCAATAATTTTTCATCTAGAGAGGCAAGTTGCCCTTCAGATAGGTCAGCTTCCTCTCTGGTCTGAAGCTCTAGGCGCTCAGTCTCCTGCAATTCGATTTCAGCCTTGGCAAGTTCTGCACACAGCTCCACTATCCGCGCTGTGAGGGAGGACCGGCATTCTGAAGTAGTGCTAGCAACATCTCTCAATTGCCCCACGGTCCCTCTCAATGAAGTGGCAGCAGCTCGGCAATCAGCCTTCTCCAATTTCACAGCCGCCAACTGATCGGACACCTCCCGGCTAAGGTACTCCCGCATGTTGGCATGCTTCAACAACATGGTAACCCGTGGGGTCCAATCATCCATTGGGCACCCGAACGCCAATAGTGAGCGAGAGAGGTGTTCTATCAGACTCCTCAGCTGCACATAAGTCAAGCCCGGGGAAGCCGACATGGCTCGCTAAGATTATTCAGAGACTGCCACACCATGTCACTAGAAAATTGTAAACCTAGTGGCGAAGTCTCGGGGAGCTGAAAGTCCACCCTGATGTCCACCTCAGCCCAGATATCGTCGCTTGCCCCGGACGACGTCGATGGCATGATTTGTAAGGCACCAGCGCTGGACTCGACAACGGCAGCTGATACAATTAGAGAAGTCTCAATTACAACAACTTCTTTGCCTGCCCCCTGAGGTGAAGCCATGCTGGCCATCTCGATAGCCGAGGATACCCGCTCCTCGTGTGCAGTCCCACCGGCTTCTATGGGAGAAGATTCCTCAACGACGGACAAGGCCTTAGAAGCATTGGCCTCTTCTTTAAAAATTTCTCCCGCTTCTATCTCCGAGAGGCTACTCTGCTCCAGCAGCAATTCTTTGCCGGCGGCCAGGGCTTGAGATTCTGCGACTTTCGTTGGGTCACCAATTTCTACAATTGCTCCGGGCCCCTCTGAAGCTGCTGCTGCCGCATAAGTCTGTGGAAGTCGTAAGGCGACGGGCCGCAAAATTGGTGGAAAGGTTGGTTGGCCCATGCCTAAATTCGGAAGAGGTATGCGAACCGTCACAGTTGGCGACGCCACCTCAGCCTGCATCACATATATGTATGTCATACAGCTGATTTGGAAATAACAAGAAGGGCTGCAGGCGGGTGTCGGAACACTTCCTACCTCGACCGGCACTATATTTAGGCCTCCAAGAGTGGCCTCTGACGGTGCCGACCCTCCTCTTGCAATCGGGTATGACGGCCCGTGCTTGACTCCTGGCAACCTCGGAGGGCTAAATGTCAAGAAGTCACTTCCGTAAGCTGAAGAGGCCCCGTCATCTTCAGTTTCTGTACCAGCCGGTGGAAGCTCGTCGTCACTGGAGCCACCATCATAGTCAACCTGCTCGGAGGAGGAAGAGTCTTCGGACTGCTCCCGAATCTCCAACATCTGAGCAAGTGCCGTGCTGCTAAGAGTGACTCCCTTAGCCGGAGCCTCCTCAACGGTTTCTATCTCGGGAGCATCAGGTTGATGAATATCTTGGGGTTCTTCCCTTGAAGTCACCTACTCTCCAGCAGCAGCTTCTCCCATGACCTCGACTTCGGGGAGCATCGTCGGTTGAACGTTGACTGGAAGCAAAAGCAATAAACAGTCAATACCTAACTAGAAACACAGTGAGCCACCGAGCTCTATGGACAAACTGCAAGTTACCTTCCATCTCCTGATGGGGTGTTGGTGAAGGTAAATCTCTTTCAACGAAAGATGGAGGGGCTTCCTCCTCCCTCTCTCTGGCCACGGCGCCCCGTCACTGCCTCCAGCCCAACAACGGCGGAAACAGTGCCAGCAACTGCAAAAAGATGATCATCCAAAGTGACAGAAACAAGTGAACAAGTCACGGAGAAACGAGAGGTTACCTTCATCTTCGGGCCCTTGTGTCCGAGCGGCCTCAAACTCGACAAATGAAGGGACCCGGGGAGGAGCGAAAATTGGTTCCTCTCCAGCAGCCCTCCTCCGGCACGCTGGTGTAGCACGGGTGTCCGCCTTCTTGGCCTTCTTGGCCTTGCTAATGGCCTCCCCGACCTGGGACCTGGTTCGCTTCTGCGAATCGCCAGGAGGTAGTGGCATCGTGGTCGGAGCCGGCTCCGGGATGTCAAAATAAGAAGGCTTCTGTACCTTAGAAATCAGCTCCCTGTAATGCCGAGTCACCTCCACAGAGAGGTGAGCGGCAAAGGTGCATGGGTAAGAAAGATGCATGCTAAGTATGAAAGAAACAACTTGAAGCTGAAACGAAAGACAAGCATACCTGGCGGCCCTGTGTATCGGGGAGTAAGCGACCAATAAAATAGTGGGGGCGCCTTGTCTCGGGAAGCCGCCTCACGAACAAGCCAGCAAACATCACCTCTCTTCTCGCTCTTCTTGACCAGCTGTGCCAAATCTTCATGGCCGTGAGAAGATAAGTGATAATACAGGCCCAAGTGGTCCAACCCCCAGCCGTCAGCATACTTAAAAGATATTAAGAGCTGGTGGTCCAAAATGGCTTCTAATGAGACGGTAATGGAAAGCCCTTGAGAATGAAGCAGGGCAAATATCCAGGGGGTGTTGGAATACATGCCTTCCCACCTATCCTCCTTCCTGATGAAAGTCTTATATGGATGAAGACGATCAACTTCTGGATGCCAGCCCGCCACTACCGGAAGGGGCTCCTCTGCCGGGATGGGAATCGTCTGAAGAACTGTCCGCTCGCTGCTAACCCGGCATAACCCCCAAAGTGTCTTGACATAGTCATCCTTCTGAATTTCTGGCATCTTCCGGTCAGCCTTGGACGACCGACACTTCACAGCCTCCTTGGCTTCCAAATATGCCATTACCTCAGTATTGGACCAGGATTTCAACTTCTTTAAGTAAGCCGGGTCAATGTCCAAGGTAGGTTCTGGCTGAGAATCTAGAAAATGACGCTCAGCAACATGCCAGCAGTCATTACGAGAATTCCGGTAGAAGCCTGTCTGCGCATTCCACCACTTGACAAAGTCTGGAGTCACTCTGGGCAAATGAGTAGGGGACGGCACCCTGAAAGAGCTTCATCCGTTGTCGTCTGGCCAGCATGATGTCTGATCAGAAGATTAAACCATGCCGAGGAGGAGGGGATGTTCTGGTCATACCCAAAATTCGGTCGAAGCGGAAGGGGTAGTATGGTTCCAGCCACAGCAAGCCGCTCTTTCTAAAGACAAGGACATTGGGACGGATGGCAAGTGCCCAATCAACCAGCTCTGACTCCAAGATTGGCCTTGTGCTCTTGGTGTCGACAAGCAGATGAATGAACTCCTCTATCTCGAACAGGCGGCATTGCCGCATCTTATTGACAAGGGGGCTGGAGCTAGCTACCAAGCTCCAGAAATGTAGAACTCCTGGCGAATCTGTCGGGACTGTGGTCAACTTCCCCCGAATAGCAAAAATCTGATCTGCCATTGAAGACGGCTCAGCACTGGAAAACTTGATCATCCTCGGCACAAGATGATCAGACTGAAGTGACCGGGGAGCTGCCTCAGGAAACAAAGTGCAGACCCAGGCGTTGAAGAAATGCATCGGACCAACTGTCCATGAATTTTTGGGGATGTGTGATTTATACAGATCTTCCAGCATCTTGTAAACAAGGCATAAAGCCACCGGGCATAGGGACATCATCATCCCCCAGGCCATCAGACGAGCAGGATAAATGGCCTTTGGTCTAATTACTATCTCATCCCCCTCAGGAAGAGAGAACGAGCAAAGCCAATAAGTCAGATACGCAGCACAGTGCGTGACTGTGTCAACTCCTGTAGGGTTTGGGCCCCCTTGTCGCCCTCTCCTTGAAGTGGTGGGGAAGGTTGTCTGGCGAAGGGCCCTCTTCTTTCGCTTCAATGCTGTCGGAGCAACTGTGGGGAAGTCTTCATATTGCCGCTCCCCACCAAAGAAATCTCGAAGCCACATGCCCATCCGCATGTGCCTCTTCTCGCCAGGCTTCCGCGCTTACCGTGAATCAAGCATTAAACGCAGTAGGGTGCGGTATGCCTTCATCAAATAGCGATAGGCGAAGCCTATGAAGTACTTGCCTTTGTCGTTCGTCTGGTCCTTCAGCCAGTCCGAGAAACAAACCTCTTCATATGGCTCCCCATCTATCGGCAAGCCGCTCAGCTGGGATAGACCCCAGAGATCCAGCGAAGTTTCTCCCTCTGCAGTATAGAAAGTATTGTATTTCGGGCAGAAGACTTCGATCATCCCATAGCACAGGCCTCGGGAGATTGGATACCGGTACCGGGAAGCATATACGCTCTGATAAACACCGGCGTGTACCAGGATTAGAGCATACTGCCGCAGCACATAGTCTGTGAATTCAACAGCCCCCGGCCTGAAGGCGTGAGCGTCAGTGGCTTTAAGCTCTCCAAACCATCCCACGGAGATCTGATGTTTGAAGCGGACTGCCAGGCAGTCCAAAAGAAAAGGCTCATCTCGATACCCCCATTTCAGCGGGGCTAGGAATAAACCATACATGGGCTTCTCTCTGTCAACTCACTGGGCAGTCTCGTTCCATAGGGCTGGTGTACATTGCGGTGCTCTTGTTAACAGCCCAATATCTGGAGACAACTCCTACACGCCGAGGACAGCACCCCATTTTCTGAGTTCTCGGGAAGATATATCGGCATGCCCCGAATGGCTGACTCGTTCAGACTATCTCTATCCGCTAACAAGGCTTCCTCAGCTCGACGGACGAGAATTATAGAAGTCCATGAAGTGCTTGTCCTTGGGGTGGTCCAGTCTGACGCCATCCCCTCACTCATACTTAAAATGATTACCGTCGAGAATCATCAGGCGGCCGGTGTCAACGGTATCGGTCTCCGAATCGGAAGACTCTGCCACAACGGCTACCCGCCTGGACCCCCGATCAAGGGAATGGACATTCTCCCATGTCACAGCGACACGGGACGCAGAGGAAGAAGAACTGAATGCCATGTTATCTGCAAGACAGCATCCAGAAGAGAACAAGCCAAGTCAGAAGTCGGTTAATTGAAGCAAGATTTCTGACAAAATTTCGGCAGAATCTCCCCAGCCCGGGAGTTTGCCAAAAGAGAAGCGGAAGCCGTCCACCAAGGGAGCGGCCCCTAAAAGTAGCCATAGGCATTAAGCCAAGGCCAAACGGTACACCCAGTGGATTTAGCTCTGAGGACGAGTCCTACGAGGAGCCTCCCGGGGCCCGAGAAATGGGTGTTAAACCCGAATAAGCAAAACCAAATGAAACTCACCCTCTCAAGCTAACCCGCTCGCTCAGCGCTGTGGGATGGGGAGAAAGAGAGGAGAGAGAAATGTTTTTCTCAAATGAACAGTTGTGAAGAAAAACTGAAGAAGAAGTTTTTATATAAGGGGGCTTCCCCCCTCTGTTAATCCAGCGCGCAAATTAGCGCACCGTTTTAACCCCTTCAAGCAAAAGGCACGCTATTTCAGGGGCGCCGTTTTAACACCCAAATCACAAGGGCGCGCCATTTTTGGCGGCGCCGTTTTAACCCTCGACGGCGCATGATTAGCATCAGCGTCGGTATCGAGGCCGTTCTGAGCTTCCGTCAGCAAAAGAGATCAATCCAGATGAAGTTCATCCGTCGGTCCTGCTGCACTTGTGCCTTGCTTGCAACACCCACGTCTGGGGGGCATTTGTTGGCACTCAAAATGTAATGAATGGTGATCGAGCCACAAAGACGAATGATAAGGACCACTGAAGCACAGAAGTCGATGAAGAACAACCTGCTGAAGACTTCCCAAGCTGCCGGAGCCTCGAGTCTCCTGGAATGAACACCGAGGACTTCACCTCGGGAGAGTCGAGACGAATCCACAACCAACCGGCAGTGCGACCAAGCCTGCCTAATGATCCGGCATCGACTCCGTCATGCCGCTACCCTACACCCGTCACCCGACCAAGGACGACGGTCTACCCGGTGGCTCGCCACCTGAATGAAGACTCTCCTAAGGAGGAAGAACGCCATCGGCCCTTCATAACAAGGAACCGGAGGCTCTGGCAGCAGAAGGTCCCGATTACCCCACACGAGTTTGGCTTCTCACTATATTAGGTCTGTTAGCGACTGAATGATCACCCAATCGAGGCGGAATCATCCCGAGTGTCGTACCACCCTGCAAGGGAGCTTCGAGCACCAGCCAGGCCGATCCAGAAGCACGGGTCGTAGTGCCGAAGGCCGTGTCAGCAGAAAACCCGCGTGCTCAAGCCGAACACATACAAAGTTCTGATTAAGGCCATTCATCATGCCGAGAGCTTCGTCAATGCCCCATCAAGGTTTTCCAAGGACCGTGGCGAGAGGTAGAGTCAACGGGAGCTTTCGGAACCATCCCCGGACCCATCGGCTAGCCCGAGTCGAGCGAACAAGCTAAATCGGCGCACAAAAGGTCACCGACGCCCCGTAACCCGGCGCCACTAACCCGGCACGCCAAAATGCTTTGGGGACACTTGTCCCCGGCACCACTGAATCTGGCGCGCCCTCCATGGCGCCAGATCAACTTGGTGTTATAAAAACACCGCTTGTTCGACCAACTAAAGGGAGAGAATTAACAAGAAGAGGACGGAGAGAGAGATCGAGCCGAAGAGCCTCCACCAATCAGAGCTTCCTGATGGGAATCGACGCCGAGCACTGACTTTTTATTTTACATTTGAGTCCTTTTATTTGCTTTTATATTCTTGGTTAAGTATATGTGCAATTGTAAGGCTTTATAAGCCAATGTGTCATTCTCTTGGATTGTTTGGGTTTTTGTGCAAAATGTCAGTAGGTCCAGCAAGGGGGCCCTCACTCCTTTCCCATTGGTCCACCTAAGTCATAGGGGTCCATGTGGGGCTGGTCAAAGTCCTAGGTGGGCTTCTAGATGGTTTGACATTCAAAGGAGACAAAGGGGTTTAAAAGTCCAAGATGCCTTCCTTCCTTTCAAAGGAGTGTCCCCTCCATATGTAATTTATTTATTTGAGTTTTTGACCACATGGGGGAAGAAAATGGCCTCTTTCCCACGAAATTCCATGCCCCCCACCCCTTGCCATTCTCTATATAAGCCTATGTATAGTGTCATTTGAGATTTAATGAAGAAATTATGCGAAAATTACTTGAAGCAAGAAGGGTGTGCCCTCTCTCCTCTCTCTCTGGTTCTCTTCTTCTTCCTCCAGCCCTCCAGGGTGTGAAGCCCTCTCCTATATTCTTCTAAGCCCCTCTGAGTTCCGTCTCTGCCGCCGCCGCCGCCGTTCGTGCCGCCATCGCGCCGCCACCGCCGCTACATCGGAGTTCTGTTTCCATCAGGACAGAACCTCACCTCTGGATTTTTATCTCTGGTTCTTGTTGTCTGATAGAACCCTAATTTTGAGAGTTTGTTTTGTCCATCTCCCTTAACCTCCAGTTCAAATTTCGTGTCATTTGGAAGTCATTTGATATTTTTCCCATATTTTTATTTGTCCTCTCAGTAATCTGCTCTTTTGCGGATCTACGGGACAGAGTCACCTTGTCGCATTTTCCCCACCCCCTTACAAATTTTCAAAAAATTCCAAAGAATTACTCAGTGTTTCACACATATATCCCCTTCCACCATAATTTTCGTGGAGTCTATAAAAATCATTTTCCTTTGGTAAAAGGTCAGTTTCAGGCAGATCCCTTGCTGCCCTGTGTGTCTGTCAGTCCGAGTCAGAAAAAAAATAGTGTTACAGTCATATTCATTTTCAATCCGTTCAGTGGATGGAGCTGACAAAATTATATGTTTTAGATCTATGAGTTCTCTTTCCAACGGTACCAGCCACGCCTCGATCGGCCTCCGGATTTGAGCGTCATAATTCGTGTCGCCGAGGCCTGCAGATCTGTTTCCTTGTGCAGGTCCAAAATTACAATCCAGATGATATTCAGAAATAAATATCAAAAATCAATTTCAGGAGCCGCCACTTCAGGAAGTCGTTTAGGGACGTCCTGCCATCGTCCCAGCCAAGCGGCGCCTCCGGAAGATCTCAGGAAGGTGACGTTCCTTTGGAAACCGTTGCTTGCTGTCCAGTGAGTCAGCAACCGAGTTGGCGCAGCACCGAGTTAGAATAGTGCCGAGTCGGACCCGCAGGCCGAGTTCGTGCCATACGCACCTCCAGATTGCTGCCCGTCAACCCAGGGTCGGTCCTCCTGGGCCCCACTTGTAGCCCTTTACCTCCCTACGTGGAGTGGGCAATAAAATTCACGATTGTAATTGACTTTTTACTGTTGTTACCGGGAGTTACCGTAACTGGCCGGGAACGGCTTCCCCACGCCCGGAGCGTGGAGGTAAACTTGCTGCCCTCCTCGTAGGCATTGCTTTACTCGTATTACTTCGTATATGCCGCTGCATGTGATAGGTTTCTAGTTTGTTATTCTATTATCACCGCTGCGAGGGAGCGAAATTGAGTGTACCGTCCCGCGACTCGATCCGAGTTAACGCGGAAAGGCTGATACCCAAGACTCACGGTCAGTTTGTCAACCGTGCCCGGTCCCACGTCTTCCCTCGCATAGGGACGATCGTGAGCTAGAGTCCCAGGTCGCGTGTCCGTCCCGCACCAATTTGGTATCAGAGCGTCGGTTGAGTCTAGGGTAGTCATTGTGTCTAAGTCCGAAACAAAACACACAAAAAAAGAGTCATTTACGTCGAGTCTAAGTGTAAGTCGGTCTAAGGTTGCATCGCATACCATTAATCGGTATATCAAAAGGTGTTGTCCGAACGTTAGACTACGCCTATCGGGAAGGCCGCACACTTGCGCGAGTGATCCTCGGATCGATTATCTCCGCCACGTACCGAGTCTTGGTTGTGTTTAGGTGTGTAGTCGAGTCTCATTTCAACTTTACATTTACATCGCATTCTAAGTCGTGTCTAGGTGCTTGCATTAGTTGGCATAACATTTTACTTATAAAACAAAAACAAAAAAAAAGATGCCATTGCATAACCATTCCTAGGGATCCATTCCCATCTTTTGGCAACTATGGTCAACCCATACCTCAGGCCCGACTAAGGCAACCTGTCCGTGTCCGAGTACATTAGGGACTTCGAAGTGTACCGTTTAAGATGTGGGGTCGGGCTGGATAACATCGAGGCCGGAACTCAGTTCTGGAAGGGTTCACGGCTTCACTTCCAATTTGAATTATTTTGCCGCCACGTGAAAACTTTGGGGGATTCCTATAAGGTCGCTCTGGAGGTCAAGCCATTTGAGTCTCGTTTGATGCGGCCATACGGCAAGCCGATGCCGCCCTTCGGCGAGCATCTACCTCCTAGCCGATTCTCGATCCGGTCAGACCCCCACTCGGGTCCCCACCCCAATCGGGGAATTCTTCACCACCCGTGAGTGCTCCATTGCCACCCTCTACTTCCGATCCTCACCCGGAGCCATCTTATTTGGAGCCACCAAAGCCCGAGCCTCCCGTGTTTCTAACGGGTATGCTTTTCATCGCCGAGCCACTACTTAATTGGCTCAAGATAGGCTTGGTCCCACCTTCTTACCCCTCCATGGACCCCACCTTACCTCTAGTGCCCGTCAACTCCTACCATACGACATTCCGGTCTAGTCACCAGGTTGATACATTGGGTGACCTTATTATGGGTTTACACCGGCAATGGACGTTGACGCATTTATTGGCCTGAGGCTTCGACCAACTCACTAGTTGTAGCTTCACTCATCCGGCCTTAGGGTCCATTACCTCATGTGCACCGTGGGTTGTGTCACCATGGAGGTTCTCTTATTCCTCCCTATGTCGGCCGAGCCTGACTTCATTCCCTTTTGCCCAAGGGAGGAATCTTATTTTTTTCCCATGACCACCGTCCCATTCACCATGATGGATGAAGGTGACCACCCACACCTTCAAGTATTTCACAATTGGGACCGTGTCATATGGGAGCCCATCTCATGGGGTCATACCTTCTTTGACCCTTTTGACCCCTTCACTAGTGAACCTCCCGAGCTATCATTCTCACTCCACTTCTTCCAAGGAGTTCACTACCATACCCCTACCCAACGGGTCGGGTCATCTACACTCACCAAGCCCAACCTCGATACACCCACACCCGGTTCTCCTAGCCCTCTCAAGTCTCCCAAATCCAAAGGGTCGTCCATGCATGATTGGGTCATACTTGGACGTCTAGGTATTCCCCATGCCACCAACCACTGGTTACATAAGATGCATGCATGGCACATATTCGGGTGTCCTGGTCCACCATCGCCTATGCGTAGGTCGGACTAACATTACGTTTGTTTAGGGTCTTTGTGGGTCCTTGTTTCGTACCAGTTGTCTGTCGAGTGCATTTGCATACATCGAGTTGAGTCGTTTTGTATGCTCGCGTTATTAGTCCCTTTCGAGTATGAGACTTGTCGGACTATTGGGTTCGGTTCTACTTCATGTCGGATCTAGTCACATAAGGGACAATCGGTGATTCCTACTGAGTCTTCGAGCCGCCTTCCCTCCTTTGAGAGTGACCCCACCCCGGAGTGTCCACCTCTAGTCTCATTCCCATGGCAGCGTGTGCATATCGAATCTATACGGGATGAGCAGGTGTCGATTACTTGGAGTGGAGCGTACTCCGCGCTTCATGGTACGATGACGGATCCGCCGGAGCTACTGAGTAGCCGCACCCCTTACTCGACGGGGTCGAGTTCTTCCCACCCGGGGAGAGTTGATGGAATCGACGTCGAGCACTGACTTTTTATTTTGCATTTGAGTCCTTTTATTTACTTTTATATCCTTGGGAAAGTATATGTGCAATTGTAAGGCTTTATAAGCCAATGTGTCATTCCCTTGGATTGTTTGGGTTTTTGTGCAAAATGTCAGTAGGTCCAGCAAGGGGGCCCTCACTCCTTTCCCATTGGTCCACCTAAGTCATAGGGGTCCATGTGGGGCTTGTCAAAGTCCTAGGTGGGCTTCTAGATGGTTTGACATTCAAAGGGGACAAAGGGGTTTAAAAGTCCAAGATGCCTTCCTTCCTTTCAAAAGAGTGTCCCCTCCATATGTAATTTATTTATTTTGGGTTTTTGACCACATGGGGGAAAAATGGCCTCTTTCCCACGAAATTCCCAGCCCCCCACCCCTTGTCATTCTCTATATAAGCCTATGTATAGTGTCATTAGAGATTTAATGAAGAAATTATTTGAAAATTGCTTGAAGCAAGAAGGGTGTGCCCTCTCTCCTCTCTCTCTAGTTCTCTTCTGCTTCCTCCAGCCCTCCAGGGTGTGAAGCTCTCTCCTATATTCTCCTTAGCCCCTCTGAGTTCCCTCTCTGCCGCCGTCGCCGCCGTTCGTGCCGCCATCACGCCGCCACCGCCGCTACATCGAGTTCTATCTCCATCAGGATAGAACCTCACCTCCGGTTTTTTATCTATGGTTCTTGTTGTCTGATAGAACCCTAATTTTGAGGGTTTGTTCTGTCCATCTCCCTTAACCTCCAGTTCAAATTTCGTGTCATTTGGAAGTCATTTGATATTTTTCCCATATTTTTGTTTGTCCTCTTAGTAATCTACCCTTTTGCAGATCTACGGGACAGAGTCACCATGTCGCATTTTCCCCACCCCCTTACAAATTTTCAAAAAATCCCCAAAAATTACTCAGTGTTTCACACATATATCCCCTTCCACCATACTTTTCGTGGAGTCTATAAAAATTATTTTCCCTTTGCTCAAAGGTCAGTTTCAGGCCGATCCCATGCTGCCCTATGTGTCTGTCAGTCCGAGTCAGAAACAAAAATAGTGTTATAGTTATATTCATTTTCAATCCATTCGGTGATGGAGCTATCAAAATTATATGTTGTAGATCTATGAGTGCTCTTTCCAACTGTACCAGCCACGCCTCGATCGGCCTTTGGATCTGAGTGTCGTAATTCGTGTCACCGAGGCCTATAGATCTGTTCCCTATGCAGATCCGAAATTGTAGTCCAGATGATATTCAGAAATAATTATCAAAAATCAATTTCAGGAGCCGCCACTTCAGGAAGTCGTTTAGGGACGTCCTGCCATCGTCCCAGCCAAGCAGCGCCTCCGGAAGATCTCAGGAAGGTGACGTTCCTTTGGAAACCGTTGCTAGCTGTCCAGTGAGTCAGCAACCGAGTTGGCGCAGCACCGAGTTGGAATAGTGCCGAGTCGGACCCGTAGGCCGAGTTCCTACCGTACGCACCTCCAGATTACTGCTCGTCAACCCAGGGTCTGTTCTCCCGGGCCCCACTTGTAGCCCTTTACCTCCCTGCGTGGAATGGGCAATAAAATTCACAGTTGTGATTAACTTTTTACTGTTGTTACCGGGAGTTACCGTAACTGGCCGGGAACGTCTTCCCCACGCCCGGAGCGTGGAGGTAAACTCGCTGCCCTCCTCGTAGGCATTGCTTTACTCATATTACTTCGTATATGCCGCTGCATGTGATAGGTTTCTAGCTTGTTATTCTATTATCACCGCTGCGAGAGAGCGAGATTGAGTGTACCGTCCCGTGACTCGATCCAAGTTAACGCGGAAAGGCCGATACCCAAGACTCATGGCTGGTTTCTCAACCGTGCCCGGTCCCATGTCTTCCCTCGCATAGGGACGATCGCGAGCTAGAGTCCCAGGTCGCGTGTCCATCCCGCATCACTTCCTCTGAGGGTTTCTTGAGAGAAAAGCTTCCTCTGAGGGTTCTCTTGCCGCGGCCGTCCTCCGCTTTGCACGAACCTCCCGGTGCCGGAGAAGAAGATTGTATGCTTCCTTGTTTATTTAGGTGGGTCATCGTGATTTCTCCATCGATCCCTCTCCATTTCGGTTTCTTCTCCGATACAATGTAAGTGAGACGGGGGGAGGGCTATGATATGAGCCATTCCCCCCCTCACCATCTCTGTGATCCTCTATCTCTCCCTCTGTAACTTCTTTCCTCTTTATTAATGGAAACGGTGACCGCGCGACAACGCCGGCACCGCAATGATAATCTGTACATCTTCTTTTCTCTCGTTCACGGAATGAATTGATATATCAACGAGCTGAGGGGTTTAATGTTCTTATCCTTCCTCTGTATCGTCCTCTATTCTCCCCATTGTGTTTTCTCCTTATGGCCGGTGAGACGGCGTCGTGCAATAGTGCCGGCGTCGTGGTAGGATGTTATGCGCACGTGCATCCCTATCCACCCTGCTCAGGGTGATGAATGAAGTGTGTTTGAGCATGGCGTCGTATTCATCTCCCCATCGGTCCATCTCGCCTTTATTTGTGTGCTTACGCTGCACGAACGATTTTCTTCGGTTGTCTCCTCCGATGCCGACATGCCCCGCTACGTCATGGGCTATAGCAATTACCCCTTCTTCCCCGGGGTTCTCCTCTTAATGATATATGCCATGCTATCCTCTTCTTCTATTATGTGGGCTTGGTGATTGGGGGCGCACTTGTGTGCATACCCTTGATCATCTCTGTCCAAAGTCCATGCTCTATTCCTTTCTTCGCACTGTTCGATTGTTTAAGAGGGAATGGTGGTGGTCGCTTCCAGAGGACATGAGCCCACCTCATGAGTTTCATCCTTTCTGTTCACAAATTGACATTCAGGGACTCGACCACGGACATTGATTGCGTCCCAGTGCCTGGGGAAAGGGGAAACATCCACAATATCTCATTCTAATCTCACTATCTACAGGAACTTGTTGTGCCCCTGTAGTTTTGATGATCTGTAGTTTTGATGATAGCAAACATTATGAGTCACAAGTCTATACAGTCTATACTTCCATGCATCGTCACTCTCAGCATAGTCTGGACAGAAGTGGGTCGAACCCCCTTCCAGATGGGTCGCCCCCCCAGATTCGCATGTCTGTACATTGCATGTGTCGCAGACATAGCAAGTCTGTACATTGCTCTCAAGTGCATTAAGCTGTCTCACGCATATACATAGTCTGTACACTCATTGCCAGCATGTCTGTACATCACCTTGGGCATGACAAAGTCTATACATTGCTGCATTGCTCGCGCAGGCATAGGAAGTCTATACATTGGTATCTTTACCGACGTTGCACTCGCAAGTCTATACATTGGTATCTTTACCTACGTTGCACCCAATTCTATACATTGTCTGTGCATTCATTTGTCTGGCTGCATAACACTAAGTCTGTACAGCCTGTGAGGTCCGTCTCACTCAGCGTCTCAAGTGGACTTGAAGTCTATACATTACTTCATTGCTCGCACAGGCAATGTCTATACATCGAGTTGCAAGCACGCATTCAAGTCTGTACAGCCTGTGAAGTCCGTCTCACTCAGCGTCTCAAGTGAACTTGAAGTCTATACATTGGACCGTCTTACTTAGCGTGTTTGTGCATGTCACACACTCGCAAGTCTGCACATTGTGGCACGCAGAGTCTGCACAACGCTTTGTCAGCAAGTCTACACATTGCTATAGCACGCATGCAGAGTCTAGACAGTCATGAGCAAGTCTATACATCGTGTTGCATGCACGCATTCAAGTCTGTACATCGCATAGCATGCACGCATGTCCAAAGTCTATACATTGTCCACTTGCAGCATTAGCACAAGTCTGTACAGCATGTGTGCTTCACATCGCAATGTCTATACATTGGCTAGCTGCACAAACACTGAGTCTGCACATCATCATGGTTGCCTTGATGCCGTAGAAAGTCTATACATTCTATTATGCTTGAAATTTGACGCCCATCAAAAGGGGCGTCACTTCTGAAACTGACGCCCAGGAAGGAGGCGTTTTTTTGTTGTGCATCAATTTATCAAAGTCTAGACATCGTCTGGTTGCATAATGCATAGTCTGTACATGATGCATTGTGCCCTCATACTTTAACACTAGGCATTGCAAAGTATGTACATTGGTTGCACATTGCACTCCATGTCTATACATTGCTTCATGCATTGCACGAAGTCTGCACATTATGTATTGTTGTGCTCGTACATCATTTTAGTAAGTCTGCACAATGATGCACGTTGAGTCTGCATATTCATTTGGCATGTCAGTACATCCATTTGTAATGTTCATAGTCTTGCATACGTGAAGTCTGTACATGCTTCAGTGTTGCATTCACTAAGCCTGTACACACCTCAGCCTTGCATATATGAAGTCTGCACATGCCATAGCACTGCATATATGAAGTCTATACATGCTCTAGTGTTGCATATATAAAGTCTGTACATGGCATAGTTTCGCATTCACAAAGTCTATACATGCTTCAGCGCTGTCTTCATATAGTCTGTACAAGGTTTCAACCTTAAACTGATAACTCTATTCGATTGTCTGACAGGGACTCTTTGCAGAGATTGATGACATGGCTCGTGATCCAAGGATGGACGAGGTGTCCAGATTGTGACACGTGGAATGCAGCCCAGCCAGGATGCTGCCATGTGGTCAAAATTCCTCAGATCTGGAAAAAGCTCTGGGCGGGAAATGTGGAAGCCACACGCCCTCTTGCTTGTTGCTACTATAAAAGGAAGTCTTCTTCCTTAGAAGAAGGCTGATCGATAAGGTGAAGGCTTGAGAGCAGAGAAGCTTGAAGCAGCAGAGAGCCACTGAGAACAGAGAAGAAAAACCCACGATCCACAGAGAAGAAAAAGAGAAAGAAGAGAAGATTGAGAGAGATGAGTTGAGAGAGAGTTTGTTTGAGAGCTTGTCTGATTGTTCCTCAGACTCTTGGTTCAGATACCAGAGCTGAGTTGCTCATTGCGAGCTACATTCCCTGTTGGGATTTATTGTTTTCGTTTGCTTCTGTTTTTGTTTTCTTTGAACTCTTGTCTTCAAGCTGTGAGTCAGCGTTTGCAGAGGTGTTGCCTCTGGACGGGTAAGCTGTATTCCCCAGTGGGTTTGCAGAGGTGTAGCCTCTGGACAGGTTAAGCTGTAACTCCTCAGCGGGCGAGACTTGGTCTTGGACAGCAAGCTGTGAAGCTCAGCGGTTGTAGGCTAAGCTGTATTGCCCAACGGATGCAAGCTGTGTTGCGCAGCAGTAAGCCACACTTGGTTTGAGTGTGGGGTGGACGTAGGTCTCCTGACCGAACCACCTAAAAATCTGGAGTGTCAAGTGTTTGTGTGATTGCCTTGATCTGCTGTGTGATTGCATTTGCTGATTCTATTCTTAGATCGTTTGGTGTTTCTGCTCAGATCTAGCACTCGAGTTAGTGATTTAGTAGATCTGCCTAAATTCCGCATTAGAGCCTTATATTGGTTTAAAATTAGGCAATCGATCTATTCACCCCCCTCTAGATCCACACTTCGTGGTGACAGAGTGTTTCCATCTAACACAACAGTTGGTATCAGAGCCTAACTCTTCTACAGGGACTTACCGCCTGAAGAGGAAAGGCACAGATGGATGCTAGAGGAATGATCGCTGAAGGACACTCAACCACCAAGCCCCCTTTCTTTGATGGATCGAATTATGCATACTGGAAGAACCGTATGCAAGTCTCATTGAGGGCGAAAGACTACGAGATTTGGAAGGTAGTCAGTAAGGGACCTTATGAGCTGTCCCCTAACGAGGATGTCTGGACCAAGGAAGAGATCAGAAGGTCCACTCTGAACTGGAGCGCCATAAATGCTATCCAGTGCTCTCTGCACCCCACAGAATTTTCTCGTGTATCGGCTTGCAGTTCAGCTAAGGAGATGTGGGATGCACTGGAAGTTATCCATGAAGGGACTTCTCATGTTAGAGAGACGAAGGAGAATTTCCTAGTGTCAGAGTATGAAGCCTTCAAGATGAAGCCCAACGAGACCATCAAGGAGATGATTGACAATCATTACTAACGGTCTCAGAGGTCTTGGGAAGACACAGACAAAATATGATATGGTAAGAAAGATTTTGCTTTCCCTGACTCATGTTTGGCACACCAAAGCTACTGTGATGGAAGAGTCAAGGGATCTGCGCAACACCAGGACAGATGAGTTAATTGGTTCGCTGATGGCGTATGAAATAAATTTGCCAAAGATAGAGGAAGCTGAGAAGAAGAAGAAACCAATTGCTCTGAAAGCTGGTGCCAGCAAATCCAGCCGATCCAGCTCTAGTGGATCATCATCCGAGGAGAGCCTGACTGGAGAAGATATAGAACGTAATGAGATGGCAATGATCACCAGGGAATTCAGGTGGTTCCTCAGGAAAGAAGGATGGCGATTCAACCGAAGGAACCATGGTGGCGGCCGACGGGATACAAGGTATAAATATAATCCTGCAAAGAAAACTGAAACTAATACATGTTACCAATGCAGGAAGACCGGCCATCTGAAAGCTAATTGTCCAGAGAACCAGAAGCACAAGGATAAGTCCAAGAGAAAGAACGCTAAAGGGAAAGCCATGGTGAGTACCTGGAGTGATGAGGATGAAGGCTCCTTCAGCAGCAGCTCAGACAGTGAGGGTGAAGCTGAAAAGCCCATTTACCTTATGGCAACAAGCTCTGAAGACAGAGAGGAAGACTCAGATGAGGTATCCTCTCGATTCGATAATTTCACTATTGCTGATTGGGTAGATGCCTATCATGACATAGCTGATAAAGCAGATGATATCAGAAAGGAAAATACGCATCTAAGAAGAAAGATAAATTTCATGCAAAATGACACAACTCTAATTGATAAAATTGCATGCCTTGAATCTGAGAAAAATAAGCTGAAACTCACATGCTCTGAAATAGAAGAAATCAAGCATGAGTTAAAAGCCTCTAAAGAAGATAATGAGAGGTTAGAAAAAGAAACTGATGAATGGAAATTGAAAATACAGGAATATGAGAGTGAGATGAAAATTGTGAATGAAAAATATGAAGCTGTCCTAAGTGTGAACACCGAACTGAAGAAATTCATTGAAGATATTCAGAAAGATAATGAGGACAAGCTAAAAATTATTGAGAAAATGACCCAAGGTTCAGACAACCTAAATGCTTTGTTAGGGTCAAAAGTCAATTTCAGGAAAGAGGGCCTTGGATTTAATTCTAGTGCAACAAAAAGTTTTGGAATGAAGACTATTTCATTTGTCGCACAAAAAGAGAAAGGACCTCTGATTAACATGAATTCAAAAATTTCTGTGAATAAAACTGTAAATCTGAAGAAGCCCAGTGCAGAGGAGAAGGGGAAACAAAAGATAAGTGAGTCTAGTAGAGCTGGTACATCCAAGCAAAATTCTAAGGCTCAGTCTCAGGTTAGGGGTCAGCCTACACATGCACATAAACCCCATGTTAAGGTCACCAAGTCTCCACCACCACCACCATCTCAGAAGAAGACCCAATACACACCTGTGAATAGGTCAGCAAGGTCCAAGGTGCAGGGGCGACAGAATGCATTTAGAGCACAACCCAACCATTTCTTCCAATCTAGAGCCTAGTCCTACTACACTGCACAGTCAACCTATCCAAATAGGT
Organism: Amorphophallus konjac; assembly: GCA_022559845.1. NCBI lineage: Eukaryota > Viridiplantae > Streptophyta > Magnoliopsida > Alismatales > Araceae > Amorphophallus > Amorphophallus konjac. The sequence continues at coordinate 180,874,183 of CM040122.1, forward strand.
CAGGGTGGACTAGGACTCAGGGAAGGTTTACAGGCCATGGACATCAGGCTACACAGTCTTATAGACCTTACACCAGAAATGGGTTGGTGGGTATGGCAATTGGACACCTAGGAACCAACATTTCTTCAGCCAGCCCAAAGATTACTATGGCCAAAGTTTCGTGAATACACCCTGGCCAAGGCACTGGCACAGAAGTAACAACACTGTCAATAATCCTGCTGGTACAAACAAGAAGAAACACAACAAGAATAATGAAGAATCTGAAAAATCCACTGAACAGAATTCTTTTAAACAAATGTGGATTCCTAAAAGCTTGCTTTCATGTTTTAACTGCATTTCATCTGCTCAGGAGCCCAATCAGACTTGGGTTCCAAAATTCTCTACTTGATTGTGTGTGCAGGCATGCCTGGCAGCCAAGAACAATCTGTGGTACTTGGATAGTGGCTGCTCCAGGCATATGACAGGAGATAAGGCCAAGTTCTGCATGCTGACAGAGAAACATGGAGGCCTTGTCACCTTTGGTAGCAACACAAAGGGTAAGATTGTCGGGACAGGTAAGGTAGGTAAGTGTACTACCTGTTGCATTGAAGATGTCATGCTGGTTGAAGGTTTAGCATATAATTTACTTAGTATCAGCCAGCTATGTGATAAAGATATAAAGTTCTTTTTGACTCTCAATGCTGTAAAGTTTTTGAACCTGATTCCAAAATTGTTAAATTTTCTGGTAAAAGAATAAATAATACTTACATGATAGACTTATATGATATACAACATTCTAACCTATGCCTTACTGCTAGCAGAGAGGACTTAGCATTCTTATGGCATCGTAGGTTAGGCCATGCTAGTTACACAGTATTGCATAAATTGAATAAGCACAGCATGGTTAGAGTACTTCCTGAAGTTTCTTTTAAGAAAGAAAATAAACTCTGTGATGCATGTTCTCAGTCCAAGTTAACTAGGAAGTCATTCAAATCTAGAACAGAAAATCTATCTTCTAAACCCTATGAGCTGATACACATGGACCTTTTTGGGCCAACCAGGTCTGTCAGCTTATCAGGGAGGAAGTATGGGTTTGTCATGGTAGATGACTTCTCTAGGTACACTTGGGTATATTTCTTATCACATAAAAGTGATGCATTCACAGAATTTCAGGAGTTCTGTCTTAAAATAAACCAGAAAATTGAAAATATTTTAACTAATCATGGAGGTGAGTTTGAAAACTCACAGTTTGATGATTTCTGCAGGACAAATGGAATTCATCACAAGTTCTCTTCACCAAGAACACCCGAGCAGAATGGAGTTGTGGAGAGGAGAAACAGAACCCTAGTGGAGATGGGTCGAACACTCTTGGTTGAAGGTGGTCTGCCAAGGAAGTTCTGGGCTGAAGCTGTAAATACTGCATGTTATGTAATTAACAGAGCTATGGTAAGACCTTCTACCCAGAAAACACCTTATGAGATCATAAAGGGTAAGAAACCTTCAATTGCTCATTTCAAGGTTTTTGGTTGCAAATGTTTTATTCACATAAATGATAAAAGAGACCTTGGTAAATTTGAACCTAAAGGTGAACCAGGAATTTTTCTTGGTTATTCTGAAAACACCCGGGCATATAGAGTGTATAATTTGAATTCCAAATCTGTTGAAGAATCTCCACATATTATCTTTGATGAATCTTTGGTAAAGACTAATGATGGTCAATATAGGAATGAAGACAATGGTGATATTCTGAAAGAAGGGAACCCTGCAGACAAATCCGAAGATGAGGAAGAAAATGAAGAGTTTAATGGAGAAGAGCCTACAGGTCAGAGGGAGGTAAGGGAAAATCATGATGATCCAATTGTCAACATTAGATATCTAAAAGATCATCCTGTAGATAATGTGATTGGCAATTTGCATGACCCTCCTAGGACTAGAGGCTATTTAAGAATTCAAAATGAATTGAATGCATATGCTTTTGTTTCACATGTAGAACCCAAGTCCATTGACTGTGCTCTCAAGGATGTGCATTGGATTAATGCCATGCATGAGGAGCTCAATCAATTTGACAGGAATAAGGTGTGGCACTTGGTCCCACCTCCTGATCATGAGACAGTCATAGGGACTAAATGGGTCTTCAGGAATAAAACTGATGAATCAGGGAATGTGATTAAGAATAAGGCCAGACTTGTAGCTCAGGGGTATAATCAGAAATTTGGAATAGACTTTGAAGAGTCTTTTGCCCCTGTAGCCAGGTTAGAAGCAATCAGAATTTTATTCGCTTATGCATGTTCCCTAGGAATAAATCTTCAGCAGATGGATGTAAAATATGCTTTTCTGAATGGGGAAATCAGTGAGGATGTCTATGTGAGGCAGCCTCCTGGCTTTGAATGTTTAGACTTCCCCAATCTTGTTTATAAACTTCGTAAAGCTCTCTACTGTCTTAAGCAAGCTCCTAGAGCTTGGTATGACAGGTTGAGCAAATTCCTCACAGATAAGAACTTCACAAGAGGTGTAGTTGATCAAACCTTGTTCACTAAGGTAAGTCATTCAGATATTCGTATTATTCAAATTTATGTTGATGACATTATTTTTGGGTCAACTAACCCTAAACTGTGTGAGGAGTTTTCTCAGATTATGACTAATGAGTTTGAAATGAGCTCAATGGGCGAGCTCAAATTATTTCTTGGACTGCAGGTGACATAGTCAAAAGATGGAACCTTCATCTCTCAGTCCAAGTACATAAGGGATTTACTGAAGAAATATAAGATGGACAACCTCAAAGAAATAGCTGCTCCATTGGGTACCTAGACCAGCTTAGATGAAGATCCTCAAGGTAAACCAGTGGACCAAAAGCTATATAGAGGTATGATCGGATCCCTTCTATATCTTACAGCATCTAGGCCTGATATTCAGTTTGCAGTGTGTTTATGCTCTAGATTTCAGGCTAGTCCTAAAGAGTCACATCTTAAATCTGTGAAAAGATTTTTAGGTATCTACTAGGCACCCAAGAGCTTGGTCTTTGGTATCCTGCCAAGCGTGAGTTAGAACTTCTAGCCTACACTGATGCAGACTATGTTGGGTGTCGAGTAGAGAGAAAGAGCACTAGTGGCTACTGTCAATTCCTTGGTGGCTGTCTAGTAACTTGGGCATCTAAGAAGCAACACACTGTAGCTTTGTCCACAGCTGAAGCTGAATACGTTGCAGCTGGTACCTGTGCAGCCCAAGTACTTTAAATCAAGCACCAACTGGCTGATTATCAAATAAAACTGGAATGTATTCCAATTTTGTGTGATAATACTAGTGCCATATGTTTAGCTAAAAATCCTGTTCATCATTCTAGGACTAAGCACATAGAGATCAAACACCATTTTCTTAGAGATGCTGTTAATAAAAAAGAAATTGAACTGAATTTCATTGAAACTGAAAAACAAATTGCTGATATCTTTACTAAGCCACTAGGGAATGAAAGGTTTAAATTTCTTAGAAGAGAACTTGGCTTGTGTAAATTTTAGCATGATGAATAAATTCTCAGATGGTTTGAAAAAACTTTGTGGTTGTTGAATGCTGTATCAGACCATGCATGCATAACATTCATATTTTTATTTGGCATCACACTCATGATCATCATTGCATATCATTCAGCCATGACTGTGTCTAAGCTCTCTCTCATCTAATTCTTACCATTCATTTGCAAAACCACATGCATATAGACAGGGGGAGTATTGTTTGAAATTCAAAGTGGTCATCAACTTTATTGAAATTCAAATTCTTTGGCCCTGAATGAGTTGAGTCTGACAATATGGCTATCTGTTAGTCTGTTCTAATTCTTAAGCAATAGAAAACAGACCTCTTCCTTTATAAGAATTTTAATTGCTTAAAGACTGAATTAATGGTTTAAATTTTATAAACTTCAGAGTTTAAAGATTGCAATCAGTAAATAAGAATATTGATAATTGATAAAGCTCTCAACCCTCATTTCATTACATGTCAGACAAAGTCAACTGTATCTGAAATCTGAAATCTCACCTGAAATCTTGTTAGAGAAGGCTAAGTATGTGTATTGTCCTTAAACAAGTTATTCTGAAACAAATAAAGGACACCTAAGAAAATGTTGAAAATCTTGAAAAATATTTGAAAAATAATGTTGGCAGAGCAATGACTGATAAAGCATTGAGAAACTGAGTGATCCATCAAAGAAATGGACAATACTTAAGTCATGAGGTGTATCAGTTATCTCTGTATAAATGATCAAAACAGTAAGGTGGTTTCACTGAGTACCTGGGGGTAACTGGCGTCTGATAAACGTGTACCCTCACACAAAAAGGTGTAAATCAGCTTTATTGAAATTGATCATAGGCAGAATGGTTTATTATGTTGAGTATCTAGGGGTACTGGCATCTGATAAACGTGTACCCTTACGCAAAAAGACAAATGATACCTGAATGCCCTTAATGAAATAAAATTGAAAATGCTGCTCCTTCAAAAGAAAATTCAGATATGTCAAACTGTTTAATTTCAATACATGACCTGGTATCTCCTAACAATTTTTACTGAGTCTAAGAAAGTAAGATATTTTTGAAACTGAATCTCGCATGCTCAAATGTGATTTTGGTTTATTGCTATTATCATGCACAGAAAACTTATCCAATGATTGTAGTGCATGAACTCTAAATTCTATAACCTTTAAACCAGAACTCTATCTGAAAGTAGTTTCTAAATTCATATGACTGAAGATGATTTAGAATGCTTATTCCTAAACTACTTGTTCTGAATGCCAGTCAGATGATTTCTCTTGTTCCTTCCCTTGTAATTTCTTTCCCTCCTCTTTGTTGATGGCAAAGGGGGAGAATATACTGTCTGTTTGACGAATTCCAGGGGGAGTGTATGCATCATGTTATGGCAAAGGGGGAGATCTTGTGAGTAGGGAGTTAGTTTTCATTTCTTAGCATGCATTCATAGCATCTGCATGACAAATCTGACTAACAAATCATGTCTTTCATCAAAAATACATCTGTATGACAGGATGCTGCTATTCTATATGATAGGGTGTTGCCATCATCAAAAAGGGGGAGATTGTTGTGACTCCTCTGTGTTGATGATGTTGACAATAAGCTTTACTTCATTCACAAGTCTATACAGTCTATACTTCCATGCATCATCACTCTCTGCATAGTCTGGACAGAAGTGGGTTGACCCCCTTCCAGATGGGTCGACCACCTAGATTCGCATGTCTGTACATTGCATGTGTCGCAGACATAGCAAGTCTATACATTGCTCTCAAGTGCATTAAGCTGTCTCACGCATATACATAGTCTGTACACTCATTGCCAGCATGTCTGTACATCGCCTTGGGCATGGCAAAGTCTATACATTGCTGCATTGCTCGCGCAGGCATAGGAAGTCTATACATTGGTATCTTTACCGACGTTGCACTCGCAAGTCTATACATTGGTATCTTTACCTACGTTGCACCCAAGTCTATACATTGTCTGTGCATTCATTTGTCTGGCTGCATAACACTAAGTCTGTACAGCCTGTGAGGTCCGTCTCACTCAGCGTCTCAAGTGGACTTGAAGTCTATACATTGCTGCATTGCTCGCACATGCAATGTCTATACATTGTGTTGCAAGCACGCATTCAAGTCTGTACAGCCTGTGAAGTCCGTCTCACTCAGCATCTCAAGTGAACTTGAAGTCTATACATTGGACCGTCTTACTTAGCGTCTTTGTGCATGTCACACACTCGCAAGTCTACACATTGTGGCACATAGAGTCTGCACAACGCTTTGTCAGCAAGTCTGCACATTGCTATAGCACGCATGCAGAGTCTAGACAGTCATGAGCAAGTCTATACATCGTGTTGCATGCACGCATTCAAGTCTGTACATCGCATAGCATGCACGCATGTCCAAAGTCTGTACATTGTCCACTTGCAGCATTAGCACAAGTCTGTACAGCCTGTGTGCTTCACATCGCAATGTCTATACATTGGCTAGCTGCACAAACACTGAGTCTGCACATCATCATGGTTGCCTTGATGCCGTAGAAAGTCTATACATTCTATTATGCTTGAAATTTGACGCCCATCAAAAGGGGCATCACTTCTGAAACTAACGCCCAGGAAGGAGGCGTTTTATTTGTTGTGCATCAATTTATCAAAGTCTAGACATCGTCTGGTTGCATAACGCATTGTCTGTACATGATGCATTGTGCTCTCATGCTTTAACACTAGGCATTGCAAAGTATGTACATTGGTTGCACATTGCACTCCATGTCTATACATTGCTTCATGCATTGCACGAAGTCTGCACATTGTGTATTGCTGTGCTCATACATCATTTTAGTAAGTCTGCACAATGATGCACGTTGAGTCTGCATATTCATTTGGCATGTCAGTACATCCATTTGCAATGTTCATAATCATGCATACGTGACGTCTGTACATGCTTCAGTGTTGCATTCACTAAGCCTGTACACACCTCAGCCTTGCATATATGAAGTCTGCACATGCCATAACACTGCATATATGAAGTCTATACATGCTCTAGCGTTGCATATATAAAGTCTGTACATGGCATAGTTTCGCTTTCACAAAGTCTATACATGCTTCAGCACTGTCTTCATATAGTCTGTACAAGGTTTCAACCTTAAATTGATAACTCTGTTCGATTTTCTGACAGGGACTCTTTGCAGAGATTGATGACATGGCTCATGATCCAAGGATGGACGAGGTGTCCAGATTGTGACACGTGGAATGCAGCCCAGCCTGGATGCTGCCATGTGGTCGAAATTCCTCAGATCTGCAAAAAGCTCTGGGTGGGAAATGTGGAAGCCACACGCCCTCTTGCTTGTTGCTGCTATAAAAGGAAGTCTTCTTCCTCAGAAGAAGGCTGATCGATATGGTGAAGGCTTGAGAGTAGAGAAGCTTGAAGCAGCAGAGAGCCACTGAGAGCAGAGAAGAAAAACCCACGATCCACAGAGAAGAAAAAGGGAAAGAAGAGAAGATTGAGAGAGATGAGTTGAGAGAGAGTTTGTTTGAGAGATTGTCTGATTGTTCCTCAGACTCTTGGTTCAGATACCAGAGCTGAGTTGCTCATTGCGAGCTACATTCCCTGTTGGGATTTATTGTTTTCGTTTGCTTCTATTTTTATTTTCTTTGAACTCTTGTCTTCAAGCTGTGAGTCAGCGTTTGCAGAGGTGTTGCCTCTGGACGGGTAAGCTGTATTCCCCAGTGGGTTTGCAGAGGTGTAGCCTCTGGACAGGTTAAGCTGTAACTCCTCAGCGAGCGAGACTTGGTCTTGGATAGCAAGTGTGCAGCTCAGCGGTTGTAGGCTAAGCTGTATTGCCCAGCGGACGTAAGCTGTGTTGCGCAGCAGTAAGCCACACTTTGTTTGAGTGTGGGGTGGACGTAGGTCTCCTGACCGAACCACCTAAAAATCTGGAGTGTCAAGTGTTTGTGTGATTGCCTTGATCTGCTGTGTGATTGCATTTGCTGATTCTATTCTTAGATCATTTTGTGTTTCTGCTCAGATCTAGCACTCGAGTTAGTGATTTAGTAGATCTGCCTAAATTTCGCATTAGAGCCTTATATTGGTTTTAAATTAGGCAATCGATCTATTCACCTCCCTCTAGATCCACACTTCGTTGTGACAGAGTGTTTCCATCTAACACAACAGTTTGTATCAGAGCCTAACTCTTCTACAGTGACTTACCGCCCGAAGAGGAAAGGCACAGATGGATGCTAGAGGAATGATCGCTGAAGGACACTCAACAACCAAGCCCCCTTTCTTTGATGGATCGAATTATGCATACTGGAAGAACCGTATGCATGTCTTCTTGAGGGTGAAAGACTACGAGATTTGGAAGGTAGTCAGTAAGGGATCTTATGAGCTGTCCCCTAACAAGGATGTCTGGACCAAGGAAGAGATCAGAAGGTCCACTCTAAACTGGAGCGCCATAAATGCTATCCAGTGCTCTCTGCACCCCACAGAATTTTCTTGTGTATCGGCTTGCTGTTCAGCTAAGGAGATGTGGGATGCACTGGAAGTTATCCATGAAGGGACTTCTCAGGTTAGAGAGACGAAGGTGAATTTCCTAGTGTCAGAGTATGAAACCTTCAAGATGAAGCCCAACGAGACCATCAAGAGATGTACGCTCGATTGACAATCATTACTAAGGGTCTCAGAGGTCTTCGGAGAACACAGACAGAATATGATATAGTAAGAAAGATTCTGCATTCCCTGACTCATGTTTGGCACACCAAAGCTACTGTGATGGAAGAGTCAAGGGATCTGCGCAACACCAGGGCAGATAAGTTAATTGGTTCGCTGATGGCGTATGAAATAAATCTGCCAAAGATAGAGGAAGCTGAGAAGAAGAAGAAACCAATTGCTCTGAAAGCTGGTGCCAGCAAATCCAGCCGATCCAGCTCTAGTGGATCATCATCCGAGGAGAGCCTGACTGGAGAAGATATAGAACGTAATGAGATGGCAATGATCACCAGGGAATTCAGGCGGTTCCTCAGGAAAGAAGGAAGGCGATTCAGCCGAAGGAACCATGGTGGCGCCCGACGGGATACAAGGTATAAATATAATCCTGTAAAGAAAACTGAAACTAATACATGTTACCAATGCAGGAAGACCGGCCATCTGAAAGCTGATTGTCCAGAGAACCAGAAGCACAAGGACAAGTCCAAGAGAAAGAACGCTAAAGGGAAAGCCATGCTGAGTACTTGGAGTGATGAGGACGAAGGCTCCTTCAGCAGCAGCTCAGACAGTGAGGGTGAAGCTGAAAAGCCCATTTGCCTTATGGCAACAAGCTCTGAAGACAGAGAGGAAGACTCAGATGAGGTATCCTCTCGATTCGATAATTTCACTATTGCTGATTGGGTAGATGCCTATCATGACATAGCTGATAAAGTAGATGATATCATAAAAGAAAATAGGCATCTAAGAAGAAAGATAAATTTCATGCAAAATGACACAACTCTAATTGATAAAATTGCATGCCTTGAATCTGAGAAAAATAAGCTGAAACTCACATGCTCTGAAATAGAAGAAATCAAGCATGAGTTAAAAGCCTCTAAAGAAGATAATGAGAGGTTAGAAAAAGAAACTGATGAATGGAAATTGAAAATACAGGAATATGAGAGTGAGATGAAAATTGTGAATGAAAAATATGAAGCTATCCTAAGTGTGAACACCGAACTGAAGAAATCCATTGAAGATATTCAGAAAGATAATGAGGACAAGCTAAAAATTATTGAGAAAATGACCCAAGGTTCAGACAACCTAAATGCTTTGTTAGGGTCAAAAGTCAATTTCATGAAAGAGGGCCTTGGATTTAATTCTAGTGCAACAAAAAGTTTTGGAATGAAGACTATTTCATTTGTCGCACAAAAAGAGAAAGGACCTCTGATTAACATGAATTCAAAAATTTCTGTGAATAAAACTGTAAATCTGAAGAAGCCCAGTGCTGAGGAGAAGGGGAAACAAAAGGTAAGTGAGTCTAGTAGAGCTGGTACGTCCAAGCAAAATTCTAAGGCTCAGTCTCAGGTTAGGGGTCAGCCTACACATGCACATAAACCCCATGTTAAGGTCACCAAGTCTCCACCACCACCACCATCTCAGAAGAAGACCCAATACACACCTGTGAATAGGTCAGTAGGGTCCACGGTGCAGGGGAGACAGAATGCATTTAGAGCACAACCCAGCCATTTCTACCAATCTAGAGCCCAGTCCTACTACACTGCACAGTCAACCTATCCAAATAGGTCAGGGTGGACTAGGACTCAGGGAAGGTTTACAAGTCATGGACATCAGGCTACACAGTCTTATAGACCTTACACTAGAAATTGGGTTGGTGGGTATGACAATTGGACACCTAGGAACCAACATTTCTTCAGCCAGCCCAAGGATTACTATGGCCAAAGTTTCGTGAATACACCCTGGCCAAGGCACTGGCACAGAAGCAACAAATCTGTAAATAATCATGCTGGTGCAAATAAGAAGAAACACAACAAAAAGAAATCCAAAAAATCCACTAAACATAATTCTTTTAAACAAATGTGGATTCCTAAAAGCTTGCTTTCATGTTTTAACTGCATTTCATTGCTCATGAGCCCAATCAGACTTGGGTTCCAAAATTCTCTACCTGATTGTGTGTGCATGTATGCCTGGCAGCCAAGAACAATCTATGGTACTTGGATAGTGGCTGCTCCAGGCATATGACAGGAGATAAGGCCAAGTTCTGCATGCTGACAGAGAAACATGGAGGCCTTGTCACCTTTGGTAGCAACACAAAGGGTAAGATTGTCGGGACAGGTAAGGTAGGTAAGTGTACTACCTGTTGCATTGAAGATGTCATGCTGGTTGAAGGTTTAGCATATAATTTACTTAGTATCAGCCAGCTATGTGATAAAGGATATAAAGTTCTTTTTGACTCTCAATGCTGTAAAGTTTTTGAACCTGATTCTGAAATTGTTAAATTTTCTGGTAAAAGAATAAATAATACTTACATGATAGACTTAGATGATATACAACATTCTAACCTATGCCTTACTGCTAGCAGAGAGGACTTAGCATTCTTATGGCATCGTAGGTTAGGCCATGCTAGTTACACAGTATTGCATAAATTGAATAAGCACAGCATGGTTAGAGGACTTCCTGAAGTTTCTTTTAAGAAAGAAAATAAACTCTGTGATGCATGTACTCAGTCCAAGTTAACTAGAAAGTCATTCAAATCTAGAACAGAAAATCTGTCCTCTAAACCCTATGAGCTGATACACATGGACCTTTTTGGGCCAACCAGGTCTGTCAGCTTATTAGGGAGGAAGTATGGGTTTGTCATGGTAGATGACTTCTTTAGGTACACTTGGGTATATTTCTTATCACATAAAAGTGATGCATTCACAGAATTTCAGGAGTTCTGTCTTAAAATAAACCATAAAATTGAAAATATTTTAACTGATCATGGAGGTGAGTTTGAAAACTCACAGTTTGATGATTTCTGCAGGACAAATGGAATTCATCACAAGTTCTCCTCACCAAGAACACCCGAGCAGAATGGAGTTGTGGAGAGGAGAAACAGAACCCTAGTGGAGATGGGTCGAACACTCTTGGTTGAAGGTGGTCTGCCAAGGAAGTTTTGGGCTGAAGCTGTAAATACTGCCTGTTATGTAATTAACAGAGCTATGGTAAGACCTTCTACCCAGAAAACACCTTATGAGATCATAAAGGGTAAGAAACCTTCAATTGCTCATTTCAAGGTTTTTGGTTGCAAATGCTTTATTCACATAAATGATAAAAGAGACCTTGATAAATTTGAACATAAAGGTGAGCCAGGAATTTTTCTTGGTTATTCTGAAGACACCCGGGCATATAGAGTGTATAATCTGAATTCCAAATCTGTTGAAGAATCTCCACATATTATCTTTGATGAATCTTTGGTAAAGACTAATGATGGTCAATACAGGAATGAAGACAATGGTGATATTCTGAAAGAAGGGAACCCTGCAGACAAATCCGAAGATGAGGAAGAAAATGAAGAGCTTAATGAAGAAGAGCCTACAGGTGAGAGTGAAAATCATGATGATCCAATTGTCAACATTAGATATCTAAAAGATCATCCTGTAGATAATGTGATTGGCAATTTGCATGACCCTCCTAGGACTAGAGGCCATTTAAGAATTCAAAATGAATTGAATGCATATGCTTTTGTTTCACATGTAGAACCCAAGTCCATTGACTGTGCTCTCAAGGATGTGCATTGGATTAATGCCATGCATGAGGAGCTCAATCAATTTGACAGGAATAAGGTGTAGCACTTGGTCCCACCTCCTGATCATGAGACAATCATAGGGACTAAATGGGTCTTCAGGAATAAAACTGATGAATCAGGGAATGTGATTAAGAATAAGGCCAGACTTGTAGCTCAGGGGTATAATCAGGAATTTGGAATAGACTTTCAAGAATCTATTGCCCCTGTAGCCAGGTTAGAAGCAATCAGAATTTTATTCGCTTATGCATGTTCCCTAGGAATAAATCTTCAGCAGATGGATGTAAAATCTACTTTTCTGAATGGGGAAATCAGTGAGGATGTCTATGTGAGGCAGCCTCCTGGCTTTGAATGTTTAGACTTCCCCAATCATGTTTATAAACTTCGTAAAGCTCCCTATGGTCTTAAGCAAGCTTGTAGATCTTGGTATGACAGGTTGAGCAAATTCCTCAAAGATAAGAACTTCACAAGAGGTATAGTTGATCAAACCTTGATCACTAAGGTAAGTCATTCAGATATTCTTATTATTTAAATTTATGTGGATGACATTGTTTTTGGGTCAACTAACCCCAAACTGTGTGAGGAGTTTTCTCAGATTATGACTAATAAGTTTGAAATGAGCTCAATGGGTGAGCTCAAATTATTTCTTGGACTGCAGGTGACACAGTCAAAAGATGGAACCTTCATCTCTCAGTCCAAGTACATAAGGAATTTACTGAAGAAATACAAGATGGACAACCTCAAAGAAATAGCTGCTCCAATGGGTACCTCGACCAGCTTAGATGAAGATCCTCAAGGTAAACCAGTGGACCAAAAGCTATATAGAGGTATGATCGGATCCCTTTTGTATCTTACAGCATCTAGGCCTGACATTCAGTTTGCAGTGTGTTTATGCTCTAGATTTCAGGCTAGTCCTAAAGAGTCACATCTTAAATCTGTGAAAAGGATTTTTAGGTATCTACTAGGCACCCAAGAGCTTGGTCTTTGGTATCCTACCAAGTGTGAGTTAGAACTTCTAGCCTACACTGATGCAGACTATGCTGGGTGTCGAGTAGAGAGAAAGAGCACTAGTGGCTACTGTCAATTCCTTGGTGGCTGTCTAGTAACTTGGGCATCTAAGAAGCAACACACTGTAGCTTTGTCCACAGCTGAAGCTGAATACGTTGCAGCTGGTAACTGTGCAGCCCAAGTACTTTGAATCAAGCACCAACTGGCTGATTATCAAATAAAACTGGAATATATTCCAATTTTGTGTGATAATACTAGTGCCATATGTTTAGCTAAAAATCCTGTTCATCATTCTAGGACTAAGCACATTGAGATCAAACACCATTTTCTTAGAGATGCTGTTAATAAAAAGGAAATTGAACTGAATTTCATTGAAACTGAAAAATAAATTGCTGATATCTTTACTAAGCCACTAGGGAATGAAAGGTTTAAATTTCTTAGAAGAGAACTTGGCTTGTGTAAATTTCAGCATGATGAATAAATTCTCAGATGGTTTGAATGAGCTTTGTGGTTGTTGAATGCTGCATCAGACCATGCATGCATAACGTTCATATTTTTATTTGGCATCACACTCATGATCATCATTGTATATCATTCAGCCATGACTGTGTCTAAGCTCTCTCTCATCTAATTCTTACCATTCATTTGTAAAACCACATGCATATAGACAGGGGGAGTATTGTTTGAAATTCAAAGTGGTCATCAACTTTATTGAAATTCAAATTCTTTGACCCTGAATGAGTTGAGTCTGACAATATGGCAATCTGTTAGTCTGTTCTAATTTTTAAGCAATAGAAAATAGACCTCTTCCTTTATAAGAATTTTAATTGCTTAAAGACTGAATTAATGGAATAAATTTTATAAACTTCAGAGTTTAAAGATTGCAATCAGTAAATAAGAATGCTAATAATTGATAAAGCTCTCAACCCTCATTTCATTACATGTCAGACAAAGTCAACTGTATCTGAAATCTGAAATCTCACCTGAAATCCTGTTAGAGAAGGCTAAGTATGTGTATTGTCCTTAAACAAGTCATTCTGAATCAAATAAAGGACAGTTAAGAAAATGTTGAAAATCTTGAAAAATATTTAAAAAATAAATGTTGGCAGAGCAATGACTGGTAAAACACTGAGAAACTGAGTGATCCATCAAAGAAATGGACAATACTTAAGTCATGAGGTGTATCAGTTATCTCTATATAAATGATCAAAACAGTAAGGTGGTTTCACTGAGTACCTGGGGGTAACTGGCGTCCGATAAACGTGTACCCTCACACAAAAAGGTGTAAATCAGTTCTATTGAAATTGATCATAGGCAGAATGGTTTATTATGTTAAGTATCTAGGGGTACTGGCATCTGATAAACGTGTACCCTTACGCAAAAAGACAAATGATACCTGAATGCCCTGAATGAAATAAAATTGAAAATGCTGCTCCTTCAAAAGAAAATTCAGATATGTCAAACTGTTTAATTTCAATACATGACCTGGTATCTCCTAACAATTTTTACTAAGTCTAAGAAAGTACGATATTTTTGAAACTGAATCTCTCATGCTCAAATGTGATTCTGGTTTATTGCTTTTATCATGCACATCAAACTTATCTAATGAATGTAGTGCGTGAACTCTAAATTTTATAATCTTTAAACCAGAACTCTATCTGAAAGTAGTTTCTAAATTCATATGACTGAAGACTCTGTGCTTTAGAATGCTTATTCCTTAACTACTTGCTCAGAATGCCAGTCAGATGATTTCTCTTATTCCTTCCCTTGTAATTTCTTTCCCTCTTCTTTGTTGATGGCAAAGGGGGAGAATCTATTGTCTGTTTGTTGAATTCCAGGGGGATGGTATACATTGTTATGGCAAAGGGGGAGATCTTCTTAGAACTTGCATTGGTCATTTCATCTCATAGCATGCATTCGGAGTCAGTGTAACTCATAGTGTTGCCATCATCAAAAAGGGGGAGATTGTTTTGCCCTTGTAGTTTTGATGATCTGTAGTTTTGATGATAGCAAACATTATGAGTTACAAGTCTATACAGTCTATACTTCCATGCATCATCACTCTCAGCATAGTCTGGACAGAAGTGGGTCGAACCCCCTTCCAGATGGGTCGACCCCCCAAATTCGCATGTCTGTACATTGCATGTGTCACAAACATAGCAAGTCTGTACATTGCTCTCAAGTGCATTAAGCCGTCTCACACATATACATAGTCTGTACACACATTGACAGCATGTCTGTACATTGCCTTAGGCATGGCAAAGTTTATACATTGCTGCATTGCTCGCGTAGGCATAGGAAGTCTATACATTGGTATCTTTACCGACGTTGCACTCGCAAGTCTATACATTGGTATCTTTACCTACGTTGCACCCAAGTCTATACATTGTCTGTGCATTCATTTGTCTGGCTGCATAACACTAAGTCTGTACAGCCTGTGAGGTCCGTCTCACTCAGCGTCTCAAGTGGACTTGAAGTCTATACATTACTGCATTGCTCGCACAGGCAATGTCTATACATCATGTTGCAAGCACGCATTCAAGTCTGTACAGCCTGTGAAGTCCGTCTCACTCAGCGTCTCAAGTGAACTTGAAGTCTATATATTGGACCGTCTTACTTAGCGTCTTTGTGCATGTCACACACTCGCAGGTCTGCACATTGTGGCACGCAGAGTCTGCACAACGCTTTGTCAGCAAGTCTACACATTGCTATAGCACGCATGCAGAGTCTAGATAGTCATGAGAAAGTATATACATCGTGTTGCATGCACGCATTCAAGTCTGTACATCGCATAGCATGCACGCATGTCCAACGTCTGTACATTGTCCACTTGCAGCATTAGCACAAGTCTGTACAGCATGTGTGCTTCACATCGCAATGTCTATACATTGGCTAGCTGCACAAACACTGAGTCTGCACATCATCATGGTTGCCTTGATGCCGTAGAAAGTCTATACATTCTATTATGCTTGAAATTTGACGCCCATCAAAAGGGGCGTCACTTCTGAAACTGACGCCCAGGAAGGAGGTGTTTTTTTTGTTGTGCATCAATTTATCAAAGTCTAAACATCGTCTGGTTGCATAACGCATAGTCTGTACATGATGCATTGTGCCCTCATGCTTTAACACTAGACATTGCAAAGTATGTACATTGGTTGCACATTGCACTCCATGTCTATACATTGCTTCATGCATTGCACGAAGTCTGCACATTATGTATTGCTGTGCTCCTACATCATTTTAGTAAGTCTGCACAATGATGCACGTTGAGTCTGCATATTCATTTGGCATGTCAGTACATCCATTTGTAATGTTCATAGTCTTGCATACGTGAAGTCTGTACATGCTTCAGTGTTGGATTCACTAAGCCTGTACACACCTCAGCCTTGCATATATGAAGTCTGCACATGTCATAGCACAGCATATATGAAGTCTATACATGCTCTAGAGTTGCATATATAAAGTATGTACATGGCATAGTTTCACATTCACAAAGTCTATACATGCTTCAGCGCTGTCTTCATATAGTCTGTACAAGGTTTCAACCTTAAACTGATAACTCTATTCGATTGTCTGACAGGGACTCTTTGCAGAGATTGATGACATGGCTCATGATCCAAGGATGGACGAGGTGTCCAGATTGTGACACTTGGAAGGCAGCCCAGCCAGGATGTTGCCATGTGGTCGAAATTCCTCAGATCTGAAAAAGCTCCGGGCGAGAAATGTGGAAGCCACACGCCCTCTTGCTTGTTGCTGCTATAAAAGGAAGTCTTCTTCCTCAGAAGAAGGCTGATCGATAAGGTGAAGGCTTGAGAGCAGAGAAGCTTGAAGCAGTAGAGAGCCACTGAGAGTAGAGAAGAAAAACCCACGATCCACAAAGAAGAAAAAGAGAAAGAAGAGAAGATTGAGAGAGATAAGTTGAGAGAGAGTTTGTTTGAGAGCTTGTCTGATTGTTCCTCAGACTCTTGGTTCAGATACCAGAGCTGAGTTGCTCATTGCGAGCTACATTCCCTGTTGGGATTTATTGTTTTCGTTTGCTTCTGTTTTTGTTTTCTTCGAACTCTTGTCTTCAAGCTGTGAGTCAGCCTTTGCAGAGGTGTTGCCTCTGGACGGGTAAGCTGTATTCCCCAGTGGGTTTGCAGAGGTGTAGCCTCTGGACAGGTTAAGCTGTAACTCCTCAGCGGACGAGACTTGGTCTCGGACAGCAAGCTGTGAAGCTCAGCGGTTGTAGGCTAAGCTATATTGCCCAGCGGACGCAAGCTGTGTTGCGTAGCAGTAAGCCACACTTTGTTTGAATGTGGGGTGGACGTAGGTCTCTGACCGAACCACCTAAAAATCTGGAGTGTCAAGTGTTTGTGTGATTGCCTTGATCTGCTGTGTGATTGCATTTGCTGATTCTATTCTTAGATCGTTTTGTGTTTCTGCTCAGATCTAGCACTCGAGTTAGTGATTTAGTAGATCTGCCTAAATTCCGCATTAGAGCCTTATATTGGTTTTAAATTAGGTAATCGATCTATTCACCCCCCTCTAGATCCACACTTTGTGGTGATAGAGTGTTTCCATCTAACACAACAGAACTCACCTATTGATGATGAGTCTCCTGAAGACTCATGAGTGAACAGTAACATGGATTAACTCCAACGAATTGAAATCCATGGTCCTTGATGGGCTTCGTGGTGGCCGTGAAATGGGTGACCCTCGTAGGCTGGACCTCGGGGTTTTCCCTATCTATCGATCGTCCCGACTTGGACGTGGTAACGACTCGGGTCGTGTGCCTCTCGTAGGCTAGCCCTTGGGTCTTTGCTCCAGCTATGAGTCGCGCTACCCATCTACTCTCCACCCACGGACTTGGTGCCCCTAGTAGGCTAGCCCTCGGGGTTTTCCTATCCATTCGGGTTTGCCGACTGCCGTTGTGCCACCCGTCCCTTAGGGGTTTACTCCGCCACGTGAGTACTTCCCCGCTTCTCCCTGACAATCCTCCTGGATGGGGAGATGCTATCGGAGTTCAGCACAAATAAGTTAATAAACCATTTAATAATCCTAAACTTAATAAATCGGCTTGATTCGGAACAATCGCCACGCTCGAGTATGAACCTCGCGCGAGCCTATGACTTGACTTCCGGACGGCCTGGGATCGATCCGATGAATGACTGACTCAATAAACTTCCAAAATGTTTCAATAAACCCAAAAAATAAACCAATAAAATCACGATTTCCATGAAACGGAGCTAAACCGGTGCCGTCGGCAATCGGGGAGCCCTAATACGGCGCGCCATAAAACTGCGCACCCTATTCCGGCACGCCAGCAGGAGGGCGCGCCGTTTTAAGGCCATCCACTATACGTACGCTAGGCGGCACCGTTTTAGGCCTTTACCCACGCTTGCTGCGCCGTTTTAAACCCTATACCTATGCGTACTGTGCCGGTTTCGTTCGGATCGCATCGTTGTACCGTTTCAACCCTCTCTTCGCCTCTGAGGTGATTTCTAATGATAATAATAGAATTAAATAAACCCTATAATCAGTAAATTGAATGAACTAGTTTATCTAAACCTGAATTTGCTAATTCCATAGCTTCATCATCATGTTTTAGTCTAAGCATTCATATCGCATTAATGCATGCTTGACTGCACGGGCCCTTGGTATATCAAATGGCATTAGTGGAAAGTCGGGTCATGCCCGATGAGAAGCTCTTGCTATGCGTGATGGTGGTCTTCAGACTTAAGTCCCCCGCCACGTACTGAGGGCTCCGCCCCAATAAACCATGCATGGTAGATTAGAATATCTTGCATGATCATTCGCATCCTTTGCATTCTCTATCCCGGCCTCGACAGCCCATTATCTCGATAATTAATCAAAAGTTTTCCCTCCTCACGGGGGATGTAATTAACGCCATAGCCTTTATGGTATGGCGGACTGTTGGTCCCGACCGAATCTCACTCTCGCCCGACATGGGTCAGAATGAGCGCATAATAAACTTGTCACGTACGTGACTGGCACGCCTGCACAGTCAATCAGTCAGTTAATTATTGGTTAATTAATTGGTTGATCGCCGGGTAAATAAACCAAATAAACCCAAATAAATAATATGCCCAAACACCCACTTGGGCAATGTTATTGCATCAGTCAAGTTCCCAGTGCATTGCGTCAACCCCGAGGTCCCCTTTGCGACGACCTCTTTTTCCCACAGTGGCCACCTGCGTCAACCCCAAGAGCCCCAGCGCTGCCTGCGTCGATCCCTTGCTTCTCGTAGCTGGCCTCTACGTCGACCTCATGCATATCAAACTCCGCTTGAACTGCCTAATGCATCTTAATGAAACAACACTAAAAAGAATGAAGGAGCCTCATGTGTCCATCACAAACAAACAAACAAAACGCATTGCATACCCTCCCTAGCATTACTAAAAAAAAAAAAACCCTCCATGCATTGCATAGCACCCTTAAAGAGACGGCCAAACCTTGTGCATGTGAGGGGGGGGGGGGGGGGAGTCGATCCCATGGGTCGACTCTTTCCTTCCCAGGTTCTGATTGGGTTAGTCTCAAGCCCTTGCGTCGATGCAAGGGGTAGATTGGGTCGACGCATCCTCGGCCCCGTCCGTGAGGGGCAGCACGGCGTCGACTCTCCTACCTCCTGGCATCGACGCAGCCATGTTAAAAACAAAAAAACAAAAGAGGAAAAGAAAAATGAGAAGGGGAAGTGATCTGGCACGTGCGCTCTTGTGTCGGATCACCCTCTCCCACTTATATATATGTATATATATAAATCAAAAAAGAAGAAGAAAGCCGATGGGGAGGTGATCCGGCGGCCATATGCGCACCGGATCACCCCTCCTCTCTTCCTCTCCATCTCCCTCTCTCATACCGTGCCGATTCACCCTTCTATATATATAAAAAAATAAAATAAAACAAAGGAGCGGAGCGGAAGTGATCCAGCGGACACATGCGCGTCGGATCACCCCTCCCTCTCTTATTCTCAAAATAAAAATAAGAAGAACAAAAACAGACACAAAAAAAGAAGAAAGCAAAACAACAAAACAAACAAAAGAGAAGTGAAACAAAAGAAATAATAACAAATAACAATAATAACTGCACCTATGCATTTAAATAAATAATAGAAAATCAAATAACTAAACAAAATATAATAATAATAATAACAAACAAACAAGAAAATGCATGCATGCATCTAAATAAAAATTAGACCACCAAACAAAAATTGTAATACAAGTGTCTGCTCCGGAACCCTCGCTTCCTCGGACTCGGTATGAAGAGAATATAAACGACGCCTCGACAAGTCATGTTTGGACCTCGGGGATCACCCCAATATGGCCATGACTCGGTATTGCCCCGGGCCAATAGCTCAATAAATCGGACCCTTTTCCACTAGGATCTGATCCCGCTCTCTTATCAAACTTGTCTTATACCTGGTAGACATTCGCACGGGTTTTATCTCCGTCTTGGTCATGCTTTCAATACAGACTTTCGTCCGAACATGAAATGGTCCATGAGCGACCAACATATTTTGAACGTTTACACCCCAATATGGGGGCATTTTAACCTAATCCAAGATTTCATTAATCTCATTTTGTTAACATTAATTTCAGGCCATAGGGTCCCTTTTCCTAGCGATTAATCAAGGGTTTTCCCCTCTCCGAGGGGATGTAATTAACGTCGTGGCCTTTATGGCACGACGGTTTTTTATCTCAACACGTAATCCACTATCGTCTGATCAGTCAGACGGTGCGCATTTGTGGCTTCTTCTAAGTCCGAATAAATCATCACTTTGTGACTGGCACGCCCACGCACTAAATAAATAAAATAAATGAAATAAACAAATAAGCAAATGAACAAATGAATAGGATAAAAGAGATCCTGAAAGTGCGTCCACAATGAATCATAGGCGTTGTTCTTATCCTATCTCCGATAGAGGGAATCTATTCTATATATCTATTTTATGCTTGCAGTCGATGAATGCCTGCATGCTTGCATGAATAAAAATAAAGAATAAAAAGACACACATAACATTTTCAAACAGGCCGCACCCGCAGGCCCCGCTCACTCGGCCCTCATTCACGTCACCTGCGGGTGGGGGGCATTTGTTGACACATGAAAAATAATACTAAAATATTTTGTTTTTGTTATTTCTTTTTTTGCAGAAATAAAGAAGAAAGAAGGAGGAAGGGGAAAGGAGAAGAAAAGAGCAGAATGGGCCAAAAAACAACCAAATGGGCCAAAAGAAAACTTGAACTGGCAGCCAAGCCGCGTGAGCTGACGGCCAGATAGATGAACCGGGGGCCAGGGGCGTGCCCCAGCCGCCAGGTCACTTGCTTCCGCTTCATGCCGTCGTGGCAGCCCATCCCCTTCTCTATAAAACCAAAGTCATTCGATCAGAGGAAAGGAAGGAGGCGATCAAAAAAAGGCAAGTAAAAGACGGAGAGCATAGCATCTGAAGGTGCAATCTGTGAGCTGAGATACGAAGAGCAGCGGAGAGATCAAGCCAGTAGAGAGAAAGAAAAGAGAGGCGAGAGCCACCATCTGAAGGAAGAGATAAAATAGAAGGCAGAGGATCAGAGGCATTCTGGCTACAGGAGTTGGGTCTCCCGTCGTATAAGGCCCCTCATGGGCTACAATTATTCCCCCCTTTCCCATTATTTTTTATTTACCCTTCTTCTATAATTTTGTTTCATTGTTCTATTCCTTCGAAGATAGCATCATGTAATTTCTTCTCTGGAAATCAATAAAAGGATCGAAAATTATTGCCGATTGTCTCGTCTGCCTGCTCTTCTTCTTATTTCTCTCTCCCTCTCTCGCTCTCCGCCTGTGAGTCTCCGGCGGTTAGGATATATGCTGTTTTGAGTGAATTGCCTCACGGGCCTGCAGTCTTGAGGTTTCCAGTGTCCATTCGACTGTGTTTGTTCCATCCTAAATGATGAATGATTTTTATGCAACCGGACTTCCCTTAGGCTGCCAGGAATTCATGCATGAACGCGACTCCTGAGTATCCTTGAACGAGGGGTATCTGTTAGCTCCCTACACTTTTCCTCTCATCCTCAGGTTACTCAAACGCTATATCATGATGCTGGAGTCATTTGTTTTAGCCACTATTTACTCCCTCATTAGGAGGCCAAGGGCTCGCAGATCCCAGCGCGGCCGCTGGTTCTCCCTAGGTTAATAAGGGAATACACACGCTTTGTTTTCGTATTTCTGTCTCTATCTATAACAGAGGATAGCCATGACTACCGTATTCACCGAGCTCTGCTCGAATTAATCATGGATTTAAGCTGTCTTTGGGTCCTAGTAAGGTTCTCTCGACCCTGTAGGGTTTGCTTGTTGGGTACGAGACAGGGATCTAGAGGGGGGGTGAATGGATCCTTTTATAAAAATTATGCCCTGTTAAAAACTCACGACCATTATACTCAAGTTAAGAACCACCTGATCAAATTAACTGAAAGACACAGAATATGAATTAACCCAATCGATCAGATAAACACTCATACAAGACCGATATCAAGCACTTAGCATTTAAGGAACTACAATTTAGAAACTGCTCGCACTGTAACCTGTGAAGGAGGTAGAGGACAGGGATCAAGCACATAAACAACCCACACAGCACAAGCGATTTTTAGGTGGTTCAATCTGCACCAAGCAGAGTGACATCTACCCCCCACTCAACCCGAGTGAGGATTCCGCTGACACACAGTTTGAACCGCTGAGCCTCACAGCTTGCTATACAGCTGAGCCTCACAGCTTGCTACAAACCTGCTGAGCCTCACAGCTTGCTACACAGCTGAGCCTCACATCTTGCTATACCCGACCTCTAAATAGAGGATCAGAAGAACCTCATAGAAGCGGAAAACCAAAAACAAAAGCAAGGAAAGAAACATAGCAATGGTAGCTATGAAGAAGGCACAATGGATTGCATTTGATCTAGAGGCCAAGGAACATCAAATCAACAATGAACTCCGACTACACACGGGAACTTTACAACCTCTCTCTCTCTCTCTCTCTCTCTCTCTCTCTCTCTCTCTCTCTCTCTCTCTCTCTCTCTCTCTCTTTCTCTTCTTCTTCTTCTCACGAACTCTCTCACAGATGTCCTTCGAACATGGGCTGCTCACTCTTCTCTCTTTTTCTCTTCTTCTTCTTCTTCTCGTTGGAGAGTCTTTCTATTCCTCTCATCGATTGAGTGAGTGAGACCACATTTTTCTATCATCGAAGGTTTTATATACTAGGAAGAGTGGCCACTATTGGCCCAGAGGAGATGAGGTACGATGGCCTCTGATTGACATGTAGTACGCCCACGTAGGAAGCTTTCTTCTCAAGGCAGGAGTTATTTCAGAAAAAATATCCTTCAACCATATTATGATTGGTCCAACTGGAAAGGTTGGAAATATTCTTCTCTAGGAGTCCTCTGAAAAAGATGCCAGGAATATCTTGGATCATGTGCCAAATCATTAGAGAGAATAATCAAGTGACCCGCTTTAGTATCTCATGTGTTCGGCCATTTGTCTGCACTGCCAACCCATTTTTCAGCCTTACCAACACATTTTACACCCTTAAGAGCTATCTGTCTACCTTATAAGCCATTTGCCACCCTTATATCTCATTTGTCTGCCTTGCAGTGCATTTGTCACCTTTAACCGCAAGAGCCGTCACCTATGGCCTTTTTCTTCTCGCCTTAAGCCATTTGTCACCACTAGCATTTCATTTGTCACTGCTACTGTGCTATTTGTCACCCATGGTCTTCTTCAGCTGGCAACAGCTTCATTTCAGCTCCTTTTCTCACATGCTCACCTAACTGCTGGCCTTTTGATCAATTAATCACCCTTGTTATTGTATTTGTCTGCCTTAGTGTCCATTTGTCACCCTTGTTGTTGTATTTGTCTGCCTTAGTGTCCTTTTGCAACCCTTCTTGAACGCTTAGTTCTTCTACAGGCTTCATCATCCCTGCGTCGACGTAAGACCTCACTGCGTCGACGTAAGACCTCACTGCGTCGATGCAGCTTCAACAATCTTCGTGTGTTTTGCTCCATGGTTCATTTTTCATACTTAGAACCCATTTTTACCCTTAGTGGCCATTTGTCACCACTAGGTAACTATTTTCACCCTTATTCTTCAGAGAACCGTCGATGCTGCCTTGTTCGTTGCTTCTCTGCATAGGGACTCATTGCAGCTGGCTGCATCTCTGATTACGTCGACGTAAGACAAGGTTGCGTCAACGCAACGAGGAGAAGATGTGAAGGCTTCATTGCTACAAGCCATTTTTCAGCCATGAATGCCTATTTGTCAGCATTAGGAATCTATTTGTCACCCTTATTCACGAACAACCGTTGCCTTTAGTTGTGGCATTTCTGTCTTGCAAGATGTCCGTGCCTACATCGACACCAAGGTCCTATTGTGTCGACGCAGCTTTAACACTTTTCACTGCTCTTGCTCTGTCGTCCATTTATCAGCCTTAAAAGTTATTTTTCACCCATATGGACCTATTTGTCAACCTTAGCTGAACATTTGTCAGCGATAGCTGGCAGCATCATCTGCTTGGCTACGTTGACTCCAAATCACAATGGTGTTGACTCCTCTTCATTGAAATCAAGCTTCTGGCCATTCTTTTGATCAGAAACAACTTGTCTTCACAAACCTATCTTCACAAACACCCATTAATGCACATGTATTTATCATTATCAAGAATGTTAGCAGCATCAGAACATGTGAAACTTACGAATCAACAGTTGACAGTTGACATCATCAAAACATATGATCCTCAAAAACGGATGAGTCATAGTGTTGACATCATCAAAACACAGGGACACAACAATCTCCCCCCTTTTGAAGATGGCAATAGTATGAGTCATAGTAGTCAATATAGCATGAAGATCAATATGCACAAGGAAACCATATTCAAAACATAGCAACATCTCCCACACCTAATGACAATGACTCACAAACTATTCTCCCCCATTGACATCATCAAATCAAATAGTTTGACAGCACAATTAGAATTTGGAGATGAATTTAGACATGAAGGTTCTGAAGAGAATGAGCTGTGATTGTCTCCTCTCTGATACACAATGTAGAAGGATATAAATACAAGCAAACAGGAGTGACTTTGAATATCAATAGGGAATCATAGCTACAAACAAGAATGAAGGAATGTCTCAAATATGCAAGACAATTCGCAATCTGATACAAATCTCATAAATCAGATTTAACTCAAATTCAGTTTCTTCTATTATAACCATCTCATGATATGATCCTTATTAAGCAGCATGGTTCAAATTTAATGGGTTCTGATTTTATCAATGAAACTTCTTTAAACATATATGCTTTCAAGTTTAATAGAAATGAACCATGTTTTCATATTAAAACCCATGTTTAACCCTCTTTTATCTTATTTATTTAAATGTAATGACTCCTTTAGAAGTTACCAAGATCAGTATTGAGGGTTAAACATTCAAGACCTTCTGATTTTGTTCCTGGGTTTCAGCATGTATCTTTTTCTTTCAACTACGAGTTTCTGATTTTTCCTTTTGTTCATCAACATTTTAAGAGCAATTAAGTCCAGTGCATACCTTATATCTATAGGATAGACATTGTTTAGATGCCAGTATCCCTAAGTACCTAGTATGACTGACTGTCATGTCTCAATTTGAACAGAGATAGCATTGACACCTCATGACAAATCTCAGCTCATTTTATTGATGAGTGGGATATATTTCTCAGTGAACAAGTCATTGCTCCGTCTTGATTTTCAATAATTCCTGCAGAGTTAACAGTGGCACTTCATGACGCATTCCACTAGACTTCAAAGGTCAAGGGACATGGTTTCTCAGTGAACCAATGTCATTGCTCTGTCTATTTTACCCCTTAAGAAATTTTAAAATGTTCTAATGTTTAAAAACAATACTTAACCTATGTTTCTCAACCAAAGTTAGTCATGATTTCAGAATTTTCAGATTTCAGAAGGATTATGCAGGGCACAACATGAAGAAGATGGTTAAGGCCTATTAAACTGAACACAGATGTTTTCAAACATTTACTTTAACTCAATGAATTCATTAAACCCAAACCAGCTAATTATGTTGGACAATCACAAAACTGTATAATAGAAGATTCCTAATACAACTTGTTTTCAGATTTATAATCATGGTACACAGATTGGAATCTTTCTGAATTTTAGGTGAGCAGTTTCAAGAGAGTTCAACAAAGAGCAATAGGCAGAAGGTGACTGGCTTAAGATATGGCAATGATATCTAGGCAGCAAAAAATATGAGAGTTTTCAAGAAGTCAATTCTCATGGGAGTGAGAAGTAAGAAGGATAAAATACTCTCCCCTTGAGACAATTCAGATCAAGAGAATTTCATATGAAACTCCCCCTCAGAAAATGCAGGAGTCTACTCCCCTTAAGTATGTGCATGCATTCATTCAATGATATGCAGCAATATCTGAAAATACTATATGCATGTGATCAAACTGATATATGCATTGACTCCCGCTATCTAAATGCAAACTATGCATGAGGGAAATACTAATCAAAATATGAGACACTTACTCCCCCTGTCTAAATGCACTGAAAAATCACTTTCAACATGAAGACCATGCAGGGAGTTGGTTTGAAAAATCCTAAATACAATTTTGACCCATGGTACCAGGTGAAGGACTTAGATCCTAAGATCACCTCTCGCATGGTGAAAGCTTCCAGACAGGCCTAACATGTCCTTATTCATGTCACCATTTTATATACCATAGGATTATGCATGAAAATGTAACAACTAATGCATTTCATACTAGTATGAGCAACAAATTTCAATTAAAGCATAACAATGCAAAATACCATATGTAGCAGATTTTCAATCTAAAGCAGAAGCTTGCAATGGCAATTCACAATACTAGTCTCCCCCTTAATTGTTAAACCTTATGATGAAATAGTGAAATCATAACTGATAGATAAGGCAATATATGCAAATTTTAACAAAGAGTTATTCAAGAGAACAACTCAGACGAAAAAAAAAATAGAAATGGGGTTTTTACCATCTACGGGTGCCTTGGCTTTATTGAACCCCTTTATTTGTTCTCCTTCTCTCTCCAAGGCACACCTGCAAGACAAATCTTTATTTTCTATTTTTAGGTACCTAAGTGTTCTTGGGTCCTCCAAGGTTAGTAGCACCTCTGGTGGGTGCTCTCCATAATTTTTGAGCTTGTAAATCATCAAATTTCATCAAATAGCAGTTAGACATGGAATGCCCAACCTAACCACAGTAATGACATGAAACAACATGCTTTGAGTTCTTCTTGTGCATATGAGCATGAGCATGGAATTTCTGTATATAATGAAATTTGTTATCATGTTTATCATGAAAACCCATTTTCTGCCAACAGTCCTTGACTGTATGGCCATGCTTACCACAATTGAAGCACACAATGTGCTTACCTTTTGAAGCAAATTTGTTTCTATCAAAAACATTTTTATTTACAGGGAATTTAACAGATTTAGAGTAATAATCTTTCCTTCCCTTGGCAAACCAACAGTGAGCAGCAATGTGGCCTATCTTACCACAGCAAAAAAAGCATTTCATGTTCTTTTTCTGAGCAGTAGGAAATTTCCTAACATGCTTCTTACCATTATTCAAATCATCATTTTTCATGACAGACCAATTATGCATAATGTGACCATGCTTTCCACAATAGAAACACTGAACATGATAATTGGCATTCAAATTCTTGGCATTCACATTGCTTTTGGTTTTCTGATTAGTGGGTTGTTTGACCTTTGAGGTGGTGGCTACATTGGAAGCTTTGACAAAAGATGCCTTCAATTTATTTTCAAAAGATTTTTTATTAATCAGATTGTAGCCCAGCCCCTCTTTTTGAACATTCACCTTAATTCCCAACAGTCTATCTAGGTTGCTTTTGCCCTCTACAAACTTAGACAATGAGCTTTTCAAGTCTTGAATTTTATTTTCTAGAGAAGCAATTAGCAATTCAGAATTTATACTTCCTTCTTCACATTTAGCCAGCCTTTCATTTAATAGAGTATTGACAATTTTATGATTTTAAATTTCAGTTTCAAGGCTGGCCAATTTATCTGAACCGTCCAAAATCACACACTTACCCTTTTCAAAGGCAACCAATCTGTCAGATAGGGTAGTGTTTAGATGTTTCAGTTTTTCAATTTCTTTCTTCAGTATCTCAGTTTCTTTTATCAATTGTTTGTTCTGAATTAACTCATCAATCAAACTCTGATCATCGTTAGATGTTTTTTGTTTGTTTTCAATTTCATATATTTTGGCTAGAAGATTTTTATTCTCATACCTTAATGAGCCAATCATTTCCTTGTGCATTTCAATATCAAGATCATGAGCTATATATATTTCTTCCATTTGTGAGCATTCTTCACATGAAGACTTAGAATTAATTTGCTCAATTTTATTTTTCCACTTTTTGTTTTGTTTTCTCAAATTCTCATATGACTCAAACAAAATAGTGTAAGCATGATCCCATTCTTCTATGAAAAAATTCTCAAAAATAGAGCTTACCTCTTCATTTTCCTTTTGATCACTATTGTGATCACTTTCATTATGGTTGGCCATAAGTGCACAGACTTCTGTCTCTTCCTCTTCATTTGAGGTGCTCTCTTCCTCATCGCTCTAGGTTGACACCGTAGCCTTAGTTTGCTTCTTCTTTCCCTTGGAGCCCTTTTTCGCCAACTCAGGGCATTCATCTCGAACATGGTCGGACTTCCTGCAGTGATAACAAACAATTTTGTCATTCTTCTTATACACATCAGATTTGGAATGAGATGATTTATTCACCTGGCGGTGTTTCTTCTCACTACAAGAAAAATAGGAAATTCTGACATCCATTTGTCGTCGTAAATACGTCGGAGATACGTCGCAATGTGAATTTTTGACGTATTTGCGAAGGAATATGGACGTCGAACTCTTACGTCGTAAATTTCGACGTACTAAAATAGCGTCGCCAATGCGTACAAAATTATCGACGAAACTATATCGTCGAAGTTATGGTGGCTATTTATGTCGGTAATTAATAACACATAAATTAATTAATCATTGCGACGGAACTTAATTTAGTTAAAAATAGGTCTAAATTTTTTGACGTATTTTCGACATATATATTATGTCATCGCAAATATATGGGTTCAATTAGTTCCGACGAAAGTTATTTTGGTGGGAAATACGTCGTTAATTTTTGACGTATTTCTATCGGATAAATAATACGTTGAAAACCTGTGGGTCAAATTGGTTCCGACGAACTATTATTGTGTCGAAAATACGTCGTTAATGCTCGACGAATTTGAGACGGATAGTTAAAACGTCGGAACTAATGTGGATCAAATTACTTCCGACGAAACTACCTTGGGTCGAAAAGACGTCGTTAATGTTTGACGTATTTGAGATAGATAATTAATACGTCGGAACTAATGTAGATCAAATTTGTTCCGATGAACATTTAGTTGGTCAAAATTACGTCTGAACCTTTCGACCGATTTGCGTTGAAAATAAATACGTCAGGAACTAAGTGCGTGAAATTGGTTCCGACGAATTGTTAGTTGGTCGAAATTCCGTCGAAAACTTTCTCCACATATTTTTTTATACTTTTTAAAATTTTAAAAACCTGTTTAAAGCAACAATTATACACCACAATCGACACAACGCAACATAAAACGTGCAATAAACAACATATACAACACACAATAGGATAAAATCCTATTGTAATTTACAATAAAGAACGTCCACAATACACAAATCTTTGAATAAAAAAGTTACACTTACATTAATTGAAATGTATCATTTTTTCACAATATCATTAAAAAAAATCAAGAGATATCCGTTGTATCATCCTCATTCGTCATTCGTAACATCTCCACCATCACCGACTGTAGGAGGATCCTACATCACAAAAAATTAATAATAAATAGATTTTAATAAATATAATTATTAATAAATCTAGTAAAATATCTTTTTGATTTTCTAAATTCGAAAGTAGATAACATGAAGATGATTTCTTTCACTCTCAAAGGTGAATTCTTTGAACTAAGTAGTAATGTTATTGTTGTGCCCTGTGATTTTGATGATGTCTAACACTATGAATCATATTATGATAATAATTTTTTTATATCATAAATTTGATGTGTGTTGGCTAATGCCGATATATTTTCTAATGCCTTGAACAACATTTTCATATGGAGGCTTGAAGAGTTGTAATGTCAATGCTATGAATGCTTGAACTGTTATGTTTGTATGCTTGAAGAATGTCTGTTTGAAGAACTGTAATATCTGAAGAATTTAGGTAAGCATAAGCATGGCAGTGTCACAGTAGCCCTAGAAGTAACTCTACAGAAGAAACCTCAATCGCTGAAGAAACAAGCTGATATATCACCTTAAGATAGACTCTGTACCCGCTGAAGAATAAGGGTGAAAAATATCCCTTAAGGCTGACAAATGTGCATTACGGATGACAGATACTACCTTAAGGCTAACAAATAGTTGGACTAGGTGACTAATAGGCAACAATGCTGACAAATAGCATTGCAAAGGTGAATAATAGGTAGCAGGTGTGAAACAGCGGAAAACCAAGAACCTCAAGCCGACTCGGGAGGGCTTACAAGTCGACTTCTGACAGAAGAATTCACAGAATGAAAGAAGACTTTTTAGCTGCAGATTAAGGGTGAAAATGGGTGGACAAAGCAGAAAAATTGATGTATAGCAGTCTATTATGGCTGTTCAGTGGTGTAAAGTGGCTCATGGCTCTGACATTTGAAGAATGATGAAACTGGTTGAAGAGAATGATTCGCTCTGTGCTTCAGAAGAAGAGAGGACTGGTCCTCTAGTTGTGGGTAACTGGGTGTTACTCACGGTTCCTTCTAATTTGATCAGAAGAAGAGAGGAGAGTGTTCTTCTAGGTCAAGCTATAAGTCATCGTTTATTTGCAGATTGAGTCTACAGTTATTGCTGTTGCAAGGGAAAGCCACACTCAGGTTTGAGTGTGGGGTGGATGTAGATCTGCATGGCAAATCGAATCACCTAAAAATTCTATGTGCCGTGATTTGCATTGGTGTGATTGGCCCTTATCATCTTCCTCCATTCACAGGTTTACGTATGAATAGATCTTCCCTATGCGCTAAGTGTTTGTATTGCAGTCTGTTAGATCTGCCTGATCTGAGTGGATTCTGTGAGATAGCATTCTCTTAGTTAGTACATTCTTGTCACTTTCATTTATATTGTTCTCACAGATATCATCTGAGCTCGTGGTTTGATAGTTGAGCGTTAAATTGTATTAGGGTTAAAAAGTGAGGTTAAAATTTTTATAGGATCTATTCACCCCCTCCTCTAGATCCTGCTACGCACACATATTCATATACTTGCTTCCGGTTTTGCCTATAGAGCACACAACATTGGTATCGCAGATACTCCTCTATTATAACTCTAAAGTCTATGA
The DNA here is from genome assembly GCA_022559845.1 of Amorphophallus konjac. Lineage (NCBI taxonomy): Eukaryota > Viridiplantae > Streptophyta > Magnoliopsida > Alismatales > Araceae > Amorphophallus > Amorphophallus konjac. The sequence goes on from CM040122.1 coordinate 180,905,391, forward strand.
AATTAAAAATTAAATTAAATACTCACATGAGAGGACTGTGGTGTGCTCGAGGGTGCTCCCTCAGACAAAATCCCTGCCTAGGTCAGGAGGGTAGCAACCACCCGAGTAAAGCGTGCCTCCATGCGTTCCTCAACTAGGTCTACCGCATGTTCGACGATGGATGTAATCTGGCTCGTAGAAGTGCCGATGGAGGGAGTAGAGAAGGAACTACTACCGAGGTAGGACGAAGCTATGCCCAAAGAAGATGCTAGAATCGGGCTGGTGTCCAAGTTCTTCCCAAAACTGTATACTCGTCCTTTCTTCGGTGGGCTGGCTGCTGCTACCAATGCCGCAGGATCTAGTTGCAGCCGCTGCGTCTCCTCGTCCCCATACTTTTCAGTCATATGCCTGTCATATGACTCCTACAAATTGAATAAAAAATATTGTAAATGTCATATTAATCAATCATATTTAAAAATAGAAATAGAAAAGAAATGTGTATGTATATAATCTTACCACTACCGAGCGAGCTCTCTCGCTCACATACTGATCCGTCCCCTTCTTTTGGTGAATTGTAGCAAATAAATCACGGTACGAGACCGTACCACCCCTCTTCTTTTCCTATTATACATGTTATAGAGAATAAATAGGGACATATAAGAAATAAATTATAATAAAATTAAGATGATTACTTACCAATCTCTCCTTTTGGGTCGTGAAGGAAACAGATCCAGAAGTATGGAGATGCATGTCAGGATGTAACGCACGTGCGGCTTTGGCTTTTGCGGATTTGGCCATCCAATTAGGCTCGGCCCATCTATCACAGAGGTCCTCCCAGTGCTCCCTCCTCATCCATGCGGGGCCGTGTGCCTTTCAAAGGCCACGGTCCTCGCTCCCCTTGGCTAGAGCCTTGTCACGTTCCCAACAACTGTGTAAATGATGCTTATAATTTACAGTTTCTGTGGCCTCCCATACACGTCGAGCTCGTCCGACGTCAGCTCGCCTCACAAACTGATATCCTTGCTATCAAGAATTAAAATTTTATAAGTTAGTCGATTAAAATTGTGGAGTTGGTAAATATGTAATTTAAAAGATTAAATCGTATACCAGGAACTCGTCATACAATCGATCGCGGATATCCTGAGGAAACTTTCGAAATGACTTATATGGGCCGGTCACATGTCGCTCAATAATGTTGTTAATAAAACGAGAAGCCTCACTGGGCTCTACTTTATCCCTGCAATTACAAATGTTAAAATGATAGCCAACAATTATATATATAGTTGATGGATAGATAATGAACATAATTCATGAGTTTAAATATTTACCCAGAGACCAAACATGGCTTGCGTCCCTCTTGCAACACCACCTGCTCGCCCTCGTGATGGCTAACAGCATCGTCTGCCTGTTGTGTGCCCGGGTGGGCGGACGAGCCAACTATCGCAGGTGGTGCGCCCGACGTACCTGTTACAAGTAAAATAGAAGTAGTTAATCAGAATTTAGCTCATTATTAAATTAAAATTTTCAACCAGTAAACATATAGAATTCTTATCATTTAACTAAGAATTTAAATAAACATAGCAGTAGAATGTGATGGAAGCGGTGTACTCTGTAGACCTGATGTAGAGGCACTCAAACCTGTAAACAAAAAATATCGTGAGCAAAACAAAGTGCATATTCACTACTCATTTATCTAAGAATTTAAATAAACATACCCGCAGTTGTTGGCGTGGGCGGTGCACTCTGTGTACCTGGTGCGAAGACATAAAATATCATGAGCAAAACAAAGTGCATAGTCCCTAGTCATTTATCTAAGTGATGTAGGGAAGGATAGGATATAGAGGGGTGGTGAATATATCCCCCGATTAAAAACTATGCCCAAATTAAAATAAAAAATCTGGCGCTACCCAATTTTAAAACATAATGAACAATATGTTAACAAGAGTTTGTGTAGAACATACGTCCAACACTTAAGCACTTAAGCTAATGTCTCCGTTGACACTTATTTTTCACCCTTAAGAGGATATATGTCACCCATAGTAGTCTATTTGTCAGCCTATGTGTGCATTTGTCATCCTTAGCTTCTTCTGCTAGCAGGTAAACACAAGTGGACTTCCCCTTCATGCAGCTTCAACACTTCACACATATTCAGTGCTACAACCTATTTTTCACCCGTAGAGAGCAATTTGTTAGCCTTGCCTCCCTATTTGTCACCACTAATGAGTCATCTGTATGCCTTATCTTTCTGCCTTCCCTTGTATGAATCTTAATAGATTTGTTCATCATTTCTAAAGAATTCAGACTTTGACTGCACAGACTTGGGTTGACCACTGTCTTAGCTCCATTGATTGTGCGTTGACTACGTTACCACGTTGACTTTTCTTCGTTTCTTGAGAAAATAACTAGCTTTCAGCCTGTTCTATGTACAACTGTAAACCTGTTCTTTGTGCAATTTAGAAGTAAACTACACACACAAAGTCATTATAGCTCCATGGATGATTCTACATCAACAAAACACATTGACTATCCACATGAAGAGTATACATGAATCTAAATTTTGTCAGCAACAAAACATGGAGCCAAAACACTAAGGATTTAAATAAACATACGCGCAGCAGTTGGTGGGGGCGATGCACTCTGTGTACCTGGTGCATATATTTAAATCCTCGTGAGCAAAAGCAAGTGCTAAGTCACTACTCATTCATGAACGATCTTAAATAAACATATCCGCAACAGGTGGTCGGGTCGGTGTACTCTGTGTACCTGGTGCAGAGACATAAAGTATCATTACCAAAATGAAGTGCATATTCACTACTCATTTATCGAAGAATTTAAGTAAATAGACCCGCAACAGGTGGTGGGGGCGGTGTACTCTGTGTACCTGGTGTAGAGACATAAAATATCATTACCAAAATAAAGTGCATATTCACTACTCATTTATCGAAGAATTTAAGTAAATAGACCTGCAACAGGTGGTGGGGGCAGTGTACTCTGTGTACCTGGTGCCATAAACACAAACTATCATTACCAAAACGAAGTGCATATTCACTACGCATTTATCTAAGAATTTAAATAAACATACCAATAGCAGGTAGTGGGGTCGGTGTACTCTGTGTACCTGGTGCAGAGACATAAACTATCATTACCAAAATGAAGTGCATATTCACTACTCATTTATCTAAGAATTTAAATAAACAGACCCGCAGCAGGTGGTGGGGGCGGTGTACTCTGTGTACCTGGTGCAGAGACATAAAATATCATTAAAAATAATCATTTATCTAAGAATTTAAATAAACATACCGGTAGAACCCCTCCCGGAACCACCTCTCCTTGAAGATCGGTACGACCTCGAACCATCTAATTATTGATAACAAGAATAGTAGTGCATATTAGTCCACAACTAATTATGAGGAGAGGTGGCAATTAATAATGATAAGAAGTGCATATATGTTAAATTTCTTACAAAATATTCAATAATTATCTATTTCATCTTCAGATGCTGAAGATATATCAAACTCAGCCTCATCTTCGTCATCTTCCTGGTTCTCACTAGATTCATACTCTTCCTCCTCAGAGGACTCCTCCTGCCCAACAATTGCTTCATTTAGCTCAGTTGGATCGACTTCTTCCACTTCGTCCTCTATAGACAACCGAAGTGGCTCGTCAAATTCGATCAAATAAAGATTAGAAGCAACCAACTCTGCAGTGTCACCCTCATCTGATTGAAAAAATTTGGCACTAGAATCCTCTGAGACAGCTTCAATCAGATCTAACTCATCATTAGGCACAAGCCTTGGTTTTACCCTATAAACTGCCCACCAATCTTTATTCTTGAATGATGAATAACTTGAATAATACACTTGCTGGGCTTGTGTGGCCAAAATGAACGGCTCATAGGTATTCAATTTTGATCTATGTTTGACATCGACAAGCCCATATATTACGTCGTTTCGAACTGAAGGAGGATCAAACCAATGACCGTTAAAAAGGAATATATGCTTGTCTTGCCTGAGATATTGTAATTCTATGACCTCTTCAAGAATACCATAGTAATCAAGATCATTTTCATTGTATGTACTACCTTTCACGCATACGCCGCTATTCATCGTAGACTTATTTCGTCCATAATCTCTGGTGTGAAATCTATAACCATTCACAAAAAATCCTTGATAGGCAAGCGCGACCTTCAAAGGTCCATAACTTATCACCCGGACTCTTTCATCAGTAACACAACCTTCTTCAACCTATGAATATAAACCATGTTACTTTTCTTTTGATACATGCATACACCTCAAGCTTTGTGGAATTGGTAGATTGACACTTACTTGACCTTTAAGCCATCTGGCAAAAGATCTCTCTCGTTCATTTTGAACCTCCATGTCATTGAGGTGTACACATTGAGTAATTAATTCTGAATCAAATTGCTTGCAATGATGAATGCAACATCACCGTAAATGGGAGGAAGAACGTCAAGATGCTTATAAATTTTTGAGAGCTGCGGAGTTGACGACTCACTCAACATAAGGTTCAATCTCAGCACAATTCAGGAGAACATATATCTCTGTGGCCAACAACTCTAGGTCCTCTAATATGTGATTCGAACAACGTCCGAATGCACATTCTGGATACTTAAATAGGGACAACCGGTCGGACGGACCCACCTCTCCTCCATCATCATTACGTGGAGGTCAATTGCGGCGAGTTTGAATCTCGGGTTCGAAGTACATTGAACCGAAGTTTGAAATTTCTTCAATAATATACGCCCCAGTAATCAAACCCTCTACTTTAGCCTTGTTGCGAACCTTCATTTGCAGGTCATACATACACCTATGACAACAATTCATATGACAATGACATACGGTGATAATGATAGACACATGTAAGTACTGTCAAATAATCAGTAAATACATACTAATTACCTCTCAAATGGATACATCCATCGAAATTGTACCGGTCCTCCAACTTTGGCCTCGTATGGCAAATGGATAATCAGGTGCTCCATGGAATCGAAGAACGCAAGGGGAAATATCTTCTCCAACTTGCATACCGTCGTGACCACATTCTGTTCCATAGTTTGTACGTCCCCAAGTTTGAGTTCTGATGCACATAGAATCCTGAAAAACTGACTCAACTCAGTCAATGCTCCCGATATAGACTTTGACAATATGTCATGGAATGCAATGTGCAGAAGTCTCTCCATGAACACATGGCAATCATGACTTTTCAATCCATATATTTTTCCCTCATTGACATTCACACAATGGGCTATGTTAGACACATAGTCATCAGGGAATCTTAATTGCTTCAGCCACTGGCACAGTTCATTGATCTGTGTGTCTTTCAACACTTAAGCTGCTTTAGGTTGCACAACTTTGCCCCGTACTGGCCGTAATTCCAACTCTAGTCGTTTGCAAAGTATCTTCATGTCTACTCGCGCCTTGGCATTATCCTTTATTTTGGCTTTCACGTTCATAATTGTGTTGAACACATTATCAAAGACATTCCTCTCAACATGCATAACGTCCATGTTGTACCGTATCAAAAGGGCTGACCAGTAAGACAATTCCCAGAAGATACTTTTCTTCACCTAATTGTGTTCCTCTCCAAATCCATGAAGATGTCGTGTACTACCCAACAATTACACTATATCTGATAAGTTTTGCACCTTAATGCCATTTGTCGACCAGACATCCGTTCCAAGTCTGCTTCATCCATTTCAACTGTGTTCTTAATGAATGAGTCCTTTTGCCTTCGGAAAGGATGGTCATTTGGTAGAAACCGTCGATGACAATCGAACCAGCAAGATTTCTTACCATATTTCAGGACAAAGGATTTGGTATCAGCCATATAGTAAGAACATGCCAACCTCCCGTGTGTGCTCCAGCCAGATAGCATTCCATATGCAGGGAAGTCACTTATTGTCCACATCAATGCAGCCTTCATAGTGAAAATTTGTTTTCTATACGCATCATAAGTAACAACTTCATCATTTCATAATATTTTCAACTCATCAATCAGTGGCCTGAGATATATGTCCAAATTTTTTCCTGGATTTTTTGGACCTGGAATCACCAAAGTTAAGAAAAGGTTATCTCGCTTCATGCACAAGCCCGACGGAAGGTTGTACGGCATCATGAACACTGGCCAACATGAGTAAGACGCCACTGAACCCCCAAATGGGTTGAAGCCATCTGTGCATAAATCTAACCTAACATTGCGTGGCTCGTGAGCAAAAGTAGTATACGTACGATTGAAATTAGCCCAGGCTTCACCGTCGGTGGGATGACTAATTTACCATCTACACGAGCTACTCTCTCCGTGTGCCATATCATATGCCGAGCTATCTTTGACGACATATACATCCGCTGCAATCTGGGCGTGAGAGGGAAGTATCACAGTGACTTGTAAGGCACATCCTTCTGCTTTGAATTGTCCCCTCTCTTAGGTTTAAATCTATCATGCAGACAAATATCACATGATCTTTTATCTACATTATCTTCACAATATAGCATACAGTGATTAGGGCATGCATCTATTTTTTGGTATTCAAGCCCTAACTCATTGACCATCTTCTTTGCACGGTAAAAATTTTCAGGTAGACTCTTGATAAGGAGGAGCATACGGTCAAAACAACTCTCACTAAAGTGAAATTCGGATTTCGAATTCAACAACTGTGAGACAGCAGACAACCGAGTGTTATTTTCACAACCATCCCACAGCGGCTCATCAGCATCCTGAAGCAACTGATAAAATCTTTCAGTAGACTTGTTTGGTGGTTCTTCGTTGTACACGTGTTCCCCTTGTACATTAAAGTTAGGGCCAGCAGCATCGAGTACCATGTCTTCATAGGTACTTGTGCTTGCAACATTGTCGGGCTCATACGACCAGAACTCCTCACCATGACACACCCAATTCATATAACCTTTCGTGAACCCTTTCCTGTATAAATGAGCTTGCACATCCCACAGCGAATGAAATCTCTTATTTTTACAACGTAAACAAGGACATCGAATGTTACCACATTGGTCCACTACTGTTGGATGCCCCAATACAAACTAAATAAAACTATCAACTCCATCATTAAACTCTTATGACACCACTCCGTTAGCTACTCTGCGATTCATCCATGAACAATCAATTCTAGCCATATTTACCTAACATATTAAAAAAATCATATCAATATGTCTTATCACTACATCTAAGAAAATACCGTGTACATCTCCCCTAAATATTGACTATTTTCCACACTTGTACATCATGTTTGGTCACATATACATCCATATCCACATCCACTTTCACTTCCATATTCACACACCGTGGTTGACATCGACATCATCTTCTGGAAAAAATAATTAACATACTCGCATTCACATACACATTTTCTTACATATCGGCATCCACACCTATCTACCAATTTAATTCACATCCAAGCATACAAATCACACATATCATAACAATACTCTTGAAGGGGCAAAAATAAAAAAAAAGATCATATCCACATTTACGCACACACATTTATACCCATATCCCTCTTCCCACCCTCCCAATACTATTGTTTTTTGGAATTTCATCTGATGTTGTAAAAGTACAGTAGGTGATAAGGAGAAAAGGTTTGTATTGTAGATCAGGCATGAAGGTTAAAATTCTCAAAGGAGCAGTTGGTTTACTTAAAAGTAATCTCTATGCAACTCTTGAGTACATATTACTTGGGGGATAATATGTACTCAAGAAGGGGGGCCAACGGGAGAGGGAGAGAGGAGAATACATGCGGTGGGGGGGTGTCCGCTAGAAATAATTTGACCGCCGTTGCTGCTGGAGCTCACCTCAGGCCGCCCTCGCCACTCCGTCACCCCGGGTAAGAGATTGAGAGGCGGGTGCGATCGTGAGAGAGGAAAGGGATGCAGTGGTTGAAGGAGGAGGAAGGACTAAGGAGGTCAGGAGAGGGGTCGTCTGCCTGTTCTTGTCTCTTTTATTTGGCGGCATATTTTCATTCATTCATTTGTGATTTTTTGTCATTCATTCATTTCTTCCTATAAAATGATAAAATCTCCCTCAGTAAAAAATATCATTAGATCTACAAAAATTCTTATTTAATATTTTGAGATCTGTAATTTAGAAATTTTCAGCTTTTTTATGGTCGATAAGTCGATTCCTATAAAAAGAAGAGAGAGCGTGTTGAAATGCCTAGCTACCTTGAAAGTAGGGTTTGTGGTCGCATATTCGCTCCGTGTCGGTCCATCTCGTAAAATGTTATAATAAAAAAAGACTCTTTATATATATAATACATATAAAATAATACAATAAAGTAAAAAAAGACTCTTTATATATATAATATAAATAAAACAAAATATTAAAATAATGAAGCGTCCCGGTCACGACACACGACCCGGGCGTCTCGCGCACCACTTGGGTGGGGTCGGGACGTGCGGGTCGAGGCATCCCGGAGCGGGACGTCAAACCCTGCTTGACCGATAAGTCGATTCCTATAAAAGGAAGAGACAGCGTGTTGAAAAGCCTAGCTCCTTGAAAGGTGCACATCGGGATGCAAAAAGGTACTCAGAGGCGTATCAGTCACATGTTGACCATTTCCTTATTGTTCTATGCCCCCACCAAACTCATGTGTTTTGAATTTACCGTCACGAAAATTATTCATTTTCGGGAGCTAGGGCTCCTCGCGGGGAATGCCACGTGGAAGCACTCAGGTGCCACAATCAAATATCATTGTATCTTTTATCGATTTTACTCATGATAGGGCATGCCAATCACTTGTGTGTGACAATGTGTTCAGGTTCCAAGACTGGAATGGCCTGGATGAACCGAAGGTGCGCTCCTTCTGATCACTAAGCAGACGATGGTGGGCATCGGGTCAGGACTGGCGACCCGCCTTGCCATAAAGGTCGATCACGGCGATAAGAGGGGAAAATGTTTGATTAATCGCCAAGCAATGGGGCTGCATGGCCAATAAGTCGATTCCTATACAAGGAAGAGACAGTGTGTTGAAAAGCCTAGCTACCTTGAAAGGCCCACATTGGGGTGCGAAAAGGTACTCAGAGGCGTATCGGTCACTTGTTGACAATTTCCTTATTGCTCCGTGCCCCCGTCAAACTCATGTGTTTTAAATTTACCGTCACGAAAATTATTCATTTTCGGGAGCTAGGGATCCTCGCGGGGAATGCCACGTGGAAGCACTCAGGGGTCGAAATCAAATATCATTGTATCTTTTATCGGTTTTACTCATGATAGGGCGTGCCAATCACTTGTGTGTGACAATGTGTTCAGGTTCCAAGACTGGAATGGTCTGGACTAATCAAAGGTGCACTCCTTCTGATCACTAAGCAGACAATGGTGGGCATCGGGTCGGGACTGGTGACCTGCCGTGCCATGAAGGTCGATCACGATGATAAGAGGGGAAAGCGTTTGATTAATCGCCAAGCAATGGGGCTGCATGGCCGATAAGTCGATTCCTATACAAGGAAGAGACATCATGTTGAAAAGCCTAGCTGCCTTGAAAGGCCCACATCGGGGTGCAAAAAGGGACTCAGAGGCGTATCGGTCACATGTTGACCATTTCCTTATTGCTCCGTGCCCCCATCAAACTCATGTGTTTTGAATTTACCGTCACAACAATTATTCATTTTCAGGAGCTAGGGCTCCTCGCGGGGAATGCCACGTGGAAGCACTCAGGATAATAATCAACGTCACCCTTGAGTCACGTGCACATCATTCGGGGCTGGTGTGGCCGTCCCTGTCAAACTGGTCGTCCCGGCCATGGCTCGAGACTGGATTGGACATTGTGTATCGATACGGAAAACTATAATATATATATATATATATATATATATAATGGAATAAACAATTTGAAATAATGTGTTGTATCATTTCATTTATTGTTCTGCCGTTTGAACGGATTTCTCCAGGTTCGAATCTTAGCTTCAGCTTAAGGTTTCCTTAAGTATTTTTAATATAACTTATTTAAAAATGTAAATGAAAACACGACAGAATGTTGTTTCGAACCCGGCACCTAACGATTAACAGCGATACACTGACGTCTAGTTATTTGTTACTTCAGTTTAGCATTTGTCACCCACACTCACCTAATTGTCACCACTAAAGTCCACAAGACATCGCCCTTACTCTTACACTACCTTGAAAGCCGCGCGTCAGCCTTGTCTCTATTGAGCACTATTTGTCACCGTTAGCAGGGTATTTTTCACCCTCGCTAATGCATTTGTCACCCGTGTAGACACATTTGTCACCCTTAAGCTCCAAACTACCACGTGGAAAATGGGACACGTCAGCCAAGCGTGGGTGTTGTTCTCGTATTGCCGCCGATCCAACGTCGCAGGCCACATCAACAGAAATGATGACGCCGAACTAGATCGTCGAAATTAAAAATCCCTAATTACTTATTTAGCCTTCCCTTCATGTCTTGGCTCTTACGCAACCTACCAGAAGCCAGTTCGTCTCTCCATCGTGCTCAGCGTCTCGTCTTCCTCGCGGTGCCATTTGTGACCTCTCCGTCATTTGCTATTCGAGCACTCCTGAATTGCGAGCTCTCTTTCATTGCTGATAGCCATGGATCCGAAGGAGACACCCATGCAATGCTCCGTCCGCCGTAAACTAGATGTCCCACCTGCATCTCAGGAAATTGTACCGGTTCCTACGGCCGAAGAAGAAACGTTTCACATACCTAGGGTTTCTAAGGCCTCCACTTCGGGATGACAAGTTAAAGGTAGTGTGGTTCCTTATCTCCCTTACATAGCTATTTGCCCCCCTTATCGACCTATTTATTTGTCACGCTTATATCTACCTATTTGTGTCAAATTTAGACCTCCTTGTCTCCAAATTCATACGTTTGTCACCCTTAAGCACCTATTTGCCACACCTAAACTCCCTTGTCTATACATTTGTCACCCTTGTCTTACTCTTATTATTTTTTGTATTTCTTGATCAGTCAATTAACTAAATTTCTTGTTTACACATTTTTTTGAATCTAGTGAACACAAGGGTCATCTCCGCCCGGTGTTCTATGGAAATTTACATGAAGGACAGGAATCAGATGGCATTTTGGGAATGCCACAAGTCATTGATGAGGACCACACCCTTTGGTCAATATGTTGACAATGCTTCTCCCGTCACCTTCACCATGACACTATTGGAGGAGATTATTTGCGCCCATAGTGGAGGAAATTACTTCCGTATAGGTAGTAAGGAGGTCGCATTCAGTGTGGAAGATGTGGGCATAATTTTAGGATACCTTGCTCCGGTCAGCCGGTTCAACATTATGGATCTGCGAAACAGAAGTCGAAGTTGCAGCATCGATTTGAATTTGCAGCAACATTTGACCAGAAGAAAGTGTGCTCTCTCATCCAGCAAATTGTTGGGTCCGATGAAGAGCAGGATGTGGCCAACACTGTCTGGCTATGGATTGTACTCTTACTGTCCACTTTCCTTTGCCCACGGTCGACACATTCTTGTCCACAACAGATGTTGTCATGCTTAGATGACATTGGCAGAGTTTCAGATTACAACTGGGCAGCCGCCGTGCAACAGGTAACGATGCACAAGTTTGAGCAATTAGTGTTGGCGGTCCAGAAACGATGGTCAGGTACAATTGACCATGCTAAGAGAAGAGCCGGGGATGCATCCCAGGCCCATACGTTTATATTTGGTTGTTCTGCCGCACTTGTTGTAAGTTTTTTTATTTTTGTTGTGTAATAATTAATGTGTCAATCATTAATTCTATTGCATTGTAGAATAACTTGATATATTTCATATTACAAGCCTGGTTTTTTGAGCACATGCGGGTGCGGCAACCACTAAGGCAGGTGGCATTCCCCTGACTATTTAGGTGGGGGCCATTCCTAGATAGGAAATTAAAATTCTCTATTGGATCCCTGCGAGGCCAACATGTATTATGAGTACTAAAAAAATCTTCTTTGTCATTCAACATTAATGAATAACCGAAGTGATGTGGTTTGAAATGCAAGTGATCGAAGGGCTCCTTGTTGATCCAAGTGAAAGGGACACGGGGTACGGTGGTCAGATGATGACCCGACCCGGTGCTCAGGAGACTCTTTCATCAGCTCCATGCATGTCTGTGCTACAGATATTGCCGCTACATTGAAGATCCAGCAGCGGCTACTTGAGGAAATGAGGGCCTTCTTTCTGGCTTGGGTGCAAGAGGCTCACATTACCGCTGATGCAGCACCTCCTAGGCCCGTCGAACATGTGACGGTTGATGTCACGCCACCTCTGGCAACCCCTGTCAAGGAAGTGCAAGGGGCTGAAAATGTTGAGCAAAGTATATGTCAAACCTCTGAAATGGACATTGCCGCCGATGTCCCACCTCCAAGGTGATACGTGTAGCGGAAAGTGAGATAGAAGGGGGGGGATGAATAGATCACTCCCAAAATCAATACAACACAGACACGATTTCTCAACCCCTCCAAATGCAGTGAAAAGGATTTCGGAGATAGGCAACAAAGATGACAGGAGTAAGAAATGAGATCGAGAAAGTCACCCACAATGAAGCAATGTGACAAGTAGATGGAGAGCAATAAAACGTAAACAGGCAAACCACAAAAGAGATTGGGAAATTTTTTAGGTGGTTCGATTGCTGTCCGCAATCTACGTCCACCCCTTAATCAAGAGTAAAGTTTCGTTGCAATATAGAGTCGCACACAGCAGACTCAGTCTGCAACAACCGCTGCCAAACAGCTTGCCCTGAGGAACAGGCTCCTCTTTTTTTTTTTTTTTGTAAAACTCAGTCATCTAGTAGATCCAAGGGAGAGTGCACCCCCATTCCAGCGGAAGGGAATGTTCTCACTCCACCTTATAGCTACTAAATGCTTTTTTTTATTTATATTCTAGAAAGAATACAACTATACAGAGAGGCCAAGCCTTTGAGATACAATGAAAAGAAAAAGATATAGAAAGCTATGCAAATTTCCTACGAATGTTGGGTATGCCATTAGCATCAGCTAAGGCATAGCCTTTAGCAAATAGGAACAGCCTCAATCTTCTGATCAACCAGAAGAAAACACTGGAGAACCAATCTCCCTTCCTTTACACGCAGCAAAGGGGACCCTGTGCAGTTACTCCCAAGCAACTCACACAACCATAGGATCGAACCTCTCTTCCTCCAAGATAATGGAGGGAACTGAAGAACCTCTCCCTTCCTCCGAACAGTGGAGGGTAACAATATGGAATGAAGATAAAGAAAAACTTGAAAACAAAACAATCGATGAACGATAATCTTCTCTAGAAACCAAAAGCAATATAGCTTCCATAGAAGCAGATCTTCACGATCACAAACACTTCTCTCTCGCAGAAATTTTTTTTCTCTCAACTTTGGATGGAGTGAGCTTTCTCTGGTTTTCTCAGCTCTCACTCTGCTCTTCTTTTTCACTGTTCCATCCTCTTTCAAACCCTTTTCCACAGCATATATATATATATCTTATCCAGAACCTTAGGCGTGTGGATACCACGTTTCCCGCCTAAAGATGTTGGGGTACGTGTGAGAATGTTCTGGACGTCTATCTATCTCGGATCACGTGCCATATTTCTAGTGAATGCACAAACAAATTGTCAGAGAAGAAATGAGTATTTGTCATACATTTAGCACAATTCGTATTGGTGTATGGAGTAAAGAGCCCGAAACTGTACTGAATCAAAAGAGTAAGCATCGGCTAAGACGGGCATGATAAGTACCAACCTGGAATGAATCAGAAGATGCACAAATCTACGTTAGCTGTCTACAGGACTTGCACCGAGTCTAATAAGACATGAAACAGGAACTGCACTGACTTCGTTGCTACAGAGAGGTGTATAGGCCTGACTAAGCACCGATCATGAATTTGTTTTAAGCAAGGCATGCACCGAGACGGGATATGCAGTCCAGGCAGGAGCTGCACCAAGATGGCAAGAGGAAGTATAAGACAAGGCTTGCACCGAGGTGTATTTGCACTGAGATGAAGGAACGACCAACCTGACCAATGCATTATGGTCAAGAATTGCACCGATTCAAAAAATTTCAGCGACCTCAAGAGGTGAGATGCAGAGACAGAATATGCACGGACCTTAATGCTCACGACCTAGAGAAATGCACAAGGACAACATATGAATAGCAAAACCTGTGCATGACCAAGGACTTGCACCAAGGTAAGGACTGTTGGATTTTTGTGACTTCCCTAGTGTTTTGATGATGAGCTTCACTATGTTAAATATTGTCATTTTAATCAGATATCTTGCGAAATGTTATGCATTCGAACTTTCCATGATTAACAGGAAAAACTACTATGAGATATTACCTTGCATGTCCGTACTGTTGCTTTCTTACTTCGTGTTGTTTGTGTTTACTACACTTCGTGTTGTCCGTTTTGAACGTCGTTATTTGTTCCATCGCGTGCTGAACACTGCAGCACCTCGTGCTGCTTTCTGTGCCACCTCGTGTCGCTTCTTCAGTATTTAGTTGCTCATCTCGAGTCATCCTTTTTATTTTTGCTCTTGTGTTTTCGTGTCATTTACTGTAGTTACTCGAGTCGTTTTCCTGCTTTCACTATTTTATCACGTGTCATTGTAGCCATCCCCGTCTTCTGTCTTCGTGTTGTTTTTCCAAGACCCCGTGTCCTGTCTTGCTTTGTGACCACACTTCGTGTCGGTTTCTGTTCTCGTCTTCGAGTTGGTTTCAGTCCGTGTCGTTTCGTGTCGTCCTCGTAATCGAGTCATTTTGTATGTCTTCGTGCTGTTTCTATGTTTGTATCTTCGTGTTATCGTTTGTGCTTGTGTCTTCGTGTTAGTTTTGTGTTTGAGTCTTCGTGTTGTCTTTGTATTTGTGTCTTCGTGTTGCTTCTTTCTATCTTCGTCCAGGTTTCCTCTGATCGCGTGTTTTACTACCGTTTTACTCCGTGTTATTTCCTTCTCACATCGTGCTGTTCTCATCTGACTTCGTGTCGTTCCCTTTGTAGTGTTAGCTTTATTACTGTGTATCTCATGTCGTTCTCTCTTTATCCTCGTGCTGTTTTCATCTGACCTCGTGTCATTCTCTCTTTATTTCGTACTGTAATAATCTTGTGTATCTCGTGTCGTTCTCAGTATAGTGCATCTCGTATTGCTATCACATACCTCATGCAGTTTTAGTTTGTGTGGCCCTGAGTTTTAATGGTTTTAATTTCTTTGCAGGAGAAGAAGAAAAAACAAAAAGAAGAATGTGGTCTGAGGAAGAATATTCCCAGTGACTGGGCTGCACGTGATCCAATGCTAAAGGAACCATTGCTATAAAGGCACGTGGCAAGAAGGTTCTGGATCAAGTGTGGGAGGCACACGCATTCTGCACCTTATCCACCTGCTGCTGCTATATATTGAAGCCTTCGTCTACAGATGAAGGTTGATCGAAAAGGAAAAAGAAAAGGCAGAAGTGCAGAGAGTTCGATCCAGTAAAAGAAGAGAAGAAAATAGAGGGCAGAAACTGAAGAAGAGGAAGAAGAGAGAATAGCAGAGAGAGTGAGAGAGAGAGAGAGCTCGAAGCTGAGAGTTCAGAAAGAAGAAGAAGAAGAAGGTTTCTGGTTTCAAGATCAAATCCGAACCAGTTTGCTCTATTGTGAGCTATATTCCGTGTTTCATCATTCCAGCATTCAGTCTGCTGTATCTTTTTTAGTTTCTTATTTTTGATCTTTCTTTACTGTTCTAGTTTTGTCTCCGAGTCTCAGGTTGAGATCGGTGGTCCTCCTGTTCTGTTGGTTCAGGAGAAGGGAGACGCTGTCTCCAGTTGCAAGTGGCCGTGTGCTGCTTGTGGGTTCCCTCTGGGCTTCAGAGGAAGAGAGACCTTGGTCTCTGGTTCTAGTGACTGCAGATCACTAGTGTTCCCTCCGGTTAGAGGAAGAGGAAATTGTTTCCTGGTTTCTAGGGACTTGGCGTCCTTAGGGTTCCCTCCGGGTGTGGAGAAAGAGGGGATGGTGTTCCCCTTGTGAAGCTGTGAATCAGCCGTTGTCGTAGACTGAGTCTACTTTGCTAGCAGGTGCTAGTGGAAGCCTCACTTCGATTTGAAGTGAGGGGTGGACGTAGGCAGACTGGAGGTCTGACCGAACCACCTTAAAAACCTCTGAGTACTCGTGTGATTGTCTGTGGTGATTTTGTGGTGTGCCTTCTATCCACTCGAGCTATTGTCCGCACTGCATTTTTGTGGGTTCAACTCCGAGATTGCTTGTTTTAAGCGAATCATTCTTCAGTAATTTTTAATCGGTTGAAAACAGTGATCTATTCATCCCCTCCCCTTCTAGATCACTTCGTATTTCTTGTATCACTTGGTATCAGAGCGGGTATTTCCCAATATGTGGTCCAACGGCCAGGGAAACGGATCCGCTGGTCCTCGCAGCTACATTGCTGAAGGGCAGTCAATCACCCGTCCCCCTTTCTTCGATGGTAATAACTATTTCTTTTGGAAGAACAGGATGGAAGTCTTCATCAGGGCTCAAAGCCACAAGCTCTGGAGAGTAATTACAGATGGTCCGTACCAACTTCCACCGAACGAAGACATGTGGACAGAGGAACAGGTTAAGCTTTCCGCACTGAATTGGACAGCTCTTAGCATCATACAGTGCGCCGTCCACCCGGAAGAGTACCTGAGGATTTCAGCGTGCAAGACTGCAAAGAAAATGTGGGATGAATTGCAGTTAATTTATGAGGGCACATCTCAGGTGAAAGCTACCAAGATCAATATGCTCACAACTCAGTATGAGTTGTTTAAGATGAAGCCAGAGGAGTCAATCACAGAAATATATGCTAGATTGTCTGTGATCATCAATAGTCTGAGAGGATTTGGAAAGGAGATTCAGCAAGAAGACATTGTCAGGAAGATCCTTAGGTCCCTAACCCCCATCTGGGATACTAAGGTGACCGTCATAGAGGAATCTAGAGATTTATCCACCATGTCAGTAACCCAGCTGATTGGGTCTCTCATGACCCACGAAATGAACTTCAAACAAGGGAATGATGGACATGACAGAAAGGGAAAGAATGTTGCTCTGAAAGTCTCACGACATACTAAGAAGAGCAGCAGCAGCAGCAGCAGTGGTGGTAGCAGCGAAGACTTTGACGGATTCTCAGACCTGGACAAGGGCGAGCAGGCCATGCTCACCAGGCAGTTCAGAAAGTTCTTGAGGACTAAAGGGAAATTCTATAGGAGAAAGAGATTCAATGCTGCAAGGAAGTCTCCTGAATGAGAACTTGAGAAGAACCGGGTTGTTAAGAAAGTTACATGCTACCATTGTCAGAAACCTGGTCACATGAAAAGTGAATGTCCAGAGCTGCAAGCTAAGGCTCCCGGATACCAGAAGAAGATGGTGCACAAGAAGAAGAAAGCCATGCTGTGCACATTGAGCGACGAGGAGGAGGATCCAGAAGCCACCTCGTCCAGTGAAGGTGAAGAGAAGACGTGCCTCATGGCCAACCATGAGGAAGAGGTAACGAACTTATTTGAGAATTTTACTTTGGACGATTGGGAGGACGCCTATGGCGACCTGTTAGCTAAATATAATTTTCTAACCAAGGAGCACAGAATGCTTAAACGAAAGTTTCACTCTGTTTCTGAGGAACACTCTATTGCTGTTACGGACAACATGAAAATCAAGGAGATGGCCATTGAGCTAGATCAGGCTAGAAGTGAGATCGAGAAGTTTAGAATGGAAAGAGAGGAAAATCTAGCTAGGATGAATGAGCTGAAGAGTAAAACTGAAGAGAGTAAAAAGGAGTTTAGACTGATTGCAGAAAAATATGAGGCGGTTAGAAAAGTTAATCAGGAACTCCATGACCAATGTAATGAACTTCAGAAGGAGATTGAGGACAAAGGAAAAATGCTAGAAAAATTTACAGAGGGGAGAAACAATCTGGATGCCCTTCTGGGGTCGAGGGTAAACTTCAATAGGGAGGGATTAGGATACAATCCCACAAGTAAAAAACCCTTTGAATTCAAAACTGTCACGTTCTGCTCCGCCAAGGGGAAAGAAAAATTGGAAACCCCATCCAGCTCCAAATCTGTCTCTACATTGAAGGTTTCGACCAGCAAATCTATTCAATCCACTGGTCAGCAGGCTTCGTCAGGAAATCCTGAGACTAGAACTGTTCCTGTGCAACAGTTGTGGAACAAGGTCTTCACAGGACCATTCCTATTGATGTCACTAGAAAGGTGAACAGCTTTGCTGAGAAAGTTCAGCATGCTAGTTATCAAGGAAAGCATGCAAACGTGCACCACCTTCAGTACAATTTTCATTTGAATAAAAATGGTTACATGAATTATGCTCAGCACACACGAGGTTCCTCTAAGAGGCCAAACAATAATTTTTCTGTTCGGAAACAGCATAATTTTAATAGGAATGGGCTCATTCAACGCCCACTGAGAAATGCCAAGAAGGAAGAATCAATCCACATGAAACCACTGAAAAGAACAGTAAAACAAATGTGGGTTCCTAAGTGCTTTTTGCATAAATTGAAAACTATCTCTGGACCCAATTTGAATTGGGTCCCACATTACTCTGTCTAAACTCTCGCAGGTTAGCCTGGCAGCTGAGCATAACAAGTGGTATCTTGACAGCGGCTGTAGCAGGCACATGACAGGAGACCGGTCCAAATTTAGTAAACTGAAAATGAAGTTTGGGGGCCTGGTCAAATTCGGTGGAAATAACAGAGGAAGAATAATTGGAATTGGTACAGTTGGTAAGTCCTCTACTAACTCCATTGAAGATGTGTATCTTGTAGAAGGACTTCAGCACAACTTGATAAGTATAAGTCAACTCTGCGACAAAGGACACAAGGTACTCTTTGACCACAATTCCTGCACTATTTTTGAGCTTAATTCTGATAACGTCATGTTCAAAGGTCATAGAGTAAACAACGTATACATCGTAGACCTGGATGATAATCCTGAAACTAACTTGTGTATGACTGCTAACTTTGAACAGGTTGCTTTTGACTGGCATAGGCGTCTAGGCCATGCTAGTTTGTCTACAATGAATAAACTGTCTAAGCATAACCTAGTTAGAGGTTTGCCCAGAATAAGATTTCAGTTAGGGTCCAAGCTATGTGATGCTTGTGCACAAGGTAAACAGACTCGTGCAGTGTTTAAGTTGAGAACTGAGAGTCTTTCATGTAAACCGCTGCAGCATTTGCACATGGATCTCTTTGGTCCTACTCGCATACAAAGTTTGTCAGGTAAGAGATATGGATTAGTCATAGTTGATGACTTCACTAGATTTTCTTGGTTGTTTTGTTTAGCAAATAAAAATGATGCTTTTGTTCACTTTGAAGAACTGTTCAATAAAGTCAAACTGCAAGGTGAACATAATATCATTACAATTCAGTCTGACCATGGAGGAGAGTTTGAGAACTCTTCATTTTCTGAATTTTGCTCAAGAGAGGGAGTGACTCACAAATTCTCTTCTCCCAGGACACCGGAGCAGAACGGAATTGTTGAGAGAAGAAACAGGTCAATCATTGAAATGGCCAGGACTATGCTGATTGAGAGTGGACTTCCAAGGAGATTTTGGGCTGAAGCTGCGAATACTGCATGCTACATTCTAAACCGAGCCTTGGTAAGACCTACTCATAGGAAAACTCCTTATGAACTTCTCAAGGGTAAGCAGCCAAACATTTCTTACTTTAAAGTTTTTGGCTCCAAATGTTTTATTCACAATAATGGTAAGAATGGTTTGGACAAATTTGAAGCTAGATGCTCTCCTGGAATTTTTCTCGGATATTCAGAAACCTCAAGGGCCTACAGAGTTTTCAATAAAGATGATCAAACTGTTGAAGAAACACCGCATGTAGTGTTTGATGAAAATGATTTCTCTAACAAAGTGATGAATGATGACAGGGAGCCATCTAATGAGGGAGATTTCTTGGAGAGAATTGAAGAAGAAGAGATGCAGCCAGCTGCTCAACCAGAAAACTCACAGCAAGAAGGAGCAGCTGAGGTAGGTGAACCCTCAGGTGAGATAATATTTCACAAAGACCACCCTAGTGAAAATGTCATAGGCAATTTGCATGATCCTCCTAGGACAAGGTCTCATTTTAGAATTGTCCAAGAACAGGACTTAGCTGCATTAGTATCTCAGGTGGAACCCAAATCTGTGGAAGAAGCCTTAAAACATGATTCTTGGGTATCCGCCATGTGTGAGGAATTAAATCAATTTGAGAAAAATATTGTATGGGAACTAGTTCCCAGACTTGATAACACTCATGTCATTGGCACTAAATGGGTTTTCAAGAATAAAGTTGATGAGAATGGAGCTATTTCTAGAAACAAAGCAAGACTTGTAGCTCAAGGCTACAGTCAGGAATTTGGTGTGGATTTTGATGAATCCTATGCCCCAGTGGCTAGGATGGAAGCTATACGAATTCTGCTTACATTTGCATGCTCTAGGAACATTCGGCTGCAGCAGATGGATGTCAAAAGCGCATTCTTAAATGGGGTATTGAAGGAAGAGGTATATGTTGAACAACCTCCAGGTTTTAATTTCTCTGTTCAGCCTAACATGGTTTTTAGGTTGAATAAAGCCCTCTATGGACTGAAGCAGGCTCCCCGAGCCTGGTATGAGAGACTTTCTGAATTCCTCTTGAGCAAGGGCTACACTCGAGGTAAGGTTGACCAAACCCTCTTCACCAAAAATCTCGGAAAGGATTTAATAGTGGTCCAGGTATATGTTGATGATATCATCTTCGGATCTAACAATTCAAAATTGTGTAAAGAATTTTCTGAATCTATGTCTCATGAATTTGAAATGAGTTTAGTTGGCGAACTAAAATATTTTCTTGGGCTGCAGGTCAAACAAATGGAGGATGGTTGTTTCATAAATCAAACCAAGTATACTCTGGAGATGCTGAAAAGGTTTGGAATGACCAACCTCAAGACTATCTCAACACCCATGGGCACCAACTCCTCACTGGATTCAGACGAAAAAGGTAAAGAGGTGGATGCTAAATTATATAGAGGTATGATCGGTTCACTCCTCTACTTAACAGCATCCAGGCCTGACATTCAATTTAGTGTAGGGATGTGTGCCAGATACCAGTCTAGGCCTACTGAATTGCATTTGGCAGCTGTAAAAAGAATCTTTAGATACTTATCTGCTACCCATGATCTAGGTCTTTGGTATCCTGCATCATGTAGTTTAGATCTCATTGCATATACAGATGGAGATTATGCAGGATGTAAATTGGACAGGAAAAGTACTAGTGGTCACTGCGAATTTTTAGGAGGGTGCCTAGTCTCTTGGGGATCCAAGAAGCAACATTCTGTGGCTCTTTCTACTGCTGAAGCTGAGTATGTGGTAGCAGGGAGCTGTGGCACACAGGTTATATGGATAAAACACCAGCTTCTGGATTACTCAGTTGAGCTAGGTTGCACTTTCATCTTTTGTGACAATACTAGTGTAATAAACATTGCAAAGAATCATGTACTTCATTCTCGAACTAAACACATCGAAATCAGGCATCATTTTATTCGAGATGAAGTAGCTAGGAAGACCTTTGAGTTGATCCATGTTGGCACTAACTCACAAATTGCAGATATTTTCACTAAGCCACTGGATACTGAAAAATTTAGCACATTGCGCAAAGAATTAGGTATTTACAGGATTTCATGATTGAATAATTGACCTCTGAATAATCTGTCATGTGCTCTTATGCTTATCTATGCTCATTGTCTGTTGCTGAAAATAACCTCATTATGAGTGTTTGCTGATTCACTCGTATTGATTGATATCACTTTCGTTTTCTTTGAGGTGTTTTGAGGTATGTCTTGGTTAAGTCTGAGTTGGAGTCAAGGTCTCAGGGGGAGCTAGATTAATAATAGGTGTCATGCTCTTTTGGCCAAATCTGAACATACTTTGAACGGACTTTTGCTGACCTTATAAGAGAATCAGTTTGAGTAGGTGTATAAAAGAAATTTATGGATGTTTTATCCGTTAAGACTGTTCATCTAATTTCTTGTTAGAATTTCAGCTGTTAGTCCCACTGATGATCAAAATCTGAATTCAAGACTATCTTCCTACACTGTAACTGACTTCTGATCTAGCCAGTACAGCATACCTACTTAGTCTAGTTAAGTCCGAAATGAGGTATATAGTGTTTTTGTCTGAAAAACTTTGGAGCTGGTGTATTGTTCTCAAACTGAATCAAGACTAATTTACACGGTTTCAAGTGCAGTTTAATGAAAAAATTCATGAAAGAAGTTTTAACAACCTTGTTAACTGTTCATTGAGAAACTGGGACTTTCATCAATGAAGTGAAAGAATCCCATGTCATGAGATGGCAGTATAAATCAGGCTTAATTAGCTGTCTTGATCATACAGAGCTATGGTACATATCTGGTTAGTAACTGGGGTGTCTGGCCTCTGGTAAAGGTGTCACCTTAATGTCAACACCAGTTAGAATACTATCTCTGTCCTCTTGTCAGAAGGGGTAATGTGGTCTTGCCACCAAGTAACTGGGGATTCTTGCCTCTAAGCAAGGTGTCTCCCTAATGTCAAAGGTGTACTTGACAGATTTACCTTTGATCTTGACCATCTTTGAAAAATTTTCTCCCTCTTGGTATCAAGATCCTGTTCACTTGGCATTTAGGTCTTGGTTTGTTTGTTTTCAATACCACAGGTCTTTGTTTTCCTGACTTCCTTGCTTTATACTCTCTGAGTAAAGACTTACTCTGACCATACTGGTATCTTGTACCTTACTTGCTTAGAATCTGGTTCTGTGTATGGAGCGGATCTTCATTCACCATTTTGCACACAGTCTGACTAACTGATCCTCAAAATCCTCACATAAAATTAATGGCTTTCTTAATTGCCTAAACATCTCAATAACTTTCCTTTATCAGCCATACTCTCTATTGTTTTCTCTCCACTGTCAGCAAGTTTCTTTTCGTGATATCTTCAGACCTGCCCCTAGTTTTGATGATGTCAAAGGGGGAGAGTGTCTTGCTTGTGTTTTGCTGAGGGGGAGCGAAAGATAAGTGCCCTGTGTTATCTAGTCAGAGGAAGGCAGTTGTTGTGTTCAGGGGGAGCTCTTGGGAGTCGTCAGAGGAGGCGAGTGTGTTGTGTGTCTGCATTGCTTATCCTCACAGCTTATCTTCACATAATCTCATTGCACTTCATCTCTGTTATTTAATATAGTGTTGCCATCATCAAAAAGGGGGAGATTGTTGGATTTTTGTGACTTCCCTAGTGTTTTGATGATGAGCATCACTATGTTAAATATTGTCATTTTAATCAGATATCTTGCGAAATGTTATGCATTCGAACTTTCCATGATTAACAGGAAAAACTGCTATGAGATAATACCTTGCATGTCCGTACTGTTGCTTTCTTACTTCGTGTTGTTTGTGTTTACTACACTTCGTGTTGTCCGTTTTAAACGTCGTTATTTGTTCCATCGCGTGCTGAACACTGCAGCACCTCGTGCTGCTTTCTGTGCCACCTCGTGTCGCTTCTTCAGTATTTAGTTGCTCATCTCGAGTCATCCTTTTTATTTTTGCTCTTGTGTTTTCGTGTCATTTACTGTAGTTACTCGAGTCGTTTTCCTGCTTTCACTATTTTATCACGTGTCGTTGTAGCCGTCCCCGTCTTCTGTCTTCGTGTTGTTTTTCCTAGACCCCGTGTCTTATCTTGCTTTGTGACCACACTTCGTGTCGATTTCTATTCTCGTCTTCGAGTTGGTTTCAGTCTGTGTCGTTTCGTGTCGTCCTCGTATTCGAGTCGTTTTGTATGTCTTCGTGCTGTTTCTATGTTTGTATCTTCGTGTTATCTTTTGTGCTTGTGTCTTCGTGTTAGTTTTGTGTTTAAGTCTTCGTGTTGTCTTTGTATTTGTATCTTCGTGTTGCTTCTTTCTATCTTCATCCAGGTTTCCTCTGATCGCGTGTTTTACTACCGTTTTACTCCGTGTTATTTCCTTCTCACATCGTGATGTTCTCATCTGACTTCGTGTCGTTCCCTTTGTAGTGTTAGCTTTATTACTGTGTATCTCGTGTCGTTCTCTCTTTACCTCGTGCCATTTTCATCTGACCTCGTGTCATTCTCTCTTTATTTCGTACTGTAATAATCTTATGTATCTCGTGTCGTTCTCAGTATAGTGCATCTCGTATTGCTATCACATACCTCATGCAGTTTTAGTTTGTGTGGCCCTGAGTTTTAATGGTTTTAATTTCTTCGCAGGAGAAGAAGAAAAAACAAAAAGAAGAATGTGGTCCGAGGAAGAATATTCCCAGTGACTGGGTTGCACGTGATCCAATGCTAAAGGAACCAATGCTATAAAGGCACGTGACAAGGAGGTTCTGGATCAAGTGTGGGAGGCACACGCATTCTGCACCTTATCCACCTACTGCTGCTATATATTGAAGCCTTCGTCCACAGATGAAGGTTGATCGAAAAGGAAAAAGAAAAAGCAGAAGTGTTCGATCCAGCAAAAGAAGAGAAGAAAATAGAGGGCAGAAACTGAAGAAGAGGAAGAAGAGAGAATAGCAGAGAGAGTGAGAGAGAGAGAGCTCGAAGCTGAGAGTTCAGAAAGAAGAAGAAGAAGAAGGTTTCTGGTTTCAGGATCAAATCCGAACCAGTTTGCTCTATTGTGAGCCATATTCCATGTTTCAACGTTCCAGCATTCAGTCTGCTGTATCTTTTTTAGTTTCTTGTTTTTGATCTTTCTTTATTGTTCTAGTTTTGTCTCCGAGTCTCAGGTTGAGATCAGTGGTCCTCCTGTTCTGTTGGTTCAGGAGAAGGGAGACGCTGTCTCCAGTTGCAAGTGGCCGTGTGCTGCTTGTGGGTTCCCTCTGGGCTTCAGAGGAAGAGAGACCTTGGTCTCTGGTTCTAGTGACTGCAGATCACTAGTGTTCCCTCCGGTTGGAGGAAGAGGAAATTGTTTCCTAGTTTCTAGGGACTTAGTGTCCTTAGGGTTCCCCCCGGGTGTGGAGGAAGAGGGGAGGGTGTTCCCCTGGTGAAGCTGTGAATCAGCCATTGTCGCAGACTGAGTCTGCTTTGCTAGCAGGTGCTAGTGGAAGCCTCACTTCGATTTGAAGTGAGGGGTGGACGTAGGCAGACTGGAGGTCTGACCGAACCACCTTAAAAACCTCTGAGTACTCGTGTGATTGTCTGTGGTGATTTTGTGGTGTGCCTTCTATCCACTCGAGCTATTGTCCGCACTGCGTTTTTGTGGGTTCAACTCCGAGATTGCTTGTTTTAAGCGAATCATTCTTCAGTAATTTTTAATCGGTTGAAAACAGTGATCTATTCATCCCCTCCCCTTCTAGATCACTTCGTATTTCTTGTATCAAGGACTTTATGTGAGAGATGCAGAACTAGCACTAACTCAATATGCATTAAGCAAAAGAGCGAATAATATGTAATGCACGACCTAAATGATGCTATTAGCACATACCCCCTCCATGCTTAGAAACAAATAAATGCGCCGTAAAAGAACAAATTGATCGAGAGATAAAAACAAATTGATTTATAGTGTGAGACATCATCAAAACCGTAGGGATGCAACAATCTCCCCCTTTTTGATGATGGCAACACTATGAATCAAGTAATATTAGGGCATTAAAAATAGTCAAGAGCAAGCGAATCATGCAGACAAGCCAAACACAACTTCTGAGACTCTCCTCTCTCCAAAACCACTCCCCTACAACTCACTCTCAGAAGACCTGTTCACAGTAGCAAGACCTCTCTCAGATATTGCATGATCTCTAATGACTTCTCTTAGATATTGCATGACCTCTCTCCCCCTTTGACATCATCAAAAGGAAATGAAAGATATATAAAATTGCTGGAGACATGAGGAAGAAGTACAGTGACTTCTTAGTGTAGAAAGACTCAAGAGCATATCTTAAGAGAATAAGTGAGGTGCTAAACTCAAGTGAAGATTCTTGAACTCCGGTAAACAATAGAGAATTAGAATGAGAGGAAAGTTTATCCACATACATGGTATATGATGTAGAGCAGAGATGAGCAAGTATGGCAAGACGTTGCTGAACAAACAACAATCCTCAGTAGACGACAAGAGACAAAATCAGAGAAGGTGTTCTCATGGTATAGAGGACAAGCAATCCAGTAAATTGCATAAAGACAAGGGATTTTATGATGATTTTCAGGAAGACCAATGAGTAAGTTGGTAAATCACACTTTTGACATTAGGGAGACACCTTGATCAGAGGCCTGAATCCCCAGTTACTCAATGTGAGTACTTCATTACCTCTCCTTTTTGAAGAATAGAGTTAGTAACTGTGACTTTTGACATGAGGAAACACCTTGATCAGAGGCCAGAGTCCCCAGTTACTCACCACCTTGTCACCATTGCTCTGTGATGATCAGAAATATTAAGGTCATTTTGCAAAAAAAAAAAAAATTTAAACATTTGACACCTCATGACATAGGAATAACTTCACTTCATTGATGAAGCTCCCAGTTTCTCAGTGATCAAACCATAGACCTTTGTTCATTTAGTTGATCCCTTATGTTGTGGAGATGGAATGATTGAAGATAATACCAGAAGGACTGTTTCTTTGAAGTGAATCTTGAAGTCTAGATTTCAAGTTATTCTGGACAGATATCAAGACATACAGGTTTTAGCCTGAACCGGAATCATTGACAATGTAGGAAGATATACTTTGAACACTTAATCCAAATCTCTTATGGACTACTAGAGTGAAGATTCTAGCTGGACTTTAGTAACACAGACTTATAGACTTAAGAGATGAGTGAGATTCTACTATCTGAGAGAGAACCGCACTCATTCAGTCATGAGAACCAACAATGACACACATCTGGTCAGTCTTTTGAATCAGTCAAAATCACTACCTATCCAACTCCCCCTTAAACGAAACACTAAAGAAAACTAACCAGCAGACACACAGAACTCCCCCTCACAATAAGGACAGACTTCTCACACAGCCTCTTGCCAAGATAGAACAATTCAATATCAGGAGATTAGCAATTAAGATAATTTGAATAAGCCTAATTCTCTCCTTAATGTGGTGAATTTGTCATTGTCTAGAGGCTTGGTGAAGATATCAGCAATTTGATTAGCAATGCCTACGTGAATCAGTTCAAAGTTGCTCTTAGAAACCTCATCTCTTATGAAATGATGCCTTATTTTATGTGTTTGGTGCGGGAATGCAAAACAAGATTCTTGGCTAGGTTGATGGCACTGGTATTATCACAATAAATAGGTGTGCACCCCAGGTTTACTTGATAGTCCTGAAGCTGCTGTTTAATCCAAATGACTTGTGTACCGCAACTCCCTGCAGCCACATATTTAGCCTCTGCAGTGGAGAGGGCCACAAAATGTTATTTCTTGGAACCCGAAGACATTAAACACCCACCTAAAAATTCACAGTGACCACTAGTGCTTTTCCTATCTAGTTTACACCCGGCATAATCTGCATCTGTGTATGCAACTAAATCAAGTGTGTGTGATGCAGGAAACCATAAACCAAGAGTGTGTGTAGCAGACAGATATCTGAAAATTCTTTTCACTGTAGCTAAATGTAATTCAGTTCGTCTAGATTGATACCTTGCACACATTCCTACACTGAACTTTATATCAGGTCTTGAGGCTGTCAAATAAAGTAGAGATCCAATCATACCTCGATAGAGCTTGGCATCTATTTCTTTACCTGTCTCATCTGCATCCAGTGAGGTATTGGTACCCATTGGTGTTGTAATGTGCTTCAAGTTGTTCATGCCAAATCTCTTGAGAATTTCAATGTGTACTTGGTCTGGTTGATGAAGCATCCATCCTCTAACTGTTGTACTTGCAAGCCAAAGAAATACTTTAGTTCACCTACCAAACTCATTTTAAATTCAGTAGACATCAATTTAGAAAATTCATTACATAGTTCAGAGCTAGTTGACCCAAACACAATATCATCTACATATACTTGAACTATGATGAGGTCTTTATTTGTACTCTTGGAAAATAAGGTTTGGTCTACCTTACCTCTGTGGTAGCCCTTGCTGATCAGAAATTCTGTCAGTCTTTCATACCATGCTCGAGGAGCCTGCTTTAGACCATACAGGGCTTTGTTTAACCTGAAAACTTTGTTAGGTTGGGGAGAAAACTGAAATCCGGGGGGTTGTTCAACAAAAACCTCTTCCTTGATAACTCCATTTAAAAAGGCACTTTTCACATCCATTTGTTGGAGTTTTATATTCTTGGAACATGCAAATGCTAACAATATTCTTATTGCTTCCATCCTAGCAACAGGTGCATAGGACTCATCGAAATCAACTCCAAATTCCTGACAGTAGCCCTTGGCTACTAGTCTGGCTTTATTTCTAGAAATGATTCCATCTTCATTCATTTTATTCTTAAACACCCAC
The DNA here is from genome assembly GCA_022559845.1 of Amorphophallus konjac. Taxonomy (NCBI): domain Eukaryota; kingdom Viridiplantae; phylum Streptophyta; class Magnoliopsida; order Alismatales; family Araceae; genus Amorphophallus; species Amorphophallus konjac. The sequence goes on from CM040122.1 coordinate 180,933,731, forward strand.
TTAGTTCCTATGACATTAGAATTTTCTGGTCTTGGGACTAACTCCCAGACATTATTTCTTTCGAACTGTCCTAACTCCTCACACATAGCATTAACCCAAGATTGATCAGCTAAGGCCTCTTCTACTGATTTGGGTTCAATTTGTGAGACCAAAGTAATTAGGTCTTGGTTATTATCATTCCTAAAGTGAGACCTAGTTCTAAGAGGATCTTCAAGGTTGCCTAGGATGTTATCTATTGGGTGATCTTTAAGATATCTAACATTTATTGAAGACCCACATGTTTCAGCTGGCCCTTCCTAGTTGGGAGGATTTGAAGTTTCATTCGGCTGAGCCTTCTCTTCTTCTTTGTCTTCTAGGAATTTCCCATCGTGCTTGGAATCCCTGTCAGTATCTTCAATGTTAGTAGCACCTTTTGCTTCACCAAAAATGATGTGTGGAGACTCTTCAACTTTCTGATCAGTTATGTTCAAGACCCTATATGCTCTTGACACTTCAGAGTATCCTAAAAATATTCTAGGACAACTTTTAGCATCAAACTTATCTAAGTCTTTCTTGTCATTATTATGGATAAAGCATTTAGCTCCAAAAATCCTGAAATGAGCCAAGTTTGGTTTCTTATTTTTCAATAGCTCATAGGGGGTTTTCTTATGAATTGGTCTTACCATGGCCCTGTTGATTGTATAAGTTACTGTATTGGCCACCTCTGCCCAAAACTTTCTTGGTAGTTGACTCTCAATCAGCATGGTTCGGGCCATCTCCACAATAGTTCTATTTTTTCTCTCCACAATTCCATTCTGCTCTGGTGTCCTAAGAGAAGAAAACTTGTGTGTTAGTCTCTCTCTTTCACAAAGATCAGAAAACATGGAGTTTTCAAATTCACCTCCATGGTCAGATTGAATTGAACAAATCTTATGTTTTCCTTCCTGTTTGACCTTATTGAAAAATTATTTAAGCTTTTGAAAAGCATCATTTTTACTGGCTAAGAAAAAGATCCATGAAAATCTAGAGTGGTCATCAATGATCACATAACAAAACCTACTTCCATTAAGACTCTGAGTTCTAGTAGGACCAAAGAGGTCCATATGGAGAAGTTCCATTGGTCTAGAGGACAATGGCTCAGATCTTAGCTTGAAGGACTTTCTGGTCTGTTTGCCTAGAGTACAGGCATCACAGATTTTGAAATAGAATTAAACTTGATTTTAGGCATGCCTCTAACTAAATCATGCTTGATCAATTTATTCAAAGTAGAAAAACTAGCATGGCCTAAACGTCTATGCCAATCAAAAGCATCACCTACAGAATTAGCAGATAAGCAGAGATTAGATTCAGACTCAACATCTAAGTCTACCATGTAGACATTATTGGTCCTGTTGGCTATAAATTTAACCACATCAGAATTTATTTCAAAAATTTTGAATGAGTTATTGTCAAACACAACGCTGTGACCCTTGTCACATAATTGACTAATGCTAATCAGATTGTGTTGAAGACCTTCCACAAGTAAAACTTTCTCAATAGAGTTTGTGGAAGACTTACCAACTGTGCCAACCCCAATGATCTTACCTCTGTTCTTTCCTCCAAATTTGACTAGACCCTCTACCTTCATTTCTAACTTGCTGAACTTGGATCGGTCTCCTGTCATGTGCCTGGAGCAGCCACTGTCGAGGTACCATTTATTATTTTCAGCTGCCAGGCAAACCTACACAAACGAAATCAAGCAAAGTGGTTTCGAACCCAAGATGAGTTGGGTCCAAAGACATCATTCAAATCTTTAAGCAGATGTTTAGGAATCCAGAATTGTTTCAACTTGGTTTTCTCTTGCACCTTAATTTCGGGTCTATTGAAGTTGTAAGCAGAGTTATGTCCAGCTGGTCTGGAGAAATGAAATCTATTCCAGTTCTTAGGCTTCTCATCCCTGGGATATCTCCTATGCGCTTGTTGATTAACAAGTTTTTGAGGGTGAGTGTTGTTTCTCCAGTAACTCCTGTTCGGACCCATTCGTTTATAGTAGTTCCAGCTTTTATTCTGATTCATTTGCTTGGTCCAGCTACCACTTATGTTCTGGTGAGTGGGCTTAGTGAAGTTCTTCACAAAATTCATTCCTATTTGAGATGGTCGTCCAGCATTGTTTGTTAAATTTTCTTTTGGACGCTGAACACATTGACTGCTATTTGAGCTGGATGGTGTGTCCAGCTTCTCTTTTCCCTTCTCTGGGCAGAAGGTAGTGGTCTTGAACTGAAAGGGTCTCTTGTTAATTGGGTCATATCCTAAACCCTCCTTATTGAAATTAACCCTTGTCCCTAGTATAGAATCCATATTTGTTTTTCCTTGAACAATTTTTTCTAAAACCTTCTGTTTGTCTTCCAGCTCTCTTTGCAGAGTCTCAGAATTTTTTAAAAGTTCAGTGTTCACTTTCTTAACAGCTTCATATTTCTCTGTGATAACACTATTTTCATTTAGACTTTCTTCAATTTTGATCTTGAGTTCGTTGAGCTGTGTGTGAATTTCCTAGTTTTCTAATTTGTGCTTTTCATTTTCCTTTTTCAGAGAAGTCATTTCTACTAATTATTCCTTTAATGTCTGATTTTCCTTACTGATTTGCGTTAGTTCTTCAATATTGGTATTGAATTTTCTCTTCAGAACCCTATGCTCTTTACTGAGTGAATTGAACTTGTCTAATAGTTCAGCATAGGTATCTTCCCAGTCATCAATAGAAAAATTCTCAAAGACATTTGTTACCTCCTCTTCGCTGTTTGCCATCAGGCAAATTCCTTCTTCATTCTCCTCTGAGGAATTGGCTTTCGGATCTTCTTCCTCATCGCTCCACGTGTAGACCATTGCCTGTGGCTTCTTCTTCTGCACCTTCGAGCTCTTCTTCTGAAAGTTGGGACCCTTCTTCTGAAGATCAGGGTAGTCCCCTTTCATGTGTCTAGGTTTCCTGCAATGAAAACATGTAATTCTCTTAGTACTCCTATCTTTATCATTGCTGGAATCAAAGTTCTTACTAGAAGGGTGTGACTTCTTCCTCCTAAAAGTCTTTCCCTTAGACCTTAAGAATTTTCTGAATTGTCGAGTGAGCATTGCTTGCTCCTCCTGGTCAAGACCTGACAATCCGTCGGACTCGCAACTACTACTCCCACTGCTGCTACTTCCTTGGCTGCGGGACACCTTGAGGGCAATATTCTTGCCCTTCTTGTCACTTCCTTCACCATTCCTTTTAAAATTCATCTCATACGTCATAAGGGATCCTATAAGTTCAGTGGCTGTCATAGTCGTCAGATCCCTTGACTCTTCTATCACAATGGCCTTAGTGTGCCATGTAGGGGTTAGAGATCTAAGTATCTTCTTGACTATATCTCCCTCAGCTATCTCTTTCCCAAGCCCCTTAAGACTATTTGTGATCAGAGACAATCTGGCATACATCTCAGTTATGGTCTCCTCTGATTTCATCTTAAACATATCATATTCAGAGGTGAAGAGATTTACCTTCGTTGCTTTCACTTGAGCTGTACCTTTGTAGATTAATTCCAGCTCATCCCACATTTTCTTGGCCGTCTTACATGCTGAGATGCGGGCGTATTCGTCTGGGTGTACAGCACATTGGATGATGTTCAGGGCTGTCCAGTTGAGTGACGATAGCTTGACATGATCATCTGACCATGCGTCCTCGTTCGGTGGCAGATCATATGGCCCTGTAGTGATCACCCTCCACAGCTTGTGGCTCTGCGCCCTGATGAATACCTCCATCCTATTTTTCCAGAAAAGATAATTGTTACCATCAAAGAACGGAGGGCGGTTGATAGATTGTCCCTCAGCCATGAAGCTTCGAGGACCATTAGGATTACCCTGACCGTTGGCCCACATGATGAAAACCTGCTCTGATACCAATTGATACGTGTAGCGGAAAGTGAGATAGAAGGGGGGGATGAATATATCACTCCCAAAATCAATACAACACAGACACGATTTCTCAACCCCTCCAAATGTAGTGAAAAGGATTTTGGAGACAGGCAACAAAGATGACAGGAGTAAGAAATGAGATCGAGAAAGCCGCCCACAATGAAGCAATGTGACAAGTAGATGGAGAGCAACAAAACGTAAACAGGCAAACCACAGAAGAGATTGGGAAATTTTTTAGGTGGTTCGATTGCTATCCGCAATCTACGTCCACCCCTTACTCAAGAGTAAGGTTTCCTTGCACTATAGAGTCGCACACAGCAGACACAGTCTACAACAACCGCTGCCAAACAGCTTGCCCTGAGGAACAGCCTCCTCAGTCTTCTGATCAACCAGAAGAAAACACTGGAGAACCAATCTCCCTTCCTTTGCACGCAGCAAAGCGGGCCCTGTGCAGTTACTCCTAAGCAACTCACACAACCAGCGGATCGAACCTCTCTTCCTCCAAGACAATGGAGGGAACTGGAGAACCTCTCCCTTCCACCGAATAGTGGAGGGTAACAATATGGAATGAAGATAAAGAAAAACTTGAAAACAAAACAATCGATGAACGATAATCTTCTCTAGAAACCAAAAGCAATATAGGTTCCGTAGAAACAGATCTTCATGATCACAAACACTTCTCTCTCTCAGAAATTTTTTTCTCTCAGCTCTGGATGGAGTGGGCTTTCTCTGGTTTTCTCTGCTCTCACTCTGCTCTTCTTTTTCACTGTTCCATCCTCTTTCGAACCCTTTTCCATAGCATATATATATATATATCTGATCCAAAACCATGGCATGTGGATACCACGTTTCCCACCTAAAGATGTTGGGGTACGTGTGAGAATGTTCTGGATGTCTATCTACCTTGGATCACGTGCCATATTTCTGGTGAATGCACAGACAAATTGTCAGAGAAGAAATGAATATTTGTCATACATTTTGCACAATTCGTATTGGTGTATAGAGTAAAGAGCCAGAAATTGCACTGAATCAAAAGAGTAAGCATCGGCTAAGACGGGCATGACAAGCACCGACCTGGAATGAATCAGAAGATGCACAAATCTACGTTAGCTGTCTACAGGACTTGCACCGAGTCTAATAAGACATGAAACAGGAACTACACTGACTTCGTTGCTACAGAGAGGTGTATAGGCCTGACTAAGCACCGAACATGAATTTGTTTTAAGCAAGGCATGCACCGAGACGGGATATGCAGTGCAGGCAGGAGCTGCACCAAGATGGCAAAAGGAAGTACAAGACAAGGCTTGCACCGAGATGTATTTGCACTGAGATGAAGGAATGACCAGCCTGACCAATGCATTCTGGTCAAGAATTGCACCGATTCAAAAAATTTCAGCGACCTCAAGAGGTGAGATGCAGAGACAGAATATGCACGACCTTAATGCTCACGACCTAGAGAAATGCACAAAGACAACATATGAATAGCAAAACCTGTGCATGACCAAGGACTTGCACCGAGGCAAGGACTTTATGTGAGAGATATAGAACTAGCACTGACTCAATATGCATTAAGCAAAAGAGCGAATAATATGTAATGCACGGACCTAAATGATGCTATTAGCACATACCCCCTCCATGCTTAGAAACAAATAAATGCGCCGTAAAAGAACAAATTGATCTAGAGATAAAAACAAATTGATTTATAGTGTGAGACATCATTAAAACCGTAGGGATGCAACACAAGGCCCCCTCAACAAAGTACGGATGATACCGTGCCATCTAAGGCATCCCCTGAAGGGGATGTGCAAGGTGATATCCAAGCTCAGATGGAGGTGACCAATGGGCATGGTGACCATCGTGAAGGTGTCTTTTCTCAGTCCCTTCATCAATGGAACGAGAAGCCCGTGAGGAAAAGGTGGGCACCTGCAAAGAAAACTACAGGACAGGGGAAGGAGAAGGTGAGTCTGCGTTGTTCCTACTTCTTACAGTATAGAATCTAAGATTGGTATATTAGCATAAATGTAGAAGGGAGATGAAGCCGACACTTACAGAGAGCTCGTACAGAGTACTGATTGGATCTGCAAAGGTCTGTTGAAGCCGACAAAGAACACGATTGTGAATGAATTCATTGATGCTTGTGCCTCTGGGATATTGAGTAAGTTGTCCTCTTATAGTTTCTGTAATTATCCTGATCCGCCTTACTCTGACTACCATGAAAATTTTTATGCAATATAGTGGCCCCATATTTCAATTACATAACGGAATTATTTTGTACCATCGTCATGTCATTGATCTATTATACAGCCAGATCATAGATGATACGGTACTTTTTTTGGAAAATTGTGAAATTCTTTGTCACTCTCCCTACCCTGAACTTGTGTTTCTACTGCTAATAAAATCGTGATTGTTAATTTGTTGGTGATCAACGCCATAATGTACCTCCTCCACTCACGATTTAATGAATCCGACACCTTTCATCAGTGGGTTTGTTTTCCCACCACTTCAGTGAATCACATAAACGGTAGGACATCGGCCAACTCCGAAAAATCCAATGAATTGTTGGAGTGTGCCTACGAGAATGTTGAATTATCAGAACTACAGAGGAACAAATATGTATTCTTCGTGTTACACTCTGGAGGTCACTGGCATCTACTTGCTGTTGACACGGAGAATCGCCACTTTGTCTCATACAATTCCATGAGAGGCATGGTCATCCATGATGCCACTATAAGAAATTGGGTACTTTTTCTTATCCATGTACCCGAAATCATAGATATTTATATTATCTTTTAATTATTCCTTAACAATTTATAACCTTTCATTTGCAAGCTGCAATTGTACGGGGGTCTCTGAAGCTCTATGGGACATTCAAGGGAGTTGAGAAATGGGATCTTGTATTCGACAACGAATGTCCCCAACAGGCAGCTGGAAGTCTCAACTGTGGCATTTATGTACTGAAATATGTTCAAGAATTGTCAAGGAAGTGGGAGACATCATGGACATTTAATGAGGGTGATTGTAATATGTTTAGAGCCCGGTTTGGGGCTAACCTCATTACCTTTGAAAATACAAGATCTTAAATATTTCACGTCACAAACCTCAGAATGTGGCATACCTGTCTTCATTGATATTTCTTTTGTCATACATTTTGATCTTCAAAGTTTTATATGTTTTAATGCTATTAATGTGTGTGCTTGATAATCTTAATTCACGAATATCAATGAGTTTTCGAAGATAGATTCAAGTTTGGTTAAGGAACTAGGCTGAAGTGTGAAAAGATGAAGGCTTTACTTGCACAAATGTCGACTAGAGTCGACCGTGGAGCCGACTACAGTTCAGACTGCTGAAGAGAAATACCCAAGTCACCCACTGGATGAAAAGGGCTTTGGCTACGCTTTAAGGGTGACAAATAGGTGGCTAATGGTGAAAAAGAGGCCTTACTGGTGTAAAAGAGGCGACAAAGGGTGAATAATAGATGATCAGGCTTAACTATGGAAATATCCTTGTCCCATGAGAGAGAATATACCTCTAACAGGGTAGTCTCAGATCACGTGCAAAGCCTGGGCCCCTGGCCTTCGAGTTGAGCGTGTGCCAGACAAACCGAGCCTGTGATTCACCCTTTCAGCCCATTTGTCAGCCTTACTGGCTAATTTACACGGTTATCATCCATTTATCAGTCATACGGACTATTTGTCACCCTTACTGCATATTTATCACTCTTATCTTACCACATGACCAGCCGTTGCCTTCTTTTCTCTCCATTAGCTACTTGTCTTTGACTTGGATCATTGTAGCTGACTAATCTATTCATTAACCTTTGACTTTGACTGGGACCTCATGACCGTAGTCCAGAAAAAGTTGAGCTTTCTGGAGTCCTCTTTGACTGGCGTTGACCTTGACGAGTCGACATTGACTATCTTGGCATTGACCAAGTCCCTTCGTTCTTTGATCTTATGATCACTCTATAAAGTCTTGATATGCTGTTCACATTTTTGTCCTCTTGTGAACTTGACACCTCCTTTTAGCTCCTTCTACTTTTCATTGGTTAGTTTGAAGAATCTATTTTTCACCCTTACCATTGTATTTGTCTACTCTGCAGATCTAGTTGTCGCCACTGATAGGTATTTTTTACCCTTATCCAGTGTATTTGCCAACACCCTCTCTTGTCCAATCACCTCTGCAATATGCTCCGATCGAGCGACGATCGTTCAGCTAGGGTTCCCGACGTTCCCCTTTTTTCTGCTCTCGAGGGGCTGCGTTATCACCTCCATTGCAGCGATGTGTTAAATCGACACACCGATCCCGCTCGTGACCCTACATTGACACCCGCTCTTCTATTTTAAGTTATTAAGGCTCCTCCGCAATGTCATCCCCTTCATTAGTGTGCGTAGCGGAAGCTTCCCCAACAGAAGAGCCTGTCTCCTCTACGTCCTCCTCGGTCCCTTGTCATCACTAGTTCCTGCTGCAGATGCCCTCTACCTTTTTTTAATCCTCTTCCATGTTTATGCATTTTACAGACCTTTCATATGTTCGTATATGATATGCTCTGGGTAGTTTCATATTAAACGGATGCATTGGTAGTTTCATTTTACATGCTTTTTGATCTACAAACTTGCTCTTATGGATTGGACTTCATATTAAATTTGATGTAATTATTATGTTTGTCATACCTATTGTCTTTTATAACACCTTACATGCAGAGTATTGAGGTTCAAAAAATGGGAAGGTATAAATGCCACGTAGTGTGGGTTGGTCGCGAACCCGGTGTATATTATAGTTAGGCCCGAATGCTTTGTCCAAGTGAATGGATACGTTGGAGCTCGTTATAAGGGTTTTCACTTGGTAGAGGAAGCACATGCTGCTATAAATGGGGTTGGCAATAGCAGGCATACATATGTTGATCATCCTCAACTACAGGAAAGGCCCATGCCTACATATCATGCAAGTCCCGGGCCTGACTATGATTCAAGGAACCAGGCACTATGCCAACAGACTACACAAATGCTAAATGTGCCTTGTATTGTTATTGTTCTATTATGTACTCTCGTAGTGTTTCTCCTCTTTATATTAGTTGCTTTGTTATTACTGTTGTTGTAGGTAAGGAAGTGTACTACGCTTGGTCTACATAGGGAAACGATGTACTTGATATTTTACTCGTTGACACCCTTAAATCCTTCAAACAAACTTGAGTTTCTTCAAGTTTCACTACCATGAGCTATTTGTCACCGTTACAGAGCTATTTGTCACTTCTAATGGCTATTTGTCACTCATAACGAGCTATTTGTCACCCTTATTACTCGCTAGCCGTCGCCTTTGTTTCGCTTTATCACATATTGTGACTTCTGTTATCAATTTATCACCCTTACGAGACATTTGTCAGCCTTGAAGCCGATTTGTCACCACTGATAACTATTTGTCACCACTATGCGGTGTTAGCCGTTGTAGTATCTCTCTCCGGTCTCTCGTCTACTATGTGGCTGATGTATCCGGACGAAAGGAACCTCGGTCCAAGCGATCTCAGGACCGACAAAAAGGAAGGACCGAGAGTCAGAAAAGTTGGGGGAGATGGAACGATCTTCGCGGTCCCGTCACTTCAATTTCCACAAAGTTGGGGAGGCACGAAGACTCTTTTTCCCTCTGGGGGTTTCGTCTCCTTCCTATAAATAGAGACTCTGTGGGGAACCCTAAGGACATCCTGATTTCCTTTGACTCTCATGAAGATGTTATCATCTGAGAAGTTAGATTCTTCGTCAGAGCAGGTTCCCACCAAAAGACTGTTCTTTCGAAAGGAAGCCCTACCGGTGCCGGACCAGCCATCAGGGGAAAGCAGCGGCGGTGACTTTTTGGAGGAAAACAAGTAGGGGTACCTGCAAGGGTGGCAGGATGCCTTAGCAAAGGTGGGCCACCTGTTTTGTAACAAGGGAGTGTTGAGCCTCAAACCTAACAGGTTCAGTCCCAAAGAGGACAAGTAACTGCTTATATCCTCTTCCACTATCAATATAATTTCTTTTTCTGCAACCTTTCTTTGCATGATGGATGCTTGATCTTTGTGTGATGTGGTTGTCTTCAAATGAAGGATACCATCCATCGCAGGTAGGGGTTAGCCTTACGAAGGGGAGTTCTTCCCCTATAAGTAGCGAGATTTGTCGATGGTTCTAATATTAGTAGGGCTTATCTTCATGATCATAGTTCATCATTAGGATCCATTTGTCACCCTTCATGCGTATTTGTCCCCCCTGTTGATCTATTTATCACCACTAATAGGCATCCTTCACTCTTATAGCATGCAGGAGCCGTCCACCTTTGCCCCTGGGAGCCGTCGCCTTTGTGCATTTTTTCACCGTTAAGAGCCTTTTGTCACCCCTCATGTGCATTTGTCACCCATGTCAACCTATTTGTCACCACTAATATGTATTTGTTGCCTCTGTCAACTTATTTATCACCAATAATATGCATTCATCACCCTTATCATTCATTTTACTCGTTGCTCTCACATACGGAAGGTGAACCCAAAAGGGAAAATAAATATAACAATTAAAAACATCCATAAATATTGATAATCAATAAATAAAATAATTTGTCACATAGGCAAGAAAATAACAAACAAACCATAAATCATTCCGACGTATTTACGATGAAAACTTTTTGGTCGGCCAATACCGTCGGTATTTCCCATTTTTATGAGCTATTTGTCACCGTTACAGAGTTATTTGTCACTGCTAATAGCTATTTGTCACTCATAAGATCTATTTATCATCCTTATCGCTAGCCAGCCGTCGCCTATGTTTCGCTTCAAAACATATCTTTTACTTCTGTTATCCATTTATCACCCTTAGGAGACATTTGTCAGCCATGAAATATATTTCTCACCACTTATGACTATTTGTCACCACTATGCGGTGTTAGCCGTCGCGCTTGATTTTGGCTTATCTGACTTACTAGCTCTAAAACTTCAAAACTTGTTTCTTCTTTCTGTCTAATAGTGATAATTAATAAATATAATACTGTAATTATAATAAAATAAATAAAAAATACCAAAAAACCATATAAATTGAAATTTTATAATTATAATAGAATAATAATAATAAAATAATTATGAAAAAGATAAAAACCATATAAAATGATAATTAATCAATGTAACATCATAATAATAGTTAGATAATTGTGAAAATGACAAAAACCAAAAAAATTGAAAATGATAATTAATAAATGTAATGGTAAAATAATAATGAAATAACTGAAAATGAGAAAAACCATAAAAATGATAATTAATAAATGTAACAGCATAATAATAGTAAAATAATTATGAAAATGACAAAGACCATAAAAATGATAATTAGTAAATGTACCAGTATAATAATAAATTAATTATAAATTTGACAAAAAATATATAATTGATAATTAATAAATGTAACACTATAAAAATAATATAAAACCACCTAATTATGAAAAATAATAGAAATATAATATAAACGTTTCGCTTCATTTAATCATTATTGTTTGATGACTAGGAAAGCTTCATATCTATGTTGGCAAAGTTAGGAAACCCATACACGGTTAAACCCTTCAAACGAACTTGAGTTTCTTCAAGTTTCACTGCCATGAGATATTTGTCACCGTTACAGAGTTATTTGTCACTGCTAAAGGCTATTTGTCACTCACAACATCTATTTGTCACCCTTATCGCTCGCTAGCCATCGCCTTTGTTTCGCTTCAAAACATATCTTTTACTGTTATGCCCCGAGCTGTTTTGACGAAAAATATATGTGATGAAGTCTTTTTGATATCTTCTCTATGAATTGCATTGATAGATCTTTCATGAAAGCTAGCTCTGAATAGCTTATGGATGATTGAGTCAAGTTCAGTTCATTCATAAATAGAAGTGAGCTTCACATAACTGATCTTGATTTAATAGTGTGTGTGATGATTGAACATTTGCTACTATGGATGTTTTGTTGGTTGTATGATTGGCGTATGAGAGTTCAGTTAGTCTTAATCTTTAAATTCCATGGCAAGAATTCCTGGTAGAATGTATTTCACATAACCTTGATTGGGGTTTGAAAACTCTAGACTTTAATTCATTGCATATTTCATTTTGCTTAGTCCATGGACCCCTGAGAGTTGTTTTTCCAACACCCGCACGGGTTCCTCTTGTTGGGTTCGGTGTTATGTATTCAGAGGGGGGGGTGAATGAATACCCTTTAAAAAACTTTCGCCCAATTAAAATTCTAGTGCTCAGAACTGCGGAATAAAAGCACTAAGACTAACTAAGAAAAACTACTCCAGTCATCTATTGAACCTGTAGGCAAATATGTAGAGTGCTCCTAAGCAACCATCTAATGTGCGCAGCAATTAGACAGATCAAACAAACACTCAATACCACTGTCAAACATATAGTGTGCGCAGCACTGAAATGAACACATGTAGAAGATCAACCTATCTCGTCCCTATGCATTCATCTAGCGCCAAATACACAAAGAGATCAAACCACTGAACAAGAGGGTTTGTAGGTGGTTTGGTCCTGCAGACCTACGTCCACCCCACACTCAAACCAGAGTGTGGATTCCGCTGACTCACAGCTTGAACAGCTGGGCATCACAGCTTGCCATACAACCGCTGAGCAACACAGCTTGCTGTCCAGTGGAATCCACCACTGCAACGCTGGGGATTACAGCTTACCCGACCAGAGGCAACACCTCTGCAAACCGCTGGACAATACAGCTTAGCCGTCCAGTGGATTCCACCACTGTAATCGCTGACTAACAGCTTGAAGGAAAGTATAAAATGAAAACGAAAACAAGTAGCAACAGCAACTGAAAGCTGTAAATAATGAAAGCACAAATGTGGCTCCTAAGAGCTGACTGGAGTGGATCTGATCCAACTTCCAGCAGGATCGATCTTCTCTGATCTTCTCTTCTCTCTCTCTTTCTTCTTCTTCTCTTCACACTCTGCTAGAACTCTCTATCTCTCTCTTTCTCTTCTTTCTCTTTTTCTTCTCTGCTCTTTTCTCCTTTTCTTTTCTCTGTGGATCGTGGCTGTCTGCTGCTTTCCTTTTCTTCTTCTTCTCTGTGGATCTCTCACTCTCTGTATATATTTTCCCACACTCGATCATTTTCATCTGAAGACGAAGCTTAGTATATATACAGCAGCAGGTTGGGCGTGTGACCTCCACATTTCCCGCCCTAAGGAGTTTCGTCAGAACCGAGGCATTTCGACCACCTGGCAGCATCCTGGCTGGGCTGCATCCACGTGTCCTCATCTGGGCACCTCGTCCTTCCTTGGATCACGTGCCTTCATTAGGCTTCACGAAGGGTGCATGTCAGATAGAGAATCACATTATCAGTTTAAGTATATGCATTGCAGTGTATAGACTTCGCTGTATAGACTTGTGAAGACGAAGCAATGTATAGACTTCATGAAGCAGGACAATTGCGTTGTACAGACTATGTGAAGACAAAGCTGTAGCGATGTATAGACTTCATGAATCAGAGCTGAAGCAGTGTATAGAGTTGCTGAAGTGTAATGCAATGTGCAGACATTGTTCAATGTATGGACTTTACAATGCAAACATCAATGTATAGACATTTCAATCGACAGGCAGATAATGTACAGACTTGTACATGCTTCAGGATAAAGTATGGACTTGAATGAATGAGCATGCAATGTATAGACTTGCTCAGCCTGAAGCAATGTATAGACTTCAGCTCAAAGCAAATATATAGACTTCAAAGTATGCAATGTATAGACTCTGAAGAACAGCAGCCAGTGTATGGACTTAGGCAGGCTTCAACTCAATGTATAGACTTCACGACTGATGAATGCAATGCACTGGACAAAGTATAGAATTAACGATGTGCAGACTTGCCAAGATAAATGAGCGATGTACATACTTGCTCATTGTTCAGACTTCAAGGACGATGTACAGACATGCAAAGAGAAAGGCTGTACAGACTTGATGAGCGATGCAAGGCAAAGGAATGTATATACTTCCAATGTATAGACTTGCCAACTGAGCGATGTACATACTTGAACAAGGAAGCTCTGTACAGACTTGATCAAGGCAAGGCAATCGAGTGTATAGACTTTCAATGTATAGTCTTGCCAAAGGGGCGATGTACAGACTTGAACAAGGCAAAGTCTGTATAGACTTTGAGATTCACAATGTATGGACTTTGGCAGCCCAACGGCTGTACAGACTTCCACTCAACAGCGTTGTATAGACTTTGAATGCTCGAGATAATGTATAGACTTGAACAGCTTCAAGGCACAATGTGCAGACTTTACCAATGTATAGACTTGGAGTTCTGAACGTAGGTAAAGACTGGGAATGTATAGACTTTGCCTTAGAAACGAATGTATAGACTTTGAGGCAGAAGCCAGGCAAACGATGTGTAGACTTGGCCAGAACATAGGGAAAGGTAAGAATGTATAGACTTGAAAAAGTAGACTGGGCAAACTCTGTACAGACTTACTCAAACAGTCCGATGTATAGACTTGGAATTTCAACAGAAGGATGTACAGACTTTGAATATGAAATCAGGCAAACGGATGTACAGACTTGGAAGTTCACTGATGGATGTATAGACTTCACCTCGAGCATCTACAGTGCAATGTATGGACTTTGAAGAATATGAACATGGCGCTGTACAGACTTCAAGTGAAGACCAGCGTACAGACTTCATTCGAAAGCAATGTATAGACTTGACAACCAAAGGGCTGTACAGACTTGAGCAAGACACAGCAATTGAATGTGTAGACATTGCACAGGAGAGTGTATAGACTTAGAACACGTGCAATGCAAAGACAACTCTGTACAGACTTGGAGGATGTGAATGAGAATGTATAGACATCAGAGATGCGTGCTACAGTCTAATGTATGGACTTAGTGCTCTACATGCTACAGTGCAATGTCTAGGCTAGATAAACGATGTGTGGACTTCAAGGCGTAAGAGGCTGAATGAGACGTTCCACTGTATAGACTTTACTTCGTGCATGCTATAGGGCCAATGTACAGACTTGCCAATGTATGGACTTTCAGTCCAATGCAAAAGGCTGTGTAGACTTGAAGAAATGCTTCAAGTGGATGGCTATACAGACTTCATGAATATGCAGACTTGTCAACGAGATGCACAATGTATAGACTATGCACATGCATGAAGAGCCCTGACAATGTATAGACTTTCTAGCCAAACACTATACAGATGCTCATATGCAATGAATGTATAGACATGCGAATCTGAGGGGGTCGACCCATCTAAGAGGGGGGTCGACCCACAGAGTTGGCACACTCATGCACACACTCATGCACATAACGGATCAGATATATTCAAAACAATGTGGTGACTCATTCATGTTGCTATCATTAAAACACCACATCATCAATAAAGCACAAGGGGCACAACACCTCTCTGGTAGTCGCAAGGGTCGACCCCCGAAAGATGATGTTTTTCTCGCCAATACTTGCACAGACATGTTTCTGTTGTTTCTTAATGTGCTTAGACTTTGCTTCATGTGCACAAACTTGGTTTCCAAAATGTGCACGGACCTTAGGCGTCACATGCACAGACCTTGGCACTATATGCACAGACCTTGTGCATACATATGCTTAGTCATGGCCATCTTTGCACCGACCTTGGCAAGTTGTTTCAAAACTTGCACCGACTTGCATTTGCATTATGCACGCAGTATAGTTTGCACCGACCCATCCTTCTTACAAAAACTTTCACCGACCTATCCTTGCACCGACCGTGGGTGCATCTTCATAAAAAGTGCACCGACCCCATCTTTGCTTAATGAAAACCTGCACCGACCCATCCTTGATGAGAATCTGCACCGACCCCATCCTCGCACAGACCTTCATAGTATGTACAAATGTGTGCACCGACCTCATCTTCTTCATATGTGCACAGACTCAATCTTTGCACCGACCTCATCTTCTTCATATGTCCACAAACTCAATCTTTGCACCGACCTCATCCTCTTCATATGTGCACTAGCCCTATCTTTGCACCGACCCTGCCTTCTCTTTACATCGACCATGGGTTTATATGCTTAGCCTGTGTGTTGGTTTTCCTGTATGTTGGCAGAGCGTTTTAAAAAGGGTGTCGACTCCAAGAGTCGACACTTCTTCTGGTTTGTCCGGATCGTGTTTTTCGGATTTATTTCGAACTCCCCATTGGGGATCCATTGGGCATGGCCCTTTACCATATAGCCCTTAGGGTTTACATGAATGCTTGCATGTGGTATGGAGAGGTATTTGCTGGGGTATACTGGTCTAAATGGCTTGGTTACTCCTTTGTATATATGGCCGCCATTTGGTCTGATGGATAGCAATCTTGGGAGTTTGACGTTTTCATCCTTTCTTGCAGGAGAAGAAGGAGTTCGCACACTGTTGGAGGAGAAGGAAGACGACGTCGAGTTCGATCTCCAGGAGTCCGAGCTTCGATCTAGAGGCAGCAGCTGCTTCCTCGTCGTCCACTGCTTCGGGTGTACAATTCTTCAAGATTGGCTTCTTCCCTCACTCGTGGTTTATCATTCCAGTGCTCCTTTCGTTCATCTCCGAGTCTGGTTGAAGATTTAAGGGGAAGATCTGCATTGTTTATTTCATTTTGAGCTTAGATTGTTAATCTCAGACTGGGCTTTGTATTTTCCTATACTTATTTGTCTTAGACAATTTTAGAGCTTGCTCCGTGTGTGTGCGGTTTCTCGTCGTCGTGCGAGAACCCACGTGTGTGGGCCGTCGTGCCCACGTGTATGTGGTGGTTGTTGCCGTCGTGTAGTGTATTTAGTGGAATACTCTCGAGTTGAGAGGGGTGGACGTAGGACGGCACTTGGGTGCGTCCGAACCACCTAAAAGATCGTTGTCCCATGGTCTGCTTGTTGTGTGATTGCTAGTTCTTTCCATCCGTTCATATTACGAGTCCGATTCGGTGAGCCGAGTGTTTTATCAACTATCTTCTCATTTATTATTATCCGAGTGATCATCATCTAGCACTGTGAAGTTGTGAGTGCTTGATTGCTTATCATTTTTATATTTTAATTAAGCTTGAATCAGTGAGCATCATCATTTAATATCATTGTCTCTGCATTTTATCAAGAGAGGGCTAGTGTTTATCTACCATCTATGTGATTTACTTTAATTTTGTTTTAAAGGGTGGGCAATCAATTCACCCCCCTCTCGATTGCCTTTGTAACCGCGCCAACAATTGGTATCAGAGCCTTGGCTCTATTTTCATCTAGAAACCTTGTGGTTTAGAGAGATCTGTTAGGAATGGCTAACAATCTTAACAAGGGGTTAATGCCCGAAGGGCATTCTATTCATAGGCCACCTTTCTTTGATGACAGTAACTACCCCTATTGGAAGAATAGGATGCCCATCTTTCTACGTGCTCAAAGTCATGAAATATGGACTGTCATTAGGAATGGTCAGTACATTTTACACCCGGATGAGGATATGTGGGATGATGACAGTATCAAGAAGGCCACTGTGAATTTTAATGCATTAAATATTATTCAGTGTGCTATTCACCCTAATGAATATGCTCGTGTTTCTATGTGCAGCAGCACGAAAGAAATGTGGGACAAGCTCAACCTAATTTATGTAGGTACCACAGAAGTGAAGGAGACAAAGGCGAACATGTTGATCCGAGATTACGAGCTATTTCATATGAAAGAGGAAGAAAATATCTCGAGATGTTCGCACGACTCATGGAGATCAAAAATGGGTTGAAATCACTCGGAAGAGAGTTTAAAGATACGGATTTGGTAAGGAAAGTGCTGAGGTCCCTATCACCAAGCTGGCACACCAAGGCGACCGTGATAGAGGATTTGAAAGACTTGTCTACACTCACTGTGGATGCGCTCATAGGGTCTTTGATGGCCTATGAGATTAATATAAAGAGGATGGAAGAGGACACAAAGAAGAAAAAGCCAATCGCTTTGAAAGCATACCCGGAAACTGTCTCAAGTCAAGAGGATTCGATGGGAACCACAGACGATGAAGAAGTTGCCATGTTGACAAGAAGAGTTAGACAATTTTTGCGCCAAAGGAGAAGATTTGGCGGAAAATTCAAGAAAGGAAAGAAGCAGTCGAAGCAAAGAAATGAACCACCTAAAGTGGCTGAAGTAATGTGCTATGAGTGTAAGAAGATGGGGCACATGAGAGGTGAATGCCCCGAGTTGTAGAAAAAGAAAGGAAAAATGATCAAGGGGAAGAAGCCCAAGGCAATGAAAGCAACGTGGAGCGATGAGGACGAGGATGAGCCTACGTCCGATGAAGAAGAAGATATTGAAGAGCTGGAAAAGAACATGTGTCTTATGGCTAGGAGCGACCAAGAATAGGTAATCTCTGACTCAGAGTTTATCACAAATGAACAATGGGAACTTGCATATGAGGAATTGGATGAAAAGTACAAAAGAATGAAAAATGAGAATAGAACCTTGAAGAAGAAGATTCATGAAATAATACATTCATCTAATTCATGTGAAAAATACAGTTTGTTTGAAATGCAAGTTAAAAATTTCAAAAATGCCAACGACACTTTGGAATCAAAGTTGCTTTTGTTTGAAGAAGAAATTGCATGCTTAGAAGTGGAAAAGAAAAATGCTTTAAAAATCAAAGATGAAATCCAAGAAAAGCATGAAAGGTTGAAGAAAGAGCTGGAAGAACTGAATGTTAAAATGGCTGAATGTGAGAAAGTCAAGGAAGGATTGAAGAAGAAAAATGAAAAACTCATCACAGAGTTGAATGAAATGAAGAATGCTAATGAAAAGATGTCGAAGGGTAAAGAAAAATAAGTTGTGAAGAGTTCAAATTCTGTGGATGGCAACAAAAATGATTTTCAGTATGTTGTTAAGAATTCACAACATCATGGAGAATGTTCACACACACATAACAATCCGTCAATTGTTAATTCTCGTTTCCCCTATACTTCTACACATGTAAATAACATGAAAAATTTTGGTAGGAAGAGACCCACTTGCTTTTATTGTGGGAGAGTAGGGCATGACTTGTATATATGTCAGTTAATGAAATATGATGATGACATGTTCTTCAGTAAGTACAGTCTTGGAAATGCTAACATCAAGGGACCCAAGCTTACTTGGGTACCCAAATCAAAATGAGCATGTTTGACTATTGATGTAGGTCTGCATGAAGGCGATAGAGAATAAATGGTACATGGACAGCAGATGCTCCAGGCACATGACAGGAAATAAACAACTATTTGCAGACCTTGCAGAGAAAAATGGTGGTATGGTAATTTTTGGTGGACAGGACATAGGTAAGATAATAGGAATTAGGAGAATTGGTAAGGATCTCAACCATTGCATTAAAGATGTTCTACTTGTTAGACGTCTTCACCATACCTTGTTGAGTATAAGTCAACTCTGTGACAAGGGTCACAAGGTCGTATTTGAGTCTTCTCACTGTACAATTGTTGATGCCAATTCACACGAAATCAAATTCATAGGAGTGA
This sequence comes from Amorphophallus konjac, assembly GCA_022559845.1. Lineage (NCBI taxonomy): Eukaryota > Viridiplantae > Streptophyta > Magnoliopsida > Alismatales > Araceae > Amorphophallus > Amorphophallus konjac. The sequence continues at coordinate 180,953,107 of CM040122.1, forward strand.
GGAGTAATAACACTTATCAGGTTGACTTTAATGAAATTACATCTGAAAATTTGTGTCTAGTTGCAAACAAGAATGAAGATGTTTGGTTGTGGCATCGCCGCCTTGGGCATGCCAGTTTTAATGTCATTAGGAAGCTGAATTGTCATGGCTTAGTTAGAGGTCTTCCTAGTTTAAATTTTGAAACTTCAAAAGTTTGTGAAGTATGTAATAAAGAAAAACAAACCACAACGTCATTTAAATGCAAAAACATTGTTTCAACTGAAAAACCCCTTCAATTATTGTATCTGGATTTGTTTGGTCTCACCAGGACTCGCAGTCTTGAAGGGAAGCTTTATGGATTTGTGATTGTCGACGATTTTTCGTGATACGCATGTGTTTTGTATCTAGCTAATAATAGTGATGCATGCAATGAATTCATTGATTTTTGTGCTAGAGTTCAAAATGAAAAAGGTTATTCAATTCAAAAATTCAAAGTGACCACGGAAAAGAATTTGAAAATCATGAGTTTGATGAATTTTGTAGGAAGCAAGGGTACAAACATCAATTCTCATCACCTAGGACCCCGCAACAGAACGGAGTGGTCGAAAGGAAGAAAAGGATGCTCGTGGAGATGGCGCGAACCATGCTAACTGAAAACGGTCTTCCACGGTATTTATGGGTAGAGGCAGTGAACATCGCCTGCTATATTACAAATCAAGCAATGGTAAGACCGATCCTTAAGAAAACTCCTTACGAGCTGTATAAAGGTAAGAAACCCAACATATCACATTTTAAGCCATTTGGGTCTATTTGTTACATTTTAAACAATGGTAAAGACAATCTTGACAAATTTGATGCGAAGAGTGATAAAGAGATTTTCCTCAGGTATTCTCTATCATCTAGAGCTTACGGTGTTTATAACACTAGAACACTTGTTATCGAGGAGAGTCCACATGTTGTTGTTGATGAGTACACCATGAGAAAATCAAATGATAATGATCATTGTCTGATTACAGGTGAGAGTGATGTTGAGAAAGGAGAGTCGAGCAAACAAGGTGAGGCAGGAGATCAAGATCAAGAAAAAGAGAAAGAAAAATAGCAAGAGCAACAAGAGAACAAGTACATCCGACCCTTCCACACCAATGGACCACGCACAAGGACCATCCGTTGGAGAATGTGATCGGTGATGTAGATGATGGAGTGAGAATGCGGGCTTCAATGAGGGAAGTTGAATTCATGATAACTTAGCTTTACTTTCCAGTATTGAACCTAAATCTTTAGATGATGCTTTAAATGATAATTCTTGGGTTCTCGCCATGTAAGAAGAACTGCACAAATTCCAAAGGAATCGGGTGTGGTTCCTCATGCCCCGGCCTGATAACCATCCTATAATCAGAACTAAGTGGGTTTTCGAAACAAACTTAGTGAAGATGGGATGGTTGTAAGGAATAAGGCAAGGTTGGTAGCCAAGGGCTACTCCCAAGAATTTGGTATAGATTTTGATGAATCATTCGCTCCTGTGGCTAGATTAGAAGCTGTACGAATTTTACTTGCTTATGCTTGTCACAGGAACATCAAGTTGTTTCAAATGGACGTGAAGAGTGCCTTCTCAACGGAGTAATCAAGGAAGAAGTATACGTGGAGCAACCTCCGGGCTTTGAAGATGAAAGATTTCCGGACCACGTCTACAAATTGGACAAGGCACTGTATGGATTAAAACAAGCTCCCCGGGCATGGTATGATCGTTTAAGATCATTTCTTATTAATAATGGCTTCAAACGAGGTAACATAGATCAGACATTGTTTACAAAGACTTGTGATCAACATGCTTTAATTGTTCAAGTTTATGTAGATGACATAATTTTTGGAGTCTCAGATTTGAAAATGAATGATGAATTTGCTCAACTCATGTAGGGAGAGTTCGAGATGAGCTTGATAGGCGAGTTGAACTTCTTCTTGGGACTTCAAATAAAACAACTGGACGATGGAATCTTCATCAACCAGAAGAAGTACACATAAGAGATCGTGAATAAATTCCAATTAGAAACTGCCAAGCCGTTTGTTACACCTATGTCCACCTCACTGAAATTGGAAGAAGAAAAAGGTAACAAAGTTGATCAAAAACTTTTTAGGGGTATGATAGGTTCATTGTTATATCTGACTGCTAGTAGGCCTCACATACATTTTAGTGTATGTCTCTGTGCAAGATATCAATCTTATCCCAGGGATTCTAATTTGTCAACCGTGAAAAGAAGATTCAGGTATTTAAATGGAACACTTAACCTTGGTTTGTGGTATCCTAAAAATAACTCCTTTGATTTACATGCTTTCACTGATTCTGATTATGCTGGATGTAAAATGGATCGTAAGAGCACAAGTGATCACTGTCAGTTTCTAGGGGGCTGTATGGTTTCATGGGCCTCAAAGAAACAACATTGTGTGGCTTTATCAACTGCCGAGGCCGAGTACGTGGCTACAGGCAGTTGTGCGACTCAAGTTCTATGGATCCAACATCAATTGCTTGATTTTGGTTTCTGTTTGAAAAACACTCCCACCATGTGTGATAACACGTCTACAATAAAGCTGTTCAAAAACCCTGTCCAACATTCTCGTACTAAACACATTGAGGTTAGACATCATTTCATAAGAGATCATATTAATAAAGGTGATTTTGAGCTTATTTTTGTTGACACAAAACACCAACTTGTAGATATTTTTACAAAACTTTTAAACTCTGATCAGTTTTGTTTTCTTAGAAGAGAATTAGGAGTGTGCATGTTAGATGGTTAAATCCTTTTGAGTTACTTTGTACATACACACTTTACACTCTCTCATAATGAATTGTTCATACTACTTTATCTTCTGCACATAAGAAGTTTTTCCATGGCGTTTACATTTCAAAGTTTGCTTTTTATGCATATCACAGTGAATAACAATTTGCTTTCAATACATGCTTTTATCTTCTCGCATCCGCATGTACATAAATGCATATACTTCATACTTGTGTGCATGAATGCCATAATTTCTAGTATATCAAATGTCGATTGCCGAAGGTTGGATTATGTCCAACTGGAAGCTTTCTCCATGCGTGAGGGTGGTCTTTTGACCTACGTTCTCCGCCACGTACTGGTAATTAACTTGCTTGAGTATTCCATTTTGACACATGCTTGAGTGTATATAGATTACACACCTTTCAATTCTGATATCTCCTATGACCTTACTCCCTTGTTAAATAAAATTGCTTTGACATAGACATGTTGTTACATAGAACATATTAAGGGGGAGGTTTTTGTTATAACTGTGCATACACTTAGGGGGAGACATCACCATGAATAGGCTAATTCATCTCTTACATTCTATGCAATCTCTTACACGAATTGCACCTTTGAGTTAAATGAATCTATCTCATAAGGATTTCACTTATTCCACTCAACACACTTGAGGGCCCTTGATCCCCTACATAGAAATCACGTGACTCGTGAGGAAAAAGCTATCAGCCCCACCAAAAATATGAATAAGTGTGATTTGACATCAAGTAAATCAGGAATCCCCCCTGAAATAAAGGAGGAAACTCGCAATTGAAAAGTGTCCTATCCACATAATAATAAGTGACGTTACCGAGTAACTGGGAAGTGCCCCTGAAACAAAGGGCATGACTCGTGTTAAAAGGTTACTCATCTTAGTTATTCAAAAATAAAAAATTGAAAATAATTTTGGGGTTGTCACGGTGTATGGAAGTGTAGGAAGAAAAGTTCCTACTTGTGTTCTTTACAAAATCTGAAACTCCATACTGTCGAGATTTCATTGCTCATCCTTCACATATATATCTAGGGTGTGATTGTGCGAATGTACATCTTGAATCAGTCATATTTCATGAGTCATGCAGTACCACTACTTGTAAGCACTACACTTTTACTATTGCTCATGAAACTCATGTTCTCGGTCTATAGCATATTTCTTAACCTGTTCATATAGAACATGCTTGCTTAAAAAATAATGAATGCATATGTGCTTAAATGCTCATTCCTTGCTTTACATGTGCATCTCATTGAGTTAATTCTGCATATAAGGCTTTGCTTCCATGTTTCTCATAATCCCCTATTTGACTCTGACAAAAAGGGGGAGAAAGTTGGTTTTCAAACACATTGCTTTTGTTTTGTTTCGACAAAAGAGGGAGCTATAAAGGTTGCATTCTGCTATTTTGAATGAAGCTGTTGAAAAAGTTAAATGTTCAAAAATGCTTGTTTTGACAAGGAGGAGCTATTTTTTTCATGCAATTCTTGTGATTTTTCAAAGGGTTTTATCTTCGTCAAAAAGGGGGAGATTGTTGTGCCCCGGGCTATTTTGACGAAAAATATATGTGAGGAAGTCTTTTTGATATCTTCTCTATGAATTGCATTGATAGATCTTTCATGAAAGTGAGCTTTGAATAGCTTGTGGATGATTGAGTCAAGTTCAGTTCATTCATAAATAGAAGCGAGCTTCAAATAACTGATCTTGATTTAATAGTGTGTGTGATGATTGAACATTTACGGCTATGGATGTTTTGCTGGTTGTATGATTGACATATGAGAGTTCAGTTAGTCTTAATCTTTAAATTCCATGGCAAGAATTCCTGATAGAATGTATTTCACATTACCTTGATTGGGGTTTGAAACCTCTAGACTTTAATTCATTGCATACTTCATTTTGCTTAGTCCATGGACAAGGGTCGACGCCTGAGAGTTGTTTTTCCAAAACCCGCATGGGCTCCTCTCTGGCAGTCGCAAGGGTCGACCCCTGGGAGATGATGTTTTTCTCGCCAATACTTGCACAGTCCTATTTCTGTTGTTTCTTAATGTGCGTAGACTTTGCTTCATGTGCACATACTTGGTTTCCAAAATGTCCACGGACCTTAGGCGTCACATGCACAGACCTTGGCACTATATGCACAGACCTTGTGCATACATATGCTTAGTCTTGTCCATCTTTGCACCAACCTTGGCAAGTTGTTTCAAAACATGCACCGACTTGCATTTGCATTATCCACGCAGTATAGTTTGCACCGACCCATCCTTCTTACAAAAACTTGCACCAACCTATCCTTGCACCGACCGTGGGTGCATCTTCCTAAAAAGTGCACTGACCCCATCTTTGCTTAATGAAAACCTGCACCGACCCATCTTTGATGAGAATCTGCACCGACCCCATCCTCGCACAGACCTTCATAGTGTCTACAAATGTGTGCACCGACCTCATCTTCTTCATATGTGCAGAGACTCAATCTTTGCACCGACCTCATCTTCTTCATATGTGCACAGACTCAATCTTTTCATCGACCTCATCCTCTTCCTATGTGCACTAACCCTATCTTTGCATCGACCTTGCCTTCTCATTGCATCGACCATGGATTTATATGCTTAGCTTGTGTGTTGGTTTTCCTGTATGTTGGTAGAGCGTTTTAAAAGGAGTGTCGACTCCAAGAGTTGACACTTCTTCTGGTTTGTCCGATCGTGTTTTCCGGATTGATTTCGAACTCCCCATTGGGGATCCATTGGGCATGGCCCTTTACCATATAGCTCTTAGGGTTTACATGAATGCTTGTATGTGGTATGGAGAGGTATTTGCTGGGGTATATTGGTCTAAATGGCTTGGTTACTCCATTGTATATATGGCCGCTGTTTGGTCTGATGGATAGCAATCTTGGGAGTTTAACGTTTTCATCCTTTCTTGCAGGAGAAGAAGGAGTTTGCACACTGCTGGAGGAGAAGGAAGACGACGCCGAGTTTGATCTCCAGGAGTCTGAGCTTCGATCTAGAGGCTGCAGCTGCTTCCTCATCGTCCACTGCTTCGGGCGTACCATTCTTCAAGACCGGCTTCTTCCCTCACTCGCGATTTATAATTCCCGTGCTCCCTTCGTTCATCTCTGAGTCTGGTTGAAGATTTAAAGGGAAGATCTACATTGTTTATTTCATTTTGAGCTTAGATTGTTAATCTCAGACTGGGTTTTGCATTTTCCTATACTTATTTGTCTTAGACGATTTTGGAGCTTACTCCGTGTGTGTGCGGTTTCTCATCGTCGTGCGAGAACCCACGTGTGTGTGCCATCGTGCCCGCGTGTGTGTGGTGGTTGCTGCCGTCGTGCAGTGTGTTTAGTGGAATCCTCTCGAGTTGAGAGGGGTTGACGTAGGACGACACTTGGGTGCGTCCGAACCACCTAAAACATCGTTGTCCCGTGGTCTGCTTGTTGTGTGATTGCTAGTTCTTTCCATCCGTTCATATTACGAGTCCGATTCGGTGAGTCGAGTTTTTTATCAACTATCTTCTCATTTATTGTTATCCGAGTGATCATCATCTAGCACTGTGAAGTTGTGAGTGCTTGATTGCTTATCATTTTTTTATTTTAATCAAGCTTGAATCAATGAGCATCATCATTTAATATCATTGTCTCTGCGTTTTATCAAGAGAGGGCTAGTGTTTATCTACCATCTGAGTGATTTACTTTAATTTTGTTTTAAAGGGTGGGCAATCAATTCACCCCCCTCTCGATTGCCTTCCTAACCGGGCTAACACTTCTATTATCCATTTATCACCCTTTAAAACTATAATTATACACACAACCTACACAACTCAACATAAAATACACATCTCTCGATAAAATCCACACAACATATAACTCAATGAATAAAAAAAATTATAATTACATATTTTTTTTGGAAAACCCTACCTTGGTGCAATAGGAGAGTCCACCCTCTACCTGGGGTAGAGAGAAAGCCACTCCACCATTGCACACTAGGAGGAGAATTTTATTGATATTCAAAGAGAACAAATCATGTTACATCAGTCGGATGCTGGGTATACCCAGCGTATCCATGCGAGCAACCCTTTTATATACATGGGGAGTTGTTGCTGTGAAAGAAAGAAAGAATTACATTTCATTGAACAAGCTAGGTTAGCCAAAGAATCAGCCACCTGGTTAGCTTCACGAAAAATATGTGAAATAGAGTCTGTGCTGGATAGCAAGCTCATATTTCCCTTATGTATATCGCAATCCTCCATGGGCAAGGTGACTTCTGGGTTTCTATGTGCACAAGAGCTTGGGAATCGCACTCAATAAAAGCTGGTTGAGAATTCAATGCCTTCAGGTACCTCAATCCATCCATAAGAGCCCTGGTTTCAGCAACTAAACTGTTGCCCTGAGCATAATAGTGAGTAAAAGCTAGTAAGGGTGAACCATGGGCATCCCGGATGATACCTCCACCTCCTGATACACCATCACCTTTAGATGCACCATCAGTGTTGAGCTTCAGATGTGGCCAAGGAGGACACAACCATTTAACCAGCACCATTGATCGATTCTTATTTGAACGGGCAGAAATGTCAAAGGAGGCTAATATATTCCTCCTGATGTAGTTAGTTTCCTGAAATCCAAAGCTGATAACAACCTGTTTAACCTGTACAAGGATTTTATGAATCAATCTGTTCAGGTTTATGTTTGTATTATCATGGATGAAGGCATTCCTGCCAGCCCAAATCTCCCACAGGCCATAAGCAATAACACCAATAACAAACAGACCAACAGTTGTATTTCCCTTCACAGTAAGGAGAGTATGAATGATAACTTTTCTAGCTGTGTTACCAGAAACAGGAAGACCTTTTGATCTAAAATAAGACCAGATATTATTAGCCAGCTCACTATTGGCAAACAAATGGTTAATGTTTTCCTCTTGGCTATCCTACAGCATCTACACTTAGAGCACAAAGGAATACCCGAGCATTTTATATTTAGGTCCAGAGGCAGACAATTGTGGATAATCTTCCACAGAAATATAGAGATTCTAGTAGGAATCCATGGGGACCAAATCAGCCTCCAAAACGAATGAGTTTCCAACTGCTGGACACTGAAAAGATGGTTGTATGTTGAGGAAACTATACAATTGCCACTAGAAGAAAGAGACCAGACTACATTGTCTGGAAATTGAGATAGTTTAGTAAGAAGCACAGCCCTTTTTATATCTCTGGGAAAACCTTCCATACAGCTGATCACCTCTGGGGTTGGGGAAGAGAGAATGTCCCGAACAAAAGCTTTGCAATCTGGAATAGAATTAACAGGAATAAAAGAATCCAAACTCCTGTCTGCAATCCAGATGTCCTTCCAGAAGTTAGTAGACAGACCATCACCAAGGATTAATCTTTGATTCTGTACAATGAGGTTTTTGGCCCACAGCCAGCTTTTCCTGTGGAAGCCTTGCATTTCAAGACTGATATGATTGCCTCTAATATATTTAGCTCGAAAGAACTCTGTCCATAAGGAATCATAAAATAAAGCATGCCAAAGCATTTTAGTCCAAAGAGCAATTTCCATGTCTTAGGGATATGATGCCCAAACCTCCTTAGGGAATTGGTTTGCAAACTTCTTGCCAAGATTTCTAATGTTTCCGTTTGCCGTATTGGGAAGAGCCCCAAAAGAAATTGGCAAAAGATTGATCAAGAATGTGATGAATACCTTTATGTATTGGAGTAGAAGCCAAGATGTGTATGGGGATTGAAGATAGCACATCACCTTGGGAAAGAAATCTCACTTTCCATTTTTCAATCTACCTTTGGATAGTAGTGATAATACCCACAAATTGAATCTTCTTAACCTTGCCGAAAGCCAGAGGAAAACCCAAATACTTGTGTGGGAAATTCTGTTTCGTAAAACCAGTGATGTTCTCTATTCTGCTGGAAAGGAGTTGAGAGTTCTTGGAATGAATGAAGTAGCCACTTTTGTGCACATTTGTGATCTGACCAGAGGCTCTTTCATAGGTGTGCAGAACATACATGAGCTTCCTGATGGAGGCAGTAGAGGCATTGGCAAACATAAGTGTGTCATCTGCAAAAAGAAGGTGAGAGATAGTAGGGCATCTTCAAGGCCCAGAAAACCATCCAACTTCACCATCCATGAATGCTTTATGAAGAGATCTACTAAGAGTATCCTGAGCTAGAATAAACAGATAAGGGGCTATAGATCACCCTGTCGGAGCCCCCTGGTGGACTTAAAGAAGCCAGCTGAATCACCATTTATAGAAAAAATTACATTAATTCAAATGTGTTATTTTTTACAATTACAATTATAAATCAACAGATATCCGTTGGATCATCCTCCACCATCACCAGTTGCAGAAGAATCCTCTCTCTCAGACGACTCCTCCTGCCCAACAATTACTTCATTAAGCTCAGTTGGATCGACTTCTTCCACTTTGTCTTCTATACACAATCGAAGTGACTCGGTAGATTCGATCAGACGAAGATTAGAAGCAACCAACTCTGCAGTGTCACCCTCATCTGATTGTAACGTTTCGGCACTATAATCCTCTGAGACACCATTTTTTTAGAATACTTGCTCCATTCAAACCATAATTTTGAAAGAAGCTCTTTTCTGAAGCCGGTATCATGATCTCTCTCTTCTGGAGAATCAGCATCGACCAGTCTGTATGTGTAAACCTTCCTCGTCTGTCCTAATCTAAAAGCACGAACAATAGCTTTGGTATCTCGCCAAGCCATTGGTCCTACTTTTAGACTAGGACAGACCAAGAAGGTTTACACATACAGGTTGGTCGCTGCTGATTCTCCAGAAGAGAGAGATCATGATACCTGCTTCAGAAAAGAGCTTATTTCAAAATTGTGGTTTGAATGGAGCAAGTATTCTAAAAATTTTCGACAGCATCTCCCTTAAAAATTGACTATTTTCCACTTTTGTACCTCCTAAAAATTATATTAAACAAAATAAAAATACATCCAACATGTGAACTGAGAGATGAAATTAGGAATCATGACATGAGGGATTAAACCATGGCAATGACACCTTGGATGTAATGTTGTACAGGACGTGCGCGGGCCGTGGTGGTGGAATGGCGATGGGCGGCCAAGGACGGCGGCTGCAGCAGTGCTGGACGGCATCCGGTGGGTAGGTCCGGCTGGAACAACGGCCGGCTGCCATAGCACCGGAGGGGCAGCGGTGGTCTGCCGGAGTGGCTGCAAGGGGGAGCGCGACGGTGGGCTGGCTGGCACTCACAGCGGTGCTGGTTCGCGGAGGAGAGGGAGGGTGCGCAGGGCACCCATGGGCACACGGGGACAAGGTGGCGATGGTCTGCGGCGAGGGGGGGAAAGCAAGGGATGGGGGAAAACAAATGGCTTCTAAGGGTAAGAAATACGTCGTAAGGGTGACAAATAGGTCATAAGGGTGACAAATACTTCTAAGGGTAATAAATGGATCCTAAGGGTGACAAATAGCTTCTAAGGGTAACAAATGGGTGTCTAAACGTGAAAAATAGTTGTAGTGGTGACAAATGAAAGAGAGAGAGAGAGAGAGAGAGAGAGAGAGAGAGAGAGGCATTAACAAATAGAAAAAATGGTGGCTCATGGCACACGTCTCTCCCTCCTACAGTCCTGCTATCCTGCACTCCTGTTGCTGGTAAAGTATTCGTATTTATTTACTAAAGTCGGTGGAAGACCTAAAGTCGGTGGAAGACGAAGGGTCTCTCCCAACTTATGCCAACTACTTATGAGTTGCTGGTTTTAATTTTAGAATTCAAATAGTTAAAATGTGGTAGTTATTATAATTTTGGAAAGTGTAACAATCTACCATCTTATCATATTTTTTATAATTTATATTTTATATTATATACTTTATAATATTTTATTTACATAAATATATATTATATGATATATATTATTACGAACGGATATTTTATCAAACAAATATTATAATATCCGTATCCGGTCCGATTCAAATTCTAATATTATCCGTATCCGAAATAATAAATATGATTTTGAATATTATCTGCTAATTAATATGGATTCGAATTCGAATATTATCTAGCTAAACTATTGATATATTTATATTTATTTTGTTATTTAGTACATATACGTATTACGGTTAAACATAAGCTATTCCAGGAGTTTCCGACGGAATCTTATTTAGTCGAAAATAAGTCAGAATTTAAACACATATTTATGTTCATTTATGATAATTATTACATAAATATATGTAAATATTAGTGACGAAATTTTTTTGGGTAATTACCAACATAATTCCGACGAAATTTAAATTGTCTCGAAGTTGTCTCTTTTTAGAGACAGATTTCCGCCCGAAATAATAGGTCGAAAATAAGTCAAAATTTACACACATATTTCTGGTCATTTATGATAATTATTACATAAAAACATGTAAATATTAGTGACAAAAATTTTCTTGTCAAAAATCAGTGGGTAATTACTAACGTAATTCTGACGAAATTTAAATTGTCTCAAAGTTGTCTCTTTTTAGAGACAGATTTTCGCCCGAAATAATATGTCGGAGATAAGTCAGAATTTACACACATATTTCTATTTATTTATGATAATTATTACATAAATATATGTAAATATTAGTGACAAAAATTTTCTTATCGAAAATCAGTGGGCAATTAACAACGAAATTCTGACGAAATTTAAATTGTCTTAAAGTTATCTCTTTTTAGAGATAGATTTCTGCCCGAAATAATATGTCGGAGATAAGTCAGAATTTACACACATATTTCTATTCATTTATGATAATTATTATATAAATATATGTAAATATTAGTGACGAAAATTTTCTTGTCGAAAATCAGTGTGTAATTACCAACGTAATTCTGACGAAATTTAAATTATCTCAAAGTTGTCTCTTTTTAGAGACAGATTTTCGACCAAAATAATAGGTCGAAAATCAGTCCGTATTTATCGACGGATTTGCGACAAAATATTTTTCGTTGGAAAGTTATAATAGTTCCGACGTCTTTTCGATGGACATATTGCCGTCGAAAAATTACGTCGGTATTTTCCATTTTTCTTGTAGTGTCTTCCTACCATACGTACCTCTCATTCTTAGAAGTTTTTAAAATTCTTAGTGAGGAATGCTTGTTCAGTAGCCGATAATCCACTCAAGTCCTCACTGCTTTCTCCACTGCTATCAGACCCTATGAGAGCTATCGTCTTGGGTTTCTTATCATTATCTTCACTTCTCCTAAAATTTATCTCATGAGTCATTAACGACCCAATCAATTCGTCTACCTTCATAGTAGACAAATCCTTAGAATCCTCAATAACAGTGGCCTTAGTATGCCACGCAGGAGAAAGGGATCTGAGGATTTTTCTAACAATATCACTATCAGTATAATCCTTACCTAATGCTTTAAAGTTATTAGTGAGTTGTGAAAGTCTAGAGAACATTTCCTTAATAGTCTCATCATCCTTCATTTTAAACATTTCATATTCAGAGACCAGCATATTTACCTTGGTGGCTCTTACTTGGGACGGTTCCCTCGTATATCAACTCCAACTTGTCCCACATTTGCTTGGCTGATCTGCATGCTGAAACTCTTGAGTACTCCGCAGGATGAACCTCGCACTGCATGATGTTCATTGCAATCCAGTTGATAGTTGACAAGCGATGTGTTCTCTGGTTCATGTATCTTCATCCTCTAGGATTTGGAATGGACCGTTGGTAACAACTCTCCACAGTTCATGACTCTGGGCTCTCAAGAATACCTCCATCCTGTTCTAACAGTACAGATAATAAGAACCATCAAAGTATGGTGGTCTGTTAATTGAGTGCCCCTCAGCTATGAAGCTGCGAGCATTTCTGTTTCTAGATCTTCCCGGGTCGTTGGACCACAATTTGGGAAACCCGCTCTGATACCAATTGTTGGGTGCGAGACAGGGATCTAGAGGTTGGTGAATTGATCCCTTTATAAAAATTATGCCATGTTAAAAACTCAGGCCCACTCTAATCAAGTTAAGAACCACCCACTCAAATTAACTGAAAGACATTGAATATGAATTAACCGAATCGATTAGATGAAGACTCATACAACACCGATATCGAGCACTTAGCATGTGAGTAACTACAGTTCAAAAACTGCTCGCACTGCAACCTGTGAAGGAGGTACAGGACAGGGATCAAGCACATAAACAACCCACACAGTACAAGCAATTTTTAGGTTGTTCAGTCCACACCAAGCAGACCTACATCCACCCCCCACTCAACCCGAGTGAGGATTCTACTGACACACTGCTTGAGTTGCTGAGCCTCACAGCTTGCTATACAGCTGAGCCTCACAGCTTGCTACAAACACGCTGAGCCTCACAGCTTGCTATACAACTGAGCCTCACAGCTTGCTACAAACCCGCTGAGCCTCACATCTTGCTACACAGCTGAGCTACCCGACCTCTAAACAGAGCATTGAAAGAACCTCATAGAAGCAGAAAACCAAAAACAAAAGCAAGGAAAGAAACATAGCAATGGTAGCTATGAAGAAGGCACAATGGCTTCAATTTGATCCAGAGGCCAAGGAACATCAAATCTGTAATGAACTCCGGCTGCACACAGGAACTTCACAAGCTCTCTCTCTCTATCTCTCTCTCTCTCTCTCTTCTTCTTCTTCTTCTTCTTCTTCTTCGCAAGAACTCTCTCACAAATGTCCTTCGAACATGGGCTGCTCACTCTTCTCTCTTTTTCTCTTCTTCTTCTTCTTCTCGTTGGAGAGTCTTTCTGCTCCTCTCATCGATTGAGTGAGTGAGACCACATTTTTCTATCATCGAAGGTTCCATATACCAGGAAGAGTGGCCACTTATTGGCCCAGAGGAGATGAGGTACGATGGCCTCTAATTGGCCTGCCAATAATCTTCATGCAGTACGCCCACGTAAGAAGCTTTCTTCTCAAGGGAGGAGGTATTTCAAAATAAATATTCTTCAATATTATGATTGGTCCAGCTGGAAAGGTTGGAAACATTCTTCTTCAGGAGTCCTCTGAAAAAGATGCCAGGAATATCTTGGATCATGTGCCCAATCATTGGAGAGAATAATCAAGTGACCCGCTTGAGTATCTCACGTGTTCGGCCATTTGTCTGCACTGCCAACCCATTTTTCAGCCTTACCAACACATTTTACACCCTTAAGAGCTATTTGTCTGCCTTATAAGCTATTTGTCACCCTTATATCTCATTTGTCTGCCTTGCAGCGCATTTGTCACCTTTAACTGCAAGAGTCATCGCCTTTGGCCTTTTTCTTCTTGCCTTGAGCCGTCACCTTAAGCCATTTGTCACCACTAGCGTTTCATTTGTCATTGCTACTGTGCTATTTGTCACCCATAGTCTTCTTTAGCTGGCAACAGCTTCTTTTCAGCTCCTTTTCTTACATGCTCACCTAACTACTGGCCTTTTGATCAATTAATCACCCTTGTTGTTGTATTTATCTACCTTAGTGTCCTTTTGTCACCCTTGTTATTGTATTTGTCTGCCTTAGTGTCCTTTTGTCAACCTTGTTGAACGCTTAGTTCTTCTACAGGCTTCATCATCCCTGCGTTGACGTAATACCTCACTACATCGACACAGCTTCAACATTCTTCACGTGTTTTGCTCCAAGGTTCATTTTTCATACTTAGAACCCATTTTTCACCCTTAGTGGCCATTTGTCATCACTAGGTAACTATTTTTCACTCTTATTCTTCAAAGAACCGTCGCTATTGCCTTGTTCGTTGCTTCTCTGCATAGGGACTCGTTGTAGCTGGCTGCGTCTCTGATAATGCATCGACGTAAGACATGGTTGCGTCAACTCAACGAGGAGAAGATGTGAAGGCTTCATCGCTACAAACCATTTTTCAGCCATGAAGGTCTATTTGTCACTCCAAATGCCTATTTGTCAGCACTAGGCATCAATGTGTCACCCTTATTCACGAACAACCGTCGCCTTTAGTTTTCGCATTTCTGTACTCTTGCGAGCTGTTCGTGCCTGCGTCGACGCCAAGGTCTTATTACGTCGACGCAACCTTAATACTTTTCACTGCTCTTGCTCTGTCGTCCATTTATCAGCCTTAGAAGGTATTTTTCACCCATATGGACCTATTTGTCACCCTTAACTGATATTTTTCACCCTTAGCTGGACATTTGTCAGTGATAGCTGGCAGCATCTTTTGCTTTTGCGTCGACTCCAAATCACAATGGAGTTGACTCCACATCATCGAAATCAAGCTTCTGGCCATTCTTTTGTTCAGAAACAACCTGTCTTCACAAACACTCATTGATGCACATGTATTTATCATTATCAAGAATGTTAGCATCATCAAGACATGTGAAACTTACGAATCAACAGTTGACAATAGTTGACATCATCAAAACATATGATCCTCAAGAACGGATGAGTCATAGTGTTGACATCATCAAATGATCCTCAAGAACGGATGAGTCATAGTGTTGACATCATCAAAACACAGAGGCACAACATTGCTAACCCAATCGAGCTCATCTCCTACACTAATCCTTGACCTCTCATCCCATACCCTATTGTTTCTATATCGCATTGATCTAACTGGGTTTTTGGAGAGGTGATCCAGCAGCAATGGGCTGATCCGACGCGATCAGGCCGCCAGATCACCCATTTCTCATCTTTTGCCTCCAGATCACTAAACCTCCCTCTTTCTAGAGCGCCAGCCACCAGATCACCCACGCCTGCCTCCTAGCCACCAGTTCAACTGCCCAAGGCCGCCAGACCACCTTTCCCCAGCGCACCAGACCACCCATTCCTCCCCCTAGCCGCTAGTGACACATTTTATTTAAATGCGTAGGCGTGCCAGTCATAAATGTGACAAATTTATTGTGCGCTCGATCTTACTTGGTCAGTCAATTGTGAAGTTCGGGTTGGGACCGAAAGTCCGCCATACCCTGAAGGTTACATTGTTAATTACATCCTCTGAGAGGGAGGAAAACCCTTGATTAATTGCCAAGATAAGACGCCACCCGGGGCCGAGCTAATACGAACAAGAACACATACGAAGCGAGATTAACGAAACCATGTGAGGGGTTTATTTATTAGTTTATTCATGCAGAGCAAGCATAATTTATTAGATCCGAACCCTGATACGAGGCGGAGAACTTAGGTCCACAGACCACCATCATGCATTGCGGAAGTTTTCGGTCAGGCATAACTCGGCTTTCTACTAAATGCCATTTGATATACCGAGGAATTCGGTCATGCAAGTAGGCAGTGCAACAAAGATATGTGCGTTTATACACAATTGCATATTTTAATAGAAAAATATGATCAAAGATAGGTTTGATTATCAATCTCCTTTTTATTAGGCTCATTATTTATTAAGGTTTAATTATTAATTATTTGCTTAAGGGGTTATTAGGCTTTTGACAAAAGATAAGTGTCGACGTGGGAGCAAATGAGGTCGACCTGGAGGCAGAAGAGGTCGACCTGAAAGGCACGCCCGTGAAACGAAGATGGAAGTCGGTGCAAATGTGAGTGAGTCAATGCAATAGCGGAGGTTGAGTCGGCGGCGTCGCCATCAAATCGCGGAGGGATGTAGAGGGGAGCGGTGGCGCGGTCAACGAAGGGGAGGTGAGTCGGTGGTGTCGCCACCGACTCACGAAGGCCTTCACCGATTCGGCCTTGCAAGGATTTATGAAGGCACCGATTCAAGGTTCTTAGAGGGATTTTCATACCCTTACACCCTGGGAGTATTTGAAGGAGTTTTTGAGTGATTTCTAGGGGTTTTAAAGGTATGGATGCTCAGATGCTAAAGGAAATTAGATTCTCTTTTATTCATTGATCATCTTTAGTTTGACTGTGTGAGGTTCCTACTCAAGCACAGATGAATGAGTTTATTTGTTTGCAGTTTGACAATGGGGCCCTCTGGGCCGTGCACATGGAATGTGGCACTGCAGATGAGCAGGTTTCAAGAAATACCCACAGAAGCGTAAACCTCAAACAATGAAAAGCTCTGGAGAAAATCAGGCAGCGTCTCCCCATGATAGGGGGATGCTCAATTCAACAAGTGGGCTTACACACGGGGAGACCGGTGTAAACTCATGAAAAACAACTGAGAAGCTCAAGGAGGCAATCTCAGACCCTCGGATCACCACTTAAGGAGCCCTGAGGACTAGCCGACTAAGGGTTCATGGCGATCCAGGGAAATCAAAGAACACAAAGGGTCAGTATGTGGCAAGTTGAGTGGTGTTTGTTTCTCACTTTATGCAATGGGCTTCCAGGGGCACATATCATAATTCGATAGACCCCTTGGAACCTAGAGTGAGTGAAGACTGGCAAAAAAAAGTGAAAGTTGACAAACGGTGTTGTTCCCCTCCCTGATAATTAATCTACGGTTCCAATCAAGGGAAGCGCATAACACGGCTGAGAAATCCTTCTCATGTCTTGAGCCAAGATATAGTGCCTGAAATCATTGAAATGAGCAGACCCTCACACCCCTTTCCAATCCTGAGTAGGCGGTCTTAGTCCATAGAGTCGGGCTCATGCCTACTTTGGGGATGACTGAGGGAAAATTCAGCGAACGGAGGAGAAGAAAGCCTCCAGTGGCACTCTATCGAACACCTCGCGGGGAAACATATTGCGACGCATAATGCCAGATGGAAGCCAGTTCAATGGACCACATGAAAGCTTAGCCAATGTCAGGGATATCATCGGCACCCCTACAACTCATGGAGGGAATGAAGGAGCACTCGATGCTTCCCATTATCAAACCATCCACCTGTTATTGATTTGTTACAATCCACGTCTACAGACGCACACACCTTGTTCGATCAAGCATGCAAACGTTGCAATTAACGAAAAATGAGAGACCCCGGGGAGGGAATTTGATATCGCCCTACCGGGCGTGGCCACAGGCCATTGACACAGAAAACATCACATTTCCTCTCACCGAGCGATCCCAGGATCTGGAATAATTATAGCCCTCAAAGGCCTCCTCACACTCAGGGAGAGATGGAGAGAAATCAGAGCGACAATGCAAAGGAATAGATAGACGATGCGCACATAGTGGATGAATGAATGAAGCCTTTATTCTTCTTTGCAATCGTAGAGTGGACAGAGGAATGAGAATCAAGGAAACCAAGAAAATATAGAATTCAAAGAGAAATGAAAAATACGAAGGGCCGCTCTCCCGGATCGGTGCCCACCTCCTTCAGCTCTCTCTCCCCTCCATCTTTCTATGTCTCCTCTCTTCTCTCTTCCTGCTTCGCTATCTTCGCACGCACTAGGTGTGTGTCTGGTCTATCTCTCTGTGTCTCCACTTTTTTTTTGCTTCTCTTTTTTTTTATCGAGGGCCAAGGGTTCCTTTTATAGGAGAAGACGGCGAACAGGGGATCGGAGCCATGATGGGATGGCCCCGCCACCGAATCGTCTGTGCCATTGGGCGTCGCCGAATCACCATGGGACGCCCCCGCCGAATCAAGGCGCCACCAGCTCAACCCAGACCACCGAATCATTGCACAAGGGCGCCACTGATTCGCACACGGAGCCCCCGTCGAATCAGCGCATAAAGCGCTACCACCGAATCAATGAAGATGGCGCCACCGAATCATCATGCGAGGCGCCACCGATTCAGGTAGGGGTATTTTCACCTCAAAATTGACTCTAGCGGAAGCCTATCATCCGAAGTAGTCCTGGAGTTAATGATGTGGCCCCGGAGTACGTTTCGAAGCCCTGATCTGATGTTCCCTGTGATTTCGACCTGTGCTGAACCCGTGCTAATTTTCTCAGGTTTTGTCCTGACTCGGCCTTCGACACTATTATTTGTGCCACCAGGCCTGCTTTGAATTCTCGTGAGTCTTCTTCGTCGAGTGAGCCACCACTCAAAGCATCTTCATCCTCGCTGGACATCTTTTAGGTCACTTACGGACCTTTTCCTGTGCCGTGCGTACCCGAATCAAGTAACCTGGGTTTTCTTTGCTTTAGCATTCGACTCAGTAATTCATGCCACCAACTCCACTTTGTGAACACATGGAGCTTCTTCATTAGGAGAGCCACCCCTCGAAGCATTTCTGCCCTGATCGGGCATCTTTATGGCTACTTCTTGACCATTTCGACATTACACATGTGTGGAGCGGACTTCTCGGGTTTTCCGCTGATATTGCCTTCGGCACTAGATATCGTGCTTTCATGCTTGCTTTACGCTTATAGAAAGCATCTTCATTGAGTGGGAATCCCTCTTGGAGATTTTTATCCCTACAGAGCTGCTTTTTAGTCGTTTGCGGACCACTTCGGAACTCCGGGTGTCCTGGTCGGCTCACCCGGGTTTTTCCGCTGATTTGGCCTTCGGCTCCCTATTATGAGGAACCAGGGTTCTTCATCTCGGGAGGGCTTCTTTATCATGTGGGTAATCACCTGGAACATTCTTGTCCTGATCGGACGGGGTGTGGAGGTACATTCAGCATGATTGCTTCAGTACCAATTCATTGGCTCTGACCATCATAAGGCCTTAGTGAGCTATGGTAGACATTTATCCCGAGATAATGAAATGTGGGGTCCCTCGTACTTCTTATGAGGTGGCCTGAGGCTTCAGCGGTCTGAGTGGACCAGTCGTTGACTTTCAGTTGGCTCCTTCGGGCACATAATTATCTCCCAGTAATATTTTGGATGTCAACAGTCGCCAATTCAACCGCCCAAGGCCGCCAGATCACTTTCTCCCTACTCTAGTCGCCAGATCAACTTGGTTTCTACTCTGGCCGCCAGATCAGCCACTCCTCATTGGCCTGGCCGCCAGATCAACCTCCCATTGGCCACCAGATCGCCTGTCTTCCCCACTTCTTGGCTTTTAACCCCTGTTTAGAGTAACACACCACTGGCAGGGGTTTGCTAAGTCTTCCAGCATGACTCCCAGTCAGTAAAAATGTGTATAAATAGTGATTTTTTTCCATCACATTCATATATTCGGGTGACCACTCTTTGGGTGGATAATAAACTGCCTCATAGCCGTATAATGCTCCGATCTCCTAAGACCCACTGGCCCATGGTTATACCGGCGCTCCCTTGAGCCTCTATGTATATGCCATGGTATCGAAAAGGGTCAATACTATGGTAGGATATGATCTATAACCCTTGGGTGACACGGGGTTCTTAGAGGGCTAGCCTTCGAAGATCCATCACCCGCCATAAGGTCCGGGTTGTCGTTCCAACATGCCTATCTTTTACGGAGCCCGCCTCAGCTTGCTATGGACGGATTTCTTATACATCTCCCCTAACATATTTCGGGGCAGGGGGAGATGCTGCCGAAATTCCATTAGGAATTTGTGATTTAATTCTGCATCATGTTTCCTCGGCTTTCCGCTCAGTTTTCATCCCTTATGGTGGTAACGGTCTCATGGCTACCCATGTCGAATTATTAGAGCAGATTATCCAATAAGGAGAATAAATCAATAATAAGTGCCACTTCCCGGCATGCATCGTCCCGACAACATACGAGTCCGCCTGAACGCGGTCATGCCAGGTCCACCTCATGGACTCATATGCGTGTATCTCAATGCTAAACACGATCTCATTATAAAAGGCAGCCATTGATCGACAACCCTATGAGTGATCATGACTACCTAGAGGGCTAACCCTCGGGTTTCTCACTCATCATAGGGTACGGGATTGCCGTTAGGCAAGACCATCTTTCGAGAGATCGTCCCGATGTTTTGTGGATGAATCTCTTATACCCTCCCCGATATTCTTTGGGACAGGGGAGGTGTTGTCAAAATCTTCCCTGAATATATCGAATAAACATGTGAATAAACGGTTTAATAAAGTCACGATAACTTATTTTCAATCAACCCGCATTAAGTCGAACTCGATTTCTACCCGTGATTCAACTAATCCCAGCTTCTACGCATGATTCCAAATAAACAAATCAACTCTCATATGTATATTTGCTCATATCTGATTGTATATACACATATATGAGTGCTTGCATTTCCTGATTCTCCGATATATAAAATGGTGATTCGTGGAAGGTTGGATTAAGCCCGACTGGAAACTTTCACTACGCGTGAGGTGATCTGTACATCTAAGTTCTCTGCCTCATATCGAGAACCGACTAAATAGAATCAATACCACCGTACTGTGTGCTTGTATGTACGACTAAATCCTGCTCCTACTTTATAAAACGAGCATGTCTTTCATGTATTCCTTTAGCCTCGAGGGCTCTTCTATCTTGGCGATTAATCAAGGGTTGGCCTTCTTTCAGAAGGGCGTAATTAATGCCATAGCCTTTACGACATGGCAGACTTCGAGTCCCGACACGATCACCCACGATTGATTGATTAGTCAGACGGTGTGCACAATAAACTCATCACACTATGACTGGCACACCTACGCATTAAATAAAAAACAAATAAACTTAATAAACATAAAGAAAAATTATAATAACTAAAAAATCTCTTCACACAAGTGTACATGTAGAACGAGGAGGTTGACCGGCTTTGTCCCTCACACTCCAAGCTTTGAACTCCGTCCTTCACGAGCGATCCTTGGACTGGTACGTAGGCTTGAACTGAAGCGGCTAAAGCAAGACTAGGGCTTGGAATGAACTGGGACTGAGGTAGGGTTGGCTGGACGAAGAGGACCCGGGGAAGTTCACCCCCACCTAGGCGCGACCGCTCCTGGGGCGAACTACCCTCGGGGCAGGCTACCGCCGAGAGGGGTGCCCCAGGGGGTTGTTCCTCATTGTGTGTGGGGGTCCTTTGATATGGTTGGGTCCCCAGATGTTGGCGTTGATCCATGGGGCCACTTGCATAGTGTCACCGTTGTCGCCCGCAAAGTGTTCGTGGAAATTCTGATACACATTGGGTTGCCGAACGGCTCAGCTAGCGGGTTCATCTGGATTAGGTCTAGCCCCGAGGTGGGGATAGTAACTTGTAGAAATTGAGGGAAGGCACCTTAGACATGAGCGCCCTCCTTAGCGAGACATGCCGCATCGCATGCCTGGTTGACGGGCGGCCTTGGGTTGGCCCGGTGGCTGAAAGTACACGGCCCGTTGCCACGTGTCTAAGGATCAGGGATGGCCCCAACTTGCTGGAGGGTTGCCACATGATCCGGCTGGTGCATCCAAGCCATGGGTTGGCCCCAGCTTCTTATAGAATGGCCGAAAAATACACGCCCATGAGGTGTTCGGGGAAAATCCCGACACGTGACCATGGGCCATACAAGTGTGCTAAGGGCTCCCGAAGCCCAAGGTTGACTTGGGGTGTAGCAACTCGAAAATTTATATGTGCATTTATATTAAAAAAAGGGAAATAATGAAAGATGAAAATAAAATAAATAAATAAATTTTTTAGTGTAGAATATATAAACGTGAATCCTATCCCATGTGTTAACACGAACGGTGAGATTCGTGATACGATTCTGAGAAGACGAAGACGTCGGTACTGTAGTAGTACTATAGTATCCGATTTAAGAGAGAATTATTAGCTTTAATCTAATCCTAATTAATGGATGATGTCATTCTTACATCATTGAATAAATGAGGTCATAGATTATGTCATCCACATAGTGGAACAAAGTTGGTGTAATGGGGTTGGTGTAATAGTGGAACAAAGTTGGTATAATGGGGTTGGTGTAATAGTGGAACAAGGTTGGTGTAATAGTGACATGGTGGAATGAAGTTGGTGTAATAGGGAAAGTAGGTGGGAGATTTTGGCCTATAAATAGGGCTAGGCTCTTCCCTAATCAAAGCACAAATCTCTTAAGAGGAATTGCTGGTTGGAGAGAGGGAGAAAGCTCGAAGTTGGAGCAGTGTTCGAAAGCGTTCTTCGTTCTTAAATTTCTTTTTCTTTGATCTTCAACGAGGTAGGTTTTCTCTCAGGCGAAAAACTTAATTAGGTCTCCATATATGTTTCCTTGCATGAGTATTTTGATTCTATGTAAATTTTCCATGATCATGTATTTATAGTTTATTTTAAGATTTAAAGTTCAATTATGGAGTTTTCATTATCATAACGTGTTTCAATAACGTGGATCACATATAGACCATGATTTGAATACGGTAACCGTGCCCAATTTACATCGTTTATGTGCGTTACTTCAAACTTAAATCTTGAATTTTAAAATCATGTTCTTGCCTTAAGAATACTATTAACAAAGAAATGACTAGGTGAATGAACTCGTAAAGCTATTGTTAATTATTCAAACAATTATGCTCTAATTTTCATAGAATTTTTATACATGATTGACCCTATCTATTTGATTTAAGCTTTATCTGAAAGTTTGACATCTTCTTTCAAACTTCTCTTCATACATGAACATATTATGCAATTGGAAGCTTGACATCTTCAATGTCTTTTCCTTCATTGAAATTCTTTCACAAATGAAAATGTTAGAATATACAAGAATGATTTCCGTTCGATTTATGTGTTTTCATGTCTCCGAAAAATCGTATAGCTAGCAAGTTCACCAAGAAGAACCAGTGTCTAAGGCTAGAGATCCACGGGCAAACACTTTAAGTGGATAAGTGATTACTTAATTAGGACCTCGTGAATACGAGGGGAGCCTCCCACTGTCCTACCTCTTACCTGGCCGCATTTTCTTTGGTTTTCTACTAATTACCCGATTGAGAAAAACTTGATCTAAACTTATTTTACAAGACTTTCCACGAGAGTTGATCGAGCCTTGACCGGCAATTCATTATCTTTATTTGTCTTATTGTAGTTAAACATGATGTCTTAAATCATCCTTGAACTTCTCTTATAAACTTCATTCATTCTTTATACTACATGCCTTTTCTTCATACTACATGTCCTTGGAAATGGAAATTTTACTAGATCTATACTTTTGCCATAAACTATCATTTAAGAGTGTAGAGCTAAGTGCCATGCAGGACAAAGTGCTACGTTATGGGAGCCACCTCTTGAGGCCGGAATGGCGCAAAGTGCTACATGACGTGAGCCACCTCTTGAGCCTGTAGGGGCCACCTCTAGAGTCCTCCATAACTAAATGACTAGCTATGCGCTATACTACGTTTCTTAAGCTTTTATTGAAACTCGAATTGGCCATAATTATAAATGATTTATTTTGAAAATTATATGGGACTTACGTCCACCTGATACTCAATGCCTGGCAAACATGGGGGCCCTGATCTGGTCCTAGGCGAGTAAAGCCTGAAAGTACTTGTGCCCGAGGGAGTTGAATGATCAGGTGTGGCATTGCACCAACTGACATGCAAGATTGAACTAGGTAATTCACTTATTACATACTTGACTCGTTACATGCTTAACATCCTATACATGACAATTTTGACCAGAGTGGTTAATATCCTTGTTACATGGCCATATTTACAATTCTATACTTGTTATTGATCTTCATGCTTATACTTGAGCTCTACAATATCTATTCTTGAAATTCTTGACTTCCTGATCTTGTTCTCTAATTGTCATTTATTTTATTACTTATTTTATTCGAAAGCATATAGATGATCCAAAATGCTAATTACTTAAAGTGACATGGTAAAGAGATATAAGTCCTACTGAGTTTTCTAGCTCACCATGTGTATTGTTGTTAACACTACGAAAAATTGGGTCTATAGCGATCAAACCATTAACGACCGGTCATAATTAGTTGCAAAAAATTTATATTTGCGACCAAAATAATGTATTGGTCACTAAAGATTTGACTTACAGCCACCAACACAACATTAGTTGCTAAAGGAGTGTAATAGCGACCATTTAATGATTGGTCGCTATGTGTAGTCGCTAATATACATCCCGAGGCACCGTGTATATCAATAGCGACGGAAAATTGGTGACTATAAAATTTACATTAGCGACAAGATGTTATTAGGTCGCTAGACGTTAAAAAGATCTAGCGTCCAAGGCGTTATCTGTTACTAATTGTGTCAACACAAATAGCGACTAACGTGTAGTCGCTGAATATTTATTTTAATGACAAATTATTTACTTTAGTCACTATTAAGTTGCAACTAAATAGCGACCAATGTTTATGTGGGTTGCTAATGTTAGATTATAAATTATAATGTAATTTTTATCTTTAAAAATTAAAATTAAAAAATAATCAATATAAAGTAATGTATGAATTTTGATCACCTGTTTGTCAAAAAAAATTATTAGTTGATAGCTACCAATATTGATTAAGAGTAATTTCAACATTAGTGATTAGTATATATCTAGTGACTAAGTTAATTAACATATTATATATAGGGATACAATCTCACTTTAATCGTGGAGTAGTTGGAGCATTTCCATTTAATTTATGAAGATCAAGTAACATTTGTCGTGCTAGTCATACCGGTCAAATCAGTTGTGTACGGTTAATGTGGCACGGCCGATACGATGCTATGCCACAATTGTTCACAATGGACACAACAACAGAGGACTATAGTAATATTTAAAAACATATGATATATAAAAATAAAAAAAATAAAAACTAATATATGAATTATGTATGTGATATGTGTCAATTTGTGATTATTTGGTTAGGTATATAGACCGTATAAATCTTTCAAAATCTAAATCGATATTTTAATAAACTTAGTTAATTTTTTCCTTATACTAATCACTGTTATCAAATAAGAAGATTTTAACAAAATATTAAAAATATGTTTAAAATATACTCTCTCTCTCTCTCTCTCTCTGGGGTGAGTTGGGTGGCGGGGGTGATTGAATGAGCTAGTGCTGAATGGTTGCTATTTTGTCAGACAATAATTCCATGGTTTCATTGGATGAGAGAGCGACGTTATATATCATGGCTGCACAGGAAGATTACCCGATGCTAGCATTGGGTGATCATATATATATATAGGGGAAAATATTTATAACGTCGGGTGATCATATATATAGGGGAAAAATAGAAAAATTTTAATGTTTTTGTTAAGATTTAGGGGAAAATCACCTCCAAAATCATGATCTGCTCCGATCGGAGGAGTGAGTTGTATTAAACTTATACATATAGTTTTTATTATGATTTTTCATGAAATTTTATATTTTTTTAATTTTACACCGATCAGATTATATTCTTATATTCAAATATTATGAACAGTCATCAGTTAAAAAATAAATATTAGAGACATATATCAATAAAATTAATTTTAATAATTTTTATTAAAATAAAAGTCAAATTAAGTACGCTTCTTGTAGTTGGCGGCCAAAGGAGTGGAAAAACAAAACAAAACAAACCCCGCTTGACCTTTTCCCTGCCCGCCCTTCCGAGCTTTCGCCTCCCCGCGCGGAAGAGGGAAAACCCACCCTGCGTGCCTGTCTTTCCCCTCCGGCGGCTACTGTGCGTGCGACGTTCCCGCGCCGGTGCGCCGGTGGTTCATCCTCCGCGTCCTTGCCATTGGTGCCTCATTCTCCGGTAAGTCTCTCTCGCTCTGTGTCCATGTGCGTGTGTGCTTTACCTTCCTCTTACCGACGGTGGCGGAGCTCTCCCTCGACGCTGAGGGCAACCCACCTATGCTTTGCCCTTCCAAATCCATATCGACGGCGCAGAGGACAGGGTGAATCATATCATTTTATTGCAAAGAGAGGTAGTAGCGGTACAACCAGGAGGTGTAGAGGAGAGGTTACTCTACCCGCAATCTTTTATGGGTGCTTAACCATGCCAACTTCACATGATGATATGAACAATGCCCTGAGTTATAATGCTGTAAAAAAAGTAATAGTTTCTTGAACATGTATAATTGTTCAGAGAATTTTATCAATGAAACTGGTAGCTGCTAAGATTGCTGCACTCTGCGAAATTCCTTTGAGATGCCATGCCACATGTTTGCATTCTTTGTTTGTGTTTACATTTTCTGAATGACATTCTATTGTTTTCTCAGATTATCATGCTCGCAACATGATTATTATCTATCTATGTTTTTCAGGGGGACCCAGCCCAACTGGTCAAGCTGCAGGTGCTTTTAACTTCCCTTCAGCATAGACGAGCCCTTTTGGCTCAACTAGTACTTTTGGCCAGACACATGCATTTTCCAGTGGAGTAGCCAATCCCTTTGGTCAAAAGTAAACTTTTGGTTCAACGGGCTTTGGTGCCTCATCCACGCCATCATTCAGCTCACCATTTGGTGTATCCTCATTTGGACAGACGACCTCTGCCTTTGGTTCAAGTCTCTTCGGCACCCCATCAACTGGATTTAGAGGGGGCTTATTCAACATTTTAGCATCATCACTGGTTCCTTATAGCTGCCCTTTTGGTTTTGGTCAATCAGCTGTAAGTAATCCTTCAAAAAATAATGATATGTTCGAGTATTTTTGGCTTCTAGAATTATATAACCTGCTTTTCTGTTGTGTAATTGATGAGATTCTGTTTAATGTTCACATGAGCTTGTCATACATATAAGTCCACCGGAGTTTGTCTTGCATGGAACTGTTCACCAAAATATCATTCTTGCTTGCCACCCGCAGCCTTCTCTCTCAAGCCCTTTCCAGCCAGCTGCATCTGCTCAGACACTAGGTACCTTCTAATTTGGTGGTTTTTGTCAGAAACAACCAAGTATTTTGGGTTGTGGTGTACATATTGTCTTCCTTTCTTTTAGTCATAGTTTCAGTCTTTTCATCTCTGAGCTATTTTATGTAGGTACAAGTGGCTTTGGCAGCATGTCAAATGTTTTGGGTCAGGGCATCTAGGGGCAATCATGCGTTTAATTCTTCCCTTGTTTTTTAACTTCTCAAGGATAGGAGATGGTTATTGAGATTTGAAGTTACATTTCTCTGCTTCACGACCATTTAAAACTTAATTTCAAATGGAACTAAAATTGGTATATCTTCATATGCTCTACTTGCTTTGACGATATCCTAACAGGGATGGCAATGAACCATGCTGCCCTTGAACTGCTCAATCTCAGCTTGCTTAACCAAACCGAACTTGAGCATTGAGTCCAGCTTGTTTCGCTAAATGTGCCAAGCTAGGGCCTGGTGAAGCTTATTTCGGTCTTTAGCTATTTTGGTAAATACAACCATATTATTTTTATATGACATGATATGGTGTGATTTGGCACAATGTTGTTATTTTTGGTGGGCTCATTTGTGCTTTGATTAGGCTGGAACTTGAGCTTAGTTGGGTTTTGGGTCCCTTCGGAGCTTGGGACCAGTTAGGATCTGGCGCTGCTGTGGTTAAGCCTATATTTCTTTGTTTGTTTAATATTTAAGGCTTGCATCGAGTTCAAGGCATATGACCCAGAGGAGAATTAAGTTGCCTCCTAGGAAATATCATCCTAAAATTGATGGCCCACTGGTGAGTTAGTCTCGTAGGGATAATTGGTTGTAATCTTTACTAGAGGATCCTTGTTGATCCATTTGTTTTTAAGTAATCTCATGCTACTAAATCACAAGCAGGCAAGTTAAGGATCCTTGTTGATCCATTTGTTGACGTTCTAGGCTTTCAGTTGACTTGGAGGACATGGAGCTGCTTCCAAAGAAATAAGATCGTGTATATCCAGTGATCTGCCAAAAGAAACATCCAGACAATTGTTCCAAGAAATCTCAAAGAAATATGCATTCCAACACATCTCCTAACATGGTTATTAATTCTCTCAAGAAATAGTTCAAAAATGGAAAACTGATGTCAGATTTCATGGTAATGTTTTTCCCAGATTGGTTTCAAGAACTAGCCAAAAGAAGATGTCTTTTATACTTTGTAGTATGCAAAAGCAAATGGCCCTGAGGTGGAGCTGTTTGGCAATGGCATGGAACTAACCTTGTTTTACAGAGCAAACTAGCCAAATGGTGGTAGTGATTCTAAACCATTCTGGGTAAGGATAACCTTGTTATTGTCATGGAACTAACGAATGAGCGTGCCTATAAAAGGGAGCTAAAGTTGAAACCAGTGACAGAGATAAAGAATTGACCTTGAGGACAATCAGTCATAATACTCTATACATGTGAGAAATATAAGAATGAAGTGTTTTATTAGACCAAAGTTTAGAGCTTTTTGCATGCACCCGTTATCCTTTGTGTGTTTGAAGAATGAGAAGAATTCATATACACATGCCACTCTCATTGCATCATTGTATATCCCCTCACCCCCTTTCCATTAGTCAACTATCTGTTTAATCAGATGCCATATTGGGAATATTTTTGCCTGACGTGCAATGAGTAGGAAATTTCTTGTAGAAGGATACTTTTGGGGTTTACATGTATTAAAATTCAAAATTTTGGTTAATGTGATGTGACATTGTAAGATAATCAACTTTTATTCTGAAAGAATCAAAGCATCTATTCACATGTCATTCATGTACAGTTAATGCATTGAATACAAAGAAAATATCTTTTGTGGACAATATATAAAAAGGACTCCTTAGAACCATGATATGAAGCAAAATAATTGATCATTAAGATACAAAATATGAAAAGTTTTTATTCAAAAAAGAAGTACTCATGAAGAAAATAGACTTCTCAATTAGTCTGCCATGCACCTTAAGAGGAGAAATTTTGGAAAACACAAAATTTGGATATTTTCGACTCAACGTGTGGTAACCGGAATGCAAATGAACTCTATTGGCAACTAATATTATATGAGAAACATTTGGTCCTTCTATAACCATGGCTGAGTGTAACTTTGAAGTTACTTCACAGAGATGTTATTTCAGCATTCATTGTATATCATACATTGAGAAATAACATTACGTTATCATGGCTCTCACTAAAGGAATGTTCATCTGATGGTGCATTAGTCTGGAAGTGTCTGAGATGACTTTTTTTTCTTTTCCCTCTAGGTAAAGCCCGCTGGTGAGCCCTCTACTCCTGCCAGAAGTGGGTCTGCTGTAGAGAATCATGATGGTAAGGTTGTCATCTATTTTTTATTTTTTTTTGTTTAACTTGTGGCCATTTCTTTCTTAAAAGAGACTTTGTTGGGAGAGATTTTTCTTCATTAACATAAAATTGTCTACTTCTATGTATAGCTGTGATGCTTTGAACAATAAGTCCGGAAAATAAATCTTTGACCCAAGTTTCCTCTACGTTACCTTGTCCATCTATCTTGAAATAAAATGAATGATACAACCTCAAGTATTGTTTTCTATGAATGATACAACATGCACCTGTTACAAGTTCTTTTGGTACACTTCCTGCTATGCCTCAAATATCCCTTGGTCGTGTGGGTTCTGCCCCTTCAGTTCAGTATGGCAAAGACCATCTCGGTGGCAGAGTTGCATGAGGGATGGGCGATTTAGACATGGAAGAGTTGCATGAGGGAGTCTTTACAATGTGAAGGCTTTCCTTTTTTTTTTAAAGACAGAAAAGGATTGTGAATCCTGTATAATAGGTCAGTCCCACCTGAGAACAAGGATAGCAGAAAGCAAAAGCTATTGCAATATCTCTGTTTACCGTTTGTCTAGACAGGCAGCTTATCGTATTTTATTTGACCATGGCTTGTACAACATTCTAACATGGCTCACTTCTGACCTTCTCACTTGATCTCTTCACATATCTTATACTCTTGTTGTCATTTCCATTTTGTATATCTGAAAATGCTATTTCTTTCTGAGACCATTACGTAACGAATTATTGGAAATTGTGTAAATGAAAAGTTCTCTTTGTTATCAGATGGCTTAATCTCTTCTTTCCTCTTGCCTCAATATCCATGGTTGCTGTAGGCATTTTTCTTTTTTTCCCTCTTCAATGGGTTGTTGAGATTAGTAAGCGGTTACTTTTGAAAGGGAAAATGACAAAGTGCTTGTTTGCACACATTGGGCTTTGAAGAGGATGTTTCTTATGACTTTGACTCCAACATCATCTTATCTTCCCTTTTGTACATTGATGCTTACATGGTTACTGAAGAAAAGTGGTATATGATGCAGGATATCCACAGTTAACCCACAGTTAGAGAAAAATAATTGGAGCAGGAGGTGGCGACTCTTCGAGATCAACTTGATGATCAACATAGGAAGATAGAATTTTTGATGACTTGGATGAATGGACATAATATTCCACCATCGTCTTCATGGTAAAAATATATTTCTTATCTTGTTGATCAAATTATGTTAAATATTAATATTCTCATTTAATTTCTTTTTTTTCATTATTTTGCAGAATGGTTTGATGCTATAGTGCAGCCTCTTCTCAATCATAAGTGGGTTCATGTTGAAGATTATAAGATCATGAAAGTTATTTTGTTGAATATCATATTATTTTGTATTTACATTTTACACACGATCAATCACTTTTTGCTTATTTAATATATTTTTTTGTACAATGAGAAGGTATGAAATTAGTTCAGAGGTACTTTAATATTTTGTAAGGTTATAATGAATGAAGGAGATTTTTTTGGTGATAGTAAATGAATGGATGTTGTATTTAATATTATGGAAATAGTGACCAAATATTTTGTTGACTAAAATTAATAGTCGCTAAAATTATAGTAATATGATCATAGTCATTAAAATTGTAGGAAAAATGAATAAATAGTCATCATTAATTAAAAGGTGTGCTTGTTAACATTAGATAAATAAAAATTAAATATTAAATTATGAACAAAAGTGATGGCTGCTAATATTATAGAAATTGTGATAAAAAAATTTAATTGTGACCAATCATGATAGGTGTTAATATTATAAAAACAATGACAAAAATTTTATTATAAAAGTAGTGAGAAAAAAATTATTGCAACCCAATGTGGGAGTCATTAGTATTTATAAAAATAATGGAAAAATTAATTACATAATAATTATTAATATTATCTTAATAGTTACCAACGCTATAGTCACTAATATGGCAGAAACAGCGACCAAATATGATATGCGACTAAACTTAAGTGCGTTGCTATTTAGAGTTTTTTAGCGACCAATGAGTATTAACGACCAATATTTATTCATAATAGCGACTACTGTCGCTATAGCATCAATCTATAGTGACTAAACTCATTGGGGTCGCAAATGTTTAAGGTTTTAGCGACCAAAAATAAAAATTGGTCGCTACGAGTATCAGCGACGATGATACAGCGACCAAGATTCAATGACTAATGTGTGGTCGCAAATTATTTTAGCGACCAATTATTATTATATTGCGACCATATACTTTGGTCGCTATAGGTCGAATTTATTGTAGTGTAATTTTCAGGAAATCCTGAAGATGACGGGAATGGGCTGGAGTGATGAGAGTGATGATAGTTTTTAATAAGTTTCTTTTCCCAGTCTGTCTACTTATAAATGAATGTATCGAGTTTGAATAGTATTGTAAGTCCTTGAAGGATATTTGTTGGAAATGTCAGATTATGAAATAAAGATATGATTTTGTCCAGTTGTTGTTCATACTCATCGTCTGAGTCTCTTGATCGACGTGCCCGTATAACTGTTCACGCCTTGATAATTTCACCTTGTTCGGGGCGTGACAGTTTAGTTGGTATCAGAGCCTATGGTTAAAAAGAGTCTAAGGCATCAAGGCTTAGTTATTGAAAACCCTAGGTTCTTCACACTATAGGACAAACGATAGCTATACTTGACCCGTGAGATTGGGTAGAGACTTAGGCTAGATATTAAGATATGTAGAGATAATACATTTAATCCCCATAGCTTGTTTTGCAGAAATTCTTAGCTGTTGAAAATGGCTGCTGAGCGTGCTCAATAGAGAGAAATGCAAAGGACCGTCCAAGGGCTAACTCAAGCCCTACAACAAGTGACTCAGGAGGAGTTATCTCCATGGTGCGGGAGACCTGCACCGTAACTTTAGGAACATGAATCCCCCGAGGTTCAACAGTTCCACTGACCCGGATGAAGCTGAACATTAGGTCAAGGAGATAGAAAGAATATTCCGAGTCATGCAATGTTCGGATCAAGATAGAGTTTTGCTTGCAACTTTCCAACTGGAAAGGGATGCAAGAGCTTGGTGGGAATCCATGGAGGTGACCTTGCCCGATCCCCATATCACTTGTGAGGAATTTCTAGAATATTTCAACGGTAAGTATTTCTCGGAGAGAGTCCAAGAAAAGAAAGTAGCAGAATTTGCCACCCTTAAACAAAGAAGTCTCTCTGTAGCTGAATATGAGGCCCAATTTTCTCGACTGGCCCGTTATGCTCCACACCTCATTAATACGGAGAGAATGAAGGCCAAGCGATTCATGAATGGGCTAAGGCCCCAATACATTCCCCAACTGGCGCATATGGACATCCAAACGTATGCCGAGATGGTCCGGAAGGCCCAACTGCTAGAAGATGCCATGGAGATGGCGGATAAAATCAAGGGAAGAGTCGTGAAAGAACAAGTCATTGGCGTCGGAAACTTTAAACCAACATTTGGAAAGAAGAGGCCAAATGAAGGAAGAACCCCTCAACAAGATAAAAAGCCTCGAGATGGAAATAGGCAAGCCATCCCTCATATATCTTCAAAAGATATCTGTAAGTATTGTGACAAAGCTGGCCACAAGACTGAAGAGTGCTGGAGAAAGAAGGGAGCATGCTTGCGCTGTGGAAGTGGGGATCATCGCATTTCTGATTGTCCGCTTATGAAGGAATCTCCATCGGAGAAGAAAACTCAAGAAGGACCAAGACATCAAGGAAGACTCCAAGCCCTGATAGAACCTACACCTACTGAAGAAGGAGGAGTGGTGGAAGGTACTCTCACCATCAATTCTAGAACTACTTTTGTTCTATTTGATACTGGAGCTACCCATTCATTCATATCCCAAAATTTTGCTTCCACCTTACATGAAAAATCTGTTCCTTTGAAAACTGAACTTATTATTTCCACACCTTTGGGAGCAAGCACTGAGCTTAAACATTATTTTCCATCTAGTGAAGTGTTGATTAGTGGTCATAACCTAGCCACTGATTTGATATGCATGAATATGGAGGGTTATGATGTAATCTTAGGTGCTGACTGGTTGGCCAAGTATAATGCTAAGGTGGATTGCAGGCAAGGAAGTATAACCTTTGGTGAACCACGATACCCTGAAGTGTCTTTCTCTAGAAATAGCCATCCTAGACACCCTCTTCTCATCTCTGCCCTTCAAGCTCAAAAAATGATGAAGAAAGGATGTGTTGCATTTTTGGCTTCGGTCTTTATAACCGAACCCAAGAAACCCATTATTGAAGAAATATCTGTTGCTAAGGAATATCCGGATGTATTTCCTGAAGAATTACCTGGCATACCACCTGAGAGAGAAGTTTCGTTCTCAATCGATTTGATACCAGGAGCAGCCCCTGTATCCAAAACTCCTTATAGAATGTCACCTACTGAGCTGAAGGAACTAAAAGAGCAATTGATGGAATTATTAGAGAAGGGATTCATCAGACCTAGTACATCACCTTGGGGAGCACCTGTTCTTTTTGTGAAGAAGAAAGATGGATTTATGAGGTTATGCATTGATTATTGGCAGTTGAACCAATTGACTATCAAGAATAAGTACCCTCTGCCAAGAATTG
Organism: Amorphophallus konjac; assembly: GCA_022559845.1. Taxonomy (NCBI): domain Eukaryota; kingdom Viridiplantae; phylum Streptophyta; class Magnoliopsida; order Alismatales; family Araceae; genus Amorphophallus; species Amorphophallus konjac. Next base: position 180,987,207 of record CM040122.1, read on the forward strand.
ATGAACTATTTGATCAAATCTCTAGAGCTCATTATTTCTCTAAGATTGACCTCAGGTCAGGTTATCATCAAGTAGGAATCAAGGAAGAAGATATTTATAAGACAGTATTCAGGAGTAGATATGGACACAATGAGTTTGTTGTCATACCTTTTGGGCTGACTAATGCCCCTGCAGCTTTTATGCAACTCATGAATAGTGTGTTTCGACCCTATTTAGATCAATTTGTGGTGGTATTTATTGATGATATATTGATCTACTCCAAAACCAAGGAAGAACATGAAGCACATTTGAGGATTGTCTTGCAGATATTAAAAGAAAATCAGTTATATGCTAAATTGAGCAAATGTGAGTTCTGGTTAGAAGAAGTTTCATTTCTCGGTCATGTGATCTCTAAGGAAGGTATTTCAGTTGACCCTTCAAAGGTAGAAGCTATCAATAACTGGGAAAGGCCTACAAATGTGACCGAAATCCGAAGTTTTCTAGGATTGGCCGGTTACTATAGGAGATTCATCAAAGACTTCTCTAAAATTGCCGTGCCATTGACTAGACTAACAAGGAAGGAAAATTTTTATATATGGGCTGAGGAATGTGAGAAGAGTTTTCAAACTCTAAAGGAGCGCTTGACAACTGCACCTATTCTTACTCTACCTATTGGGGGAGGAGGATTCAAGGTATATACTGATGCTTCGGGAATTGGCCTAGGCTGTGTATTAATGCAACAAGGCAAGGTGATAGCTTATGCATCTAGGCAATTGAAGACCCACGAAGTTAATTACCCTGTGCATGATCTAGAATTAGCTGCAGTGGTCTTTGCTCTTAAAATACGGAGGCATTATTTATATGGGGAGCAGTTCACTATCTATTCTGACCATAAGAGTTTAAAATATCTATTTTCTCAGAAGGAGCTCAACATGAGACAAAGAAGATGGTTAGAATATTTGAAAGATTTTGACTTTTCTATTCAATACCATCCTGGAAAGGGTAATGTTGTGGCTGGTGCTCTTAATAGAAAGCCATGGGCTCTATTATCAAGTTTGATGATTAATGAATGGCGATTGCTGGAGCAATTTACAGGATTAAATTTAAATGTGGAACCAAAGGAGGAACGAGTCTTGATTGCTAATATAAGGGTACAACCTGAAATGTTTTCTGAAATAAAAGAGCAACAAGGTAACGATCCTTTATTATTTGAAATTTCTAAAAATTTGTGCCAAAGGCCTGATTTTCAACTGGCAAATGATGGGTGATTATTATTTCGAGGAAGAACTTGTGTGCCTGATAGTAACAAAATCAAGAAGAAGATAATGGAAGAAGCGCACCAATCCAGGTACACTATTCATCCTGGATCTACAAAAATGTACCAAGATCTCAAAAGAACCTTTTGGTGGCCTAACATGAAAAGAGAGGTAGCCGAGTTCGTGAGCCGATGTTTGGTCTGCCAACAAGTTAAAGCCGAACATCTCAAACCGGCTGGTAAGCTAAAACCTCTAGAGATACCGGAATGGAAATGGGATAGTATTGGCATTGGTTTTATAGTTGGGTTGCCAAAGACCCGAAGTGGATTTGATGCTATATGGGTGATTGTGGACCGACTAACTAAGTCTGCTCACTTCTTGCCCATCAAAATCAAATGGACCGTGGATGTTCTAGCTGCCCTATATATCAAGGAAGTTGTAAGGCTGCACGGTATTCTAACCTCTATTATTTCGGATAGAGATTCGAGATTCACCTCTCACTTCTGGAAAGGTTTGTAATCATCCTTGGGTACTAGGCTGAATTTTAGTACGACTTTCCACCCTCAGACAGATGGACAAACCGAGAGGACAAATCAAATTATCGAAGATATGTTAAGAGCTTGTATGATAGATTTTGGGGGAAGTTGGCACGAACGTTTGCCATTGATTGAATTTGCATATAACAACAGTTATGAGTCTAGCATCCAGATGGCACCTTTTGAAGCACTGTATGGTAGGAGTTGTAGATCACCTCTATGTTGGAGTGAGGTTGGAGAAAATGGATTGATGGGTCCCGATATTATTCAAGATACAACTCACAATATTAAGTTGATTCGTGAAAGGTTAAAAATTGCGCAATCACGACAAAAGAGTTATGCCGATAATCGAAGAAGAGACCTTGAATTTCAAGTGGGGGAGCATGTCTTCTTAAAAATTTCACCCACGCGAGGAATTTAGAGGTTTGGTATCAATGGAAAATTGAATCTAAGATTTATTGGCCCTTTTGAGATTCTAGAACGAATCGGCGAAGTGGCATACAAGCTGGGTTTGCCTCCACAATTGGCAGGTGTCCATGATGTATTTCATGTTTCATGCTAAGGAAATATGTGTATGATCCTTCGCATGTGATTCAATTAGATGACTTGAAGCTATAGAAGGATTTATCTTATGAAGAAAGACCGATCAAGATCTTAGATCAGAAATTTCACCAGCTAAGGAATAGGGCTATACCGATGGTAAAAGTCCAATGGAGTAAGCGTGGATTCGAGGAGGCTACTTGGGAATTAGAAGAGTCAATCAAGAAGAAGTATCCAGATTTGATCTCAGGTTAGAATTTTGAACCCTCCATTTAAATTTTAAATTACTATTACGTGATGTGAATTTGGAGGACCAAATTCTTTTAAGTGGGGGAGGATGTAGCAACTCAAAATTTTTATATGCATTTATATTAAGAAAAGGGAAATAATGAAAGATGAAAATAAAATAAATAAATTTTTTAGTGTAGAATATATAAACGTGAATCCTATCCCATGTGTTAACACGAACGGTGAGATTCGTGATACGATTCTGAGAAGACGAAGACGTCGGTACTGTAGCAGTACTATAGCATCCGATTTAAGAGAGAATTATTAGCTTTAATCGAATCCTAATTAATAGATGAGGTCATTCTTACATCATTGAATAAATGAGGTCACAGATTATGTCATCCACATAGTGGAACAAAGTTGGTGTAATGGGGTTGGTGTAATAGTGGAACAAAGTTGGTATAATGGGGTTGGTGTAATAGTGGAACAAGGTTGGTGTAATAGTGACATGGTGGAATGAAGTTGGTGTAATAGGGAAAGTAGGTGGGAGATTTTGGCCTATAACTAGGGCTGGGCTCTTCCCTACTCAAAGCACAAATCTCTTAGGAGGAATTGCTGGTTGGAGAGAGGGAGAAAGCTCGAAGTTGGAGGAGTGTTCGAAAGCGTTCTTCGTTCTTAAATTTCTTTTTCTTTGATCTTCAACGAGGTAGGTTTTCTCTCAGGCGAAAAACTTAATTAGGTCTCCATATATGTTTCCTTGCATGAGTATTTTGATTCTATGTAAATTTTCCATGATCATGTATTTATAGTTTATTTTAAGATTTAAAGTTCAATTATGGAGTTTTCATTATCATAACGCGTTTCAATAACGTGGATCACATATAGACCATGATTTGAATACTGTAACCGTGCCCGATTTACATCGTTTATGTGCGTTATTTCAAACTTAAATCTTGAATTTTAAAATCATGTTCTTGCCTTAAGAATATTATTAACAAAGAAATGACTAGGTGAATGAACTCGTAAAGCTATTGTTAATTATTCAAATAATTATGCCTTAATTTTCGTAGAATTTATATACATGATTGACCCTATCTATTTGATTTAAGCTTTATCTGAAAGTTTGACATCTTCTTTCAAACTTCTCTTCATACATGAACATATTATGCAATTGGAAGCTTGACATCTTCAATGTCTTTTCCTTCATTGAAATTCTTTCACAAATGAAAATGTTAGAATATACAAGAATGATTTCCATTCGATTTATGTGTTTTCATGTCTCCGAAAAATCGTATAGCTAGCAAGTTCACCAAGAAGAACCGGTGTCTAAGGCTAGAGGTCCACGGACAAACGCTTTAAGTGGATAAGTGGTTACTTAATTAGGACCTGGTGAATACGAGGGGAGCCTCCCACTGTCCTACCTCTTACCTGGCCGCATTTTCTTTAATTTTCTACTAATTACCCGATTGAGAAAAACTTGATCTAAACTTATTTTACAAAACTTTCCACGAGAGTTGATCGTGCCTTGACCGGAAATTCATTCTCTTTATTTGTCTTATTGTCGTTAAACATGATGCCTTAAATCATCCTTGAACTTCTCTTATAAACTTCATTCATTCTTCATACTACATGCCTTTTCTTCATACTACATGTCCTTGGAAATGGTAATTTTACTAGATCTATACTTTAGCCATAAACTATCATTTAGGAGTGTAGGAGCAAAGTGTCATGCAGGACAAAGTGCAATGTTATGGGAGCCACCTCTTGAGGCCGGAATGGCGCAGAGTGCTACATGACGTGAGCCACCTCTTGAGTCTATAGGGGCCACCTCTAGAGTCCTCCATAACTAAATGACTAGCTATGCGCTATACTACGCTTCTTAAGCTTTTATTGAAACTCGAATTGGCCATAATTATAAATATTTTAAATTTCAAAAAAAATATAGGAGACCTAATTAAATCCCCTAGAATAGATTATGATTAACTATTGGGCCATTAGATAACCCATAATGGGCTGGATTATGAGTTAATGGGCTAAAAATGGTTAAATAGGGCTAAAATTCGTAGCACATGTTAAACACCCCTTTATATAATTAAATTAATCACAATTCTAGAAGATTCTCATAAAATTCAAACCCTACATCATAGCCCATTATGGATTAGACATTTTTTCCAGGTTTTTTCACCCAATTAAGGCTAGGTTAAGAAGAAAAATTAGAATTCTCTGCTTATAACATTAAATTCAGAGTGGAGAAGTTTACTTTTTGGGGAAAAGAATCTTGACAATTTTGGCCAAGTTTTTCCTATAAATAGGCCCCTCTAAGCTCCTCTAATCACCCTTTAGGCTTTTGCTACATTGAGGAAGAGATTGGAGGCGAATTGGGGGTGTGGTTTGAAGGAGAAAGGGAACTCTTGAGCATTTCATCCCATTTTTCCTACCTCTTCAATTCGATTTAAGGTAGATTTCTCTCAGGTTAAAACTTTAATAATTCATGTCATCTTGTGCATTTTCAAGTGCTCTTCCCAATGGTGTCATTTTCCCCAATTTTTATTTAGTATTAAGCATGCTAGAAGCATTCTATTGAAGGGTATCACCGTGCTCACCGAAAGGGGGTCGATTTTTGAAGGCGGTCACACCAGGGACCATCTTATGGAGGCGGTCGCCCGACAGACCATCTTCTTGTACTCATTTTTAAAAAATAATATGTTTTCATGAATGCATCAAGCACATGGACGCATTCTTTTATACACGCCCTCTCGCGTGGACGCCATCATTAGATATTTTTCAAAAAACAAAACTATATATGTTAGACGTGTCAGCACCCATGGATGCCTTCTTTTATATGTGTCCCCTATGGTGGACGCCTTCAATAGATATTTTCAAAAAAAATCTACATATATTTATTTTTATGATAGTGGTCCTCTCAAGACCGTCTTATGAAAATGGTAGCCTCTTGCTGACCATTTTCTCAGTGAGCCCCAGGTTGTCCGAGGGTCAAGTTAATCACCGTACGTTGTTGTTTCCAGAAGCCCCTATGGTTAACATAGGCCATGGGGATGTCCATACCACTGGACATGAGTTTTTAATCGAGATTTTTAAGTGTCGGAAGATCCGTCTCAGATCACACTATCGTTCTAGACCATGTTCCGGATACACAATCTCCGCCACGATCGTGACGTTTTCAGGTTCTAACTGAATCATTATATTGTCCAGTATGTTAGATATGTCACATTTAAAGTTCTAAGTCATGTTATGTTTCATATCATTTAAATCCACACACAATTAAGTTAAGTATATGGAAGATGATAATTCTATTCCATGAGCTTATTTCCTTCCTTGTTCTGTTACCATCATGATATCCTTGATCTCCATGACTATATTATCTTTCAAATGGAGTAGATATTATGTATTAAAAGTGTTTGGGTTTAGTTGCATAATCTCGATCGATACAAGTTTAACGATTTTCGTGTTACTGTGGTTACCGTATTTTCTACAAGTCGTGTAGCTCGCTAGATTTTTAAAGAAGAACAGTGTCTAAGGAAAGAGGTCCATGGGCAAATGCTTTAAGTGGGTAAGTGGTTACTTAATGAGACCCTTGTGAATACGAGGAGAGTCTTCCACTGTCCCACCTCTTACCTGACCGTGATTCTTCGATTTTCTAGCTATGCACCTGACTGTGAAAAAACTTGATCTAAACTTGTTTTACAAGAATTTTTGCAAGAATTGATCGAGCCTTGACCGATAATTCAATTCCTTTATCAACTTAATGTCGTTAAACATGATGCCTTAAATCCTTTTGAACCTCTCTTACAACTACTTGTAATTTTATACTACTTGTTCCTTGAATGATAAATTTTGCTAAATCTGTACTTAATTCATGAGCTTTACCTTGAATTTCTTTGGCCATCATTATTACTTTAATGTGTATGTCTAGATATTTACATTCTTAGGTCTTTGATCCAAAACCTCGATGCCTGGCATTAATAGGGCCCAGTTTGGCCCTAGAGGGAGCACCCAAATGTACTCATGCCCATGGGAGCTATTATTAACCCGGTGTGACTTCGCACCAAAGTACTATCTAGTTAGATTAATCTACGGCATTCCACTCACTCATAAATACTTACACTTGCTTGACTCGCGTGAAACACTTGGAATACTTAACTTGTACACTCTTGCGTGATATGCCCAATTAGATGTTAAAATTTCTACTTGTTCATTCTATACTTGCTCTCAATTTTATTACCTTGACTTATTTGATCACCAATTGCTTGCATCTTATATCATCCTATTCATATTCCATGATTTATTATGATTTCTCAATATTAGAAAATTTACATTATGAACCTATTAATTATGTAAAGATGCCTGGCGATAGAGATATAAATCATACTAAGGGTTTCGCCCACCCTACGTTTTCGGTTAACATTGCAGGTAGTTCCGACGATGAACCCCAAACACATGGGGATGGGCACGAGTGAAACGAGGGATCAAGTTCATCTTAGTTACCCAGGTTTATGAGTGTTGCTCTTGCTAGAATAAAATGTACTTGAAGGTTGTATTTTGCCTCTTAAGGCTTAAGAATGTTGTAAAACTTTACTTCAATGAAATAAAAGTCTCCTCTTTTCATTATCTCTCATTGTGGTTGGATCCTATTATGCATGCTATGATCGACACGAATGTTTATGACTCATCGCGCCTCGATATTCCGCATCGGGGCATGACAGTCTTTATGGTATTAGAGCTAGGTTCAATGAACCTTAGGTTTCCCTTGATATAGGTTCTAGATGTTGATCTAAAATTTATGATAAAGTCTTGAACCTTCCCCGTAAGATTGGGAAGAGCCATGGGCTAAGCTTTAAAGAATGATTAATCAAGGAAATAAACAAAACACTTAAGTTCTGTAGTTGTGGTTGTAGGCTTAATTCTTGGCAATGGCTGCCGAGAGAGCTCAATGGCATGAGATGCAACAGACGGTGCAAGATTTAACCCAAGCTCTACAGTAGGTAGCTAAAGGATGAGCTAACCGAGGAGCGGGAGACTTACATAGGGATTTTAAAAGTATGAACCCTCCCAAGTTCAGGGGATCAACGGACCCGGATGAGGCAGAACATTGGGTGAAGGAAATTGAGAGGATTTTTCGAGTCATGTAATGTGCTGATGAAGAGAAAGTCCTACTCGCTACCTTTCAGCTAGAAAGGGATGACCGTACTTGGTGGGTACCAAAAAGATGAAGGCGAGGAGATTTTTAAATGGCTTAAAGCCCCAATATATTACTCAACTCGCCCCGATGGATATCAAAGTATATGCTGATGTAGTGAGAATAGTCCAACTCCTGGAAGATGCAACGGAGATATCCGATGGCATCCGGGGAAGTGATACCAAAAAGGAGCAAGTTACTGGCTCTAGTAACTTCAAGCCCTCCATCGGGAAAAAGAGACCTAATTTTGATTGGCGTAACTTCAATAAGGATGGATGTAACTTTTGTAAGGACAAGAAGCCGGGATCGTTTAACAAACAAATTATCTCGGTCATTACCCCATCAAAAGAACTATGCAAGTATTGTGAGAAGCCCAGACACAAGGCTGATGAGTGCTGGAGAAGACTCAGTGCTTGTCTTCGTTGTGGGAGTCGAGATCATAGAATCTTGAATTATCCACTTCTTAACAAGCAAGCTCTGACGGAAAAGCTTCTGGTGGCTATCAAGAAGCAAGGAAGACTTCAAGACCTTATAGATGCGGAACCTACCGAAGATGGAGGCGTTGTAGAAGGTACTATTTCTATGTGCTCAAAGCCCGTCGCTGTTCTATTTGACACTGGTGTTGACAACCGTTTTTACCCTGCAAGTCACGTTATTTCTCTTATTCATCATTGTTGATGTCACGAATTACTCATTATTTTGGAGCCTTCTTTGGACAGATTTCGAGCCCATTTTATTGTTCTCAAACTTTTGAGCCTTAGAGATCATGATTTCATAGAGCTCTGGAGCTTATCTTATCAACTTTCGGCCTTCCAAGTTGACTTACGGCCCACTTAGGTTGACTTCCCTCATGCATTCAGCCCCTTTCGCTGCACAGTCTTGAAAAATGGTCCCTTTTCACCCCCTTCCGTTCCTCTATTCATTTAGTATACTTCACCAAAGTTCTTCGCTTTTTAAAGCCCTACAATTCCTTCTTCTATGCCATTATCCCGTTCTCCACCGTTTTCAAGTCTCATTATTTTTATTTGTTCTAGCCCCATTTTCTCTCTCTTATGATATCTTTTCATCATGCTCTATTCATGACAGTTGTTCATCCTTCCTTTATCTACAATTTCTTCTTCTATCACTTTTGCTAGTTCTGCACCGTTTGGAATATATGATCTGATTTCTAAAGTCATGTGAAGTCTGCCCAAACGGTCGTGCAAACGACCATTTCTTATTGCAAACGGTCCGATCGACCAACTGTTTAGTCCCGAGCGGTCAGTCGACCACGCCAAGCAAACTGCTAAGAGTCCAGCCGACGTTGGACTCTGCCCCGATTCTACACGACGGGCCTATCTTGCGGCAGCCATATCTCCTAAAATATAGCTCCGAATTGATCCTCGTTTATTCCTATCTCTTGCCCTTTGTATTATCTCGAGTTTGGTTCATAGAGCTCGAATTTTCATTAGCTATATCTCTTAGAATCTTGCTCGAAAGTTTTAAATTTAGGTGTCCTAGTACAACTCAAACTCGGTTTTTAGTGCGACGGGGCTACCTTCCAAGAGCCATATCTTCTAGAATACTCCTCCAAATTGAGTCATGTTTGTTCCTATCTATTGTCCTTAGTATTATCTCGAGTTTGATCCATATAACTCAATTTATCTTGGACTATATCTCGGGAATCGTGAGAGGAAGTTGGGGCTTTTTCTGAAAACTCTATATAAACTGCCCGGTTCGTAGTGGCGACGGGGGGCTCTTTCCGGACGTGGGACGAAGCCATGCTACATCTCCAACTCACAACTTCGACCCCATCTTGAAGAGGAAAGTATTAGCTTTCCATTCCATCTTTTTGGCTTAATTTCATGGTCTATTCTCTTAGTTCTCCTTTTCTCAAAATCACAAATCATAACAGTTTTCTGCATTTTCTGCTACACTCGCACTTTTTGCACGTTTTGCATCAACGATTTCTCCCTATTCTTTGCATCAAATTTCGTGATTTCAAATCTCATGCATGCACAACACATACACCTATCTTTTCCACCCTTCCACATGGGTTAAAAACCTCCGCCCGGTGAGTTTGCTCTCAATTTCTAACCCTATTTTATCATTGCGGGATTGATACTACACGCATGTTTCTAATGGGTTTTTCTCTTATGGTTTGATCTTTGTTTTGCAGGAGAGCATGATATGAACGTGAGGCCCTCTTCTTCTAGCCGGATGGAAGACGAGGAGGTGTAATCCACAAAGTTCCCCGCACCCCGTTGTCAAGCGCGGTCAAGTTTTCTTCTTTTTCCAAGTTACACTGCACCGTCCCTTCATCTCTTCATCTCTTGGAGTTGTTAACCCTTGGTGGCGATCACAGTATGTCTTTCCCATCTATTCATCACCCTTTTTCTTTGATTTACATGTTTATGCATGTTTTAGTTTAAAGGGGGCACTACTAGAAAAATAATAATATAAGGCAAAATTCTTCTGCCTTTTAAAGTGTCAAGATCTGCCATCTATTCTATTAGAAGGCGGAAAAAAGGCGAATTATATTCTACCTTCTATTCCACTGTCTTCTATGCAAATAGAAGGCGGAAAGTGAACTTTAGAAGGCAGAAATTTTAAAAGGCAGAAATGATAGTTATAGAAGCGATTTTTTTTCGCCATATAAACTCCTGATTAAAGGCACTTATATGCGCCCTCTATTGTTTTTTGGAAGATGATAATTTCTGCCTTCTTAGATCTATATAGAAGGCAAATATTTTTGCTTTCTATTCCTTTTAAGTGGCAAATTTTTTTGTCTTATAAGTTGTCAAAATAAATCAATAGAAGGAAATTTTTTTTGCCTTCTATACTAACTTCATAACTACCTCCATGGCTATCACCCACCATTGTCATGCTATGTTATACATTCAGTACATGAGCAGAATCAAATGAGAAGATAAACACCATGGCTTGCACATGAACGAAGTCCATCATTTCAAATGGGACTGCATTGTACACATGTCCATATTCACCATTAAACAGCTTACAATAGTCACATTGAAAATGCAAATTAAAAAAATAGGCAAAAGACATTGTTTATCACCTTACAAATTACAATACATACATCACATTGCTTATATACAAAGATTGTCAATCCTTGTAGACATTTACATTGGATTTTAAAAAATAAATTGCCAATGCAACATAGTCCAAATTGGCATACAAAGCTGGATGTTGGTCTCTGCCCCCATTGTCCTCCTCCTACGGCATCTCCAATCCTCCTACTCTTCCACTTCCTCATTCTTCAGATGGTCTACAATGTAAACAAAATGCAAAGCACCACCATAGCCAACACAATTATTTATCCACATACAGTGATCATCCTGAAACTTTTGAGATTGAAATGACCAGGAAAATAAAATAGAAGTGCTCAAGAAATTTTATGCAGGCTTTGTACCCACCATTTTCAGAAGACTCCTTCTGCATACTCGATTGTTGTATAACCTTGGGGGAGTGTAATTAGAACACTTGTCACAGAATTTTAGATGTATACCCTGCCAAAATAATGTAAAATTCAGAATAAACTATCCGCATGATTAGTTAGTATCCTTAAACTATCTGCAAAAATAGACTCAGATCAATACATCTCATGTCAGACGCCACTTAATATTTCCTTTTTATTTGCTTAGTTGAAATCTGGTTCAGATTATCGACTTTAGTTAGAAGAATAAGCAGAAGATACATTAAACATGCCATTCTCCTTTTAATGAAAAATGTCAATTCCCTTTAGGTGTATTATTTCATTGACTGAGATCTTCATTCTTCTGGCAGATTTCATTTTGGTGTAATGTCTGGATGGATGATTAATCATGTGAACAATTCACCTTTAACTTTTACTAATAAAAATGCCCTACAAAAATCATCTGAAATAAAAAATGAAAATCATTCTACATAATGAAAACCAATTCACAAGCACTTGAGACAATCAAAGAAGCAGAACACAAAGGACAATTTAGCGAAAAGCTTAATAAAGGGGAAAAATGCACGACAAAGTTCCAACATGGAAATCAACTTACATTAAGTGTGTGAATCCAAGAAAAAAATAACTAAAAAGAATGTCACAGTATATAGTATGCAAATCCACTATAAAAGAAAGAGCAAAGTGAAGTTCCAGTATCAAAATCAGTGATTAGATATGTGTATCCAGGGGAAAAGGAATTTTTAAAAGAAGTATGGAAATCGTCCTCTGTTTGACAAAGCACAATAATAAAAATTTGGAAATCCAAGAACACAAAGGGCAAAGCATGCTTCCAATGCTGTAAGGAATTCCCCCTGTCAAGCTGTTGTTTTTAACATCATTGCAATTAAAAAAAACATTGTCCATGTTAAAATTGGAAGTAGCAAAGAGCACAACATAATAAAATTATTTGAAGTCAGGGGACTCACAAAAACCACAATCCTGTCAACTGACACATATCAGGTGAAAGAGTCCTTCAAAATTGTTTCCCCTCAATCCCCTGAAAGAAAATCTTAGAGGCTTGTCAAATATTTTCACTCAAAAGAAACAACATAATATACAAAAATGACACCTTCTACAATTACAGGAGATGAAAACTTACAAATATTGCAGAACTTCATTCAAGTATATAAGCCTTGGTATTTCTCCACTCAGTTTATTCTGAAAATATGAAGTGGAAAATATTAAGGGACAGTGCCTTAAGTATTTTTCTACCCTATCATGTGGAAAATATTTTTTGAAGGCGATATGGAAAGTATTAAAAAGAACAACATAGATCAGAAATATTCTGAAAAATGCTAATTGTAGTTCTGAAAATTACCCCTTGAGTTGTGGAGACTTGAACTTTTGAAGAAAACTTTGCACTCACTTGGTCCAACTTGATAGTTTGACTAGACTCTTGAGATCTCAAATTAACAGACTCCTTGTTTTCGCGGAGAGTTTCCCATGACCTCTCTTCTCCTGTTGGTGGTAATTGGCCAGATCGGCCATGCCAATCACGATTGTCAGGTTCAGAGTATCAGCTTTGCGGTTGAGCCTGCAACTTAAAGGAGCATTTAAAGAGAGATGTAAAGATATTAGCATGCATATCAAGAAGCAATAAACCAAAATATTAGCATGAAGAAAGGAAATGTTTGGACTTTATGTTCAGTCATACAAATAGAAAACAAAATGACCGTCTGAAACATGAGAAATGTCCATAAAAAGGCTTTAATAGTCAAGATCCATTGAGACTACACATTCGAGTCAACTAGTGCTTCAAGGATGCACAAGTCTGGAGCCCTACCAGGAAATATAAGCTGTGCAATAGCTCACGTAATCTAATAATTAAATTTGGGCTTTTCTCTAACATTTATATGTCGAGTTATTTGACTCATTTGTTTGGAGCATTAATTTTGGTATTTATTTTTAAAAATATAGAATATCAATATTGATATTGATGTAGAAGAAATATGAAGGGTAGTAATTAAAGAGGAAAAGTGAAATTAAATGTAGAGAAAGGAGAGGAATTGATTGATACAGTGTCAAAATTAGGGAAAAACAAATCATTCAATTTTGGAAGTAGTCCATTTCATTCAAATGGAGAGAAAAATATAATCCCACATGAGCCCAAGATAAAAGATAGAAAACCCATAAAAACACAAAATGAACCAACGCCAATGACCATTACGGGCATGCTCAATAATCCATACATGAACGTATCACAGAAATCAAGACCCTATTCACAATAGGAAGAACGAACTGAAAGTATCAAGGGATGGAAACAGTTTTGCCGTGGAGCACCACTGAGCACGCTCGTCGAAAGCTGTTGAGGACAGTGGTGCAGATCCACCGTCGATGCTAAAGAAGCGACAGTAGCAATTGAGATTAAGTAGAGTGCCGTCAAGCACTGCCATTGCAGGGTGCCATCATCAGATTCTGTCGATGCCAAAGACAGTGCATCAACATTAGGGGGTTGGCTCACTCTCCTCAACTCAGTTTTATCGGTAGTGCCTCAACATTATTTGTCTATTTTTCTAATGCCCCAAAATGTAAGATTGAGCATCGACAGAATCAGAAGGTTAATCTGGAAGGTAATAACGATAACGCTCATGGTATCCCCTTGGTCAAATGGGAATCAGTGTGCAGGCTGGTCAAATTTGGAGACCTGGGAGTCAAAAATTTGCACATTATGAATTTAGCACTCATTGGCAAATGGCTTTGGGACTTATGCACAAACCAAAAGACTGATTGATGGATGGTGATTCAACAAAAACCTTACAAAGCTTCCCATAAATTTTGTACCTGGCTGGTCAGCCGTCGGCGATGGCAGTTCTCCCTCGATGCTACGCGTCCTCGACAGTGGCGACTCTGGTGCCGACGGCGAGAGAAGGTGGGAGGGGTGCAGCGACGATCGTGATGGCGAGAGAGAGAGAGAGAGGGGTCGGGGGCGATCGTGACGGCGAGAGCGAGAGTGACAGAGGGGTCAAGGGCGATCGTGACGATGAGAGGGGTTGAGGGTGATCGTGACGGCGTGCGAGAGCAAGAGAGAGAGAGAGAGGTCGGGGAGGTGAGGAGGCGGAGGGAAAACGGGAAGAGGGAATCCATTTCTAAAATTGTATAAAAGGCATATTTTTATTAGTGTCTTTTATTTAATATATTATATAAGACATAACTTAATATTCTGCCTTCTATAAAATTTATTTAACATATATAGAAGGTTGATTTTATTTTTGCCTTATAATTTAACAAATATAAGTCAAATTATTTCTGCCTTCTATTTTTGCCTTAGAGATATAAATCATACTAAGGGTTTCACTCACCCTACGTTTTCGGTTAACATTGCAGGTAGTTCCGACCATGAACCCCAAACACATGGAGATGGGCACGAGTGAAACGAGGGATCAAGTTCATCTTAGTTACCTAGGTTTATAAGTGTTGCTCTTGCTAGAATTAAATGTACTGGAAGGTTGTATTTTGCCTCTTAAGGCTTAAGAATGTTGTAAAACTTTACTTCAATGAAATAAAAGTCTCCTCTTTTCATTATCTCTCATTGTGGTTGGATCCTATTATGCATGCTATGATCGACACGAATGTTTATGACTCGTCGCGCCTCGATATTCCGCGTCGGGGCATGACAGTCTTTATGGTATTAGAGCCTAGGTTCAATGAACCTTAAGTTTCCCTTGATATAGGTTCTAGATGTTGATCTAAAATTTATGATAAAGTCTTGAACCTTCCCAGTAAGATTGGGAAGAGCCATGGGCTAAGCTTTAAAGAATGATTAATCAAGGAAATAAACAAAACACTTAAGTTCTGTAGTTGTGGTTGCAGGCTTAATTCTCGGCAATGGCTGCCGAGAGAGCTCAATGGCGTGAGATGCAACAGACGGTGCAAGATTTAACCCAAGCTCTACAGTAGGTGGCTAAAGGATGAGCTAACCGAGGAGCGGGAGACTTACATAGGGATTTTAAAAGTATGAACCCTCCCAAGTTCAGGGGATCAACGGACCCGGATGAGGCAGAACATTGGGTGAAGGAAATTGAGAGGATTTTTCGAGTCATGTAATGTGCTGATGAAGAGAAAGTCCTACTCGCTACCTTTCAGCTAGAAAGGGATGACCGTACTTGGTGGGTACCAAAAAGATGAAGGCGAGGAGATTTTTAAATGGCTTAAAGCCCCAATATATTACTCAACTCGCCCCGATGGATATCCAAGTATATGCTGATGCAGTGAGAATAGTCCAACTCCTGGAAGATGCAACGGAGATATCTGATGGCATCCGGGGAAGTGATACCAAGAAGGAGCAGGTTACTGGCTCTAGTAACTTCAAGCCCTCCTTCGGGAAAAAGAGACCCAATTTTGATTGGCGTAACTTCAATAAGGATGGATGTAACTTTCGTAAGGACAAGAAGCCGGGATCGTTTAACAAACAAATTATCTCGGTCATTACCCCATCAAAAGAACTATGCAAGTATTGTGAGAAGCCCGGACACAAGGCTGATGAGTGCTGGAGAAGACTTAGTGCTTGTCTTCGTTGTGGGAGTCGGGATCATAGAATCTTGAATTATCCACTTCTTAACAAGCAAGCTCTATCGGAAAAGCTTCCGGTGGCTATCAAGAAGCAAGGAAGACTTCAAGCCCTTATAGATGCGGAACCTACCGAAGATGGAGGAGTTGTAGAAGGTACTATTTCTATGTGCTCAAAGCCCGTCGTTGTTCTATTTGACACTGGTGCTGACAACCGTTTTTACCCTGCAAGTCGCGTTATTTCTCTTATTCATCATTTTTGATGTCCCGATATACCCATTATTTTGGAGCCTTCCTTGGACAGATTTCGAGCCCATTTCATTGTTCTCTAGCTTTTGAGCCTTAGAGATCATGATTTCATAGAGCTCTGGAGCTTATCTTATCAACTTTCGGCCTTCCAAGTCGACTTACGGCCCACTTAGGTCGACTTCCCTCATGCATTCAGCCCCTTTCGCTGCACAGTCTTAAAAAATAGTCCCTTTTCACCCCCTTCCGTTCCTCTATTCATTAAGTGTCCTTCACCAAAGTTTTTCGCTTTTTAAAGCCCTACAATTCCTTCTTCTACGCCATTATTCCGTTCTCCATCGTTTTCAAGTCTCAGTGTTTTTCTTTGTTATAGCCCCATTTTCTCTCTCTTATGATCATCTTTTCATCATGCTCTGTTCATGACAGTTGTTCATCCTTCCGTTATTTACAATTTATTCTTCTATCACTTTTGCTAGTTCTGCACCGTTTGGAATATACGATCTAATTCTAAAGTCACGTGAAGTCTGCCCAAATGGTCGTGCAAATGACCGTTTCTTATTGCAAACGGTCGGTCGACCAACTGTTTAGTCCCTAGTGGTCGGTCGACCATGCTAAGCAAACTGCTAAGAGTCCAGCCGACGTTGAACTCTGCCCCGATTCTACACGATGGGCCTATCTTGCGGCAGCCATATCTGCTAAAATATAGCTCCGAATTGATCCTCGTTTATTCCTATCTCTTGCCCTTTGTATTATCTCGAGTTTGGTTCATAGAGCTTGAATTTTCATTAGCTATATCTCTTAGAATCTTGCTCGAAAGTTTTAAATTTAGGTGTCCTGGTACAACTCAAACTCGGTTTTTAGTGCGACGGGGCTACCTTCCAAGAGCCATATCTTCTAGAATACTCCTCCAAATTGAGTCATGTTTGTTCCTATCTCTTGTCCTTAGTATTATCTCGAGTTTGATCCATATAACTCAATTTATCTTAGACTATATCTCCGGGAATCGTGAGAGGAAGTTGGGACGTTTTTCTGAAAACTCTATATAAACTGCCCGGTTCGTAGTGGCGACGGGGGGCTCTTTCCGGACGTGGGACGAAGCCATGCTGCATCTCCAACTCACAACTTCAACCCCATCTTGAAGAGGAAAGTATTAGCGTTCTATTCCATCTTTTTGGGCTTGATTTCATGGTCTATTCTGTTAGTTCTCCTTTTCTCAAAATCACAAATCATCACAGTTTTCTGCATTTTCTGCTACACGCACTTTTTGCACGTTTTGCATCAACGATTTCTCCCTATTCTTTGCATCAAATTTCGTGATTTCAAATCTCATGCATGCACAACACATACACCTATCTTTTCCACCCTTCCACATGGGTTAAAAACCTCCCCCGGTGAGTTTACACTCAATTTCTAACCCTATTTTATCATTGAGGGATTGATACTACACACGGATGTTTCTAATGGGTTTTTCTCTTATGGTTTGATCTTTGTTTTGCAGGAGAGCATGATATGAATGTGAGGCCCTCTTCTTCTAGCCGGATGGAAGACGAGGAGGTGTAATCCACAAAGTTCCCCGCACCCCGTTGTCAAGCGCGGTCAAGTTTTCTTCTTTTTCCAAGGTACACGGCACCGTCCCTTCATCTCTTGATCTCTTGGCGTTGTTAACCCTTGGTGGTGATCACGGTATGTCTTTCCCATCTATTCATCACCCTTTTTCTTTGATTTACATGTTTATGCATGTTTTAATTTAAAGGGGGGGTAGAACATAATAAATAATCTACAATTTTTTGGCGATCACGGTGGGACACCAATGCCCATCACGCTTGTTTTCCTGTTCTTTTGTAACTTGGGTGTGTGCATGTTCATGTTGGGGTAGTATTTTCTCCATTATCCCACTATTTTGGGTGTTTTAAGGCCTCTAGTGGCCTAGCGGTCTTCTGGTGGACCGCAAGGGGGAAATAAACGGTCATCTGGTGGACCGTTTACGGATTTTAGCTTTTCTGCGCGCATGCTCACGGGGCCCTGTTGTCGGGGCATAACATTTGATCTCGGTGTCCGATTGAGCTAATTTTTCTTCCATTGGATAGCACTTTGTATTGTCTTTACATCCATATACTATTTGCACTATTTGGGTCACATTTGCATAGTTTAATATTGTCTAACTTTTTGAGTTTTCTGCATAAGTTCTGCAGGCAGGCTCAGGGACAGGTTCACATGTATGACTTTGATTGATGATTTGACTATCTTACCAATGTCTGATTGTACTGATTTTTATTCTATTGGATAATCCTTTATATTATCTTTCCATCCATAGCTTATTTGCATCATTTGGGTCTCATTTTCTTTGTTAAAAATTGTCATCATTTTAGCATTTTCTGCATAAAATCTGCATGCAGTCTGTGCACAAGCTCACAGGGGCAACTTTGCTAAGTGATTTGATTGACCTCTCGGGGTTAGATTGCTCTGTTCTTGGGCCCATTGTATAGACCTTTGTATTAGCTCTCCATCCATATACTATTTGCATCATTTGAGTCACATTTGCATAGTCAAATCTTGTCATCATTTTAGTGTTTTGTGCATAAAATCTACATGTGGTCAGCGCATAGGCTCACGGGGGCAACTTTGTTTAGTGATTTGATTGACCTCCCGAGGTCAGATTGATATGTTCTTGGGCTCATTGTGTAGACCTTTGTATTGTCTTTTCATCCATATCTTATTTGCATTATTTGGGTCACGTTTGAATAGTCAAATCTTGTCTCCATTTTAGCATTTTGTGCATAAAATCTGCATGCAGGTTCAGGGGCAGACTCACATGTACGTTTTGCATTGATCATTTCTTGGCCTTCTGGGTTCCGATTGTGTTGTTTCCTCATCCTGCCTTGTTGTCCTTCGTGTTATCTTCATTTTCATATATTATTTGCACTCATATCATTGTGTTTGCATAGGTAAATCTTGCTTTCATTTTTCACTTTTATACTAGATTTTTTTGCATGCACTCCGGTGCACGTAAGGCCATGCATTGCATATCATAGTTGCATTCCTACCTTGGTAAGTGATCCTCTGACCTCTATATTCCTTGGGGTCGACTAGGTGATCTTATCTGGGACCTCCATAAGTCCCCGCGAGCCGTGGATTCTCACACGGACGCGGGGCCGGTTGTACGTTTCCACCCCTTAGGCTTGCATTTTGCATACGTGTGAGAGAATTAACCTTAGTTAACCCAAAGTTTAGACCTTATTCCCATAGGATTCCTATATTGAGGAAATTGTTATTAACTCAAATCATTAAAAGGTCTATTAAAACTTCTAAAATATTTTCCATCATATTAACTTATTTAACTTGGGTGAAAACTCTCACATTGCATTGTTTATGTTGTTTGGGCTTGTCCAAGCCCATTTGTGGTGTTTGTGTTGCATTCTTTCATCATCCACATGTTTTGTTGTTGTTAGGCCCATTTAGGTTAGCCCATTTGTGTGTCCATTGTCTAGTCCCTTGGTCCGTTCTCCATTCGTCTTTGTATTAGTGGGTCAGTCCCCCCTTTTATTCTCGAGCCCATTAAGTCATTGCTTCCCCACCTGTATTCTCCTTGATACCCTTGTATTAAGTCTCCATTTACCCTCATGGAGCATCATTCCAACCCCTTGTATCTTTCTTTTTCCCAACCTTCTTCCTATTCTTGCGTGGAATCCTCTTCCCACGCAGGCCCATCTTCCCGTGATCCCTCTGATCCATCCGAGGAACAGGCTAATCTCATGACCCACTTATCAAGTCTTGTTCACCAAATGGACCCGGCCCAGGCCCAACGTCTTATTGCATCTCATCTTCATGGGCCTCCTTCTCTTAATGGGCCTTCTTCTCTCATTAATGGGCCTCATCATCTTAACGGGCCCCATTCTCTAATGGGCCTTATTTTTCTAATGGGCCTCATTCTTTTTCTCCTTATGCCGTCGGCTCAATGGGTCCTTATGCACATGCTTATTCCAGGCCTACATATCCTTCCACTCTTGGAATGGGCCCTTCTTCTTCTCAGCCCAGATCCTCTTATCCGGCCCAATATCATCATTTTGGTCCATATTCACATCCTCTTGCTCAAGTTGACCCATATTCTTCTCGATCTCTCCCTACTGTTGACATGTTTGTTTTACTCCTCACTGGCTTAAAAGACGTCTTCTCTCCCCTTCTACTAAATCGATATATAAAATAAATGGGAACAGTAGAAGGAGAACAGAAGAGTGTAAATAACTGTGATTGCCACCAAGGTGCCTGATGTGATTGACACACAGTACCTTGGAAAGAGGGAGACACTCGCCTTATGAGCAGCGCTGGGAGGATGTACGGCTCAGGAGGAACTGCCTGTAAGGATGTGCGGCCACATGATAGGCCGTCTAAGGGAGCTGCAGAGGATGCGGGATAAGGAACTTCTGGCAGATGAACGGCTCTGACCCGACCGCAAGACGATGAAGAACGACCCAGGTGACACTGCACGCCTCCGCGAACGGCTGGTTATGAACCGCACAAGGCCACCATGCCAGAAGTTGTAAAAGGGTCCAACCTCCACCCTCTCCGGTCGGCCAGAGGGGATGGGCCTCGCGTTAGTGAATTGCTGACCTGCGAAACAGCGTGGAAACATAAAGAGAAAACCCAAATTAGAACTGAAAAGTGTAGTAGATGCTAAAACGGAAATAAATGATCATAACTAAGTGAAGTGGGGGATACCTGGGGAGTTTTAAACCCCTGGGGGCGTAAAAAACATGGGAGGGTTTGTGAATGATAGTGCAAGCAACGAAAACGTGGGAGAATGGATGTGTAGAAACAAACATGCAATGAGAAGAAAACGAGACTATCCAGAATGCAAGAGGACTCAAAACGGAAGTTACTCCCTGGACCGGAGGCCTATATGGACGTAGAAGGCCTCCCTCCCTGGTCATAGGTTGCTCAAGGATTCGGCAGGGCTTCGCCATCGACCAAAATCTCCCCTCCCTTTCAAAGGTAGCCTTTAGGGTCTATTTATAGAGCCTAGAAAGCCAGCCCCGAAATTAGGGTTTAGAAGCATTTTTAGGTCGAGACAATCAAAGGAAAATCATAAATAATCAAATTATCTCTTATCCAGTCGAAACTGCACTCAAAATGGTTCATTATCTGCGGAGAAAATGACGGGAGAAGTTAGGATAAAACCACTGATAGAGAGAGAAAATCTGTTGAACTTCAGGAGTCGAACGGATGAACGGTCTTACGATAGACCGTTCAATGGGATGTGCGGCCATGTCCTGGCCGTCCAACCCTGTCAGTGGAAATTCAAATAAATCATAAATATTATCCAACTATCCATCGAACTGACCGAAATCTTCACCGTTGGACTCTCATAAATGAACGGCTCAGATAAGACCGTTCAAAGGTAGAGCGGACAAAGACGAACCGTTCTAGCCTTGTCAGTGATAAATAGATTAATTGGATAATTATCTGAGAAAACCACCAAGCGCAGGACTCTGAGAGATGAGCGGCTACTGTCCGTCCGTCCATCATGTTGAACGGCTAGGGCAAGACCGCATAAATGCTTGTCGGTGGAAATTCAGAAAATTAACCAAAGTATTCCAAAATATATGGACGGTCCACAGGCAACCGCACATTGATTGGGCGGCCTGAGAGGAACCGTACATGTACATGGGCACTTGAAACTCATAGAAAATCTCAATCAACAAAAACCAAGGCCCATTAAGCCCAGAATTGAAATGAACAAAGCCAGGGAGGGAGACTACCCATAAAACTGGCCCAAAACGTGCCTGAAATAGCCCCAACGAGCGATGGACAACTCGAGGCATCAACAAATGGGAGTAAGAGGAACGACTCAACTTATCGGCAAAAAAACGGGTGCCAACAGATGCCCCTCCTTAACGTCCTCTTTGCAGGGGAGCGAGCGGAGGTGAAGCGAAAATGACATGGAACATGGAGATGAAGCGGAAATGCAGCGGAGTGGACTGGAAAGCGGGCGTTAAGGTAAAACAACACCCGTTTTTACCAACAAGCGACAGGAATCTTTCGAAAAACTCTGAACCAAATGCAAGGAATGATAAAACCAAAAGTGACACCAGTCTGGAGGAACTAAACTAAACGAAATGAAACAAATCGATAAGACCAACCTCATGGGGGACACAATCCCGCGGTCCAATGAGGAGGCCAAAAGCAGGCAGCAAAAGTAAAAGAAACAGGTCAAAGCTCCAGACGGGGACCTCTTAATCAACCAAACCAAGTGAATTAATCAAAGAGAACCTTCCAACTCAGAGTGAAATTAGTTCCTCTTACTCAAACACTGATGCATAGCTAACCATCGCTGTTGAGACATTTTTCAAGTAAACCATGGGGCATGTGTTGTGCCCCTGTGGTCATTTGAGTTATTTGATATTCATGATTTTGATAATGGCTAAACACTATAAGTCATTGTTGTTTTCCACTCTCATATGACTGACATACGTGATATTTTGCTCATAATAGATAAGCCAATAAATGGACAAGTAATGGAGTGGAGATGGCAAATGTGAAAGCTCAATGATTGCACCCTCACACGCGGATCGACCTGCGCGGTCAGGTCGTGGGGGTCAAGGGGGCAGCGCCCCTTGCGGGGGTTTCCGGGGGCGGAGCCCCCGGAACCAAATTTAGAAATGCTCAAATGATCTAATGCATAAACCAAACCCAAAAATGCATGGAATTGATAAGGACATGAGTATCTTGACTTATGGATATGTTTCTTTGGGCTAACACTTCATTTTTGCAGGTCTAGGTCTTTCCGGTCGACCAACACACCTTGGCCGGTCGGCCAGATTTTCCAAAGACGAAGAACTTCAAAATTTACAGGTTCCGGTCGACCAGTGGGCAATAGCCGGTCGACCAGTTCTTCCAGAAACGAGAAACTCCAATTTTTACAGGTTTCGGTCGACCGCCCCTAGGTGTCCGGTTGACCGGTTTTGCCAGAGATGAAAAATCAACCGACTGTAAAATTCCGGTCGACCGCCCCATGCCTTCCGGTCGACCGCCAGCCCCGAGGCCCCCTTTTGTTGACTTTTGTTTCAAGCTCAAGGAGAGGTCTTTCCTTGTATTTGTTTAACCCCAAAGTCACCCAATCCCCCATGGATTGTGGATCTGGTCTGGGAGATGTCCAAGGACCATTCAAAGTCTATAAAACCAACACATGAGGGGTTAGAAACCCTAAGGCTTCAATTGGAACAAGAGAGATCAAGGGAGGCTAGAGGAGGTGATTCGTGGGTACTATAGCACCTCCGTGAACAGTGCTTCGGGCCGGAGTTCTTCATCCATCCAAGGTGATTCAAGCTTGTTTTTGAAGTCATCAACCTCTAAGAGAAGTGCAGAAGCAAGCAAGGCTATCAAGGTGATCCAAAGAAGTTGATTTCACAAGGTTTTCAAGGGAGATCAAATCTGCATTCTTTATCTTCTTCATCAACTCAAGGTGATCCAAGGAAGATCATTTCACAAGGAAGAAGATACCATTGAAGAATCAGATTCAAGCTCCAGCAATCTCAAACAAGATCTTTTCTCTTTGAGCATATTCTATATCTTGTTTGAGTGTTTTCATATTTGTTCTCTTTCCATTTCATTCAATCATTTGAAACTAAGATCATCCCTACCGGTGGTTAGTAGGAAGGCAATCGAAGTTGTCCGATCTGCGGTGTTGACGTCCCTACCTGTGGTTAGTAGGAAGGCAATCAGAGGTCTTTCCGATTTGCGGTTCAGTGCGTGGCACTAGTGGAGCCTCACCGGATTTGGTGAGCGGTGGACGTAGGACTGGGGATTTAGTCCGAACCACCTTAAAATCTCATGTGTTGTGGTTTGCTTGTGCGATTGCTTTGTGTTAGATGCATGCTTAGGTTCAATATCTATATTACATAATCATCTTGCTAAGCAAATCATTTGTGTCCTTCATTAAGCTAGTTATATTCCGCTGCTATTATCATCATCTAGCTTTAAAGAGGGTTGCACTGCTAAAAGAGGGGCAGATCTATTCACCCCTCCCCTCTAGATCCGCTATCCACTACTCAACAGTATGAATGCTCAAAAGGATGCATATGATGCATGCTAGGCTAAAATAAAAGAAATCGTTAAAACAAATGCGAAGAAAGATTAAAATATAAAATACTCGAGAATAATATTGTAAAGCAGGGAAAATCAGAGTCAAGATACCATCCGCAAACACATCGTGCAGGATAGAACCATCCTCCGCAGGCTTTCCTGACCTAACGGCCTATTCGAATATTAAACACGTGAACCTGGATCATCATCATTTTTGTTAAAGGGGAACATCAGATCCTGGAACACGTAGATAACCAACTGGTTCTTGAGATAATATAGCATAGTACCATATAGTAATGCAATAAGGGTGATAGGGTTAGAAGGCCATACCTGACTTACCTGTGCAGGTGAAACGGCAAGTTTTTGGATTTCCATTTTCGAATTTTTATGGATCTTTATGAATAAGACAAATGAGTATAAACATAGCAAAAGATAACACAATGCTTAACTGAACGACAAACAACATGACATAACATGACGATCAACATAACATAACAAAGGCAAACGAGCACATATGCAAGGCATAAACAAACAGCACGCATGCACGAACACAGCATGACAAGACACCAATGCGGCGGGACAACACACGGTTGGGACAACACATGGAACATAGAGGGATGACTATCATCATATGCAAGTCGACTAACAACATGCAATAAGGGACAAAACAACAAGTGGGGGATGATACGGTGGGACATAGACACGAGACAAGGACACAGCGGGACAAAAGACATGAACAAATACACCCTTCAATCAAAACCCAAGATCAAAATGAAGCAGAACCGCCAGGTTCATAATCGTGAGGCAAAGCCCTCTCATAAAGATATGATCATTGCAAACAAAAGCTGATAAGGACATGAGCTTCAGAATAGAGCGAGAGAGTGGATCGAAGAAGAAAAGAACAGATCAGAGATGTGGACAGGAGGCAGAGCAAAAAGATATAGCAAGGAATGCCTGAGTACTTGCAACCTGCACACTTAGCAAACGGATTACGTATCTGTCCTTAAAACAAATGCAAATGCATGAAAAAGACACATTTTTCTTTAGATTTTCAATAGTATTTCATTTTTCTGGATTTTTTGAAGTATTTGATTTTTTTTAAAATTTTTTGACAATATTTGATTTTTTTTGGATTCTTTTGATTTTGACATAGCAATCCGCAGCACCAAAAGACGGGCTCAAACTACTGGCCAGGGATCGCCGTCGCTACCCCTATCATTAAAGGCTTCCTTTAAGTAGGGCATGCATGTGAGGGTGGCTTACCATAACCAACCGCTTCTAAAGAATGGTGCCCCTACTAAGGCCATACCCGGGATACAACCCAGCCTAAGAGGGAGAAGCAGAAGAAAAATTGGAGACAAGCTTCGTGCAAGATGGGAGATATCAAGGCTCGAATTCCTTCCAGGGCACTACCTCTCAAAGAGATAGCCTATTGCGCCGGGGCTTTGTGTCTTTGATTTTTAGACCCATATTTATCAGGCACGCATGCGACCGGGCTCATGACGTCCCGCGGGGAACTATACTGCCACACTTGTCATGCCTTTGATTCATAAATTTACATCGATTCATTTTCTCATTTTGGTAGCCCTTATTGGCCAGATAAAGCATGAAAGCTTACTTTTGAGGGTCATGACTACCCCTATTTGAGACCTCTCTCGTATCGGGGAATGCAGAGGTTAGTCATCTCATCCATCCATCTCTTGCCCCTGCACTTGGCCGAGCAGAGAAAAGAAAAGACCTTCGTGCATTCCCAAAGTATGGCCAAGGCAGCAACGGTGCGCCTCAGAGAGATCGGCTATGGCTTGCCGTGTAGTGTGTGAAAAATCCATACTCATAGGTCACCCTCAACAATCGAGGAAAGAAACTAGACTCCCAGCGCGGAGCTATCACCAGCCTAAGGATGCTGCATAAGGTAACTTTTTTATTTGACACAAAGTTAAGATCTAAAAAAAACTCCTAAAGCCACTCAATCATGTTGAGAAAACAACATTATAATCATGTGCCAAAACAATAGAAACAATGGGAATGAAAGCACGTTTCTTGCACAAAATAAAGATACCTTTGCAAATCCATGGCGTGGAAACCAGCATCCTGAAGCGATCTCAATCATCGAGCTTTGAAGAGGGCGAGTAGCTTTGTATTCCTTCCTTGTCAGAATAAAGGATGAAAGGAGAGGATAGCAAAGGATTAGATTCCTCGACACAGAGGAGTGGCAGACATCATACTGGACGAAGAAGGGATAAAAAGGAAGAGAGACGAGGGCTAGAACTCCCTCGTTAAGGCACGGAGGCCCTGATAACCAGGAACCAGATACAGAATAAACAAGGATTAACTGAGATCAAGGCGGGCTAAAGCCTCGAAAACAGTAAGAAAAAGGGTAAGAACCCTGAAAGGGTGAAGAGGAAAGAACAGAAAGACGACGAAAAGATTCATGCGAGGGTAAGGGAGAAAGAGAAAGATCATCCGACGTGGTTGGAGAAGAAGAGTAGCGATCACCTGCCAGAGGCGGGGAAGAAAATGTATGAACACCCGACAAGGTCGGAGAGAAGAAATGGAAACCACCCGACAAAGTCGGGGAAGGATCAGAAAAACCACCCGACAAGGTCGGGGAACGAGCACAAGGAATCCCCAACAGAGTCGGGGGAAAAGGGTGAGAAGTGAAATCCAGACGTATCCGGGGAGGAAAATTACAAGAGGATGCCCCTAGATAAGGAGAAGAGAAGGACATAGGCCGAGGCCTAGAATGGTGAGAATAGGAGAAGATGGTAGAAATAAGGTCAGGTGGCGAAAGGTACACCACCCACGAATAAGAACTGAGCAAGAGAAATGATGAATGGACAGAAGAATGAGAGGAGGAAGTGGACCCTCGAATGCACAACTGACGGCCCTTGAACTTATGCTGCCGCCTCTTCTTAGCCGAAATCTTCTTGAAACAACTCCGCCTGGCGCGGACTCAGACCTTTGGGCTTCTTAATCTGTAATACTTTCTCAAATAACGGGCCCATCTGGCAGACGGCCTGGCCCGGTCATGGATATGTAGCTTCATTGGGATGGTTGCCCCTAGCTGTGCACTGCTAACCATGGAAAGACATTCCAGAATAGTCAACTCCTTGGGATGAGCATCAGGAAGCAGTGGAGTTTTGTCATTCGGCACTAGAAGCATAAGATTCGACAACTCCACTCGACAATCGGGCATGAAGCACAACTCCCTTGCTAGAAGCGCAGGACGGAACTGAGGGAGGGTGATGCGCGGCGTTGACGTGGCCGATTCACCAATAAACCGAGGAAGATTACATAAGACGTGCAGAATGTCCTTGGAAAATATAGAAGACACGGCCAATTGCCCCTTGAGTGCTGAACTCATTAAACCTTTGGCGGCCGTGTGGGTTAGCACCATCCGGGCGGAAAACTCTTCTGGGCCAGTGAACTGAATAGCAATCAAGCGAGAGGTGATGACAATATTAACAGTGAATTCTCCGGCGAGCAAAGAGATTGCCACCGACTTCACTTTTGAAGAAACTGGCACCAGTGCATAGGAACTCTTCGTGGCAACCGTCTTTATAGCAAATGCAGGCTCCTTGTCCCTAGAATAGCTAGGGACCAGGACTCGGACCGTCATGCGGCAAATGAAATCTTGAAGGTTACGATGCACAGTCAAAACCTGGCTCGGCTCCTTTTCTCTCTGGGGACTAGACCCGACGGGCACCAAAGGTAGCGTGTACCTGCTCCGCGGAGCGGGAAGTGGTAGAGGGATGTTAGAAGGAGGAGTTTTGAAGGGTGCGGGTGGCGATGGTGCAAGTGATGGAGAAATACTGATGATGATGGGCATGGGTGGAGGTAAAGGCAAAAGTGGAGGCGTGGGTTTAGGCTCGGCCTGCTCGGGCTCAGAGGATGATGGCCAAAGGGGGAGTGGAAGAGGCGACGGCAGTGGTGGCGAAGGCGATAAAGGTGGCAAAGGGGGTGATGTGGTTGATGGAGATGGTGAAGGTGAAGAGGAAGGAGGTGAAGGTAGGGGTAGGGAAGAAGGAGGAGAGGAAGGTAGTGGCATAGTGGGGGAAGTGGCGGGTGGTGGCGCTCTTCGGCGTATCTTTACAACACGTCGAGAGGCATTGGGAATAGGTATGGTGGTGGAAACGGAGGGTGAAAGAGAGGTTGCCCGAGCGGAGGTTAGGGTAGGTAAAGGTGGTGGAGGAGATGGGATAGAAGAAGAAGTGGGTAACGGAGCAGGTATCTTATCAACTGAAGAAACACCAGGGTGCCCCTGGTCTTGAAGTGGAGACGGTTGCCTAGGCGGCACGGCTTGCTGCTGTTGTTGCTTGCTGCTGAGATCTGAAATAACTTCGCCTATGACAGCCCAATCAATCATCTTCTTGTCTTCCAAGTTGTGAATAAGTTCCCGGAACTCAGGGCAGTCCTCAATCAAATGCCCCTGTTGACGATGGAACTCACAGAACTGGAGAAAATTCCCAACCGCGGGTCGGCAAGGCATAACCGGAGGGAGTTGCAACGCATGGGTGGCCATCAAAGCCTTGAAAACATTTGTAAGAGATTCCGACAATGAAGAGTGAGAAGCCCACTTCGGGCAAGGTGGATGCCGAGGGGTATGAAAAGGTAATGGAGATGGTAGTGGAGGTTGCGTAGGTAAAGGGGATTGCGTAGGCGAAGGCGGAGGGCTAGAATGATGTGGCGGCGTGAAGGGAGTAGGAATGTAATGGACGGCATCTACCCGCTCTGGGTGTAGTGTTTCCTTGACCGGAAGTGGAGGGGTGTGGGGAGATAAAATAGCGGAGGGCTGACTCGTGAAGGGAGATGTAGTGGAGGGACATGTGGAGGCATATGTGGAGGTATGGGGGTGTGTGGGAGCGGAAGGCCGACTCATGGAGGGATATGTAGTGGAGGGTTGACCCATGGTGGATGGGGAAGAGAAGGGGTATGTGGAAGGTGAAGGTGGAGGAGACTCGTGGTCAAAGGAAACTAGGAGTTGTCGGCTAATGAAGCGGGCTCGACTGTAAAGTTGTTGCCAGGATGTAATATCATCCAGGGCTAAGATGCACCTGAGCTCGGGCGTTGCATTAGAAATAACCATCTTGATCTGCTTGCCCTCCGGAATATGCCCCGGGACTTGCGTGGCCAGGCGACGCCAACGGTCGGCAAACGTGGAGAATTCCTCGTCGGGCTTCATCTTCTCGTGGGCCAGATCAACCACAGAATATATGGGCCCCACCTGATCTTGATATTGCTGAATAAATCTTGCTTGGATGGCTTGAAAGTTCATAAGCTGCTCTTGCGGTAATGTGAAGAGCCAATCCTTGGCCGAGCCCTCTAAAGATAGGCCAAATAAATAGGCCATCAAGCATTGATCATGCTGGAACTGGGCCGACTCATAGAGGAAATCCTTCAAATCGACATAGGGGTCACCAATTCCACCATAGCGATGATAAGCCGGGATCTGTGAACGTGGTGGAAGCTGAAGACCATGGAATGCGAATAGGATATCCAAAGAAGTTTGTAGATTGATTCGGCGTTGCAATTCATCAAGCTGGCGTTGGGCCTGAGCGAACATATCCTTGGTAGGAAGAGTCCGAGAACAATATGAGCCAGCCTGAGCAAGAGATGATGAATTTAGACCAGGATAACGATGATGGGCCGGATAAGGGGATCCGGCCTGAGAAGAAGGAAAGCTTGTTCCGGGAATGGAGGAATGCATGGGCCTGGAAGAATCATGTATGTAGGAATGAGGATTGATTGGGCTAGCAGCAGCACGGGCGGGATAAGAAGGCCCGTTAAAAGAATAGGGTCCAATGGAGGATTAAGGAGATGGGCCCGCACGGGAAGAGGAATCCACACGGGGGTAAGAAGATGGAGAAGTACAGGAATAAGGTACAGGGGAGAAGTGCTCCGTGGGGAGAATGGAGACTTTGCACAGTGGATCTCAAATGAATACAAGGAGGGAAATGAACGCAGGACAAATGCAGCTAAATGGAGACACACGAAGATGAACTAGACCTAATGAGCCTAATCTGACAAAAAGATGCAAATGATGACACTGTGCAACATACAATGGAGGAGAGAGATGAAAAAAGAATCAACCAATTACACAAACAAATTCCAAATGATGCGCAAAGATTTTTATAAGTTCTCTTTTAGGACCTTAGTGGATTAATTAAAATGTGAATTCACTCAACCACAAGGTACCTAAACAGGGTGAGAATGGAGAACTGGCAGACTCTAAAGGACTCTCTCTCGCACGAATGCAGACCCTAGACTAGGGGGTGGTATGGTACAACCTGCCCGGTGTCCGTGTGGGAATCCACGGCTTACGGGGGCTTACGGAGGTCCTCGGCAAGGTCCCCTAGTCAGCTCCAAGGAATATGGAGACGAGAGGAAACCCTACCTCGGCAGGAATGCGACTAACTATGAATGAAATGCATGAATCCTATGCGCACCGGAGTGCATGCGAAGTCTAGCCTAGAGACTAGCAAGCAATGATCAAATCAAATATGTAAGAGGTTAAAACAAGTATACAACAATGATATAGGAGCAGGGGGAGATCAGTAATCGGCACCAAGTATCATGAAAAGCATATAATGTGGCAATGAAAGAGAAGCACGGGCGCACTGTAGCATAGCAAGGACGGTCTCTGCAAGGCCGCTCAGGGAGATAGATGGTCTGTAGACGACCGTATAAGGCAAGGAGTAACGACAAAATAACATGCAAACCAGAGAATGCTGGAAATGAACAGTGACAGAAACGAGCTGCATACCCGGATGAGCGGTCTATGGACAACTGCTTATTGACTAGAACGGACCTACATAAACCGTGTAACAGCAACCAAGACAACAATCAGAAGACAGAGGAGTACCTGTGCCAGCGAGATGGACGGCCAATAATTGACCGTGTAAGACTTGAACGGATGGCCTTGGACCGCTTATCGCAGCAGGCTTTGCAGAAGATATGGCGATGTTCACGGAGAAGAGCGGTGGACTTCCAGCCACCGAAGAGATGGACGGCTCATGGAGATCCGCACATGCTCCAGAGGACAGAGACCACACCCAGACCAACCTGAAATCACTTCGACAAGAGGACTAACACAGCAAAAGAAGAGGTAAGCAAATCACTAACACGATGGGCACTAGATGTCCCACCGTGATCGCCAAAAAATAGGATGTTGATATGTTTGTTTTACTCCTCATTGGCTTAAAAGACGTATTCTCTCCCCTTCTACTAAATCGATATATAAAATAAATGGGAACAGTAGAAGGAGAACATAAGAGTGTAAATAACTGTGATCGCCACCAAGGTGCCTGATGTGATTGACACACCGTACCTTGGAAAGAGGGAGACACTCGCCTTATGAGTAGCGCTGGGAGGATGTACGGCTTAGGAGGAACCGCTGTAAGGATGTGCGGCCACACGATAGGCCGTCTAAGGGCGCTGTAGAGGATGCGGGATAAGGAACTTCTGGCAGATGAACGGCTCTAACCCGACCGCAAGACGAAGAAGAACGACCCAGGTGACACCGCACGCCTCAGTGAACGGCTGGTTATGAACCGCACAAGGCCACCATACCAGAAGATGTAAAAGGGTCCAACCTCCACCCTCTCCGGCCGGCCAGAGGGGATGGGCCTCGAGTTAGTGAATTGCTGACCTGCGAAACAGCGTGGAAGCACAAAGAGAAAACCCAAATTAGAACTGAAAAGTGTAGTAGATGCTAAAACGGAAATAAATGATCATAACTAAGTGAAGTAGGGGATACCTGGGGAGTTTTAAACCCCTGGGGGCGTCAAAAACATGGGAGGGTGTGTGAATGATGGTGCAAGCAATGAAAATGTGGGAGAATGGATGTGTAGAAACAAACATGCAATGAGAAGAAAACGAGACTATCCAGAATGCAAGAGGACTCAAAACGGAAGTTACTCCCTGGACCGGAGGCCTATATGGGCGTAGAAGGCCTCCATCCCTGGTCGTAGGTCGCTCAAGGATTCGACAGGGCTTCAACGTCGACCAAAATCTCCCCTCCCTTTCAAAGGTAGCCTTTAGGGTCTATTTATAGAGCCTAGAAAGCCAGCCCCAAATTTAGGGTTTAGAATCATTTTCAGGTCGAGATAATCAAAAAAAAATTGTAGATAATCAAATTATCACTTATCCAGTCGAAACGGCACTCAAAATGGTTCATTATCCGCGGAGAAAATGACGGGAGAAGTTAGGGATAAAACCACGGATAGAGAGAGAAAATCTGTTGAAATTCAACTCTCGAACGGATGAACGGTCTTACGATAGACTGTTCAACGGGATGTACGGCCATGTCTCGAACGGATGAACGGTCTTACGATAGACCGTTCAACGCGATGTACGGCCATGTCCTGGCCGTCCACCCCTGTCGGTGGAAATTCAAATAAATCATAAATATTATCCAACTATCCATCGAACTGACCAGAATCTTCGTTGTTGGGCTCTCATAGATGAACGGCTCAGATGAGACCGTTCAAACGTAGAGCAGCCAAAGACAAACCGTTCTAGCCTTGTCGGTGATAAATAGATTAATTTGATAATTATCTGAGAAAACCACCAAACGCAGGACTCTGAGAGATGAGCGGCTACTATCCGTCCGTCCGTCGTGTTGAACGGCTAGGGCAGGATCGCATAAATGCTTGTCGGTGAAAATTCAGAAAATTAACCAAAATATTCCAAAATATATGGACGGTCCACAGGCAACTGCACATTGATTGGGCGGCCTGAGAGGAACCGTACATGTGCATGGGTGCTTGAAACTCATAGAAAAGCTCAATCAACAAAAACCAAGGCCCATTAAGCCCAGAATTGAAACGAACCTAACCAGGGAGGGAGACTACCCATAAAACTTGCCCAAAGCATGCCTGAAAATAGCCCCAACGAGCGATGGACAACTCGAGGCATCAACAAATGGGAGTAAGAGGAACGACTCAACTCATCGGCAAAAAATGGGTGTCAACACCTACCCAGGAGATGATTGCTCAAACCCAGCGTCAACTTGATGAACTCCAACGCTGAATTAATCCTAAGTCCTCCTTAAGTGTTCCATTTGCATTTCAAGGTCTTCGGCTCTCGCCATCTTTGCAAATTCTCACATATCACCATTATGGTGGAGTCGGTGACCCTTATGTGCATTTAAAAGAGTTTCTTTATGAGTCAGCCCAATTTCGACATGACCATGGTAGGTGAGCTAGGCCCGATTCAGAGGGGGGTGAATGAATCCCTCTTATAAAAATTTCAATCAATTAAAACTACTAATTACGCCCAGTTAAAACTTGTGGAAAGGCAAAGACGCGGAAGCAATATGGGCAGGTAATTAGCACGAGCTGGATGCTCTCTACGAAGGACGAGAAGATGATAGACAAATAAAATTTCAGAACTCTACAGAATAGACTGATAATAAGAACAGACTTCACGAAAATCACACAAGACCTATATCAAACGTGCGGTATGCAAATGGAACACTCGCTAGATTGGAAGAACAAATTAATCAGCCTAAACATACATCTAGCGAGAGCAGATGAGACAATCAAACCACAGTGCACATGGCAATTTTTAGGTAGTTCAGTCTGCAACCCGCAGACCTACGTCCACCCCACACTCCAACTAGAGTGTGGCTTCCACTGATACACAACTTAACGGCTGGGCCTCACAGCTTGCCTACATCCGCTGACGAACAGCTTGAACAGCTGGGCA
This sequence comes from Amorphophallus konjac, assembly GCA_022559845.1. NCBI lineage: Eukaryota > Viridiplantae > Streptophyta > Magnoliopsida > Alismatales > Araceae > Amorphophallus > Amorphophallus konjac. Next base: position 181,020,954 of record CM040122.1, read on the forward strand.
TTACATCTTCGCCAACCGCTGACTCACAGCTTGACCCGCTGGGCGTTACAGCTTAGTCGACCAGAGGATACCACACCTCTGCAACCGCTGGGGCTTACAGCTTAACAAGTCCAGAGGAATCCTCCTCTGCCCGCTGAGCATCACAGCTTGCTCTGCTGACAAACAGCTTGAAAGAAAAGTAAAATGAAAATAGACGACAAGAAGCAACAGCGACTGAAAGCTGTAAACAATGAAGTGCAGATGTGGCTCTCAAGGAGCTAACTGGCCTGGATTTGATCCACGGTCCAGTAGAGCAAATCTTCAATGAACTTCTTCTTCTCTTCAATCTCTCTTTTCCTTTCTCTTTTCTTTCTTCTTCTTCTTCGTTTCTTTTCTTCTCTGCTACTCTCTCTCTCTTTTTCTCTCTTGAACTCTCTCTTTTTCTGCTCTCCGATAATTCTTCTTGATCTTTTTCCGGGAGTGTCTCTCTGATTGACTTGCAGAAGGGTGGCTTATATACTTCCTCAGACTGAAGATGCGCGCTCATGCCCTAGGCGTGTGGAGATGACACTCCCGCCTGGAAGCTTCAGGAGACCCTTTCCACTTGTCAGAATCTGGATGAATAAGGATCCACGTGGCAACATCTATGATTGAGGATCATCATTGGATCACGTGCCCTTCTTAAGGAACACGAGCTGTTGACCTGTTGCATAGGTGACTTTTAGTTAAGTATAAAAGATGCACATACCTTACCATAGCACCATGTATGGACCTGGGATGCATTATGCTAAGCATGCATATACTTGTACAGAAACAAGTATAAACTTGGGCTGGCTAGCAGGGACAAACAGGCATCGACTCTAGTATGCATGCAACGCAACTAGCATTGACCTTAATGCAGTCAAACACACGATAGCACAGACATTGTATTTGATACGCAGGAATCTACACTGAGAATGAATGTCCAAACAGAGCAATGCACTGACTTTGATGAATCATGCACGGACTTGATATGAGTGCAGAGCTAAGAGATGCACAAACTACGTGTGTGCATAAGCAATGAATGCACTGACTTGGTGTGTGCAAAGTGCAGACACTTCACGGACGTGACATGCCAGAACCTATCTTGCACAGACCTATATGCTCGCAGCAACTAAAGTTGCACAGACCTGGTTAGTACAAGGTAAACTTGCACTGACTATGAGATTGCATGATATTCAATTTGCACCGAGTTTGATTTCGCACAAGCCAAATGTGCACCGGCTTTTCTCTTTGCATGTGACAGAAAACATGCACTAACTTTGATCATGCAAGAAAACATGCACTGAGTATGTATGCTTATGTAAAACCTGCACCGACTATGTATGTTCGCAGTGCAGCCCAAAAACATGCACTGAGTATGGCTTGGCTTAGATAAAGTATGCACCGAGTGTGTATGCCTTAGACACAAACAAGACACTAAGTGAAATGCAGACTTGCACCGACTTGGCATGAGCGAAAGGAAGAACATGCACCGACTGATGGCCAGCATGAACCACAATTATGATATGCACAGGCCTAGACAATTAACCCTGCTCTGACTTAAGGTTCATGCAGTAAACATATGCACGGACTTAGCTTGTTCAAGAAGAGAGTATGCACCATGAAGACATGCAGTCTAAGCAAAACTCGGTACTGACCTTGTATATCACAAGGCAATACACATCATGCAACAAGACACGGTTTGCACTAAGTATATGTATGCATGCAGTAGCAAGATTATGCATTGACCTATGCGGGATGAAAATGTGCACCGAGCGCATATGCAGAACAAGCACTAGATCACTCATGCATTCTTATGTGGTGACTCATTATGTTGCATCAAAATAATGTCGTGACTCATTATGCTGCTATCATCAAAACATCACACCATCATTAGAGCACAAGGGACATAATAATCTCCCCCTTTTTGATGATGACAACACAATGACAAAATGAGTCACACTGATGAGTCACACTGACTCGGAAAAACTATTCTCCCCCTTTGACATAATCAAAAAGGAGATGGTTTGCGAGAGAAAAGATAAGCAACAAGAGCATGAATACATAGACTAGTCTCTCCCATAAATTCAGCATACAGAGAATGAAGCAATGCCTATTGTAATAAAGTTCCCCCTTTTTGGCAAGAATATAATTTCCCCCCCTTTATCAACATGCATGCAGAGCTACTCTCCCCTTAAAACATATAATAACCAGAGCTCCCCCTGAGAACATGAGGAAAACAAAGATGCTCACACAAGATGTATCTACAGGAATTAACTCAGGTAACCACCACCATAAGAATTCTCAAGGAAGATTGGTTGTGGCACCTTACATTAGTGTGGACAGAATAATGCAGGTGGAAGGCCCACAGAACCAGAACCGGTTACATGAGTCATTCGTCAGGGTTACAGAAACAAGATGGAAGATTCTAACAGTGTGGAGAGTGAAACTGATGATGTAAATGAAGTAGATGTAGTCAAGGGCAGGGGTAAGTAATAGCAAACAAGGCACAGATTTCCAACAGGTGAGTAAGCATAATGATTAAGTTGTCATAGGTGAACCTGATCAAAAGAAATTGTGAGGCAGTTACCACAGTAATAGGTCCTCACAAGGAAAGACTGTCCTATCATAGGGGGTTATGAATTAATCTACATGACCCAGCTGGTTTAAATCTTATGTATACCAAATTTGACAAGAAAAGTCAATACTCATATCTGAATCTTTGTTTTAATAAACCTGAACTAGCGAATCATGCCGAACACAAGATCAACCACCTTCCATCTTACACAAATGAACTCAATGACCACTTTGAGAGTTACATAGTATAGTATCAAAATTAAACACACTTAGAGAAATGTGAGTGGACAGCTTTTGCAAGAAATTTTCTTTCAATAAGCACAATATTCCCTGAGCAATTTAAGTTGATCAACACCTTTTTACATGAGGCACAACATGTCTTAGGTGAAGTGACCCAGTTACTCAGTGTGATGACTGTCATTGCCTCTCAACTTTGAGAATAGAGTTAGCAATAGGAGTGTCTTTTTACATGAGGAGACACCTTGATCAGAGGCCGGACTCTCCAGTTACTCAACACAAACATGCCATTGCTCTGTCAGATTTTCAATACATTTTTACCAGATATAACTATGGAACTTCATGACATAGGTTTACTCTATTTCATTGATAGAGAACCCAGTTTCTCAGTTACCAAGTCATTACTCGGAATACAATTTTTCCTTTTAGTCAACATTTTTCAAGTTAATGTTTAAAAACAATGCTATCTCTATGTATCTCGACCAAAGAAGCCTTGATGACAAATTTTCAGGTTTCAGATTAGTGAATCTAGAGTTTTCATGACACAGGTGGTTAAAATTTATTAAAACTTAACATTCAGATATTTTCAAATCATTCAAGAGCAAATCTGGGAATACATTAAACTTATATCAGTCTGAATCAATGGTCATTCTTAAACCTGTATGATAGGAATTTCTTTTACCTTTTTCAGACTAATAACATGGTACACAACTTGAATTTCTTAGACCAGTTCAATCAAAGTAGCTGAACAACTTATTATCACTAGAGCAAAAATGGATCAGTCACACCAGCTAAAGAGAATGTGAGGGATGATGGTAAGCTGGCAGTCCAACAAATAGCAAGGGAAGAGTATCAAAGTTGTGCTGGATTAAATTCAGTAGTTGAGTCTAGAATGCAGAAAGATCAGCTTGTCTAGAGGAGAATAGCAGAAAATTCAGGTTATTCACTAGAAAGTAGTAGAGTGATTCAAATAACTAAACAAGAGGGATTCAGGAAGTGAGGAACAAATGAATCTGACAAATCTCCCCCTGTCTAGATGCAGTGAAGCTAATCATGAGCATCAATAACATCAAACTTAACCAGTCAAACTCCCCCTGACTAAGTGCATGATATACAGTGAAGTATAGCACATGGTCTTAAAATTTATGTTTAAGAGAAAATCATGCAGTTCAATCGGAGGGAAAGACTACCAAAAGCATCAGGTTCATTTCAAGTTTTCAGAGGATTTCAATTAAGCATGAATCAAATCAACATGAAATTCAAACCTTTCAAACTCACAAATTCAGAAGATGGAATTTAAACAGAGTGTTCAGAACTGACCTGAAGCATAGGATCCTGGGGTTTTCATTTTGAATGCCTTGGCTTATTAACCCCCTTTCATTCATTTCAAGGCACACCTGCAGCAAAATAATCATTTCGATCTTGCAGGAACCCAAGCCGCCTTGGGTCCTGTATTAGCCCTAACAGGTGTTCTAAACAATCTTTTAGTAACATTGTCATCAAAATCCATCAAATAATAATTAGTCATGAAATGTCCAATTCTACCACAATATCTACATAAGACAGTAGATTTTCTGGTCCTATGATGCATATCAACAGCAGCTTGAGACCTATGAGTGTGAGCATGAAGTTTCCTGCTGTTCACATAGACATTTTGTTTCTTATTGTCTGACAACCAACATTCCGCAGACTTGTGACCTGACTTGCCACAGTTAAAACATGAAAAATTCACAGGTCTTTTGGTAGAGAATTTAAAAAATTTCTCATTAACATGGCCTCCTTGGACATGCCAACAGTCCTTGACTGTATGGCCATACTTCCCACACTTGAAGCACCTTAGGTTCTTGCCTCTTGAGTCATTGTTTCCCCATGAAGACCCAAGCCAGCACTCAACAGCTTTATGACCACGTTTGTTACAGTTATAACAGATGATGTGTTGGTTTGAAGCACACGTGTTTCTTTTGGGGTCATGATGATGATTTGTAAAAGATTTATCATGCATCATATCATCATTTTTCATTACACTGCAGTCATCCATATAATGATCATGTCTACCACAGTAATGACATGACACCTGTGATTTCCTGGCGGCATGGTTACTAACAGACTGACTAGATGCATGCGAATGAGTACATGAGGCATGAGCAGTGTGCATTGACCCTTCAAATTCAACTGAGCTACCAGATTTTAGGGCATGAACAGGAACAGTCTTTACCTTCTTCGTTTGACCCTTCTTTTTCAATTTCTGATTATTCTTAACAATTTTTGTTTGTTTTTCATTTTTCTAGGCCTTAAACTGAAACACAGATGATGAAGGTGATTTCTGATTTTTATTTTGTTTTGGGGATTGATTTATGGTACCAGCTACATCAGAATTTTGCACGAAAGTGGTGTATAGCTAGTTTCTAATAGTTTTCTTAACATCATAACTGTAACTTATCCCCTTTCTTGAATTATCATCCTCACCTTTCATGACAGCTTTCATTTTTCCTTTATTTTTAGCAGACTCGGATGCTGAGTTTTCCAGATCATGAATTTTATTTTCTAAAGAAGCAATGTGAAGTTCATAACTTGCTATCTCCTGTTCACTGCAATTAACGCATTCGCTTAGAACTTTGTTTGCAGTTTTATACTTCTCAATTTCTTGTTCCAGATTGCTCAAAATTTTTGATTCTTCATCACAGACAATTTTTCACTTTTCTACGGTGAGAAGTTTTTCGGACATACCAGTGCTTAACCATTTTAATTTTTCAACTTCAGCTTTCAGTTCAATGTTTTCTTTGGTCAGCTTCTTAATTTCTTCACCACTGGATACAGACTCTAGTCTTTCAACTAATTCTTCTTCTCTTTCCTCCACTTTAATTTTCTCAGCAAGCAGATTTATGTGATCCTCTTTAGATGAAGCAATCAGTTTATTCAGCCATTCATTCTCACCATAAAGATCTTCATTGCATTCTTTTAGCAAAGAACAAGTGCTGCAAGTAGATTTTTCAATTGAGATGTGAGAATTATCCTTGTTAAAATCTTTTATTCTATCAGCAAGATTTTTATTGTTCTCATGTAATTCAATGTTCTCAACTCTCAATTTTTTCAGTTCGGAATTAATCTTTTCCAACTCTTCCAGTTTCATCAGATGTTCATCGTTTTTTATCTTCAGCTGATTTTCCAATTTTGAAACATCATTAGTAAATTTTTTGTTTTCATTTTTCAACAGACATATTTGTTTCATGTTGGAGTGAGCTTCAGACAGACAAGCATCATATGATTGATTTATTTTTAAGCAATTTTCACATGATGAACTCAAATCATTTTTATCAATTTTCTTTTTCATCTTCTTATGCTGTTTTCTTAAATGGTCATGAGACTCAAGCAACTCATGGTATGCAGCAATCCAATCATCCAGGGTATAGTTCTCGAATATATTTACCTGATTATCGTCATGTTCTTCATCTTGATTGCTGCTATGTTCACTTCCTTGAGCCATCATGCATCGGTTATCATTTTTGCAGCTGCCATCCTTCAGTTTGTTCAACATTTCTCTGGCAGACCTGCAAGATGAGACACATGAGATTAGTGCTCTGTCAATTGATGCTTTTATCAAGTTCAATGCTCTAGAATTGATGGAGTTTCTCAATTTATCCTTCTCGGTCCATTTGGATTTATCTCTCGATAATTTGTGTGACCGTGAGTCATTACCTTCCAAAGATCAGGATCGGTTGTCCTTACATATCGATGCAACTTTTCCAGCCATAGATCAAAATCATCACCTCTGAAGATCGGTAGATGAGCCATCGAGAAATGACTTGATCAATTGAAGGAGATGAGAAAAGCACCGGAATCAACAAAACCAGACCCACTATGAAATGCACCACAGAAGTAGCCGGATCCTCTGTAGATCGTTGGATCTGAATGCATAGAGACCCGCTCTGATACCAACTGATAGGTGAGCTAGGCCCGGATTCAGAGGGGGGTGAATGAATCCCACTTATAAAAATTTCAATCAATTAAAACTACTAATTACGCCCAGTTAAAACTTGTGGAAAGGCAAAGACGCGGAAGCCAAATGGGCAAGTAATTAGCACGAGCTGGATGCTCTCTACGAAGGACGAGAAGATGACACACAAACAAAATTTCAGAACTCTGCAGAATAGACTGATAATAAGAGCAGACTTCACGAAACTCACACAAGACCTATATCAAACGTGCGGTATGCAAATGGAACACTCACTAGATTGGAAGAACAAATTAATCGGCCTAAACATACATCTAGCGAGAGCAGATGAGACAATCAAACCACAGTGCACAAGGCAATTTTAAGGTGGTTCAGTCTACAACCCACAGACCTACGTCCACCCCACACTCCAACTAGAGTGTGACTTCCGCTGATACACAGCTTAAGGGCTGGGCCTCACAGCTTGCCTACATCCGCTGACGAACAGCTTGAATAGCTAGGCATTACAGCTTCGCCAACCGTTGACTCACAGCTTGACTCGCTGGGCGTTACAGCTTAGCCGACCAGAGGATACCACACCTCTACAACTACTGAAGCTTATAGCTTAACCCGTCCAGAGGAATCTTCCTCTGCCCGCTGAGCATCACAGCTTGCTCTGCTGACAAACAGCTTGAAAGAAAAGTAAAATGAAAACAGATGACAAGAAGCAACAGCGACTAAAAGCTGTAAACAATGAAGTGCAGATGTGGCTCTCAAGGAGCTGATTGGCCTGGATTTGATCCACGATCCAGTAGAGCAAATCTTCAGTGAACTTCTTCTTCTCTTCAATCTCTCTCTTTCTTTCTCTTTTTCTTTCTACTTCTTCTTCATTTCTTTTCTTCTCTGCTACTCTCTCTCTCTTTTTCTCTCTTGAACTCTCTCTTCTTCTGCTCTCCTATAATTCTTCTTGATCTTTTTCCCGGAGTGTCTCTCTGATTGACTTGCAGAAGGGTGGCTTATATAGTTCCTCAGACTGAAGATGCGCGCTCATGCCCTAGGCGTGTGGAGATAACACTCCCGCCTGGAAGCTTCAGCAGACCCTTTCCACTAGTCGGAATCTGGATGAATAAGGATCCACGTGGCAGCATCTATGAATGAGGATCATCATTGGATCTTTTATCATTGCGGGATTGATACTACACATGCATGTTTCTAATGGGTTTTTCTCTTATGATTTGATCTTTGTTTTGCAGGAGAGCATGATATGAATGTGAGGCCCTCTTCTTCTAGAAGGATGGAAGACGAGGAGGTGTAATCCACAAAGTTCCCCGCACCCCGTTGTCAAGCGCGATCTAGTTTTCTTCTTTTTCCAAGGTACACGTCGCCGTCCCTTCATTTTTTTTTTAAAACTAAGTCATCAAGTGTAGATAAGGGAGAGTGCACCCCCATTCCAGAGGAAGGAGATGTTCCCACTCCATCAAATCAAACACTAGATGCTGAATTTTATTGATATATCAAGTAGTGATCATGTACAAAAGAGGCGAAGCCTTAGAATACAAAGAGATGAGGAGCGGGGCAGCAAAGTGTAAAAAATCTAATGTGCAAGCTAAACAAGCTTCCTTCTGAAATTTGGAATGCCTTGAGCATCTGCAATAGCATAGCTTTTAGATATAATCGGCAGCTCCTTAAATGATTTGAATTCCATATTGCTTCTCTTGAGCACTGCGTAATTTGCCGTCCCTTCATCTCTTCATCTCTTGGCGTTGTTAACCGTTGTTGGCGATCACGGTGTGTCTTTCTCATCTATTCATCACCCTTTTTCTTTGATTTACATGTTTATGCATGTTTTGGTTTAAAGGGGGGGTAGAACATAATAAATAATCTACAACTTGAACTACACATTCATTTATATCTAAGAGCTTTGCTGATATTTTACCTATGATGCCTGTCCTGTTAGAATCCAAACGTGTTATTACTACTCTTATTGGAGCGGGATCGGAGATTAAATATTTGTACCCAGCTAGCGAAGTTCTAGTCAGTGGTCGTAACCTACCTGCTGACTTAGTATGCATGGAGATGGATAGATATGATATTATTTTGGGAGCTGACTGATTATCTACACACTGTGCTAGTGTTAACTGCAAGTTGGGTATGGTAACCTTTAGTGGGTACCCCAACCTCTTATTTTTTGGCGTCAGGCATTCTCGACACTTATCCCTTATTTCGACCCTTAAAGCCGATAAATTATTGAAGAAGGGTGCTGCGGCTTTCTTAGTATCTATTACTATGGCCGAGCATAAGGAACCCAATCTGGAAGATATTCCTATAGTTTGGGATTATTCTGATGTATTTCCAGACGAGTTACCTGGTATTCCTCCGAAGAGAGAAGTAGTCTTCTCTATTGATTTGATTCCGGGAGCTGCACCGGTATCTAAAGCTCCGTATCAGATGTCCGCTGTCAAAATGAAGGAGTTCAAAGAACAACTGATCGAGTTAATGGAGAGAGGATTTATCCCACCAAGTACTTCACCTTGGGGAGCCCCGGTCCTATTTGTGAAAAAGAAGGATGGGTTAATGAGATTGTGTGTTGACTATCGGTAATTGAACCAACTCACAATCAAGAACAAATATCCATTGCCGAGGATTGATGAACTATTAGACCAGATTTCTAGAGCCCGATATTTTTCAAAAATTGATCTAAGATCTCGTTATCATCAATTGAAGATCAAGGAAGGCGATATTCACAAAACGGCATTCAGGGGTAGATATTGACACTATGAATTCACTGTTATGCCTTTTGGCCTAACCAATGTGCCTATAGCATTTATGCAACTGATGAATAGTGTATTCAGGCCATCCCTTGATCAATTTATGGTGTTATTTATTGACGATATTTTGATCTACTCCAAGTCCAAGATGGAGCTTGAAGAACATCTCAAGAAAGCCCTCTAATTATTAAGAGATCACAAACTTTATGCTAAGCTTAGTAAGTGTGATTTCTGGCTAGAAGAAGTTTCTTTTCTAGGTCACATAATCTCTTGGAAGGGTATTGCGGTCGATCCTTCAAAGGTCGAGGCCATAAAGAACTAGGAGAGACCTACTAGCGTGACAGAAATTCGAAGCTTCTTGGGATTGGTAGGATATTATAGAAGATTTATTAAGGATTTTCCCAAGATCGCCGTGTCTTTGACAAGATTGACGAGAAAAGAGATTCCTTATATTTGGTCCGAGGAATGTAAGAAAAGCTTCCAGACTTTGAAAGATTGTCTGACTACTGTCCCTATACTCGCATTACCTACTGAAGGAGAGGGATTTGAAGTCTATACTGATGCATCTGGAATTGGCTTGGGCTGTGTATTGATGCAACATGGTAAGGTGATCGCTTATTCCTCAAGGTAATTGAAAAAGCATGAGGAGAATTATCCCGTGCATGACTTAGAGCTAGCTGTTGTAGTCTTTGCATAGAAGATTTAGCGGCATTATCTCTATGGTGAGACATTTATTGTATACTCCGACCACAAGAGTCTCAAGTACTTATTCTCTCAAAAAGAGATTAATATGAGACAAAGACGGTGGCTGGAATATTTGAAAGATTTCGATTTCTCTATACAATACCACCCGGGAAAAGCTAATGTCGTAGCTGATGCTCTTAGCCGAAAGCCGATGGCATTATTATCAAGCCTAATGATTAAAGAATGGCATTTGTTAGAGTAAATGGCAAGCTTAGACCTCAATATGGAGGAGAAAGAAGAAGGAGTCTTAATTGCAAATATTAGACTCCAACCCCAGTTACTCTCAGAAATTAAAGAGTTACAAGATGATGATCCGTTGATTGCTGAAATTAAAGAGAAATTAGATCAATGACCTGATTTCCTTTTGGCGAATGATGGAATGTTGCTTTTCCGAGGAAGAACCTGTGTGCCTGATTATTCTACCATCAAAAATAAAATCATGGAGGAGGCACATCAATCGAGGTACACTATTCATCCTGGTGCTATAAAAATGTACCAAGATCTCAAAAGAACCTTTTGGTGGCCTAATATGAAAAGGGAGGTAGACAAGTTCGTACATCGATATTTGGTTTGCCAACAAGTTAAAGTCGAACATCTTAAACTGGTTGGTAAGTTAAAACCTCTCGAAATACCGGAATGAAAATGGGATAGTATTGGCATGGACTTCATTGTTGGATTGCCGAAGACCCGAAGGAGATTTGATACTATATGGGTGATTGTGGACTGACTAACTAAGTCTGCTAACTTCTTGCCAATCAAGAGCAAATGGATCGTGGATGTTCTAGCTGCCCTATATATCAAGGAGGTTGTACGGCTGCATGGCATTCCAACTTCTATCATTTTAGATAGAGATCCGAGATTCACCTCTCAGTTTTGGAAAGGTTTGCAATCATCATTGGGTACTAGGCTTAATTTTATCACGGCTTTCCACCCTCAGACAGATGGACAAACCGAGAGGATGAATCAGATTATCAAAGATATGTTGAGAGCTTGTATGATAGATTTTGGCGGAAGTTGGCATGAGCACTTACCCTTCACTGAATTTACATATAACAATAGCTATCAGTCTAGCATACAAATGGCACCTTTTGAAACACTGTATGGCAGGAGTTGTAGATCACCCCTATGCCAGAACAAAGTTGGAGAGAAAGGATTATTGGGTCCTGATATTATTCAAAATGTAACTCATAATATCCAGTTGATCCGTGAAAGGCTGAAAATTGCACAATCACGGCAAAAGAGTTATGATGATAATCGAAGAAGAGACCTTGAATTTCAAGTGGGGGAGCATGTCTTCTTAAAAATCTCAGTCCACACGAGGAATTAAAAGGTTTGGTATCAAATGAAAATTGAGTCCAAGATTTATTGGCCCTTTTGAGATTCTGGAAAGAATCGGGGAAGTGACATACAAGCTGGCTTTGCCTCCACCATTGACCAGTGTCCATAATGCATTTCATATATCCATGCTAAGGAAGTATGTGTATGATCCTCCGCATGTGATTCAATTCGATGACTTGAAGCTACAAAGAATTTGTCTTATGAAGAAAGACCGATCAAGATATTAGATCGAAAATTACACCAGCTGAGAAATAGGGCTATACCGGTGGCAAAAGTCCAATGGAGCAAGCGTGGATTCGAGGAAGCTACCTGGGAATTGGAGGAGTTAATCAATAAGAAATATCCCAATTTAATCTCAAGTTAGAATTTTAACCCCTCTATTTGAATTTTAGTTTTTGTAATTGCATGATGTGAATTTAGAGGACCAAATTCTTTTAAGTGAGGGAGGATGTAGAAACCTAAAAATAAATAAATATTTAAATTGAGTCAGGTAATTATAATATTCATGAAATGATGAAATTCTATTGTTATTATATAAAATAAATTAGGTAATTAAGTTTTTCTTGAAATAAATTAAAATTAAATATTTTAAATTTTAGAAAAATTATAGGGGACCGAATTAAATCCCCTAGAATGGATTATGATTAACTATTGGGCCATTGGATAACCCATAATGGGCTGGATTATGGGTTAATGGGTTGAAAAGGGTTAAATAGGGCTAAAATTCTTAGCACATGTTAAACACCCCTTTATATGACTAAATTAGTTCCAATTCTAGAAGATTGTTACAAAATTCAAACCCTACATCATAGCCCACCATGGATTAGGCATTTTTCCCACGTTTTTTCACCCAATTAAGTCGACGTTAAGAAGAAAAATTGAAATTCTCATCTTAGAACATTAAATTCGGAGCGGAGAAGTTTAATTTTTGGGGAAAGGAATCTTGACGATTTTGGCCAAGTTTTTCTATAAATAGGCCCCTCTAAGCCCCTCTAATCACTCTTTAGGATTTTGTTATGTTGAGGAAGAGACTGGAGGCGAATTGGGGGTGTGGTTTGAAGGAGAAAGGGAGCTCTTGAGCATTCCGTCCCATTTTTCCTACCTCTTCAATTCGATTTAAAGTAGGTTTCTCTCAGGCTAATAGGATGTTTAGTTGCTAATTTTTCACTCTCTTTTCTCTCAAATTTAAAAATAGGAACAGGGAACCCACTTGGACGTGTTTGGTAACCTCTCCCCTAATTTTTAGGACGAAGTTTCACTGTTTGAAAAGTTCCCTTAAAATAAAAACAAGGGTCGACCATTTTTTTTAAAAGAAGATCTCGAGACCCTCCCCGTGCTCCCTCCCTCTCTTTCTCTCTCTCCCGATGCACCCACTCCACCCTCCCGGCGGAGATCAGTCACGTCCCCACGGAGGTTAAGGGCACCTGTGGCTACGTCGACCCCGAGTACTTCTCGGTGGGGCATGTCTACAAGTCTACCGACTTCTACAGCTTCGGCGTGGTGCCCTTATAGCCGATCACTGGCCTCAAGGTTGTTGTCCCCACCTCCCTCCGATGGTCTGAAGTCCATCGTCCAGACATTGCACGACGTCATGGCGGCCGTCGCGGTCATCAAGCTCAGTACCCTATCAAAATTATACGACATAAACTTGTCGATCTGGAGGAAAAAAGGAAAAGTTAAAAAAAGAGAAAAAAAACCTTGTACATAATAGTTCATCGAGAAATAGATTGATGCTTTGTAACAATCAAAACTGCGGATTGTATGATTTATAAGTTGTACTCCAGCTTACACTTTAGCATCAAGGCTACCAAGCAGATCGACTACTAAATCAACCACAAACAGTGATAAGGACATCACCTCCCGTGCCCACACTCACGGCTCGGCTCCTCGCCCCGGAAGCATCCGACATGGTCTAGTCATTTATTTTGAGTCATATGTTGTATTTTCATATTTTATTTGAGTCATATCATTGTAATTTTCTTTTATTTGAGTCCAGTACCTAGGTTAATGAGTCATCTACCTAAGTTAAGTGTCATAGGGTTGATTAGATTAGTTAATGGGCTCAATTCATTGGGCTAGGCCCAGGGGCGCCCCCTACCCCCTTGGTTATTTGTCATTGTAGCAAGAGTCAGGGACTTTTTGTAAAATGTTGGTTGCCTATATATAAAATCACATTCCCCCCCATTTGTAGTCAATTAAATTGTCATATATGGAGTTCCAAAATTCAAGTTTCTTGTGGAGAGAATCCATTAGTGGGGTTTGAAGCCCTAGGGTGAGAAGCCCTTCCATTCCCTCTCTCTCTCTCTCTCTCAGGGGGCCGCCCCCCTCTCTCTCTCTCCCCCCTCCCTAAATTTCGAATTTCCCCTCTCTCTCCTCTCTTCTCCACCTAGGCTCCACCTCATCCACACACCACTAGCCACCCTAACCACCTCATCACTTCCCTAGGTGCATTCATTACCCCTCCACCAACTCCCACCAAATCTCCTCCCTCCCTAGGAGAATCTTGGCCTTCCTAACACAATCTACCCTTGTCCCCACACAATCTTGCAACACCCAAGGTGAATTTGAATTGTTTCCCTCCACTCTCTCCACCCCTTCCACTTCCCTTCACCATTAGTCACCTCCCTCCCCTATCTCTTGTGCCATTGGAGCTACTCCCAGCTAGCCAGTTCGCAGCTCAGGATCTGCAGAGGATGAGCAGCTTACAGAGGTGACCCCGACTTCATCCCGGCATCCTGGAGGCCCAAGGGGTACCGTCGGAAGCGTCTTCTTATCCTCTTCGCAACGGCGGTTGTCTCGTCCCATTCTGAGCTCGTGGATGCCCGGAGGAGCCGTTCTCCCCAAACTACGTTTCTTCTCCCTGACTGTCAACCTGAAGCCGGTTGCAGAGGCTCCCATGGCCAACTTCTAGAAGCTCTGAAGGCGGGCCTTGGCTGAGAGTTTCTACACCGAGTCTACTTCCAGTATCAATAAGCGGAACCCCGTTCGGCATCCGGAGCTGTGATTTCTCATTTTTCTCCCCCAGGTGCGCTGTTCTGTCCACTCTGGGACTGAACAGACATTCGATCACTGTTCGGGCTGTCTCTATCTACTCCGACCTCCTCCGGCAACCTCGTGGGTCTCTGTTCGAAGAGGACTTGACAACAAATCCAGAGACTCTGCCAAGCCTGAATCGGAGCTGAGGAGCATCTGTGGTAGCCTTGTCTTCTAGCTATAGGGGTGCAGAAGCTACCAGAACCAACAAGCAGAGGCACTGTTCACGACCCTGCCCCAACCATCGCCGTCATTCTAAAATTCCCTCAAAAATTGGACGTCTTCCTGAGTCAACTATGAAGATTTTGCCACTAGTTTCGTCACCAACAGAGCTCGGGGGAGTCCGCAGCAGTGCCAACATCGACTGTCTGTCCTATGTTCCAGAGAGTGGACAGAACAGTCATCATCCTTTCATTTAGTTCCTAGCTTCACTCTCCCCTCCCCTCCCGGCCGGCTTACAGCCCCTCCATGTTGGAGGTAGTGTTTGAATGTAATTTTGATTTCCCTTCCCCAAGTTCAACCCCCTTGCATGGGGCGTAGTGATGTAAAATCTTGAACATGTCGAAGCTACACCGACGCAACGTGTGTGGAACCCACGCTTCCCCGCTGGCCCACGTCTCCGAGCGGGACCAGTTTCTTCAAGCCGGTCGAGTAAGTGCTCTATCCCTTGCTCATATTTGGTGCCTTGTTCTTTCAATATTAGCTCATAGCTCCGCTGGCCCGTGAGAGTGAGTGCCCGGTCCGCAAGCTCCATTGCTTCGAGTGGCCGCCGTGGAAGAGAGTGTGACCCGTGCCCTCGGCACCCGGGTCGGCCCCATTGAGTTGGACCTCCAAACCCTTGGGAAAAAAACCTTGGCCTTGCTGGCCCTCTACCAGCAAGGGCCCAGCCCTCACAACCTCCACTCGGCATCGCCGAGTTACCCCGGGATTTGGGTGAGTGTCGGGTGAGTGGCCGCCAATTTCGGTCCGTTTCTATTGTGAATTGTGCTTGCTTGTTAAAGTCCAAGGTGCTTCGGTCTTGTGATTATCACCCCAAGGTGGTGTCACATTAATTGGTATCAGAGCAAGTCATTGACTTGTCTCTACAAATCAAGTCCTAGGGTACGCTTGCATTGGAGTCATCATCAGTCTGACCCTTGCATTGTCCACCCACCATTGTCATCATTGAGTCTAGGGTCAAATGGCCCCTCTCCCAATCATATCCCATGCATACCTACCTAATGGAGAGCCCACGGAAATTGATTTCATTGACTTAGAGTCTGATAATTGTGTATCCCCCGATATCGTTGCCTCTCTTTCTAGGACCGGACAAATTATGCACAATGGAGACCAAGTCTTTATTGAATTCCATGGATGGTTTGGAAAGACAAAGTGTTTTGATGGGGCTTGGTGTCAAGTAGGAACATTGGCGGGTCCATGTATAATCCTAGGAAAGAAATGGTTAGATGAAAGTAATGCCGACATCGACCCGACACGTCGGACATGCCTAGTGCATCCGCCACACCTTCCGAAAGCCTTTAAATTCAACGACCTTGTACTCTCCCATCCGCCGGAGTCCCACCCTTGTTCACCACCCCGGGTGCACCACACACTAGCTATCATCACCCCACCCTCAAAGAACCTTCCCACCCCATTAGCATTAGAAGAAGTAGCTCACCCACTTTGCCACATGGAGACAAATGCCCCACCGGATCCTTTCCCCTCCATGGAGGGCACCCATGTCCAAATTGAAGGGGAAGCCTCGCACAAGGATCTTCACCCTATACCACCCTCTTTAGATAAGGCCGAATTCATCTTAGAAGAACCCCTTGTTAGGTGGCTAAGGGAGTGCTCGATTGGAGATATCATGGCCCATACATATCTACCCATGGAGCGAGACCTCCCTCTAGTGTCCATCCACACCACTCACACAACGATCCAATCCTACTATGAGGTAGAGGGTTTAGATGACCTCCTCAGAGGCCTAGAATGGCAGCTAGAGTTGACTTGCTGGTTGACCCTAGGGACGGCCCACCCAACAAACCTTAGTCTCATCCACCCCTGTGATGGGTCTATCACCTCGGTCTGCACCATTGGTTGCTACACTAGCGACCTCCTTTTCCTTCTCCCTGTGGTAGAAGAGCCCATCTCGGTCCACTCCCCTACCATTGAGATCCCAAGTGCTTTGATTGGCCAACCCACTAACGACCATGGCCCAATTATCTTGGAGGAGGATGACCCATATTTTTTGGGCTTTGAGGATGTGGAGTTCCTCTCTCTAGGTAGACCTTTCCACGATCCCTTTGACCCCTTCCTATACCCATGTGGACCAACCATCTTACCCACCACCCACCCTTTCCTACCCTCACCCATCATATTGGGCCAAACCCACCTCATCCATGACCCAGGTTACACCAAAGGAACCGTGACCTTAGGCAACACCCACCTAGAGATCGAGGAAATGTCCCACCCCATATCCACCTTCCTAGATCCCTTCGACCCTCGCACATGGAAGCTCAAAAGTCATCCCACATTTATGCACACGGAAGTCACCTTTGGGATAAACATGCATGTGTCTAGGCTTACCACACCACTTGTCATGAACACTATGTTGGGTCCATTCATTCACATCACCCACATGTCAAGAAGGAAACAAGAGTGGTCCATATTCGGGTGCAATGGTCCTCCTTCATTCATCATGGGTCGTAGGCATGATAGGAGTATTCATGGATGTCCGGGTCCCTCGGCATTTGTCACCCCCATACATGATCGGATCACCTATGGATGCTCCGGTCCTCCCCATTCCATCAAAGTCTTCTTGGTGTCAAAGCATGATTGGTCTACTTTTGGTTGTCGAGGTCCACCCATCACCCCTAGAATGTCCGCATTAACAAAATTGCATGAAAACCTTCACAAGCACATCAACAAGGCAAATGAGATTTATAAAAGGCAGGCTGACTCCCCTCGGCGTCACCAAGAATTTCACGTTGGTGACTTTGTAATGGTGAGGACGGAGAGGCTCTCCCCGAGAGCCATCTCCAAATTGAGGCCTCGTGGGGCTTGGTCCCTTCCAGGTTCTGAGGTGCATTAGCACTAATGCCTATGAGTTATATCTTCCCGAGGAGTACGGAGTGAGCCCCACATTCAACGTGGCCAACCTAGTGACATAAGAGGGTACCACGGTGGTACCCAGTGAGGATATTGAGCCCACACCCCTCATTAAGAGAGCACCCACCCGTGAGAAGAGTCCACTAGCCAGGAGAGCCCAGCGTGAGCGAATTGAGCAAATATGGGATGAACAGGTCACTGCCACCAGGAGCAAGGTGTATGAGCACTATCTCGTCGGATAAATGGATCGGTCTCCTTTGGAAGACCTGTGGGCGGTATCATTTCTACACCCTCCGAGGAGGGAAGGACTCTTACTCGACGGAGTTGAGTTCTCCGCACCCCGGGAGTATGATGGAAACATCACCTCCCGTGCCCACACTCACGGCTCATCTCCTCGCCCCAGAAGCATCCGACATGGTCTAGTCATTTATTTTGAGTCATATGTTGTATTTTCATATTTTATTTGAGTCATATCATTATAATTTTCCTTTTATTTGAGTCCAGTACCTAGGTTAATGAGTCATCTACCTAAGTTAAGTGTCATAGGGTTGATTAGATTAGTTAATGGGCCCAAATCATTGGGCTAGGCCCAGGGGCGCACCCTACCCCCTTGGTTATTTGTCATTGTAGCAAGAGTCAGAGACTTTTTGTAAAATGTGGGTTGCCTATATATAGGACCCCATTCCCCCCCATTTGAAGTCAATGAAATTGCCATATATTGAGTTCCAAAATTCAAGTTTCTTGTGAAGAGAATCCATTAGTGGGGTGTGAAGCCCTAGCGTGAGAAGCCCTTCCATTCCCTCTCTCTTCTCTCTCTCTCTCTAAGAGGGCCCCCCCCCTCTCTCTCTCTTCCCCCCCTCCCCAAATTTTGAATTTCCCCTCTCTCTCCTATCTCCTCCACCTAGGCTCCACCTCATCCACACACCACTAGCCACCTCAACCACCTCATCACTTCCCTAGGTGGATTCATTACCCCTCCACCAACTCCCACCAAATCTCCTCCCTCCCTAGGAGAATCTTGGCCTTCCCAACACAATCCACCCTAGTCCCCACACAATCTTGCAGCTACCAAGAGGAATTTGAATTGTTTCCCTTCACTCTCTCCACCCCTTCCACTTCCCTTCACCATTAGTCACCTCCCTCCCTTATCTCTTGTGCCATTGGAGCTACTCCCAGCTAGCCAGTTCGTAGCTCAGGATCTGCAGAGGACCAGCAGCTTGCAGAGGCAACCCCAACTTCATCCCGGCATCCCTGGAGGCCTAAGTGGTACCGTCGGAAGTGTCTCCCTATCCTCTTTGCAACGGCGGTGGTCTCGTCCCATTCTGAGCTCGTGGCTGCCCGGAGGAGCCGTTCTCCCCAAACTGCGCTTCTTCTCCCTGACTGTCAACCTGAAGCCGGTTGCAGAGGCTCCCACGGACAACTTCCTGAAGCTATGAAGGCGGGCCTTGGCTGAGAGTTTCTACACCGACTCTACTTCCAGTATCAAGAAGTGGAACCCTGTTCGGCATCCGGAGCTGTGATTTCTCATTTTTCTCCCCCAGGTGCGATGTTCTGTCCACTCTGGGACTGAACAGACATCCGATCACTGTTCGGGATGTCTCTATCTACTCCGACCTCCTTCGGCACCCCCGTGGGTCTCCGTTCGAAGAGGACTCGACAAAAAATCCAGTAAATCTAAACAAGCCTGAATCGGAGCTGAGGAGCGTCCATGGTAGCCTCGTCTTCCAGCTGTAGGGGTGCAGAAGCTACCAAAACCTGCAAGCAGAGGCACTGTTCACGACCCTGCCCTGACCATCGCCGTCATTATGAAATTCCCCAAAAAATTGGACGTCTTCCTGAGTCAACTACGAAGATTTTGTCACTGGTTTCATCACAAACGGAGCTCGGGGGAGTCCGCAATAGTGCCGACACCGACTGTCTATCCTCTGTTCTAGAGAGTGGACAGAACAATCATCATCCTTTCATATAGTTCCTAGGTTCACTCTCCCCTCCCCGCCCGGTCGGCTTACAGCCCCTCCCTGTTGGAGGTAGTGTTTGAATGTAATTTTGATTTCCCTTCCCCAAGTTCAACCCCCTTGCATGGGGCGTAGTGATGTAAAATCTTGAACAGGTCGAAGCTACACCGGCGGGGCGTGTGGGGAACCCACGCTTCCCCGCTCTCCCACGTCTCCGAGCGGGACTGGTTTCTTCAAGCCGGTTGAGTAGGTGCTCTATCCCTTGCTCATATTTGGTGCCTTGTTCTTTCAATATTAGCTCATAGTTCCACTGGCCCGTGAGAGTGAGTGCCCCGTCCGCAAGCTCCATTGCTTCGAGTGGCCGCCGTGGAAGAGAGTGTGACCCGTGCCCTCGGCACCCGGGTCGGCCCCATTGAGTTGGACCTCCAAACCCTTGGGAAAAAAACCTTGGCCTTGTTGGCCCTCTACCAGCAAGGGCCCAGCCCTCACAACCTCCACTCGGCATCGCTGAATTACCCCGGGATTTGGGTGAGTGTCGGGTGAGTGGCCACCAATTTCGATCCGTTTCTATTGTGAATTGTGCTTGCTTGTTAAAGTCCAAGGTGCTTCGGTCTTGTGACTATCACCCCAAGGTGGTGTCACATCAAACAGGCATTGCAGTGAACAGAGTTATTGGTGCTCTCTCCTCAAGCTACATTCACAGACAGTTTTTAGCACTGGAAAGAATTCTAGTGTAACCAACCTTAGAGCTCTATCCTGGTGATCTCATTCTCCCTGGGTGGAACATGATACTTCTCCAAAAAGCAAGCATCATAGTAAGTAGGTTCCTCTTCCCCCAGAGAAGCCTTCAAGCTGTCCAAAGACAGGAATGCCAATGAGTCAACACCGATATCCCTCCTCACCCCTTCCACATCCATCCTATTGGAAATGAGCTCCTCTGTGCTGGGCGTGTCCACTCCATAGTAGCACGAACCCACAATTGGCGGGCTGGCAATCCTCATATGCACCTCCTTAGCTCTAGCGTCCCTAATAAGGCGTATGATTTTGGAGCTCGGGGTTCCCCTGACAATGGAGTCATCCACCACCACCACCCGCTTCCCCTCGAGGATGCCACGCACAGGCGCGAGCTTTAGCCGAACTCGGAGGTCCCTGATCTTCTGGGAGTGCTGGATGAAGGTGCGGCCGACGTAGTGAGAGAGGATCAGGCCCTACTGGAAGGGGACCCCCGACCTCTCCGCATATCCGAGTGTGGCGAAGAAACCCGAGTCGGGGACGGGAGACTCGGTAGCAAGGGTGGCCCCGAAGTTATAGCGCTCACGGTGGAAGGGGCGGCTGAAGACCAGCGAGTTGGGGAGAGCGAAGTAGATGTGCTCGAAGACACAGGTCCGGCGGTCCCCGCGGGGGTTCAGGCAGAGGGAGGAGACGCTGCGGTCGACGTCCACAATGACAACCTCGCCGGGATCCTCCTCTAGCTCGTACTCGGCATCAATGAGGTCGAGGGCGCAGGTCTCGGAGGACTCGTACTCGGCACATAGGAACGTGGGTTACTTCCTTATATTGATTGTATTTTTTTCTAATAAACAAGTTTATCTAAAATTTAAAAATTATGACGTTTTTACAAAACAGGGAGTGACTTATTTTTTTTAATTTTAAAAATCAAGTTAAAAATTGACATGCCATAATTTTTAAGATATAAAGAGTTTTTTTAAGTGTTCACAAACACCCTATAAACCTTTAATAATTCATGTCATCTTATGCATTTTTAAGTACTCTTTCCATTGGTACCATTTTCTCCAATTCTTATTGAGTATTGAGCATGCTAGAAGCATTCTATTAAAGGGCATCACCGTGCTCACCGAAAGGGGGTTAGTTTCTGAAGGCGATCATACCATGGACCGTCTTCTGGAGGCGGTCACCTGACAGACCATCTTCTTGTATTTGTTTTCAAAAAATAATATGTTTTCATGAACGCGTCAAGCACATGGACGTCTTCTTTTATACGCGTCCTCTCACGAGGATGCCTTCATTAGATATTTTTCAAAAAACAAAAATATATATGTTAGACGCGTCAGCACCTATGGACGCCTTCTTTTATACGCGTCCCCTACGGTGGACACCTTCATTCGATATTTCAAAAAAATCTACATATATTTATTTTTATGATAGCGGTCCTCTCAAGACCGTCTTATGAAAATGGCAGCCTCCTGCTGACTGTTTTCTCAGTGAGCCCCGGCTTGTGCGAGGGTCAGGTTAATCACCGTACGCTGTTATTTTCAGAAGCCCCTGTGGGTAACATAGGCTATGGGGATGTTCATACCACTAGACATGAGTTTATAATCGAGATTTTTAAGCGTCGGAAGATCCGTCTCAGATCATGGTGTCTTTCTAGACCGTATTCTGGATGCGCAATCTCTGCCACGATCGTGACGTTTTCAGGTTCTAACTAAATCATTAAATTGTCCAGTATATTAGATATATTACATCTTAAGTTCTAAGTCATGTTATGTTTCATATCATTTAAATCCACACACAATTAAGTTAAGTATATGGAAGATAATAATTCTATTCCACGAGCTTATTTCCATCCTAGTTCTGTTACCTTCATGATATCCTTGATCTCTATGACTATATTATCTTTCAAATGGAGTAGATATTATCTGTTAAAACTGCATGGGTTTAGTCACATAATCTCGATCGATACAAGTTTAACGATTTCCGTGTTACCGTTGTTACCATATTTTCGACAAGTCGCGTAGTTCGCTAGATTTTCAAAGAAGAACGGTGTCTAAGGAGAGGTCCACAGGCAAACGCTTTAAGTGGATAAGTGGTTACTTAATTAGGCCCTCGTGAATATGAGGAGAGCCTCCCACTGTCCCACCTCTTACTTGGCCATGATTCTTCGATTTTCTAGCTAAGCACCCGACTGTGAAAAAACTAGATCTAAACTTATTTTACAAGAATTTTCACGAGAATTGATCGAGCCTTGACTGGTAATTCAATTCCTTTATTGACTTAATGTCATTAAACATGATGTCTTAAATCCTTTTGAACCTCTCTTACAACTACTTGTAATTTTGTACTACTTGTTCCTTGAATGATAAATTTTGCTAGATCTGTACTTTAATTCATGAGCTTTACCTTGAATTTCTTTAGCCATCATTATTACTTTAATATGGATGTCTAGATATTTACATTCTTGGGTCATTGATCCAAAACCTCGATGCCTACCATTAATAGGGCCAGGTGTGGTCCTGGGGGGAGCGCCTGAAAGTACTCATGTCCATGGGAGCTATTATTGACCCGGTGTGGCATCACACCAAAGTACTATCTAGCTAAATTAATCTACGTCATTCCACTCACTCATAAATACTTACACTTGCTTGAATCGCGTGAAACACTTGGAATACTTGACTTGTACACTATTGCATGATATGGCCAATTAGATGTTAACATTTCTACTTGTTCATTCTATACTTGCTCTCCTTGTTATTACCTTGACTTACTTGATCACCATTTGCTTGCATCTTATATCATCCTATTCATATACTATGATTTATTACATTTCCTCGGTATTAGCAAATTTATATTATCAACCTATTAATCACATAAAGATGCCCGGCGATAGAGATATAAATCCTACTGAGCATTCTGCTCACCCTACGTTTTCGGTTAACATTGCAGGTAGTTCCGACGATGAACCCCAAACACATGGGGATGGGCAAGAGTGAAACAAGGGATCAAGTTCATCTTAGTTATCTAGATTTATGAGTGTTGCTCTTGCTAGAATTAAATGTACTTGAAGGTTGTATTTTGCCTCTTAAGGCTTAAGAATGTTGTAAAACTTCACTTCAATGAAATAAAAGTCTCCTCTTTTCATTATCTCTCGTTGTGGTTGGATCCTATTATACAAGCTCTGATCGACATGAATGTTTATGACTCATCGCGCCTCGATATTCCACGTCGGGGCATGACAACAACAGTGGCCAAATATAAAGAGAGAAGTAGCAGAATTTGTGGCCCATTCACTACAAAAAAAATGGGAAATATCGACGTACTTTTTCGACGGCAATATATCCGTAGGAAAGACGTCGGAACTATTATAACTTTCCAATGGAAAATATTCTGTCGCAAATCCGTTGGTAAATACATACTGATTTTCGACCTATTATTTTGGGCAAAAATCTGTCTCTAAAAAGAGACAACTTGGAGACAACTTAAATTTCATCGAAATTATGTTGGTAATTACTCACTGATTTTCGACAATAAAGTTTTCGTCACTAATATTTACATATATTTATTTAATAATTATCATAAATGAACAGAAATATGTGTGTAAATTTTGACTTATTTCCGACTGAATAAGATTCCGTCGAAAACTCCTGGAATAGCTTATGTTTAACCGTAATACGTATATGTAATAAATAACAAAAATAAATATAAATATATCAATAGTTTAGTTGGATAATATTTGAATTTGAATCCGTATTAATTAGCGGATAATATTCTAAATCGTATTTATTATTTCGGATATGGATAATATTAGAATTTGAATCGGACCGGATACGGATATTATAATATTCGTTTCACAAAATATCCGTTCGTAATAATATATATCATATAATATATATTTATGTAAATAATATATTATAAAATATAAAATATAAAATATAAAAAATATGATAAGATGGAAGATTGTTACACTTCCCGAAATTATAATAACTACCCCATTTTAACTATTTGACTTCTATAATTAAAATCAGCCATAGTGATACCCTTCGTCTTTAAAAACCTCAACTCATGGGTCATGAGTAGTTGGCATAAGTTAGGAGAGACCCTTCGTCTTCCACCGACTTTAATTCTTTAGTAAACAAATACGAATACTTTACCTGCAATAAGAGTGCAGGACAACAGGACTGCAGGAGGGAGAGACGTGTTCTAGGAGCCACCATTTTTTCTGTTTGTTAATGTCCCCCCTCCTCTCTCTCTCTCTCTCATTTGTCACCACTACAACTATTTTTCACGTTTAGACACCCATTTGTTACCCTTAGAAGCTATTTGTCACCTTTATGACCCATTTGTTACCCTTAGAAGTATTTGTCACCCCTACGACATATTTGTCGCCCTTACGACGTATTTCTTACCCTTAGAAGCCATTTATTTTTCCCCTATCCCTTGCTTTTCCCCCCTCGCCGCAGACCATCGCCACCTTGTCCCCATGTGCCCACGGGTGCCCTGCGCACCCTCCCTCTCCTCCGCGAACCAGCACCACCGTGAGTGTCGGCCAGCCCACCGTCGCGCTCCCCCTTTGTAGCCACTCCGACAGAGCATCGCTGCCCCTCCGGTGCCGTGCCGTTGCAGCCGGCCACTATTCCAGCCGGACCAGCCCACCAGCTGTCGTCCAGCACCGCTGCAGCCACCATCCTCGGCCGCCCATTACCATTCCGCCACCGCCACCCGCGCAGGTCCTCTATAACATCATATCCAATGTGTCACTGCCATGGTTTAATCCCTCATGTCATGATTCCTAATTTCATCTCTCAGTTCACATGTTGGATGCATTTTTATTTTATTTAATATAATTTTTCAAGATGTACAAAAGTGGAAAATTGTCAATTTTTAAGGGAGATGCTATCGAACTTTTTTAGAATACTCGCTCCATTAAAACCACAATTTTGAAATAAGCTCTTTTCTGAAGGAGGTATCATGATCTCTCTCTTCTGGAGAATCAGCAGCGACCGGCCTGTATATGTAAACCTTCCTCGTCTGTCATGGTCTAAAAGCAGGACCAATGGCTTGGCGAGATACCAAAGCTATTGTTCGTGCTCTTAGATTAGGACAGATGAAGAAGGTTTACACATACAGGCTAGTTGATGCTGATTCTCCAGAAGAGAGAGATCATGATACCGGCTTCAGAAAAGAGCTTCTTTCAAAATTATGATTTGAATGGAGCGAGTATTCTAAAAAATATGTCTCAGAGGATTATAGTGTCGAAACTTTTCAATCAGATGAGGGTGACATTGCAGAGTTGGTTGCTTCTAATCTTCATCTGATCGAATCTGTCGAGCCACTTCGGTTGTGTATAGAGGACGAAGTGGAAGAAGTCGATCCAATTGAGCTAAATGAAGCAATTGTTGGGCAGGAGGAGTCGTTTGAGAGAGAGGATTCTTCTGCAACTGGTGATGGTGGAAGATGATCCAATGGATATCTGTTGATTTGTAATTATAATTATAAAAAATGACACATTTGAATTAATGTAATTATAATTTCTTTTATTCATTGAGTTATATATTGTGTGGATTTTATCGGGGGATGTGTGTTTTATGTTGAGTTGTGTAGGTTATGTGTATAATTGTAGTTTTAAAGGGCGATAAATGGATAACAAAAGTAAAAGATATGTTTTGAAGCGAAACAAAGGTGATGGCTGGCGAGCGATAAAGGTGACAAATAAATATTGTGAGTGACAAATAACCGTTAACAGTGACAAATAACTCTGTAACGGTGACAAATATCTCAAGGTAGTGAAACTTGAACAAACTCAAGTTCGTTTGAAGGGTTTAACCATGTATGAGTTTCCTAACTCTACCAATACTGATGTGAAACTTTCCTAGTCATCAAACGACACTCATTAAATGAAGTGAAATGTTTATATTATTTTTCTATCATTTTTCACAATTACGTGGTTTTATATTATTGTTATAGTGTTACATTTATAAATTATCAATTATATTTTTTTGTCAAATTTATAATTAATTTATTATTATACTAGTACATTTATTAATTATCATTTTTATGGTCTTTGTCATTTTCACAATTATTTTACTATTATTATGCTGTTACATTTATTAATTATCATTTTTATGTTTTTTCTCATTTTCAGTTATTTCATTTTTCTTTTACCGTTACATTTATTAATTATCATTTTTAATTTTTTAAATTTTTGTCATTTTCACAGTTACTTAACTATTATTATGATGTTACATATATTAATTATCATTTTTAATTTTTTTGGTTTTTGTCATTTTCACAGTTACTTAACTATTATTATGATGTTACATTTATTAAATATCATTTTATATGGTTTTTATCTTTATCATAATTATTTTATTATTATTATTTTATTATATTTATAAATTTTTAATTTTTATGATTTTTTGGTATTTTTATTTATTTTATTATAATTACTTTATTATAATTATTAATTATCACTGTTAGACAGAAAGAAGAACAAGTTTTGAAGTTTTGGAGCTAGTAAGTCAGATAAGCCAAAATCAAGCGCGACAGCTAACACCGCATAGTGGTGACAAATAGTCATCAGTGGTGAGAAATAGGTTTCAGGACAGACAAATATCTCTAAGGGTGATAAATAGATAATAGAAGTAAAAGATATGTTTTGAAGCGAAACATAGGCGACTGCGGGTTAGCGATAAGGGTGACAAATAGATGTTGTGAGTGACAAATAGCCGTTAGCAGTGACAAATAACTCTGTAACGGTGACAAATATCTCATGGCAGTGAAACTTGAAGAAACTCAAGTTCGTTTGAAGGGTTTAACTGTGTATGGGTTTCCTAACTCTACCAATACGGATCTGAAGCTTTCCTAGTCATCAGACGATACTGATTAAATGAAGCGAAATGTTTATATTATTTTTCTATCATTTTTCATAATTATGTGATTTTATATTATTGTTATAGTATTACATTTATTAATTATCAATTTTATGTTTTTTATCAATTTTATAATTAATTTATTATTATACTGGTACATTTATTAATTATCAGTTTTATGGTCTTTATCATTTTCATAATTATTTTACTATATGTTGTTACATTTATTAATTATCCTTTTTATGTTTTTTCTCATTTTCAGTTATTTCATTATTATTTTACCGTTACATTTATTAATTATCGTCGTCAATTTTTTTGGGTTTTATCATTTTCTCAATTATTCAACTATTATTATGATGTTACATTTATTAATTATAATTTTATATGGTTTTTATCTTTTTCATAATTATTTTATTATTATTATTCTATTATATTTATAAATTTTTAATTTATATGCTTTTTATATTTTTATTTATTTTATTATAATTATAATATTATATTTATTAATTATCACTGTTAGACAGAAAGAAGAACACGTTTTGAAGTTTTGGAGCCAGTAAGTGATATAAGCCAAAATCAAGCGCGACAGCTAACACCGCATAGTGGTGACAAATAGTCATCAGTGGTGAGAAATAGATTTCACGGCTGACAAATGTCTCCTAAGGGTGATAAATGGATAACAGAAGTAAAAGATATATTTTGAAGCGAAAAATAAGCGACGGTTGACTAGCGATAAGGGTGACAAATATATCTTATGAGTGACAAATAGCCGTTAGCAGTGACAAATAACTCTATAATGGTGACAAATAGCTCAGAAAAATGGGAAACATCGACGGTATTATCTGACTAAAAAGTTTTCGTCGGAAATACATCGGAATGATTCATGGTTTGTTTGTTATTTTCTTGACTATGTGACAAATTATTTTATTTATTGATTATCAATTTTGATGGATTTTTTTAATTGTTATATTTGTTTTCTCTTTTGGGTTCACCTTCCGTATGTGAGAGCAGCGAGTAAAATGAATGATAAGGGTGATGAATGCATATTATTGGTGACAAATAAGTTGACAGAGGCAACAAATACACATTAGTGGTGACAAATAGGTTGACAGGGGCGACAAATGCGCATGAGGGGTGACAAAAGTCTCTTAACGGTGAAAAAATGTACAAAGGCGACGGCTCCCCTGGGCAAAGGCGGACGGCTCCTGCATGCTATAAGAGTGAAGGATGCCTATTAGTGGTGACAAATAGATCAACATGGGAGATAAATGTGCATGAAGGGTGACAAATGGATCCTAACGATGAACATTGAGGATGAAGATAAGCCCTACTATTATTAGAACAATCGACAAACCCTGCTACTTATAGGGCAAGAACTCCCCTTCGTAAAGGTAACCCCTACCTGCGATGGATGGTATCCTTCATTTGACGGCAACCACATCACACAAAGATCAAGCATCCATCATGCAAAGAAATGTTGCAGAAAAAGAAATTATATTGATAGGGGAAGAGGGTACAAGCGGTTACTCATCCTCTTTGTGACGGAACCTGTCAGGTTGTCGGCTCAACATCCCCTTGTTACAAAATAGACGGTCCACCTTTGCTAAGGCATCCTGCCACCCTTGCAGGTACCCCTGCTTGTATTCCTCCGAAAAGTCACGGCCGATGTTTTCCGCTGATGGCTGGTCCGGCACCGGTAGGATTTCCTTTCGGAAGCATACCCTTTTGGCGGGAACCTGCTCTGACGAAGAATCTGACTTCTTAGATGATGACATCTTCAGGAGACTCAAAGGAACTCAGGATGTCCTTAGGGTTCCCCACAGAGTCTCTATTTATAGGAAGGAGACGAAACCCCTAGAGGGAAAAAGAGTCTCCGTGCCTCCCCAACTTTGTGGAAATCGAAGCGATGGGACCGCGAAGATCATTCCATCTCTCCAAACTTTTTTCACTCTCGATCCTTCCTTTTTGTCGATCATGATATCGCTTGGACCGAGGTTCCTTTCATCCGAATACATCAACCGCATAATAGACGAGAGGCTGGAGAGAGATATTGCAACGGCTAACACCGCATAGTGGTGACAAATAGTCATCAGTGGTGACAAATAGGCTTCAAGGCTGACAAATGTCTCGTAAGGGTGATAAATCGATAACAGAAGTCACAATATGCGATGAAGCGAAATAAAGCGACACCTAGCGAGCAATAAGGGTGACAAATAGCTCGTTATGAGTTACAAATAGCCATTAGAAGTGATAAATAGCTCCGTAACGGTGAGAAATAGCTCATGGCAGTGAAACTTGAAGAAACTCAAGTTCGTTTGAAGGATTTAACAGTGTCAACGAGTAAAATGTCCAGTACATTATTTCCTTATGCAGACCAAGCATAGTACACTTCCTTACCTACAACAACAGTAATAACAAAGCAACTAATATGAAGAGGAGCAACACTACTAGAGTACATAATAGAACAACAACAATACAAGGCACATTTAACATTTGTGTAGTCTGTTGGCATAGTGCCTGGTTCCTTGAATCATAGTCAGGCCCGGGACTTGCATGATATGTAGGCATGGGCCTTTCCTGTAGTTGAGGATGATCAACATACGTATGCCTGCTATTGCCAACCCCATTTATAGCAGCATGTGCTTCCTCTACCGAGTGAAAACCCTTATAACGAGCTCCAAGGTATCCATTCACTTGGACAAAGTATTCGGGCCAACTATAATATTCACCGGGTTCGCGACCAACCCACACTACATAGCATTTATACCTTCCCATTTTCTGAATCTCAATTCTCTACATCTAAGGTGTTATAAAAGACAATAGATATGACAGACATAATAATTGTAGCAAATTTAGTATGAAGTCCAATCCATAAGAGCAAGTTTGTAGATCAGAAAGCATGTAAAATGAAACTACCACTGCATCCGTTTAATATGAAACTACCTAGAGCATATCATATACGAACATATGAAAGGCCTGTAAAATGCATAAACATGGAAGAGGATTAAAAAAATGGAAGAGGGCATCTGCAGCAGGAACCAGTGACGACAAGGGACCGAGGAGGACGCAGAGGAGATGGGCTCTTCTGCTAGGGAAGCCACCGCTACGCACACTGATGAAGGGGATGACATTGCGGAGGAGGCTTAATAACTTAAAATAGAAGAGCGGGTGTCAATGTAGGGTCACGAGCGGGATCGGTGTGTCAATTTAACACATCGCTACAATGGAGGTGGTAAGATAGCCCCTCTCGAGCAGAAAAAAGGGGAACGTCGGGAACCCTAGCCGAACGATCGTCGCTCGATCGGAGCATATTGCAGAGGTGATTGGACAAGAGAAGGTGTTGGTAAATACAATGATAAGGGTGAAAAATACCTATCAGTGGTGACAACTAGATCTGTAGAGTAGATAAATACACTGGTAAGGGTGAAAAATAGATCCTAGAGCTAACCAACGAAAAGCAGAAGGAGCTGAAAGGAGGTGTCAAGTTCATAAGAGGACAAAAATGTGAACAGTGTATCAAGAGTTTATAGAGCAATCAGAAGATCAAAGAACGAAGGGACTTGGTCAATGCCAAGATAGTCAATGTCGACTCGTCAATGTCAACGCCAGTCAAAGAGGACTCCAGAAAGCTCAACTTTTTCTTGACTACAGTCATGAGGTCCTAGTCAAAGGTTAATGAATAGATTAGTCAGCTACAGTGATCCAGGTCAAAGACAAACAGCTAATGGAGAGAAAAGAAAGCAACGGCTGGTCATGTGGTGAGATAAGAGTGATAAATATGCAATAAGGGTGACAAATAGCCCGTATGACTGAAAAATGGACAATAAGCGTGTAAATTAGCCAGTAAGGCTGACAAATGGGCTGAAAGGTTGAATTACAGGCTTGGTGTGTCTGGCACACGCTCAACTCGAAGGCCAGGGGCACAATCTTTGCACGTGATCCGAAGCTACCTTGTAAGAGATATATTCTCTCTCATGGGACAAGGATATTTACATATTTTAGCCTGATCATCTATTATTCATCCATTGTCGCCTCTTTTACACCAGTAAGGCCTATTTTTCACCATTGGTGTAGCACCTCGTATAAAAAAAATGATAGAAAAAAAAATTAATAATATTTTTCCAAATAAACAAAAACTTTGGATAACTCTATAAGAAGATAACTCTAAAGAAAGGTTGAATAAGAAATTAGAATACCCCATAAGGGCAATTGTATAAATATGCCACCCTTTACGTAATGGGGCTTAAACTATTCAATTTACTATTTCAAAAATACTATTCACTTACTATTCACATGAAATAACGACTCCATATAAGGGCGCTATTTCATATGGACTATTCACTGACTATTCACCTATTATTGTTCACTTGAAATAACGACTACATATAAGGTCGCTATTTTCTCAAGAACTATTCACCTTAAAGTAGTGACTCTTTATAAAGTCGTGATTTCCTCAACCCACAGGGTCACAACCCACGGTTTTAAAGCCCACAGTACATATATAATAACCCTTTTATTATCAAGCATGGCACGGAATAGTACACACCCAGCATGGTTCGGAATAGGAACAATGTAGGAATAGTGGGCATGAGAAAATAGCGCCCCTGACTTGAGCACTATTTCCATAAATGGCGCCCCCACACCAGGCGCCATTTCTTTTTGGACACAATGAATATATATAATGTATGGAAGGCCCACAGGATGAAATGCCTGCGTACACAGACGCTAATTCCCTAATTAGAGACTTCTTGGAAGTCATCAATTCCTTGCCAGCAACCTACCAAACCGAATGCCATTATGATCCTTCCAGAAGTAAACATAAACAACTTGTTTTTGCTGGCAACACACCCCTTTTACCCGACAACTGATTGAAGCATTAATTGCTTCTTTTTCCCTGGCAATGGACCCTTACGTTTTTCTTTCCTATAACTATCCCATACCCTTTAGTGTTAAAAGGTGATTGTCATCATCTGTGTAGTCTCTGCCCGTAGAATAGGGTCTTTATAGGAACGTACCTGAAGAGAGATCTTCATCCTACGTGCTTCTTCCTACTGTTGGAAAGATTGGTTTTCGTATCATCTATTCTACGTATTCACGTTAAAAGGTAGGTGTTCTCAAGATCTGGCTTAACTAGTAGTTAATATAGGTTAACATGCATGCTAGTTAAATCTGGTCATTTAAGTCAGGGGTATATCAAAAGGTTTAGTGGGAAGGTTAGGCCACGCCTATCTGAAACACTAAATCTTGCGTGAGTAGATTCTCTGCCAAGTACCCCCTGTACAGCACAAGGTTTATACTCATAATCTTTCCCGATTCTTGTAAATTAATCCATGTTTAAAAATTGATATGTATGAAATTTAACTCAGAAATTGTTGCATGAGCATGATCGTACAATCCTGTAAATTTCCATGTCGATCTATGTCCTTACTTCCTGATTCTGTGAACGTGTTATAAATCATGAACAGTAAGTACGTGATTAGTAGCCGCCATGTTCAGAAATTTATATCTATTGAACCAGACCATAAAGTTCTAGCATGAACATAGTTCTATGATCCTGATATTTTTCTCTACCTACCCATATCCTTATTTCCTGATTCGGAAAAACTTTGAAAATATGAATAGTAACCACCGTGTTCAGAAATTTATATCTATTGAACCAGACCATAAAATTCTCGCATGAATATAGTTCTATGATCTCAATATTTTTCTCTACCTGCCCATGTCCTTATTTCCTGATTCGGAGAAACTTTAAAAATATGAATAGTAACTAACCACCGTGTTCAGAAATTTATATTTATTGAACCAGACCATAAAATTCTCATATGAAAATAGTTCTGTGATCCTGATATTTTTCTCTACCTGCCCATGTCTTTACTTCCTGATTCGGAGAAACTTTAAAAATATGAATAGTAACTTATATCTCAGAATGTATCTCTCTGATGCGAAGCATGACTCACTTGAAAACGGTTCAATTGGTGACTCTCTCTAGTAACGTCAATTAATTGAAGACACTGCAGAGGGACGCCAATTGACCAGAACCTTTACATCAAATAGCGACACCCCTAGGTGTCTTCAATTAAAAGAAGACACCTTGAGGGGGCGCCAATTCCATTTTTTGGAAATAATATAAACACTGCTTTAGAAATTTTATATCTATAGAATCAAAA
Source organism: Amorphophallus konjac (assembly GCA_022559845.1). Lineage (NCBI taxonomy): Eukaryota > Viridiplantae > Streptophyta > Magnoliopsida > Alismatales > Araceae > Amorphophallus > Amorphophallus konjac. The sequence continues at coordinate 181,054,395 of CM040122.1, forward strand.
CCCAACATTTTTGCATGACCATGATTCTGAACTCCCGAGAATTTTCTCTACCTGTTCATATCCTTGCTTTCTGTTTTTGAGAAACTTTTACGGTACGAATAGTGCATGAATAGTATTTTGAGTCACAAAATGTACCTACCCGGTGTAAATCACCCCAATTTATTGAATAGCGAAACCCAACAATTTTGCATGAGCATGATTCTGAACTCCCGAGAATTTTCTCTACCTGTTCATATCTTTACTTTCTGTTTCTGAGAAACTTTTACGGTATGAATAATGTATGAATAGTATTTTGAGTCACAGAATGTACTTGCCCGGTGTAAATCACCCCAATTCATTGAATGACGACACCCCGGAAGACTTCAATTCTTCAATTAGCGACACCCTAGGGTGACTTCAATCAAATGAAGACCCCTTAGAGAGACGTCATTTACTTTTGTTATTTTTTTATTTTTTGTAAATAGCGCCCACCCCCTATGTCGCTAATTCATTTCCGATTTTTTTATTTTATGATTTTCCTGGTGAAGGTGCTTCTGGTTGAGACGATTCCAAATATATTTTTTTCATATTTTTCTGGAACCCGAAAGGCCACCAAAATATCTCGGAAAGGGTAAAGAATTAGAGAACGGGATATAACTGAAACCCATTCTTGATTTAAATGAAGACACCCCAGAGAGGCGTCATTTCTACTTGTATTTTTTATTATTTTTATTATTTTTGAAATAGCGCCTCCCACCTTGCCGCTAATTTTTTAAAAATCTAGAAAAATTGAGAAAAATACCCAAAAATTGGGAAAAATAGGAAAAAGTATAAAAAGGTGAGAAACCCAAGAAAAGTGGGAAAAACCACTCAAACAAGGTCAATTTGAGGGTCAAATTGGGATATTATGAGGTAATATGAGATGTACTCACAGTAATGTCAATTTTAGCGTATCTACAATCCCCAGGCGCCAATTCAGTCTGTTAGCTGCCAATCTTCATTCTGATTACTGATTTATCTCGTGATTCGTACCAATATAACCCTAGTACATGTTCCTGCATCATATATGCCCTTGAACTCTATTCTTGGAATCTACCTTATACTCTTACAATGGCAACCCTTGAAATTCTATATTGGCTATAAATGAGAGTGGATGTCAAAAGAAATATATGAAATGTTGTGCATATAGGGTCCGGTCTTGTCCTGGGGGAGCACCCGAAGGTACTTGTGCCTATGGGAGTTTATTGACCACGGTGTTTTGCATTGCACCGACTACTTGCTTGACTTGACTTGCTTGGCCCGGAATGGGCAATACATGACTTGCTTGGCCCAGAATGGGCAATACTTGACTTGAGGCCCGCAGAAGGGCGAGAGCACTTACTTGCTTGCTTGACTTGAGACATTCCATGCTTACTCTCTCTACTTACTTGACTTGACCCGCGTGGCCCGAAAAAGGGCAATTAGTTACTTGAATGAATGAATGAAATAGCCAATTCTATTGCACTACTTGTTATTATATGAGCTTGAGATTACTCGCTTGATCATTGATTATTACCTTCTTGAAAGTACTTGCTTGAATATTGATTATCATCTTCTTGGAAAGACTTGTGCAATTACTTGTAAACTTTTTGCTAGTTTCCGTATTGAAACATCTTATTGAAATTCATGTGATACTCTCTTGATACAATTCTTGATATTCTTGCTTGATCCAACATGCATCATTATACCGCATGAACTTGTAATTAACGTAAAGATTGTTAGAGCTTGAGATATAAATCCTACTGTATAGGGGGATTTCTGCAGCACATTCAAAGAGCAGCCCAACTAGGCCCGGCAGGGCCCAATGAGGCCAAGCTCACCCAAGTGAGAGCCCACAGGGCCCACTTAGGGAAGAAAGCCCAATAAGCAGCGCTCGAGGAAACGACCCTCCTAGGCGGCCTCAAGGCTCGGAGGACCCGAGCATCGGTCAGGTCACGAGAAAGGCCCGCGCCCGAGCCATCTCTCCGCCCGGGAGAGGGAGGCGTAGGCTAGCCTATCCGACCCATCTTTTACCGAGTTAAGCCTACCGCCCGGATAGGGCTGGCCCCTCTGAGCTCGGAACGACCGATGAATGCTTATCTTTGCAGCCGTTAAGAGTCCGCAGCAGGCAGGAATTCAGGAAGGCAAGGGACTTCTTCTTCCCCACGATAGGGCCATAACACTCCCACGATAAGGCCATAAAAGCCCACGATGAGGACGTAACCCCCACCTGAAACCCCTCGGCTGGCAGGACTCCAAGAGATGGCGTACTATTTAAATCAGGGATACCCTCGGCTAAAGGTAAGCCAAGAAAGGCAATCATGCGCCCAAAATTCCTGGGCAAGAACTGCTTCACCCTTCTGGTGGAGAGGGATCTCGCGTACAAGCTCTCTCCTCCCTACTATTGCTCCCACCATAGCTCCACTGACTTAAGCATCGGAGGGTTTGCCGCAGGGATTCCCCCTGGGCCCTCTGATCCATTTCCCTATCTTACAGTTCACAATCTGGTGATCCTCAGCCCGCTCAGGACCAGCGCGAGATCATGCCTCTTCATCTGGCGCCATCTGTGGGAAACGCACGAAAAGCCAGTATGGTGCGAAGGAGCTCAGGGAGGAGGTCCGCCGGTGACAGGGGTAAGGCCGTGGTAGCGGCGGGGGATGGCCCTTCTAGGGCCTCACAGAACCCTCCCTCCAACGCCAGCGTCCCCACCGACGGACCGCCACCCCCTCCTGTGGCGGTAGGGCTACCCCCCAATGGTGGCGCCGAAGCCTTCCAAGCCCTCAACGCGAAACTGGATATCCTTGTGAAACTCATGAAGAACCAGGCGGCTAGGGATGGAAGGTCCCGCGCTCCGTCAGGGAGCCCTCCCCGCGAAAATACGTCCCAGCACACCGCCGGAGGTCACTTCACTCTCCGCGGCCAGCAGCTCATCCGCAACAGGATTGGAGGACCCTCGCAAGCTCCGTCTCCGGAGCAATAGGCTTCCTCCACGCCAAGAAGGGGAAAACTGGGGGTGCGGCGTCCAAACCCGGAAGCTGACGCTCTCGGAGATCGCCAAGACGCTCCCCCCAGCCCCACGGCACGACAGCAACCGGAACTATCCCTCCGGCTGCGAGATTTTGAGAGACGCTTCGCAGAACAGGAGCGCGCCCTCCACGCCCTGCAAAAGACCTCTTTCCCAGAGGACGAGGAGAAATCCTCGTTCTCCGAGTACATCTTGAAGGCAGAGGTATCTCCCAGAACCTCCATTCCGACCTTCAAGCTCTACGACGGCCAGGGCGACCCGGCCGATCATTACGACAGCTTCGACGCTCTCATGACCCTGCATGGAGTGTCCGACGCCATCAAATGCCGAGCCTTCGTGACCACCCTGGTCCAAGGCGCTCAAGCATGGTTCCGGGCCCTCGCTCCCGGGTCCATCCGAGACTTCAAGCAATTTGGGCGAGTCTTCAAAGAGAGTTTCACCGGAAGTGCCCCCCCAAGGTCGGTAGCAGGGCTCCTGTCCCTCAAACAGGCGCAAGGGGAAAGACTCCGGGCTTATATTCATCGATTCAAATTGGAAGCCCTGAGAATCCCCCGCCTGGACGTGGCCTCAGCCACAACCGCACTGACTGGGGGCACCCGGGACGAGAATCTCCGCCGCCAACTTGTCCTCCACCCTCCCTCGACCCTTGCCGAGCTAGTGACTCTGGCACTGCGCCACGTCGAGTGCGAAAAAGTGCTCAGCGCTTGCCGAGACGCAACCGGCTCGGGTCGGGAGGGGGACAAGAAGCGGGCTTCCGAGCCAAATTCAAGCTCGAGAAAGAAGCGAGACCGTGATGGGGAGCGCAAGCGGAAGTACGAGCATTACACCCCACTAGCTACCCCGGTCTATGAGATTTATGAAGACATCAAAGACTCGGGACTCCTCCGCCAGCCCGAGCTGATGAGGTAGAAGAACCGCAATCGCGACAGGCATTGCTTGTTCCATAGCGATCACGGGCACCACACCGGTGACTGCCGCTAGCTCCAGGATGAGATCGAGCGCCTCATCCGTCAGGGGCACCTAGCTTGGTTCACAGCCGAGCGTAAAGAAGATCGAGGCGCCACAGAGGAGATCGACAACGCCCCCCGAGGGGTCCACATCAACGTCATGTCCGGAGGGACAGCATCAGGAGGCGATAGCAGCCGAGGAAGGAAGCGTCATGCCGAGAGGGCGAGCCGAGCCATAGAGCCCCCCAAGGCCCCGCCGAGTGAGCCCCAGGTCATAGTCTTCTCCGACCGAGATCTGGAAGGGCTGAGCACCCCGCATGACGACACCCTCGTAATCTCGGTCACAATAAACCATTGTAACGTAGATAGGATTCTAGTTGACAATGGGAGTGCCCCTGATGTGTTGTCTTATGACTGTTTCCTTAAGATGGGGGAAGATCCATCCAAGCTCCGCCCGGTCCGAACCCCCCTCTGCGGGTTTAATGGCATGGCCACCTATCCCGAGGGAGCCCTAAGCCTGCCGGTTACCCTCGGCACCCCACCCAGAACCGTTACGGTCATGGTGGACTTCATAGTGATTAAAGGTATGATAGCGTACAACGCCATCTTTGGCCGGGGAATCCTCAGCCGAATAAAGGCCGTACCATCTACCTATCACCAAAAAATGAAGTTCCCCACCAAAAACGGGTTGGGGGAAGTCCGAGGTAACCAGGCCGCGGCCAGAAGGTGCTACAATATCTCGGTGGAAGCCACAAGGCCGGACGGGAAAGATAAGGGTCCCCGGGAGTCGAGGATAAAACCGCAACCACCGAGCCTGGTGGCGAATTACTGACGGTTTTCCTAAACGATGACCCAACCCTAGGAGTAAGGATCGGAGCCGACCTACCACCCAAGGTTCAGCATCAATATAAAGAATTCCTTTCTGAGTACATCCGAGTCTTTGCTTGGTCCGATGATCAACTGCCTGGAATACCAGAGGAGACCGTGATGCACAAGCTCAACCTCGACCCCGCCGTGAAGCCCGTACAGCAGCGCAGAAGGAAGCATGCACCAGAGAAACAGACGATCATCAAGGCGCAGGTCACCAAGGGACAAGAGACTGGCCTTTTTAGACCGGTCATGTACCCGACGTGGCTAGCCAACGTCGTCCTGGTACCTAAAGCTTCGGGCAAATGGCTGATGTGCGTGGATTTCACCGATCTGAATAAGGCCACTCCTAAGGACTGCTATCCGTTACCGAGCATCGACCAATTGGTTGACTCAACCTCGGGCAACGAGATACTCAGCTTCCTAGACGCCTATTTAGGTTATCATCAGATCAGAATGGATCCAAAAGATATCGAGAAGACCGCCTTCATCACCAACTACGGCGTATACTGCTACGCCCGGATGCCTTTCGGGTTGAAGAACGCTGGAGCTACGTATCAAAGGATGGTCAATCACATGTTCGAGGAGCAGTTAGGTCGGAACGTCGAGGCTTACATTGACGACATGCTCGTCAAGACCCCCACGGCCCAAGATCACTTCACCGACCTCGCCGAAACCTTCGGCACCCTCCTAAAGTACAACATGAAGCTCAATCCAGCCAAGTGCGCCTTCAGAGTAAGATCTGGGAAGTTCCTGGGTTTCCTGGTCACTCAACACGGGATCGAAGCCAACCCCGACAAGGTCCAGGCCATCCTGGACATGCGCCCGCCCACTTGCGTCAAGGACGTCCAGCGCCTAACCGGGCGTGTCGCCGCTCTCAGCCGCTTCCTATCCCGTGCGGCCGAACGATGCTTGCCCTTCTTCAAACTTTTGAGGGGGCCCAAATTGGCATCTGCTACGTTCGCATGGGATGAGGAATGTCAGAAAGCATTCGCCGAGCTCAAGGAGTTCTTGGCCTCGCCCCCGGTGCTCTCCAAGCCCGTTCCGGGTGAAGTCTTGCTGCTCTATCTCTCGGCAACACCATCCACAGTCAGCTCGGTCCTGGTCAGAAATGACTCGGGAATCGAGAGGCCGGTCTACTACACCAGTAAGGTGCTCAACGAGGCTGAAAGGAGGTACCCCGCAACCGAGAAACTCGTGATAGCATTGGTTACCTCCTCCAAGCGCCTCCGACCCTATTTCCAAGGGCACCCTATCACCGTGCTAACCGGCGAACCATTGAAGAAGATTCTAGCCCACCCCGAAGCTTCAGGGCGACTCGTCAAATGGGCAATCATGCTTGGGACCTACGATATCTCGTACCGACCACGCTCGGCTATGAAAGGCCAAGCGCTTGCCGACTTCATCGCCGAGAGCACCATCCTGACTGAAGAGAGATCTCCGTCCGCGCCTGGGCCGACCCGGGAACTGTTCGTCGACGGATCTTCCAACTCGTTCGGTAGTGGTGTAGGGATCCTCCTGAGGTCCCCTGGAGGAGTAGAACTACAGTACGCCTTGAAATTCAGCTTTCAGGCATCCAACAACGCTTCCGAGTACGAGGCCCTTATCTCGGGAGCTCGCATGGCTCGACGGTTGGGGGCTGAGCGAGTCAAAATCCACACCGACTCCCAGCTGGTCTCTAGCCAAGTCAACTGTGAATACGAAGCTCGAGAGGCCCCAATGGTCAAATACCTCCAGCTGATCAGAAACCTGGCCCAACAGTTTGAGGGATTCGAGGTAGTCCGAATAGCTCGGGAGGAAAACTCCCGAGCGGACGCCCTCTCTCGATTAGCCTCCTCTCTCGACCCTGAAGGTACCCGATCAGTCCTCCTTGAAGAGCTACAGCGCCCGAGCATTGACTCGGAGCTCCTGGCCGTTGACTCGGCCCTTCCAAGCGACTAGCGCTCCCCCTACCTGTCTTGGCTCCAGGACTCCCAAGAGCCCTCTGACCCTCGGGAGGCACGTCGAATGAAGTATCAAGCCTGACGCTTCGTCATCCTCGATGACACACTCTACCGGAGGTCCTTCTCTGGTCCCCTCCTGAAGTGTCTCGGCCCCGACGAGGCCAGCCGAGCCATCCGAGAGACTCATGAAGGCCTGTGCGGAGCGCATTCAGGAGGAAGGTCTCTAGACAGGATCCTGCTACAGCAGGGGTACTAGTGGCCAACCTTGCAGCGTGACTGCACGGCCCACGTACAACAGTGCGATCGATGCCAGCGATTCGACCACTTGGTCCATCAGCCAGCTACGCAGCTCATCACCCTTACCGAGCCCTATCCCTTCGCTCGGTGGGGGATCGACATTCTCGGGCCATTCCCTACGGCTCAGTCCCAGAAGAAGTTCATCATCGTCGCCATCGACTACTTTACCAAATGGATCAAGGCTGAAGCCACGGCGAGGATCACCGAGACAGTCGTCTGGAGTTTCGTATGGAAGTCGATCATTTGTCGCTTCGGCATCCCCCGGGTGATAGTGAGCGACAACGGTCGGCAATTCGATTCTCGCTATTTCTGAGACAGATGCGCCGACCTAAACATTCGCAACCACTTCACTTCGGTCGCCCACCCTCAGGCCAACGGGCTGGTCGAAAATGCCAATAAGACTATCTTAAAAGACATAAAGACCAGACTCGGCAAGGCCAAGGGTAGCTGGCTTGAGGAACTGCCCAGTGTACTTTGGTCACACCGAACGACTCCTAGAACAGCAACCGGTGAAAGTCCTTTCCAGCTGGTGTATGGCACTGAGCCCGTCATTCCGTTAGAGGTTACCAACCCGTCTCTCTGAGTCATCTGCTACTCGCCCGAGGCAAACGAGCAAAAATTACTCGAGAAACTCGACCTGGCTGATGAACTCCGAGAGATCGCTAGCATACGAGCTACGGAGTACCAACGCTGCCTCACGCGATACTACAATGCCAAAGTCTGAAACAGACACTTTCAACCGGGAGACTTCGTCGTCAGGAAAGCCAAAGCCTCTCGACCACCAGAGGCGGCGGGCAAACTATCCCCTAACTGGGAAGGCCCCTACCGAGTGGTCGAGACGCTCGGGAAAGGTGCGTACAGGCTAGCTACAGCGGAAGGGGAACCCATCCCTCGGACGTGGAACGCAGCCGCACTACGCAAATTCTACTTTTAAAGTTGTGCAAACAATTTGAGAGAAATAAAACTCTTTTCTTTTCATTCAATTGTTGGTACATCAGAAAGGTAAAAGCCAGTACATTGCATAGCAAAGAGCAAAAAAAAATCCATCTAGCACCACTGCAAGAGGCCATCACTCGACCGACTCGATCTTGATCTCCTTGCGTCCAGCCACTGACTCTGCCTCGCGCAGAAACTGGCTCGGTCAAAGGGCGATCGACCCAGTTGGCTCGGGTGGCCCGTGACAAAGGTGATAGATGGATTAAAAAGAAGGAAGGCTACCTTCCAAGTTGAACTTGGAAGGGGAAGAGGGAAGGAACGCCTATGAAGGCCTCCTCCTTCCCAACCTGCCAACTCTTTGGAGCACACGGAGAGTGCAGGCACCCTCCGAAGAGTGAAAGAAAGGAAGAGCAGAAGAGGGAAAAAGACGCTGCTAGAAAGAAAAAGAAACCAACAGAGCTGGATGAGGAGGCAGGGGAAGGCCCGGAGGGGATGGGTGTTAGCGCAGCAAGAGTGATATAGAAGGGGGGGATGAATAGATCACTCCCGTTTTCTGAAACTTCAGCGGAAAATCACTACTTCAAAAATCACCCTACCAAATATAGCTAAATAAACTAGCTAATGCAGTGAGAAACTAAGACAGAGTAATAAGGTGCGATTGGAAGAGGCCATCCACACACAAGCACATTGCCAAGCAGATAGAGAGCATCAACGATTGCAGCAAACCACAGAGGAGACAAGAGATTTTAAGGTGGTTCAATTGTAGTCCACAATCTACATCCACCCCTCACTCCAACTAGAGTAAGGATTCCACTAGCCAATGCTAGAAACCTGCAGACTCAGTCTGCGAACAATGTGCTGCCACACAGCTTGAATAACCAAGGGAAACAATTCCCTCAACCAAACTCTGCTACCCACAGAGCTTGAAACCTGTTCCAACTACCAGCTAGAACAGAACCGGAGATAGCTCTCCCTTCCTCCAACCTGGAGGGAACCTGCTAATGACAACCCGTCACTAGCAAAACTAGAGATCTACGATCTCTCTTTCTCTGCAGCCCAGAGGGAAACCAGAGTAGCACTCCCTTCCTCCAAACACCGGAGGGAAACAGTTCGGAATCAGAAGTATGAGCAAATACAAAGAAAAATAGAAGAGAAACAAAGACCAACGAAGAACAACAGTCGTTTCTGAAAAACCAACACAAATGTAGCTTCCGAGGAAGCAATTCTTCAAACCACAGACACTGCTCTCTCTCTCTCAAACATATTCCTCTCAGATCTGGATAAAATGGGACTCTCTGCTCTTTCTCTTTTCTGGATCGTGTAACCTCACACAAATGCCTTCTGCTCTTTCTTTTTACGATCATCTTCTACTGAAGGACGATGCTCCATATATATAGCAGACGATTGGCGTGTGGCTTTCAGGTTCCCGCCCATGAACTTTTTGCCAGATCATTTGAATTTCGACCACATGGCAGCATCCTGACTGGGTTGACATCCATGTGTCATGTTCCTGGTTTCTTGGATCACGTGCCACGTGCCAACCTCGGATCACGTGCCCAATCATCAGCCTGAATCACCTGCAGACAGAGACAAAAGGAATGTATATACTTAGTTAGTTCAGGCTTTTAACACGAGTGTATATACTTCAGAAGCAGCAACTGAATAAGTGTGTACACTGAGAGAGTGTATAGACTTGTAAGACTTTATGCAATCTCAGTGGATATACTTGCTGAAGAATGCATTATCATTACAGGTGGGAGTGTGTATACTTCTGTGAAGTGTATGAAGCCACCGAGTGTATAGACCTGTTGAGGGAAGGGCTGTACAGACTTTAGGACCTATGAAGACGATTGAATAGACTTTGCCTTAGAAACGAGTGTTTAGACTTTGAAGCAAATGCCAGGTAAACGATGTGTAGACTTGGCCAGAGAACGTAGGGAAAGGTATGAGTGTATAGACTTGGCCAAACGTAGGGAAAGGTGAGGAGTGTATAGAATATGCTTCACTTCGAGCAGCCACAGTGATGTATAGACTTAGCCTTTGAGATGCTTAGTGAGACGATGAGCAGTGTGTAGACTTTGATGCCCAACAGCGATGTATAGACTTGCAAGTGAGACGCTTAGTGAGATGGTGAGCAGTGTGTAGACTTTGATGCCCAACAGCGATGTATAGACTTGCAAGTGAGACGCTTAGTGAGACGGTGAGCAGTGTATACACTTAGCCTTTGAGGAACGATGTATAGACTCTGAATCGTGAAAGCAGACTGTATAGACTTGGAGTGTTCGAAGGACCATTGTACAGAGTTGGAATGTTTGAGCCAATGTATAGACTTCTGCAGGGCTGCCAGTGTATGGACTTGTACAGTGCAGCGAGTGTACAGACTTTGAGGCCGAAGACAGTGTGTAGACTTGAGAAGCTCGAGGCCACTGTATAGACATGGGGTTCAGCTGAGAATGTATGGACTTTGACGGAGTGAGACAATGTTCAGACTTTGAAGTTACACTGTGGATGTATAGACTTGAATGAGCATGGAGTGTATAGACTTGAAAGTCTGAAGGCGATGTACAGACTTGGAGAGTTGAAGCCGATGTACAGACTTGCAGATGCGAAGCCAATGTACAGACTTTATGATATGAAGCCAATGTACAGACTTGCAGATGCGAAGCTGATGTACAGACTCGTAATGCGAAGCCAATGTACAGACTTTAAAGGCTATGAACAACAAGGCATGCTGTACAGACTTACTCAATCAAACCGATGTATAGACTTTGAATGAATTCAACGGAAGAATGTATAGACATGGCCCCTTTCCGGATGTATAGACTTTCAGATAAACAGGCTACAGTCCTATTGTATGGACTTGAATAGAAAGGCCAGTGAATGGACTGACTAAGATGATTAATGTACTGAGGGGTCGACTCATCAGCAAGGAGGGGTCGACCCACCACTGTCTAGACTATGCAGACAGAGTGTAGACAGAATCAAGTAGAGCATATTATCTGACAACCATATGAACTGCACTCATTTACATGATGAAACATGAATTAATCTAGAGATAGAAGATTGATTTATAGTGTGAGACATCATCAAAACCGTAGGGATGCAACAATCTCCCCCTTTTTGATGATGGCAACACTATGAATCAAGCAATATCATGGCATAGCAAGCAATTAACTGCAGCTTCAACAAACAAAGCAAATTCAAAGCAAGTGCAAGCACAGACAAATTAAACACTACTGCAGAAGCACTTCTTTCTCAAAAACCACTCCCCCACAACTCATGATCTGATCTACTGATATTGCTAAACTTCTCTCCCCCTTTGACATCAGCAAAAGGAAATGCAGAATATATGAAAGCGCTGGAGACATGAGGACGAAGTGCAGTAACTGCTTAGTGCAGAAAGTCATGAGTAGGTCTTAAGAGAATAAGTGAGGTTCTAAACTCAAGTGAAGATTATGGAAACTCCAGTACACAATAGAGACATAGAATGATAGAAAGGTTTATCAGCATACAAAGTGTATGATTTAGTGCAGGAGTTAACAAGTATGGCCTGATATAGCTGAGCATTCAACTATCCTACAAGACAGCAAGAGACAAATTCAGAGAGATGTTCTCAAGGTATTGAGGACAAGCAATCCATTAGTTGCACAACAACAAGGAATTTTTGAGATGATTTTCAAGAAGATCAATGAGTAAGTTGATGATTCACTCTTTTGACATTAGAGAGACACCTTGATTAGAGGCCTGAATCCCCAGTTACTCAGAGTGAGTACCTCATTACTTCTTTTTTTTTTTAAGGAACAGAGTTAGTAACTGTGGCTTTTGACATGAGAAAACACCTTGATTAGAGGCCAGAGTCCCCAGTTACTCACCAGCAAGCCACCATTGCTCTGTCATGTCTTTTCATTCATTTTTAAGCATTTGACACCTCATGACATAGGAGAAATATTCATTTCATTGATGAAACTCCCAGTTTCTCAGTGCCCAAAACAAGACATGTTTGGTCAGTTAAGCCCTTGTGTTAAAGAGATAGAATGATTGAAAACAATACCAGAAGGACTATTTCTTGAAGTAAGTCTTGAAGTCTAGATTTCAAGCTGATTGGGTCAGATATCAAGACATACAAGTTTTGGCCTGAACCAGAATTATTAACAATGTAGGAAGATATACCTTTTACATTTAATCTAGATCTCTGAAAGAATACTAAAGGAAAGATTCTGACTGGATTTTAGAATCGCTGACTTATAGACTTAAGAATTAAGTGACATTCTACTGTCTGAGAGAACCACACTAGATCTGTCATGAAAAACCAGCAAAGACACATATCTAGTCAAACTTTTTGAATCTGTCAAAGAACTCTTCCTCTCACAGCTCAATCAGCTCCCCCTCACTCAAAGCAGTCCTGAAAGCTAACCAACAGATAGACAGAACTCCCCCTCACAAAAAGAATAGACTTCACATTTAAGACAGTTTGTATAAGCCTAATTCTCTTCTCAGTGTTGTGAATTTTTCATTATCCAAAGGTTTAGTGAAGATGTCAGCAATCTGATTATCTGTGCCTACATGAATCAGTTCAAAATTGCTTTTAGAAACCTCATCTCTTATGAAATGATGCCTTATCTCTATGTGTTTGGTGCGTGAATGCAAAACAGGATTTTTGGCAAGATTAATGGCACTTGTGTTATCACAATAGATAGGTGTGCACCCCAGGTCTACTTGGTAGTCCTGAAGCTGGTGTTTAATCCATATGACTTGTGTTCCACAACTCCCTGCAGCTACATATTCAGCTTCTGCAGTGGAGAGGGCCACAGAATGTTGTTTCTTGGAGCCCCAAGACACTAAACACCCACCCAAAAATTCACAATGACCACTAGTGCTTTTCCTGTCTAGTTTACAGCCTGCATAATCAGCAACTGTGTATGCAACTAAGTTAAATGTGTGTGATGCAGAAAACCATAAACCAAGAGAATGAGTAGCTGACAAATATCTGAAAATTCTTTTCACTGCAGCTAAATGTAATTCAGTAGGTCTAGACTGATACCTTGCACACATTCCTACACTGAATTGTATATCAGGTCTAGAAGCTGTCAAGTAAAGAAGAGATCCAATCATACCTCGATAAAGTTTGGCATTTACTTCTTTACCTGTCTCATCTGCATCCAGTGAGGTATTGGTACCCATGGGTGTTGTAATGTGCTTTAGGTTTTCCATACCAAACCTCTTGAATAGTTCCAATGTGTATTTGGTCTGGTTGATGAAGCACCCATCCTCTAGCTGCTGTACCTGCAAGCCAAGAAAGTATTTTAGTTCACCAACCAAACTCATTTCAAATTCAGCAGACATCATTTTAGAAAATTCATCACATAGTTCATGCTTAGTTGATCCAAATACTATGTCATCTACATATACCTGAACTATGATGAGATCTCTATTTGTACCCTTGGTAAATAGAGTTTGATCAACCTTACCTCTTTTGTAGCCCTTGTTGATCAGAAATTCAGTCAATCTTTCATACCATGCTCTTGGAGCCTACTTTAGACCATACAAGGCTTTGTTTAACCTGAAAACTTGGTTAGGTTGAGCAGAGAATTGAAATCCGGGGGGTTGTTCAACAAAAACCTCTTCTTTAATGACTCCATTTAAAAAGGCACTTTTAACATCCATTTGTTGGAGTTTTATATTCTTTGAACATGCAAAGGCAAGCAACATTCTTATGGCTTCCATCCTAGCAACAGGTGCATAGGATTCATCGAAGTCTACACCAAATTCCTGACAGTAGCCCTTGGCTACTAATCTGGCCTTATTCCTTGAGATGACTCCATCTTCATTCATTTTATTTTTGAACACCCACTTAGTTCCTATGATATAAACATTATCTGGTCTTGGAACAAGTTCCCAGACATTATTTCTTTCGAACTGGCCTAATTCCTCACTCATGGCATTGACCCAAGCTTGATCAGCCAAGGCCTCTTCTATTGATTTGGGTTCAATTTGTGAGACTAAAGAAATTAAGTCTTCATTATTCACATTCCTAAAATGGGACCTAGTCCGAAGAGGATCTTCAGGATTGCCTATGAAATTATCTATCGGATGGTCTTTAAGAAATCTAACATTGGTTGAAGACTCACCTGTTTCTCTTGGCCCTTCCTGATTGAGGGGATTTGTTGTTCCATTCGGCTGAGTCTTCTCTTCTTCTTGGTCTTCTAGGAATTCCCCATCATGATTGGAGTCCCTGTCTAAATTTTCAATGTTAGACACACCTTTCTTTTCACTGAAAATAATGTGAGGAGACTCTTCCACTTTCTGATCTGATATGTTAAATACCCTATATGCCCTTGACACTTCAGAGTAACCTAAAAATATTCCAGGGGAGCTTTTAGCTTCAAACTTGTCTAAATCTTTCTTGTCATTGTTATGAATAAAACATTTTGTTCCAAAAATTCTGAAATGAAACAAGTTTGGTTTCTTACCTTTTAGAAGCTCATAGGGTGTTTTCTTGTGAATGGGTCTTACCATGGCCCTGTTGATTATGTAAGTTGCTGTATTGGCCGCTTCTGCCCAAAACCTTCTTGGTAACTTACTTTCAATCAGCATGGTTCGGGCCATCTCCACCACAGTTCTATTTCTTCTCTCCACAATCCCATTCTGTTCAGGTGTCCTGGGAGAAGAAAACCTGTGAGTTAGTCCCTCTCTTTCACAAAGATCAGAAAACATGGAGTTTTCAAACTCACCTCCATGATCAGATTGAATAGTACAGATCTTGTGTTTTCCTTCTTGTTTGACCTTATTGAAAAATAGATTAAACTTTTGAAATGCATCACTTTTATTTGCTAAGAAGAATATCCATGAATATCTAGAGAAGTCATCTATGATGACATAGCCAAACCTGTTTCCATTAAGACTCTGAGTTCTAGTGGGACCGAAAAGGTCCATATGGAGAAGTTCCATTGGTCTAGAAGACAATGGCTCAGATCTTAATTTAAAAGAGTTTCTGGTCTGTTTGCCTAGAGCACAAGCATCACATGATTTTGATATAGAATTGAATTTAATTCTAGGCATGCCTCTAACTAAATCATGCTTGACCAATTTATTTAAAGTAGTAAAGCTAGCATGACCTAGACGTCTATGCCATTCAAAAACATCATTTTCAGAATTGGCAGATAAACAAATATTAGATTCAGATTCCTCATCTAAGTCTACTATGTAGACATTATTAATCCTGTTGGCTACAAATTTAACCACATCAGAATTTATTTCAAAGATTTTGCATGAATTATCATCAAATACAACCCTGTGACCCTTGTCACATAATTGACTAATGCTAATCAGGTTGTGTTGCAGACCTTCCACAAGTAGAACTTTTTCAATGGAGTTTGTGGAAGTCTTACCTACTGTGCCAACTCCAATTATCTTACCTTTGTTCTTTCCTCCAAACTTGACCAGACCCCCTACCTTCATCTCTATCTTGCTGAACTTGGATCGGTCTCCTGTCATGTGCCTGGAGCAGCCACTGTCAAGGTACCACTTGTTGTCTTCAGCTGCCAGGCCGACCTACACAACAAAGTCAAGCAAAGTGATTTGGAACCCAAGATGAGTTGGGTCCAAAGACATTGTTCAATTCTCTGATCAAATGTTTAGGAATCCAGATTTGCTTCAACATTATTTTCTCTGGCACCTTTACTTCTGTTTTATTGAAATTATAGTCTGCTGGTCTGGAAAAGTAAGTTTTATTCCATTCATTAGGCTTGCCATTTCTAGAATATCTCCTGTAAGTTTGTTGATCAGCAAATTTTTGAAGATGATGATCATTTCTCCAGTAGGTCCTCTTTGGACCCATTTGATTGTAATACTTCCATCTTTTCTTCTGATCCCCTTGCTTGGTCCATTTATCATTTATGTTCTGATTTGTAGGCTTAGTGAAATTTTTCATAAAATTCATTCCCATTTTAAAATGTTGACCAGCACTGTTTTTAGAACTTTCCTTCTGACCTTGAGTTCCCTTACTGCTGTTTGAGCTGGATGGTGTGTCCAGCTTTTCTTTTCCCTTCTCTGGGCAGAAGGTAATGGTTTTGAATTGTAAGGGTCTTTTGTTAGATGGGTCATAGCCTAGACCCTCCTTATTGAAATTAACCCTAGCCCCCAGTATTGCATCCAGACTGGATTTTCCTTGGACAAACTTTTCCAAGACTTTCTGTTTGTCTTCCAGCTCCTTTTGAAGGGACTCAGAATTTTTTAGAAGTTCACCATTGACTTTCTTAACAGCTTCGTATTTTTCTGAGTTCACTCTACTTTCATTTAAGCTTTCTTCAATTCATATTTTGAGTTCATTCAGCTGATTTTGACTGTCCTGGTTTTCTCCCTTGAGCTTATCATTTTCTTTTCTTAGTGAGGTCATTTCTTCTAGTTGCTCTTTTAGTTTCTGATTTTCCTCACAGACCTGGGTTTGTTCTTCAACAGTGATATTAAGTTTTCTTTTCAGAACTCTATGCTCTTTACTAAGAGAATTAAACTTATCTAACAATTCACCATAAGCATCCTCCCAGTCATCAATCGAGAAATTTTCAAAGACAGTTATTACCTCTTCCTCGCTGTTTGCCATTAGGCAAATTCCTTCTTCATATTCCTCTGAGGAAGTGTCTTCGAGATCTTCTTCTTCCTCGCTCCATGTGCAGACCATCGCCTGAGGTTTTTTCTTCTTCTGCACCTTTGTGTTCTTCCTCTGAAAGTAGGGACCCTTCTTCTGAAGATCTGGACACTCGCCTTTCATGTGTCCCTGTCTGTTACAATGAAAACAAGTAAGTCTCTTAGAATTTCTGTCCTTATGATTGCTAGATTCAGCATTCTTGCCAAAGGAATATGGCTTCTTCCTCCTAAAGGTCTTCCCCTTTTTCTTCAAAAATTTTCTGAACTGTCGAGTGAGCATTGCCTGCTCCTCCTGGTCGAGATCAGAAAAACCATCAAGCTCGGACTCGGGGCTACTGCTGCTGTTCCCGCTGTTGCTACCCTTGTTGCGGGATGCCCTTAGAGCTACATTCTTAGCCTTCCTATCACTTCCTTCACCGCCTCCTTTGAAATTCATCTCATAGGTCATAAGGGATCCTATGAGTTCATTCACAGTCAAGGTAGTCAGATCTTTTGACTCTTCAATCACAATGGCCTTAGTGTGCCATGCCGGGGATAGAGATCTCAGAATTTTCTTGACAATGTCTGCCTCAGCTAGCTCTTTCCCTAGCCCCTTAAGAGTATTCGTGATCAAAGATAACCTAGCATACATTTCAGTAATATTCTCCTCTTGTTTCATTTTAAACAGTTCATACTCAGAGGTGTAGACATTTACCTTTGAGGCTCTCACTTGAGCTGTACCTTCGTAGATTAGCTGCAGCTCGTCCCACATTCGTTTGGCAGTCTTGTAGGCAGATATGCGAGCATATTCCTCTGTGTGAACAGCACACTGGATGATGTTCAGCGCCGTCCAGTTGAGTGAAGATAGCTTGACATGGTCATCTGTCCACGCGTCCTCGTTCGGTGGCAGATCATACGGCCCAACAGTAATTACTCTCCACAGCTTATGGCTCTGAGCCCTGATAAACACTTCCATCCTGTTCTTCCAAAACAGATATTTATTACCATCAAAAAATGGAGGGCGACTAATGGATTGACCTTCAGCCATGAAGCTTCTAGGACCATTAGAATTTCTCTGACCGTTCGTCCACATGATGCAAACCTGCTCTGATACCAAATGTTAGCGCAACAAGAGTGATATAGAAGGGGGGGATGAATAGATCACTCCCGTTTTCTGAAACTTCAGCGGAAAATCACTACTTCGAAAATCACCCTACCGAATATAGCTAAACAAACTAGCTAATGCAGTGAGAAACTAAGACAGAGTAATAAGGTGCGATTGGAAGAGGTCATCCACACACAAGCATATTGCCAAGCAGATAGAGAGCATCAACGATTGCAGCAAACCACAGAGGAGACAAGAGATTTTAAGGTGGTTCGATTGTAGTCCACAATCTACATCCACCCCTCACTCCAACTAGAGTAAGGATTCCACTAGCCAATGCTAGAAACCTGCAGACTCAGTCTGCGAACAATGTGCTGCCACACAGCTTGAATAACCAAGGGAAACAAATCCCTCAACCAAACTCTGCTACCCACAGAGCTTGAAACCTGTTCCAGCTACCAGCTAGAACAGAACCGGAGATAGCTCTCCCTTCCTCCAACCCAGAGGGAACCTGCTAATGACAACCCGTCACTAGCAAAACTAGAGATCTACGATCTCTCTTCCTCTGCAGCCCAGAGGGAAACCGGAGTAACACTCCCTTCCTCCAAACACCGGAGGGAAACAGTTCGAATCAGAAGTATGAGCAAATACAAAGAAAAACAGAAGAGAAACAAAGACCAACGAAGAACAATAGTCGTTTCTGAAAAACCAACACAAATGTAGCTTCCGAGGAAGCAATTCTTCAAACCACAGACACTGCTCTCTCTCTCTCAAACATATTCCTCTCAGATCTGGATAAAATGGGACTCTCTGCTCTTTCTCTTTTCTGGATCGTGTAACCTCACACAAATGCCTTCTGCTCTTTCTTTTTACGATCATCTTCTACTGAAGGACGATGCTCCATATATATAGCAGATGATTGGCGTGTGGCTTTCAGGTTCCCGCCCATGAACTTTTTGCCAGATCATTTGAATTTCGACCACATGGCAGCATCCTGACTGGGTTGCCATCCACGTGTCATGTTCCTGGTTTCTTGGATCACGTGCCAGGTGCCAACCTCGGATCACGTGCCCAATCATCAGCCTGAATCACCTGCAGACAGAGACAAAAGGAATGTATATACTTAGTTAGTTCAGGCTTTTAACACGAGTGTATATACTTCAGAAGCAGCAACTGAATAAGTGTGTACACTGAGAGAGTGTATAGACTTGTAAGACTTTATGCAATCTCAGTGGATATACTTGCTGAAGAATGCATTATCATTACAGGTGGGAGTGTGTATACTTCTGTGAAGTGTATGAAGCCACCGAGTGTATAGACCTGTTGAGGGAAGGGCTGTACAGACTTTAGGACCTATGAAGACGATTGAATAGACTTTGCCTTAGAAACGAGTGTTTAGACTTTGAAGCAAATGCGAGGTAAACGATGTGTAGACTTGGCCAGAGAACGTAGGGAAAGGTATGAGTGTATAGACTTGGCCAAACGTAGGGAAAGGTGAGGAGTGTATAGACTATGCTTCACTTCGAGCAGCCACAGTGATGTATAGACTTAGCCTTTGAGACGCTTAGTGAGACGATGAGCAGTGTGTAGACTTTGATGCCCAACAGCGATGTATAGACTTGCAAGTGAGACGCTTAGTGAGACGGTGAGCAGTGTGTAGACTTTGATGCCCAACAGCGATGTATAGACTTGCAAGTGAGACGCTTAGTGAGACGGTGAGCAGTGTATACACTTAGCCTTTGAGGAACGATGTATAGACTCTGAATCGTGAAAGCAGACTGTATAGACTTGGAGTGTTCGAAGGACCATTGTACAGAGTTGGAATGTTTGAGCCAATGTATAGACTTCTGCAGGGCTGCCAGTGTATGGACTTGTACAGTGCAGCGAGTGTACAGACTTTGAGGCCGAAGATAGTGTGTAGACTTGAGAAGCTCGAGGCCACTGTATAGACATGGGGTTCAGCTGAGAATGTATGGACTTTGACGGAGTGAGACAATGTTCAGACTTTGAAGTTACACTGTGGATGTATAGACTTGAATGAGCATGGAGTGTATAGACTTGAAAGTCTGAAGGCGATGTACAGACTTGGAGAGTTGAAGCCGATGTACAGACTTGCAGATGCGAAGCCAATGTACAGACTTTATGATATGAAGCCAATGTACAGACTTGCAGATGCGAAGCTGATGTACAGACTCGTAATGCGAAGCCAATGTACAGACTTTAAAGGCTATGAACAACAAGGCATGCTGTACAGACTTACTCAATCAAACCGATGTATAGACTTTGAATGAATTCAACGGAAGAATGTATAGACATGGCCCCTTTCCGGATGTATAGACTTTCAGATAAACAGGCTACAGTCCTGTTGTATGGACTTGAATAGAAAGGCCAGTGAATGGACTGACTAAGATGATTAATGTACTGAGGGGTCGACTCATCAGCAAGGAGGGGTCGACCCACCACTGTCCAGACTATGCAGACAGAGTGTAGACAGAATCAAGTAGAGCATATTATCTGACAACCATATGAACTGCACTCATTTACATGATGAAACATGAATTAATCTAGAGATAGAAGATTGATTTATAGTGTGAGACATCATCAAAACCGTAGGGATGCAACAATGGGCATCATGGATGCCCCCATCCGTCCTCCATCTCGCCCCCCTGGAAGCGTCGTCGTAACTGATAAAGGGTAAACGGCGTGCCTCCGCACGTCGAACCCTCTTCAGATCCGCGCGATGACCATCGGACCCGTTTCAACCCCGCGCGACGACCATCGGACCTGCTCAACAGCCCAAGGCAGCAAGAACTCTCTGCTCCTTCATCACCGGCAGCGTCGTCTTCCGAAGGATCCTCCATGCCTTGAATGCAACGGAACAGCGCAACGTGGAGAAGGGGCGAGGAAAGACTGTTAGCAAAAATCCTAAGCGGTGGAGAGGAAGGGACGCCCTTCGGTCTTTTTATAAGGCTAAGGGAGGCTACTTGCCTTAAATGACTCCCCCCTCGAAAACACGCCAAAGGATTTTTCCCCTCTGAATGGTCACCTCAAATCCCTCATTTTCCGCCTCTGAGGGGTACACGAGGCGACCTGGCATTCAAAGCATGAGAAAACGGAAGGACACCCTGTCAGGAATCCATCCAACCGGCATGCGAAAACCACGCAGGACGTATCGGCACTTTCCAACTACTATCGATACGCTAACCAAATTACGGCAAGGAACGCAAGAAGCAAGTAAGTCATTTATTGCCTCACAAAAAGAAAATCTTTCTTTTTTTTAGAAAAGGAAAAGAGACAAACGGAGAAAGAGGCAAAACAAGGTAAAATACATCAGGCCTCAGGCCCACTTTGAAGCTCGGGAACGGCAGGTGTGGGTATTTAGCCCCCGGCACCCTCGGTGACAGCCGACCTAGGCACTGACCTCGCCTATGCGAGAACTGCCTCGGTCGCGAGCCCTCTCGAGGTAGCCGGAGTTGGTGACCCCGCCGGAGGAGAGCCCTCTGGATCTTCCCCGCCCGACGCAGAAGAGCTAGAAGCTGACTCCTCCGAGTCATAGCACTGGCCCAGGGGGAAATCCATCCTAGAGTCTCGCTCATCGGCGTAATCCCCTGCCCGACGATAACCCTACTTGAACCCCTTGCGGGCACCTCGGTGAAGCGCTATCTCGTAGTACGGAAGGGCAGCTTCCTGAAGGTCGGCTTGGTAGGCCTTTGAGCCCCTGTATTGCTCGATCGCCTCCGCCCCGACCTGCCCCATCCTTTCAGCAAGTTCGGCCGACTTCCGCTCCACCTAGGACGCTCGCTCCTCTGCCTCCGCCATCCGTCTCTCTGCCTCGATCAACTTCCGCTCGGCCCCGGTCGCCCGCTCCTCGAGCTCGATCGACTTCCGCTCGGCCTCGGCCGCCCGCTCCTCGAGCTCGATCGACTTCTGTTTGGCCTCGACCGATCGTTTCTCTGCCTCAACTCGGTCCGCCTCGGCCTCCGAACGACGGCGCTCCGCTGCCTCCGCCCGGTCCAGTAACTCAGCGCGCTCGGCCTCCGAATGAGATGGTGAAGGCGCTCCTCCTCAAGGAGTTTATTTTTCCTCTCGAGCGACTCTCGAGCCTTGGCCAGCTGCTCGGTCAACGCTCCGGCTTCCAGCCGGCTCGATCGCGCCAAATCCCTGATCGCGGAGAACTCCCGTTGAAGCCCCTCGTGCGCCTCATTGAGTCGGGCTAGCTTCCTCTCGCACCCTCCGAGAGTCCAGGCGAGATTCGACCGCTCTGACTCCGTCCGGGCGTAGGTCTCCGCCATGGTGGCCCCCATCGGGGCCATGATCAAACCACCCTCCATGATGATGTCGAGGACCCCGGAAGGAGAATGGCGCCTATCTCCTCCTCTCATCCTCGCGGACACCTCGCAGCAGAGCTTGTACAGATTGCTCGAGATGCCGAGCCTCTCCAAGGCCTCCGGCATGGACACCCGATCCGCCCCTGGCCCCGTGCCAGAAGGCCCGGACCGAGCTGCTGAAACGGCCTCCCCGCGCACTACGGTCGGTTAGGGTTGTGACGCCTCCGTAGGCGAACCCCCAACCTCGACCGACGCAGCAAGCCCGGTCACCCCGGGCGCCACCGATGTTTGGGGTTACGACGCCTCCGTAGGCGAACCCCCAACCTCGACCGACGCAGCAAGCCCGGTCGCTCCGGGCGCCACCGATGTTTGGTGTTACGATGCCCTCGCAGGCGAACCCCCAACCTCAACTGTCTCAACCAGCGTTTCACTGCCCGAGACATCACCAACCTCGACCGGCCCCCCAGTCTCGGCCTCGTCTACTTCAGCTCCGGCCCCCTCTGTTCCCACCGAGGGGAGAGCCGACCCACCGTCACCACCCTCTGAGGGGCCCCTGGTCTCCTCGGGCCCCTCTCGCCCTGTGGATGGCGGAGCCAGCCCGGTAGGGTCGGCCCCATCTTGCCTCTGAGAGGGGAGCGCCACCGAGCTAGAGTCACCCCCGGCAGTGGCGAGAAGGCCGGCCTTCCTGGCCCGCTTCATGGCCTTCTCGGCTTCCCGTAACTTTCCCTCCATGGGATCCTTGCGCTTTGCACTGCCCGGTCGTGAAGTTCCCTCGGATGCCGCCCCCTTGCCCTTATCCCGGGCTTGGGAGCGACCCACAAGAGCGTCAGGCTCATCGGCCGCCGAGTCATCTCCAAGATCGATGACCTCAGCAGCCTCCTCCAGAGGCTCCCGCCTGATGTCTACAATAGAGAAGAAGGCATGGTCAGGAATAGAGAGATGATTCCCACCCCTGAAGAAAAATCCGAGTGGTGGTACTTGACGATTTCAGCCGCGTAAGGAGGCACCGTTCGACATTCTCCGGCGTCACCAATTCCTCGGTCGACTGGCGATTCTTTAGCAGACGAGCGGCATTTTTCTCCACGTGAGGAGGGAACTCCTCCTGCCGGGGAGGAATGTTCGGATGAAAGTTGGGCATCACCTGGCACCTCCAGTTTTCGTCCAACGCCTCCGCCTTCACCCAGAAGAATTGGGTCTTCCACCCTTTGTGCGAGGAATCCTTCGCCGCCAGCGGAATACAACTCCTATTCCTCCGCGCCTGAATGAAGTAAAAGCCCTTCCCCACCAACGGATGCGCTTTCAACACAAAGAAATAATGAAAGAGGTCCAAGGAAGGAAAAATCCCATGCTGGCGGCAGAGGATTCGAAAAGCGGAAAGAAGAAGGTATGAGTTGGCGACCAACTGAATAGGCGCCAACTGGAAAAAATTAAGGATCTGAAGGACAAAAGGCTCGAAGGGGAGGTGAAACCCGCTCTTCCAAGCCAGAAGAAAAGTGCAGATATGACCCATGCGATCATCCAGGCTCGTCTCGTATGGGGCAGCGATAGCAAAGCTGTATCTGAGAGGCAAGCGAAACCAGTGCTCCAGCTTCTTCACCTCGGCTTCCCCCAGCTCACTGCGATTCGGGACGTGCGCCCTTACCTCCAACTCCTCGCCCGAATGCTGGCCCACCATGGAACTCAAGGAGGAACTAAAAGCAGAGCTCTCGAGAGAACTCGAAGACTCCGGGGGAGAAGGAAGCTGCCGGACCGCCTCTACGGTTATGCGCGCTAACTCCTCAAACACCGCCGCGAGGTTATGCTCCTCCATCGTGACTTCACGGTGCATCAAGGAGCCCCAAAAGTAGAGGAATGAAGAAAATCCAAAAACCCTAGAGAGTCTGGGATGACAAACAGCGCCCAACACCTATAAACCCTCACGGGAGGCGGCGCATCGTTCCGACCTCCGAGAAAAAGGGGGCCCCTTCATTTCAAATCCGTCAGGATCACTATAATTACGGGCCCAGGTGACCACAGCACGTGGCTACTTAACACCGTCAGATCTCCACCACCTGAGCCACGCCAGTCCGACGCCCTCATAAACTACTCAACCGAGCCTCCTTTGGCTCGGGAGTAGGAGGGGGACAAGTGGAGAGGGGGATTTCTACAGCCCATTCAAAGAGCAGCCCAACTAGGCCCGACAGGGCCCAATGAGACCAAGCTCACCCAAGTGACAGCCCACAGGGCCCACTTAGGGAAGAAAGCCCAAAAAACAGCGCTCGAGGAAACAACCCTCCTAGGCAGCCTCAAGGCTCGGAGGGCCCGAGCATCGGTCAGGTCACGAGAATGGCCCGCGCCCGAGCCATCTCTCCGCCCGGGAGAGGGAGGTGTAGGATAGCCTATCCGACCCATCTTTTACCGAGTTAAGCCTACCGCCCGGATAGGGCTGGCCCCTCTGAGCTCGGAAGGACCGACGAATGCTTATCTTTGTAGCCATTAAGAGTCCGCAGCAGGCAGGAATTCAGGAAGGCAAGGGACTTCTTCTTCCCCACGATGATAACGCTCCCACGATAAGGCCATAAAAGCCCACGATGAGGACGTAACCCCCACCTGAAACCCCTCGGCTGGCAGGACTCCAAGAGACGGTGTACTATTTAAACCAGGGATACCCTCCGGCTAAAGGTAAGCCAAGAAAGGTAATCATACGCCCAAAATTCCTGAGCAAGAACCACTTCACCCTTCTGGTGGAGAGGGATCTCGCGCACAAGCTATCTCCTCCCTACTATTGCTCCCACCATAGCTCCACTGACTTAAGCATCGGAGGGTTTACCCCAGGGACTCCCCCTGGGCCCTCTGATCGGTTTCCTTGTCTTGCAGTTCAGGATCTGGTGATCCTCAGCCCGCTCAGGACCAGCGCGAGATCACGCCTCTTCACCTACTAAGCGATTCGCTCTTCCAGTTGCTTCCTAACATTTTCAAGAAATTCGGATAGCGACATCCACATGAATGGGAACGAGACCGAGGGAAGAGTGCTAGAGTCATCGGCTATCTTCTGCCAACTAGTCGTGTCCTTTGCATTTTAAGTCCTACCCTATACTTCTAGTTATGATTGGTCTAGTTGATTGAAGCCTGATAAGGCTTGTAGTCTAGTATTTGGATTTGAATAAGGAATGTCGTAGATTAGAATTATTACCATTTGGTCAATTGGATAATTGTCATCTTGGACATTGGTATTAATTTAGAAATTTAATCTTACTTATGATTTAGATAAATTGCGCACTCTCTCTGTTGTCAAAAAAAAATGAAAACTACTCTGATTGAATGGTTCTATATAAGCTGGCCACGACCTCGGGTATCTTCCGCGCTCGGGGCGTGACAATCTTCGTGGTATCATAGCCTATGATTTTAATTTCCTAGGGAATAAGAAGTGAGGAAATCAAGAGTCATGATCGAAATCTAGGAAACCCCAAGTCAAACCCAAGTCTAAGGATAGGTTTGGTTTACACCATACCCGGTGAGATGGATAGGGCCATGGGTTAAGTTCTTTGATGACATTTGACCTTATCGTTAAATTTGACCTTTGACCCTATAGTTATACATGACACTTGACCTTATGGCTACCAATGATACTTAGTAGGCTTAAAATTTCCTTGTAGGATCATGGCTGTTGAGAAAGCACAATGGCGCGATATGCAGCACACCGTGCAAGGTCCTACGCAGGTGCTACAACAAGTGGCGCAAGGCGGAGCTCACCGTGGAGCCTATGACCTTCATAGGGATTTTTGTAATATGAACCCACCAATGTTCATGGGTTCGACTAACCCCGAGGATGCCGAGAACTGGCTAAAGGAAATTGAGAGAATTCTCTGCGTAATGCAATGCACGGATGAAGAAAAAGTCTTATTGGCCACTTTTCAACTGGAGCGAGACGCTCAAGATTGGTGGAAATCGTCAAAGCAACATTGCCTGATGACCGTGCCTCATGGGATGACTTTGTTTAACACTTCAACATCAAATACTTTTCTGACCGCATTCAGGAAAAGGAGGCCGCGAAATTTTCTGCACTAAAACAACGAACCCTGCTTATGGCCGAGCATGAAGCCCAGTTCGCAAGATTGTCGGTGTATGCACCTCACTTGGTGTGTACCGAAATGATGAAGGCTAAAAGGTTCCTCCGCGGCTTCGACCCCACTATATTACACACCTCGCACCAATGGACATTCAAGTCTATTCAGAGATGGTTAGGCGTGCCCAATTGCTCGAGGACGCCACTGAACTGTCTAACAAGATTCGAGGAAGGGACAAGAAGGAACATGTCGCAAGCCCGGAAATTTCAAATTATCGTTCAACAAGAAGCGGTCCTACAATGGAGGAGAATCCTACATGGGGAATACATTTCAGAGGAGTAACAAGACATTCTCCACTATTACACCTTCTAAGGAAGTTTGTAAATACTGTGACAAAGCTGGCCACAAGACAAAGGAATGCTGGAGGAAGTTAGGAGCCTACCTCCGATGTGGGAGCCAAGAGCATCGAATCCTAGACTGTCCATTGAAGGAGCAAGCCACTAAGGAGGAGAAGCGTTCGATGAAGAATCAAGGCCGTCTACATGCTCTCTAAGAAAATGGAACCAACAGATGGTGGAAGCATGGACGGTACACTAACTGTTTGCTCTAAAATCGCTAAAGTTTTATTTGATACCAGAGCAACTCATTCATTTGTTTCCAAAACATTTACTACTCTATTTTCCAAGGAGCCCGAATGGTTAGACTTAGCCATATCTACACCCCTCGAGAATAAGTCAGATATCACTCATCGTTACCCGAATTGCAAGGTTATGATTAAAGGGAACAACCTCCTGTCGACCTGATAAGCCTAGATATAAAGGGTTCGCCGACTGGACGGCAAGATAACTTTTGTGGATTTTCCCGAGCTGGTTTATATTAGCCCTCGGAATAGAACCCCTCTTATCTCGGCTCTCCGAGCTAGCAAAAGAAAAAGGTTGAGTGGCTTTCCTAGCCTTTGTGACTGCCACGAAAGGCGAGGAGACGAAACTTGAAGACACCCGTGTAATTCGGGATTTTCCTGATGTTTTTTCGGAAGAATTAACCGGCTTACCCCGAAAGGGAAGTGTCGTTCACAATCGACCTTGTCCCTGGTGCTGGTCCGGGCAATTGAAGAAGCATGAGGAGAATTACCCGGTGCATGACTTAGAGCTAGCCACGATAGGATTTGCCTTGAAGATCTTGAGTTTCCAGTTGGTAAACATATTTTTCTCAAGGTATCTCCTGGCTGAGGTATTAGAAAATTCGGTGTTAAGGGTAAACTTACACCGAGATTCATTGGTCCATTCGAGGTGTTAGAGAGAGTGGGCGAGGTAGCTTACCGCATTGCCTTGCCTTCACAACTATCGCAAGTGCACAATGTATTCCATATTTCTTTGCTGAAAAGGTATGTGCACGATCCTCTCCACGTCATTGACCACACTGACTTGGTGATACAGAAGGACCTTACCTATAAGCTGAAACCGATGAAGATCCTCGACCGAGAAGTCCGAGTTTTGAGAAGCAAGACCATCCCTATGGTGAAAATCCAATGGGATCGATGCTTAGAACAAAAAGCTACATGGGAAACCGAGGAGTCTATGAGAAGGAGATTTCTAGAATTATTCTAGTCTATAAATATTTCTCACCCTCCTTGTCTCCATCTATGCATTTGAATTTGGGGACCAAATTCTTTTAAGTGGGGGAGGGTGTAGCACCCCGTATAAAAAAATGGTAGAAAAAAAATTAATAATATTTTTCCAAATAAACAAAAACTTTGGATAACTCTATAAGAAGATAACTCTAAAGGAAGGTTGAACAAGAAATTAGAATACCCCATAAGGGCCATTGTATAAATATGCCACCCTTTACGTAATGGGACTTATACTATTCAATTTACTATTTCAAAAATACTATTCACTTACTATTCACATGAAATAACGACTCCATATAAGTGCGCTATTTCATATGGGTTATTCACTGACTATTCACCTATTATTGTTCACTTGAAATAACGACTGCATATAAGGTCGCTATTTTCTCAAGAACTATTCACCTTAAAGTAGTGACTCTTTATAAGGTCATGATTTCCTCAACCCACAGGGCCACAACCCACGGTTTTAAAGCCCACAGTACATATATAATAACCCTTTTTATTATCAAGCATGGCATAGAATAGTACACACCTAGCATGGTTCGGAATAGGAACAATGTAGGAATAGTGGGCATGAGAAAATAGCGCCCCTGACCTGGGTACTATTTTCATAAATCGCAGCCCCACACGAGGCGCCATTTCTTTTTGGACAAAATGAATATATATATATATATATATATTATGTATGGAAGGCCCACCGGATGAAACGCCTACGTACACAGACGCTAATTCCCTAATTAGAGACTTCTTGGAAGTCGTCAATTCCTTGCCAGCAACCTGCCAAACCGAATGCCATTATGATCCTTCCAGAAGTAAACATAAACAATTTGTTTTTGCTGGCAATGCACCCCTTTTACCCGACAACCGATTAAAGCATTAATTGCTTCTTTTTCCCTGGCAATGGACCCTTACGTTTTTCTTTCCTATAACTATCTCATACCCTTTAGTGTGAGAAGGTGATTGTCATCATCTGTGTAGTCTCCGCCCGTAGAATAGGGTCTTTACAGGAACGTACCTGAAGGGAGATCTTCATCCTACGTGCTTCTTCCTGCTGTTGGAAAGATTGGTTTTCTTATCATCTATTCTACGTATTCATGTTAAAAGGCAGGTGTTCTCAAGATCTGGCTTAACTAGTAGTTAATATACGTTAACATGCATGCTAGTTAAATCTGGTCATTTAAGTCAGGGGTATATCAAAAGGCTTACTGGGAAGGTTAGGCCACGCCTATCTGAAACACTAAATCTTGTGTGAGTAGATTCTCTGCCAAGTACCCCCTGTACAGCACACGGTTTATACTCATAATCTATCCTGATTCTTGTAAATTAATCCATGTTTAAAAATTGATATGTATGAAATTTAACTCAAAAATTGTTGCATGAGCATGATCGTACAATCCTGCAAATTTCCATGTCGATCTATATTCTGACTTCCTGATTCTGTGAACGTGTTATAAATCATGAACAGTAAGTACGTGATTAGTAGCCACCATGTTCAGAAATTTATATCTATTGAACCAGACCATAAAATTCTAGCATGAACATAGTTCTGTGATCCCGATATTTTTCTCTACCTGCCCATGTCCTTATTTCCTGATTCAGAGAAACTTTGAAAATATGAATAGTAACTAACCACCGTGTTCAGAAATTTATATCTATTGAACCAGACCATAAAATTCTCGCATGAATATAGTTCTGTGATCTCAATATTTTTATCTACCTGCCCATGTCCTTATTTCCTGATTCGGAGAAACTTTGAAAATATGAAAAGTAACTAACCACCATGTTTAGACATTTATATTTATTGAACCAGACCATAAAATTCTCGCATGAAAATAGTTCTGTGATCCTGATATTATTCTCTACCTGCCCATGTCCTTACTTCTTGATTCGAAGAAACTTTGAAAAAATGAATAGTAACTTGTATCTCAGAATGTACCTCTCTGATGCGAAGCATGACTCACTTGAAAACGGTTCAATTGGTTACTCTCCCAGTAACATCAATTAATTGAAGACACTGCAGAGGGGCGCCAATTGACCAGAGCCTTTACCTCAAATTGCGACACCCCTAGGTGTCTTCAATTAAATGAAGACACCTTGAGGGGGCGCCAATTCCATTTTTGGGAAAAAAATATAAACATCACATTAGAAATTTTATATCTATGGAATCAAAACCCAACAATTTTGCATGACCATGATTCTAAACTCTCGAGAATTTTCTCTACCTGTTCATATCCTTGCTTTCTATTTTTGAGAAACTTTTACTATATGAATAGTGCATGAATAGTGTTTTGAGTCACAGAATGTACCTGCCCGGTGTAAGTCACCCCAATTTATTGAATAGCGAAACCCAACAATTTTGCATGAGCATGATTCTGAACTCCCGAGAATTTTCTCTACCTGTTCATATCCATACTTTCTGTTTCTGAGAAACTTTTACGGTATGAATAGTGTATGAATAGTGTTTTGAGTCATAGAATGTACCTCCTTGGTGTAAATCACCCCAATTCATTGAATGGCGACACCCCGGAAGACTTCAATTCTTCAATTAGCGGCACCCTGGGTTGACTTCAATTAAATGAAGACCCCTCAGAGAGAGGTCATTTACTTTTGTAATTTTTTTATTATTTGTAAATAGCGCCCACCCCTATGTCGCTAATTCATTTCTGATTTTTTTATTTTCTGATTTTCCTAGTAAAGGTGCTTCTGGTTGAGACGATTCCAAATATATTTTTTTCATATTTTTGTAGAACCCGAAAGGCCACCAAAATACCTCGAAAAGGGCAAAAGAATTAGAGAACATGATATAACTTAAACCCATTCTTGATTTAATTGAAGATACCCCAAAGAGGCATCATTTCCATTTATATTTTTTATTATTTTTGAAATAGCGCCTCTCACATTGCCGCTAATTCTTTAAAAATCTGGAAAAATAGAGAAAAATACCCAGAAAAATCTAGAAAAATAGGGGGAAATAGGAAAAAGTATAAAAATGAGAGAAACCCAAGAAAAGTGAGAAAAATCACTCAAACAAGGTCAATTTAAGGGTCAAATTGGGATATTATGAGGTAATATGAGATGTACTCATAGTAATGTTAATTTTTGCATGTCTACAACCCCCGGGCGCCAATTCAGTCTGTTTGCTGCCAATGTTCGTTCTGATTACTGATTTGTCTCGTGATTCGTACCGATATAACCCTAGTACATATTCCTGCATCATATATGCCCTTGAACTCTATTCTTGGAATCTACCTTATACTCTTACAATGGCAATCCTTGAAATTCTATATTTTCTATAAATGAGAGTGGATGTCAAAAGAAATACATGAAATGCTGTACATATAGGGCCCGGTCTGGTCCTGAGAGAGCACCCGAACGTACTTGTGCCCATGAGAGTTTACTGACCACGGTGTTTTGCATTGCACCGACTACTTGCTTGACTTGACTTGCTTGGCCCGGAATGGGCAATACATGACTTGCTTGGCCCAGAATGGGCAATACTTGACTTGAGGCCCGCAGAAGGAAAAAAGTACTTACTTGCTTGTTTGAGTTGAGACATTCCACGCTTACTCTCTCTACTTACTTGACTTGACTCGCGTGGCCCGAAAAAGGGTAATTACTTGCTTGAATGAATGAATGAAATAGCCAATTCCATTGCACTACTTGTTATTATATGAGCTTGAGATTACTCGCTTGATCATTGATTATTACCTTCTTGAAAGGACTTGCTTGAATATTGATTATCATCTTCTTGGAAAGACTTGTGCATTTACTTTCAAATTTCATGCTAGTTTCCTTATTGAAATTCATGTGATACTCTCTTGATACAATTCTTGATATTCTTGCTTGATCCAATATGCATCATTATACTGCATGAACTTGTAATTAACGTAAAGATTGTTAGAGCTTGAGATATAAATCCTACTGAGCAATTTGCTCATCCAGTTGCTTCCTAACATTTTCAGAAATTCGGATAGCGACATCCACATGAATGGGAACGAGACCGAGTGAAGAGTGCTAGAGTCATAGACTGTCTTCTGCCAACTAGTCGTGTCCTTTGCGTTTTAAGTCCTACCCTGTACTTCTAGTTATGATTGGTCTAGTTGATTGCAGCTTGATAAGGCTAGTAACCTAGTATTTAGATTTAAATAAGGAATGTCATAGATTAGAATTATTATCATTTGGTCAATTGGATAATTGTCATCTTGGACATTGGTATTAATTTGGGAATTTAATCTTACTTATGATTTAGATAAATTGCGCACTCTGTCTTTTGTCAAAAAAAATATGAAAACTGCTCTGATTGAATGGTTCTATATAAGCTGGCCACGACCTCGAGTATCTTCCGCACTCGGGGCGTGACAATTGGCCACCTATTTGTCACCCTTAAAGCGTAGCCAAAGCTCTTTTCATCCAGCGGGTGACTTGGGTATTTCTCTTCAGTAGTCTGAACTGGAGTCGGCTCCACTGTCGACACTAGTCAACACTTGGGCAAGTAAAGCCTTCATCTTTTCACACTTCAGCCTAGTTCCTTAACTAAACTTGAATCTGTCTTCAGAAAACTCATTGTTTCATGAATTAACATTATCAAGCACACACATTAACAGCATTAAAACATATGAAACTTTGAAGATCAAAATGTATGACAAAAGAAATATCAATGAACACAGGTATGTCACATTCTGAGGTTTGAGACATGAAATATTTAAGATCTTGCATTTTCGAAGGTAATGAGGTCGGCCCCAAACCAGGCTCTAAACATATTACAATCACCCTTATTAAATGTCCATGATGTCTCCCCCTTCCTTGACAATTCTTGAACATATTTCAGTACATAAATGCCACAGTTGAGGCTTCCAGCTGCATGTTGGGGACATTCGTTGTCGAATACAAGATCCCATTTCTCAACTCCCTTGAATGTCCCATAGAGCTTCAGAGACCCCCATACAACTGCAACATGCAAATGAAAGGTTATAAATTATTAAGGAATAATTAAAAGGTAATATAAATATCTATGATTTCGGGTACATGGATAAGAAAAAGTACCCAATTTCTTGTAGTGGCATCATGGATGGCCATGCCTCTCATGGAATTGTATGAGACAAAGCGGCGATTCTCTGTGTCAACAGCAAGTAGATGCCAGTGACCTCCAGAGTGTAACACGAAGAATAAATATTTGTTCTTATGCAGTTCTGATAATTCAACATTCTCATAGGCGCACTCCAACAATTCGTTGGATTTTTCAGAGTTGGTATTTGTCCTGCCGTTTATATGATTCACTAAAGTGGTGGGAAAACAAACCCACTGATGAAAGGTGTTAGATTCATTGAATTGTGAGTGGAGGAGGTACATCATGGCGTCGATCACCTACAAATTGACAATCACAATTCTATTAGCAGTAGAAACAGAAGTTCAGGGTAGGGCGAGTGACAAAAAATTTCATAATTTTCCAAAACAATTACCGTATCATCTATCATCTAGCTATATATTAGATCAATGACATGACGACAGTTCAAAACAATCCCGTTCTATAATTGAAATATGGGGCCACTATATTGGATAAAAATTTTCATGGTAGTCAGAGTAAGGCGGATCAGGATAATTACAGAAACTATAAGAGGACAACTTACTCAATAACCCTAGAGGCACAAGCATCAATGAATTCATTCACAATCGTGTTATCTGTCGGCTTTAGCATGCCTTTGCAGAACCAATCAGTACACTGTATGAGCTCTCTATAAGGGTCGGCTTCTATGCCAATATACCAATCTTAGATTCTATACTGTAAGAAGTAGGAATAAGGCAGACTCACCTTCTTCTTCCCCCGTCCTGCAGTTTTCTTTGCAGGTGCCCGCCTTTTCCTCACGGGCTTCTCGTCTCATTGATGAAGGGATTGAGAAAAGACACCTTCACGATGGTCACCATGCCCATTGGTGCCTCCATCTCAGCTTGGATATCACCTTGCACATCCTCTTCAGGGGCTGCCTTAGATGGCACGGTATCATCCATACTTTGTTGAGGGGGCCTTGGAGGTGGGACATCGGCGGCAATGTCCATTTCAGAGGTTTGACATATACTTTGCTCAACATTTTCAGCCCCTTGCACTTCCTTGACAGGGGCTACCGGAGGTGGCATGACATCAACTGTCACCTGTTCGACGGGCCTAGGAGGTGCTGCATCAGCAGTAATGTGAGCCTCTTTCACCCTAGCCAGAAAGAAGGCCCTCATTTCCTCAAGTAGCCGCTGCTGGATCTTCAATGTAGCGGCAATATCCTGTAGCACAGGCATGCATGGAGCTGATGAAAGAGTCTCCTGAGCACTGGGTCGGGTCATCATCTAACCACTGTACACCGTGTCCCTTTCACTTGGCTCAACAAGGAGCCCTTCGATCACCTGCATTTCAAACCACATCACTTCGGTTATTCATTAATGTTGAATGACAAAGAAGAAGTATTAAGTACTCATAATACTTGTTGGCCTCGCAAGGATCTAATGGAGAATTTTAATTTCCTATCTAGGAATGGCCCCCACCTAAATAGTCGGGGGAATGCCACCCGCCTTAGTGGTTGTCGCACCCGTGTGTGCTCAAAAAACCAGACCTGTAATATGAAATATATCAAGTTATTTTACAATGCAATAGAATTAATGATTGACACATTAATTATTACACAAAAAAAATAAAAACACTTACAGCAAGTGCGGCAGAACAACCAAATATAAATGTATGGGCCTGGGATGCATCCATGGCTCTTCTCTTAGCACGGTCAATTGTACCTGACCGCCGTTTCTAGACCGCCAACACAAATTGCTCAAACTTGTTCATCGTTACCGGTTGCACGGCGGCTTCCCAGTTGTAATCTGAAACTCTACCAATGTCATCTAAGCATGACAGCATCTGTTGTGGACAAGAATGCGTCGACCATGGGCAAAAGAAAGTGGACAGTAAGAGTACAATCCACAGCCAGACAGTGTCGGCCACATCCTGCTCTTCATCGGACCCAACAATTTGCTGGATGAGAGAGCACACTTTCTTCCGGTCAAATGTTGCTGCAAATCCAAATCGATGCTGCAACTTCGACTTCTATTTTGCGAATCCATAATGTTGAACTGGCTGACCGGAGCAAGGTAATCCAAAAATTATGCCCACATCTTCCACAATAAATGCGACCTCCTTACTACCCATACGGAAGTAATTTCCTCCACTATGGGCGCAAATAATCTCCTCCAATAGTGTCATGGTGATGCAGGACGAATGAGGGACTCGATGCCAAATGATGCGAACCTTGGACTCTATGTGACGACGTGACAAATTGGACGACTCGACTAGCGACTACACGACCATTAGAGCTACCTCAGCTCAACACTAAGAGCTCCTACGGGTATATGTCTTAAACAGAAATGAGATCTCACTAGTCATCCCAAGCGAGGGAAACGCGGATCTGCGCGGTTGAGAAGCCGACAGAGTCAAGGGTGGTCAAACTCACTTCCGTGCTCGGATCGAGTCACGGGACGGGTTCGCTCTCTCTCTCACTGTGGTGATTAAAAATGATTTAACGAGCTTGAATTCTAACACACTCATGCAGTGGCATATAATCGTATACTAAGTAACCAAATGCCGAGAAGGAGAGATCGTTACCTCCACGCTCCGGGCATGGGGAAGACAACCCCGGCCAAGATTGTACTCCCGGTTAAGACAATTATCAATAAGTACAAAATTAAACCCACTCCACGCTGGGAGGTAACAGGTAACATGTGGGACTCGGGACGATCCATCTTGGGTTGACGGGTAGCATTTTGAATCGCCCGGTTGGTGCTGGTGCGAGGCTACTTGATGCTGGCCGGACGATGCGGGATGATGGTTGTGGGGACCATGATCTGCTTGGGTGGCCGATTGAGGCGGGGTTGGTCCCATTGCAAAGGGGACTCTTGGAGAGACGATCCCTAGGAGAGGGACGCGCTGGTTCACCTCGTGGAAGGTGAGGAGGCCCAACTGGGGAGCGTTGTTGCTTGCTGTCCACGGACCTGTTCTGTAGTTTCAGGGTTGCGCGACCCGGCGATAAAAATTACTGCGACCAGATCTGATCTCGGAACATCACAAAACCAGTGTAGTTGCGAAGCTGACTCTGAGACCTTCAACCCTATGGTGTTACAAAAATTTTGAAGTGGCGGGGTTTTCCATGGGGGAATTTCAAACAAGAAGAGTTCCTGTCTCAGATCTGGCCGGGCAAATTGAGATCTACCTGAAGATGTGAGTTGACCGTAGTTGAAACTTTGGATCTGGGAGATGAGATTTTTATGGAAGCTAAAGGAAGAAGTAGGGAACATGAAGATATATTTTTATATTTTTCAGAGGTGGCTTGATATGGGAAATGGATTTTATAACTGGGATGGGTCGGATCTGGATAGTGGGGGGCAGAACTGATTTCAGATTTTGGAGAGGTTATTTGGATGGGAAAGAAAATTCCTAAAATCACAAAAACATTTATGGAAGATGGCTTAGGTGGACAGAAATCCCAATCTAAATTTCAGCTCGATCTGAAATTGGAAAGGAGATGTAATGGGTGAAGATTGGGGCTGCTGGAACACAAGTCTGCACAGGGGTAGATTGTGTAGGCTGTGGGAATTTAAAGGGAAAAGTGGGAATAATCTGATTTTTTTTGTAGGACGTGGGAACACCATGGGAACTCACCCTCAAAATTTCAGCCTCGTCAGATCTATGGGCTGAGAGCTAAAATTTGGCCTTCAGCTTGCTGTCCCGCGATGGGCAGAACTCCGGTGATGGGCGGTGGTGGTGCAACGGCGGCTCGACGACGGCTGCGGTGGCGGTGCTGATCTTCACACTCTGATAAGCGAGGCTTCACACCTCATAATGGCAGTCTTCACAGCTGCAAGGGGAGGGAGAGGAGAGAGAGAGGGGGCGGCCGAGGCCTTTGGAGCAAAATTGCTTAAATTCTTGTATTAATTGTGGTGAAAATAGAAAATATAAGCCTTATATAAGAAATGGGAACCCTAGGTAAATGACTAAGACTACCCTTAGATCTAGAGTTTGGGAGGGGTACATTGGGGATGCCAATTTCCATTTTTCCCCATGTGGTCAAAGCAAAAAATAAAAAGAATGCCTAATAGAGCCAAAAGAGGGGGCGCCCCCTTTAAGAAGAAAAATGCCATTTCCCTTCTCTTGGTTTAATGGTCCAAGTCCAAGGTGGACCATGGGTCAGCCCCTATGGGTCCCTAGAAGTTAGGTGGCTTAATGGGGAAGAGGGTGAGGGGGGCCCTCTGGGGCCAGGTGGCCCTTTTACAAAGAAACATCTTTATTTATCCTAATTACACTCTCTTAAACTCAAATAAAATCAAATAAGCACATATTACACACCAAATAAAAACTCAAAAAATACTAAAAATACTAGGACTCAAGATGGAGACTCCAGAATGTCTCCAAGCCATAGGGATGCCTGTGTAGCTCGAGTAGTGTTGCGCGTTCGGTACCGACAGCTCGCCGACTCATGCTTCTCGCTCACTCTGGTGTCCGCACCAATTCTCCCCGGGTGGGAGAAACTCGACCCTATCGAGTAAGGGTCTGGATCGCTCTGGTAGAACTCTAGTAGGTCCGGATCTATCCTCTGCAACTCTGCCCGGGTGATCCAAGTATCATCGGTGGCGGGTCACCCTCTCCATCACACTAGGTAGCGCGGGTGGGATCCACTCCTGGCAATAGTCGCATGCTCATCTAGTATATGATCTATATGCTCACGCTGCCATGAAAATGAGGCTGGTGGTGGACACTCAGGTGTGGGGTCACTCTCAATGGGAGGAGATGGCTCGAAAGGCTCACTAGGGATCACCGCTGGGTCCTTTAAGTAACTAGATCCGATACATTGAAAGTCGAGCTTATCTCATATTCCTCGAGAAAGTCCACAACATACGCATTGGATCCGACGCATTTCAACACTCGAAATGGACCAGCTCCGTGAGCTTGCAATTTCTTTACGGTCCCAGAGGGAAACCGTTCAATTCTAACCCTGATCATGACATAATCACCCTCTTGCAACTCACAGTGGTGTCTGTGGGCATCGGCTAACTCTTTGTACCGTGCATTGCTAGCCTCAATGTGACGACGGATGTCGTCATGCAGACTCATAACATGCCTATCAAATGACTCAGCAGACTCCGACACTCGTGCATGAATGGGCATGGGAACAAGATCCACGGGTTTCCTAGGCCTACGACCTGTGACAATCTCAAAAGGACTCATACCTATAGACCTATTGACCGAATCATTATATGCAAACTCAGCTAGTGGTAACATGAGATCCCAATCTCTTACACGGTCCCTAACAAGACACCTCAAAAGGTCACCCAGACTCCTATTGACCACCTCAGTCTGACCATCTGTCTTGGGATGATATGCAGTGGAGAACTTGAGGTAAGTACCTAACATATGCCACAGTGTCTTCCAAAAGTAACTGGTGAACCTAACATCACGGTCAGACACTATGGTACGAGGCAACCCAAACTTACACACCACATGAGAAAGGAACATGCGGGCTACCCTCAAAGCATCCGAAGTCTTAGAGCAGGGAATGAAAAGAGCCATCTTCGAGAATCGATCTACTACCACATAAACTGAATCATGCTTCCTAGAGGTTCGTGGCAATCCCAAGACTAAATCCATGCTAACATCATGCCACGGGGCATCAAGTACAGGAAGAGGCGTATAGAGCCCTGAGCTTTGCTTCTTCATTTTGGCCGTAACACATATACGGCATTGGGCCACAATGTGAGCAACATCCCTTTTCAAGCTCGGCCAATAGAACATGTGCTCGACAGCCTCGATAGTCTTGTTCCGACCGAAGTGACCGGCTAGACCTCCCGCATGAAGTTCCCAGACTAAGAAGTCACGAACAGAAGTTCGGGGAACACAAAGCCTACCTCCTCGAAAGAGGTAACCCTCCTGAAGCACATAATCACTATGATCTCTCGAGGGTCCGGCCTGCAGAGTGGCAAAGATCTGACCAAAGTCAAGACAATCAACATAAGCCTCCCTCATCTTCTCTAGCCCTATAACCTCGGCACTCATGGTAGTCAGCAGACATGCACGCCGACTCAAGTCATCAGACACCTTGTTCTCCACTCCAGCCTTTTGCTTGGGCACAGATGTGAACTGCTGGAGATACTCAACCCATCTGCTGTGACGCGCATTGAGCTTCTTTTGGGCATGGAGGAACTTCAAGGCCTCATGATCGGAGTACAAGACAAACTCCTGATGTAATAAGTAGTGCCTCCAATCCCTAAGAGCCTGAGCAACTGCATAGAATTTCTTATCATAAGTAGAGTATCGCAATTTCGTGTCATTCAGCTTCTCACTGAAATATGCAATCGGGTGGGTCTCCTGACTCAACACTCCTCCAATTCCTACACCCGACGCATCACATGAGACCTCAAACACCTTCGAAAAATCTGGTAATCGAAGAACCAGTGTTTGGGTCATGCGCTCCTTGATGTCCTTGAATGCAGCCGTAGCGGCCTCCGTCCATACAAGTGCGCCCTTCCTGATACAGTCCGTGATCGGGGTAGTAACGGAACTAAATCCGCGGATGAAATGATGATAGAATGTCACGAGGCCATGGAAGCTGCGGACATCATGGATCGTGCGGGGTTCCGGCCACTCAACAATGGCCCGGACCTTCTCCGGATCAGCGGAGACCCCAGTACTAGACACAATGAAACCCAAGAAGGTAAGCTGAGGAGTCATAAAAGCACACTTATGTGGGTTTGCAAACAATTGCTCTCTCCTCAAGAGGAGACAAACCTACCGGAGGTGGTCTAAGTGGTCCCCCATAGTGCGACTATAAATGAGAATATCATCAAAATACACTACAACAAAGACTCCAATGAAAGGTCGAAGGACCTGAGTCATGAGTCGCATGAAGGTGTTTGGGGCATTGGTCAGCCCAAAGGGCATAACCAACAACTCATATAGACCATCCTTGGTCTTAAATGCAGTCTTCCACTCATCACCTGGCCTAATCCTTACCTGATGATAGCCACTCTTAAGATCGATCTTCGAAAAGATAGTGGCACCTGCCATCATGTCAAGCATATCATCCTGGCGGGGAATAGGGAACCTGTACTTCACGGTGATTTTGTTGATGGCACGACTATCAATACACATCCTCCAAGTGCCATCCTTCTTTGGGGTGAGTAACGCGGGCATAACACACGGACTCATGCTGTCCCGAATAGATCCTCTTTGCATAAGCTCATCGACCTGTCGCTTTAGCTCGGCGTGCTCAGTGGGACTCATGCAGTAGTGGGGAAGATTGGGCAATGAGGATCCCAAAATTAGGTCGATAGCATGTTGAATATCCCACATAGGTGGGAGTCCCTCGGGAAGCTCTTCGGGGAATATATCAGCAAACTCCTGCAGAATGGGAACAACATCGGGTGGGAGTTCACCCTCGGACTTTCGCTCCACCTCACAGGCCGTGATAGCAAACACAGGACTCCCCTTACTAGCCTCCCACTCCATTTCTCGGGAGCTAATCAACATCAACCTCCAAGATGGGGGCTCGCATGTGCAAGATGTAACGGCCATGGCCCGAGCTGGGGATGGGGTACTGGGCCCAGGGATGGAAGGCTCCGGAGTACAAGGACCAGTAGGACCCCTAACTGAAGGACTCTTGGGCTGAGAGGGGTGGAGGGTAATCCGTTGGCCACCATGGTTGTAGGTACAGGTGTTCGACCGGCCATGGAGCGTGGCATCCTGATCAAACAACCACGGCCTACCAAGAATAATACTGCCCACCTCCATGGGGAGGACATCACACCAGATCTCGTCACGATAGGCATGGAACTGTAGTGGGACCAGACACCGCAGCCTGATCGGAATGGAGGTGGAATCCACCCATGATACTTGATAGGGGCAAGGATGGTCCACGAGAGTAAGACCAAGATGAGAAATAGTGCCCGTGGAGATTGCATTGATACAACTCCCACTATCTATAATCACCTTATAAACTTTCCCGCCCAGCCTACAGTATGTATGAAAGATAGTGGTCCGACGCCAGTCATCACTAGCCTGTGGCTGGGTAAGAATACACCTAACGACCCCCAAATGGGTATCGTCTGGATGCTGGGCATGCTGGCCATCATCTTCATTCTCAAAGAACTCGTCAGCTAATTCTTGTTCCGCCTCATAGCTGACTGACACAAGCTCGGAAGATGAGGTGTCCCCGACCTGTGTGCCCCCAATGACTAGAGATTGACGAGTGGGACACTGGTTGACAAAGTGGCCAAACCCATTGCAACAAAAACACTACTGCCGTGATCCACTAGGCTCCCCGATCAAAGGTCCCTTCCTCTTA
The DNA here is from genome assembly GCA_022559845.1 of Amorphophallus konjac. Classification (NCBI taxonomy): domain Eukaryota; kingdom Viridiplantae; phylum Streptophyta; class Magnoliopsida; order Alismatales; family Araceae; genus Amorphophallus; species Amorphophallus konjac. Next base: position 181,095,499 of record CM040122.1, read on the forward strand.
TCCTCCCGACGGACAGGAGGTGTAGGCAACAAGGGACCGGCAAGAGGTGCGGGCGTCGGTGGATCGACAATGGGTGTAGGTTATTGGGGTCGAGGAGGAAGATCCCTCGGTGGGGGAGGGCGAGGCCTTGGAGCAAATAGCTCCGGACGGGTGGGCTCCTGAGGTCGGGCCATGGGGGCCCTCTGATATGTGCCTGAAGAGCTGCGGGGCTCGACACTACGAAGAGGGAAGGGGCCCAACCGTGGGGTAGGCTCGAACTCGGCCTCGAATGGCTCCAATTCAAGAGCAACCTAGTACGCTTGTTCCAAAGTGACCACATTGCGGTTAAAAAGTTCATATTGATAGTGTGGCCGCAGACCTATTTGAAAGAACGAGATGGTCATGGTGCTCTCTTCCATAACTCCACACCGCAAGTAATGCACATCGAACTCGACGGTGTACTCAGTCACGGATCGGTTTCCTTGGGTGAGACTCTACCATTTGTCTATGAGACGCTGGCGATATGTGGCAGGAAGGTATTTCTGCCTTAACTTGGTTTTCATATCATCCCAAGTACCGATCTGGGGTTGATGTCGCTGCATCAACATGCTCTCCACATTAGTCCAATAGGTTTACGCCTGCCCTTGCAACTTCATCTTTGCGTAGCGAACTCTTCGGTGGTCCGTCATCTCAAACCACTCAAAGTACCGATCCATGCCGACCTCCCAATCTAGATAGACCTTTGGGTCCAAGGACCCATCAAAAAGGGGAGGGTCTGCACGCACGTTCCTAAGAATGCGGTCGTCGTCATCGTAATCACGATTCCGTCGTTGGGCTCGATGGTCATGACCATAACCCCCATGTTCATTATCGGATGCATAGTTATCCACCTCGGGCACTCGCTGCCTCCTATCATCTACCCCTTGAGCCCTTGGAGCAGTAGGTTGCTGAACCGACTCATGCTGGCCATTGGTCGGCGCGGGTTACGCTGCCTCAACCGGGGCCCACTCTAGGATAGCAACTCTCCCCACCAGACCCTGGATAGATTGGTCCGATGCTTCGGCACGATCCTCTAAGGCTTTCATCCTCCCTTCCAGACGCGTACCTACACCATCTACACGCGTACTAAGCCTATCCATACGCGTATCGAATCGATCCATGAGAGATTGGAACATCTCGGCCACCAAAGGCTCATCGGAACTACGGGCTCGGGGATCCGCCATAGGTGGTGGTGGTGAGTATTGGGTACGTCTACGGGTGGGCATGTAAATGACACAATGACTGGGATACACGGACTAAAGCAAAGATGATGAACCTAGACTTAACCAATATCGGTACGTGGCGGAGGTTTGACCAGAAGATCGCACTCACACAAGTGTGCTACCGTCCCAATAGGCGTAACCTATCGTTCCAAAACACCTTTTGATATACCGAATAGAGGGACGCAATGAGACACCTTGGACCGACTACCGTAGACTCAAACTCACTCTGATACCAAACTGATGCGGGACGAATGAGGGACTCGATGCCAAATGATGCGAACCTTGGACTCTATGTGACGACGCGACAAATTGGACAACGCGACCAGCGACTACACGACCATTAGAGCTACCTCGGCTCGACACTAAGAGATACTACGGGTATATGTCTTAAACAGACATGCGAGCTCACTAGTCATCCCAAGCGAGGGAAACGCGGATCCGTGCGGTTGAGAAACCGACAGAGTCAAGGGTGGTCAAAATCACTTCCGTGCTTGGATTGAGTCACGGGACGGGTTCGCTGTCTCTCTCACAGCGGTGATTAAAAATGATTTAAAGAGCTAGAATTCTAACACACTCATGCAGTGGCATATAATCATATACTAAGTAAGAAAATTCCAAGAAGGAGAGATTGTTACCTCCATGCTCCGGGCGTGGGGAAGACAACCCCGGCCAAGATCGTACTCCCGGTTAAGACAATTATCAATAAGTACAAAATTAAACCCACTCCACGCAGGGAGGTAACAAGTAACTTGTGAGACCCGAGACGATCGATCTTGGGTTGACGAGCAGCATTTTGAATCTCGCGGTTGGTGCTGGCGCGCTGCTACTTAATGCTGCCCGGACGGCGCGGGCTGATGGTTGCGGGGACCACGATCTACTCGGGCGGCCGACTGAGGTGGGGTTGGTCCTGTTGCGAAGGGGACTCCTGGGGGGACGATCCCTAAGAGAGGGATGCGCTAGTTTGCCTCGTGGAAGGAGAGGAGGCCCGACTGGGGAGCGTTGTTGCTTGCTGTCCACAGACCTGTTCTGTAGTTTCAGGGTTACGCGACCCGACGATAAAAATTACTGCGACCATCTCCGATCTCGAACATCGCGAAACCAGTGCCGATGCGAAGCTGACTCTGAGACCTTCAACCCTCTGGTGTTACAGAAATTTTGCAGTGGCGGAGTTTTCCATGGGGGAATTTTAAACAGGAAAGATTCCTGTCTCAGATCTGGCCGGGCAGACTGAGATCTGCCTGAAGAAGTGAGTTGACCGAGGTTGAAACTTTGGATCTGGGAGATGAGATTTTTATGGAAGCTAGAGGAAGAAGTAAGGAACACGAAGATATTTTTTTATATTTTTCAGAGGTGGTTTAATATGGGAAATGGATTTTATAACTGGGATGGGTCGGATCTGGACAGCATGCAGTAGAACTGATTTCGGATTTTGAGAGGTTTTTTGGATGGGAAAGAAAATTCCAAAAATCACAAAAAAATTTATGGAAGATGGCTTAGGTGGACAGAAATCCCAGTCTAAATTTCAGCTCGATCTGAAATTGTAAAGGAGATCTAATGGGTGAAGATTGCGGCAGCTGGAACACAAGTCTACACAGGGGCAGATTGTGTAGGCTGTGAGAATTTAAAGGGAAAATTGGGAAAACGATGTGGGAATAATCTGAATTTTTTTGTGGGACGTGGAAACAACCATGTGAACTCACCCTCAAATTTTCAGCCTTGTCAGATGTACGGGCTGAGAGCTAAAATTCGGCCTTCAGCTTGTTGTCCGACGATGGGTAGAACTCCGGCGACAGGCGGTGGTGGTGCAACGGCGGCTCGACGGCGGCGGCGGCGGCGGTGCTGATCTTCACACTCTGATAAGGGAGGTTTCACACCTCAGAATGGCAGCCTTCACAGTTGCAAGGGGAGGGAGAGGAGAGAGGGAGGGCGCGGCCTAGGCCATTGGAGCAAAATTGCTTAAATTCTTGTATTAATTGTGGTGAAAATAGAAAATACAAGCCTTATATATGAAATGGGAACCCTAGGTAAATGACTAAGACTACACTTAGATCTAGGGTTTGGGAGGGGTACATTGGGGATGCCAATTTCCATTTTTCCCCATGTGGTCAAAGCAAAAAATAAAAAAAATGCCTAATAGAGCCAAAAGAGGGGGCGCTCCCTTTAAAAAGAAAATTGCCATTTCCCTTCTCTTGGTTCAATGGTCCAAGTCCAAGGTGGACCATGGGCCAGCCCCTATGGGTCCATAGAAGTTAGGTGGCCCAATGGGAAGCAGGGTGAGGGGGGCCCGTTGGGCCCAGGTGGCCCTTTTACAAAGAAACCCATTTATTTATCCTAATTACACTCTCTTAAACCCAAATAAAATCAAATAAGCACACATTACACACCAAATAAAAACTCAATAAATACTAAAAATACTAGGACTCAAGACGGAGACTCCAAACTATCTCCAAGCCATAGGGATGCCTGTGTAGCTTGAGTGGTACTGCGCGTTCGGTACCGACGGCTCGTCGACTCATGCTTCTCGCTCGCTCTAGTGTCCGCGCCAATTCTCCCCTGGTAGGAGAAACTCGATCCTATCGAGTAAGGGTCTGGATCGCTCTAGTAGCGCTCTAGTAGGTCCAGATCTATCGTCTTCAACTCTGCCCGGGTGATCTAAGTATCATCGGTGGCGAGTCGCCCTCTCCATCGCACTAGGTAGCGCGGGTAGGATCCACTCCTGGTAATAGTCACCTGCTCATCTAGTATATGATCTATATGCTCACGCTGCCTTGGAAATGAGGCTGGTGGTGGACACTCAGGTGTGGGGTCACTCTCAATGGGAGGAGATGGCTCGAAAGGCTCACTAGGGATCACCGCTGGGTCCCTATAAGCAACTAGATCCGACACATTGAAAGTCAAGCTTATCCCATATTCCTCGGGCAAGTCCACAACATACGCATTGGATCCGACGCGTTTCAACACTCGAAATGGACCGGCTCCGCGAGCTTGCAATTTCTTTACGATCCCAGAGGGAAACCATGTTGTGACCCCTCTATGTTGATGATGTTGACACTTGCTCTATTCTTTGGCAACACCATTGTTTTGATTGATTGGCAACTGAGTTTGATTTGATGAAATTGCTCCATCAGATTGACTATGTGTTCTTTGCTTTTAATACACTGCTGTCTGCAATTCTTACTGTCATAAGTCCACACACTGCATCTCAATTAAATTGATTAAGTGTGCGCAGCGTCAACGCATCATGTTACAGCGTCAACGCATAAGTCCACACACTGCATCTCAATTAAATTGATTAAGTGTGCATAGCGTCAACGCATCATGTTACAGCGTCAACGCATAAGTCCACACACTGCATCTCAATTAAATTGATTAAGTGTGCACAGCGTCAACGCATCATGTTACAGCGTCAACGCACCGTTGGCTTTGAACCTCAGAGTCTGTACATCCGAATTGCCCTTGATCTGGTGAAATGTATACACTCATTCACTGTAGCCTTCACACACTAAAGTCTATACATTCATCAATTACTTTTCACTCAAGGCAAAGTCTATACACTGGAGTCTTTTCCCTACGTGCCATAGGTGAAGTCTGAACATTCGATTCTGAAGCCTGAAGTCTATACAGTCCAGCCTAGTCCTTCGATCAAGGCTTTAGCTACACTCAACTCTGTACATTGGCTTCGTTTCATCAAGTCTGTACATTGACTTGCCAACTTCCTTGAAGTCTGTACATCGCTTCATGTCCCCAAAGTTTGCACATCAACAGTGATCTTTGAAGTCTGTACACTGCTTCAGGAGCTTCATGTCCACACATCGCTCAAAGTCTGTACAGAGTCCAGCGTCTCAGTTAGCGTCTCATACACTTGAGCAAAGTCTGTACATCCACAGTGTTACTCAAAGTCTATACATTAATCTTCTAATCCAAAGTCTGCACATTGGTCTTCGAATCCAAAGTCTATACAATGGTATTCACACTTGAAGTCCATACATTCGATGTGCAGAGTTGATGTCTCTACTGTGTCCTTGCTGATCAAGTCTACACTATGGTCGGTGACAAGTCTGTACACTGGCCTCAGCCTTTCAAGTCTACACACTGACGGCTGAACTAAGAACTCTATACATCGTCTGTCTGCATTAGAGTCTCATGGAGTCTATACATTGCACTCGTCTTCTAAAGTCTATACACTGAAGTCTTCGCATTCGTTTGGATTACATGAAGTCCATACAGTGGGTAAAAGTCTGTACACTGTCCATGCTTCATGCAGCGTCAACTCAGTGCGTTATGCAGTGTCAACTCCTCAAGTATATACAATGCAATGTACATACTTAAATCTTATGTCTTTATTCTTGTTGCTGAAGGGAACAGGGTCGACGCCTGGAGCTTAAAGCATCCACGCATCAGTAGACGAAGCATGCGATATCTTCCACTGCGTCAACGCCACAAGCAAGCAGCGTCGACGCAGCAGTTGAAGAAGCATTCATCTTCAAAGGCTATTCCACTGCGTCAACGCCACAAGCAAGTAGCGTCGACGCAGCAGCTAAAGAAACGAGGCTAATGGCTACTGGAATGCCTCACTGCGTTAACGCCATTGAGTGAAAGCGTCGACGCAGCAAGTCAGATTGATGACTTTGAACACGTGAACGGAGAACTCTATACATCGGACTGAAGAAGCTAATGAGGGGCACGTGATCCCAGGTACCTGGCTCGTGATCCGAAAAGGACAAGGTATCCAGATGAGGACACGTGTACTGACACTCCATTGCATGCTGCCACGTGGTCCAAATTACTGGGCGGGAAACGTGGAGAGCACACGCCTGCTGCTGTTGTTGCTATATAAACAAGTCTTCTTCCACAGAAGAAGCTGATCGAAAGAAAAGAAAAGAAAGTCTATACAGCAGTGAGGTTTCGATCCACAGAGAGAAAAGAGAGAAGAAGAAGATACAGAGAAGAAGAAGAAGAAATAGAGAAGAAGGAGAAAAGAGAGAGAGTGAGGTGAGAGAGAGCTGATCGAGAGTGAGAGTGAGAGTGTTTGTATCTCAGTCTCGTGGTTCAAAACCAGAGCTGAGCTTTGCTCTTTAAGAGCTACATTGCTTTTGGGTTTTTATTTTTCGTTTTGATTCTGTCTTTCATTTCCGAATGCTGTTTCTTCAAGCTGTGTGTCAGCGGTCTTGCAGTGGTGGTCTCCACTGGACGGGTTAAGCTGTATTTCCCCAGCGGTTGCAGAGGATCAGATCCTCTGGTCGGCAAGCTGTAGTGCCCAGCAAAGCTGTGTATCAGCGGGTTGTTTGGCCAACCTGTAAAGCCCAGCGGACGCAAGCTATGCTGCGCAGCAGGAAGCCATACTCGGTTGAGTGTGGGGTGGACGTAGGTCGTTGACCGAACCACCTAAAAATTGTGTGTGCAGTGTGTTTGTGTTTTTGTGTGATCTGTGTGCGATGGGAATTTCTTGCTTAGCTTGTTTGATTGCATCGCTTATGCTCATGTCTAGCTTTCTACATTTTGCTTAGCACTTTTCATTTAGCTTTATTGATGCTTGCCTAAATTCCGCTCTAGAACTTACAATAGTTTTAAATTAGGCAAGTTGATCTATTCACCCCCCTCTAGATCCACACTTAGTGGAGATAGACTGCGTCCATCTAACCCAACACTTGGTATCAGAGCCTAACTCTTCTGCAGGGACTCATCGCCCGAAGAGAATAGGTAGAGATGGATGCTCGAGGGATGACTGCCGAAGGTCACTCAACAACGAAGCCCCCATTCTTTGATGGATCAAACTACGCATACTGGAAGAACCGTATGCAAGTGTTCCTCAGGGCTAAGGATTACGAGATTTGGAAGATTGTCAGCAAGGGACCTTATGAGCTGTCCCCGAATGAAGATGTATGGACCAAGGAGGAGATCAGAAGGTCCACGCTGAATTGGAGTGCTATTAATGCTATCCAGTGCGCTCTGCATCCTACAGAATTCTCCCGTGTATCTGCTTGCAAATCAGCTAAGGAGATGTGGGATGCGCTGGAAGTAATTCATGAAGGTACATCTCAAGTAAGAGAGCAGAAGGCCAATTTTCTTGTATCTGAGTATGAAGCCTTCAAGATGAAGCAGAACGAGTCCATTAGCGAAATGTACGCTCGGCTGACTGTCATAACCAATGGCCTCAGAGGTTTTGGGAAACCTCAGGCAGAGTATGATGTAGTGAGGAAAATTCTGCGTTCCCTTACTCCAAATTGGCACACCAAAGCAACTGTGATGGAGGAGTCAAGGGACTTGCGTAATACTAAATCTGATGAGCTAATTGTCTCACTAATGGCATATGAGATAAACATGCCAAGGATAGATGAAGCCGAGAGGAAGAAGAAGCCGATAGCGCTAAAGGCTAGTTCCAGCAAATCAACAAGATCCAGCTCCAGCAGCTCTTCATCATCAGAAGAGAACCTAAATGAAGAGGAAGATGTGACTCGATCTGAGATAGCCATGATGACTAGAGAGTTCAGGCGATTTCTCAGAAAGGGAGCAGGACGGTTCGGTCAGAAGAAATACAGTGGTGACCGAAAGGATAAAAGGTATAAATCTAAACCTGCAAAGAAAAATGAAGCTAATGTTTGTTATCAATGCAGGAAACCAGGGCATCTGAAAATTGACTGTCCAGACAATCAGAAACATAAGGACAGGTCAAAGAAGAAAACCAAGAAGGGAAGAGCTATGATCACCACATGGAGTGATGAAGATGAAGGCTCTTTCAGCAGCAGCTCAGATAGTGAAGCCGAATCTGAACAACCCATTTGCCTTATGGCAACAAGCTCCGAAGATAGAGAGGAGGACACAGATGAGGTAATCACTAGATTTGAAAATTTCACAATTGCTGATTGGGTAGATGCTTATCATGAAATAGCTGATAGAGCTGATGATATTAGAAAAGAGAATAGACATCTTAGAAGAAAAATCAATTCCATGCAAAATGATAAAACACTAACTGATAAAATTGCATGTTTGGAATCTGAGATTGATGAATTGAAACTCACATGCTCTGAAGAAGATGAAATCAAAAATGAGTTAAAAGCTTCTAAGGAAGAGAATCTAAGGCTTGGAAATGAAATTAATGAATGGAAGCTGAAGATTCAGAAATGTGAAAGTGAAGTCAAAATTATCTCTGAAAAATATGAAGCTGTCCTCAATGTCAACAATGAGCTGAAAAAGGCTATTGATGAACTTCAGAAAGACAATGAAGATAAAATGAAAACCATTGAGAAAATGACCCAAGGAACAGATAACTTAAATGCTTTGTTAGGGTCAAAGGTTAATTTCAGAAAAGAGGGCCTAGGATTTAATTCTAGAGCAACAAAAACATTCGGAATGAAAATAATTTCATTTGTTGCTCAAAAGGAAAAGGGACCTTTAATTAGCATGAACTCAACAAATTTGATGAACAAAACTGCTAATCTGAAAAAGCCCAGTGCTGAGGAGAAGGGCAAACGAAAGGTTAATGAGCCTAGTAGAGCTAGCACATCTAAGTAGAATCCTAGGGCTCAGACTCAGGTTAGGGGTCAACCTACACAGTCTGGTAAACCCCAGGTCAAGGTAACCAAGTCTCCACCAACACCTCCACCTCTGAAGAAGACCCAATACAAACCTGCGTATAGGTCAGCAGGGTCCAAAGTACAGGGGAGACAAAGTGCTGCTAGGAGTCAACCCAATTATTTTTATCAACCCAGAGCTCAGACCCACTACAATGCACAGCCAACCTACTTCAATAGGTCAAATTGGTCTAGAACTCAGGATAGGTTTACAGGTCTTGCACACCAGGGTGCTAAATATCAAAGACCTTACAGTAGAAATTGGGTCAATGGGTATGGTTACTGGACATCTAGAAATCAATATTTTCATAGCCAGCCCAGGAACTACTATGGCCAAAATTTTGTGAACACACCCTGGCCAAGCCACTGGCACAGAAATAACAATATTGTCAATAATCATGCTGCTGCCAATAAGAAAAAGAACAACAGAAGAAAATCTGTAGGATCCACTGAACAAAATACATTTAAACAAATGTGGATTCCGAAACATTTGCTTTCCTGTTTTGCTTCTAGTTCATTTACATTGGAGCCCAATCAGTCTTGGGTTCCAAACTTCTCTACCTAATTGTGTATGCAGGTATGCCTGGCAGCTAAGAACAACTTGTGGTACATGGACAGCGGCTGCTCCAGGCATATGACAGGAGATAAGGCCAAATTTTGCATACTGACCGAGAAAGTAGAAGGCCTTGTCACCTTTAGAAGCAACACAAAGGGTAGGATTATCGGATCAGGTAAGGTAGGTAAGTGTTCTACTTGCTGCATTGATGATGTTATGCTGGTTGAAGGGTTAGCCTATAATCTACTTAGCATTAGCCAGTTATGTGATAAAGGTTACAATGTTTTATTCAATTCTCAATGCTGCAAGGTTTTTGAACCTGATTCTGATATTGTCAAATTTTCTGGAAAAAGAATAAATAATACTTACATGATAAATTTAGATGAAATTCAACACACTAACCTTTGCCTTACTGCCAGTAGAGAAGACATAGCATTTTTATGGCATCGTAGGTTAGGTCATGCTAGCTACACTATTTTGCACAAATTAAATAAGCATGGCATGGTTAGAGGACTTCCTGAAGTCTCATTCAAGAAAGAAAACAAAATCTGTGATGCATGCACTCAATCAAAGATAACTAGAAAGTCATTTAAGTCTAGAACTGAAAATCTGTCTTCCAAACCCTATGAGCTAATACATATGGACCTTTTTGGGCCAACTAGATCTGTCAGCCTATCAGGGAGGAGGTTGTTTGTCATGGTAGATGACTTTTCTAGGTATACTTGGGTTTATTTCTTATCTAATAAGAGTGATGTTTTCTCAGAATTTCAGGAGTTCTATGTTAAAACAACTCAGAAAATTGAAAACATATTATATGATCATGGAGGTGAGTTTGAAAACTCACAATTTGATGAATTCTGCAGGTCGAATGGAATCAACCACAGGTACTCCTCTCCAAGGACACCTGAGCAGAATGGAGTTGTGGAGAGAAGGAACAGAACCCTAGTGGAAATGGGTCGTACACTTCTTGTCGAAGGTGGTCTACCAAGGAAGTTTTGGGCTGAAGCAGTGAACACTGCCTGTTATGTAATTAACAGAGCCATGGTAAGACCTTCTACCCAGCAAACACCATATGAGATATTAAAAGGTAAGAAACCTTCTATTGCTCACTTCAAGGTTTTTGGTTGTAAATGTTTCATTCACATAAATGATAAAAAGGACCTTGATAAATTTGAACCTAAAGGAGAACCAGGAATTTTTCTTGGTTATTCTGAAAACACACGAGCATACAGAGTGTACAATCTGAACTCTAAAACTGTTGAAGAATTTCCACACATAATTTTTGATGAATCTTTGGCAAATTCTAATGCTGGTAAATGCAGGAATGAAACCAATGGTGAAATCCTGAAGGAAGGAGATCCTGCAAACAAATCCGAGGATGAAGAAGAACATAAAGAGCTTAATGAAGAGGAGCCTACAGTTCAGGGGGAGGTAAATCAAGTTCATGATACTCCAATTGCAAATGTTAAATATCTCAAGGATCATCCTGTAGATAATGTTATTGGAAATCTGCATGACCCCCCTAGGACTAGAGGCCACTTAAGAATTCAACATGAACTGAATGTGTATGCTTTTGTATCAAACATAGAACCCAAGTCCATTGACTGTGCTCTCCAAGATGTGCATTGGATTAATGCCATGCATGAGGAGCTCAATCAGTTTGACAGGAATAAGGTGTGGCACTTGGTTCCACCTCCTGATCATGAAACAGTCATAGGGACTAAATGGGTATTTAGAAACAAAACTGATGAAGCGGGGAATGTTATTAAAAATAAAGCCAGACTTGTAGCTCAGGGGTACAATCAGGAATTTGGAATAGACCTTGAAGAGTCTTTTGCCCCTGTAGCTAGATTAGAAGCAATAAGAATTTTATTGGCTTATGCATGTTCCCTAAGAATAAACCTTCAGCAGATGGATGTGAAATCTGCTTTTCTAAATGGGGAAATTAATGAGGATGTATATGTGAGACAGCCTCCTGGGTTTGAATGTTTAGATTTCCCTAATCATGTTTACAAGCTCAATAAAGCTCTCTATGGGTTAAAGCAAGCTCCTAGAGCTTGGTATGACAGGTTGAGCAAATTTCTCACCGACAAGAACTTCACAAGAGGTATAGTGGATCAAACATTGTTTACCAAGGTAAGCCATCCAGATATTCTTATCATTCAGATTTATGTGGATGACATTGTGTTTGGGTCAACTAACCCCAAATTGTGTGAGGAATTCTCTCAAATAATGACTGATGAATTTGAAATGAGCTCAATGGGTGAGCTCAAACTATTTCTTGGACTGCAGGTTACACAAACAGAAGATGGCATCTTCATCTCTCAGTCCAAGTATGTAAAGAACTTATTGAAGAAGTACAAAATGGACAACCTCAAGGAAATAGCTACTCCAATGGGTACATCAACCAGTTTAGATGAAGACTCTAAAGGTAAACCTGTGGACCAAAGGCTATACAGAGGTATGATCGGATCTCTTCTCTATCTTACAGCATCTAGGCCTGATATACAATTTGCTGTGTGTTTATGCTCTAGATTTCAGGCCAGTCCTAAAGAAAATCACTTTAAGGCTGTGAAAAGAATTTTTAGGTATTTACTAGGCACCCAAGAACTAGGTCTCTGGTATCCTGCTGAGTGTGAGTTAGAGCTTCTAGCCTACACTGATGCAGACTATGCTGGGTGTCGAGTAGATAGAAAAAGCACCAGTGGCTACTGTCAATTCCTTGGTGGCTGTCTAGTGTCTTGGGCATCTAAGAAGCAACACACTGTAGCATTATCCACAGCTGAAGCTGAGTATGTTGCAGCATGCAATTGTGCAGCCCAAGTACTTTGGATTAAGCACCAACTGGCTGATTATCAGATAAATCTGGGATGCATTCCACTTTTATGTGATAATACTAGTGCTATTTGCCTTGCTAAAAATCCTGTTCACCATTCTAGGACTAAGCATATAGAGATAAAATATCATTTTCTTAGAGATGCTGTAAATAAAAAGGAGATAGAAATGAACTTCATAGAAACTGAAAAACAAATTACTGACATTTTTACTAAGCCTCTTGGGAATGAAAATTTTAAGTTTCTTAGAAGAGAACTTGGCTTATGTAAATTTCAGCATGATGAATGATTGTTTAATTGCTGTGAATAAAATCTCTGATGTGGACTTGTTTTTTGATTGCTTGGATAAATCATGTGGATGTGAATGTGGATGTAGAACTGTCCTGCATTGCATATATTCAGGGGGAGCTTGTTGTGTCTTTGCATGTCTTTGCATATCATTCATTCATGACCTATGCATAAGCTCTCTCTCAATTACTTCTTGCCATGCTGCATGCATATAGACAGGGGGAGTATTGCTAAGAAAATCAGAGTGGTTTCAACTTTCTTGAAGTCATTCAACCTTTAACTCTGAATACTTGTCTCTGACATTATGGCAATCTGTTGGTCAGTTCTGATTTCTAAGCAGTAGAAAATGGACTTCTTCATTTATAAGAATTTGAATTGTTCAAAGACTGATGTAATGGTTTAAATCTTATAATGGTTGGAGTTTAAAGATTGCAATCAGTATATAAGTATGTTGAAAATTGATAAAACTCTCAACCTCTTTCTTATTTCATGTCAGACAAAGCTATTCATATCTGAAATCTGAAAACTCATCTGAAATCATGTCGGAGAGATTAAGTATGTGTATTGTTCTTAAACAAGTCATTCTGAAACATAAAAAGGACAGCTAAGAAAGATACTGAAAAACATTGAGAATCATTGAAAATATATATATATTGGCAGAGCAATGACTGGTAATCACTGAGAAACTGAGTGATCCATCAAAGAAGTGGACAACACTCATGTCATGAAGTGTATCAGCTATCTCTGTTTAAAATGTTCAAAACAACAGGCTGGTTTCACTGAGTACCTGGGGGTAACTGGCGTCTGATAAACGTGTACCCTCACACAAAAAGGTGTAACTCAGCTCTGTTGAATTTGATCATAGGCAGAATGGTCCATCTTGTTGAGTATCTAGGGGTATTGGCGTCTTATAAACGTATACCCTTACGCAGAAAGACTTATGGTACCTGAATGCTCAAAATGATCTAATACTGATAATGCTGCTCCTTTAAAAGAAAAGTTCATGAGTGTCAATCTGTTTAGTTTCAATGCATGACTTGATTTCTCTAAATATTTTTATGAGACTATGAAAGTAAGATATTACGAAACTAAATCTCTCATGCAAATATGATTCTGGTTTTTGTTTTATCATGCACAGTGAGCTTATCTATTGTTTGTAGTGCATGAACTCCAAATTTTATCATCTTTAAACCAGAACTCTTTCTGACAGCAGTTTCTAATTTCATATGACTGAAGACTCTATGCTTTAGAATGCTTATTCATGAACTACCTGTTCAGAATGCCAGTCTGTTCTTCTCTCGATTCCTTCATTGTATTTAATTTTTCCCTCCTCTTTGTTGATGGCAAAGGGGGAGAATATTGTCTAGGGGGAGAATACATAACTGTCTGAATTCTGAAGTCAATTCTGAATTCATTCCAAGGGAGAGTTTGAGGCAGTGAGTTGCATGCATTCATAGCATCTGCATGTCAATCTGCATAACACATCATGTCTTTCATCAAACATATATATCTATGACAGGTTGTTGCTACTCTACTTCATATGGGGTTGCCATCATCAAAAAGGGGGAGATTGTTGTGACCCCTCTATGTTGATGATGTTGACACTTGCTCTATTCTTTGGCAACACCATTGTTTTGATTGATTGGCAACTGAGTTTGATTTGATGAAATTGCTCCATCAGATTGACTGTGTTCTTTGCTTTTAATACACTACTGTCTGCAATTCTTACTGTCATAAGTCCACACACTGCATCTCAATTAAATTGATTAAGTGTGCGCAGCGTCAACGCATCATGTTACAGCGTCAACGCATAAGTCCACACACTGCATCTCAATTAAATTGATTAAGTGTGCACAGCGTCAACGCATCATGTTACAGCGTCAACGCATAAGTCCACACACTGCATCTCAATTAAATTGATTAAGTGTGCACAGCGTCAACGCATCATGTTACAGCGTCAACGCACCGTTGGCTTTGAACCTCAGAGTCTGTACATCCGAATTGCCCTTGATCTGGTGAAATGTATACACTCATTCACTGTAGCCTTCACACACTAAAGTCTATACATTCATCAATTACTTTTCACTCAAGGCAAAGTCTATACACTGGAGTCTTTTCCCTACGTGCCTTAGGCGAAGTCTGAACATTCGATTCTGAAGCCTGAAGTCTATACAGTCCAGCCTAGTCCTTCGATCAAGGCTTTAGCTACACTCAACTCTGTACATTGGCTTCGTTTCATCAAGTCTGTACATTGACTTGCCAACTTCCTTGAAGTCTGTACATCGCTTCATGTCCCCAAAGTTTGCACATCAACAGTGATCTTTGAAGTCTGTACACTGCTTCAGGAGCTTCATGTCCACACATCGCTCAAAGTCTGTACAGAGTCCAGCGTCTCAGTTAGCGTCTCATACACTTGAGCAAAGTCTGTACATCCACAGTGTTACTCAAAGTCTATACATTAATCTTCTAATCCAAAGTCTGCACATTGGTCTTCGAATCTAAAGTCTATACAATGGTCTTCACACTTGAAGTCCATACATTCGATGTGCAGAGTTGATGTCTCTACTGTGTCCTTGCTGATCAAGTCTACACTATGGTCGGTGACAAGTCTGTACACTGGCCTCAGCCTTTCAAGTCTACACACTGACGGCTGAACTAAGAACTCTATACATCGTCTGTCTGCATTAGAGTCTCATGGAGTCTATACATTGCACTCGTCTTCTAAAGTCTATACACTGAAGTCTTCGCATTCGTTTGGATTACATGAAGTCCATACAGTGGGTAAAAGTCTGTACACTGTCCATGCTTCATGCAGCGTCAACTCAGTGCGTTATGCAGCGTCAACTCCTCAAGTATATACAATGCAATGTACATACTTAAATCTTATGTCTTTATTCTTGTTGCTGAAGGGAACAGGGTCGACGCCTGGAGCTTAAAGCGTCCACGCATCAGTAGACGAAGCATGCGATATCTTCCACTGCGTCAACGCCACAAGCAAGCAGCGTCGACGCAGCAGTTGAAGAAGCATTCATCTTCAAAGGCTATTCCACTGCGTCAACGCCACAAGCAAGCAGCGTCGACGCAGCAGCTAAAGAAACGAGGCTAATGGCTACTGGAATGCCTCACTGCGTTAACGCCATTGAGTGAAAGCGTCGACGCAGCAAGTCAGATTGATGACTTTGAACACGTGAACGGAGAACTCTATACATCGGACTGAAGAAGCTAATGAGGGGCACGTGATCCCTGGTACCTGGCTCGTGATCCGAAAAGGACAAGGTATCCAGATGAGGACACGTGTACTGACACTCCATTGCATGCTGCCACGTGGTCCAAATTGCTGGGTGGGAAACGTGGAGAGCACACGCCTGCTGCTGTTGTTGCTATATAAACAAGTCTTCTTCCACAGAAGAAGCTGATCGAAAGAAAAGAAAAGAAAGTCTATACAGCAGTGAGGTTTCGATCCACAGAGAGAAAAGAGAGAAGAAGAAGATACAGAGAAGAAGAAGAAGAAATAGAGAAGAAGGAGAAAAGAGAGAGAGTGAGGTGAGAGAGAGCTGATCGAGAGTGAGAGTGAGAGTGTTTGTATCTCAGTCTCGTGGTTCAAAACCAGAGCTGAGCTTTACTCTTTAAGAGCTACATTGCTTTTGGGTTTTTATTTTTCGTTTTGATTCTGTCTTTCATTTCCGAATGCTGTTTCTTCAAGCTGTGTGTCAGCGTCTTGCAGTGGTGGTCTCCACTGGACGGGTTAAGCTGTATTTCCCCAGCGGTTGCAGAGGATCAGATCCTCTGGTCGGCAAGCTGTAGTGCCCAGCGAAGCTGTGTATCAGCGGGTTGTTTGGCCAAGCTGTAAAGCCCAGCGGACGCAAGCTGTGCTGTGCAGCAGGAAGCCATACTCGGTTGAGTGTGGGGTGGACGTAGGTCGTTGACCGAACCACCTAAAAATTGTGTGCGCAGTGTGTTTGTATTTTTGTGTGATCTGTGTGCGATGGGAATTTCTTGCTTAGCTTGTTTGATTGCATCGCTTATGCTCATGTCTAGCTTTCTACATTTTGCTTAGCACTTTTCATTTAGCTTTATTGATGCTTGCCTAAATTCGCTCTAGAACTTACAATAGTTTTAAATTAGGCAAGTTGATCTATTCACCCCCCTCTAGATCCACACTTAGTGGAGATAGACTGCGTCCATCTAACCCAACAAACTATTCAGGTCTAACCCTGATCATGACATAATCACCCTCTTGGAACTCACGGTGGTGTTGGTGAGACATTTTTAAATATGTATAGGCTTGCCAGTCACCGAAGTGACAAATTTATTGTGCGCTCATTCTGACTTGATCAGACGAATGTGGAGTCCGTGTCGGGACCAGAAGTCCGTCATACCATAAAGGTTATGACGTTAATTACATCCTCCGAGAAGGAGGAAAACCCTTGATTAATCGCCAGAGATTGAGGGCCCTTGGGATGGAGGAAAAATATATGACAACAATGTACATCGCGCAAAGCAGGTCATAAGTTTAGGGCCAAAGCTTCATAAGAACCCGAGTTCATGCATAAATACAAATTTGCGGGGGGGAAGGCTTTCACTTTTGAGCAAACTGAGCCATGGCCATGATGGGGACGCCCCCTGGAATCCAGACACAACTGTTGGGACTTCATGTGTTTATTCCCCTTTGCGGGGTCCGAGGAAGATGAGAAGTCCTCAAAATTTCACCAGAACGTATGGTTTATTATGTTTTTATTATGTTTTCTTTTGTTTTATTATTTCCCTTTCATTATTATTATTATTATTATTATTATTATTATTTTATATTTTTAATATATTTTTTACTATCAATTTATTTATTATTGTTTTTTATGGATTATGGCCCGTATGGGAAAGAGGGGTGAAAGAAGGACAGCTGATTAAGTGGGGAGTTGACTCATGATTGGCCAAGTGGACAACGAGTCAAGGAAGGATTTATTTGGAGGAATATATGGAGACGATGGTGTTGAGGGAATTCCATGAACGAAGCTACAAAGAGGTTCAGATGCTCAGGTGGGAAATAGAGTCAGGAGAGATAAAATTCCCAAAGATAAAAGGGTCAGAGATTGCCAATCATTTTTCATTCTTTCCTTTTTTAAGTTTTCATGCAGCTACGTTGACCTACCTGGTTGTTCATTTCAGCTGCGTGGACCTGCCCTTGGCAATGCATCGACCTCACCTGGCCATTTTCCTTCAGCTGCACTGACTTGGCCCTGGCAGTGCATCGACCTGCCTTAGCTGTTTCCTTCAACCGCATCAACCCATCCTTGGGCTGCATCGACCTATCCAAGTGTTGCATCGACCTGCCCAAGTGGATTTCCCTCAGCAGCACCGACCCGCCTATGTGGTGTTGAGCTGCCTGGCTATCTCCCTTCAGCTGCCTCAACCTGTCTTGGCCATTTTCTTTCAGCTACACTGACTCACCCTTGGCAGTGCATTGACCTCATGATGTGCACTTTACACAGCCCAAGCTTACTACAGTGATGAGGGTGCCTAGGAGTCCAGCAGCCAGTATGAACAAAGCGTAGACTGGTAGTTTATCAAGATCACATTGTTCTAAGGTGGGCCACATGACCTCCTTGAATTGTTCCTCAAGAGTTGCTTGACTCGGTAGGACTGCTATGAAATCTGCCGACCTCTGAAAGTTCACTGAATTTCTTAAGCTGCTAGTGCATGCTAGCTTAGCCTTCGGGGGCATTGGATCTGATAATTGGTAAATTCCAATGAAATGGGCATAGCTTGGCTTGGACTACTGAGCTTGGCATTCCATGTGTCTTTGTAAAATTTTCACAGATTCATCTAGGTTACTGCAAGGTACAGGTCGACTCCTTGAAGAATTGAATTCAACACATCTTTAGTGGTTTCTAACTCTTCTTTTGACATTCTCTCCAGAGATAAGCCAACAGCTACAGTTACATAAGCTTGATGTTCATGGAAGTTGATCGAGCAAAGTGACGCTTGGACCATATATCAATCATGCGCTGCACAATATCCAGGAATTTCTGACTGTTCTGACCAATCTTCCCTGTGCTGACTGATGGTGAGCATTCAAGAATAGAAAATTAAAGAACCCATTTCAGGCAACGTGGAAGAAACACTTTCCATTGTAGAAACTTCTCATAGAATATAGCATGTGTAGCTGCTTGATCGTTAAAGTTTGGTGAAATATCGTCTAAAGTACCCAGTATCCTTCTTTATCTGTTATATTTTGAACTGATAGCTGGTGCAGCAGCTGTTCAGAGAGCCTCTCTATAGCATAAGACTCTTTTATTTCCTCCATTATCAAGAACCAAAATCCAAACTCAGATCTAGACTCAATCAAGTCAGATGCACAAGAATCACAATTTGATGAAAAGTAGCGCTGAACATGATCAATAATCCTGGCTATTATAACAACAAGCAAAGCATCTACAGAGCCACATCGACAGATTCTAGCAAATATTTCACCAACAAAAGAAAAGGTGCCATTGGTGATAGTTTTATCCATGGTGTCCCCTCTATCATGTAATTTTATAGTCCTTTTCCCTGCTGCAGCCAAAAGTTGAGTAACAATGTGCTTGAAAAACAAGTGGGAAGATAGGGCAGCAGGGGCTGCTGGTCTTCATTTATCGGAACAGATGCAAGAAGTTGTGCCATTCCAGAAATAAACAAAAAAAAAAGTCATTCTGTTTGGAGAATCCGTAAGCATATTCCTTGTTGCAGACATCTCCAAATTCCACAGCCATGTTGTACACTCCATTGTTTTTAAGCAAACATAGTACCAATAACCGCTCAACGTTTGAGAAGACAGCATCAAGATCGACATCTTCACTGCATCCATTGCCAGTAAAACTAAAAATTAAGGCCTGAAGACTATCAACTGCTGACCCTTTCAGGAAGGACAAATCATAAACTTGGGTCTGTACTGATCAAGAAAAATATGCCAGCCAATCTTTTTAGTCCCTAGATAAGATAGAAATTTATCTTCCTGTGCGGACCAATCCTGTCACAAACCTCATTCTGGCTCTTGTTGCACGCCTAGATCCGCTGGGCTTGCAAGGTTCTTTATTCACAACTGTATGACATGCTGTTCGTTCAATTCTTGCTTTTTCTCTTTGCTCACAATCCTCTTCAAGATGAGAATGAATGACAGATACCTGAAATGATGCATTTTGTTCCATGTTAAGGCATCTAAATTAATGGATTGAGTCCAAAGACACTGGCAGTTCATTTACATGAAGAGACAAGCGTTGGTCAGTGGTGACCTAATTCACTATCCACTGAAACATATCCCACAACCCCTCACATTGAAAAGCTATTGCTTGGAAATGGCATTACGATTTCCTTCATCTTTAAGGGCAGAGAACCAGCTCCTGCCTTGAAACAGTCAGCGGATTCAAATGTCCTTGAAGTTTGAAGTGCCATTTCAGCATGAAGCTGTAGACATTTCATAGCCATAGAAGAGCATTCCATGTCTGAGTCTGACTCAGCAATATGGATGGCCCATGTGCGGATCCATTCAAGCCCTTTTGCAACATCCTGATTGCCATCAATTAGTGCAGAAGCCACATGTGAGGGATGCAATGCTACTAGTATAGAGGAGGCTGCAAAAAGCACAGATCTTCTAACATATGCTTCAGCATGATGAGATATCTCCCTAGAACTCAACATATCTAGAAGTGCAGGAGCCGAGGCCAATGCTTTTGGAGTATAGCTATACATTTCATACAAACACCAAGCATGTATATGAGTTTGCCAAGGATAATGAAATCCCTATCAAGCAAGTCAACACCATGCCTTTTCCTATTAAATCCCTACATTACAGGGAGCATAAGAGCAGCAACATATAAAGGAAATTTATTTTTTTGACTTTCCCTTCACTTGACCAGATTTTGAAGGGTGCTCTCTTTCGTAACGGTAGGACCAACTCAAGTAAGAATTAGTTTTTGCGACCTCCTTCCACGGCCTTGCCCCAGGTGTCCCTCTCCTGTTACGAAGAAACCAAGGCTGCTTCCTAGAAATAGGTTATACCAAGTCTGCATGATGTGTTCTCAATCTCACGATTTTAGTATCAGAAAGTTCTTGTGCAACATCAGTCATGACATCAATGATGAGAATACATTGGCTGACATCAACATTAGGCGAATGAAGAAGCTTGTTTAGAGTATCCAAAGATTTAAAAGGACATGTCACAAGTAGTGCTGCCAGAGCCTTCTGCCTCTTTTTTTTAGCAGGTTCTTCTTCGCCCTCAATAGTCCGATCAGAGCAACGGATTCGAACCAAGGAGCTAACAAGGTCCCCTGCATTGTGCTGGAGCTCATCTGGTGATGCTCTTACAAGCTTTTCAGCCACATCAAGTGCTCTTCCTACAACTTCTAGTTCGTCAGGCTTTCCTAGGGCAGCAATTAAATCACCTAGCTGTGAGAACCTTCTTTGCAAATCAGTATCGTCATCTGTCAAGTTACAAGGATGTAAAGATGAGTCACTTAAACCTTCAAAATTTTCATTGTGGGTATCATCATTGTCAAGAAGCTCATTTGATACTGCAATTAACTTATCTTTCATCTCCTGCAAATAATTCTTGGCTTCTGGACAGACTGCCATCTCAATGTTATGCTTACATTTTCCACAAAGCCCCAGTGGGACAACATTAGGGCTGGGCTCTGGGATGCTGTTCCCATTTGTAGGTGGAGTAAATAGTGAAAATTTTGATACTGATACATCAGGGGTACTTGCTGCTTGATAGTGTTGAAGAACTATCTGGTCAATATCAATATTCTTCAGAATATCATCATCATCTGTTGCATTTAAAAAAGTTTCATCACTATTGTTATTATCAGGATGGAGGAACCCATTTCCAAGAGCTGAATGTAAAGAAAGAAATATTGATGACTCTCGCATACTTTCATATCCAAGTTTTGAACTGTTACCAGACTTCAAACTGTAAACATGCCCACTAACAAAAGAACCATTTATGTAGTCAGAGTATTTAACACCTACAGCTTGTGGGTCATGTTGACATGTATCAAGACTTTCATTTGTTCTCATGCCGAAGCTGGTTGCGATCATCCTCTGTCAAGAGTACTTGATGGGTTACATTTATCCCTACAGCTAAAATGTTAGCACCACTAGAAAAGACAGCATCAGCAACACCTGGGTCACCAAAG
Source organism: Amorphophallus konjac (assembly GCA_022559845.1). Classification (NCBI taxonomy): domain Eukaryota; kingdom Viridiplantae; phylum Streptophyta; class Magnoliopsida; order Alismatales; family Araceae; genus Amorphophallus; species Amorphophallus konjac. Next base: position 181,117,156 of record CM040122.1, read on the forward strand.
CTATTGGCCTCGACCGTGGGGTTAACATTCCCATTAACTAAAAATGCACCCATATGCAATTATTTAAATTGATGTGCCCCATCTCTGTTCACTGATTCAGCAGACAGTGATAGAAGTATCAACACAAATTGATTCACATGCACTATTCACAATCTAGTAGACTTGAGAAAATTCTGATTAGAATTCAATATCTTTACCAATCCTTCCACTTTCTTTGAAATGATAGATTTTAGTACTATCACACAGTGAGTTTCAGTCAAATGTTTATTCATTATAGCATTGTTGCGTTTTGTTTGCTTTTTTTTTTATTTTTTTTATTATGTTTATATTGTCACGGTTGGTTTTCAGATTTTTCTTAGTGTCAAATTCTGGGAAAATTTTGGCAGCATCTCCCCATGACAGGGAGATGTTCAATTTAATAAGCGGCATGACACACGATAGATGGTATCAAGCCAAAATCATTGAGGAGCTCAGATGAGCTAACTCAGTTCCTTGAGTCATCACTAATGGAGTCTCGAGGGCCAGCCTACTAGAGACTCGTGATGATCTAAAGATGCAGTGGGTCTCGGATTGTAGCCATATCGATGGCCATTTCATTGGCTCACTCGGTGCAAGGGGCTTCCAAGGAACATGTGACAGTGCGATAGACCCCTTGGAACCCAAAGTGAGGTTAATTCGTCAAAATGTAAATAAGCGATGATCAGTGATTGTTCCCCTCCCCACTATGGCATAAGTGATTAGAAACAATCGAGACAACCCGTAACATTCTGCCCTCATCACAAGGTGAGATCAGATCTTCAAGCCATCATGGTCATTAAGGATGACTCGTACTTGTCATCAATAAAATAGCATGAAAGAAGGACATGATCCTTTGAGGACAAATCTTCGAACACTAAAAGGGATATATATATATATATATAGAAACTCCGGAAGAAACCAACAGATGACTGTTTCATTGACTATCGGAGTACACTAGTGCCCCTACAACTGACGGAGGCAAGTGAAAGGGCACCCAGTAGCCTCTCATTCATAGTTCATTAGAGCAAACTCATATCCGTAGACTGAACCACGTTATCGGTACGAAGGAGGGCCCCTGGGGAGGGGGGTTGCATATTTGATGTAGCCCAGGAGGGCAGTAGGAGCTGTTTGACCAAAGAGGGCAAGGCCAGAGGCTTAACTCATAAGAACTGAGCGGCCCTAGTTGCTCCTCCCTAGCACAGCATAGAAAGGGCATTGAAGAGAGCAGGTGTGACAGAAAAAAAAACAAAAAAAACATGAGGCTTGAAAGGAAAGACTGCAGAGATGAATCTATTCCCATCCGAATAGCAAACATGCACTCATCCATGATCGGACACAGTAGAGTATATTAACAGAGAGAATAATTTTATTAATTCCCATTGATAAAAGAAGAAAGAGCTACATCATGCTGTGGCCAAAAGACCTTGGGGGCAATTTCTTAAACAGAAGAAAAAAGAACAGCATATACAATTTCAGAGAAATGAGGAAAGGGAGATCGATCGAGCACAATCGGAAAGAAAAATCGAACGAAGACGGGGTGGGAGGAGCATTGACCCCATTCCCTCCCCGAAACACACCTTCACACCCTCTCTTTTCTTCTTTGAAATGGACACACGTGAAGGACTGGGTTCCTCACCGGGTGGGGTTGATCGCTCAAGCTCTCAGTGGCTTCCGGCGGAGGGCTGCAGATGGAGTCCGAAGGCTGAGCTTCACTCGCTGCTCGCTGGCTTTATGGCCGCTGGAGGGCTTCATCGCACGGGGGAGCTCGTGCTTCGTGCGTGTGGGTGCTGTCGACTCGATCAACCTTCGTGCGTGAGAGGCTACCGACTCGATCATCCTTCGTGTGTGAGGAGGCCGGACGGTGCTGTTTCGGTGTGGCCGATGGTGTAGAGGGCCACCGGAGTGAGCTTTCGCACGATTGGGGTGGCGTTCGCCGGACCACAACGCCAAAGTTCCTCGTCGGAGTTGGCTCGCCGGTGCTGCGCGTGCATTCGCCGGACCACAGTGCCAGAGCTTGCCGGCGGTGGTGTGCTGTAGCTGCCGCGTGTGAGGAGAGAGAGTGAGAGAGCACGAGGCTCCTCTTCTCATTGGTTCAGCGGGGAGAAAATGCCACGGCTGCCCTTTCATTCATTCATTTGTTGATTTATCATATTTATTATTTTTTGTGTTGTTGTTTGTTGTTTTGTTTTTCTTTTTTGTGTTTTTGTTTCATTATATATATATATATATATATACATTTATATACATATATATCTTTCTTTGATTTATATTTTGCTCCTTGTTATTATTATTATTATTATTATTATAACAATTGATTTTATAGTTTTTTTTGATTGATTGATGATGATGATTTTTTTTAATATTTTAGGTGCCAACAAATGCCCCCCCACCTGCAGGTGGCGCGAGACAGGGACGAGGGAGCGGGGCCTACAGGTGTAACCCATTTTAAAGATGTTATGTGTATCTTTTTATTCATGCAAACATGCAAGCATTCATCAACAGCAGATGTCATATATATAGGGTAGCTCCCTTATATCGGGGGTGGGATAGGGATAGCGCCCGTGATTCATAGACAAGGTGCGACTCACGAAGCATGCCTAAGGGAAGTGTGTATTCGAAGAAGGGGCACCGCATAGAGCCTATGTATAGTGTAAATCAAAATCTACACCCGAGGCCTTTCATCCATGGTGTTCTAGTGTGGGCATGTAATCAACAAACCATATGCATAGGGACATGTAGGCATTCTAAGTGACACTAGATGATTGCTCCAGCGTCTACACATACATTTGGGACTTTCGACTTTTGGTAGCTTCGCCCCACCGCCTTGTTTATCTTTAATTCAGGATTTCACCATTCGGCACGAGTCTCCTCATTTGTTTCAGTGGGGATTCACGGCTACTAAGATTCATTTGCTTATTTACAGTGCCACCATGGACTTCACCATTCGGCGCGAGTCTCCTCATTTATTTCAGTGGGGATTCCCGGCTACTGGGATTCATCCTTTTATTGCGATTCTATTATGGATTTCACCGTTCGGCGCGAGTCTCCTCATTTATCCCAATGGGGATTCCCGGCCACTAGTATTCATCCTTTATTACAATTTCATCGTGGGGTCTGCTTCACCATTTCGCGCGAGTCTCCTCATTTATTTCAGTGGGGATTCTCAGCTTCTTAGATTCACATTCCACTTATCACTTATTTTTTTTTATTTTTTTTTGAAGGGGGTAGGTAGCCTTTTCCTCACAATTGCTCCTCGTGCAGGTGTAAAGTTTTTAGCCTCCATGAAGTATCATGAAGAATTTCCAGCATCCCTATGAATGGGATTGTTGAACATACCGTGCGTGAAGTGCAGAAGTTTAGTCTCGGGTGCATTTCGCAAGTTATGCTAGCAATGTAGCTATGATTCTTCCGCTAGACGTATGCACTTGCCAAAGAATGGTTTTCCATGCCTTAATGCATGTCGTGATGCACACATATCTAGAATCGGGGCCGCATTATTTAGCAAGGAAGCATGGTCCTAGGAAAATTCAAAAGTAGTGTATTAAATTATAGTATGGGCAAGCATGCAAGGAAGGTGAACAGACATTCAAGATCAAACAGGCATGCAACGTTTCATTTTTAGTTTTTATTTTTATTTGTTATTTATTTGTTTTTTTTGTGTTTTTTATCATTTTTTATTATTTTTATTCTTTTGTTTACTTCTTTTTTTGTTTGTTTACTTGCTTTTATTTATTTTCTTTATTTATTTTTTGTTTTTATTTATTTTTTCTTGTTGTTTTTTAATTATATTTCTTATTGATTTTCATTGTTTTTTGTTTTTTTTGTTTATATATATATATATGTCATTATCATTTTATTGAAGGTTTGAGGAGAATATTTGTTTATAGGTTGTTTGTAAGCATGATATAAATGATGAGATCATTGGCAAAGGCGAAGTATCTGTCAGCTAGGATGCTGACAACTCGGGTGTTTGTTGTCCTGAGCACTGGTGGCTGAGCATTTGTCGGCTTGCGCGCCGATGGCTTGAGCATCTGAACATCTGTCAGCCTTAGTGCCGATGGCTTGAACATCTGACATCTGTCGGTTTGAGCCCCGATTGGCTGAACATCTATCAGCTTGAGCCCCGATCGGCTAGAACATCTGACATCTGTCGGCTTGAGCCCCGATCGGCTGAATATCTGACATATGTCAATTTTAAGCCCCGATCGGCTGAACATCTGACATCTATCGGCTTTAAGCCCCGATTGGCTGAACATCTGACATCTGTAGGCTTTAAGTCCCGATTGGTGGCTATCTGACATCTGTCAGCTTTAAGCCCCGATTGGCTGACTATCTGATATCTGTCAGCTTTAAGCCCCGATTGGCTGAACATCTGGCATCTGTCGGTTTTAAGCCCCGATCGGCTGAACATCTGGCATCTGTCGACTTTAAGTCCCGATTGGCTGAACATCTCACATCTGTCGGCTTTAAGCCCCGATTGGCTGACTATCTGACATCTTTCAGCTTTAAGCCTCGATTGGCTGACTATCTGACATATGTCGGCTTTAAGCCCCGATTGGCTGAACATCTCACATTTGTCGGCTTTAAGCCCCGATTGGCTGACTATCTAACATCTGTCGGCGTTAAGCCCCAATTGGCTGACTATTAGACATCTGTCGGCTTTAAGCCCCGATTGGCTAAACATCTGGCATCTAGCGGTTTTAAGCCCCGATCGGTTGAATATCTGGCATCTGTCGATTTTAAGTCCCGATTGACTGAACATCTTACATATGTCGGCTTTAAGCCTCGATTGGCTGACTATCTGACATCTGTCGGCTTTAAGCCTCGATTGGCTGACTATCTGACATATGTCGCTTTAAAGCCACGATTGGCTGGATATCTGACATCTGTCGGCTTTAAGCCCTGATTGGCTGTATATCTGACATCTGTCGGCTTTAAGCCCCGATTGGCTGTACATCTGTCATCTTTGAACATCATTGATTCTGTTGAATTTCTTTGAAAATCTTTGAACATCCGTCAGCTCAAATGCTGATGGTGAAACATCTATCGGCCTGGGCGCCGATAGTTAGAATTTTGACTCTCTTAGCTGTCATGTCGGCAATTCATATTTTTGAACATCTGTCGACTTGGCCGCCGATGGTTAGACATCTCTAGCACTCTAGAGAATTGTCGAGCATCTATCGGCAAGGGTGCCGATGGTTGAATGCTTGACATCTATCAACTAAGATGCCGATGGTTGTTGGCTTGAATGTCAATGATCGAATCTCGACATCTGTCGGCTTGGACGCCGATGGTCATACATTTGACAACCTTGGAAAGTTGCTGAACATCTGTTGGCGCGAACGCCGATAGTTGACATCTTGGGGCATTGTTGAATTTCTTTGAACATATTCTGAGCATTGTCGAACATCTATCGACTTGGGTGCCGATGCATCCATCATCCTCATCTTGGGACATTGTTGATCATATATCGGGTCGAATACCGATGCGTCCATCTCATATATATTCTTCGGCTATTGTGCAGCACCTATCGGCCTGGATACCGATGGATTCATCACTCTTTCCTTCGAGTGCCATTGTTCATCCATCGGCTTAAATGCCAATACATTGATCTTGTATATTCTCTGGATACCATCTAGCATCTACCAACTTGAACATTTGTGATCAGGTGTGCTTCTCTCATTCTTCATTCATTCATCATTCACCGCTATCTGGGACTCCATCATTTGGATAGCCCTCAACATCAGCAGCAGACGTGCAGTATGGGCATCTTCGACAAAACGACCCCTGAAAGGCCTACCTTCCAACTTCGTTCATTACTGATATAAGTGATCATCGCCCCTATAAAGGGGGAGCACGTTCGACGGTAGCCGGGTGCGCCACTATTGACATTTCATACATCTACCCCCAGAATAGGGGGAACCATGTGTATCTTCCATCATCCTTTTGATGCACATTTGGCCCCAGAACGGGGTGCCATCTATATTTTCCACCATTTGACATACATCTGCCCCAGGATGGGATGCCATCTGTATCTTCGCCACTGCTTTTTTTTTTTTGCATACATTCGCCCCTAGGATGGGATGCCATCTGTATCTTTCATCATTTTTTCTTCTTCTTTTTTGTGTGTATATCTGCCCCCAGAATGGGGTACCCTCTCTATCCTCATCATCATTCATTTTTTTTCTTTCTTTTTGTTTGTATGCATCTGCCCCTGGAATGGGGTACCATATGTATTTTCATCTTCAATTTTTTTTATATACATCTACCTCTGGGATAAGGTATTATCTGTATCTTCATCATCACCCCATGTGTGTTTGATAAGCATCAACCCTCAAAATGGGGTACCATCATCATTCTTTTTTTTGACATGCATCCCCCCTTTAAAACGGGGTACCATCTATATCCTTCATCATCATTTTTTTCATCATTTTTTTATTCTTATTTTTGCATGTATCTGCCTCCAAAATGGGGTACCATCCGTGTTATCCATCACTTTTTTTTATAAGCATCGCACCTCAAAATGAGGTACCATCATTTCATTTCATTTTTTTTGACATGCATCCCCCTCCTCAAAATGGGGTACCATCTATGTTTTCATCATTTGTCATATATCTGCTCCCGAATGGGGTATCATCTATATCTTCATCATGATTTTTTGTATATGTCTGCCCCTGAAATGGGGTATCATCTATATCTTTGATCGACGTCGTTTCATCATTCTTTTCTTATACATTTGCCCCCAAAACGGGGCACCTTCCGCATTTTTCACTGTTCTTGATATACATCTACCCACAGCACGGGTGACATACATATCCTTCAGCATTTTGATATACATCTACCCAGAGAATGGGTATCATCTATGTCTTCCAACATCTTCATTCATTATCATCATTTTCATTTTCCTCATTTATTTCGATATGCATTATCCCTCAAAAATGGGGTACCATCTACATCCTTCATCATCATTTTTTTTCTTTTCTTTGTATACATCTGCCCCCGGAATGGGGTATCATCTGCATCTCCCATCATTTCATTTTTTTTCATTTCTTCTTTTTTTAGACACATGTGCCCCCAGGACGGGGTATCATCCGTATCTTTCATCATTATTTTTTTTTTGATATGCATCACCCCTCAAAATGGGGTACCATCTATATCCTTCGTCATCATTTTTTTATTTCATTTTTCCTCCTCATTTCTCTTCTTCTTTTTTTTTTCATTTTTTTTGGTATACATCTGCCCCCAGGACGGGGTATCATCTATATCGTTCATCATCATTTTTTTCTTCTTTTTTTTTTGATATGCATCACCCCTCAAAATGGGGTACCATCTGTATCTATCATCGTCATTTTTCTTATTCATCATTTCCTTTTCTTTTTTTGTGCACATCTACCCCCGGAATGGGGTGTCTTCTGTATCTCCCAACACTTTGTTGATGTAGGACTACCCCTTTTTGATCAGGTCATCATGACCAATTGACACAACTACGGACTCAACTCACTGGGCGGTCACAGAGGGGCCGCTCAATGGACTGAACGGTCCGAACAGGGCCGCTTAAAGATATAGAACGGTCAGAGACTGGCCGCTCCAAAACATAGGACGGCTAAGGGGTCACCGCCCCATGAACCGCCTTAAAAATGTTGACCAGAGGTCAACCAGGATGAGCAGTCAAGCCTTGGCCGCCGAACCCAACAAGAAAAATAGAACGGCTGGGAGCCAGCCGCTCAAGTGGACTGGACGGTTCACACCTGGCCGCGCCATCCACTGGGCGGTCTCTTGCGCGACCGCGCAAACACCCACCGACCTACACTAAACGGTCCGAAGCCAGCCGCGCCAAGCCCTACACGGCTACTGTTAAACCGTGTAGGCGTCACGGCGGGAGAATCGTGGGATCGGCCTGACCGTGGCCTATCCATGCCCCATTCGCTCCGAAACGAAGGGGATACAACGGTGATGATCATACACAACACATAGACTCCAGTGGGAGTCGAATCAGCTGAGAAACAGCGAGAAGCGGGTGATTTTCCAAAATCAACCCAAATGGAGTAGCCAGACTTCCCGGGCTCCTAACAGTCCCGAATGACCGCCAATCGCGACAAAGTCAGTGACTATGGAACACAGACGTTCTAGGGATTCCATTGACACTAACTGATCTAGAATCTATCGTCATTTTCTGGCGAACCCTACGAACTCCAAAAAATCATGATTTTGCTAAAACGAGCCCAAACTCACTCGTTCTCGCACCGAACGATGTGAAACTACAAGGAAAACATAGAGGGGAAGTGGGTGATCCATCTCCCAACCTCCACCGAAGAAACCGTGCGCCGAAGCAACTAAACCATGCCGAAAACCACGTCACGAGCTCGACCATCGGCTTTGAATCCACCGTTCGGGATCACGCCAAAATCAGTCCGATCCTCTCCCCATCGCGCTCCAGACCACTCCCACGGCATCACCTCTACATGCCCGAGCCTCCTCCATCTGCAGCCGGAGCCGGAAGGGCGAGAGAAGTGAGAAAACGGGGGAGAGAGAGGTCGCAGCTGTGAAATGAGAAGGGAGGAGAGAGGAAGGAAAGAAAAGGGAGAAGAATTAGGAAATTTTTCTAATTTCTAAAAATTCGATAATTAGCCCGGAAATGGACTAATTCAGAAAAATACGTAAAAATAGTCGAAACGATCCTCTCAACGAGTATATCGTAGCTGTAACGTCCTCAAATCGATGAATTGAGAAATAAACTCACCGTAGGGTTCCGTAACTAGTACGAGAGAAAAACCCACACGGATAGTAAAACTTAACTCTAGACCCACAAAAGCGATCTGAAACTCTCCGAAGAAGATCCGAAAGACCTAATAAGAATCCGATAAGAACCCAGGGCATTATATCAGGATTCATCAGAATCCCATGCCAGAACATCCGTCCGCTCCTCCACAGCAGCCGCCGGCACCGGCTCAAGTAAATGTTGTTCACCACCCAGCCCCTAATGCTGGGTGGTCTTTTGACGATGAGACCCCCGCTCATCTTTTGGCCTTCCACCATGCATACTCCAACTCCCCCTCGACTTCTGTTCCTTCCATCCTCCGGCCCACCACCTTGACTACCGCTCCACCCACTATCCCCTCCCGATCACCTATTGCACCCGCCACATTCCCCACCATCCCGCCAGTCCTTCCATTATCACCCGCCATACCCTCTATCGTTATCCCTCCACTCAACCCTTCACCAATCACCATTCCACCAGGACCCGTTAGACTGGCCTCCGCCATCATCACCCCCATTTCTACCCCTTCCACTCACCCCACTCAGCCAATTGGGGGTCCATTTCAGGCTGTGTTGGCACGACAATGCACCCTCCGGAGCGGGCATTTATTTCATAGAAGTTACCCCTCCACTGGTGCACCTGCACCCAACCCTCAAGTTCCTTCCTCAACAGTTGAAGCAGAAGAAGTAGACTCCGTGCCTGGCACGAAGTATGATTTACTACAGCACTTGGACCGGATGCCGGCCAAGATTTCAGTCTTGGAATTAATCAAAAGGTCCACGCTACACCAAGACGCCCTAAGGGCTTTCCTACAAAAAGTAATGGTTAGCGAGGACGTAGCAGTAGACAGCTTACCGTCGGTGTTGGCCACCATCACAAAGGGGCCATCTATTTCATTCTCTGAATCAGAATTGGCACCTCTAGAGGCACGGCAGATGCCACTCTGCATTACTATTTCCTTAAACAAAGTGGCAGTTGAGTCAACCCTTGTGGACACGAGAGCGTCAATAAATGTGTGTCCATTAAGTACATTGCGTGCCTGCAATATTTCGGAAGACATGCTTAGGGCAACGCCAACCACGATTGCGGCTTATGATAACTCTAGACGAGCTTGCCATGGGGTTGTGACAGTTCAGGCCGAGCTAGGGCCTCTAAAAATGGATGTGGAGTTTTATGTACAAGACATAGACCCGATGTTCAAAGCAATTCTGGGTCGTCAATGGATAGACAGTCTGAATGCCGTGCCCTCAACTGCCACCAATGCCTTAAGTTCCCATTTCAAGGCCGTGTAATTAAGGTGAAGAGTATCTCCACAGTCCAAACTGTTGATGCAATTACAGACAAGATCCTTCCTACTTTGTGGCCAAGCAAAAGGCTAGTTCTTTCTGTTATGGACTTAAACTATTCATGGGCATATGCGTCACGCAAGCCCGCCACTGCACCAGTTAACATTAAAATCAAGTCCAATATTAGATATTCTAAAGGGTGGCATATGATTTTGAAGTTGGGCTATCAGCCGGGCATGGGCCTCGGCGCACAGTTGCAGGGGCGGACTAATCCCCTCCCTAGGGGCAGAAAGATGAGTCGAAGAGGCCTTGGCTACCAGGAGTCCGCATTGTCAATACTAGGAGACTCCGGGCCACTGACGTGGGATTATCACCAACATTTCGTCAAAGGCCCATTGCAGCCTGGTTCTTTAAAGAAGCCGCCGCCCTGTGTTGAGGAGAAGACCGATGCCACTTATGTTGTTGATGACCCACCATCGGCACTGAAGGGGATGGTGGGTGATCTGGAAGATTTTTGCAGTTGCTTTGTGAAGAAGAGGTTTGTCCGAAGAAGGTGGAGATGCAGCTGGTGAAGCATTCCCCGATTGAGCCAATTCACCGGAGGCCGCAGGAAGTGGGGAGCTCTATCACTACTTTTTCTTTATCCCCACCCCGCCTTGCCTCCTTGTTTCAGCAATTGGGGTTTATCCCCCGTTCCCCTCCGATTACGGTCGACCCGTACTTTATGGAAAGACCACTTGAAATTCTATTTGTTCCATGTGCATGTCAGCGCTGCCCACCCATTGATTTATCAACTCTGTTTACTCCTCCCTCCCCCACTGCCGAACTCCACTGTAAGACCTCAGAATTTTTATAAATTATTTTAGGAATATTTAATTATTTTCTGGAATTTATAAAGGCCTAAATAAATTAATAAATAGAATATTAGAATAATAAGTCATTATAAGGCCCAATTAGGTTAAATAATTAACCTAGCCTATTTAAAGATAATCCAAAAGGTTAATGGACCAAGCCCATCAAGTTTGGCCCATATTCTAGAAGGGTAATTAGCTTATTCACGTATTTTAAGGATAAATACTATTTATATAAGATAATTATGTGGATAAACGAATAAAAGAGTTTTATGAAATTGAAACTCTATACATGTTGAATGTAACAGTCTATCGGGCGACCGCCACTGCCCTGTAACGCGCCAGGCTGGATGCGTTACACTCTGTTAGTTCCGTGAAAGGAAAAATGAGCAAAAAGATTAGAACTTTGGGATCTTATCTACAAGATATCGACTTGGGAGAACTTATAACATTACTAAGGACTCTTAAGGATTATGTTCTGTCAAATTAAGGACTCTAGAATCGATCTAATCTTCAAAACCCTATAAATAGGACCTAGTTCTGAACTGAGCGACCCTTACTTTTGGCTCGTGAAGAATCAAGGTAAGAAGTCATAATTTCGGGTAAGTTCCTTATGACTTTTTGTTTATAATACATTAGACTAATAGCTCTCCAAATTTCATGCTAGGAGATCAAGCAACCAATGAGATAGAAGCTTCCAAAGTTGCTGATTCAACCTTAGCAACCCAGGAATCTAAACGCAAGTTCCCTAAAGATCCACAGATTAGGACGTCTAAACGAGGTAATTAGAGTTCAATCCTTTAGAACTTTTTGTTTGCAATAGTTTCATCTTCTTACCCTCAAAAATTCATATCCTTAGGTCAAGAGGCTGAGGAAATAGAGCAGATTGAAGTTGCTGATTTATCACAAGAAGTACAATGGACTAAGGGTAGCACCTAGCATCAAATTCGAAGTTTAAAGATTTTAGAAGAGGTAGGTTATCTCATGATTGGCAAAAACAACTTGTTAGGAATAAAAGCCCTCTGGTTGTGCTTGATCTCATGCATTCTAGACTAAGAATTTCATGATTTAATAGTTCTATACATTCATGCATCTCTTAGCCCTAAATGGAAATTAAAAGATATTATCATATCTATTCACTAAACCCATGCATATAGTTGGCCTATACTTCATTATTATGACTAGGACAGTGGTAGTATTTTGATTTCCAGGCATGTTATATTTTCATAAACCTTTACTTAGTTTACTGCCAGCAGATTCCCTGACGCACCAACGTAAGACTGTCACATGAATGTAACGGCCTTATGATAGACCGTCACACCCTGTTGTGTTTTGTTGTTCTATTGTCTCTGACGCACCCTAGCAGGAGCGTTACACCATTGTAACGGCCCCTCGATAAACCGTCACAAGCACTATAACGCGCCTATCCTAGACCGTCAGACTCATGTGTTCTGCCAGCCCAAGGCAAAATAATAACCAGTTAAGTTTACTTATAAATAAGCTAGATAGCTAAGATGGACCTGTTATCATGACTTCAAGTTTAGTTATTGATTCATAATCAAATTGCATGATTAATGTGTCTTAGGTTATTTTAAGATATGCTACTTTCATTGGCTAAAACTCTATATTTTGTATTCTAAATCATGATTTTCCAAGGTTGTATTGATGAAGTTTTATCTTGGTTTCACATTGTTACACATTCTTCTTTATCTATAGAGTCATTTCTTTAAGTATATGGCGCATATTCCGGTATGTTGTCCATTAGTTCACATTGCACTATAGGAACATTATTCTTGGACATGAGGACCTCTCTATTGGATATTCCTTCCAATATACTAGGAAATCTTGATTCAAGGCCTCCGTAATTCTCAGCGAGCCTAAGGTTCCCACTAGGACGCCGAGTTGGTTATACCATTAAAGCCCATTGATTAGATTACACTATCGATGTTTTTGGTTATCAGTAATGTAACGACTCTATGTTGGACCGTCAGGCACAAGTAACGGCCCAATATACAACCGTTACAGTTAACTGAGTCCAATTACTATTTCTGGATTTAGTCGTTCTAACGCATCAACTCTAGGCCGTCACATCATGTAACGGTCCAGTACATGACCGTCACACTGCTTGAGTATTTTAACCCAAGGTAGACCAAGGGTTGATATTCCAAGGTTTCTAGATGGACTATTGATGATCTAGAACTTATCATATTGATCAAGAAACCTAAAATAATGAATGAAAAATAAATAATGTACCGTTATGCTGTCGATTTATTTTCATAAGCATAACCTTGCTTAAGTCATTCTTGATTTCTCATGATTCTTATTAAATCATTCAATCATTGAATTATTGTTATCATGAGCTTATTGAACTTATTACATTCTTGGCCATACTTTATTGTTACATGCGTGGAAAAAGCTTGATTTATACTTGAGGATGCGATCGAGCACTGATTGTGTTCAAGGGCTCTATGCCAGTCCCCTCGGCTGATTGTCGGAAACATACTATTATAAACCATGGGATATGATGCTACTAGCGTCGCATTGCGCTGGGAGTACTTTCTCTATAAATAAGTGAAAATCCATAATACGGCATGACATGACATTCTTGTACATGACTTTCTTACTTGATATTCCACAAAAATTCACGAAGTACTTGCTCATCAGCAAAAGGTACTAGAGTGATGATTATGTGGCTTGCTAGTACATTCTCGATACATTCTTGTTCATGAAAGGCCAATATCATGTTCTTGTTATATTCTTGCTAGTTCGTACTTGCTTTCATTCTAACTTACTTGATCTTCTTGTTACTTTAGTTTAATCGCGTGATTGATCGCATTCGCATGATTTTTACCTTATTGTTTAGAGCTAAATTGTTAATTACTTTAATAGTGCCTTCATGTTGATGCGAAGATACCTACTGGGCAAGTGTGCTCATTACCTATTTCTAATCTTTTCAGGAGATGGAAGTGATTCGAATTCAGATTCGGGTTATATAAGTAGCGGGTCCGAGAGCGAATGAAAGTATTGTCAAGATGAGAGTGAAGACTTAGGAAGTCTAAATTGTTTAGATTGAGTCTATGTAATTTTCCTATTTCTTGAGTCTAGTACATAATGGAAATTAAATTAGTGGTTGTACTTGAGTTAGTAATGAAATAAAATTGAAGTTCGAATATATATATATATATATATATATATATATATATATATATATATATATATTGTGCAATGGCATTTGTGTGTGTGATTGTATTGCACTCTGGTCGTTCTTGATTGCAAGAGGCTTATCATGCCGGCTGTCCGCGCTCCCCGAGTTAGTCTTCTGCTGTAATAAAGGCTTGGGGCGTGACATCCACGAAATGTGGTTTTTATCTTCCAACCCCTTTTTCGATTGTCTCTTCCCCTCCCTATTTCCTGTGCAACTTCCTCCTCCTCCTTCCTCCTCTAGTCCCTCTTGCTTCATGATTTCCTCCAACCTCCAAAAAAAATGCCAATTTTAAAACGGTGGTTTCGCTGGAGGATTACGATATGTTCTGTTCATCTTCCCAGGGGCATGAGACCCCTGCTTCTTCTAGGTTAGATGTACAGTGTGCAGAGTCCCCTAGGTTGGTAGAGTCAGTCGGGGTAGAGTCTAGCTCTAGTGTTATCAGTCCATCCACGTCTGCGGCAGACCCTGTGATGCGTCATTCTAAACCCATTCCAGATAGATTTCTTTAAGATTTAGCCCAGAGATGTCATGCCCTCCTCAAATGTCTGGAGTTTGTAGAGACCACAATAGTCTTAGAGGATGATGAGGAAGTAGAAGGGGTGTGAAGCAATGACGGATTAGGGGTATATGAAATCATTGATGAGAAGGACCCAGCCGAGGATGAGGGAGGCGATGTGGGTGACACTACCGATCTGTATGCGCAAGGTTTAAAGAGATTTGATGAACCGTCGTCGGCAGTGGATAAACCCACAAAAGAAATTAATCTAGGAACAGAGGAGGACCCTAGGCCCATAATCATTTCCGCTAATCTCCCTCCTCAGGTTGAAGAGGAGCTGATCAAAGTATTGAGGGAGTATAGCGATTCTTTTACCTTATCCTATGAGGACATGCTGGGTCTTGACCCCACTCTGGTTGAACATAGACTTATCCTTAAACCAGGGGCAACACCCGTTAAACAAAAATCGAGAAGATTCCACCCTCAAATTGCCTTAAGGATGAAGGAAGAGGTTGACAAATTACACAAGGTCAAGTTTATTAGAGTTGCGTTATATCCGCAATGGGTGGCGGACATAGTCCCTGTGATGAAAAAGGATGGAAAAATTCGGATCTGTATTGATTTCAGGGACTTAAATAAGGCATGTCCAAAAGATGATTTTTCGCTTCCTCACATCGATGTGTTGGTAGACAACACGGCTGGATATGAAGCCCTCTCGTTTATGGATGGATATTCAGGCTATAATCAAATCCGTCTTGCTCCCGAAGATCAAGAGAAGACCTCTTTCACCACACCCTGGGGCACATACTGCTATGTTGTCATACCATTCGGATTGAAGAATGCATGTGCCACGTATCAGTGGGCAATGATGGCTATCTTCCACGACATGATACACATGTATATGGAAGTCTACGTGGATGATATTTTGGTGAAGTCGAGGTCAAAAGAAGAACACCCCGCCATTTTAGCTAAGGTGTTGCAGAGGGCTAGGGAGTACAAATTAAAAATGAATCCAAAGAAATGTGTGTTCGGAGTTGCATCGGAAAAATTGCTAGGGTTCATAATTAGCAAGAGGGGGATTCAAATTGATCCGAACAAATCAAAGGCCATAATGGACATGCCCCTGCCGAAGAATATCACTGAACTATGAGGTTTGATTCGGCGTTTGCAATTCATCAGGAGATTCATATCTCAACATTCGCAAAGATGCCGCCCATTCTATGATTTGTTGAAAGCGGGGGCCAAATTTGAATGGAATAAACAGTGTCAAAAGGCCTACGAGGAGCTTAAAGTTTATCTGTCTAATCCCCCGGTTCTACAACCTCCTGTCCCTAGTAAACCCCTGATCTTGTACATTTATGTCATTGAGGACTCCCTAGGAGCTGTCCTGACCCAAGTAGACGACAAAGGAAGAGAAAGGGCAGCATACTACCTTTCTATGTTATTCAATCCTACCGAATCTAAGTATACTACCACGGAGAAGACCTGCGCAGCATTAGTATGGGTAGCTCAGAAACTCAAGCACTATTTTCTGGCCCATCAAATTAAATTGATCTCTAGAATGGACCCAATCCGTTATCTTTTAGAAAAACCTATCATATCTAGCAGATTAGCTCGCTGGCAGAGCTTTCTTTCTCAATTTGATATCACATTTGTTGTCCAGAAAGCGATCAAGGGATACACGATTGCTGAACATCTTGCTAATTCTCCTATCCCTTGCACTGATTCAATCCAGGACGAGTTCCCTGATGAGCACCTTGCTGTAATCACTCATCTCCCCTTCTGGTCTTTGCACTTTGACGGTGCATTAAATTCTCAGGGCCGCGGGATTGGCGCCGTTCTCCTTACTCCAGAGGGAGTAACCAACCCTATTACTTATCAGCTCTCTTTCCCCACCACAAATAATATAGCCGAGTATGAGGCTCTCCTAGCCGGTCTGAAGCACGCCTACCTCTTGGCAGCGCGATACCTAAACATCATAGGAGATTCTCAATTGGTGCTGCATCAAGTTCTTTCAACGTACCGCACCTGTGACCCCAAACTCAAGCCCTATCAAGATTTGGTCACGCTCTTGGCTAGGCAATTCCGCAAGTTAATCTATATTCACACTCCTCGTTCTCATAACATCTTGGCCGATGCACTTGCATCGCTCGCTTCTTCTCTTTCCTTCCCCCTCAGTCACGCCACTAAGACCATTGTGGTCCAGCGGTTAGACACTCCTTCTCTTCAGGATCCCTGGTTCGACAACCTTAGGAAATTTGTGGAGAGGAAGGCCGAAAAGGAAGATTTGAAGGAAGTATCATTGACTGAGCTCGAGGAAATTATAGAAGAGGAGGAATTGCCATGGTATTATAAAATAGAGCAATATTGTAAGGATGGGTCCTTCCCAGAGACGGCCAATGCCGAGTAGCATAAGGCCATTAGAAGAGTCGCCTCTAGATACACGATTGTCGCAGGAGAATTATATAGGCGAGCTCTAAATGGAGTTCTCATGAGATGTTTGGATGACGATGAGGCTTGGAAGGTAGTAGAAGCAGCTCATGCAAGTGAGTGCGGAGGGCACGTTATTGGCCAGGCATTGGCGAAGAAGATTCTTAGGCAGGGCTATTACTGGCCAACCCTAGAAGAAGATTGTTCCACTTATGTCCGTAGGTGTCTTAAGTGCCAGCTTCATGCCGATAAAATCCATGCTCCTACTTCTTCTCTCCATCCTCTCTCTGCTCCTTGGCCATTCTCGATGTGGGCCTTTGATATCGTTGGACCACTTGGCGACCCTAATGCTCAAGTTAAACAAAAATCATTCATTCTGACCACTACGGAGTATTTCACCAAGTGGGCGAAAGCTGAAGCATATGCCGAGATCAAAGCTACCACAGTATGCCGTTTCATTCTCAAGAATATCATCTCGCGGTTTGGAGTGCCAAGTGATATCGTCATCGACAACGGACCTCAATTTGTATCTCAAGAACTTCAGGACCTCTGTAAGAAATTTAATATTTCATTACATCATTCATCACCATGTTACCCTCAAGGTAACGGCCAAGTCGAGGCCATGAATAAAACCCTTCTTAAAATTATTAAGAAAACATGCGAGTCACACAAATTTGCGGATTGGGCCGATAAATTGATAGAAGTTCTATGGGCTTATAGCACCTCCGTCCGTACTCCCACGGGGCAGAATCCTTTTACTCTCACTTATGGGATGGAGGCGGTACTCCCATACGAGATCTTGATCCCTTCCCTAAGAGTGCAGCTAGACAAAGAACTTAATCTCGACGAACGTCGAGAGGCGTTACTAGTACAACTGGAACTCTTAGATGAGAAGAGGCTTAACGCGGCCAATCACGTCTCTGTTTATCAAAAACGTGTCTCGCGGCATTTTCAAAAGAAGGTTATCGAAAGAAAATTTCAAGTGGGTAACATGGTTTTGAAGCGTAAATTTATCAGATCAGCAGATCCTAGGTCTAAGCTACAACCCAATTGGGAAGGGCCGTTTGTAATTAAAGAAATCTATCCTGGGAATGCATACCGTCTTATTAATGCGGAGGGTGAAGAATTACCAAATCCGTGGAATGGGTTGTATTTAAAATATTTTTATCCATAGAGTCAAGCCAGTAACGGCCCGGTGGCGGGGTGTTCCTTTACTCGATCATGAAGGGAGGTCCCTGGTTCAATATTCACACACTACATGACCCCCGTGGTTCGGTTTTCCTTTCTTGCACAACAACGTTTCTCCCTTGGCCATGCCTAAGGGCAAGTGAAAATCTTTGTTTTTTCTTCCTCTTCGGCCAAATGTAGGGGCAAGTGGGGAATAAGGGGGTGAGAACTGATCTAGACACCCCGATAAAGGAAGGTCTCAAATAGGGGCAGTCTGTTATGACCTTACTCCGCATTTCATAGAAAAAAGCAAAAGAAAGAGAAGAAATGAAAGAAAAGGGTCAAAATCAAAGGCAAAGCTAAAAGCTTATTCAAAGCTCGAAGCTCAAAAGTATAAATACCCCAAAAGAATGAAACTAGACATGCCAAGAGTGGCAATACAGTTTTCCCGCCGGACGTTATGAGCCTGGCTGTATGCGTGCCTAGAGCAGATGTAGGTTCGATGATGGACATAAAGCCCCAGCGTAACAGACCAAATTCTTTGAAAATGGGTTGTCACGGGAAGAACTCAAGCCCTAAAAACCTCTATACCTATTAACGGCTTTTCTATCAAATTCTCTTTTACTTTCCAAGGACTGGATCGTACCCTGGTATGGCCTTGGTAGAAGCACCATTAAGTAGAATGGGACCCCGGCCATGGGTAGTCACCCATGACGCACGTTGTACTTAGCAAACCCCTAATGAGATAGGAAGGTCCCTCGTCGTCGGGTTTGAGCTGGCTCCAAAAACCCAAAAAAAATCAAATATTTTAAAATCTAAAAAAAATCAAATATTTCAAAACCGAAAAAAATCAAATATCTCAAAATTCAAAAAAAAATCAAATATTTCAAAACCAAAAAAATCAAATATTTCAAAATTCAAAACCAAAAAATCAAATATTTTAAAATAAAAAAATAAAATATTTTAAAATCTAAAAAAATCAAATATTTCAAAATCCAAAAAAATCAAATATTTCAGAATAAAAAATATTCAAATATTTTCAAAACCACAAAAATATTTTCATCATCCTAATTTGCATTAATGGCATGCATTGCATTCATTTCGTTCGTGCTATTTGCCTATTTAATAAGGCTTACCCCCTAGACCAAAAATCAAGAACTGGTTATTTCCTAACTTGTTACAGGCAAGGGGTTAAGCCTAAAACATATTTAATCTATTTTATTATTTTACATGTGTTCAGGGGCAGGTTGAAGATAAAGTTGAGCATTTTTTCATTGAACGGCCCTATGGCGACCGTTTTATTCCTTTTAACGGTCAAACAAAAGACCGTTCCATCATTCATACGGCCTTGTCCAGACCGTTCCAATCCCTAGTACCAGCAAGAATCCACGGTCTTGACCAGACCATTCACAAACCTAAACGGATCACTCATGACCGTTCTTTTTTGTCCACGGTTCATTGATAGATCGTTCTACTCCCCGAAGGCCTTTGTTCTTAATCCTGTGGTTGATCTTATGAGTGGTTCAGATCTGGCCATTCAATTCATGGGGCGGTTTGTCTCTAACCGTTTATCTAACTGAGTGATCTTGGATGGATCGTGTTCACCCCGATTTTCTCTCAAATTCATTCAATCGTAAAGAAAGGCCAAAACTCAAGCTTTACTCAATCAAATCAACTCATTTCATCCATTTTCTATATCAACTTCATGAAGGAAAAAGAAATCACTCGATCCTCAAACGGGCATCCCCGCGAGGCCTAATCTCTCTCAGCTCTCTCACATATGCCTGACGTGTCTCTGAAGCCTCTGCAACCTCCGCTGGAAGGGTACGCACCCTGCTCACCTCCCACATGATCAGGGCGCTCCTGACTGCCTGCTCGTCCTCCTCTATACCAATCCTCCTCGCCTGTAGTGCGGGAAGGTGGGGTAGTGCTGGTAGAATTGTCTTGGGTAGTCCAACCTGTAGGTAGCACCGGTGGGGGCTGTACATCGCCAGTACATGTAGACACGCCAAAATTAACGTTACTGTGAGTGCATCTCGTATTACCTTGTAATGCCCCAATTTGACCCTCCAATTAACTTTGTTTGAGTTATTTTCCCCAATTTTCTTAGATTTCTCCCTTTTTTTCCCTCTTCTTATTTTTCCCTATGTTTCTGGATTTTTTGGACAGTTTTCTCTATTTTTTGGAATTCACGACTTGAAGTGGGGCGTGTTTTAATTTACGGCCTGGTCTGAGGCGCGTTTTGAAGAAAGGACGACTAGAGACAAAGGCGTCAGTTTCTAGAATTTTCTGGTTTCCAAAACATAAAAATAAGAATTAACGACCCTCCTTGGGTCGTGTTTTTAAATAACGCCTCTCCCTCAAGCGTCTCTTCATCATTTTTAAATACAGAAAGTTTTTATTGCTAAAATTAAATCCGTGAATTAACGCCTTTGTCCCAGTCGTGATTTCAATTAACGCCTTGACCAAGGTCGTCAATTCTTGTTCAATTTCGAACTCCATCAGCACCCCTTCCCTTCCTCACTTACACTCCTTTTTCACTTGCGAGAGGGTTCCTATGGCTTCCTAATATTGAAAGGACACTTGGAGGAAGGATACCCCTTTCCATCCTACCAAAACTAAGTTTTCTAATTTTTTTATGAAATTAATTCTGAATTTCTCTTCCTTTTCTCATTTAACCTCCTTTTCCACTTGAGAAAGGGTTCCTATGACTTTTCAAGGTTGAAGGGACACTTGCCTAAGGTTTATCTCTTCCAAATCCAACTAAAACATGTTTTCTTATTTTCTCTTAGAATTAATTC
The DNA here is from genome assembly GCA_022559845.1 of Amorphophallus konjac. Classification (NCBI taxonomy): domain Eukaryota; kingdom Viridiplantae; phylum Streptophyta; class Magnoliopsida; order Alismatales; family Araceae; genus Amorphophallus; species Amorphophallus konjac. The sequence continues at coordinate 181,138,168 of CM040122.1, forward strand.
CAAATTTCCCTTCCTTTCCTCATTTAACCTCCTTTTTCACTTGGAAAATGGTTCCTATAACTTTCCAATGTTGAAGGGACACTTGCCTAATGTTTATCTCATTCCAAATCCCACTAAAACATGTTTTCTTAATTTCCCTTGGAATTAATTCCGAATTTCAACCCTATAAATAGAATCTCTCTCTCCCTTGTGAAAAAATAAAAAAGATCAATTCAAGAGGAGGTGCTGCCGGACCAAAGGCTCAAGGAGGAAGACTCCCATGCACCTAAAAGCTTCATCCATGGAGTTCTTCTTCCTCTATTGAAGATTTGAAGCCTCTACATCCATGGAGTTCTACATCCTCTTCTTCCTCCATTGAAGATCTTCATCCTAGCTTGAAGCCAAATTGGAGAAAACCACTAAGCTTTCACCCTCCTATCTCTTATTTTTGCTTTAGTTAATTGCATGCATCATATCATATTTTTCTTTTATCTCTTTTTATCTCAATATTGAGATCTTCCCATGTTGTGCACTCTAGCACATCTCCCTTAGTGCAACACTTGCACATCTCCCTCTATTCTTCATCATACATCATCTTTTACCTACCCTTTTGCATAGGGGTTTAAAGGCCAAACACCAATAAGGTGTGTTCATATCCATACTTTCTATGTCCATATTTACATTTGGATTTGATGCTACACATCTTGGTTTCTAATCCATGTCTGTTTATTGGTGTTTGTTAATTTTGTAAGGGTAATCAATCAAGGAAAACTCTCTTCATCGGCCGACCGATAGAAAGGGAAGGTGCACTCACAATCTCCCCCGCTTTTAAGGTATTTATATCGCGATCCCTCCATTGATTATTTGTTATATCCTTTGAGGCCCTCACGTCTCTGGCGATCACATTCCCCTTAGCATCCTCTCATGCTCCCCTTTTCTCCCTCTTTTCCCATTCTTCTATTCATTTCTTTTCCTTTTAATTGTTCTAAGTGGATTTCTTAGAATCTACAAATTGGCGATCACGGTGGGACACCTTTTATTTTTCTTTTGATTACCCTTTCCCCTTGGGCACCCACGTGTGCCATCTCCCCATTTGCACCCACGGTGCGTCTCCCTTTGTGCTCCACACGTAGCACTATCCCTATGTGATTTGTCAGTTTGATAGGTTTTTAGAAATTCCATTTATCCATCTCTTTTTTTTAAAAAAAAATGATGAGCATGCTATATCCCTTGTCATGTTTAATTGCCATGATTCTTATACTGAGATTGTGAGTGTTTTTCATTTCTGTCGGTATTTTCCACTGTTTGAGCCCTATGGCCGTTGAAGTATTGAAGTAATTAACGCCCCTCACAGAGGCGTCTTTTATCAGTATAATGCCTCACATCAAGGCGTCTTTCACTTGAATAGCACCTTACTGTAAGGCATCATTTTTATTATCATTGTTTATTCGTGCTGATTACTGCCATTTGACGCCCCTGCTCCCGGGCGTCCATTCTAGAGAAAGCGCCTCACCCTAAGACGCTATTTTACTCTGCTTGCACTTTTTACAGTGACTAGCGACTGACGCTCAGACGCGATTTATGGATGTAACGACCCTTCCCAGGTCGTCATTTATTTTTGTTCTGTGTTGTTATCTGCTTGATACTGTCTGCTGCATTCATCCTTGCATTGGTTTGGGAGACCTCCTCTCCCCACACTTTTAGGAGTCACACCACCCTCTTGGTGAAGGAAGGACCCTCCATTGAGCACTCCGTCTCATTGGACCGGAAATTCCTAAACCAAGCCTCCATAAGTCCCCGCACCCGTGGATTCCCTCACGGACGCTGGGCAGGTTGTACCTTTGAAGTCCCGGGTTTAGTTGGCCTATGCATGGTGAGAGAGTGTTCCTAGTTGGCATCGGAGAAAACCACATTTAAAACTAGGTTCCCCCCTTGAGTGATCACATCAATTTGCATAAAATCAATTAATTTGCCAAGGTTCAAATAAAAGAAATCAAAGGTAACCCCATCCTAGCTTGTTTGCTATCAATGTGAGCTGTTTTGATTGCACATTGAATTGTTTGGGTTACCTTGATAAGAAAGTCAACATGTTTAACTCAATTAATGTTCATGAGGGTGATCAACCTAGCACATCTTATTCCCTTCAATTTCAACATATTCATCACAACTCTCACCATAATCTTTTAAAGGGACCACGCCCTCATCTTCACGGTTTTGCCCCACCCATGGGCAATATCCAATCCCATGGTCCCTCGCCTCAATCGCGAGCCACTAGTCCTATGGGACCATCTCCTCCCGAAGAAGAGAAGGTCTCCCAGATCTTGCATGCATTAGATCATCTCACCCCTCAACAAATCCAAGCCCTTAAGGCCGTTGTTGAGGGTGCACCTCATTCCCCTCATCCTCCTTCCAATCCTACGCGGGTGGCCCATCACCCACTTCCCTCCTCTATTCACATTCCTACCCGGGTAGCCCATCACCCATCTCCTCCTATTCACACTTCTCCTCGGGTGGTCCAATACCCGCCTCCTTCGTCCACACATACCCCTATTCGGGTGGCCCATCACCCGCCTCCTTTTATTCCTCCTTCACCACGGCCCCAAGGCCCATTTATTCCTTGCAACCCGGCCCATCCGGGTTCTTCTAGGGGTCATCCCATTAATCCCCTTCCACGGCCTTTTTGTGCGGCCCCTCCTTCAAGGCCCTGCCGACCCTCTGTTGCTCAAGTCACACCCCTCCAACGAACTCTTCTCGACAAAGTCACTTTGTTGGAGGAACAATTAAAGAGGGTTACGAGCCCACGGCCTGCTCCTCCTACTCCAGTCAATCCCCTTTATGCGGCTCTAAATGACATTACAAAGATGGAGAAAGAGTGGAAGGATAGGAGAGACGGCTACGGCGTCGACAGTTCAAGCAAGCAAGAGCCGGCAGATTTCAATGTTCAAGTGGACGCTGTCCATCCTCCACCCATTCACCCCGTTCATTCATATGGCCCTCCGCCTCCGCCTACGCATTCACACTTGCATTCACCACATCATCTGTAATACCATTACATTCCACCACCTACTAATACATCTCCACCATGGCATCCACTTGAACTCGATAATGAAGAACCGCCAATTGAAGAATTCAAGATGGCACATGATGATAAAGCTCTACGGGCATCCCTTCCGAGTTTTCTTCATTTTCCTCTCCCTCCGCTACCACTGGATGAACCCCCTGCTCAAGACGATGCCATCGTCCTTAATATAACCCCCGCTTCTAAGACTTATTGGTGTTATGACGAGGGATCAATACTCCAATCACCCATGTCGGCGCACCAAGACATGTCTCCTACCCCAGACACCGCTCGCCCCATCCGGCGTTTCCTCCGGACCAAACCTGATACTTTTACACCTCCTGCTATACCATCAGCCTCCACAGCACCGGCCTCCGCTAAACCTCCACCTGCTATACCATTAGCCTCCACTTCATCAGCTAACCTCCTATTACCGCCACCTCGGCCCTCCATTATACCTTTAACCCATGACCTAGCCACTCCTATTCCACTACTTAACCCTTCACCCTTACCCGTGGCTAATCCTGAGCAGGATTCACCCCTTTTTGCACTCGAGCCAACCCCGACTGCTTCCTAGCAAAGGGAGAAGCTCGACGTGTTTGAACCGCCATTTCCACTCACCCTTTCTCCAACACCTTCCATTATACCTCCACCATCTATGGAACCTTCCGCCTCCGCTTCACCCCCCTTTACTACTCGGAACGGGTGTCCTTCTGTAAGTACTTGTGATGAAGATGATCGAGAGCCGGAAGAGAAAGATTTGACCGCGGCCATGATGTTCAAGATGCAAGAACTTATTTGTCGAATGCCAATCCGGGTTGTTGTGCCAAGAATGGTCGAAGAGGCCAAGCCCCCGCCGCTACTCGCCAGAAGAGAATGCCAAGCGTTGATGCCGTATAAGTCTATGTCCAAGGGCCAGACAGGGCACCCCTTGTTCCGATCCTTCAATCTGGAACCTTCTATTTCATACAAGGGGCGAACGCCCGCTTTGTTCAACACTTTTCAAACACCACAATCCTTGGATATGACAATGCTTCACGCTCTAATTTTCTAATTCTCTCACATTGTCACTCTTCACCCTCCAAGGGAGTTGGCAGTGATTGTTAGAGCTTCATCACAGACTTTGATTTTATCCGGTTGTACACTTTTACTGCCGTGGAGGGGTAGACATGCTTCCACTAAGGGACCTTCCACCTTCTATTCAACTTCACCCACATTCACATCTATCATCGATTTTTCATGGGCCACTCCACAGGCTAAGAGGAGGATCTCATCCTCTCATCCCTCGTATTCTTCACATTCTTTGCATTTCATGCATTCATTGCATCCGCATACATTTGCACTTCTTCTTTCCCGGGTTTCCGGACCCGTATCTTCCCCGCCTTCCGGAACCTCCGGATCTTCCGTATTTCCCATCTTATTCATCTTCATCCTCAGGATCTGCGGGTCCCCTTACACTGCCCGGGCATTGCACCCTCTCCAATCTTTCCTCAGGGCATCGCGCCCCTTTCCAACCATTGCATCCGGACTCCCCAAATTTCTCTCCCATCCTCCCTTGGCATCGCGTCCCATGGTATCTTCCTCCTCCGGAACCTCCGGACTTTCTCCCAGGGCATCGCGCCCTTTTCTATCTTCTTCCCCCGGAACCTCCAGATCCTTCACCCCTCTCTCAATCCCTTGGGCATGATGCCCCTTTCCATTTTCTACCCCCGGAACTTCCGGACCTTCCATCTTTCCTCCAATTCATCCTCTTGCTTCTCCGGGACATCATGTCCTTCATTCTTTTCTTCCTTTTCTATCATCTTTTTCCATTCCGAGGGCACCGCGTCCCTCGATATTTCCCTCCGGAACCTCCGGACCCTCCTGACCCTTTTCATCCACTCTTCTCTGGGTACCGCGTCTCTCGGCATCTCATTCCCCCGGAACCTCCGGACCATCCATCTTTCTTCCAATTCATCTTTCTACTCTTCCAAGACATCACATCCTTCATTTTCTTCTTCTTTTTCCATCATCTTTTTCCCTATTTCTTCCCAGGGCACCACGTCCCTCGATATTTTATACCTCCGGAGCCCCCGGATTCCTCCTATCAGGATTCTCCTCCACAACCTCCAGACCCTCCGGATCTGCCTCTTTCCATCTATCAATTTCTTCTTCCGATTCCCCCTAATCCTGGGTCTGACCCAACTTCTTCCACATCCACTGCCTTGGGCATCTGCCCATTCTCTCACTGCTTTCGAGGCTTTAGTCCTCACTCCTCCTTCTAATTCTCTACTTCTTCTGTAGACCTTTCATGTGATCAGGGTCTCCACACCTTAGTGAGGGAGTTCTAGCCCTCGCCTCTCTTCCTTTTTTCCTTATTCGTCTGAGTCTGGTCTTGGCACCACTCCTTCTTGTTAAGCCACTTTCAAACCCTTTGCTTCCAATCCTTTTGACTGCCAAAGAGGACTATCCCATGATGATCAACCTCGCCTCTGACAGCTGCTTCTACAAAGGTTGCAAGGTAACATATTGGCGTAAGTACGCATTATTATGATATCATTATCTCACGCATGATTTTCAAAGTGAAGTGCTTCTTAACATGATTAAGAGTGATATTTTAAGCCTTTATCCTAGGAATTTATCTGTATTGAATTTCATCTTTAAAAAAAAACTGAAAGAGTCTTTAGGCTTGCTCTGTAGCACCTTTGGGTAATAAAAAACCCACGCAGGGAATTCGACATTCTCTCCCCGCTTGTTAAGAGTAACCCTTAGCTGGACATTCCACACACTTCACGGCGTCTTTAGCCGGCTCCTTTGGTTAAACACCGTCTCTACTTTGGCCATGCCATGAGTATATCTGAAAGTCTTTTCTCTTCTTTACTCGGCCGAATGCAGGGGCAAGAGGTCGACGGGTGAGATGACCCACCCAGGGTAATCCCCAATACGAGAGGAGTCTCAAATAGAGGCAGTCTTGACCCAAAATCAATATGAGTTTTCATATGAGTTTTCATGATATACATCTCGCCAAAAGGGCTATTATGAAAATCAAGTCAAAATTTTGATAAAAGCAAAATTATGAATTATGGCATGTCAAGAGTGGCAAAGTCCCCGCAGGGAAAACCCTGGTCGTATGCATGTCAAGGGTCTAAAAATCAAAGGCACAAAGCCCCGGCACAACAGACTACCTCTTTGAGGGGAAACACCTTGGAAGGAATTCAAGTCCCGACATCTCCCATCCTGCATAAAGCTTATCCTCGATTATTCTTCTCTTCTCCCTCTAAGACCGAATGTTTCTCGGGTATGGCCTTGGTAGGAGCACCATTAATCAAGGATAGTCAGTTATAGGGCGCCACCCTTCAATGCACGCTCGGCTTTGGGTAATTTTAGCAAAAGGGGAAGGAACAAGGACCCCTAGCCAGTGGTTCAAAAACACCCTTTGATGCTGCATTAACAATGTCTAAACCAAAAAAAATAAAAAAAAATAAAAAAAAATTGAATATTTCCTAAGTCAAAATCCAAAAAAAAAATTTGAATATTTTCTAAGCCAAAATCCCAAAAAAATTGAATATTTCCTGATCAAAATCCAACAAAAATTGAATATTTTCAAAATTCATAATAAAAATTCAAATATTTTTTAAAATCCACATAAAAATTCAAATATTTTCAAAACTCATAAAAATTTAGATATTTCAAAATCTAAAAAATTGCATTGTATTTTTCTGATGGTGCTTTTGCAGGAACAACAACTTTGCAAGGACCAAGAGCACGGGATGAGTCCTCTTCATTCATTGCCATCTACCTTTTAATTCTTCCCATGTTCACAATTGATCACATCTTCATAATTTGCTACGCATTACTCCGATTATTCATCTCCAAATCTTTTTTATCAAATCTTGCTGATCACTCCGCCGATGGGCATTATCAGATCTTGGTCATTCAACTCCAAATCTTGATTAGCCAAGTTGTCATCCTCATGACAAACGACAAACAATGATGCTATGCTATCTATGCTTTAATGATGCTATCTATGTTATTCATGCCTTTCACGATGTGCACACTTGAATGCTATTCATGATATGATACATACATGCTATTGATGCTTTGATTCATGCTATGCTTGCTATGCTTAAATGTCTTATTCATTGCTTGTTATCTTTTATATCTTGGCTGATGAATCTTTGAGCGCAGGAAGAAGCTCTTGGTCCCACCGACTGGGCATCATCATCCAAGCCCCACGGTGCTTGCACCTCATTTCTCAGTTCCCCCATGCTCATTGCTATCACAATCCCCCCTGTATGCATTCTACTATATGTTACATACGCTACTAAATTATATCAAGGACCTTGTGACTTTGGTAAATCTGGGATTTGAGTTCCGCTTCATCAAAAATAATGATGATTCCAGAGGAGTCTTAGTCACACGGATAGGCCGTTGAGCCATCCAAGACTGGGGACGATGGTTCCCTTTTGCGAGTTGATGCGTGGATAAACGGGCTTCGGCTTAGTATCGGCTCGCAGAATGGGTTTCTTGACCCAATCTTGGCAGTTTAACAATATTATCCTTGATTATCTTATATTTTCATTTGTTTTAATTTTTTCTTTTAAACCCAGCATGCATTCATATAGGAGTTTGAAACAATTTTTGGAAAATCATTCTGATAAGCTGATTTGGAGAGTCAAATTGATCTTAATCTTTCCAGATATGAGATATTCATTGCTGATGGAATCCTCAGTTCGTTTTGTCACTGTTTTGGGTCATTTTCTCGAAAGCTCCTTGTTTGGATTTCTATCATCTTATCTCAATCCTTTTACTTTGATCCACCTTGGCTGCAGCACGTCCACATTGGCTGGTAACCGCTCCCCAATGGTGAAACCTACAGGTTTGTGACCTGGGGTACTTCCACCGCGCTGGAAGTTGATCATTCTCCGTCGTGCCCGCGTGCACACTCCTCCTCTTATCCAAACATCGTTGATTTCATTGAATTTCCCGGGATTGTTTCATCTCGAGCTTTTGATTTCATTCTCATCAAGTGATGTTGATTGCGTGTCTCATCACACCTTGGCATCTACTTTTCAGTTTGCTCTGCTCCCTTGCAAAGCAGACGCCAAGGCGGGGCAGCTGTAGACACGCCAAAATTGACGTTACTGTGAGTGCATCTCGTATTACCTTGTAATGCCCCAATTTGACCCTCCAATTAACTTTGTTTGAGTTATTTGCCCTAATTTTCTTGGATTTCTCCCTTTTTTTCCCTCTTCTTATTTTTCCCTAGTTTTTTAGATTTTTTGGGCAGTTTTCTCTATTTTTTAGAATTCACGACTTGAAGTGGGGTGTGTTTTAATTTACGGCCTGGTCTGAGGCGCGTTTTGAAGAAAGGACGACTAGAGGCAAAGGCGTCAGTTTCTGGAATTTTCTAGTTTCTAAAACATAAAAATAAGAATTAACGACCCTCCTTGGGTCGTGTTTTTAAATAATGCCTCTCCCTCAGGCGTCTCTTCATCATTTTTAAATACAGAAAGTTTTTATTACTAAAATTAAATCCGTGAATTAACGCCTTTGACCCAGTCGTGATTTCAATTAACGCCTTGACCAATGTCGTCAATTCTTGTTCAATTCCGAACTCCATCAGCACCCCTTCCCTTCCTCACTTACACTCCTTTTTCACTTGCGAGAGGGTTCCTATGGCTTCCTAATATTGAAAGGACACTTGGAGGAAGGATACCCATTTCCATCCTACCAAAACTAAGTTTTCTAATTTTTTTATGGAATTAATTCTGAATTTCTCTTCCTTTTCTCATTTAACCTCCTTTTCCACTTGGGAAAGGGTTCCTATGACTTTCCAAGGTTGAAGGGACACTTGCCTAAGGTTTATCTCTTCCAAATCCAACTAAAACATGTTTTCTTATTTTCTCTTGGAATTAATTCCGAATTTCCCTTCCTTTCCTCATTTAACCTCCTTTTTCACTTGGGAAAGGGTTCCTATGACTTTCCAATGTTGAAGGGACACTTGCCTAATGTTTATCTCATTCCAAATCCCACTAAAACATGTTTTCCTAATTTCCCTTGGAATTAATTTCGAATTTCAACCCTATAAATAGAATCTCTCTCTCCCTTGTGAAAAAATAAAAAAGATCAATTCAAGAGGAGGTGCTGCCGGACCAAAGGCTCAAGGAGGAAGACTCCCATGCACCTAAAAGCTTCATCCATGGAGTTCTTCTTCCTCTATTGAAGATTTGAAGCCTCTACATCCATGGAGTTCTACATCCTCTTCTTCCTCCATTGAAGATCTTCATCCTAGCTTGAAGCCAAATTGGAGAAAATCACTAAGCTTTCACCCTCCTATCTCTTATTTTTGCTTTAGTTAATTGCATGCATCATATCATATTTTTCTTTTATCTCTTTTTATCTCAATATTGAGATCTTCCCATGTTGTGCACTCTAGCACATCTCCCTTAGTGCAACACTTGCACATCTCCCTCTATTCTTCATCATACATCATCTTTTACCTACCCTTTTGCATAGGGGTTTAAAGGCCAAACACTAATAAGGTGTGTTCATATCCATGCTTTCTATGTCTATATTTACATTTGGATTTGATGCTACACATCTTGGTTTCTAATCCATGTTTGTTTATTGGTGTTTGTTAATTTTGCAAGGGTAATCAATCAAGGAAAACTCTCTTCATCGGCCGGCCGATAGAAAGGGAAGATGCACTCACAATCTCCCCCGCATTTAAGGTATTTATATCGCGATCCCTCCATTGATTATTTGTTATATCCTTTGAGGCCCTCGCGTCTCTGGCGATCACATTCCTCTTAGCATCCTCTCATGCTCCCCTTTTCTCCCTCTTTTCCCATTCTTCTATTCATTTCTTTTCTATTTAATTGTTCTAAGTGGATTTCTTAGAATCTACAGTACAGTGTCGCTCACAAGCCTCAGATCCAAGCATGGCCTCCTGGGAAGTCTGACTGCAGTGTCGTAGAAGAAGTCAGGCCGCATCACTAATCGATCCAGGGGGAAGGTGTTGATGTAGAGTCGCCACTCGTCCCTGGTCTTCTTTTCTACTGTCCTGCACTCTACCTGTGGGGAGAACCTGAAGGTGCCACCTATGAAGAACAGTGGATGGCTCCCGAAGATCCGACTAACCGAAGTGACATCCTCCCTAGGAATGAACTTCATCCTAACTCCCATCCAGCACTCTAGGAGTATCATGGAACCAAAGAGTGGACCTTCTAGGGCTACAGAACTATGGCCTTCATACAAGTAGGCAAGGGCGGCCTGGGAAATAGAAAGACCCTGACCCTGCCATAGACCACTAATGGTGCTAAGGATAAGGGTATCTAACACATGGTCGACAGAGGGGAACAGGATGGCCCCTCATAGGCAAATAGACACGGCCTTAGCTATGGCCTCATACCATCCGCATTTATTCTTACAATGAGCAACCACCCACTGAAGAGGAAGAAGATGGATCTGATGTGAGCCTACAAAGCTATGGATGTCCTTGCTATTTGGTATGAACTCTCCCAAGATGAGGCTAGGGTCTACAAGGGCAACAGTATAACACACTAAGTCCTCCTCACCCACCTTGGACCTCGGAAAGGATAAATAGGTCTCTACCTCCTCTAGTAGGATAGTGGCCTCAAAAGAAGGGAAAATGAACGTATGGGTCTGAGGATGCCAGATTTCTACTAGGGCTGAGATACTGTGCCAGTCTAAGGATAATTTGGGGTAGTTTTTGCCTAGCACTAAGAGTGGGTGTAGGTGCCAAGACTTTAAGATGGATATCACTGCTATGGGTAACTCGCGGATCATAGGAGCCATCCACTTTAAGGTAGAGTATCGTCTTGGGCCAGGGAGAAGCTGAAAGAAAAAAGGTAGAGAGAGGAAGAGCATTTAAGCTTTCGAAGGAATTGATGTGAATTAAATGAAATTGAATTGAACGAAATTGAATTGAACATGAACTTACCTCTCTCATGGGGTTAGAGCTCAAATGCCCCGGGATGGTGGTCAGTTGTTGTAGCACGCCGTGCTCCTTTTTAGCCGGCTTTGGACCTTGGTAAGCCACCCCTCCCATGGAGCTCCATTCAAAAGCCCTTTTCATGATGGTTGGATGAAGAGTGGCAAGAGTTTCAAGGTTTGAAAGAGGGTTGAGGTGTGAGTCATGAATTTAGAGTTCCCTCCTACTCATAGAGCTGGTTTAGGACCCTAAACCAACTAGAATTGAGCTAGGATAAGTTCTAGATTGGGTTAGGATAGAGGTTCGGTCGGTTTGGGGTGTTTATCCTCGGGTTGGGACTCTCCAAGAGGGTCCCGATCGAAATCCCAGTGCATGGAATTACGCGGTCTATCGATAGACCACTCTGGTCAATGAGCGGTCGGATAGAGACCATTCCATATGTTCTACACAGTTCGTATCCTGGCACCTGAACGGTCTCATATAGGCCGCTCTGTTCAACACACGGTCAAGGACGAATCATCCTATCCTTTCAACATATGATATTGGGCCGTTTTGTTGCTTCTATGGGTTCTGGCCAAATTGTTTTCAGTGGTCTAAAGGAAGGCCGTGTAGGGTGTTTGGGCGGTCCTGTGGAAGACCATTTAGAGATCTAAAACCTTATCTTTTAATCCTTTTGCACCAATGATACCCAACATGTGGCGTCTCTCCCTCTCTCACTCAATTTGTTTGACGTCTCTCTCACTCGATTTGTTTGGCATCTCTCTCACTCAGTTTGTTTGGTGTCTCTCTCTCACTCAAAATTGTTTGGCGTCTCCCTCTCACCCACGCGTGGCCCTCTCTCACACCCACTCGGAGTCGTCTCTCCCACTCACTCATGTCGTGTCGTCTCTCGCTCTCTCGTGTCGTCTATCTCTCACGCGTGTCTGTCTCACTCATGTCGAGTTAGTAGTCGTAGTTAGTTAGTTAGTGTCAAGCATTTGCATTCATTCATACATTCAAAATCAAACCAAAAACATACCATATCACTATCATGCCCATATGTACAAAAAGTCTAGTCGAAGTACAAAAGTCAGGTCTGTCCCTCTCCCTAGCCCCCGTCACTATCGCCGCCACCCCCATGCCTCTTTGGTTGAGGCATCGCCGAGGTCGCCTCCTCGCGGTGCCGTCGGCACCGCTCATCCTCCTCATTCCTCCGGTGGCTGGAGGAACCTATAAAGTAACTCCTCATAGAGCCGTGAGTGCCGTGGCTGCCGCTCGGGGCTGCTCTGCTGCGCTCCCGACTCACCTCTCTAAAGCCCTCCACTAGCCCTTCCAACTTCGCCACCTGAAGCCGGTATCGCTCCGCCTCGGATCGGTATCACTCCGCCTCTCCAGCATTGGCCCGAAACCGCTCCAACTCGGCTCATAGGAGTGCAGTCTCTACTGCGTCTGCTGGCTGGCACTGAGCTAACTCCTCCTGGAGCTGGACCATTTCCTCCCTCAGCCGGGCACTCTAGCCCAGCGTAGCTATCAGCTCGACCACCTGCATACATGCATCATTGTTAGTTAATTGCATTCAATATAAGCATAATCAATAAGCGAAAGTGTAGTGTAGTGTACCCTCTCAGTGAGCGCCACCTCAGCCGCCTTTGCACGTGCTACCATCCGCGTGAAATCGACATCTCGCTCTGCTCGGTCGGCTGGGGTCTGTGAGGAAGAAGAAGGTGCATCGGCCCCCTGTCGCTGGGTCCCCTCAGCTCACTGCATCCAAAACTCCAGGTCAGTCAGTCACATGCATAATCATAATCAAAGTGCATAATTTAAGAGTTTAGGGTTAGAAAACTCAGCAGTAGGGCCAGGGCCTGTCGGGCCTCGTCGTGCTCTCGGATCGTGGAGTGGAGGAGCCCCTGCAACTCCACAATCTATCCCTCAGGGTCGATCTGCATTTAGGAAGTCCAGACAACAATGCATAATCAAATAGAAAGCATAATAGAAAGCATTTAGAGTTTAGACGTCGTACCGGTCGGCGGGCACCACGGAACACCTGGTCCCGGTTGTGTCGGGCGTACGCTGTGTAGTACGTCGTGTCGCTCTCTGCTCGGGCGAACACAACCCGCCTGAGTGCTGTCCAGTTAGCGATCTGCTCTGCAGCTCGCTCCCTCCAGTCAAGCACCGTCACCACGCCTCACGGGTGTCGCCCCACGTGCTCCCCCGGCTTCTCCGGTGTCGGGAACTCTACTACTGGCTGATGGACGCCGATCATTCTCATCACCAGTCTGAAGTGGAGTGGCTCCACTACATTCATGTAGTGAAGCCACACATCGCGTCCAGAGAAGGCAAGGGCCACCACTACCCAGGGCTGGCCCTCGTGCCCCTCGTCTGCATAGGGAGTCCACCGCACCTCTCAAGTAAGAAGTCGCATTAGCATCATAAACATATAGAACTGTATTTAATTAAAGGGTCTAAGTTTAGAATCGTACCGAGGTGTACGGTAGGGTGTCCACGTCATCTTGGAGCCGTCAGACCTGTCTCCGAAAGCCTCCGATCTCCCGAGGTGTGGTCCACCTCCTGGCAATCGATGGGAGCTCAGGGTGAGTCTCCTCGCCTCTCCATAACCCACGTAGTCGCACGTAGGCCCACACCTTCATTGCATTTCACCAGACGTCAGCATGTAGCACATGTAAGAAGCATATAAGAGTTTCATAACTAGTCGAGTCGTACCTAGAGAAGAGGTGAGAAGCCGCCGAGCATGGACCGCCTGCTGGTCGAGCTCAAGGTGTTAAAGAGTAACGCGAGGACTGCAGCTCCCTACACGTAGTTGTCGACGTGGTCGAGATCCCGAAGCAGCGGCAGGAAGTGGCAGCTGATGATGTCTGCACGTGTCGAAAATAGCAACCGGCCGAAGAAGGGCGTCAGAAACCTCTGCAGCACTCGATCTGCCTCCGGTCCAGCCTCTGCTGCAACTCGCGGACGAACCCAGTCTACCAGCCTCCGGAGGTACTGCTCGAGCAGCTCCCCTATCGCGATCCCCGCACGGCGTAGCCCGAGGCTGTCCGGCAACCTCACCCGAGTAAAGGTCATGGACTTCCGCTCTGGATGAAGCAGCTCGAATCCTAGGAGCTCATGGGCCATCTCCCGATAGTCGGGGTACGTCCTCCCGCTAACCGGGGACCCATGCACGCACAGACCCGTAATTCGAGCCACGTCCTCTAACGTGGGGACCATGTGCCCCCACGGAAAGAGAAACGTACGAATCACTGGGTCCCAGCAGTCGTGCAGAGCATAGAGGAGCGGTGTGTCAAACCGGCTCACCTCTATACTCAGGAACTCCGAAAAGCCCATGGCTGCCAGCCTCTCCCGCTGGAAGTCGGGCAGTGCGAGGTACACTGCCCGGACCTGCAGCCATGAGATGCGGGTCCTACGCTTTCCCTGCATTCATTCATATAATTGCATACATTTAATAATAGATTCATGCATTTCACTCAACAAATAATAATGGAAATTACACTTTCAGTCAATAGGGCGGTTCCCCATGGACCGCTCTACATCGTTCACAGCCCTGTTTGGGCTGCTCAGTTTCCCAGTTTTCTGAACTACCACGATTAAACCTGAACCGTGTCGTGGTTCATGGTCCTATTTGGAACGTTTAGTTCTCAGTCATTTTATACCTTAAACGGACCAAAATGGTCTGCCTTCGCCCAGCACAAATGCCCTTAGGACGGCTACCCCTGTGCCGTGCACATGATGAGCGGCTCTATGTGAGCCGTGTGGTTCTCCAGGGTGGCTTCAGCTGAACCGCCCATCTACCATCTTCCCCGACGGCGTTAACTCCCTTCCCCGCCGGCGGTGATGGCCCCATGGCCTCCTAAATCGGCTCCTAAGGGGTTGAATGCCCCCATTCTATCCCGTAGACTAGCATGTGTATGATTTAAATGGAAATGGGGGGGGGGGTTTAAGGGACCTACCTCGTCGGGCTTTGTGGGTTTGGCCGCCGCCGCGGTGGCCGCCTCCGGCGCTTAGAGCTCCTCCCCGACGTCAACGGTCGCTGTTGCACCTTCTTCGACTGCAGGTGCTGACGTGCCATCCTCCCCAACGGCGTCATCGGTCGCTGCTGCCTCTTCTCCTTCAGGGATGAGCGGTATCTCTCCCACGACTGCGACTGTCGCCGGCGGCACGTTCTCCCCTTCTCCGGCCATCAACGGGCAGCGCGCTTGGTGCCTGTGGCGCATGTGAGAACGAGGGGGAATGGGAGATTGAGAGAGTGAGACTGTGGGAGATTGAGATGTTGAGAGGGGGAGAATGAGGTGTGGGCGGCGGTTCTCTCTTCCCTCCCGCCGTCGGTTACGGTGGTAAGGGAGGGAGATGAAAGGTTTTTTGTTTTAAATCGCCAGTCATTAAACTGTCTATCGTGCGATCGTTCCGTAACAGGGTGGTTACACTCAAGCCATTTAAGCCCCAATGGTGCATTGTCCTTGAACGGCTAGTAAACGGCCATCCATTATATTGGAAGGTCTGAAATGGGCCGTTCTCCTCCTCGTTCACGATCTTGTTATTTGTCTGTGCACGGCTTGGACCAAGCCGTCCTTGATTATGGGCGGCCTTTTGTTGACCGTTCAGGTGTTGAAATAATGCTTTTGAACTCCTTCTTTGTTACACTATATGGTTAACTAATGAATTTGATTTCATAATGAATGTTGCATATCTTGTTCATGATCTCCTTTGCAGCATCAGTCACTTTCCGTTTCGTATGCGCAGGTAAGTCAGGTAAGTATTCCGATCCCTATATCCCTTATTGCATTACTACATGGTACTAAGATGTATTATCAAGAGAACCAGCCGGTTGCTCGCGTGTTCCAGGATCTGATGTTCCCCTTTAACAAAAATAATGATGATCTAGGTTCACGTGTTTAATCATCGGATAGGCCGTTAGGTTGGGAAAATTAGGGGACGATGGTTCTATCTCGCACGCCGTGGTTGCAGATAGTGTCTTGACCCTGATTGCCCCAGTCTAGCAATATTATTCTCGAGTATTTTGTATTTCATCCTTTCTTCGCATTCATTTTAATGATTTCTTTTATTTTAGCCCAGCATGCATCATACGCATATTTTGAGCATTCATGACCCATGGTTTGCCGACCCACTAGTGATGGATGGCCGTGCGTTCAGTGTTTGAGTAAGAGGAACAATTCCACTCTGAGTTGAAAGGTTCTCTCTGGTCTGTTCACTTAGTTTGGTTGATTAAGAGTCCCCCATCTGGAGTTTTAGTCTATCTCTTTACTTTTTCGTTACTGCTTTGATTCCCTCATTAGTTGTGGATTGTGTCCCCTGATGAGGTTGCCTCCTTTTATCCTTGCTTTTACCTTAGTTTAATTCCTCCATACTGGTGTCGCTTTTGGTCTGACTATTCCTTGTGAGTGGTTCGGAGATTTCTGGAAGATTTCTATCGCTTGTTGGCGAGAAAACGGGTGTCTTTTTACGTTAACGCCCGCTTTTTCAATCCACTCTGCTTCATCTCCGCTTCATCTCCATGTTCCATCTCGCTTTCGCTTCACCTCCGCTCGCTCCCCTACAAAGAGGATGTTAAGGAGGGGCATCTGTTGACACCCGTTTTTTGCCAATAAGTTGAGACATTTCTCTTACTATCATTTTTTGATGCCTCAAGTTATCCATTACTCATTGGGCTATTTTCAGGCATGCCCTTGGGCCCATTTTATGGGTACCTCCCTCCCTGGCTCGGTCTGCTTCAATTTAGGGCTTAATGGGCCTTGATTTTGCTTAATTTATCACATTTTATCAATTTCAAGCGCCCAACTTTTACACGGTCGATCGCCTGGCCGTTCAGTAAATGAGCGGTTGGTTCTGAGTCGTTCATATATTTATCGGATATTTATGTGATTTTCTAGATTTCCACCGATAAACTTCTATACGGTCTGAGTATAGCCGTTCAAACCCATTGTACTGTGTGTACTTAGCCGTTCAATTCCCAGAGTCCTAATCTCGTTGGATCTTTCAGATAATTATTTATTTATCTATTTATTTGGATTTATCACCGACAAAGCCTACACGGTTGGACTTGGGCCGCCCTATTCGTTGAGTGATCTAGCAGTAGACCGTTCAATCCTTAAGACTCCAACGGTGAAATAATCGATCAGTTCAATGGATAATTGGATAATTTAACTGTTTTATTTAATTTCCATCGACAGCCTTGGACGGTCTAGCCATAGACCGTGCAATAGGCTGGGCGGCCTATCGAGCGACCGCGTAGTGGCCCGATTTCTGAGATTTTAAAGGATTTTCTCTCTCCAACCCATGATTTAATCCCCAACTTATTCCACCCATTTCTTCGCGGATTCTCTACCAAATGGGGTGTCGTATGAAATGGTTGGGAGATGGGAGTATTATCTACGGATTTTACATTATTATCTCGTCCTAATTTTCACCAAAAACCTTAATTTCGAGGCTAGGTTTATGGGCTCTATAAATAGGACCCTTAGTCCAGTCTTTAAAAGGGGGGAGATCTAAGGTCGACGGAGAACCTCTGCCGAACTTTCGAGTGACCTACAATCAGGGACAGAGGCCTTCTACTTCCACTCAGGCCTCCGGTTCAGGGAGTTGTTCTAGTTTTGAGTCTTTGTTTGATAGTCTCATCGTCATTTCATTCACGTGCATGCTTCTATTCTTCGTTTCTTTCTTCCACGTTTTCACTGCTTGCACTTCATTCACACACCCTCCTACTATTTTCTCACACCCCAAAGGGGTTTAAAAACCTCCCAAGTATCCCCCAGTCCATGTTAGTTTGTTCATTTTTCATGTTCTTTTCCAGTTACTACACCCTCCAGTTCTGATTTGGGTTTTCTTTTGTGGTCTTCACGTTGTTTGGCAGGTCAGCATCATCCTAGCACAAGGCCCATCTCCTCTGACCGGCCGAAAGAGGTGGAGGTTCAGATCCTACGACTTGGTGGATGACGGAACAGCGCGGTTTAATTGCGTCCGTTTGAAGAGGAAGGCGGATCTCCACGAACCGCTCTGAACCTTTGAACGGCTGCCTCTAAATCGTCCGGCTGTCCATTGTTCTTCGTCTCACGTCCTTCCCAGCGTTGTTTGGCAGTCTATCGAGCGTCCGTCTAATTCATAGGGTGGTTCTTCCAGAGCAGCTTATTTCTGCAGTGCTGATTCGCAAGCGAGTGTCTCCCTTTTCCAAGGTACAGGTGCATCCTTTTGCATTTTTGTATCTTGGTGGCAATCACGATCACACACTCTTCTCCACTCTTTCTTTCTTCCCTTACATCGCTTGTCTTACGCTTTGATACATTTGGAAGAGGAAGGTAAGAGAGAGTAAAGGGGTAGCAAGGGAGATGTCGACTCCTTGAAGAATTGAATTCAACACATCTTTAGTGGTTTCTAACTCTTCCTTTGACATTCTCTCCAGAGATAAGCCAACAGCTGCAGTTACATAATCTTATTGTTCTATGGAATTTGATCGAGCAAAGTAACGCTTGGACCATATATCAATCATGTGCTGCATAATATCCAGGAATTTCTGACTGTTCTGACCAATCTTCCTTGTGCTGACTGATGGTGAGCATTCAAGAATAGAAAATTGAAGAACCCATTTCAGGCAACGTTGAAGAAACACTTTCCACAGTAGAAACTTCTCACATAATATAGCCTGTGTAGCTGCTTGATTGTTAAAGTTTGGTGAAATAACGTCCAAAGTACCTAGTATCCTTCTTCATCTATTATATTTTGAACTGATAGCTGGTGCAACAGCTGTTAAGAGAGCCTCTCTACAGCATAAGAGTCTTTTATTTCCTCCATTATCAAGAACCAAAATCCAGACTCATATCTTGACTCAATCAAGTCAAATGCACAAGAATCACAATTTGATGAAAAGCAACACTGAACATGATCAATAATCCTGGCTATTATAACAAGTAAAGCATCTGCAGAGCCACATCGACAGATTCTAGCAAATATTTCACCAACAAAAGAAAAGATGCCATTGGTGATAGTTTTATCCATGGTGTCTGTCACGCCCCGAGCGCGGAAGATACCCGGAGATGCGCGACGTGTCTATATCAATCATGTCAATCAGAGTGGTCGTGTATTCGACACAAAGACAGAGATGCGCAAAATAGCAAGATAACCCAATCCTTTATTTCATAATGGATAGACTATTACAAATCCAATACTCTGTTAAATAAAAAAGGAAAAGAATACATAGTTGACTCAAGAAACTATAGAAAAGACTAGATGACACTTGGAGAATCTCTATCTCTTCACTCTTGACAATTCCCATCCGATTGACTTCCATCGTCGTCGGACTTACCTGAAAAGTACAAAGGGACAAACGGGATGAGCGAACGCTCAGTAGGAAATTATATCTCAAGTACTAGCAAGTGGTTTAAGTAATTACATTTTCATGGATGCAATAAAGCTATGCATGCTCGCATGAAACGACAAGATAGAGAGAATGTAATATCAAAGAAATAAGATGAACTTTCATGAACAAGATACAAGTTATTCAAGATATTCAAGCAAGCACGTTTAACAAGTCATGTCAAGAACTTTGGCTATCATGTTTCAAGCAAGTAAATTACCCTCTTTCGGGCCACGCATTTCATGTAAAGTCAAGTACGATTCAAGTACAAGATGTGTGTGGAATGTCCAATCAAGCAAGTCAAGTACTCGGTATAATGCCAGATACCTTATCATTTTAACTCCCATGGGCACAAGTACTTTCGGGTGCTCCTCCCAGGACCAGATCGGGCCCTATATGCGCAGGCATTTATCATGTGTTTTGACATCCACTCTTGTTTATATAGCCAATATAGAATTTCAATAATCAAGCTTGTAGATACGTATGACAACTTCGATAGAAAAGAGTCCAAAATATGACAAAGGACATAGAATGGCGATAATAACGGTATAATCACGAGTTCGATAAAACTAGGTAGAATATGGTTCCCTTAACTTAGGTACCATGACAAATCAATATGGACATTCTTTATATAGAATTGAGGTCCACATGAACATTAGATCAAGCAAGATACCCTCATTCTTATCATAGAATTGGGGTTTACAAGAATGACACGATATGGCATGATATCAACATCCCATCAAGAATTTCTTATGATATACTCTTTGTATAATCATAAGGGCCGGTATACCATGTTTTCTTTAGATTGACATGGCAAAAACTGTGTAATGGGTTTTTAGGGTACAACCAGCTCAGTCGGCCTTGAGGGAATCCAAGGCTACGAGGAGTCTTACGGAGGTCTCTATGACTAACTTGCTAGTCCAAAGGAACGGAATGTCCAATGGAGAGCTTGTAGGTCAATGAGAGTTGAGTGTGATCGATAAATCAACATGAAACGTGGGACTATACTCACGGAGTGGAGAATAGTGCCGATATATATATATATGTATAATATATAAACCATCGGTTAGCAAATCAGAGGAAAAATCAGTTTACAGTAAAATAACGACTTAGGTCAAGTCGTGTCTCAAGTAATTAACGTCTAACTGAAGGGCGTTTACATATATTGCCAATTTGCAGAATTTCCATTATTTCATTAATTTATCAAAAACACGCCTTTCCTGGGGCCGTTTCTTAAAAGTTGACGACTGCAGGGGCAGGCGTCTCATCATTTACATATTTGACAGGATATAATTATTCTCAGAAATTTATCAAAAACGCGCCCTTGGAAGGGGCGTTACTTTCAAAAACGCGCCCTTGGTAGGGGCGTTACTTTCCAATTCCATTTTACAGAATATGTGAATTTTAGTTTTTTTAACAGATACACGCCCTAGAAAGGGGCGTTACTTTTAATGTTCACGCCTTGTACTGGGGCGTTAGAATATGGAAAAACGACTTTGTCCAAGTCGTGAATTTCAAGGGATTTACGATATTTTAATAAATAATATTTCGAGAGACAGGAGACATGTCATGGCAGTAAAATTTAACAGGAATTCACAGAGTCATGCAAGATATTAAAAATCAATATTTCATATGTATTGTAATTTTTAAACAGATCAATTATTAATCACATGCGATTCTTATGAAATTAACGCCTGCGTAGAGGGCGTCAAATATTAAATTGACGACCAATAGTATGGTCGTTTCTTTTAAATTAGCGCCCTAATCAAGGGCGTTTCTTTCAAAATATTTCAGAAATCACGTGAAAACTATAATAATCATATGCATGACATGCTTATATATATATATATCTTGCATTAATTTCATTTGGGCTACAGTAGCTTGAGAAAACCTACCTTATGATAATTTGATGATTTGAACAGTGAGAAGAGGAGCTCTAGTTCTTCGGTCCTGTAATTCCTACGAGAACAGAAGAAGAAATATTAGTATTTCTTCATACTTCCTGACCGAAGGTAAAAGAAAGATTATTACCTTTGTTCTTCACAACCCCAATGTTTCTTCAACCTGGAAGAAGGAAGAAGTCGAATTAATGACCGTCCACCAAATCAAAAAGGGACAGAGGGAAGGAAGAGCTATTGCTCTGTAATTACCTTCAGAGAACTCGAACGCCAAATAGCGTTCACGGGTTCGAGCAGTAGATTATTTATAGGGTTATGGAAGTCCTATTAAAAGTAGTGTTTGATTGAGGGTAACATATCCCCAATAGAGTCCTTACTCTAATAGACACTTACTAGATTAGGTTAATCTTTCCTTGGATAAGTTCTGGGTTCGATCGGGTCACGAACTGAATTAACGCCTTTGGTCAGGGCGTGTATTCTTGAATTAACGCCTTGCATAAGGGCGTTT
Source organism: Amorphophallus konjac (assembly GCA_022559845.1). NCBI lineage: Eukaryota > Viridiplantae > Streptophyta > Magnoliopsida > Alismatales > Araceae > Amorphophallus > Amorphophallus konjac. The sequence goes on from CM040122.1 coordinate 181,159,906, forward strand.
CTTAAAAAGCGCCTTGAAAAAGGGCGTTTCGTGTTTTAAAACACGCCCAAGATAGAGGCGTTTCTTTTACTTGCCTATTTGGTCGCGTGAGTTGACGACCGCACGTGTGGGCGTCCTTTCTTTAGTCACGCCTTTGATAGAGGCATTTCTTTTTGAATTAACGCCCTAATAAGAGGCGTTATTTTTAATTTGTTTTATTTCGTCAAATTAACCCTATTCCTTTTATATATATAACTTCTGTAATATATATGTTTTAATTCATTTCAATTATTCATTTATTAGGGTTGCTACACCCTCCCCCACTTAAAAAGAATTTGGTCCCCAAATTCAATATATATATAATTATACACGCGGAGAGTGTAGGACATATACCTCTTAGAATAACTCGGGAAATTGTTTCTTCATAGATTCCTCGGTCTCCCATGTCGCTTCGCGTTCAGGATTCTTATTCCATTGCACCTTGATCATGGGAATAACCTTATTCCTTAGAGCTCGTATTTCTCGATCTAATATCTTTAAAGGCCTTTGTTCATATGTGAGATCTTTCTGGATCACCAGATCTCCATGCTCAATAATATGTGACGGATCGTGCACATACTTCTTCAACATAGATATGTGAAATACATTGTGTACCTCGGACAACTGAGGAGGCAACGCGATGCGATAAGTAACCTCGCCAACTCTTTCGAGTACCTCAAATGGTCCGATGAATCTTGGCGTAAGCTTGCCCTTAACACCAAATCTTCGTATGTCACGTCCAGGGGATATTTTAAGAAATACATGATCTCCAACCTGGAATTCAAGATCTCTTCTCCTGGTATCAGCATAAGCCCTTTGCCTTGTCTGAGCAACTTGTAATCTTTCTCTGATTACTTGTATCTTCTCGGTTGTATCCCTTACCATGTCTGGACCTAATAGTTGTTTTTCTCCAACTTCGTTCCAACATATGGGAGATCGGCAACTCCTTCCGTATAAGGCTTCGAAAGGTGCCATTTGGATACTAGCTTGGTAGCTATTATTATATGCAAATTCAACTAAAGGTAAGTGGTCATGCCAGCTTCCTCCAAAGTCAATAATGCATGCTCTCAGCATATCTTCAACAACTTGATTAGTTCGCTCGGTCTGACCATCCGTTTGTGGGTGAAAAGCAGTACTAAAGTTGAGCCTTGTCCCCAACGAATGTTGTAATCCCTTCCAAAAATGAGAAGTAAAACGGGGATCCCTATCAGACACGATTGAGACAGGAATTCCATGTATCCTGACTATTTCTTTAATGTATAGTGCAGCTAGCACATCAATCGACCATCGGCTTTTGATTGGCAAGAAATGTGCCGATTTAGTCAATCGATCAATGATAACCCAGATTCCATCATGTCCTCCTTTAGATTTAGACAAACCCATGATGAAGTCCATACCAATATCCTCCCATTTCCACTTAGGAATATCTAGAGGATGTAGTTTTCCCACAGGCTTTTGGTGTTCCGCCTTGACCTGTTGGCATGTGAGACAGCGTGATACATAGTCCGCTATTTCTCTTTTCATATTGGGCCACCAAAAGTTCCTCTTTACATCTTGGTACATTTTAGTTGATCCAGGATGAATAGTGTATCTTGATCTGTGAGCTTCATCTAAGATCTTCTTCTTTAATTCCGGACAATCGGGTATACAAGTTCTATCTTTGAACGATAATCTTCCATCAGAAGTTAGTTGAAAATCAGATTGTCCTTCTAATCTGCCTTTGATTTCTACTAACATAGGATCATTATCCTGAAGTGTTTGTATCTCAGATAACAAATCTGACTGTATGCTTACATGAGATAGTGTGACAAATTTGGATTCCGTGTCCAAGCTTATATTGAGCTCGGAGAATTGTTCAAGTAACCTCCATTCTTGTATCATACAATTGGCTATCCTTGCTCTCGGCTTTCGACTAAGGGCGTCAGCCACATAATTACCCTTTCCGGGATGGTATTGTATACTGAAGTCGAAGTCCTTGAGATATTCTAGCCAGCGTCTTTGTCTCATGTTCAGCTCCTTTTGTGAAAATAGATATTTGAGACTTTTGTGATCGGAGTATACAGTAAACTGTACCCCATAGAGATAGTGTCTCCATATCTTTAGGGCAAATACTACCGCGGCCAATTCCAAGTCATGGACGGGGTAATTCTCCTCATGCTTCTTCAGTTGACGAGAAGAGTATGCTATGACCTTCCCATGTTGCATTAGAACACATCCGAGGCCAATGCCAGAAGCATCAGTGTAGACCTCGAATTTCTCTCCTTCAATTGGTAGGGCTAAGACTGGAGCTGTGGTGAGATGATCCTTGAGAGTTTGGAAACTGCTTTCACATTCCTCACTCCATTCATATCGGATCTCCTTACGAGTTAATCTTGTAAGTGGTACGGCGATCTTAGAGAAATCTTTGATAAATCGCCGATAATAGCCTGCAAGACCTAAGAAACTTCTGATCTCGCTTGCATTAGTGGGTCTCTCCCAGTTTCTCACAGCTTCAACTTTTGACGGATCCACAGATAAACCGTCCTTGGATATGACATGTCCGAGAAAAGCCACTTCTTCAAGCCAGAACTCGCATTTGCTGAGTTTAGCATATAATTGATTTGTCCTCAAGACTTGCAATGCAATCCTCAAATGCTCTTCATGTTCTTCCTTAGTCTTAGAATATATCAATATATCATCGATGAAGACTACTATGAATTGATCCAAGTAAGGCCTGAATATGCTATTCATTAACTGCATAAAGGCAGCAGGGGCATTTGTTAGTCCAAAAGGCATAACAACAAATTCGTAATGGCCATACCTGCTTCTGAATGCGGTCTTGTGAATGTCATCATCCTTGATCCTTAATTGATGATATCCCGACCGGAGATCAATCTTGGAGAAATATTTGGATCCTGAAATCTGATCAAACAATTCATCGATTCTCGGCAGTGGATACTTGTTCTTGATAGTAAGATGATTCAACTGTCGATAGTCAATACACAATCTCATGGATCCATCCTTCTTCTTTACAAATAAGACTGGTGCTCCCCACGGGGAAGTACTTGGTCTAATAAACCCTTTTTGGATTAGTTCCATCAACTGCTCCTTCAACTCCTTGAGTTCAGCAGGGGACATTCTATATGGTGCCTTTGAAACCGGACCAGCACCAGGGACTAAGTCGATGGTAAAGGCCACATCTCTTTGCGGGGGTAATCCCGGCAGTTCTTCCGGAAATACGTCTGGGAATTCTCGTACTACTTGAACGTCTTCTATCTTGGTTTCCTTAGCTTCTTTATTAGTGACAAAAGCAAGGAAGGATACACATCCTTTCCTGACGAGCTTGCTTGCTCGAAGAGCCGAAATAAGAGGGGATTTGCTTCGACTCTTAGGACTAGTATAAGTCAGTTCTGGAAATTCTTTGAAAACAATCTTGCTATTACGGCAATCAACCGTTGCCTGGTACTTAGATAACCAATCTGCTCCTAGTATAACATCATATTCTTTTAGATCTAAGCAGATAAGATCAATAGGAAAATTCTTTCCTCGAACCAACACCTCACAGTTTTGGTAATGATGCGTGATATCCGTCTCGTTTCCGAGAGGAGTAGACAACACTATTTTCATCCATTCTGGTTCTAGAGGTAATGGGTCAGCAAACTTCTTGGAAATAATGGAATGCGATGCACCTGTATCAAATAAGACATGTGCATATTTGGAACAAATTTTTAATGTACCTTCCACCAATCCGCCTTCTTCTTCTGGTTCGGTCTCTTGGATTGCATGAAGACGCGCGTTCCTTGTCACTGGGCGTTTACCCTCACCATCTTGGTCATTCATTAATGGACAATCGGGAATCCGATGTTCACGACTCCCACAACGGAGACATGCTCCTAATTTCCTCCAGCATTCTTCTGTTTTGTGACCAGCCTTGTCACAATGCTTGCATACTACGTTTGAAGGGGTAGTGGTGATAGAGAAAGGCTTGGATTTCTTGAACTTCTGATCTTGAGAGGAAGGACCTCCATTATTGGGCCTCTTCTTAAAGTTGGGTTTAAAAGAACCCGAACTTGTGACTTGCTCCTTTTTGTCTTTCCCACGGATCCTATCAGATAGTTCCATGGCATCTTCAAGCAACTGAGCTCGGCGCACTATTTCAGTATAAACTTGAATATCCATAGGCGCCAGTTGAGTAATGTAGTGGGGCCTAAGCCCATTAAGAAATCTACGGGCTTTCATCTTTTCCGTGCCAATTAAATGCTTAGCATATCTAGACAGTCTAGAGAACTGTGCTTCATAATCAGCCACCGATAAAGATCTTTGCTTTAATCCGGCAAATTCGGCGGCCTTCCTTTCCTGGACCCTATCAGAGAAATATTTGGCGTTGAAATATTCAACGAATTCACCCCATGTAACTTGAGTTGGGTCAATAGTAGCTTCAATCGACTCCCACCAGCATCTAGCATCCTTTTCTAACTGGAAAGTAGCTAATAAGACTTTGTCCTGATCCGTGCATTGCATGACACGGAATATACGTTCAATCTCCCGAACCCAATGCTCGGCATCGTCTGGATCGGTCGATCCCATGAACTTCGGGGGATTCATATTCTTGAATGCTTGGTGTAAGCTTCCAGCTCGTGGAGCACCACCTTGTGCTACCTGTTGTAGCACTTGGGTCATCCCTTAAGGGTACGCTGCATGTTGCGCCATTGAGCACGTTCGGCAGCCATTATCCTACAATTACAATAGCTATGTTAGTATTATATCACTATGATCTTATAAAGGACTCATTGATCATTTAACCCTTGGTTCTACCCACTCTCACTTGGTTAAAGGTTTTGAAACCTGTCCTTGGACTTGGGTTTCCTAGGAATTGAATACCTTAGGCTCTGATACCACAAAGACTGTCACGCCCCGAGCGCGGAAGATACCCGGAGATGCGCGACGTGTCTATATCAATCATGTCAATCAGAGTGGTCGTGTATTCGACACAAAGACAGAGATGCGCAAAATAGCAAGATAACCCAATCCTTTATTTCATAATGGATAGACTATTACAAATCCAATACTCTGTTAAATAAAAAGGAAAAGAATACATAGTTGACTCAAGAAACTATAGAAAAGACTAGATGACACTTGGAGAATCTCTATCTCTTCACTCTTGACAATTCCCATCCGATTGACTTCCATCGTCGTCGGACTTACCTGAAAAGTACAAAGGGACAAACGGGATGAGCGAACGCTCAGTAGGAAATTATATCTCAAGTACTAGCAAGTGGTTTAAGTAATTACATTTTCATGGATGCAATAAAGCTATGCATGCTCGCATGAAACGACAAGATAGAGAGAATGTAATATCAAAGAAATAAGATGAACTTTCATGAACAAGATACAAGTTATTCAAGATATTCAAGCAAGCACGTTTAACAAGTCATGTCAAGAACTTTGGCTATCATGTTTCAAGCAAGTAAATTACCCTCTTTCGGGCCACGCATTTCATGTAAAGTCAAGTACGATTCAAGTACAAGATGTGTGTGGAATGTCCAATCAAGCAAGTCAAGTACTCGGTATAATGCCAGATACCTTATCATTTTAACTCCCATGGGCACAAGTACTTTCGGGTGCTCCTCCCAGGACCAGATCGGGCCCTATATGCGCAGGCATTTATCATGTGTTTTGACATCCACTCTTGTTTATATAGCCAATATAGAATTTCAATAATCAAGCTTGTAGATACGTATGACAACTTCGATAGAAAAGAGTCCAAAATATGACAAAGGACATAGAATGGCGATAATAACGGTATAATCACGAGTTCGATAAAACTAGGTAGAATATGGTTCCCTTAACTTAGGTACCATGACAAATCAATATGGACATTCTTTATATAGAATTGAGGTCCACATGAACATTAGATCAAGCAAGATACCCTCATTCTTATCATAGAATTGGGGTTTACAAGAATGACACGATATGGCATGATATCAACATCCCATCAAGAATTTCTTATGATATACTCTTTGTATAATCATAAGGGCCGATATACCATGTTTTCTTTAGATTGACATGGCAAAAACTGTGTAATGGGTTTTTAGGGTACAACCAGCTCAGTCGGCCTTGAGGGAATCCAAGGCTACGAGGAGTCTTACGGAGGTCTCTATGACTAACTTGCTAGTCCAAAGGAACGGAATGTCCAATGGAGAGCTTGTATGTCAATGAGAGTTGAGTGTGATCGATAAATCAACATGAAATGTGGGACTATACTCACGGAGTGGAGAATAGTGCCGATATATATATATATGTATAATATATAAACCATCGGTTAGCAAATCAGAGGAAAAATCAGTTTACAGTAAAATAACGACTTAGGTCAAGTCGTGTCTCAAGTAATTAACGCCTAACTGAAGGGCGTTTACATATATTGCCAATTTGCAGAATTTCCATTATTTCATTAATTTATCAAAAACACGCCTTTCCTGGGGGCGTTTCTTAAAAGTTGACGACTGCAGGGGCAGGCGTCTCATCATTTACATATTTGACAGGATATAATTATTCTCAGAAATTTATCAAAAACGCGCCCTTGGAAGGGGCGTTACTTTCAAAAACGCGCCCTTGGTAGGGGCGTTACTTTCCAATTCCATTTTACAGAATATGTGAATTTTAGTTTTTTTAACAGATACACGCCCTAGAAAGGGGCGTTACTTTTAATGTTCACGCCTTGTACTGGGGCGTTAGAATATGGAAAAACGACTTTGTCCAAGTCGTGAATTTCAAGGGATTTACGATATTTTAATAAATAATATTTCGAGAGACAGGAGACATGTCATGGCAGTAAAATTTAACAGGAATTCACAGAGTCATGCAAGATATTAAAAATCAATATTTCATATGTATTGTAATTTTTAAACAGATCAATTATTAATCACATGCGATTCTTATGAAATTAACGCCTGCGTAGAGGGCGTCAAATATTAAATTGACGACCAATAGTATGGTCGTTTCTTTTAAATTAGCGCCCTAATCAAGGGCGTTTCTTTCAAAATATTTCAGAAATCACGTGAAAACTATAATAATCATATGCATGACATGCTTATATATATATATATCTTGCATTAATTTCATTTGGGCTACAGTAGCTTGAGAAAACCTACCTTATGATAATTTGATGATTTGAACAGTGAGAAGAGGAGCTCTAGTTCTTCGGTCCTGTAATTCCTACGAGAACAGAAGAAGAAATATTAGTATTTCTTCATACTTCCTGACCGAAGGTAAAAGAAAGATTATTACCTTTGTTCTTCACAACCCCAATGTTTCTTCAACCTGGAAGAAGGAAGAAGTCGAATTAATGACCGTCCACCAAATCAAAAAGGGACAGAGGGAAGGAAGAGCTATTGCTCTGTAATTACCTTCAGAGAACTCGAACGCCAAATAGCGTTCACGGGTTCGAGCAGTAGATTATTTATAGGGTTATGGAAGTCCTATTAAAAGTAGTGTTTGATTGAGGGTAACATATCCCCAATAGAGTCCTTACTCTAATAGACACTTACTAGATTAGGTTAATCTTTCCTTGGATAAGTTCTGGGTTCGATCGGGTCACGAACTGAATTAACGCCTTTGGTCAGGGCGTGTATTCTTGAATTAACGCCTTGCATAAGGGCGTTTCTTAAAAAGCGCCTTGAAAAAGGGCGTTTCGTGTTTTAAAACATGCCCAAGATAGAGGCGTTTCTTTTACTTGCCTATTTGGTCGCGTGAGTTGACGACCGCACGTGTGGGCGTCCTTTCTTTAGTCACGCCTTTGATAGAGGCGTTTCTTTTTGAATTAACGCCCTAATAAGAGGCGTTATTTTTAATTTGTTTTATTTCGTCAAATTAACCCTATTCCTTTTATATATATAACTTCTGTAATATATATGTTTTAATTCATTTCAATTATTCATTTATTAGGGTTGCTACAGTGTCCCCTCTACCATGTAATTTTATAGTCCTTTCCCCCGCTGCAGCCAAAAGTTGAGTAACAATGTGCTTGAAGAACAAGTGGGAAGATAGGGCAATAGGGGCTGCTGGTCTTGATTTATCGGGAACAGATGCAAGAAGTTATGCCATTCCGGAAATAAACAAAAAGAAAGTCATTCTGTTTGGAGAATCCGTAAGCATATTCCTTGTTGCAGACATCTCCAAATTCCACAGCCATGTTGTACACTCCATTGTTTTTAAGCAAACATAGTACCAATAACTGCTCAATGTTTGAGAAGACAACATCAAGATCGACATCTTCACTGCATCCATTGCCAGCAAAATTGAAAATTAAGGCCTGAAGAGTATCAGCTGCTGACCCTTTCAGGAAGGACAAATCATAACCTTGGGTTTGTACTGATCAAGGAAAACATGCCATCCAATCTTTTTAGTCCCCTGATAAGATAGAAATTTATCTTCATGTGCGGACCAATCCTGTCACAAACCTCATTCTGGCTCTTGCTGCACGCCTAGACCCGCTGGGCTTACAAGGTTCTTTATTCACAACTGTATGACATGCTGTTCGTTCATTTCTTGCTTTTTCTCTTTGCTCACAATCCTCTTCAAGATGAGAATGAATGCCAGATACCAGAAATGATGCATTTTGTTCCATGTTAAGGCATCTAAATTAATGGATTGAGTCCAAAGACACTGACAGTTCATTTACATGAAGAGACATGCGTTGGTCAGTGGTGACCTAATTCACTATCCACTGAAACATATCCCACAACCCCTCACATTGAAAAGTTATTGCTTCGAAACGGCATTACGGTTTCCTTCATCTTTAAGGGCACAAAACCAGCTCCTACCTTGAAACAGTCAACGGATTCAAGTGTCCTTGAAGTTTGAAGTGCCATTTCAGCATGAAGCTGTAGACATTTCATAGCCATAGAAGAGCATTCTGTGTCTGAGTCTGACTCAGCAATATGGATGGCCCATGTGCGGATCCATTCAAGCCCTTTTGCAACAACCTGATTGCCTTCAATCTGTGCAGAAGTCACATGTCAGGGATGCAATGCTACTAGTATGGAGGAGGCTGCAAAAAGGACATATCTTCTAACATATGCTTCAGCATGATGAGATATCTCCCTAGAACTCAACATATCTAGAAGTGCAGGAGCCGAGGCTGATGCTTTTGGAGCATAGCTATACATTTCATACAAACACCAAGCATGTACATGAGTTTGCCAAGGATAATGAAATCCCTATCAAGCAGGTCAACACCATGCCTTTTCCTATCAAATCCCTGCATTGTAGAGAGCATAAAAGCAGTAGCATATAAAGGAAATTTATTTTTTCGACTTTCCCTTCACTTGACCAGATTTTGAAGGGAGTTCTCTTTCGTAACGGTAGGACCAACTCAAGTAAGAATTAGTTTATGCGACCTCCTTCCATGGCCCTACCCCAGGTGGCCCTCTCTTGCTAGGAAGAAACCAAGGCTGCTTCCCAGAATTAGGTGATACCAAGTCTGTATGATGTGTTCTCAATCTCACGGTTTTAGTATCAGAAAGTTCTTGTGCAACATCAGTCATGACATCAATGATGAGAATACGTTGGTTGACATCAACATTAGGCGAATGAAGAATCTTCTTTAGAGTATCCAAAGATTCAAAAGGACATGTCACAAGTAGTGCTGCCAGAGCCTTCTGCCTCTTTTTTTTTAGCAAATTCTTCTTCCCCCTCAATAGTCAGATCAGAGCAATGGATTCGAACCAAGGAGCTAACAAGGTCCCCTACATTGTGCTGGAGCTCATCTGGTGATGCTCTTACAAGCTTTTCAGCCACATCAAGTGCTCTTCCTACAACATCTAGATCGTCAGGCTTTCCTAGTGCAGCAATTAAATCACCTAGCTGTGAGAACTTTCTTTACAAATCAGTATCATCATCTGTCAAGTTACAAGGATGTAAAGATGAGTCACTTGAACCTTCAAAATTTTCATTGTGGGTGTCATCATTGTCAAGAAGCTCATTTGATACTGCAATTAACTTATCTTTCATCTCCTGCAAATAATTCTTGGCTTCTGGACAGATTGCCATCTCAATGGTATGCTTACATTTTCCATAAAGCTCCAGTGGGACAACATTAGCGCTGGGCTCTGGGATGCTGTTCCCATTTGTAGGTGGAGTAAATGGTGAAAATTTAGATACTGATACATCAGGGGTACTTGCTGCTTGATAGTGTTGAAGAACTATCTAGTCAATATCAATATTCTTCAGAAATCATAATCATCCATTGCGTTTAAAAAAGTTTCATCACTATTGTTATTATCAGGATGGAGGAACCCATTTCCAAGAGCTGAATGTAAAGAAAACAATATTGATGACTCTCTCATACTTTCATATCCAAGTTTTGAACTGTTACCAGACTTCAAACTGTAAACATGCCCACTAACAAAAGAACCGTTTATGTAGTCAGAGTATTTAACACCTACAGCTTGTGGGTCATGTTGACATGTATCAAGACTTTCATTTGTTCTCATGCCGAAGCTGGTTGCGATCATCCTCTGTCAAGAGTACTCGATGGGTTACATTTATCCCCATAGCTAAAACGTTAGCACCACTAGAAAAGACAGCATCAGCAACACCTGGGTCACCAAAGCTATTGGCCTCGACCGTGGGGTTAACATTCCCATTAACTGAAAATGCACCCATATGCAATTATTTAAATTGATGTGCCCCATCTCTGTTCACTGATTCAACAGGCAGTGATAGAAGTATCAACACAAATCGATTCACATGCACTATTCACAGTCCAGTGGACTTGAGAAAATTCTGATTAGAATTCAATATCTTTACCAATCCTTCCACTTTCTTTGAAATGATAGATTTTAGTGCTGTCACACAGTGAGTTTCAGTCAAATGTTTATTCATTGTGGCATTGTTGTGTTTTGTTTGTTTGTTTTATTATTATTATTATGTTTATATTGACGCGGTTGGTCACAGTCCAGTGGACTTGAGAAAATTCTGATTAGAATTCAATATCTTTGCCAATCCTTCCACTTTCTTTGAAATGATAGATTTTAGTGCTGTCACACAGTGAGTTTCAGTCAAATGTTTATTCATTGTAGTATTGTTGTGTTTTGTTTGTTTGTTTTATTATTATTGTTATTATGTGTATATTGTCGCGGTTGGTTTTCAGATTTTTCTAAGTGTCAAATTCTGAGAAAATTTTGACAACATCTCCCCATGACAGGGAGATGTTCAATTTAACAAGCGGCATGACACACGATAGATGGTATCAAGCCAAAATCATTGACGAGCTCAGATGAGCTAACTCAGTTCCTTGAGTCAGCACTAATGGAGTCTTGAGGGCCAGCCTACTAGAGACTCGTGATGATCCAAAGATGCAGTGGGTCTCAGATTGTAGCCATATCGATGGCCATTTCATTGGCTCACTCGATGCAAGGGGCTTCCAAGGGAACATGTGACAGTGCGACTGACCCCTTGGAATCCAAAGTGAGGTTAATTCGTCAAAATGTAAATAAGCGGCGATCAGTGATTGTTCCCCTCCCCACTATGGCATAAGTGATTAGAAACTATCGAGACAACCCGTAACATTCTGCCCTCATCACAAGGTGAGATCAGATCTTCAAGCAGTCATGGTCATTGAGGATGACTCGTGCTTGTCATCAATAAAATAGCGTGAAAGAAGGACATGATCCTTTATGGACAAATCTTTGAACACTAAAAGGGATATATATATATATATATAAACTCTGGAAGAAACCAACGGATGACTGTTACATTGACTATCGGAGTACACTGGTGCCCCTACAACTGACGGAGGCGAGTGAAAGGGCACCCAGTAGCCTCTCATTCATAGTTCATTCGAGCAAACTCATATCCGCAGACTGAACCACGTTATCGGTACGAAGGACAGCCCCTGGGGAGGGGGGGTTGCATATTTGATGTAGCCCAGGAGGGCAGTGGGAGCTGTTTGACCAAAGAGGGCAAGGCCAGAGGCTTAACTCATAAGAACCGAGCAGCCCTGGTTGCTCCTCCCTGGCACAGCATAGAAAGGGCATTGAAGAGAGCAGGTGTGATATAAAAACAAAAAAAAGCATGAGGATTGAAAGGAAAGATTGCAGAGATGAATTTATTCCCATCCAAACAGCAAACATGCACTCATCCATGATCGGACATAGTAGAGTATATTAACAGAGAGAATAATTTTATTCATTCCCATTGATAAAAGAAGAAATAGCTACATCATGCTGCGGCCAAAAGACCTTGGGGGCAATTTCTTAAACAGAAGAAAAAAGAACAGCATATACAATTTTAGAGAAATGAGGAAAGGGAGATCGATCGAGCACAATCAAAAAGAAAAATCAAACGAAGACAGGGAGGGAGGGGCATTGACCCCATTCCCTCCCCGAGACACACCTTCACACCCTCTCTTTTCTTCTCTGAAATGGACACACGTGAAGGACTGGGTTCCTCATGGGGTGGGGTTGATCGCTCGAGCTCTCAGTGGCTTTCGGCGGAGGGCTGCAGATGTAGTCCAAAGGCCGAGCTTCACTCGCTGCTCGCTGGCTTTATAGCCACTGGAGGGCTTCGTCACACGGGGGAGCTCGTGCTTCGTGCGTGTGGGTGCTATCGACTCGATCAACCTTCGTGCATGAGGAGGCTACCGACTCGATCATCCTTCGTGCGTGAGGATGCTGGACGGTGCTGTTTCGGTGTGGCCGATGGTGTAGAGCGCCGCTGGAGGGAGCTACCGCACGGTTGGGGTGGCGTACGCCAGACCACAACGCCAAAGTTCCTCGTCGGAGCTGGCTCGCCGGTGCTGCGCATGCATTCGTTGGACCACAGTGCCAGGAGCTCACCGGCAGTGGTGTGCTGTAGCTGTCGCCTGTGAGGAGAGAGAGTGAGGGAGCACGAGGCTCCTCTTCTCATTAGTTCGGCGGGGAGAAAAGGCCACGGCTGCTCTTTAGTTCATTCATTCGTTGCTTTATCATATTTATTATTTTTTGTGTTGTTTGTTGTTTTGTTTTTCTTTTTTTGTTTCATTATATATATATATATATATATATATACATCTTTCTTTGATTTATATTTTGCTCCTTGTTATTATTATTATTTTTATTTTATTTGTAACTCGATTATTATTATTTTTATCACAATTGATTTTATAATTTTTTTTGATTGATTGATGATGATGATTTTTTTTAATATTTTAGGTGCCAACAAGTGTCTGTGGGCATCGGCTAACTCTTTGTACCGTGCATTGCTGGCCTCAATGTGACGACGGATGTCGTCATGCAGACTCCTAACATGCCTAGCAAATGACTCAGCAGACTCCGACACTCGTGCATGAATAGGTCGATAAGGGGGGCAAATAGCTATGTAAGGGAGATAAGGAACCACACTACCTTTAACTTGTCGTCATGAAGTGGAGGCCTTAGAAACCCTAGGTATGTGAAACGTTTCTTCTTCGGCTGTAGGAACCGGTATAATTTCACGAGATGCAGGTGGGACATCTAGTTTACAGCGGACGGAGCGTTGCTTGGGTGTCCCCTTCGGCTCCATGGCTATCAATGATGAAAGAGAACTCGCAATTCAAGAGTGCTCGAATAGCAAATGACGGAGAGGTCGCAAATGGCACCGCGAGGAAGACGAGACGCTGAGCACGATGGAGAGACGAACCAGCTTCTAGTAGGTTGCGTAAGAGCCAAGACATGGCGGGAAGGGTAAATATATAATTGGGTATTTTTAATTTCGAGGATCTAGTTCGGCGTCATCATTTCTGTTGATGTGGCCTGCGGCGTTGGATCGGCGGCAATACGAGAACAACACCTACGCATGGCCGACGTGTCCCATTTTCCACGTGGTAGTTTGGGGGTTAAGGGCGACAAATGTGTCTACACGGGTGACAAATGCGTTAGCGAGGGTGAAAAATACCCTGCTAATGGTGACAAATAGGGTTCAATAGAGACAAGGCTGAAGCGCGGCTTTCAAGGTAGTGTGAGAGTAAGGGCGGCATCTTGTGCATTTTAGTGGTGACAATTAGGTGAGTGTTGGTGACAAATGCTCAACTGGAGTAACAAATAACTGGACGTCAGTGTATCGCTGTTAATCGTTAGGTGTCGGGTTCGAAATAACGTTCTGCCGTGTTTTCATTTACATTTTTAAATAAAGTTATATTAGAAAATTTTAAGGAAACCTTAAGTTGAAGCTAAGATTCGAACTCGGAGAAACCCGATCAAACGGCAGAACAATAAACGAAATGATACAACATGTCATTTCAATTTGTTTATTACATTATATATATATTATAGTTTTCCGTATCGGTACGCAATGTCCAATCTAGTCTCGAGCTGTGGCCGGGACGACCGGTTGGCAGGGACGGCCACACCTGCCCCGAATGATGTGCACGTGACTCAAGGGCGACGTTGATTATTATCCTGAGTGCTTCCATGTGACATTCCCCACGAGGAACCCTAGCTCCCGAAAATGAATAATTTTCATGACGGTAAATTCAAAACACATGAGTTTGACGGGGGCACGGAGTAATAAGAAAATGGCCAACATGTGACCGATACGCCTCTGAGTACCTTTTCGCACCCCGATGTGGGCCTTTCAAGATAGCTAGGCTTTTCAACACGTTGTCTCTTCCTTTTATAGGAATCGACTTATCGGCCATGCAGCCCCATTGCTTGGCGATTAATCAAACATTTTTCCCTCTTATCACCGTGATCGACCTTTATGGCACGGCGGGTCGCCAGTCCCGACCCGATGCCCACCATCATCTGCTTAGTGATCAGAAGGAGCGCACCTTCGGTTAGTCCAGGCCATTCCGGTCTTGGAACTTGAACACATTGTCACACACAAGTGATTGGCACGCCCTATCGTGAGTAAAACCGATAAAAGATACAATGATATTTGGTTATGGCACCTGAGTGCTTCCACGTGGTATTCCCCGCGAGGAGCCCTAGCTCCCGAAAATGAATAATTTTCATGACGGTAAATTCAAAACACATGAGTTTGGCGGGGTCATGGAACAATAAGGAAATGGTCAACATGTGACCGATACGCCTCTAAGTACCTTTTTGCACCTCGATGTGGGCCTTTCAAGGTAGCTAGGCTTTTCAACATGCTATCTCTTCCTTTTATAGGAATCGACTTATCGGCCATGCAGCCCCATTGCTTGGCGATTAATCAAATATTTTCCCCTCTTATCGCCGTGATCGACCTTTATGGCACGACGGGTCGCCAGTCCCGACCCGATGCCCACCATCGTCTGCTTAGTGATCAGAAGGAGCGCACCTTCGGTTAGTCTAGACCATTCCAGTCTTGGAACCTAAACACATTGTCACACACAAGTGATTGGCACGCCCTATCGTGGGTAAAACTGATAAAAGATACAATGATATTTGATTATGGCACCTGAGTGCTTCCACGTGGTATTCCCCGCGAGGAGCCCTAGCTCTCGAAAATGAATAATTTTCGTGATGGTAAATTCAAAACACATGAGTTTGGCGGGGGCACGGAACAATAAGGAAATGGTCAACATGTGACCGATACACCTCTGAGTACCTTTTCGCACCCCGATGTGGGCCTTTCAAGGTAGCTAGACTTTTCAACACGCCGTCTCTTCCTTTTATAGGAATCGACTTATCGGTCAAGTAGGGTTTGACGTCCCGCTCCGGGATGCCTCGACCTGCACGTCCCGACCCCACCCAAGTGGTCGGCGTGACGCCCGGGTCGTGGGTCGTGACCGGGACGCTTCATTATTTTAATATTTTATTATATATATATATTATATATAGAGTCTTTTTTTACTTTGTTGTATTATTTTATATATATTATATATATAAAGAGTCTTTTTTATTATAATATTTTACGAGATGGACTGACACTGAGCGAATATGCACTGACCCGACCCGTCCCGGGCCGTGACTGGGACGGGCAGGTCGGTCGAGACCACAAACCCTGCTTTCAAGGTAGCTAGGCTTTTCAACACGTTCTATCTTCTTTTTATAGGAATCGACTTATCGGCAATAAAAAAAAGATGAAAATTTCTAAATTACAGATCTCAAAATATTAAATAATAATTTTTGTAGATCTAATGATATTTTTTACTGAGGGAGATTTTATCCTTTTATAGGAAGAAATGAATGAATGACAAAAAATCACGAATGAATGAATGAAAATATGCCGCCAAATGAAAATATGGCGCCAAATAAAAAGAGACAAGAACAGGCAGACGACCCCTCTCCTGACCTCCTTAGTCCTTCCCCCTTCCTCCTCCTTCAACCACTACATCCCTTTCCTCTCTCACGATCGCACCCGCCTCTCAATCTCTTACTCGGGGGCGGGGAAGTGGCGAGGGCGGCCGGAGGTGAGCTCCTACAGCGGCGGCGGTCAAATTCTTTCCAGCGGACACCCCCCCACCGCAGGTATTCCCCTCTCTCCCTCTCCCGTTGGCCCCCCTTCTTGAGTACTTATTATCCCCCAAGTAATATGTACTCAAGAGTTGCATAGAGATTACTTTTAAGTAAACCAACTGCTCATTTGATAATTTTAACCTTCATGCCTGACCTACAAGACGAACCTTTTCTCCTTATCACCTACTGTACTCTTACAACATCAGATGAAATTCCAAACCACAATAGTATTGGGAGGGTGGGAAGAGGGATGTGGGTATAAATGTGTCTGCGTAAATGTGGATATGACCTTTTTTTCATTTTTGCCCCTTCAAGACTATTGTTATGATATATGTGATTAGTATGCTTGGATGTGAATTAAATTGGTAGACAGGTGTGGATGCCGATCTGTAAGAAAATGTGTATGTGAATGCGAGTATGTTAATGATTTTTTTCCAGAAGATGATGTCGATGTCAACCACGGTGTGTGAATATGGAAGTGAAAGTGGATGTGGATATGGATGTATATGTGACCAAACAGGATGTACAAGTGTGGAAAATAGTCAATATTTAGGGGAGATGTACACGATATTTTCTTAGATGTAGTGATAAGACATATTGATATGATTTTTTTAATATGTTAGGTAAATATGGCTAGAATTGATCGTTCATGGATGAATCGCAGAGTAGTTGACGGAGTGGTGTCAGAGGAGTTTAAGGATGGAGTTGATAGTTTTATTCAGTTTGTATTGGGGCTTCCAACAGCAGTGGACCAGTGTGGTAACATTTGATGTCTTTATTTACGTTGTAAAAACAAGAGATTTCATTCGCTGTGGGATGTGCAAGCTCATTTATACAGGAAAGGGTTCACGAAAGGTTATATGAATTGGGTATGTCATTGTGAGGAGTTCTGGTCGTATGAGCCCGGCAATGTTGCAAGCACAAGTACCTATGCAGACATGGTACTCGATGCTGCTGGCCCTAACTTTAATGTACAAGGGGAACACGTGTACAACGAAGAACCACCAAACAAGTCGGTTGAAAGATTTTATCAGTTACTTTGGGATGCTGATGAGCCGCTGTGGGATGGTTCTGAAAATCACACTCGGTTGTCTGCTGTCTCACAGTTGTTGAATTTGAAATCTGAATTTCACCTTAGTGAGAGTTATTTTGACCGTATGCTCCTCCTTATCAAGAGTATGCTGCCTCGAGATGAGAAGCTGCTTGAAAATTTTTACCGTGCAAAGAAGACAGTCAATGAGTTAAGGCTTGAATACCAAAAAATAGATGCATGCCCTAATCACTGTATGCTATATTATAAAGATAATGTAGATAAAAGATCATGTGATATTTGTCAGCATGATAGATTTAAACCTAAGAGAGGGGACAATTCAAAGCAGAAGGATGTGTCTTACAAGTCACTGCGATACTTCCCTCTCACGCCTAGATTGCAGTGGATGTATATGTCGTCAAAGATAGCTTGGCATATGATATGGCACACGGAGAGAGTAGGTCGTGTAGATGATATAATCAGTCATCCCGCCGACGGTGAAGCCTGGGCTCATTTCAATCGTACGTATACTGCTGTTGCTCAGGAGCCATGCAATGTTAGGTTAGGTTTATGCACAGACGGCTTCAACCCATTTGGAAGTTCAGTGGCGTCTTACTCGTGTTGGCCAGTGTTCATGACGCTGTACAACCTTCCGCCGGGCATGTGCATGAAGCGAGAGAACCTTTTCTTAACTTTGGTGATTCCAGGTCCAAAAAATCCAGGAAAAAATTTCGACATATATCTCAGGCCACTGATTGATGAGTTGAAAAGATTATGGAATGATGGAGTTGTTACTCATGATGCGTATAGAAAATAAAATTTCACTATGAAGGCTGCATTGATGTGGACAATAAGTGACTTCCCTGCATATGGAATGCTATCTGGCTGGAGCACACACGGGAGATTTGCATGTCCTTACTATATGGCTGATACCAAATCCTTTATCCTAAAATATGGTAAGAAATCATGCTGGTTCGATTGTCATCGACAATTTCTACCAAATGACCATCATTTCCGAAGACAAAAGGACTCATTCATTAAGAACACAGTTGAAATGGATGAAGTAGACTTGGAACGGATGTCTGGTTGACAAATGGCATTAGAGGTACCAAACTTACCAGATATAGTGCAATTGTCGGGTAGTACACGACATCTTCGTGGATTTGGAGAGGAACACAATTGGGTGAAGAATAGTATCTTCTGGGAATTGCCTTACTGGTCAGCCCTTTTGATACGACACAACCTGGACGTCATGCATGTTGAGAAGAATGTCTTTGATAATGTGTTCAACACCATCATGAACGTGAAAGCCAAAACAAAGGACAATGCCAAGGCGCGAGCGGACTTGAAGATACTTTGCAAACAACCAGAGTTGGAATTGCGGCCGATATGGGGCAAAGTTGTGCAACCTAAAGCAGCTTACGTGTTGAAAGACACACAGATCAATGAACTGTGCCAGTGACTGAAGTAATTAAGATTCACTGATGGATATGTGTCTAACATAGCCCGTTGTGTGAATGTCAATGAGGGAAAAATATATGGATTAAAAAGTCATGACTGCCATGTGTTCATGGAGAGACTTCTGCCCATTACATTCCGTGACATATTGCCAAAGCCTATATGGGGAGCATTGACTGAGTTGAGTCGATTTTTCAAGATTCTATGTGCATCAAAACTCAAACTTGGGGACGTGCAAACTATGGAACATAATGTGGTCACGACGGTATGCAAGCTGGAGAAGATATTTTCCTTTGCGTTCTTCGATTCCATGGAGCACCTGATTATCCATTTCCCATATGAGGCCAAAGTTGGAGGACCGGTACAATTTCGATGGATGTATCCATTTGAGAGGTAATCAGTATGTATTTACTGATTATTTGACAGTACTTACATGTGTCTGTCATTGTCACTGTATGTCATTGTCATATGAATTGTTGTCATAGGTGTATGCATGACCTGAAAATGAAGGTTCGCAACAAGGCTAAAGTAGAGGGTTCGATTACCGGGGCATATATTATTGAAGAAATTTTGAACTTCTGTTCGATGTACTTCGAACCTGAAATTCAAACTCGCCGCAATCGACCTCCACGTAATGATGATAGAGGAGAGGTGGGTCTGTCCGACCGATTGTCCCTATTTAAGTATCCAGGACGTGCTTTCGGACGTTGTTCGAATCGCATATTAGAGGACAGAGAGTTGTTGGCTGCAGAGATATATGTTCACCTGAACTATGCTGAGATTGAACCTTATGTTGAGTGAGTCGTCAACTCCGCAGCTCCCGAAAATTTATAAGCATCTTGACGTTCTTCCTCCCATTTATGGTGATGTTGATTTCATCATTGTAGGTAATTTGATTCAGAATTAATTACTCAATGTCCACACTTCAATGACATGGAGGTTCAAAATGAACGAGAGAGATCTTTTGCCAGATGGCTTAAAGGTCAAGTAAGTGTTAATCTACCAATTCGACAAAGCTTGAGGTGTATGCACGTATCAAAAGAAAAGTAATGTGGTTTATATTCATAGGTTGAAGAAGGTTATGTTACTGATGAAAGAGTGTGGGTGATAAGTTATGGACCTTCGAAGGTCGTGCATGCCTTTCCAGGATTTTTTGTGAATGGTTATAGATTTCACACCAGAGATTATGGACGAAATAAGTCTACGATGAATAGCGGCGTATGTGTGAAAGGTAGTACATATAATGAAAATGATCTTGATTACTATGGTATTCTTGAGGAGGTCATAGAATTATAGTATCTCGGACAAGACAAGCATATATTCCTTTTTAAGTGTCATTGGTTTGATCCTCATTCAGTTCGAGATGACGCAATATATGGGCTTGTCGATGTCAAACATAGATCAAAATTGAATACCTATGAGCTGTTCATTTTGGCCGCACAAGCCCAGCAAGTGTATCATTCAAGTTATTCATCGTCCAAGAATAAAGATTGGTGGGTAGTTTGTAGGGTAAAACCAAGGCTTGTGCCTAATGATGAGTTAGATCTGATTGAAGCTGTCTCAGAGAATTCTAGTGCCGAATTTTTTCAATCAATCGAGGGTGACACCGCAGAGTTGGTTGCTTCTAATCTTCATCTGATCGAATCTG
The DNA here is from genome assembly GCA_022559845.1 of Amorphophallus konjac. Classification (NCBI taxonomy): domain Eukaryota; kingdom Viridiplantae; phylum Streptophyta; class Magnoliopsida; order Alismatales; family Araceae; genus Amorphophallus; species Amorphophallus konjac. The sequence goes on from CM040122.1 coordinate 181,180,439, forward strand.
ACGAGCCACTTCGGTTGTCTATAGAGGACGAAGTGGAAGAAGTCGATCCAACTGAGCTAAATGAAGCAATTGTTGGGCAGGAGGAGTCCTCTAAGGAGGAAGAGTATGAATCTAGTGAGAACCAGGAAGATGACGAAGATGAGGCTGAGTTTGATATATCTTCAGCATTTGAAGATGAAATAGATAATGATTGAATATTTTGTAAGAAATTTAACATATATGCTCTTCTTATCATTATTAATTGCCACCTCTCCTCGTAATTAGTTGTGGACTAATATGCACTACTATTCTTGTTGTCAATGATTAGATGGTTCGAGGTCGTACCGGATCCTCGAGGAGAGATGGTTCCGGGAGGGGTTCTACCGATATGTTTATTTAAATTCTCAGATAAATGAGTAGTGAATATATGTACTTTATTTTGTTAATGATATTTTATGTCTCTACACCAAGTACACAGAGTACACCGCCCCCACCACCTGCTGCGGGTCTGTTTATTTAAATTCTTAGATAAATGAGTAGTGAATATGCACTTCGTTTTGGTAATGATAGTTTATGTCTCTGCACCAGGTACATAGAGTACATCGACGCCACCACCTGCTACTGGTATGTTTATTTAAATTCTTAGATAAATGAGTAGTGAATATGCACTTATTTTGGTAATGATATTTTATGTCTCTGCACCAGGTACACATGTTACACTGTCCCCACCACCTGCTGTGGGTCTGTTTATTTAAATTCTTAGATAAATGAGTAGTGAATATGAACATCATTTTGGTAATGATAGTTTATGTCTTTGCACCAGGTACACATAGTATACCGACCCTACCACCTGCTGCGGGTATGTTTATTTAAGATCGTTCATGAATGAGCAGTGACTTAGCACTTTGTTTTGCTCATGATATTTTAAATATATGCACCAGGTACACAGAGTGCACCGCCCCCACCAACTACTGCGCGTATGTTTATTTAAATCATTAGTGTTTTGGTGGCATGTTTTGATGCTGTCAAAATTTAGATTCATGTATACTCTTCATGTGGATAGTCAATGTGTTTTGTTGATATAGAATCATCCATGGAGCTATAATGATTTTGTGTGTGTAGTTTACTTCTAAATTGCACAAAGAACAGGTTGACAATTGCACATAGAATAGGCTGAAAGCCGGTTATTTTATCAAGAAACGAAGAAAAGTCAATGTGGTAACGTAGTCAATGCACAGTTAATGGAGCTAAGATAGTGGTCAACCCAAGTCTGTGCAGTCAAAGTCTGAATTCTTTAGAAATGATGAACAAATCTATTAAGATTCATACAAGGGAAGGCAGGAAGATAAGGCAGACAAATGACTCATTAGTGGTGACAAATAGGGAGGTAAGGCTGACAAATAGCTCTCTACGGGTAAAATATAGGTTGTAGCACTGAATATGTGTGAAGTGTTGAAGCTGCATGAAGGGGAAGTCCACTTGTGTTTACCCGCCAGCAGAAGAAGCTAAGGACGACAAATGCACACATAAGGCTGACAAATAGACTTCTATGGGTGACATATACCCTCTTAAGGGTGAAAAATAGGTGTCAACGGAGACATTAGCTTAAGTGCTTAAGTGTTCGACGTATGTTCTATGCAAACTCTTGTTAACATATTGTTCATTATGTTTTAAAATTGGGTAGCGCCAGATTTTTTATTTTAATTTGGGCATAGTTTTTAATCGGGGGATATATTCACCACCCCTCTATATCCTATCCTTCCCCACATCACTTAGATAAAGGAGTAGTGAATATGCACTTTGGTTTGCTCACGATATTTTATGTCTCTGCACCAGGTACACAGAGTGCACCCCCCACGCCAACAACTGCGGGTATGTTTATTTAAATTCTTAGATAAATGAGTAGTGAATATGCACTTTATTTTGCTCACGATATTTTTTGTTTACAGGTTTGAGTGCCTCTACATCAGGTCTACAGAGTACACCGCTTCCATCACATTCTACTGCTATGTTTATTTAAATTCCTAGTTAAATGATAAGAATTCTATATGTTTACTTGTTGAAATTTTTTATTTAATAATGAGCTAAATTCTGATTAACTACTTCTATTTTACTTGTAACAGGTACGTCGGGCACACCACCTGCGATAGTTGGCTCGTCCGCCCACCCGGGCACACAACAGGCAGACGATGCTGTTAGCCATCACGAGGGGAATGCAGGTGATGTTGCAAGAGGGACGCAAGTCATGTTTGGTCTCTGGGTAAATATTTAAACTCATGAATTATGTTCGTTATCTAACCATCAACTATATATATAATTGTTGGCTATCATTTTAACATTTGTAATTGTAGGGATAAAGTAGAGCCCAGTGAGGCTTCTCGTTTTATTACCAACATTATTGAGCGACATGTGACCGGCCCATATAAGTCATTTCGAAAGTTTCCTCAGGATATCCGTGATCGATTGTATGACGAGTTCCTGGTATACGATTTAATCTTTTAAATTACATATTTCCCAACTCCACAATTTTAATCGACTAACTTATAAAATTTGAATTATAGACAGCAAGGATATCAGTTTGTGAGGCGAGCTGACGCCGGACGAGCTCAACGTGTATGGGAGGCCACAGGAAGTGTAAATCATAAGCATCATTTACACGCTGTCGGGAACGTGCCAAGGCTCTAGCCGGGGGGAGCGAGGACGTGGCCTTTGGAAGGCACACGGCTCCGCATGGATGAGGAGGGAGCACTGGGAGGACCTCTGTGATAGATGGGCCGAGCCTAATTGGATGGCCAAATCCACAAAAGCCAAAGCCGCACGTGCGTTACATCCAGACGTGCATCTCCATACTTCTGGATCCGTTTCCTTCGCGACCTAGAAGAAGAGATTGGTAAGTAATCATCTTAATTTTTTTATAATTTATTTCTTATATGTCCCTATTTACTCTCTATAACATGTATAACAGGAAAAGAAGAGGGGTGGTACGGTCTCGTACCGCGATTTATTTGCTACAGTTCACCAAAAGAAGGGGATAGATCAGTATGTGAGCGAGAGAGCTCGCTCGGTAGTGGTAAGATTATATACATACGCATTTCTTTTCTATTTTTATTTTTAAATATGATTGATTAATATGACATTTATAATATTTTTTTTTCAATTTGCAGGAGTCATATGACAGGCATATGACTGAAAAGTATGGGGACGAGGAGACGCAGCGGCCGCAACTAGATCCTGAGGCATGGGTAGCAGTAGCCGGCCCACCGAAGAAAGGACGAGTATACGGTTTTAGGCAGAGCTTGGACACCAGCCCGATTCTAGCATCTTCTTCGGGCACAGCTTCGTCCTACCCCAGTAGCAGTTCCTTCTCTACTCCCTCCATCGGCACTTCTACGAGCCAGATTACATCCATCGTCGAACATGCGATAGACCTAGTCGAGGAACGCATGGAGGCACGCTTTACTGGGGTGGTTGCTACCCTCCTGGCCCAGGCGGGGATTTTGTCTCAGGGAGCACCCTCGAGCACACCACAGCCCTCTCATGTGAGAATTTAATTTAATTTTTAATTTCGTAGACTTTAGAGTTATAATATAGAAGTATTTGTGATACCAATGTTGTGTGCTCTATAGGCAAAGCCGGAAGCAAGTATATGAATATGTGTGCGCAGCAGGATCTAGAGGGGAGGGTGAATAGATCCTATAAAAATTTTAACCTCAAATTTTAACCCTAAGACAATTCAACACTCAGCTACCAAATCACGAGCTCAGATGATATCTATGAGAACAATATAAATGAAAGTGACAAGAATGTACTAACTAAGAGAATGTTATCTCACAGAATCCACTCAGATCAGACAGATCTAACAGACTGTAATACAACCACTTAGCGCATAGGGAAGATCTGTTCATACGTAAACCTGTGAATAGAGGATGATGATAAGGGCCAATCACACCAATGCAAATCACGGCACACAGAATTTTTAGGTAATTCGATCTGTCATGCAGATCTACGTCCACCCCACACTCAAACCTGAGTGTGGCTTCCCCTTGCAACAGCAATAACCGCAGACTCAATCTGCAAACAAACGCTGACTTACAGCTTGACCTAGAAGAACGCTCTCCTCTCTTCTTTTGATCAAATTAGAAGGAACCGTGAGTAACACCTAGTTAACCACAACCAGAGGACCAGTCCTCTCTTCCTCTGAAGCACAGAGGGAATCATTCTCTTCAACCAGTTTCATCATTCTTCAAATGTCAGATCCAAGAGCCACTTTACACCACTGAACAGCCATTTCAAACTGCTATACAGCCATTTGTCTGCTTTGTCCACCCATTTTCACCCTTAATCCGCAGCTAAAAAGTCTTCTTTCATTCTGTGAATTCTTCTGTCAGAAGTCGACTTGTAAGCCCTTCCGAGTCAGCTTGAGGTTCTTGGTTTTCAGCTGTTTCACACCTGCTACCTATTATTCACCTGTGCACTACTATTTGTCACCACTGTTGCCTATTATTAACCTAGTCCACCTATTTCTTACCCTTGAGGTAGTATCTGTCACCCGTAATGCACATTTGTCAGCCTTAAGGGATATTTTTCACCCTTATTCTTCAGCGGGTACAGAGTCTATCTTAAGATGATATATCAGCTTGTTTCTTCAGCGATTGGAGGCTTCTTCTGTAGAGTTGCTTCTAGGGCTGCTGTGACACTACCATGCTTATGCTTACCTGAATTCTTCAGATATTACAGTTCTTCAAATAGACATTCTTCAAGCATACAGACATAACAGTTCAAGTATTCATAGCATTGACATTACAACTCTTCAAGCCTTCATATGAAAATGTTGTTCAAGGCATTAGAAAACATATCGACATTACCAGCACATATCAAATTCATGATATAAAAAACTATTATCATAATATGATTTATAGTGTTAGACATCATCAAAACCACAGGGCACAACAATAACATTACTACTTAGTTCAAAGAATTCTCCTTTGAGAGTGAAAGAAATCATCTTCATGTTATCTAATTTCGAATTTAGAAAATCAAAAAGATATTTAAGTAGACTTATTAATAATTATATTTATTAAAATATATTTATTATTAATTTTTTGTGATGTAGGATCCTCCGGCAGCCGGTGATGGTGGAGATGCTACGAATGACGAATGCGGATGATGCAGCGGATATCTCTTGATTTTTTTTAATGATATTATGAAAAAATGATACATTTCAATTAATATAACTGTAACTTTTTTTATTCAAAGATTTATGTGTTGTGGACGTTCTTTATTGTAATTTACAATAGGATTTTATCCTATTGTGTGTTGTATATGTTGTTTATTACGTGTTTTATGTTGAGTTGTGTCGATTGTGGTGTATAATTGTAGCTTTCAACAGGTTTCTAAATTTTAAAATATATAAAAAAATGTGGAGAAAGTTTTCGATAGAATTTCGACCAACTAACAATTCGTCGGAACCAATTTCACGCACTTATTTCCTGACGTATTTATTTTCTAACACAAATCGGTCGAAAGGTTTAGACGTATTTTCGACCAACTAAATGTTCGTCGGAACAAATTTGATCCACATTAGTTCCGACGTATTAATTATCCGTCTCAAATACGTCGAACATTAACGACGTCTTTTCGACTCAAGGTAGTTTTGTCGAAAGTAATTTGATCCACATTAGTTCCGACGTATTAATTATCTATCTCAAATTCGTCAGCCATTAACGACATAATTTCGACACAATAATAGTTCATCGGAACTAATTTGACCCACATGTTTTCAACGTATTATTTATCTGATAGAAATACGTCAAAAATTAACGACGTATTTCCCACCAAAATTACTTTCGTCGGAACTAATTTAACCCATATGTTTGCGATGACATAATATATATGTCGAAAATACGTCGAAAACTTTAGACCTATTTTCAACTAAATTATGTTCCGTCGCAATGATTAATTAATTTCTGTATTATTAATTATCGACATAAATAGTCACCATAATTTCGACGATATAGTTTCGTCGGTAATTTTGGACGCATTGGCAACGCTATTGGAATACGTCAAAAATTTACGACGTAAGATTTCCGACGTCCACATTCCGTCGCAAACTCGTCAGAAATACGTCAAAAATTCACATTACGACATATCTCCGACGTATTTGCGACAGCAAATGGACGTCAGAATTTCCCATTTTTCTTGTAGTGATTGTATGACTTGTCAACAGGTCAAAGCAGAACATCTCAAACCAGCTGGAAAATTAAAACTCTTGGAAATATCAGAATGGGAAATGAGAGAGCATTGGCATGGACTTCATCATGGGATTACGAAGGACTAGAAGTAGGTTTGACACCATATGGGTCATAATTGATAGATTGACTAAATCTGCTTATTTTCTACACATCAAGACTAAGTGGACAGTGGATATTCTAGTTGTATTATACATCAAGAAAATAGTAAGATTACATGGTATTCATGTATCCATAGTGTTTGACAGAGATCCTAGGTTTACATCACATTTCTGGAAGAGATTGCAAACTTCTCTGGAAACTAGATTATACTTTAGTACTACATTTCATCCCCAAACAGATGATCAGATAGAAAGGACCAATCAAATCATAGAAGATTTTCTCAGGTCTTGTATGAGTGAGTTCGGAGGCAGCTAGCATGAATATTTAGCCCTTATTGAATTTTCTTATAATAATAGTTATCAATTATGCATTTAGATGGCACCATTTAAGGCATTGTATGGCAGAAGTTGCATATCACTCATATATTGGGAACATGTTGGAGAGAATCAATTATTAGGCCTTGAGATTGTTCAGAAAATAACTGAGAACATTTAAATAATCAGGGACATAATGAAGATTGGTTAGACTAGATAGAAGAATTATGGAGATAATAGAAGGAGATATATATAATTTCATATTGGAGATCATGGGTTTTAAAGGTATAACCAACCAGGGTGTTGGGTCCCGGAGTGCAAGGAAACCGATCTAGAAGGGCGGGTTGAATAGATCCCTCTAAAAATTATGTCCAATTTAAACATGCAAACTTCACATAGCAGAAACTAAACAAAGACTTACTATTTGAAGATATGTGAACTGATGAACATTAAACCATTCATAAAATCTGATTAGGCATAAACTCAACTAGTAGGTAAACACTCAAAGCCTCACAATGTGTAGGTGAAGGATTAGTGTGTGATGCACATTGAACAAGAAAACAATGTGTGTGTGTGTGTGTGTGTGTGTGTGTGTGTGTGTGTGTGTGTGTGTGTGTGTGTGTGATTAAGATGAACTTGTAAACAAATCAAAGAGTGTGAATCTAAAAATAATTTCCTGTGAATGGGGTAGAAGAGAAGGAACCAAACACACAATGCAAATCACAAGGCACAGGGATTTTAAGGTGGTTCGGGACCACGACGGGCTCCATATGTCCACCCCTCACCAAAACCATGTGAGGCTTCACTGCTGGAAAATCAGCACGGGGATAACTCCCTAACACGGAGCCAAGCTCCAACAACACGCAGGACGACGCCTGCACACACACACGCAGACAAGCCCCAACACACACACACAAGACAGACCCTGCACACACACGGGGATGAACCCCAATCGCCCTTGGTCTGAAACCCAGTAGCACACACACACACGGTCGCTCAGACAATCTGAGCCTGTGTAACCATTGCACAGATACACACACAACTATATGTTTCAAAGTTAAGGAACAAAGAACAGTTAAGCATGATAGCAAATGACAATAAAATGGCTTATGTAGAAGCACTATAAACCTAAAATCCAATGATTTGTTTTACGCAGGAGGTTGATGAGATTCTTCCTCTTTTCTCTTCTTCTTTTTTCTCTTGCTGTGCAATGGATGACGCTTTCTCTGTAGGTTCTTGTTCTTCTTCTTCTTGCTTTTCGCAACCTCTACAAGTCTGCAACTCCTTCTTCTTCTGTCTTCTTCGCACCCTCTGGAGGTTCTTTACGTCTCCAAGTCTGCAGCTTCGTCTGTAGCTTCTTCTTCTTTTCTTCCTTCAACTCCCCAACTTCTGGTTCTTCTTCTTCCTTGTAGCTTCTCTAACTCTTCAATGGACGAAGCTCTCTCTATGTGTCACCTTGGATGGAGGATGCATGATGAAGCTCTCTCCTTGTGGCACCTTGGACGGATAATGCAGGATGAAGCTTGTTCTTCTCAGCCCCTGCAAGTTCTACAGGTTCTCCTTCTTCTTCTTCGTTTTCTTTCTTTCCTCTTCTGGACGAGCTAAGGAACCCTCCGAATGTGTTCTACCTTGCAAAGCCTGCTTGTCACCCTTCTCACATTGAGAACATGTTGATTATATATTCTACAGCTTTAATCTTAGCTTTTGAACCATGGAGATGAAACCTTGAGCCATCCGATCATTAGAAGGCTCCCGATCCCAGAGAGAGTGGCCACTAATTGGCCCTAAGAAGATGAGGTACGATGCCCCCTCATTGGCCTGCCAATTATCTTCATGCAGTACACACACGTAGGAAGCTTTTTCCCCAAGGTAGGATTGATAAAACCTTTTTCAGCCTTTTGTGATTGTTCCACATGTAAAGAGCATAATATCCTCTGCCAAATTCTTCTAGAGGGTTGCCTGGAAGGTTGCCACGTGTCATAGGATGATGTGCCAATCAGTCAATCATTTGAAATTGAAGGCACGAAGTCAACTTAAGTAACTCACATGTGTTTGGCTCTTTTTCTGCGTTGGTGACCTATTTGTCACCCCTAAAAGGCATTTGTTACCCCTACTCTTCATTTGTCACCCTTATGTGCCATCAGCTTTGTTCATTATTCAGCCTTGCAATCTTGATCTTATCTGACGTCGACTCTAATTGCGTTTGACGTCGACTACATCTTCATTCTTCATGTTTTTTTAGCTCTGTTAATCATTTGTTAGCCTTACCAGCCATTTGCCACCGGTGTGACCTATTTGTTGCCCTTACGACCCTTTTGTCACCTTTGTTGAGCCGTCGCCTTTTGTCAACCTTGGTTGTTATTTGTGAGCTTCAACGTGACTGACGTCGACTCCAAAACCATATGGTGTCGACTCCACTTTTTCATCCTTCCATGCTTTTAGCTTGATCATCCATTTTTCAGCCTTATGACCTATTTTTCACCGTTGTTCAACATTTGTCAGCACTGTGAAGCTATTTGTCAGTCCTGCAGGTTCATTTGTCACAGGTGTTATCTAACTAAGGATTTTGTACCTTCAAAGCAAGATAATCACAATATAAACACCTTGGTTAGGAAATATTCTTCCATGATCATCAAAATATGCACACACAATTTGTCATTATTAAAACTCAAACACCAAAATCAACTCGCACATAATTTGTCATCATTAAAACTCAAACACTAAAATCAACTCTGAGATCCAACAATCTCCCCCTTTTTGATGATGACAAAACTTTATGACACAAATCTCACAAATATTTCTTCTCCCCCTTTGACATAATCAAAAAGTGGATCATTATGGGGAATTCATGATGGGAGCAAAACCATATGACATGAGACCAAAACTAAAAGGAAAACCAAAAGCACAAAAGCAAAGCAGATCAAAATCAGACTTGTAAACCTCAACAATGTAGATCCACGTTCACCATACCAGTCATGAACTGAACTTAACAAGACCTAAGTAAACTTATGCAGCAAAGTTTCAAAGCTATGCAGTTCAAAATACAAAGTAGAAATGCAAGGACTATGCACATGGAAAATGCAAAATGCTATGCACTTGACAGAATTGTGTGAACATTCAAGAATTTTACACTGAGTGTCAAATGCACCTTTGCACACAATAACTACCTCTCCTTCTATTAGAATGAGAAATTAAGCACACCAACCTTTACCAATTCTCCCCCTTTGGTGTTAACAAAAACTGACTGACAACAGGGTTATTAAGAGAGTGATATGTACAAGTTGTTCAAAATGATGCAGTTCAAAATATGCACTGTATGAATGCTATAAATGCCAAATATGCACAATATGACCTCCATCTTTCAAATGCAAAGTTTATGCACACTACTATCTCCAAAAAAAAACTGGTACATAGTCAAAAGCTGATGCACATGTAAATTGAATCATAACAATTGCAACAGTCAAACCATGCATGCATGAACTAAATGCACATGGTTGAAATGCAAATATGGACAATATGGACATGCAGAGTGCAAATAGAATGATCATATTGGTCGACCAGTGAGATGATTTGGTCGACCGGATCTAGATGTGAATGACCCCAAGCAGATAAATGTACATACATGCAATATACCTTCCCCTTTTTATTTAAAGGGATGAGATAGATGTATGAAAAGTGCAAATAAGTCAGTGTAACCAGGATGCTCAAGTGTACACCTAAGAGAGTGTGCAGATATATAAATGAAGACATGCAGCAGATCTTACCGTCAATCAAGTTTTCAGAATACACATCAAATCAAATTACCATTTGTGTATGTGAATAACATGAAGATGAATTTTAGCCATATGGATAAATAGATTTTCAGTTCAACACAAGAAGAGATTACACAGACTGCACTTCATTTAAGGAGAACTGCGTATTGGAGGCTACGCTATGCCCCATTATACTTATCACACCAAATTTTTCATCTCAAAAATTTTACCATTTTCACATAGACAATCTGAACTTTTCTAAGAGTGATCAGGTTCATATTATCCCTTTTTACGCGAGGAGACACATGGAGCACATACCAAACTCCCCAGTTACTCAGAATATTGACCATTTCACCTCATTTTGAGCAAGGTACTTCAGTACAACACTTTTCAAAAATGAACTACATCACGTCTCAGGTGACGTGCATCCAATTTACTCAATGAGACTAAGCATTACTCTGCCTTTCATTTTCTCATTTCATTCGACTTGAGATAGGCAGTGTTTTCCTCAACTGCCTCTTCAACATTCATGTAGCAAGTTTAATTTCTCTAGAGTGTTGAAAAGAAATTCCTATATCCTTATGTTTAAGACTCACTTTCACATTTAAGTGTATGATGGTATGCGAATTTGATTCAACATGTATACCAAAAAATTAAATGAAAACATGACAATGCAGCTACCCCTGTATAGATGCACTTATCAAAAATTGCTCCCCCTAAGTGTTTGACATGAAGCACACTAGTTGAGACTCAGATGCAACATTATTTTCCAGTAAGTATATGGTCATAGAGGTTCCAAGGATAGGGGTGAATAGTATATATTAACATGCAAGCACACAATGGAAACATGCAATATGCAGTGCAGAATGTAATATGGGTGCGGAATGCAAGGTTCAAATTTCACTTGAAAGTTCTAAATGTACCTAATGCATAAACTTTAGTGTTGTCCTAAATGCATGGCTAAAATGCACTTTACAAACAGATTCAACAACCATAAGACAACATCATGACTCATGTGGGTCGACCCTTGGGGTCGACACTTGCAGTGTAGGCAGTGACAGAATTTTGGAAAAAATTGTAGAAATTTGGCATTTTAGAGATAAATTCACAGCCTAATCACTTTTCACAAGGGGTATTTCAGTAGGAAGAGGCCTAAATCTCAGAACTGTGACAGAATTTTAGAAATCCATTGCAAAAATTTTAACATTATCAAGCATCAATGTGCAGAGGATTTTAAGCAATTCAACTTGAGCAGTTAGCATGAGATGTACTTCAAGGCAAAATGAGTTCATGTCACAATTGCAATTCATTCAGTCAAAGACTCCCCCTTACTAGGTGCATCAAATGTCATTTTGATTGAAAAACATGCAGTAAACTTCAGTGTGTAAACATCTTCCAAAGCTCACCCCCAATAGGAAACGAATACACAACAGAACACAGATTCACCCAGAACATCAAAATTAGCATCACTTTCAAATTGTTTGGCTAGCATCTCCCCCTTTAACAAATGCATGAATTTCAGAAATCTCAGTGAGGGTTTTGAAAGAAGGGTGTGCAGCCTATAACCTGCATGAGAATGCAGTGTGCAATATCACAAAAGTACAAAGCAGCCCATATGACACCGGGACCTACTTACAAATGAGTAGGAATTGAGGTCAGCATAAGACATCATTTTCAGAAATAGTCCAGTAGCACATTTTCATATGGATTCCACTCAGATGAATATTCAGTCATAAACCAAGTATTCAATTCTTCTGAGTTCTGGTACGATGTAGAGGACTTAGGTCCGAGGACCACCTCACGCAAGGTGATGCTTTCCTGATAGGCATAACCTACCATTTTAGTCGCGCCTTTTGATATATCAGAAATTTCAGAAAACTTCACACATGCACATGCAATTCCAATTATAAAGACATTCAAATGGCCACAACAATCTCATACGAGAAGGCAATCAAAACTAACCAAGTTTCTCACAGTCAAGACTTATCAAAAAAACATTGTCATCTAGTACCAATCATTCCAGCAAATTTTATTTCCATACCTTTGCCTTGAGAGACCTTTGTTTTTCTCAATTTCATCATTGGCCTCAAGGTATTCCTACATCAAAGTTCTTATTTGCAAGATTTAGATACTCAAGTCTTCTTAGGTCCTAGATGGTTAGTTGCACCTCTAGCAGGTGCTCTCCATAATTTTTGAGCATGGTAATCATCATTTTTCATCAACAAGCAATCATTCATTTCATGCTTAAATTTTCCACAGTAAAAATAGTGCACAAAGGACTTCACATACTTCTCATGCATTAAATTAAAAGTTTTTCTTTTGTGAGCAAATGGTCTGTCATTTTTAGCATGAGATTTCACAGGTGCACTCCTCTTGCTTTTGAAAATTCTAGGTTCAGCAAAATTGACTTTGGATTTAGTTCTAGAGACATGAGCGCAATCATTCAACAACAACCAACATTCTCTCATAATATGACCATGTTTTCCACAATGGTAGCAAGAGACATTTTTCTTTCTTTAAAAATAGTTTTGTTTCTGCATGCAGTTCGATCATCTCTTTTCATGATGTTGCAGTCTTTCAATATATGTCCATGCATTCCACAATAGAAACATGACACACTCATTCTTTTAGATTTTTGATGACAAACATTAGTGTTCTTAGCACGCACATCATGGTTTTTCTGTCTATGCTGCAACATGGTTTTCTTTTTCTGGTTGTTGCATTGTTTTTGATTTTTCAAGTTATCATATTATTTTGGGGGTGAATTAGAAGTGTTGGCTTCACCTAAACCACACATAAAAGATGTGTACAGTTTGTTCTCAAATGATTTCTTGTTCACAGGGGTGTAGCCAAGCCCCTCTTTCTGAAAAGTTGCCTTTGTTTCCCAAATTTTTATCTAGATTCTCTTTCCCCTTAACAAACTTAGCCAGAGCCTCATTCAAGTTGCTAATTTCTATTTCTAAGGATGAAATATGCATTTCGGAGCTAACCATCTCCTCTTCACATATTTTTCAGCTAACCTATTTATCAGCAAATCATTAACAGTTCTAAGATTTTCAATTTCTTTTTCCTGATCATTCAACTTTTTAGAATTATCAATCACCTATTTTCCTTTTTCAAGAGCGAGCAATCTTTTAGATAAGACACTGTTTAACTATTTCAGTTTTTCATTTTCTTCAATAAGTTTTTCATTCTTGATCAGTTCATCAATCAATTTTTAATTATCCGACATTACATTCAATTTATCTCTGAGCTCTCTTTCAATTTCATCACATTGATTGATTTTAACCTTTAGACCCTCATTTTTATTTCTTAGATCTGAAATGGTCTCTTTGTGAATGTTAACATCAATCAAGAGAGATTCATTTAGATTTTCAAACTCAAAACATCTATCACAGAAAAGAACATGAGTGGTGTTTTTGATTTTCTTTTTCAGCTTTTTATTTTCTGATTTTAGTTTCTTATACTTATCTGACAGTTCTTCATATGCATTGAATAGTTCTTCAAATGAGATTTCATCACTATCAGAGTTGGAGTTTACCTGAGAGGACAATTCATCCTTTTGATCACTGTTGTGATCACCTTTATCGGTTGTTGCGCGGGTTTTTATGCCGATGACCAGGGTGAGGGAAGGAATACAGTGGTGAAGGAAAATGCGGATTTTGATGTATCTCGGGTATCCTCCTTACGGGTGCATGCCTCTCACGGTGGTACCGGGCACTCTCCTTTTTATGGAAAGTCGAAAAGGGTCGAATGGCACGGAAATGTCAGGATACGGGTTAACCGGACAAGGTGCGGGCATGCCAATCGATCTCTCGACAATCACTCATGGAACCAAGGTTTGAATGGGGAAGCGCCACCAGGGTGTGGCACGTGGGCTCAGGCGATCGGGGGACACGTGGAGAGAAGGGGTTCCATGGGTGCGAGTTCGTAGGCGATTGCGTGAATCATGTACAGGACGTCTTTCCCCACCGGCCGCAAGCAACCGGTGTTTATTTACATCAGATTGAATCTGAATACCTTCATTCTATGCTGAAGAAAAGTCTATATATGTGTCTGAAGCCGTGGGTAGGGGGCTGGGGTGCATTCAGCTGCTAGGGGTATGCGTTGGTGTGGGTCGGAAGCTGGGGGCCCGAACATGGGCATATGTATTTTACTGGTTTTATGCTGAGCCACGTGGGCTTTACAAGCGGGCCTTAATGGGCCGAAGTACAAATGGAGCAAGCCGCGGGACAATCCCGACACGTGGGTCGGTCCCCGGGTCATTGTGTGGCGAAGCGGATGCCCACGTGTTTTACTGGAACTTTTTACAGAGGAGTTGGCGTGGGTATGACTACCTTGGTGGCCAGAACGGACACGGGCTGGCGCCTGGAGGAGGTCAGACGCGGCTCGAGGTGAGCGGTCGGGTCCGGGTCTCGGACGGTGAGTGTTGTCATGCTGCAGAGTCGAGGTCAGCCCCGGGATTGTGATTCCCGAGCCAAAGTGTAATGCCCTAGATCCTTGGTGGATCTTTGGTGGATCCTTGGTAGGTCCTGTTGGATCTTTGTTGGATCTTTCGGATTGGTTTCGGTGAGTTTCGGTGAGTTTCGGTTCACTTTGGTGGCTTCCGAGTTGAGTTTGACGAGCCGTGTGGGTTTTTCTCACGTACTAGTTACGGAACCCTACAGTGAGTTTGTTTGTCAATTCTCGAACTCGTAGATGCTACAGCGACGATGTACTCTTCGAGCCGGTCGTTTCGGCTATTTTTACGTATTTTTCTGAATTTGTGCATTTTCGGCGCATTTTCAAATTTTTAGAAATTAGGAAAATTTCCTAATTTCTTTTCTTTTTATTTCTTTCCCCCTCTCTCTCTCCTCACTCTCGCCGTTCCTCTCTCTCTCTCCCGTTCTCTCTCGTTCTCCCTCCCTCTCGCCTCCGGCTGCAGATGGAGCGGTGCAGGGGCTGGGTGGCGACGCGGTGGAGCTGTCGAGGTGCGCGATGGGGCGAGGATCGGATCGATTCTGGCGCGATCCCGTTGGGTGGATTCAAAGCCGGTGAAATCGGTTCGCGAAGAATTTTCGGCGTAGTTTAGTCCCTTCGGGGCACGGTTTCTTCGGTGGAGGTAGGGTGACTGATCCCCACTTCTTCCTCTCCGTTTTCCCTGCCAGTACACGGCGTTCGGCAAGGAAACGGTCGAGTTTGGGCTTGTTTTGCCTAAACGTTGATTTTCGTGGTTTGTAGGGTTTGCCGGAAAACGGTGACCGTTTGCGGTGTAGTTAGTTTTAAACTGACCGCTGGGATGTTAGGATCCCATCCACGTTAGTTTTACGTTGATCGGTGTTCATTCGAGGCCGGTAGAAGCACGGGAACCTCGGTGACCCATTGAGGACCGATTTGATGAAATCACCCTGATCTTGTGTTTTTGAGCTTGCATGTGGGTGTTTTGGCCCCCTGGTGTTGTTATTTATCGTTAGGGTCTGTTTTCCCTGCGTTTCGGCGTGAATGGGGCATGGAATGGGCCGGTTTGGCCATTCCTATGTTTTTCCGCCGTGACCGATGTAGCGGTCGTTCCAGTGGCTGTTACTTGCTTCTGACGGCCCTACGACAGGCCGTTACTTAGTTTGACGTTTCCGAGTTTTCTGGCTTTTGGGTATGTGACGGCCCTGGGCTGGCGTGTCACTCCCATGTAACGCGCTTAGGTCTGTGCGTTACTTTCGCTTTGTCGTTTTGTTTTGGGGTTAAGTCGGTTGGTCTAACGCGCTTGACCCAGCGCGTTAGACGGATGTAACGCGCCTTGCCCTGGCCGTTGCTTTTCATTTGACCGACGTTGACCATTAGAGGCGGTGCCTCTGACGGTGGTGCCCCTATCCGTTGGTTGAATGTAACGCGCCTGCCCCTGGCCGTTACATTCGGTTTGGCCGAGTGTGGGTGGCTGTGTCCGTTGGATGTAACGGCTGTGCCCCTATGCGTCGTTGTGAATAACGCGCCTGTCCTGGCCGTTATACGTTGTTTTGTGCTAGGTTGAGGGTGGTTGTGCCCGTTGTGAATAACGCGCCTGCCCCCATGCGTCGTTTGGCTCTGACGCGTTTCCCTTACCTCGTTGTTCGTTTGTAACGCGCCTGGCGTTGCGCGTTACTTGACTTTTGTTGTGGGTGTGTTGGCTCTAACGCGCCTGGTCTTGTGCGTCGGGTGGCTATAACGCGCTCGCTCCTGTGCGTTATTTCATTGTGACACGTCTCGTTTAACGTGTTACATGTCTTTACGTTTTCGAGGTAGGTTAGGGCGGTGTGAGTGACGGCCTATCGCCCAACCGTCACTTGGTGAGTAACGGCCCAGGTCTAGATCGTCACATGCTTGTAGCGGTCTAGGGGTGGCGCGTTACATGCCTTGTGCCCCATTTTCCTTGATTTCGGTTTTGGCTTGTCTTGGCTTGTCCTGGTGGTCTGTCCGTTGTTCCGTGGATGTCTCCTGACGTCCTATGAGGGCTAAGACTACGTTGTAAGGTGGCCAGGAGTCTTCTTGCTTGAGGTAGGATTCTCTTTCCTACTATTCGAGCATTGTTGTTGGGTTCAGGTCAACCCGGTGTGACCCAGTGGTTGACGTGGGACCTTGCGTGTGTGTGTCTCGGTGGTTGTATCCGGCTTGAGACACTGCTTCTAGATGCCTCAAGGTGTTGTTATACCTCGGTTTGCATGTCCAAGCATGTCTGAGGGTTCTTGGTGTTTCCCTCAGGTCTCCGTGTGTTGTTTTCTGCGGAGCGTGGTTTCTTCTGGCTTAGGATTAGACCGATTGGCGGCTTGTTCCGCTGCTTGTGACGATCTTGCCGTTGAGTCGTCTGACTCAAGGATCGTTACGTTGTAGGTCTAGTTGCCTGGTCCTGAGTCTGTTGGCGGTTGTTTAGCTGCCTTGGTGCTTTGTGGTGCATGATACAGGGCTTTTCTTAGCTGTCTGTGCTTTAGCACCTGTGTTTCAGAGTCTGTGCCTTGTGAGCCTCCACTAGTTGTAGCCCTAGGCTTTTGCCGACCCACTGGGAGTGGTGGAGGGGTTTTCCTGTTGCGTTTGGTACGTACGGTTCTTAAGCTAGTTCCGTAGGCCCCGGCCAACGGTAGCGTCCTACCGAGGGGAATACTAGCTAGAGGCCTGACCTAGGTAGAGGTCGGTGTGTGCACACGTGGTCAGGGACTGGGGACTTGCACCGACTGGCGTGGCCCTGACTAGTTACTCGCAGTTGGTGCTGTAGTCTTGTGCTGTGGTACCTTGTTTCCTTGGACCTGGTTCTTAGTGTGTCTAGTCCTTGAGTAGACATGACACTTGTGGCGCAGTGTAAGTCGTCAGTGGACGCATCTGGCTGTTCTCTAGTGGGAGGGTGCTCCTGTCGCTTGGTTCGTGACTCTCGTGTTTCTTGCACGTTCTGACCTTTGCGAGTTGCCCTCTCGTGGCTGTACTCGAGGTCGGTGTTTTGTCGTTTGCATGACGTTCTAGTCATGCGTGGGGCTGTGTGCACGACGTTTCCTGTCGTATTTTTCTATGTTTTCAGCGTTGGCGTCTGCCTTCACCTTTGTTTTGGCTGACGGATTAGGTTACCCTACCGTGTGAGTTTGGGGTCGACCGTCTGTTGCCGCTTGGAGTAGCTTAGGGTGCCGAGTTCTCCTCGGTGGCCGTGTTCCGTGTTTTACGGCCTCGCTCTTCTTTGTTGTTGAGCTCCCTTGCTCCTTACCTGTTCCCTACTCATGCTGTCCCTGTTCTGTTTACAACTTTGTAGTGTAGCTTTTCTGTTTTGCTGCACTTGCTGTTGCCGTAGTTGCTTCCGTTGCTCTGTGCGTTTTCCAGTGGGGATCCACGTGACCCCTACTGAGTTTCTGTTTAGAGACTCACCCTGCTTTTCAGGTGGGTTTCGCCTTCTTCCCCTGCTGTTCCTGGAGGAGCGCGTTTGTTGTAGCTGCCAACTGTACCTACGTCGGGCTTCCCCCGACTTCTGTGTACGTTCTTTTCTGTCAGACTGTACTGTGCTAGACTTGTTGTCTTTCCTTTGGACTGGACCCTGGTATATAATTGCAATTGTTGAAATTTTTATGAAAATGTAATTTTATTTTTGCTACTTTAGCAATCCAATCTAATGAAATTTAATTGCTTACTGTTATATCTGCTGGCTTCAATGTATTCCACACACTCCTTTTTCCCTTCGGCACTTTCCCGCGCTTGGGAGGCCTCGCGGGTCCCATGTGGTATCACGTGTATTCGGTATTTATACCGGGTGCACCGGGTATCCGGAATCCGGGTCACTACAGAGTGGTATCAGAGCAGTGTTCTGAGATGTTCGGAGTTTCTTTTCTGAGCTATCAGATCATTGTCGTGTGAGATACATGGGAATCCAGATATACAGTTACCAGAGTCCGTAAGGTTCAGTACAGTCTCTCGCTGGCTTAGGTGTTGCGATGGTTTATCACGTTGTTTTCTATGTGTGGTCTTGTGCGTGCTTGGTTGGCACTGTCCGAGATGGTTTTGCTCTCGTCTGGATGTGACGAGGTGCTTTGTTCGGTTTTAGAGTTGGTTTCGGGCGTGTTGCACTTGGCAATGTTTGTCGGTAGGCATGAACCTGCAGTGCACTGCTCGAGGTGTGTTCTGTGTTTCGCTCAGGTGGCTTATGACTTTTAGCGTTGGTGTGATGGCCATGCACGTTCTTACGTTGCTTTGGTTGTCCCAGCTTGAGTTCGTTTAGCTCCTGAAGCGTCGTTGTTCTGGTCGTTTCGATCGTTGTGTCGCCTCGATTGAGAAGTTGCTCAGGCGAGCCTAGGTTTTTCCCTTCCTGGCGAGCTTTTGTGGTTGAGCTTCTTGCTTCTCGTCCCTTCTGGTGGAATCTTTTTGAGGTTTGCCTTGGAGTTGCTGTCTTAGTGTTGCATTTGTCCTGTGTCTACTTAAGTGTGGACAGCTTTGTTTTGAGCCTAATCTACTCTCTGCTGTACGGTTGCTTGGCTTTGGACTCCATAATGGTGTTAAGAGCTGCCGCGTACCGTAGTTGTCGTGCTGTGTCCAGCGGCCGATGTATCGTGAAGGCTCATTTACCGTTTCAGGACGTGAAGGTAACCGAGATTGATGCTTTCCTTGTTCTTTGTGCTGAAGCTGGTGCTCTTCTCTTGTTGCACTTAGGCTCCTTGTGATCGGTTGTTCGCGGGATCGGTACTCGTGGCGTGTGGTTTGCGATCTTTGTTGATTGCGATAGTGCCTGGTATGTGCTGAGGTGCAACTACCGAGGTTATTCTGTTGCCGTGTGCATTGTGTGTTGTAAGAGTACGCAGCGGTAGTGTGTGGGCTGGCTACCCATGGGTTCAGAATCATGTTTTCGAGTTTCTGGCCGGTCGAGAGAATTGTTCTTTCTCGCGGTGACTTTGTCTTGGCTTCCTGTGCCTTGACACTGTTGTGGCCGTGCCGTGTTGTGTCGGTTGCCCGTTTGCTGTTGGCATTGGCATCTGCGAGTACTGGGGAATTTGTCGGCATTTCCTGCTGATTGAGTACCCTTTGCTCTGCATTTCTTTCTTAGGTGTTGTGCTCTCGAGGCGTGTTTGTAGTCCTTGAGATGTGTTCCCCGATATTGTTGTCGTTTCTCGTAGTTGTGGGTCTCTCCTTGGTGAGCAGTCTGATGTGTGACCCGTTTCCGTGTGGTCGTGTGCTCAGCTATTTCTGTGCCTTGATGTGACCCTGCTTGCAGTTGTGTTCCTTGGTTCTATGTTAAGAACGGAACCGGAATCCTGCAGGTGCTGCGGTCGTGTTGTTTTTGTAAGCGATGTTTCTTTATGATTTTGTGTCCTTATCTTGGACCATTGTCTCGTCAGTTGGCTTTGCTGTGCTCCCTTTTCTTCGGTGGAGTTAGCTTGCGACTCGATCAGATGTAATATCTGAGTGAGGACTGACTTGATGGAGTTTGTGGTCCAGTGTTGTTGTTGTCATTGGCGTCCTGTGTGCCAGGTGTTCCCTGTTGCCTTTGGCACTGGAGCCGATGATGTGGTCGAGCTATCAGCTGCGAGGACTGTGTCTCCTGGTATAAGCTGCAGCTTGCCGTGCTGTTATTGTGTTTTTTCGGTGTTGGTTATCGGTTGTGGCAGTCGTGTCTCCTGTCTGGTGAGACGTAAACGACGTTGCCCTTGCTTCGGAGGTGTCAGATGTGTTCACTTTGGTGCCATGCTCGTGCTGTGGACTTGCTGTCTTGGAAGCTAGAGTGTGTACCTGTAATTGTGGTCTGACATTGTTCCTCTAAGCTGTATTTTTCGAGATTTGTGTCGTTTTATCGTGATTGTGCTGTTGGGTTGTTCTTCCCTGCTTCTCCTTTGTTAGTCCTAATTTCGAGGGCGAAATTTCTTAAAGGAGGGGAGGATGTAATGCCCTGGATCCTTGGTGGATCTTTGGTGGATCCTTGGTAGGTCCTGTTGGATCTTTGTTGGATCTTTCGGATTAGTTTCGGTGAGTTTCGGTTCGCTTTGGTGGCTTCCGCGTTGAGTTTGACGAGCCGTGTGGGTTTTTCTCGCGTACTAGTTACGGAACCCTACGGTGAGTTTATTTGTCAATTCTCAAACTTGTAGATCCTACAGCGACGATGTACTCTTCGAGCCGGTCGTTTCGACTATTTTTACGTATTTTTCTGAATTTGTGCATTTTTGGCGCATTTTCGGAATTTTTAGAAATTAGGAAAATTTCCTAATTTCTTTTCTTTTTATTTCTTTCCCCCTCTCTCTCTCCTCACTCTCGCCGTTCCCCTCTCTCTCTCTCCCGTTCTCTCTCGTTCTCCCTACCTCTCGCCTCCGACTGCAGACGGAGCGGTGCAGGGGCTGGGTGGCGACGCGGTGGAGCTGTCGAGGTGCGCGATGGGGCGAGGATCGGATCGATTCTGGCGCGATCCCGTTCGGTGGATTCAAAGCCAGTGAAATCGGTTCGCGAGTGGTTTTCAGTGTGGTTTAGTCCCTTCGGGGCACGGTTTCTTCGGTGGAGGTAGGGTGACTGATCCTCACTTCTTCCTCTCCATTTTCCCTGCCATTGCACGGCGTTCGGCAAGGAAACGGTCGAGTTTGGGCTTGTTTTGCCTAAACGTTGATTTTCGTGGTTTGTAGGGTTTGCCAGAAAACGGTCACCGTTTGCGGTGTAGTTAGTTTTAAACTGACCGCTGGGATGTTAGGATCCCATCCACGTTAGTTTTGCGTTGATCGGTGTTCATTCGAGGCCGGTAGAAGCCCGGGAACCTCGGTGACCCATTGAGGGCCGATTTGATGAAATCGCCCTGATCTTGTGTTTTTGAGCTTGCATGTGGGCGTTTTGGCCCCCTGGTGTTGTTATTTGTCATTAGGGTCTGTTTTCCCTGCGTTTCGGCGTGAATGGGGCGTGGAATGGGCCGGTTTGGCCATTCCTATGTTTTTCCGCCGTGACCGATGTAGCGGTCGTTCCAGTGGCCGTTACTTGCTTCTGACGGCCCTACGACAGCCCGTTACTTAGTTTGACGTTTCCGAGTTTTCTGGCTTTTGGGTATGTGACGGCCCTGGGCTGGCGCGTCACTCCCATGTAACGCGCTTAGGTCTGTGCGTTACTTTCGCTTTGTCGTTTTGTTTTGGGGTTAAGTCGGTTGGTCTAACGCGCTTGACCCAGCCCGTTAGACGGATGTAACGCGCCTTGCCCTGGCCGTTGCTTTTCGTTTGACCGACGTTGACCATTAGAGGCAGTGCCTCTGACGGTGGTGCCCCTATCCGTTGGTTGAATGTAACGTGCCTGCCCCTGTCCGTTACATTCGGTTTGGCCGAGTGTGGGTGGCTGTGTCCGTTGGATGTAACGGTTGTGCCCCTATGCGTCGTTGTGAATAACGCGCCTGTCCTGGCCGTTATACGTTGTTTTGTGCTGGGTTGAGGGTGGTTGTGCCCGTTGTGAATAACGTGCCTGCCCCCATGCGTCGTTTGGCTCTGACGCGTTTCTCTTACCGCGTTGTTCGTTTGTAACGCGCCTGGTGTTGCGCGTTACTTGGCTTTGGTTGTGGGTGTGTTGGCTCTAACGCGCCTGGTCTTGTGCGTCGGGTGGCTATAACGCGCTCGCTCCTGTGTGTTATTTCGTTGTGACGCGTCTCGTTTAACGCGTTACATGTCTTTACGTTTTTGAGGTAGGTTAGGGCGGTGTGAGTGACGGCCTATCGCCCGACCGTCACTTGGTGAGTAACGGTCCTGGTCTAGACCGTCACATGCTTGTAGCGGTCTAGGGGTGGCGCGTTACATGCCTTGTGCCCCGTTTTCCGTGATTTTAGTTTTGGCTTGTCTTGGCTTGTCCTGGTAGTCTGCCCGTTGTTCCTTGGATGTCTCCTGACGTCCTATGAGGGCGAAGACTACGTTGTAAGGTGGCCAGAAATCTTTTTGCTTGAGGTAGGCTTCTCTTTCCTACTGTTCGAGCATTGTTGTTGGGTTCAGGTCAACCCGGTGTGACCCAGTGGTTGACGTGGGACCTTGCGTGTGTGTGTCTCGGTGGTTGTATCCGGCTTGAGACACTACTTCTGGATGCCTCGAGGTGTTGTTATACCTCGGTTTGCATGTCCAGGCATGTCTAAGGGTTCTTGGTGTTGTGCCCCTGTAGTCATTTGCGTCATCATGTGATCAATTAGGTCATTCGACATCAATCTATGATCATATGAGTCATTTGGTATTCTTGGTTTTGATAATGGCTAAACACTATAAGTCATTGTTCTTTTCCACTATCTTATGACTGACATATGTGATGTTTTGTTCATGACAGATATGCACACGAAAGCTCAATGTTGCGCCCTCGCAGCGCCCCTTGCGGGGGTTTCCGGGGGCGGAGCCCCCGGAACAAAATTTGGCTTGAAGACTCAGTAATAAAACTTCAAGACAATCAAGGTCGATGCCACAGACATGAACGGGCGGCTAACGGACTCAAGCGACGGAGCTGGTGCGGCCAACGGACCGACCCGGGGTGACTCGGGCTCTGCCCAGCTGGCAGTCGACCGCCCCAGCCAGGGACTGCCAAGGCTGCACGTTTTCAGTGGCGGTCGATCGCCCGCCAGTGGCGGTCGATCGGATTTCCCAGGGATCGCCCGGTTGCAGGTGTTTCAGTGGCGGTCGACCGCCAGGAGCTGCAGGTCGACCGCCAGCCCCGAGCCTTCATTTTTGACTTTGTTTCCAACTTCGAAAAGGGCCATTCTACATGGATTTCTTTAATCCAAAAGTCACCTAATCACCCACAAATTGTGGATCTGGTCTAAGGTTTGTCCATAGACCATTCAAGGTCTATAAAGCCAATACAAGAGGGTTGGAAACCCTAATGCTTCAAGGGGTTACAAGGGTGGCTGCAAGGGAGGTTGCAAGAGAGCTTGGAGACGAGCTACTGTTCATGTGAACAGTAGTTCGTGAAGGTGTTCTTCATCTAATCAAAGGGGAATCAAGCTCAAATCAAAGCCAGCAATCTTCAAGGAAGATTACATCAAAGCAAGGCTATCAAAGTGATCTAAGGAAGCCGGTTTGATTCAAGTTCTTCAAGGGAAATCATCTTCATCCATTCAAGTTCTTTCAAGTTCATTCAAGGTGATATTTCAAGCATTCAAACTCCTAGAAGCTAAAGAAGCAATCAAAATTCAAGGTAGCTTCATCATCTCCTTCATTCATTCAAAGAAATTCAAAGAGAAGATCAAGAGAGAAGAATTGAAGGAAGAGGTACTGTTCACATGAACAGTACTCCGTGAAGAACATTCATCCAATCAAGGGTGAATCAAGAAGATTGAGTTGAAGCCAAGAGGAGCCTTGTTGCTGATCAACATTTCATACAAGGGACAATTTATTATCACTCATAACTCAATCTCTTGTTTTAGTTCCTTCACATTTGTTTCATTTTCAATATTGTTAAACATTGAAGTCGTGATTCGTCCCTACCGGTGGTTAGTAGGAAGGCAATTGGAGGGTGTTCCAATTTACGGTTGACGTCCCTACCAGGTGGTGAGTAGGAAGGCAATCGGTGGTTTCCGATTTGCGGTTCTGTGCGCTACACAAGTGAAGCCTCACCGGGTTTTGGTGAGGGGTGGACGTAGGGCTGAGGATTCAGTCCGAACCACCTTAAAAATCCTGTCTAGTGTGGTTTGCTTGTGTGATTGATTCGTTCTAGATGCATGCTTAGGATCGAATTATTATATATCTTGCTTATCTTGCTAAGTGAATCATAGCATACTTGGAAGTTAGTTTCTATTCCGCTGTAATTCATTTTAACTAGCTGTTTAGAGGGCCGCATTGCGAAAAGTGGGGCTGATCTATTCACCCCTCCCCTCTAGATCGCTGTCCACTACACAACACTTGGTGTTTCCCTCAGGTCTCTGTGTGTTGTTTTCTACGGAGCGTGGTTTCTTCTGGCTTAGGATTAGACCGATTGGCGGCTTGTTCCGCTACTTGTGACGATCTTGCTGTTGAGTTGTCTGACTCAAGGATCGTTACGTTGTAGGTCTAGTTGCCTGGTCCTGAGTCTGTTGGCGGTTGTTTAGCTGCCTTGGTGCTTTGTGGTGCACGAGACAGGGCTTTTCTTAGCTATCTGTGCTTTAGCACCTGTGTTTCGGAGTCTGTGCCTTGTGAGCCTCCACTAGTTGTAGCCCTAGGCTTTTGCCGACCCACCGGGAGTGGTGGAGGGGTTTTCCTGTTGCGTTTGGTACGTACGGTTCTTAAGCTAGTTCCGTAGGCCCCGGTCAACGGTAGCGTCCTACAGAGGGGAATACTAGCTAGAGGCCTGACCTAGGTAGAGGTCGGTGTGTGCACACGTGGTCAGGGACTGGGGATTTGCGCCGACGGGCGTGGCCCTGACTAGTTACTCGTAGTTGGTGTTGTGCTGTGGTACCTTGTTTCCTTGGACTGTTGTTCCTTGGACCTGGTTCTTAGTGTGTCTAGTCCTTGAGTAGACATGACACTTGTGGCGTAGTGTAAGTCGTCAGTGGACGCATCTGGCTGTTCTCTAGTGGGAGGGTGCTCCTGTCGCTTGGTTCGTGACTCTCGTGTTTCTTGCACGTTCTGACCTTTGCGAGTTGCCCTCTCGTGGCTATACTCGAGGTCGGTGTTTTGTCATTTGCATGACGTTCTAGTCATGCGTGGGGCTGTGTGCACGACGTTTC
The DNA here is from genome assembly GCA_022559845.1 of Amorphophallus konjac. Lineage (NCBI taxonomy): Eukaryota > Viridiplantae > Streptophyta > Magnoliopsida > Alismatales > Araceae > Amorphophallus > Amorphophallus konjac. Next base: position 181,205,934 of record CM040122.1, read on the forward strand.
CTGTCGTGTTTTTCTATGTTTTCGGCGTTGGTGTCTGCCTTCGCCTTTGTTTTGGCTGACGGATTAGGTTACCCTACTGTGTGAGTTTGGGGTCGACCGTCTGTTGTCGCTTGGAGTAGCTTAGGGTGCCGAGTTCTCCTCGGTGGCCGTGTTCCGTGTTTTACGGCCTCGCTCTTCTTTGTTGTTGAGCTCCCCTTGCTCCTTACATGTTCCCTACTCCTGCTGTCCCTGTTCTGTTTACAGCTTTGTAGTGTAGCTTTTCCTGTTTTGCTGCACTTGATGTTGCCGTAGTTGCTTCCGTTGCTCTGTGCGTTTTCCAGTGGGGATCCGTGTGACCCCTACTGAGTTTCTGTTTAGAGACTCACCCCTGCTTTTCAGGTGGGTTTCGCCTTCTTCCCCTGCTGTTCCTGGAGGAGCGCGTTTGTTGTAGCTGCCAGCTGTACTTGCGTCGGGCTTCCCCCGACTTCTGTGTACGTTCTTTTCTGTCAGACTGTACTGTGCTAGACTTGTTGTCTTTCCTTTGGACTGGACCCTGGTGTATAATTGTAATTGTTGAAATTTTTAATGAAAATGTACTTTTATTTCTGCTACTTTAGCAATCCAATCTGATGAAATTTAATTGCTTACTGTTATATCTGCTGGCTTCAATGTATTCCACACACTCCTTTTTCCCTTCGGCGCTTTCCCGCGCTTGGGAGGCCTCACTGGTCCCATGTGGTATCACGTGTATTCGGTATTTATACCGGGTGCACCGGGTATCCGGAATCCAGGTCGCTACACAAAGGTCCGACTAGACTTGATTTGTCAATCTGAGGGGCCGACGGCTGGCTGGGAGGTAAACATTGGGCACGTGGTTCCATGTCGAGGGTTGACGCGGCGTTGTGAAGTACCCTTTGTCACCGTCGTAAGTGTCGTAAGTTGACGTACACGGGCGTACCTGGGATGCAGGCGTACTTGCCGTTGGTACGGTCATCTTACATGTGGCGGGGATGGACTTGGTATGAGACGGCCAAACACCGCATGAAGGGAGTACGTGCGACATACCCTCGGCGTGTGTGAGCCGACCAGCCAGCCAAGGGCCATTGGTCGGGCCCACTGGATTGTCAGAGGGTCCGGGTAGCCCATGCCTTGAAGGTGTTCGAGGAAATTCCCGAATCCTTCTTTCTGGGTATTTTGCTGGGCAATAGTCCGGGTACAACAAATGCCCCCCACGGGTCGTGCGTTGGAGGCGGAGACGAGGGCGTACGGCCCGTGAACCTCTCCTTTGGAGTTGTTGTAGTTGCATTTTTACATTTTATATACTTGTGATTTGCCGTATTGTATGTGTTGAATTTTTGGCCTACTGACCATTTTTGTGCTATGTCTTGCAGCTATGGCCCGATTTGGCAGGGACGAGAGGGTCCCAAGGCATGTGGTCCGAGAGGAGGACCACTGGGTGAAAAGGACCGAGCAGCCCATGCCCCCTTTGCACGTGATTATCCTTTGTGGCTTCCTGAGTTTCTCTGTGGATTACTGGAGGCAGAGTCAGTTTCCCAGTGCCAAGTGCCTGGGCTTCTTCAGCAGAGCAGACAAGTTCGGAGTTCGTGTTGGAGTGATGGGTCCCACCTTCTGGGATTTGCATGGACACCACCGAGCGGAGACAGAGGGCAGTCCGGGATTGGTACTGGAGCCATCAGGGCTGTAGTATGCCGGGGAAGGCTATGATGACAATAGCCTTTTGTCCAGGATTCTGCGATAGACCGCCGTTAGTTGGTATGGCCGTTGGGCGGTGATTTCATCACATAGGTATTGCCAGGGTGCTATCGAGTGGGTGATGGGTATAGAACACCATTACCGGGTGCTGCTAGACCGAGCTGACATCAGATATGCTGTGACTACGGCTCTATATGGGTATCCCTGCTACACAGGACTTTTACAGGCGTTGACAGAGCGTTTCAACTGCAGGTGGAACACCGTGGCAACGGCTGAGGGAGAGACCTCATTAGACTTGTGGTCTCTGTGGAGGATCTCTGGGTTGCCGATCAGCGGGGAGGGGTACGAGGGGATAGTGCTGGATGACCTCCATCATAGCCACACTAACGGGCCTGGACGATATCAGGTTTCTTACAGCTACCGGTATCTACTGAAGACCTGGTGGGATCTAGCCCTGGCTAGGAAAGAGAGAGCAGCGCAGACTCCCAGGGTGCCGCTGAATGCGTGGATTCGCCACTTTTATGATGGCCCCTTTTGCTTTCACTAGGAGTTCGTGAGGGACCAGACCCCCTGGGAGGAGTACACAGAGGTGGATCTACGTTTCCAGACATATAGCAGGTATATCTACGTGCCACAGGAGGGGTGGAATCCCCATAGACTGCCAGATGTGACCCACCTAGCCGTGTATTTGGCATACTGGTTGGCGACGTTTGTGGTCCCCCACGGGGAGGACGGCTAGCTGAGAGTAGAGCTGTTGTGGCCTGCGTGCCAACTGGCAGAGAGACGGAGGCTGGCCTTAGCCCCAGTTGCTTTGGCTAATATTTATCAGGGACTGGAGGTACTGGCGGCGCACCCGGCGCCACGTGAGCGGAGCCTGCTCCTGCCGACTCAGTACCTCAGTGCATGGTCTGGGTTGTTGTTCCCAGGGTTGGTGTCTCGCGGGTCTGTGACGAACCAGGCGGCACCATTGTTGTTTAGCTTCACCAGATAGCCCGATGGGGACGCAATGATGCAGCTAGAGGAAGCCAAGAGGGTCTTGTGTTACTTGCCCGGCAGGGGCGAGGAGGGTGTTCCTTTTGACGGTGCTACCAGGGACTCCCACCTGATCATGGTGCCTTCGAATGGTGGGGCGGCATGCGCCCTACCCTACCAGCCGGAGCCGGACGCGTCATTGTACACAGAGTGGGTGATGAGCACCCAGCCAGTAGTGCTGCCTTTACACCGGTCCGTGACGAGCTTCTTAGAGCCGTACTACCCGCACAGGTTCGCTCGAAACTTCGGGTACGACCAGGGGATCTTGCCAAACCAGGAGTTCCCTTTGGCGGGCCGTCAGTACAAGGGTCGGGACACACATTTGCTAGCCACGGCGTGGTGGGACTTCTACTGTCGCCGAGAGTCGGAGTGACTACCGACGCCTATGCTGGGACACAGGGGACGGTTCGACATCCACTACGCCAGATGGTGGTTCGAGCATAGTCACTAGTACCGATAGAAGGCCTCGGTGATCTGGAAAGCCGACAAGACCCATCTTTTGAGGGAGGACCTGCCTCTCATCACACTGGATGACGGTATCTGCGGACTCGCTTTTCTCGTGTCCGCTGGGAGGTAGAGAGGCTGGCGCAGCAGGCACCCCGGGGGAGCCGAGGCTCTTTGTCGACGGGGCAGAGTGGCAACGGGGCACTGAAGCCCCTCAAGCAGGCGCGGGCAGTGCCTGGAGGTACCAGAGTCTAGGCACTTGACCCGGGACTTCGAGGACTTGGTGGACCCAGTTTCTGGCTGACTGCGGGTTCGAGCAGCGGGGTTCGCTGGACCGAGTGCTCCCTGAGGGGAGCTTTGTAGATACGGCGGCTGATGACTGGAGGCGTCATATTGCCCACACGATTGGGTCAGCTGGACCAATAGAGCTCGTGTCCCTCATTGAGTGCGCCTACATCCTGAGGGACGTGAAGGAGGCTGTCGTGAAGGCCGCACAGGTTGTGGGTTTGAAGCCAGAGCAGCTAGTTCCTCTGCCACTGACCCCCTTCGCGACTTCAGGTAAGACCTCTTTGTTAGCCTGCTAGCCCTGCTTTGTTCTTTTCTAGGACATGTGGCTGAGAGATCTTGTGTGGCTATGTTTGGCAGGTTCTGCGGCGGACATGGATCCCCTCTCCACAGGGACATCTTCTGGGGATGGTGACAGGGCCCTTCAGCCCCGAAGGAAGTGCCCCTGGGTGGAGACCGTAGTCAGGGAGGTTGGTGAGTCCTCTCGGGGACCCGCTACCAGGGCACATATCAAGGCGGAGGTGGCTCTGAGTAAGTACCATATCTGCCTACTTGCTTTATGTTGATTCAGCCTTGACGATTGGCTAATCTTATGCAATTGGATTTGCTTTTCACAGTGCCACTGGAGGCCGGGGCTGATGCGGCCTTCTTGCCACCCCAAGAAGTCGACCCACTTCCTGATGACGGGGTCGATCACGAGATAGACATGGAGGGGCTTCTTCGTATGATGGACGAGACCGCCCCCAATATTGGGACCTTCCCTGATTTTGAGCCATGGAAGGCTTCAAAGGATGCCCAGCCAGGTAAACAATTCTGCGACCGAGCATGTTGTGTTTATGGTTGTATTTGATTCTGGGAGTTGACATCGTTGCTAGTGTCATGCAGAGATGGCTGGGGCATCAGAGACCGCAGCTTCTTCTGAGGTGCAAGGTGAGGTGCCCCCATCTATTACGGGCAGGAGCCCGCTGTGACCCAGGACGGCTTGGGTAAGTCTCAAACTATTACGGAAAGTATTGCCCTTTCATTATAGAGTTGCGGGTGTTGGCCCGGTTAGGAGATAATTGAGAGGGGGGTAAATTGATTGCCCACCCTTCTTTGCAAATATAAAAACAACCCACACAAGCCACAGATATGAGGAGAAAATCTAAGATAGAGGCTTGATTAAAAGAACTAAATTAAATCAAGCAAGCTCTCACAACTCCCCAGCGCACAGATATACTCACTCGGACAATAATATTTGGACAGACAGTTGAGAACACTCACGCCTCACCAACACACACTCATATAGCGAACGGAAAAATAGATAACAACAACCACCATACAAACAAACCACGGCACAGTATTTTTAGGTGGTTCGGACGCACCAAGTGTCGTCCTACGTCCACCCCTCTCACCTCGAGAGGATTTCACTATAAACGCTGCTCGACGGCAGCAACACCACACACACAGGCTCGACGGCCCACACACGTGGGTTCTTGTACGACGACGAGACAACCCACACACACTCGGAGCAAGCTCCGAAAGTGTCTAGATAGAGAAATAGTATGAAAGAAAATACAAGCCCAAATATGAGATGAATGTTCTAAGCACAAGATGACTAAGAAGATGATGAACAATATGGATCTTCCCCACAAATCATTAAATATGCTAGGAATATAAAGAGGGTAGCACTCACAACAAAAGAACCGAGGTTGGATGAAGCCGGTGTAGAAGATGTTCGCCCGAAGCTCCGGATGTAGAGGATGCAGATCGCGACCTCCAACTCTAGGCTTGGGCTCGATGGAAGACGACCTAGTGCAGCTCTCCTTCACCTCCAGCCGATGGGAAACCCTCCTCCTCCTGCAAGACAAGAAAAACCCACGTTAGAAGCTCTTGGGGATTGTTCGATCGGAAGGAAGGGGGCGGCTATATACAAGGGGATTTGATCCCCCAAAAGACATAAAAGCTCACTCTAAAACCCCTTTATAACACATACAAAGTGCAAGGGTCGCCCTAAGGCTATTAGGGTCAAAAGCCATACCCAATGGATCTTCCCTTAAAGGTTTTGAAACATATCCGAAAAACCCGATCGAACGTTTAGAAAAAGTGTCGACCCATGGGGTCGACTCTTTTTCCTGAAGTTTCTGCCAGAACATATATTAAAGCAAAATCGCGACACGAGTGTCGACCCATGGGGTCGACACTTCTTACGAAGTGTTCTGGCCTGTTAAGAGAACAAAACATTCGTGATGAAAAGTGTCGACACACGAGGTCAACACTTTTTAACGGACATTCTTTTTTCACATAATTGAACATACTTACCTGAAAGTGTCGACCTTCAGGGTCGACACTTTTTCACGAGAGTTCTGCCTTAGCTAAATAGCAGACACCTGGTGAAAGTGTCGACCTCTAGGGTCGACACTTTCTGCCAGCGTCCTATATTTCAACGCAAGGCAGAGACTCCACAAATAAGTGTCAACCCCTGAGGTCGACACTTTTACTGACAGCTGAAAAACTTAAATAACTTCAAATGAAACCTCCACAAATCAAATACATATATCAATGTTGATCAAAGGAGTTCATACAACACAGATTTACAAGAATAAGCATGAATTTCACCCGGATCAGTCCATTCACACAAGATCCAAATAGTCAAGTATTCATACCTTGGCCTTGAGAGATTGAGTGAAAAATTCCACAAGTAACCTACATTCAATTTCCCATTCAAATTAAGGTCTCATTGTATCAACAGAAACTCTCTCAATCATCACATAGTGAGTTCCACATTCAAAGCATCCATTCATTTTGTGATTCACCGTATGACTTATTCACTCATTAGTTATGTCCATCATTCGAGCTCAATCAACAATAGCTCACGTCAACATTCAATATTCAATCAAGTTGATTCGGATCAGCCTTTTTCAAATTCAGCATTCTTACAAATAAACCATTCAATTCTTAAATTCAACAACCTCATCATTCATCAAATATGTATTTCAATGTTAATCAACCACAATGAGACTCATGACATTTCATACATGATCTCCGTCAAAACAGTCCGGGGCACAACAATCTCCCCCTTTTTGACGAAGATAAAACTGTTGATAGAACTATAATATTTCCATGAAGGATGACAATTTTTGAACCAAAACAACCATTTTCTCATGCACACCAGATGCATGATTTTCAGTCAGGAATTCATAACTTGCTGAATTAACCTGTAGAGATCAACTCACCCTGTTTGCCAAAAACATAATCAATCAAAAACTAAGCAAGTCATGAATCTTCATTCAAGCAATGCAAGGTTATTTCTCCCCCTTTTTGTCAGAGTCAAATAAGGGATTATTAAAATGGTAAAGGTTGAAAGTTAAGCCTCAATATGCACAATTAACTCAATGAGATGCATATGAAATGCAAGTAATGACCAGTCAAGCACATATGCACTCATCATACCATAAAATAGTAAACATGTTCTTTATGAACGGGTTAGGAAATATGCTATAGACCAAGAACATGAATTTAATGTGCAATAGTAAAAGGGTAGTGCTTACAAGAAGTGGTACTGCAAGACTCATGAAATATGACTGATTCAAGGTGTACATCCATACAATCACTCCCTATATGAATATGTGAAATATGAGCAATGAAATCTAGATAGCATGGATTTTCATAAAACAAAATAGGAACTTTTCTTCCCTACACTTTCATACAACGTGCTCGACTTTTGGTAGCTTCGCACAACCCCAAGATTATTTTAATTTTTTGAAAGACAAGATGACTAACCTTTTGACACGAGTCATACCCTTTGTTTCAGGGGCAGTTCCCGATTACTCGACATCGTCACTTATGATAATGTGGATATGACACTTTTCAATGCGAGTTTCCTCCTTTATCTCAGGGGGGATTCCCGATTTACTTCATGTCAAATCACACTTATTGACTATTTTTGACGGGGCTGACGGCTTTTTCCTCACAAGTCACGTGATTTCCATGTAGGGGTTTCAGAGTCCTAAAATGTGTTAAGTGGAATAAGTGAAATCCTTATCAGTTAGATTCATTAACTCACATGTGCAAATTGTGTGAGAGACTGCGTAGAATGTAAGAGATGAATTAGCATATTCATGGTGATGTCTCCCCCTAAGTGTATGCACCGTTATAGCACAAACCTCCCCCTTAATATGTGCCATGTTAAAACATGTCCTAGTCAATGCATTTTATTTAGCAAGGGCGTAAGGTCTTAGAAGATTTCAACTGAAAGGTGTGTAAATTATATATACATTCAAGCATTTCAAAATGATGTTTTCAAGTAATTTGATTACCGATACGTGGCGGAGTACTTAGGTCCGAAGACCACACTCACACATGATGAAAGCTTCCAGGTGGACTTGATCCACCTTTCCATAAACACTATTTGATATACCGATAAATCATGGCATTCATGCACACATTGATGAAGTATATGATGTTATGTACATGCGGATGCAAAAGGATGAAAGCATGTATAATAACCAAAGTTGTTATTCACTGTGATATGGACAAAAGAAAGTTTGAAGAGTAAAGACAATGAAAACTTTTATGTGCAAATCAAAAGGCAATATGAACGGTTTCTTTATGAAAAAGATGAAAAGAGTGTATGTACAATTCAGCTCAAAATGTCTAAGTGTCTAATCTGCACACTCCTAATTCTCTTCTTAGAAAGTAAAATTGTTCAGAATTCAAAGGTTTTGTAAATATATCAGCAAGTTGGTGTTTTGTATCAACAAAAACAACTTCAAAATCACCTTTATTAATATGATCTCTTATAAAGTGGTGTCTAACTTCTATGTGCTTAGTGCGGGAATGTTGGACAGGATTGTTGGACAAGTTTATTGCAGAAGTGTTATCACACATTATGGGAGTTTTCTTTAAAGAAAAACCAAAATCCAACAACTGATGTTGGATCCAAAGCCCCTGAGCCGCACAACTGCCGACAGCCACGTACTCGGCTTCGGCAGTTTATAAAGCCACACAATGTTGTTTCTTTGAGGCCCATGAAACCATGCAACCCCCAAGAAACTGACAGTGACCGCTTGTGCTTTTTCGATCCATCTTACAACCTGTATAATCAGAGTCAGTGAAAGCATGTAAATCAAATGAATTATTCCTTGGATACCACAAACCAAGGTCAAGGGTTCCATTCAAATACCTGAAGATCCTTTTCACGGCCGCTAAATGAGAGTCCCTAGGACAAGATTGGTATCTTGCACAGAGACAAATATTGAAGTGTATATCAGGCCTACTAGCAGTCAAATAAAGCAAGGATCATATCATACCCCTAAAAAGTTTTTGATCAACTTTGTTACCTTTTTCTTCCTCCATTTTCTGTGAGGTGGACATTGGTGTTGCAAAGGGCTTGGCAGTCTCAAGTTGAAATTTCTTCAAGATTTCTTGTGTATACTTCTTCTGGTTGATGAAAATGTCATCATCCATTTGCTTTATCTGTAATCCCAAGAAGAAGTTGAGCTCTCCCATCAAGCTCATCTCGAACTCCCCCTGCATAAGTTAGGCAAATTCATCATTCATTTTTGTATTGGAGGCTCCAAAAATAATATCATCTACATAAACTTGAACAATTAATGAATGATCGTCACAAGTTTTTGTAAACAAAGTTTGGTCTATGTTACCTCGTTTGAAGCCGTTTTCTATAAGAAATGAACTTAATCTATCATACCATGCCCGGGGAGCCTGTTTCAAACCGTATAGTGCCTTGTCCAATTTGAATACGTGGTCGGGAAACCTTTCATCTTCAAAGCCCGGTGGTTGCTCCACGTACACTTCTTCCTTGATCACTCCATTGAGGAAGGCACTCTTCACGTCCATTTGAAACAGTTTCATGTTCCTGTGACAAGCATAAGCAAGTAAAATTCTAACTACTTCCAATCTAGCCACAGGTGCAAATGATTCATCAAAATCAATGTCAAATTCTTGAGAGTAGCCCTTGGCTACTAATCTTGTCTTATTCCTCACAACCACCCCATCTTCACTAAGTTTGTTTCGGAAAACCCACTTAGTTCCAATGATAGGATGGCCATCAAGCCGGGGCACAAGGAACCACACCCGATTCCTTTGGAATTGGTGTAGCTCTTCTTGCATGGCGAGAACCCAAGAATTATCATTCAAAGCATCATCTAATGATTTAGGCTCAATGCTAGAAAGTAAAGCTAGATTATCGTGAATTTTCACTTCCCTCATTGAAGCCCGAGTTTGAATTTCTTCATCCACACCGCGATCACATTCTCCAATGGATGGTCCCTGCGCGTGGTCCATTGGTGTGGAAGATTCGGATGTTGCTCTTGTTCTGCTTCTTCTTCTTGTTCTTCTTTTTCTTCTTCTTGATTTGCTGCCTCACCTTGTTTGCTTGACTCTCCCTTTTCAATTTCGCCCTCACCTATAATAAGAAAATGATCATCACTCGATTTCCTCATTGTGAATTCATCAACTATTACATGTGGACTTTCCTCGACAACAAGTGTTCTAGTGTTATACACACGATAAGCTCTAGATGTTAGAGCATACCCGAGGAAGATCCCTTTATCACTTTTTGCTTCAAATTTCTCTAGATTGTCTTTTCCATTGTTCAAGATATAACAAATTGAACCAAATGGCTTGAAATGAGATATGTTGGGTTTCTTACCTTTGTAAAGCTCGTATGGAGTTTTCTTAAGGATTGGTCTTACCATTTCTCTATTTGTGATGTAGCAAGTGGTGTTCACCGCCTCTGCCCATAAGTACCGTGGAAGACCATTCTCGACAAGCATGGTACGCGCCATCTCCATGAGCGTCTTGTTTTTCCTTTCGACCACGCCATTTTGTTGAGGGGTTTTTGGTGAGGAGAACTGATGCTCGTACCCCTGCTTCCTGCAAAAAGCATCAAACTCATGATTCTCAAATTCCTTTCCGTGGTCACTTTGAATTTTCTGAATTGAATATCCCTTTTCGTTCTGGACTTTTGTGCAAAAATCAATAAACTCATTGCAAGCATCACTTTTATTAGCAAGATATAAAACCCATGTATATCGCGAGAAATCATCGACAATCACAAAGCCATAAAGCTTCCTGCCAAGACTGCGAGTCTGGTGGGACCAAATAGATCCAAATGCAACAGTTGAAGGGGTTTTTCTGTAGACACAATGTTTTTGCATTTAAAGGATGCGGTGATTTGTTTTCCTTTATTACATGCTTCACAAATCTTTGAAGTTTCAAAGTTCAATTTAGGAAGTCCTCTGACTAGATCATGACGGTTCAATTTCCTAATAACATTAAAGCTGGCATGCCCAAGACGGCGATGCCACAACTAAACATCTTCACTTTTGTTAGCAACTAAACACAGTTTCTTTGGTGCAAGTCCATCAAAGTCAACTTGATAAGTGTTGTTACATCTCACACCTATGAACTTGATTTTCTGTGTGATAGCATCAATGATCGTGCAGTGTGAAGATTCAAAAATCACTTTGTGACCCTTGTCACAAAGTTGACTTACACTAAGCAAATTATGATGAAGACCTCTAACTAATGAAACATCTTCAATGTAGTGGTTAGGGTCCTTACCAATTCTCCCAATTCCTATGATCTTACCCTTGTCCTGTCCTCCGAAGATTACCGTTCCGCCGTTCTTCTCAGCAAGGTCTGCAAAGAGGAGTTTATTTCCAGTCATGTGCCTGGAGCATCTGCTGTCCAGGTACCATTTATTGTCTCCTGCCTTCATGCAGACCTGCACCAACTACCAACCATGCTCATTTTGATTTGGGTACCCAAGCAAGCTTGGGTCCCTTCACGTTAGCGTTCCCAAGTGACTCATAGTATCTACTGAAAAACAATTCATCATCATATTGCATGAGTTGGCATATATACATGTCATGCCCTATTTTCCCACAATAAAAACACGTGGGTCTTCTCCTACCAAAATCTTTCCTTTTATTTACATTTTTAAAGGTTGAGGGGAATTTGGAATTAACAGTTTGTTTTTCAAGGTGTGCGTGTGTGAACATTCATCTTGATAAAATGAATTCTTCACAGCATAATGAGCATGATTTTTGTTGCTATGCATTACACTTTGATTCTTTTCAACTTGTTTTCCTTTCTCTCTCACTACCTTTCCATTCCCAATTTTCAATTTTTCAATTTCAATGACAAAATTCTCATTCTTCTCTTTCAAGTTTTCTTTCTCTTTTTCACATTCACTTAGTTGAACATGTAATTTTTCAAACTCTTTGTTCGAGAGGTCATGCTTTTCTTGGATTTCATCTTTCAGCTTAAATGTATTTTTCTTTTCTATATCTAAGCATGCTATCTCCTCTTCAAACAAAGACAACTTGGTTTCCAAAGCATCATTAACATTTTTCAGATTTTTAATTTGCATTTCAAGCAAATTACACTTTCCACAAGAATTAGATGAGTGAACAATTTCATGGATCTTTTTCTTTAAAGTTCTATTTTCATTTTTCATTCTTCTATATTTCTCATCTAACTCTTCATAAGCATGTTCCCATTGTTCATTTGAAATGGCCTCAGTGTCAGAAGTTACCTGTTCACTGTCGCTATTGGCCATCAGACACATCGTCTTCACGAGTTCTTCAATGTCTTGCTCCTCATCATCAGTCGTGGGCTCATCTTCATCGCTCCATGTTACCATCATGGCTTTTGACTTCTTGCCCCTGACGACCTTTCCTTTCTTCTTTTGGAGCTCAGGGCATTCTCCTCGCATGTGCCCCGCTTTCTTGCATTCATAACAAATGATTTCGGCGGCCTTAGATGGTTCATTTCTTTGTCTTGGCTGCCTCTTCCCTTTCCTGAACTTCCCGCCAAACCTTCTTCTTTGGCGCAAAAATTGTCTCACCTTCCTTGTCAGCACAACAACTTCTTCATCGTCGGTGGTTCCCAACGATTCCTCTTGGCTCGAGACACTCTCTGGGAGTGCTTTCAAGGCTATTGGCCTTTTCTTCTTCGGATCCTCTTCCATCCTTTTGATCATATTGATCTCATAGGTCATTAATGACCCTATGAGTGCATCCACGGTGAGGGTTGTCAAATCCTTGGAGTCTTCTATCACGGTCACCTTGGTGTCCCAGCTTGGCGACAGTGACCTCAACACCTTCCGTACCAACTCCTTGTTGGTGAACTCTCTTCCGAGTGACTTTAGTCCGTTGGTGATCTCCATAAGTCGCACAAACATCTGAGAGATATCTTCTTCATCTTTCATTCTAAATAGCTCGTAGTCACGGGTCAGCATATTCGCCTTTGTCTCCTTGCTTCTGTGATACCTTCATAGATGAGCTTGAGCTTGTCCCACATTTCCTTGGTGCTACTGCACATGGAGACACGAGTATACTCGTTAGGGTGAATAGCACACTGAATTTTATTCAAAGCATTAAATTTCACTGTGGCTTTCTTTATAGCATCATCATCCCACATATCCTCATCGGGGTGCACATCATACGGACCATTCCTTATAACAGTCCATATTTCATGACTTTGCGCTCTAAGAAATACGGTCATCCTATTCTTCCAGTATGGGTAATTACTCCCATCGAAGAAGGGTGGCCGTTGAATAGAATGCCCTTCGGGCATCATCCCATTGTTGAGGTTGTTGGCCATTCCTAACAGATCACTCTAAAACCGCTAGGTTTTCTGAAAAGCAGAGCCGAGGCTCTGATACCAATTGTTGGCCCGGTTAGGAGGCAATTGAGAGGGGGGTGAATTGATTGCCCACCCTTCTTTGCAAATATAAAAACAACCCACACAAGCCACAGATATGAGGAGAAAATCTAAGACAGAGGCTTGATTAAAAGAACTGAAATTAAATCAAGCAAGCTCTCACAACTCCCCAGCGCACAGATATACTCACTCGGACAACAATATTTGGACAGACAGTTGAGAACACTCACGCCTCACCGACACACACTCGTATAGCGAACGGAAAAATAGATAACAACAACCACCAGACAAGCAAACCATGGCACAGTATTTTTAGGTGGTTCAGACGCACCAAGTGCCGTCCTACGTCCACCCCTCTCACCTCGAGAGGATTTCACTATAAACGCTGCTCGACGGCAGCAACCACACACACACGGGCTCGACGGCCCACACACGTGGGTTCTCGTACGACGACGAGACAACCCACACACACTCGGAGCAAGCTCCGAAAGTGTCTAGATAGAGAAATAGTATGAAAGGAAATACAAGTCCAAATATGAGATGAACGTTCTAAGCACAAGATGACTAAGAAGATGATGAACAATATGGATCTTCCCCACAAATCGTTAAATATGCTAGGAATATAAAGAGGGTAGCACTCAGAACAAAAGAACCGAGGTTGGATGAAGCCGGTGTAGAAGATGTTCGCCTGAAGCTCCGGATGTAGAGGATGCAGATCGCGACCTCCAACTCTAGGCTTGGGCTCGATGGAAGACGACCTAGCACAGCTCTCCTTCACCTCCAGCGGATGGTAAACCCTCCTCCTCCTGCAAGACAAGAAAAACCCACGTTAGAAGCTCTTGGGGATTGTCCGATCGGAAGGAAGGGGGCAGCTATATACAACAGGATTTGATCCTCCAAAAGACATAAAAGCCCACTCTAAACCCCCTTTATAACACATACAAAGTGCAAGGGTCACCCTAAGGCTATTAGGATCAAAAGCCATACCCAATGGATCCTCCCTTAAAGGTTTCAAAATAGATCCGAAAAACCCGATCGAATGTTCAGAAAAAGTGTCGACCCATGGGGTCGACTCTTTTTCCTGAAGTTTCTGCCAGAACATATATTAAAGCAAAACCGCGACACGAGTGTCGACCCATGGGGTCGACACTTCTTACGAAGTGTTCTGGCCTGTTAAGAGAACAAAACATTCATGATGAAAAGTATCGACACACGAGGTCGACACTTTTTCACGGACATTCTGTTTTCACATAATTGAACATACTTACCTGAAAGTGTCAACCTTCAGGGTCGACACTTTTTCACAAGAGTTCTGCCTTAGCTAAACAGCAAACACCTGGTGAAAGTGTCAACCTCTGGGGTCGACACTTTCTGCCAGCATCCTATATTTCAACGCAAGGCAGAGACTCCACAAATAAGTGTCGACCCCTAAGGTCGACACTTTTACTGACAGCTGAAAAACTTAAATAACTTCAAATGATACCTCCACAAATCAAATACATATATCAATGTTGATCAAAGGAGTTCATACAACATATATTTACATGAATAAGCATGAATTTCACCCGGATCAGTCCATTCACACAAGATCCAAATAGTCAAGTATTCATACCTTGGCCTTGAGAGATTGAGTGAAAAATTCCACAAGTAACCTACATTCAATTTCCCATTCAAATTAAGGTCTCATTGTATCAACAGAAACTCTCTCAATCATCACATAGTGAGTTCCACATTCAAAGCATCCATTCATTTTACGATTCACCGAATGACTTATTCACTCATTAGTTATGTCCATCATTCGAGCTCAATCAACAATAGCTCACGTCAACATTCAATATTCAATCAAGTTGATTCGGATCAGCCTTTTTCAAATTCAGCATTCTTACAAATCAATCATTCAATTCTGAAATTCAACAACCTCATCATTCATCAAATATGTATTTCAATGTTAATCAACCACAATGAGAACTCATGACATTTCATACATGATCTCCGTCAAAACAGTCCGGGGCACAATAGCGGGGATGCCAATACTGACTGACTCTATGATGCCATTTTCTAGGTGAGGATCCAGCCGCCACTCTGGAGATGATTCAGGAGTTGGTCCGCATAGGCCCTTCCGTGTCTCTCCCCTCCTTTGAGGGGGAGCCTGAGGGGAGGAGTGCTTCAATGCCGCCCACGACCGAGGAAGTGTCTAGCTTGCTGCCGCAGCTGTTGGCGGGGGTGGAGCGAGCTTCCCTACCAGCTGTGGTGTCGGCCTGCACTATGGGGCTGGTCGAGTCCTTGAGCATGGGACCCTCATGTGCGTAACTGGAGACTTAACCACTTTTGTTAAGCCTTTTATTGTTGATTGTCTTCTGGTGCTGAAGTCATGTCGGTATTGTTTACAGGTGTACCTTCGCCCCTAGAAGAAGGTGAGCTACCTCGCAACGGGGCCGAGATGGTGGAGGAGGGGCCCACAGAAGTGGCCCCTATAGAGGGTGACGAAGAGATCATCGATATCGAGAAGGTTTCGGAGGGGAGTGCTTCGGCAGGTGAGTTTGCTGTTTACAACTCTTAGCTAGAGAGGCATCCTTATATAGAGCTGGGTCAGGTGATGACCTTATTTGCTGCATTGGCTTGCAGGAGCTTCGGGTTCGGCCACCTCTAGGAGTCCATCGGGGACCTCGTCGAGCTCTTCAGACGACGGCGGCTTAGAGATAGAGACAGAGGAGAGTTCGAGCTCGAGCTCTTCGTCCTCCGGTGCCTCGACTGGTAGGGAGGTTCCGACGAGGACCACTCCTGGAGGTATGCAGTGGTCCTCTCGGCCTTTATTTAGTGCTTGCACGCTCTATAAGGCAGAGTGTTGACGTTCTTGAGTTACTTGCAGCGTCGGATCCTGGGGAGGAGCATGCGTTGACTCCTGATGAGGGCGGGCAGGAGGAGCCTCTTGTCTCACCCGTGCTTGCTGGAGATGACCGGATGGTGGAGGAACCATTGCCCTCTCCAACCCCGGTAGGTGATGCTATGGAGGCGGAGGTGCAGTTGCCTTCCCCGACCCCGACAGGTGATGCCACAGAGTCGGCTGGACTTGCTCCATGTAAGGAGTCAGGATTTGTCTCCTTCTTTTTGTCAGGTTTTTCACCTTGTTTGTTGAAGGAAGTCTTTCAGGTATTACTTACTTCCTTTGGTGTTTTTTGGAACTATGCAGGTTCCACTGGAGTGCTGGCTGCGTCCGGAGACCTTTCCCTAGATTTAGGGGTCAAGTGGCCTCCATTTGCTTCTCCGCCAGAGCCATTGTTGAAGGCAAGTGCAGGTGCCGCCCTGCTCCAACGGGCGCGAGGCTACTCACAGACCGAGCCCCTCTCTTCTTTAGAGGACCTGAGGCAGTGACTGCGGGAGTGCACCCAGGGCTATCACGCACTTGGATTCCCACGTGAGCTCTGGATGTCCGGGATGGCTGGGATCTGGGCCGAATACCTGCGACTCCGCGAGGTGCAGGAGCAGAGGTCTCGGAGACTAGCGGCAATCCGAGAGGCGCAGGAGCAGCTGGCTCGGCTCGTGTCAGCCATAGCTGAGCAGAGGAGTCACGCTAAAGCAACCACGTCAGCATCTCATGAGCGAGCCGCACAGCTGAGGGAGGTGGAGAGTCAGGCTGAGGCCTTGAGAAAGGCCTGGGAGGAGCGGCAGGTAGTCGCCGACCGCATCCGAGTCGAGTGGAAAGCGACTGAGACCACAGCAGGAGCCAGTGCCCAGCTCTTATCCACCTTGGAGGCGGATCTTGTAGCAGCGGACTTTCATCTTGCGGCGCTGGAGGGGACTAAGCCGGAGCCCTGATTGTATCTTCCCCCTCTTCTCCTTCTCTCTTTTTTTGATGTCTAGAGTGTATAGATTTTGTTACCCCAAGGGCATGTCTTGGGCTCCTTTTACAGAGTATTAATGAACTCTAGATCCTTTGTTTACTGGGTTGTTCCCTCCCTTCTTTGATGGAATGGAATGACGCGCGTGAACTGACGACTCCTTATTGTTAGTCATGCTTGCTTGTCCTTTGACGCATCGCCATGAGTGGTGACAGGAACCAGGTTTAAGGAACTAGGTGTTAGAAGCTAGAGGTTGAGTACTGCGTAGTAGAGGAAAGAAAGGCTATATGTGGGGGCCAATCCTCCTGGGGGATGAAAGCCCACATACCGGGGAACCAACATAGGCCCATAAGAATGGGACGACTTGCGTGATTTAGGGTTGTAGAGGTGATTCTGGAGGGTGTATATTGACCCTGAACTGGATGGTGGAATATTGGCTAACATTGTGCCGTTGGCCAAAGAACGGGATTCGTATGTGTCCGAGAAACTGAGATTGAGCTAGATGGGCGGCCTAGGTGGACATCGCAACCAAGACCGAAACTGGGAGAGGGACTGGAAATTGAAGCTGGGACTGTGACTGGGAAGAGGGGCTGGAGCTGAAGCCAGCTGGGTGACCTGGAAAGGTGCACTGGTTAGGAATTGGAACCAGGTCAGATGGCTAGCCTGGGAATGCGTTATAGCCGAAACTGGAATCGGGAGCTGGCGGCTAGCCCGCGAAGGCGTCGTAGCCAAGGTTGGAGTTGAAAACTGGCAGCAAGGCCTGTGAAGGCGTTGTAGCCGAGGCTGGGACTGGAAGCTGGGCGGCTAGCCTGCAAAGGCGTCGTAGTCGAGGCTGGGACTGGAGACTGGCGGCTGGCCTGTGAAGGCGTTGTAGCCGAGGTACTGGGACTGGAGGCTGGGCGGCTAGCCTGTGAAGGCGTTGCAGCCGAAACTAGAAGCTGGAGACTAGCGGCTGGTCTGTGAAGGCGTTGTAGCTGAAACTAGAAGCTGGAGACTGGCGGCTGGCCTGTGAAGGCGTTGTAGCCGAGGTATTGGGACTAGAGGCTGGGCGGCTAGCCTGTGAAGGCGTTGTAGCCGAAACTGGAATTGAAAGCTGGCGATGACCGACCCTCGGGGGTGTAGTGGCCACCATTGTCGTGGAGTGATGTTGAGCTCGCCATCGGGACGTATCATGGCCGATGGCTTTGTAGGTGAAAAGTGGAGAGGGAGAGAGTTTTTTTTTTTCTCTTTACCAGCTCTACCGCCCTTGCGGGTTTTCGCCAGAGCTAGCCCCCTTTAGCTTTTTCCGGTGCACCCTTACGGGTTTTCACACCGAGGGGTTACTCGATTTTGCCTGAGGTTCCCTTTCGGGTTTTCACCTCAGCTGGGTTGGTGGTAATTTTTGCCCCCAATCGTCTCGTAGAGAGAGTTGGCTGAGGCCACCGGGGTATCTCTATTTTTAACCCCATTTATATATATATATATATATATTTATTTATTTATTTTTTTGAGATTGCCGTCCATAGCATGTTGCTGTCAGGGGACGGAACCTGAGACTGGAAGGTGAGGATAGCCGAATATTGTTCGACCATTCATAATGGTTTTAGAAATCCTTAAGCCATGGTGGCGAAAGGCCACTTTGCCATGGGAAGGTATGACGGGGGTTGTAACGAGTGGATCTGGGATTGTATGTGGGAAACTGGGATTATACTGAACTGGAGGGCTCTGGATTTGCTGGATATATGGGATGTAGGGGCAGAGGATGATAAATATCTGGGGAATGTATCGGGATGTAAGTTTACCGAGACGGTGACAGGAAGTTTGACTGTCACAAGGACTGGTTGAACTGTGATATTGAGGTGAGGGCCAAAGGTTGGCCGAGCTGAGCGGGAGTAACGCAAGATTAACTGGGGATTAGAGGGCTTGCGCTGTAGCAATGCAAGTGTATTGGAGACTGGTCCAGGGTGAGACTAACGGCCCACCAAGGGACAGGTGGAAGGCCGTGCTGACTGGTAGGGAGAAGAAGAATTTTTCGTTATAGGCTCTACCGCCCTTTCGGGTTTTCGCTAGAGCCGACCCCCTTTCACTTTTTTCGACGCGCCCTTGCGGGTTTTCACGTCGAGGGGTTTCCCGATTTTGCCTGAGGTTCCCTTTCAGGTTTTCACCTCAGCCGGGTCACTGGCCTTTTTTCCCCCAACCATCCTATTGTGGTTAGGATGACTGGGTCTGCCGGGGCATCTCTATTTTTAACCCCATTTTTATTATTATTATTATTTTACTTACCTGTGAGCCTGGCGGCTAGACTGGTGCTGGTGCAGAAGTGCCCATGTTCCCATAGTGAGGGGACGAGGGTAGGGGACCGATTCCCGCGGATGCGTGGCGGTTATTCCGAGGAGCTGAACTGGCTGGTTGACTGTGAATTGAAGACTGGGAGGACTGGCCGGTGGGATCCTCCACGGGGGAGGACCGACCTTATTGGTAGTAGCTGGGGCGTGCGCCTTAGTCTGGCTGGCGTGCGAACTCATGCTCTAGTGTATAGTATAGCTTCATGTGTTTGCCGTTGAGAGGCGGGAACGGTCTGTGTCCTTTGTGTTCAACAACTGTGTAGGCCCCACCCTCATAGACATTCTGGATGATGTATGGACCTCGCCAATTTGGCTACAGTTTTCCACTGGAGCGCCCTGCCATGACCTCTTTTTCCTTGATCATGACGAGGTTGCCTTGCTTGAAAGCTAGCTGCCTGATGAGCTTATCATAGGCCCGGACCATGCGAGCCTGATATGCTTGCAGGTGTTTGTAGGCTTTGAGTTGCTTGCCTTCGAGATCGGCAAGCTCTTCTAGCCTTCTCTGGTACTCATTTTCGTCAGGGTCTGCAAGGCCGGTGTGGATGGCCACACGATAAGAGACTAACTAGACTTCGATGGGGATAACTGCTTCTGCCCCGCAAGCAAGGGAGAACGGCGAGCACCCCGTGGGGGTTTTGTAGACCATCCAATAGGCCCATAATGCTTCGAAGACCTTTTCACCCCAATCACGTTTTCGGTGGCTAACCATCTTAGCCAGGGGCTTGCAGAGGGTTTTGTTGAAGGCTTCCGCTAAGCCATTAGCCTGGGGGTTGTAGACCGAAGAAGTTCTCTAGTCAATTTGGAATTTGGCCGCTAACTGTTATACGGCCTTATTCTTGAAGGGTGTCCCGTTGTCAGACACTATGCGACTGGGAGTATCGAATCGGTATATGATGTTGTGCCGGACGAATCTGACAATGACTTCGCCGGTGACCTCTCGCAAGCGTAGAGCCTCCACCCAGTGGGAGAAGTAATCAGTGGTGGCCAAGATGTATTTATGGCCCTTGGAAGATGGCGGGAAAGGCCCCGCGATGTCCATGCCCCACTCAGCGAATGGCCAGGTGGGGGCCGTAGGACGCAATGGGTTAGGAGGTTTCCTGGGTACTGGGCCAAAGGCTTGGCATTGATGGCATGCACGGGCATACTGGATACAATCCGCATACATGCATGGTTGGCCAATAGAAGCCTTTGAGCTTGATGTTGTGTTTCATCCGATCTTCGGTCTGGTGCGCACCGTATAATCCAGAGTGGACTTTCTGCATGATGGCTCGAGCCTCCGCCAGAGAGACACATCTTAGGAGAATCGACTTGTCCTTCTCGTGGATGAGTCGGTACAGGGAGTCGCCAATCAGCTCGTAAGATCTTACTCGGTGGAGTAGCTGGACCCTTTGAGCTCGGTCAGGGGGAAGCCACCCTTTCTTGAACTTGATGATGGGTGCACGCCAATCATCCTCTTCTAGTGATGTGCTCTGGTCAAGGTCGTGGACCTCGTAAATGGTGAGACCGGTGTTGCCTTCGAGTGAGCTCGGCATCAGTCTTCTGTGTTTGATGACGATGTCGACCTCGCCCTCAGGCGGGAGCTTGATGGCCGCGGCCAATTTTGCTCAGGCATCCGCCTGAGCATTACTGCTTCTGGGAATGTGATCTATTTTGAAGAAATAGAACTTATGGGTTAGTCTGGTGATGGCGGTATGGTATGGAACCAACTCTGGCTTTCGCACGTCATAGATGTCGAGGACCTGTCAGACTATCAGTTGTTGGCACCTAAAATATGATCGTCGGCAACCAAGCCATAAGGACGAATGACCCGGCCCACCGAAGTACGGAAGCCGATGAAGATCAACATATTGAAGACTTCTCAAGCTGCCAGAGCCTCGAGTCACTCCGTATGGATACGGGGACTTCACCTCAGGAGAGCCGAGACGAATCCAACAACCAACCGACGGTGCGACCAAGCCTGCCCAATGAATCGGCATCGACTTTGTCATGCTGCATCCACTACACCCGTTGTCCGACCAAGGTCGACGGTCTACCCGGTGGCTACCCACCTCATGAAAGGCTCTCCCGAGGATAAAGGAGTCCCCCCGGCTTCCCGAAACGGAGAACCGAAAGCTCTGACGGCGGAAGATCCCGATCATCCGGCATGGGCACGGCTTCCCGTCAAGATGGGCCCACTGGTGGCCGAATGATCGCCCGGCTCAGGCGGAACTATCTCCCGGCTATCTAACCTCCTAGAAAGCTCTGAGTACGAGCCAGGCCGGACCAACAGCATGGAGCATAGAGCCGAGGGCCGTGCCGGTAGAAAGCCCGTACGATCGAGATGAAGCTATCCAGAACCTCGAGAATGGCCGTATGCCAATCTAGGAGCTTCGACAGATCATATCGTCGAAGTCTTAGTGAGCAGTGGCAGAGTACATGTTCACGATGGCCCCGAGTTCATCGACTGGCTCAAGCGTACGAGAAGCATTAGTCCAGCGCGCCTTAAACCGGCGCGCCCCTTACTCAATGCCTTTATCCCGGCGCGCCTCTGATCTCCATTCCTTATCCCCGGCGCGCCCCTACCTTCAGCCCTCTTCCCGGCGCGCCAGTTACCCTATCGAATGGCACCTTGAACCGGCGCGATAAGTTGATGAAGACTTCCCCGGCACGCCAAAAGCTCACGCCGGATGAAGAGCCTCCAACCTGTTATATATAGAGGGAGGTTCGATTTAAGAAAAAAGAGAGAGGCCGGGAAGAAAGAAAGAAAAGGGGGAGAGAGCTTTCCGAGGGAAAAGGAGTTCTATCCCAGTGTTCTTCGGCGGCCGCCTTCCCCTGTTCCGATCGAAGCCTTCCGGAGCCGGAGAAGAAGGAGGGGGCCGATACTCTGTTTTTTTTTAAAGCAGGTGGGCGCCAGTGCCTGTCTTCCTCGATCTTCCGTAGGTTCTTCTCTCTCGCGGGTTTCCGTCCACCATTTGTAAGCAGAGAGGGGAGGGATGGCAATGATATGAGCCGACCCCTCCCCTCCTCTGTGATTTCTTCTCTACTACTGTGTATTCTCCCGTGAATGATGAACGGCGACCAAGCAATGATGCTGGCGCCGGGATTCTTAATGTATAAATGAGAGGCCATTCCCGTTCTAGGATGGCAATATGTATATCAACGTCCGGGCCGCGAGGTCGGATGAATGCTCAGAACTTCTATCCTCTTCTCTATCTATGTCGATGTGGTTTTGAGTTCTTTCGTGCATGTCCTTTGGTTCCGGTTTCCTCGAAGTACCGACCATGCCCCAAAGCACCGAGGGCTACAGAAACGACCCCTCCCCGGGTCCTTCTAATCGATCGTGTTCGGCTTTGATTTATGGACCTCTGTGTCCCCCTTCATGGACAGAGCTGTGCTTATGCGCATGCCTCTTCCTGCTGCTGTATCGAAAGTCTCCCCCCCCATTAATTCCTCCCTTTGTGCTATTGACTATTCGCAAGGTGGGAGTCACCGTCGGGATGGCCGGATGCATCCCCCTGAATGCTGCGTCCTACCTGTTTGAGTCTATGCTTCTACGGTTGACCCGTTTCACCCGGGCCTTTATTCCTCCTCTGAATCATGGTCGTTCGAACCAGTCCGAGATTCTCTCATCCTGCTTTAACCACCCGGGGAGGGGGATATTCCCCCATGGCTTCACGGAATTGCTGGGCAACTGAGAACTCTACCTCTCGGTGGTAGATGCTTCCCAAGCCCACAGCAGACAACAACAGGGGGTCCTAGCTCAACGAGCTCAGCCCCGATAATCTAAGACCCAATCGAGGTTAAGGGATGTACGCTCCTCGTAGGCTAGCCCTCGGAGCCCCACTCTCCTAACGGTCGGTCCCTTCAGCGGTTGTGCCATGATCTGTGGGTTGTTCCCGTCATCAATGGCCCCGTCCTTCTATTCTCACCCACGGAGTATTGGTGCCCCTTGTAGGCTAGTCCTCGGGGTATCCTATCTGATGGGATCTTGCTGGCTGTCACTGTGCAGACCGGCGGTTTAGGGGCTTGCTCCATTAGTGAGCATGACCCCGCTTCTCCCCTGCAACTCTTCAGGTTCAGGGGAGATGCTGTCCAATTTTGGACAGATTAAGATTGAGTAATCTATAATGAAACGCTCGTTCTGGACCTAATTATCCCGGTGCTCGAGTAGGAACCTCGCACTGGCTTAATCACACCGTCCTTCGGGGTCCTGGACTTCAATTCAATAAGCAATTGGCCCCAAATAACTTCAGAATCCTCACCCAAAATTTAACAAACTCAATAATTGCAAAATTCATAGAAAGAGTGGGTTGAACGGCGCGGCCTTAGCCGGCGCGCCCTAATCCGGCGCGGTACCCCCCCGCGCCGGATTAACGTTAGACTCATTTCCATTTTTTTTCCTTTGCGCCTTTCCGGCGCGCCCTAAGCCGGCGCGCCCCCAAGCCCTTGCGCGCCGTTTAAACACGCATGGTCACCGCGCCGTATTAACATCTATACCTACGTTTCACCGCGCCGTATTAACATCTATACCTACGTTTCTTCGCGCCGTATAAGCTACCTATTGCAGGGTCACGCCGGTTTTGAAGCCTCTTGTTGCTTTAATCGCTCACTAGCCCCCCCCCCCCCCCCCGAGTGGACCTCGTCCCTCGGGGTTGGCGTTAATAAATCATAATGGATAATAAATTGAATAAGGGAGGGGCCAAGCGAGCCCGAATTATATTGCCATCATATCTTCATTACCACGTCCTCCGCCATGTACCGAGGGTCCATAATTCCATAAACATATGCATCCTGCATGTCTTCGTCATGATCATCATGTAGCTCTTTTTAATCCGGCTTCGACAGCCCGCTATCTCGGTAATTAATCAAAGGTGTTCCCTCCTCGTGGGGGATGTAATTAACGCCATAGCCTTTATGGTATGGCGGACTGCTGGTCCCGACCGAACCTCACATTCGCCCGACATGGGTCAGAATGAGCGCACAATAGAATCGTCACGCATGTGACTGGCACGCCCGCGTCGTCAATCAGTCAGTTGACTACAAGTTAGTTAATTGGTTGATCGATACGCGAACGAAAAGGCGAAACGAAAGAAAAAAAGATGTGCGAAACAAGTCTGGCACGTCCGGTGGGACCAGTGTCACCTTTCATCTCTTTGCCGAGATATTCGGGCTTCGAAGCCCTCTCAAAGACTACTGATTATCGCCTTGTTTGATATTTCAGTGCAAACAATGACGACTCATGGAATAGCTGGCGTCGACTTCGACCAATCGATAGTCGCCGGACACGCGCAAGGGTACCTGGCGGTGCCCATGGAATTTGGTAGCTTTCCTCCTGCTGTGGGCTTCCCCAACTTCTTGGGGTTGGCCTTTGTCGACTTGCTGGAGGTCGAAGCCACGGAACCCGTCAAGGAAACCGTGAAGGAAATGGAACCTCTGAAGGCTCCCTGCTGCAATGGTTCGCTCAAGGATCCGGCCCCGGCCGCTAGCTGCCTGGTGCACCACCTTGTACGTGGGATGCATCCCACTCATATCAACAAGCCCCCTGGAGGACGTCAGCGTCGCCAGGCTCGCAAAAATACTGCCGTGATCACCGAACTGTCTCTCAGTCCGGAAAATCAATGCTGGTGGGAGGCATGCGTGTCTTCCTCAACGGGCGCACGGCACGGGTGACCCCAGATCGCGTCATCCCAAACGTCCCTGTCTACAACAACTATCAAGCTCTCGCTGGAAGGAGGGCAGAAAGAGAAGAAGCCGGCCACCATGGCCAAGAAAACCC
The DNA here is from genome assembly GCA_022559845.1 of Amorphophallus konjac. Lineage (NCBI taxonomy): Eukaryota > Viridiplantae > Streptophyta > Magnoliopsida > Alismatales > Araceae > Amorphophallus > Amorphophallus konjac. The sequence goes on from CM040122.1 coordinate 181,230,977, forward strand.
GGCGCTCAGGCCGAGGAAATTCAAACAGGTGTGGGTTCCTAAGCGGACCCAACCTGCCTACCATCCAACGCCCACCCGCCGTCGTCCTATGAACGACGAGGCGGGAGCGAGAAGAGAAAGGGGCTTGCCCCCGATGAATGAAGAAGAGGTGGTTGCGGATCCTCCGCGTCACAGAAGTTTCTGGGCTGCGGCCCGTCAAGCCAACGTCCCTGCCACGGGGCGAAGGTTCCAACAGCCAGCCGACAGAGCTCGACTGGCCTACATTCCTCCTGCTGGAGGTCGACCACTCTCCCCCGTGCTACATCAAGAACGGGGTCGAGAAGAAATGGCCTGCCTGGTCAGAAGCTATTTCCGAGGATTGGGTAACACCTCGCTCGGACAGCAGCGGCTGATGCAGACAGTCGCCACTGAAGAAAATTACTGCCCATCAACGGCAGATGAAGAAGAAATGGAGGATATAATGAGGATGTCGTCGGTCGACGACAATGGACACAATGACGGCTCTGAGATCAAAGCCGATGAAGCCTTCCCCGAGCGGGAAGAAAGAAGAAGAATTTCTGTGTTCGAGAGGCTGACCTTTCCGCAACAAGCAAGGCGAGGGTCCATCGACAAAGAAGGAGGATGCAGGTTTTCACTTGCAACATGGCTGGTGTGTCCAGCCGATATGGGGAGCTTCCTGAAGACCCCCAAGAACTGGCTCAGTTGGCCGTACGGCCGGGACCAGCTACCCGCAGGACAGAAGCAGCAAGAGGGCTTCTGACAATTATGAAAGAGAAACAGCCCCAGTTATACCTCCACTGGGATGACAAAGCCCCCGTCTTGGCCGCTAATGTGGTAACGACGGAAGAAGAAGACGACGTACTCCTCGACATCCTGCCCGAGGGTACGTCCGGGGAAACAACAGAAGGTGTCCCCACCACTATAGATCCATCAGTCTTGATGTTGCTACAGAGATATCAACGGGAAATAGATTCCCTGAAGAAACAGCTGATGGAGAAAACTGAACACTCATCGGCCTCCAAACCACCCGAAGTCCAAGGTGAATCATCCCGGGGAGCGGCTCGTCGAGACGACCCTCCACCACTTTATACACTACCCCAGCCGTCAGAGCCAACTGTGACGACAGCACAACAGCGGCCACCACAGCCTCAGCCGCTGCTACCTCCGGTGCTTCCTCAGGTGCACCCAACACCCCCGCTGCTGCATCCTCCACAGGCGACCACCCTGGTCACCCCGTACCTGCAGCCAGCACACTTCTATCCGGAGCCAGTCGACCCCACGGTCGTGAACCGGATGATGGTGGAGAGGATGATCGAGCTGAAGCTCGCAGAGAAGAGCGAAGGCGACTACGTCGCATTCGATGCCTATCGGGTGCCCTACCCGCAACACCATGCGGCTAAGCGACTTCCCCCGGGAGTCAACAAGCCACCCAAATTTGACAAATTCAACGGGAAAGGTTCCCCAAAAGAACATATTGCATATTATATGACCGTTATGGGTGATCTGTCCACCGACGAGTCATATTTGCTGAAATTCTTCGGGTCCTCGCTGACGGGGCTCGCATTTGAATGGTACTGCTAGCCTCTCGGCCGGGTCAATCAATGACTGGTCAGATATGCAGAGGAAGTTCAGAGAAAGATTCCATGTCACAGAGAGGGAGGTCACAGTGGCCGAACTCTATTCGACAAAACAAAGGGCAGATGAGACAGCCCTTGACTACATCAAGAGGTGGAGGAACCTCGGAATGAGGTGTAAGCGACCCCCGCATCAGGAGGACGCTGTGCAAATATGTAAACAAAATCTCAGGAGGGAGGTCCTGGAAAAAATGATCGGAATGGAAATACGGTCGTTCGACCGGCTGAATAATGTGGTAGCCGAGGTGGAGGCTTTCCTAGCTAAACCTGTCCCGACGTCAGCTGTCAGCATAGCCCAGAAAGGCAAGGCTGCGGAGCGGCGCCCCACACCCAAAGAAGCAAATGCGCTTGATATCAAGGCATTCGAACAATAGAAGGAGAAAGGCAAGAAGGCGGCTCCCCCGCAACCTGCGAAAGCTCCAGATGATAAAGAAGGTCCTTCGTTGAGGGACAAAATGAAGAAGGCTTATTCTTTCCTAAGGATAAGACCCGGATCCTGTTTGACTGGGTAACGGAATACAGTATGGTCACTCTGCCTGAGCCGAGAGACCAGAGGACCTGAAGAGAAAAGACAGTCCAAGATTCTGCCCCTATCACCAAATGCTGGGACATTCAATCGAAGACTGTTATGTTTTCAAAGACGTCATCGAAGGGATGGTGAAGAAGAATGAGATAGAGCTGGGAGAGTACAAAGTAGACCCTCCTCAGCCACATGAAGCTCCTCCCCGAAGAGCGGCAGTCAACATGGTCTCCCTCTATCAGGCACTACCCGAGGAGATCTCTGAAGCAAGCACACGGAGCACCTACGAAATCCATTTCCTGGAGCCCGTGAAGGAACAGCAGGGGTGGCAGCAAATCCCTGTGAAGCACAAGAAGAAGAGGGCACCCCGCCCAAAAGAGGGGGCACATATCCGTGGCGTTACACCCCGGCCTGCTCCGCCAGTGGTAGCGCCCGTATGGGTCACTTCACCTACAGCTGTCAGAATATATACACCCAACAGGAGGAGACAAACTCCGCTGCCAGTAATCAAGGAAACCAATCCTGGGGTCCTTCGACTGCAACACTTAATTGAAGGGCTAGAGGAATACGTACAGCCCGAATTGAAACCTCTGCTGGTACGGGACCATGTCCTATGGCAAGAGCTGGAGCAACTCTCACTCAAGCAAGGGGAGGAAGCTGAAGCAGCACCACCCCAAGAGAGCATCCTGTTCTGGGGGCAAGCACCTGCAGAAACCAAAAAGAAGAGAAAGCAAAAGAAAAAGAAAAGAAAGGCCGCTGGGGCCCATAAAATACAGGTCGTCTCCTGCAATACTCTGTCAGCACTCTTCAACCTACCCGGAGAAGAGGAAGAAGAAGAAATTTGCTTCACACCCCATGCTGGGGGAGGCGAGGCCGAGGCCGCAACTGCTGCACATGCCACTCGGTCAGGCCGGAAATGGGGGCGCCAGCCACCACCCAATCACAACATTATGTTCAGAGGGGAGCAACCCTACAAGACACCTCCGCCGGAGGTTAAGGGAGTACAAATCCCTCCTCCGTCAGGTCTATACAGCAAGACTGGGGGCAAGACAGTCCCGTCATTCCTTGAATTCATGAAGATGTCAAAGGGGAAGCAGCCTTGTCAGGAGGCTAACCCTACACCGGGGTCATCACCCGCAGTCAGCGCAATCCCCTGAGGATGCAAATGCAGATGGGGCTTGCCCTACAGCAGCTAATAAAGAAGACCCGACAGCTGGTGCCAGCCTGACGGTGCCGAGTCCGAGGAAGATAAAGCAGGGCCATCTGGACCCACAAATCAAAGCCCTCCTAAGCCCAGGTGGGTTGAGAGATGAAGCTCTCCAATGTCCGGGCTGGAAGCCGAATAATGAAGCTGCTCAAGAAGCTCCCTGCTCGATTTACGATCTGGGAAATTCTCTCTTTGAGTGAAGAGACTCGACAGGCAATCATCACTGCTCTGCAGACGCCTGCTCAGTTTGAAACCTGCATAGCTGAGGCTATACCAGAAGCCAGTATGACCTTCTCTCCAGAAGACATGCTACTACCTACTGCCAGTCACAACAGGCCTCTATATATGAAAGGACATCTGAATGGAAGAGAGCTGAACCGGATTCTGGTTGACCCTGGTGCAGCAGTCAACATCTTGCCATATAGAATATACGAGAGGTACCACTTCAATGTACATCTCGAGAAAGTCGGGGATATGCGTATCGCTGGCTTCAACCAAAAATGTGAAGTATCTATGGGAGTGGCAGAGTTCACACTGACCCTGACAGATTTCACTACAATGGTGCAGTTTCACGTCATTGATTCTCGCACCTCCTACAAAGCACTGCTCGGCCGCCCATGGCTGCATGAAAATATGGTGGTGCCCTCCACGCTCCACCAATGCATCAAATACAGCCTCCAGGGGAAGGAGGAAAGGATATTTGCTGACATCCACCCGTTCGAGGTGCTTGAATGTCACTTGGCAGACGCCAATCTGTATACGGGATCGCCCCGGAAGGTTTCTGAAACTGAAGCCCCCGTAGGGGCATCGAAGAATAGATCGGGTGACGGTTGGTATCCACCACCGCCGCGCGGATATGTCAAGCCGAAGGTGGTTTCCCACATCACGGCTTCTGGAAATGTCGGCAGGGTGACACCCCCAGCATTATACCCCAAAGCTAAGGAAGTGCATATTGATCGACAGCACGACCGCATCGGAGTCCCGCCGGCCTCACCAAGCCAGTCTCTGGCCTCGATGGTCCCACTGTCGAACCTTTCAAAGCCTGGGAGGTGGCACAAGAAGATGGGCCCAGCAGCTTGTTCTATACGGCTGAGGAGCATCCCACTCAGGAAGACACAGACTGCAGCCTCCCTGAGGGTCTAGCCGACCCGCGGGTTCCTGTTCAGGGCCTGGCATTTACCACTGATCGGACGGCCAGGATGTTTCAAAAGCAACACATCCCTCCCGATCAGCCTCAAAAACGCAAGGAAGCTTTCCAGAAGATGTGGTATCCTGTAAATCTGGACAAAGAAATGAGACGTGTCTCTCAACATCCGGGTCTGGGCTTCACCCTGGAAGACTACTATTACAGTGGGCGGTACGAGGTGGACACCATCTCCACCTTCTATCCAACTGAAGATAGCCCTCTGGGGGCAACCTTTGATGAATACCCGGCGGAAGCCGAACATGCTGAATTGGCTCTATCCGGGAATCAACAAATGGAGACCTTGATCTCCTGCCGATGCTGGGAGCAGGTCCGTCCTGAAGGAGCGGCCTTTCAAGCCGAATTTGATACGGCTAGCAGCAACGAAGCCGAAGATGCTCAAGAAGCAGAAGTCTCTCCCTCCGCAGGGGTCATGCTAATGACGACTTCAACACCCTTTCTGCCAGTCAACAGAGCCTCGGTTTACTCCAATCAAGGGGAGCTGGCTACCAGAAAAGAAAAAGCCACTTCTGTGGAAGATACAACTGTCCCAGAAGGCGAGACTCCCTCAACTTCTGCCACAAATCCAATATGCTGTCCGAGTCCGGCGGCGAACAACTACCGGCCTGTCATGGCTGCAACCTGATCTACAAGCACTGAAGCTGTTCTCTCACCCTCAGGAGCTGCAACGGCAATGGATCTTCTAATAGAACAATCCACCCAGCCGCTAGCACAAGAGATCAAGAAACCCCATGAAGCTCTGGCGGTGTCTGACGAGGAAGTCGAAGTACTCGACCCTCAAGATGGTATTCCAGACTTCGTCGACCTCCAACCGGCACCTCCAGAGATAGAAGACGGAGGCCAAGCCACAGTCGACGAACTGATAGAAGTCAACCTGGGAAATGAGAAGGACCCTAGGCCTACCTTCCTCAGTGCCCAACTAGCCCCGGAAGAACGGGAGCTGTACATTCAACTACTGCTAGAATACCGGGATTGCTTCGCCTGGACTTATAAAGAGATGCCAGGTCTAAGCCCTGCTGTCTCACAACATGAGCTGGCAATCAACCCTGAAGTCGAGCCGGTGAAGCAACCGCCGCGGCGTATGAGGCCAGAGCTCATCACCTGAATCTGTGCTGAAGTTGACAAGCTCATTGATGTGGGATTTGTTGAAGAAAATCAGTACACCACATGGCTGGCGAATATCGTCCCCGTGAAAAAGAAGAATGGACAGATCCGGATTTGTGTCGACTTCCGAGATCTAAATAAAGCCTGTCTTAAAGATGACTTCCCGGTGCCAATAACCGAGGTCATGATCGATGCTACAACCGGCCATGAAGCCCTGTCATTCATGGATGGGTCGTCCGGCTACAACCAGATTTGGATTGCGGAGCATGACCGGGTCCATACTGCTTTCCGAACTCCTAAAGGCATTTATCATTACAAGAGAATGCCATTCGGACTGAAGAATGCTGGCGCAACCTATCAGCGCGCAATGACCAAAATCTTTGATGAGTTGCTCTACCACAAGGTCGAGTGCTACATAGATGACCTGGTGGTCAAAACCAGAAGAAAAGAAGATCACCTGCAAGACCTCCGATTGTTTTTCAGAGGCTGAGGCAGCATGAGCTAAAAATGAATCCTATGAAATGTGCGTTCGGAGTGTCGAGCGGAAAATTCTTGGGCTTTGTCGTCCGATATCGTGGGATCGAGATAGACCCCGCAAAGATCAAGGCGATTCAGGAGTTACCTCCACCAAGGAACATCTCCGAGCTGAGGTCACTACAGGGCCGCCTGGCTTATATCCGGCGGTTCATTTCCAATTTGTCAGGGCGATGCCAGCCTTTCCACAAGTTGATGATGAAAGATGTCCCTTTTATTGGGATGAAGATTGCCAGACAGCCTTTGACAAGCTAAAAGATTATCTGAAGACTCCTCCAGTATTGGGCGCCCCGGTGAAAGGACGGCCATTGATACTGTATATAGAAGCTACACACAATTCTCTGGGGGCAATGCTAGCCCAGAATAATGAAGAAGGAAAAGAGCAGGCCCTCTATTATCTCAGTAGAAGACTGGTCAGAACTGAAGAAAAATATACTTATATTGAGAAGATCTGTCTGGCACTAGTCTTCGCAGTCAAAAAGCTCCGGCATTATATGTTGTCGCATGAAATCAGCTTGGTGTCCAAGGAGGATCCCCTAAAATATATCATGTCCCAGCCAGCACTCAAAGGCCGCCTGGGCAAATGGGCGGTAATCCTTATGGAGTTTGATGTCTCTTACGTACCGCGCAAAGCCATCAAAGGTCAAGCTATTGCAGATTTCTTTGCTGAACATCCGATACCCGGAGAAAGCCCGTGGGAACCGGAACTTCCCGAGGATGAAACCCTAGAAGCCGCCCAAGTACAGCCTTCCTTATGGCAGCTATATTTTGATGGCGCTTCCAGAATTGACACCTCTGCCACCGGATCATCCAGGGTCAGAGCAGGGGCGGGCATAGTCTTGAAGTCCCCAGAAGGAGAAGTGGTGCATACATCCTGCTCCATAAACAAACAATGCACAAACAATGAAGCAGAATATGAAGCCCTGATAATCGGGTTGCAGATCGCTCTGTCCATGGGAATTCAGATGCTGGAAGCGTTCGGAGACTCCATGCTAGTTATAAAACAGCTGGAAGGAGAGTTCGAGGTGCGAAAGCAAGAGCTCCTCCCCTATCACCAGTTGGCAACTCGACTGATGTCAAAATTTTACTTCATCAGCATCAAGCACATCAATCGAGGCCGGAATGCTCAGGCAGACGCCCTCGCTAAGCTGGCCAGTTCATTGGCGGTCCCGCCAGACACAAGCCTGAATATAACAGTAATCAACCGCCGACAGGTCCCCAGCGTAACAGAGGTCCTTGCCGACGAACATGAGATGGAGGTAACAGTCATCGAAGGGGTCCAGCAGCCCGACTGGCGAGAGCATCTCCTACGCTGGTTTCAACACCAGCAACTTCCAAAAGAAAAGGAACAAAGAATGAAGCTCCTGAGGATCAAGGATTCTTATGAAATGAGAAGCGGGACCTTGTTCCGAATTATGGCAGATGCCCGAAGGAAAGTCCTACTCCGTTGCTTGTCTTCAGCAGAAGCGGGACAGGTGATGCAAGAAGTTCATGCGGGATCAGCTGGGGCACACCAGGCCGGTCCGAAAATGAAAATAGAGATAAAGAAATTGGGTTATTATTGGCCCACTATATTTAATGATTGCTGCAAGTTTGCCAAGGCTTGTCAGAAATGTCAAGAACATGCTAACGTGGCGAGGAGACCCCCAGTGCCACTACATCCCACCCTACCAAGTTGGCCGTTTGCTCAGTGGGGCACGGACGTGGTAGGGCCACTACCAGCATCTTCATCAGGATGCAGATACATCTTAGCAGCTACAGATTACTTCTCCAGATGGGCGGAGGCAGTAGCACTAAGAGATGTGACCGGAGAACTAGTTGCAAGGTTCTTCCGGCAGAATGTTATATTCCGGTTCGGGATCCCCAGCCGAATCATCTCTGATAACGGCAGCCATTTCAGAAACAGAAGGTTTATCGGCTAGCTGACAAATACAAAATTGACTGGAGGACGTCGTCCCCCTACAACCCTCAAGCCAACGGACTAGCAGAGGCTTTTAACAAAACCTTGTGCACACTATTGGCGAAGACTGTCAAGTCTAACAAAAAAGATTGGGAAGAAAGGATGTACGAAGCGCTTTGGGCCTATCGTACTGTCTACAAGACCCCAACCGGCTGTTCACCCTTCTCCCTTGTCTATGGGTCGAAGCTGTAGTGCCGATTGAACTCGAAGTTCCTTCATTGCGAGTTGCCATCCAGCACGGATTAGTCAGTGGTGAGCAGACCAACGCAGAAAGAAGATTGGAAGAGCTCGCTGAGCTCGAAGGAAAACGCCTCCAGGCGCAACAAAACATCCAACTCTACCAAGCTCGCATGGCCCGTGCTTTTCACAAGTTAGTCAAGGGTCGAGAGTTCAAGAAAGGAGACCTGGTGATGGTCAAAAGAAGAGAAGTGATGGCCTCTAACCCCAAAGGGAAGCTGGTCGAAAACTGGGTCGGACCGTATATCGTTCGCCGAGTATATGAAGGGGGTGCCTACGTCCTTGTAGACCACAAAGGAGCCGTCCAGTTCTCTCCCCTCAACGGAAAACACATTAAGCTGTATCATGCGGCGCAGCCAACACACCCCGAGTGATCGGTCGGAACATACCCTTTACTTGGTTAGCGGCATCCCGCCCTAATCGAACTACCTTTTCCTTGGTTAGCGGCATTCCGCCCTAATCAAGCTACTTCCCCTTGGTTAGCGGCATTCCGCCCTAATCGAACTAACTTTTCCTTGGTTAGTGGCATTCCGCCCTAATCGAGCTACTTTTCCTTGGTTAGTGGCACTCCGCCCTAACCAAGCTACTCTTTCCTTGGCTAGTGGCACTCCGCCCTAACCAAGCTACCCTTTTTTTGGCTAGTGGCACTCCGCCCTAACCAAGCTACTCTTTCCTAGGGCTAGTGGCACTCCGCCCTAACCAAGCTACCCTTTTTTTGGCTAGTGGCACCTCCGCCCTAACCAAGCTACCCTTCCTTGGCTAGTGGCACTCCGCCCTAACCAAGCTACCCTTTCTTGACTAGTGGCACTCCGCCCTAACCAAGCTACCCTTTTCTTGGCTAGTGGCACTCCGCCCTAACCAAGCTACTCTTTCCTTGGCTAGTGGCACTCCGCCCTAACCAAGCTACCCTTTTCTTGGCTAGTGGCACTCCGCCCTAATCAAGCTACTTTTCCTTGGTTAGTGGCATTCCGCCCTAATCGAACTACTTTTCCTTGGTTAGCGGCATTCCGCCCTAATCGAGCTACTTTCCCTGGATTAGGCGGTTTTTCCACCCTAATCAAGCTATCTCTCCTTGGTTAGTGGCATTCCGCCCTGATCAAGCTACCCTTTCTCGACTCGCATTCCGAATAAAATAAAAAAAAGAAGTCAAAAAATATATATATAACAAAAATGGGGTTAAAAATAGAGATACCCCGCCAGACTTGCTCCCACATCGGGACAAGTGCAAAAATGGCTATAGCCCGGCTGTGGCGAAAACCCGAAAGGGCGTCGCAGGCAAAATTGGGTACCCCGCCGCGTGAAAACCCGAAAGGGCACGCGGGCAAAAGCAAGAGGGGGCTGGCTTCGGCGAAAACCCGAAAGGGCGCCTGAGTCGGTAAAGTGGTAATTTCCAAATGCCTCTCCTGTTCTCCACCCTATAAACTCCGAAAGGGACAATCATCAAAGTCCCACCGGGAATACTTTAACAAACCCTTTCGACCCTCGTCATCATCGACGAGATCGGTTGATCTCTGTCCATAACTTGGACCTTACGTCCTTGTTAATAACCTCATCTTTGCCTCGGCATGTGACCCATGTCGATGAACAAACCCCTTTTGACCCTCGTCATTCTCGACGAGATCGGTCAATCTCTACCCCCAACTTGGACCTTACGTCCCTGTTGACAACCCCATCCTTGTTTCGGCAGTGACATATGTCGATGAACAAACCCTCCTCGACCCTCGTCATCCTCGACGAGAGCGGCGATCTCTACCCTTCACTTGGACCTTACGTCCCTGTTGATAATCCCATCTTTGCTTCGGCATGTGACCCATGATGATGAATAAACCCATGGTCGACCGTCATCATCATCGGCGAGATCGATCAATCCCTACCCCTAAGCTTGGACCTTCCGTCCTGGCTAATAAACCCACCTTTGCTTCGACATTTAACCAGTGTCGACGAGATAAACCTAAGACCAACCCTTGTCCTCACCGACAAGGACGGTCAGCGTTCCCGCGGTCCAGTTCTTCTGAATCTCGAATTCAAAAACAAAAAAAAGAAGAAAAGAAAAAATGGGGTTAAAAATAGAGATACCCCGCCAGACTTGCTCCTATATCAGGTCAAGTGCAAAAATGGCTATAACCCAGCTGTGGCGAAAACCCGAAAGGGCGTCGCAGGCAAAATCGGGTACCCCGCCGCGTGAAAACCCGAGAGGGCGCGCGGGCAAAAGCAAGAGGGGGCTGGCCTCGGTGAAAACCCGAAAGGGCGCTTAGGTCAGTAATGTGAATAAAAAATTTTGAATGATGAATAGTGATGAACCATCCGCCGTCCAAAAGGCCACTTTCAAGGTCGTGACGAGGATCTTCATCCGATATCCCACTTATACACGTCTAGTGTCTATACCCTTTCGACCCTTGTCACCATCGGCAAGATCGGTCACTACCTATCCGGTTTTTGTCACCATCGGCAAGACCGTCTACCCCTTTCGACCCTTGTCACCATCGGCAAGATCGGTCATTACCTATCCGGTTTTTGTCACCATCGGCAAGACCGTCTACCCTTTCGACCCTTGTCACCATCGGCAAGATCGGTCGCTACACCTATCCGGTTTTTGTCACCATCGGCAAGACCGTCTACCCCTTTCGACCCTTGTCACCATCGGCAAGATCGGTCATTACCTATCCGATTTTTGTCACCATCGGCAATACCGTCTACCTTTCGACCCTTGTCACCATCGGCAAGATCGGTCACTACCTATCCGGTTTTTGTCACCATCGGTAAGACCGTCTACCCCTTTCGACCCTTGTCACCATCGGCAAGATCGGTCATTACCTATCCGGTTTTTGTCACCATCGGCAAGACCGTCTACCCTTTCGACCCTTGTCACCATCGGTAAGATCGGTCACTACCTATCCGGCTTTTGTCACCATCGGCAAGACCGTCTACCCTTTCGACCCTTGTCACCATCGGCAAGATCGGTCACTACACCTATTCGATTTTTGTCACCATCGGTAATACCGTCTGCCCTTTCGACCCTTGTCACCATCGGCAAGATCGGTCGCTACACCTATCCGGTTTTTGTCACCATCGGCAATACCGTCTACCTTTCGACCCTTGTCACCATCGGCAAGATCGGTCACTACCTATCCGGTTTTTGTCACCATCGGCAAGACCGTCTACCCCTTTCGACCCTTGTCACCATTGGCAAGATCGGTCATTACCTATCCGGTTTTTGTCACCATCGGCAAGACCGTCTACCCTTTCGACCCTTGTCACCATCGGCAAGATCGGTCACTACCTATCCGGCTTTTGTCACCATCGGCAAGACCGTCTACCCTTTCGACCCTTGTCACCATCGGTAAGATCGGTCGCTACCCATTCTCGGTTCTTGCCGCTCTCGGCATGACCGTTTATCCGCCAGTTTCACTATGTCCCCCTAAGTTCCCCGAACTCTCGACCAGCATAAAGCCGTTTCTAGTCTTGAGAAAAGTCATGGCGCGGTGGAGTGAACACCTCACCCCTTCCCTGAAGGCGTGAGCGCTCTCCTGCCCTAATGACTCATACACTCGAACTAGAATCGACGGGCAAACAAAAAAAACAACACAATGACAAGATGGAGTCTTCATTCAAAATCAGGATGGAGATTTTTCATTACTATGAAGTGAAGGCGCATGATTACATGGACCATGCCCTGGGATACATAAGGTGCATTAAAAGTGAGCACATAAAGAAAAGAGACTACGGCAAAGGGCGTCGGAAGATGTCCTCCAGCACAGGAATACCCAAGGACGGATGACGGATCAGTTCTTGCAATCTGAACTCGGTGGCCTCCAGCTCGGATAGCTTCGCCTCCAGGGAAGCAGCTTGTCCTTCGGCCATCTCAGCATCCTCAACCTTTTGGACCCCCAGGCGATCTACTTCTTCAAGTTCAGCCTCTATCCTGGAAAGTTCGGCCCGCAATGCCGTCATCCGGGCCGTCAGGGAGTTCCGGCGTTGAAGAGAGGCGTTGGCTTCGTCCCTCGCCCTCACCGCGGTCTCTTGCAGGGAAATGAGGGCCGTCTTGTTTTCAGCCCGCTCCATTGATATGGCCACCAACTGGTCAGCTGCCTCCCGGCCCAAGAACTCCCTCCGGTTCACATACTTCAGGAGCAGGATCACCCGTGGAGTCCAGTCGTCCATGGGACAGCCAAGGGCCAGCAGCGAGCGGGACAGATGCTCTATCAACCCCCTCAGCTGAACATAAGTTAAATCCCTACTGGCTGTTACGGCCTGCTGGAGGGTCCCCAGGAACTGCCACACGACATCACTCGAGGATTGAAGACCAAGTGGCGACGTCTCGGGCAGTTCGAACTCTACTCTGCTATCCACGGCAGCCCATATATCATCAGCCGTCCCGGAAGATGACGACGGCATAAGCTGCAGCCCACTACCACCGGAACAACCGCACCGGCAGATGCGGTGGCTGGAGCCTCAACAACAACAATCTCCTTACCGGTCCCCTGGGATGGAAGTCCAACAAGAACCCCAAGGTTCGGGACGTCCGTCCCTCAATAATCTCCCCGGCTTCTATCTCAGCAGAGCCACCCTTCTCCAGAGCTGACTGCTGTGCAGCCTCCCTTGGCGGAGAATCTCCGGCTATCGCCGAACTATCAACCTCCACGAGCGCTCCGGGACCAACTGGAACCATTGCTGCTGCATGATCCTTTGGGTACCGCAATGCGATGGGCCGCAGGACGGACGGGAAAGTCGCCTGCCCTGTCCCCAGGGCCGGGAGTGGTATTTGCACCGTCATAGTCGGTAGCGCCACCTCAGTCTGCATCAGAGATATATATACACTTAAAAGCCTGGCTAAAAGGAGGAGGAAAGAAGCATGGCAAGTATTGACCCTGGATAGGTCCTTACCTCGGCCGGGACTAAGCTCAACTCTTTAAGAGCTGCTTCCCCAGCGCCAACTCCCTCACTCGTAAGCGATAATGACGGCACAGGACCGCCCCATGATAACCGGGCCGGGCTGAAAGTCAAATAGTCGCTCTCGTAGGCCGAGGACACCCCAGCATCGTCGGTCTCAAAATCAAGCAGCGGTGACTCCTCGTCACTGGAGCCGCCACCATAGTCTACACGCTCAGAGGAAGAGGATCCCTCTGCTCTCTCGGGATGCTCCACCGACGGAGCAGGAGCCTCGCCAGCAGGAGCATCGCCCTCGGCAGGAACTCCCCCAATGCTCTCCGCACCAGGGGTAGCAATAAATGATACCTCAGGGGCGGGTTCTCCCTGCCCCGAGGGGATCACCTCCTCTACGCTCTCCGAGCCCGGAAGCAATGATGGTTGTATATCGACTACAAATTCACAGCAAAACAGGGTCAGGACGACTGAAGATACAAAGATTTACGTTGCTATCGCAACTAAACTGTGGATTACCTTCCATCTCCCGCTGGGGTGTGGGGGAGGGCAGATCCCTTTCTATGGGAACAACAAGGATTTCCTCTGCCCCGTCCCCAGCCTCTACATCCACCGTCGCCTCGGGACCGACGACCCCAGCAGCTGTATCAGTGACTGTCAGCATGGGCCGCCCCAAGCAGTCAAGACAAGCTAATGCACTTTGAAGAAAAGAAGAGCCTACCTTCGGCCTCTGGCCCTTGTGCGCGAGAAGCCTCAAATTCTTCGAAAGATACAACGGGAGGAAGGTCGGTTGTCGATGTCTGCTCCGCAGCTTTCTTCCGGCGTGCCCGTGTCACCCGGGTCACCGCCGCTTTCGCCTTCCCGACGGCCTCTCGCAGTTGGGACCTGGTCCTCTTCCTCGAATCCCCAGGAGGCAATGGCGTCGTGGTCGGCGCCGGCTCAGGAACTTCAAAATATGTCGGCTTTTGGGCCTTTATGATCAATTCCCTGAAGTGCCGAGTCTCCTCCGAAGTCGGTCGGACTGCATACGCACAAGGGTGAGAATGACACAACCACAATAAAAAGAAGAGGCTGGCCGAAGGGCCTGAAGGAAGAGATGGAACGTACTTGCCGGTCCCGTATAAAAGGGGAAGAGAGGCCAATAAAACAGCGAGGGCGTCTTGTCCCTCGAAGCCGCCTCGCGAATAAGCCAGCATAGATCCCCGATCTTCTCGCTCGGCTCAGCCAACAGTGCCAGGTCCTCATGGCCACGGGAGGATAGCAGGTAATACAGACTCAGATGGTCCAGCCCCCACCTGTCTGCGTATTTGAAGGAGATTTGAAGAGGATGGTCCAGTATGGCTTCGCCGGGGCTACCCACCGAGAGGCCGTGAGACCGAAGGAGCGCAAACAGCCAAGGGGTGTTGGCATACAAATCAGCCCGCCTGTCCTCTTTGCGAATGAAAGCCCGGTAGGGATACAACCTGTCTACCTCGGGACGCCAGTCTGCCACGGCCGCGATGGGCTCTTCTACCGGCAAAGGGAGTTGCTGGAGAATCACCCTCTCACTGCTCACCCGGCATAAACCCCGAAGGGTCTTCACATAGTCATCCTTGTTGATCGGGGGCAACTTCAGCTCAACTTTCATCCTGCGGCTTTTTACGAGCTTGCGGGCCTCTAGATAGGCCTTCACATCCGTATTAGTCCAAGATTTCAACTTCTTCAAATAAGAAGCATCAATATCAAGAACTGGCTCCGGTTGGGAAGCTAAGAACCTGTGCTCCGCCACGGCCCAGCACTCTCTCCGGGAGGTCCTGTAAAATCCCGTCCGCGCGTTCCACCACTTGATGTATTCAGGCGTGACGCGAGGGAACCGTGCGGGGGCGGGCACCCGGAAAGAAACGTCTTCGCGACGATGGAAAAAGTCCCACCATATCCGGGCGTCGTCATTGGACGTTTGCCCGGCCCTGTGCCTGTTGGGCAGTGCAAATTGCGAATAGGAATGTGGAATCTGCTGGTCATAGCCGAAGTTCCGACTGAAACGGAATGGGTAATACGGCTCCAACCACAGAATGCCGCTCTTGCGAAAGACGAGGACACTAGGCCTTATGGCCAGTGCCCAATCAACCAACTCCGGCTCCAGAATAGGCCTGGTACAATTGGCCTGGGAAATCGGATGGATGTACTCCTCAGTTTCAAAGAGTTTGCACTGTCTCGTCCTATTCGTCAATGGGCTCGAGTGAGCAGCTAAGCTCCAGAAATGAAGAACCCCGGGCGAATCCACGGGAAGACGGGTCAATTTACCCCGAATAGCATAAAGTTGCTCCATTAGCAATGATGGCTCGGCACTTGCAAACTCTATCATGCGCGGGACCAGAGGAACCGCTTGTAATGCCCGAGGAGCTGCCTCCGGGAACAGGGTGCAGACCCAAGCATTAAAGAAATGTAACGGACCAACCGTCCGAAGGCTTCTGGGGAGGCGTGTTTTGTGCAAATCTCCCAACATCTTGTAAATGAGGCACAGGGCCACTGGGCAAAGAGACAGCTTGGTACCCCAAGCCATGAGACAGGCCGGATATATGGCTTCCGCCCTGATCACGCTCTCGTCACCTTGAGGGAGAGCAAAGGAACAAAGCCAATAAACCAAATATGCAGCACAGTGAGTCACTGCATCAACGCCAGTAGGGTTTGGGTTTTCCCCCTGCCCTCCTCTCGAAGAAGATGACGAAGCGGCCTGGCGTCGTACCCTCTTCTTCCGCTTCTGGGCCACCGGTGCTATCGGAGGAAAATCTTCATACTTGGTCTTCCCCTGGAAGAAATACTGAAGCAAGCGCCCATCCGCACTCTTCGTTTCTCGCCCGGCTTTCGAGCTTCTCTCGTGTCGTGCGACGAATGAAAGAGGGTGCGATACGCCTTCATTAGATATCGATAGGCGTAGCCCGCCATATACCGACCGTCACCGTCGGTCTGGTCCTTCAACCAGTCGGGCCAACAAACTTCCTCATACGGCTCTCCATCAATGGGCAGGCCGCTGAGCTGGGATAGACTCCACAAGTCTAAAGAGGTCTCCCCCTCTGAAGTATAGAAGGTGTTGTATTCGGGGCAAAACACCTCGATCATGCCGCAGCACAAGCCTCGGGAAATCGGATACCGATACCTTGAAGCATATACGCTGTGATAAACACCAGCTCTGGTCAAAAGAGGAGCATAATGATGCAGCACATAATCTGTGAATTCCACTGCTCCGGGCCTGAATGCGTGGGCGTCTGTGACTTTCAACTCAGCAAACCATCCCACGGAGATCTGGTGCTTGAAGCGAATCGCCAAGCAGTCCAACAAGAATGACTCATCTCTATATCCCCACCTCAACGGGGCAAGGAATAAGCCAAAGATCGGCTTCTCCCGATCTACCCTGCCCGCGGAGTCATTCCACCGAGCAGGCACAAATTCAGGAGCTCTGGTCAACAGTCAGTCTGACGGAGCCAGGTCTTGCAGCCCCAGCACAACGCTCCACTTCCTGACCTCCCCAGGGAGATAGATGGGTCTTCCCCGCGTTACGCATTCGGCCAAGCTGTCTCTCTCCACCAGCAGAGCCTGCTCGACCTTCCGCACGGCAAACACGTCCCGCTTCCCCTGAAGGTTGAAACGCCGAAGAAGGGACATCAGGTGTTTGTCCTTGGGATGATCCTTCCTGATCACGTCTTCTCTATTATAATGAAAGGAGTCGCCCCCGAGGATAAGGAGACGACCGGTGTCTACGGTGTCCGTCTCCGAATCCGAGGACTCCGCAACTATGGCCACCTGACCGTGACCCCAGTCGAGAGAATTAACATTCTCCCATGTCACCACGGCACGAGAGGAAGAGCTGGATGCCATAACAGCTGCGAAAAGAGCATATCAAACAAAAACAACGTCAGGAAACGGCTAATCAAAGGCAAACTTCTGACAAAATTTCGGCAGAGTCTCCCCAGCATGAGGAATTGCCGAAGAAAAGCGGGAACGCGTCCACTGAGGAACGGTCCCTAAAAGACAGCCATCGGCATTACACCGAGGCCAGAGGAACACCCGGGGGAATAGCTCCGAGGGCAAGCCCTGCTAGAAGCCTCCCGGGGTCCAAAGAATGGGTTTCGAGACCCAAAGGGACAGCATCTCCACTCACCCGAAGGAAAAATCGCCGCTCTCGGCGCCAGAAGGGGAGAAGAAGGAGAAGAGAGAGAAAGTTTTTTCACAAATGAGGAGGCGATGAAGGAAAAAACGAGGAAGAAGGAGATAAATAGGGGGAGTCCCCCTTGTTAAAACCGGCGCGCTATTTAGCGCGCCGGGTTAAAAACCCCTTAAGAGAATGCGCGCCGTGAAAAGGCGCGCCGGGCCAACTACCCCCAAGGTGCCAAGGCCGCGCCGGCTTCATGGCCGAATCGCCCGGGACCGCGCCGGGTCAAAGGCCCGAGGGACTTACCCTCGTCGTATCAACGCCTAAACGGCGCCGTACTAACATCCAAACGGTGCCGGGTCAACGCCCGTGCCAAATTAAGGGCCATCCCAGGCACCCGCCAATCAAGGAAGGGGCCAGTCCGGATGAAATTCATCCGTCGGCCTTGCTGCACTCGTGCCTTGCTCGCAACACCCACGTCTGGGGGCATTTGTTGGCACCTAAAATATGATCGTCGGCAACCAAGCCATAAGGACGAATGACCCGGCCCACCGAAGTACGGAAGCCGATGAAGATCAACATATTGAAGACTTCTCAAGCTGCCAGAGCCTCGAGTCACTCCGTATGGATACGGGGACTTCACCTCAGGAGAGCCGAGACGAATCCAACAACCAACCGGCGGTGCGACCAAGCCTGCCCAATGAATCGGCATCGACTTTGTCGTGCTGCATCCACTACACCCGTTGTCCGACCAAGGTCGACGGTCTACCCGGTGGCTACCCACCTCATGAAAGGCTCTCCCGAGGATAAAGGAGTCCCCCCGGCTTCCCGAAACGGAGAACCGAAAGCTCTGACGGCGGAAGATCCCGATCATCCGGCATGGGCACGGCTTCCCGTCAAGATGGGCCCACTGGTGGCCGAATGATCGCCCGGCTCAGGCGGAACTATCTCCCGGCTATCTAACCTCCTAGAAAGCTCTGAGTACGAGCCAGGCCGGACCAACAGCATGGAGCATAGAGCCGAGGGCCGTGCCGGTAGAAAGCACGTACGATCGAGATGAAGCTATCCAGAACCTCGAGAATGGCCGTACGCCAATCTAGGAGCTTCGACAGATCATATCGTCGAAGTCTTAGTGAGCAGTGGCAGAGTACATGTTCACGATGGCCCCGAGTTCATCGACTGGCTCAAGCGTACGAGGAGCATTAGTCCGGCGCGCCTTAAACCGGCGCGCCCCTTACTCAATGCCTTTATCCCGGCGCGCCTCTTATCTCCATTCCTTATCCCCGGCGCGCCCCTACCTTCAGCCCTCTTCCCGGCGCGCCAGTTACCCTATCGAATGGCACCTTGAACCGGCGCGATAAGTTGATGAAGACTTCCCCGGCGCGCCAAAAGCTCACGCCGGATGAAGAGCCTCCAACCTGTTATATATAGAGGGAGGTTCGATTTAAGAAAAAAGAGAGAGGCCGGGAAGAAAGAAAGAAAAGGGGGAGAGAGCTTTCCGAGGGAAAAGGAGTTCTATCCCAGTGTTCTTCGGCGGCCGCCTTCCCCTGTTCCGATCGAAGCCTTCCGGAGCCGGAGAAGAAGGAGGGGGCCGATACTCTATTTTTTTTTAAAGCAGGTGGGCGCCAGTGCCTGTCTTCCTCGATCTTCCGTAGGTTCTTCTCTCTCGCGGGTTTCCGTCCACCATTTGTAAGCAGAGAGGGGAGGGATGGCAATGATATGAGCCGACCCCTCCCCTCCTCTGTGATTTCTTCTCTACTACTGTGTATTCTCCCGTGAATGATGAACGGCGACCAAGCAATGATGCTGGCGCCGGGATTCTTAATGTATAAATGAGAGGCCATTCCCGTTCCTAGGATGGCAATATGTATATCAACGTCCGGGCCGCGAGGTCGGATGAATGCTCAGAACTTCTATCCTCTTCTCTATCTATGTCGATGTGGTTTTGAGTTCTTTCGTGCATGTCCTTTGGTTTCGGTTTCCTCGAAGTACCGACCATGCCCCAAAGCACCGAGGGCTACAGAAACGACCCCTCCCCGGGTCCTTCTAATCGATCGTGTTCGGCTTTGATTTATGGACCTCTGTGTCCCCCTTCATGGACAGAGCTGTGCTTATGCGCATGCCTCTTCCTGCTGCTGTATCGAAAGTCTCCCCCCCATTAATTCCTCCCTTTGTGCTATTGACTATTCGCAAGGTGGGAGTCACCGTCGGGATGGCCGGATGCATCCCCCTGAATGCTGCGTCCTACCTGTTTGAGTCTATGCTTCTACGGTTGACCCGTTTCACCCGGGCCTTTATTCCTCCTCTGAATCATGGTCGTTCGAACCAGTCCGAGATTCTCTCATCCTGCTTTAACCACCCGGGGAGGGGGATATTCCCCCATGGCTTCACGGAATTGCTGGGCAACTGAGAACTCTACCTCTCGGTGGTAGATGCTTCCCAAGCCCACAGCAGACAACAACAGGGGGTCCTAGCTCAACGAGCTCAGCCCCGATAATCTAAGACCCAATCGAGGTTAAGGGATGTACGCTCCTCGTAGGCTAGCCCTCGGAGCCCCACTCTCCTAACGGTCGGTCCCTTCAGCGGTTGTGCCATGATCTGTGGGTTGTTCCCGTCATCAATGGCCCCGTCCTTCTATTCTCACCCACGGAGTATTGGTGCCCCTTGTAGGCTAGTCCTCGGGGTATCCTATCTGATGGGATCTTGCTGGCTGTCACTGTGCAGACCGGCGGTTTAGGGGCTTGCTCCATTAGTGAGCATGACCCCGCTTCTCCCCTGCAACTCTTCAGGTTCAGGGGAGATGCTGTCCAATTTTGGACAGATTAAGATTGAGTAATCTATAATGAAACGCTCGTTCTGGACCTAATTATCCCGGTGCTCGAGTAGGAACCTCGCACTGGCTTAATCACACCGTCCTTCGGGGTCCTGGACTTCAATTCAATAAGCAATTGGCCCCAAATAACTTCAGAATCCTCACCCAAAATTTAACAAACTCAATAATTGTAAAATTCATAGAAAGAGTGGGTTGAACGGTGCGACCTTAGCCGGCGCGCCCTAATCCGGCGCTGTACCCCCCCGCGCTGGATTAACGTTAGACTCATTTTCATTTTTTTTTTCCTTTGCGCCTTTCCGGCGCGCCCTAAGCCGGCGCGCCCCCAAGCCCTTGAGCGCCGTTTAAACACGCATGGTCACCGCGCCGTATTAACATCTATACCTACATTTCACCACGCCGTATTAACATCTATACCTACATTTCTTCGTGCCGTATAAGCTACCTATTGTAGGGTCACGCCGGTTTTGAAGCCTCTTGTTGCTTTAATCGCTCACTAGCCCCCCCCGAGTGGACCTCGTCCCTCGGGGTTGGCGTTAATAAATCATAATGGATAATAAATTGAATAGGGAGGGGCCAAGCGAGCCCGAATTATATTACCATCATATCTTCATTACCACGTCCTCCGCCATGTACCGAGGGTCCATAATTCCATAAACATATGCATCCTGCATGTCTTCGTCATGATCATCATGTAGCTCTTTTTAATCCGGCTTCGACAGCCCCCTATCTCGGCAATTAATCAAAGGTGTTCCCTCCTCGTGGGGGATGTAATTAACGCCATAACCTTTATGGTATGGCAGACTGCTGGTCCCGACCGAACCTCACATTCGCCCGACATGGGTCAGAATGAGCGCACAATAGAATTGTCACGCATGTGACTGGCACGCCCGCGTCGTCAATCAGTCAGTTGACTACAAGTTAGTTAATTGGTTGATCGATACGCGAACGAAAAGGCGAAACGAAAGAAAAAAAGATGTGCGAAACATCAGTTGGGAGTCCCCGTAGGCTTTGAGGCATTTAATGCCCATGTGGAGAGCCATCTGGAGCCCAATGAGTAGAGCTTCATACTCGGCTTCATTGTTGGTCTGAGACTTCATGAGGGCGCAAGAGTTATACAAAACTCCGCCGGAGTCAGGAAGACTATGCCGGCACCTGCCATAGTTGCTGGATCTTGGTTGCTCCGGGTGATCCCCCGGGAAGCACCGTCGGAGTAGAGCTCCCAGCAAGGCACGCTGATCGTGAGAGCGCTTGGCTGCCAATAATACAAGACATCTCCGCTATGTTCAACTGGTTGTTGTGATTGAGAAACAGTGGTTGTGAGAGCGCTTTGCTGCCAGTAGTGCAAGACATCTCCGCTCTGTTCAACCGGTTGTTGTGATTGAGCAGCAAGGGACTCCTCGTCCGGGAGCTCCGAGCTAAAGGGTGAGTCGTCTGGTACTAGATGGGCTACCAAGAATTCAGCCATGCCCTGTCCTTTAATTGCTTTTCTGGGGACATAGGTAATGTCGTACTCCATCAACAGAAGAGCCCACTCTTGACATGTTTTTCCTTCTTTCCCCTTTTGATTATCCTTCCAATCCCTTCTTCACTAACTAATGTAAAGAACTGAACAATATACAAATAGCAAGGGCAAGGATGTATAGTGTGTGTGGGATCGCCACCAAGGTGCCGAATTTAAGTAGACACACCGTACCTTGGAAAGAAAGGGGAGACACTCACCTAGAATAGCACTGCATCAATACGCGGCTCTGAAAGAATCACCCTTAAAATGCACGGTCGCTCAACAGACCGCCCGGCAGCGTTGGGACGAACGCGGGACGAAGAGTAACTGGATGACAGAATGGTTCTGTATCCACCGCTGGAAAGAACCGGACGGTCGATGATAAGCCGCCCTATTCCTCAAATGGATAGATGAAGACCGCTCTGCTCCACCAACTCCCAAAACGTGGGACCTCTACCTCCACCCTTCCCGGCCGGCCAGGATGAGTGGGCCTCGTGTTAGAGCGCTGCTAACTTGCAAAACAAAGTGTAGAACACACAAAAAACCCAATATTAGAACTAAAATGCGTAGTAAATGCTGAAAGAGAAGGAAACGAACATAACCAAATGAAATGGGGGATACCTGGAGGTTTTTAAACCCCTAGGGGGCACCAAAAACATAGGAGGATGCATGTAATGTGATGAGAGAATGAAGAAAAGCAGATGGAAGAAGGAAGAACAATGCATGCAATGAGAAAACGGACGATGGGACTAGTGAACTAGTGACTCAAACAAACAGTGTACTCCCTGAACCGAGGCCTATGCGGACATAGAAGGCCTCCCTCGCTACCTCGGGTCGCTCAACAATCTGGCAGAGCTTCGCCGTTGACCAAAAAAAATCTCTCCCCCCCTTCAAAGCTCGGCCTTTAGGGTCTATTTATAGAGCCTAAGAAACCAGCCCCGAAATTAGGGTTCCAATGAATATCAGCTCGATATATCAAAAGAAAATCGTAGATAATGAATTATCTTCCAATCAGTCAAAACGGCACCTCATTTGGTTGAGAAACCACGGAGAAATGGTTGAAACAAGCAAGGATAAAACCACGGATAGAGAGAGAAAAACACTTAGTTTTTCAGCAATCGGACCATTGCGCGGCCACTCGATAGACCGCTCAATCCATTGAGCGGCCGGAAGAAGACCGTCCAATATGTCGGTGAAATTAAGAAAATGAGAAATATTATCCAAATATCCATCGAACTGACCGATGTTTTCGCCATTGGACTCTCATGAATTGGGCGTCCTTAACGGACCACTCAGCTCATGGAACGGTCAGAGATCAGCCGTTCAATGCCTGTCAGTGATAAATCAGAATAAATCAGATAATTAGATAATTATCTGAACAGTCAACGAATCTGGGACTCTGGGATCTGGACGGTCATAAGCATACCGTTCCATGGATCCGGACGGCTGTATATGAACCGTTCAAAAGCTTGTCGGTGGAAATTCAGAAAAATCAACTTAATATCCAATAAATAGATAAACGGTTAATCCTCAACCGCTCAGTTACTGAACGGTCATGCGATTGGCCGCGCAATGACTTTATTAACGAAATGTGATAAATCAAGCCAAACCAAGGCCCATTAAGCCCTAAATTGAAGCGGACCGAGCCAGGGAGGGAGGTATCCATAAAATAGGCCCAATAAACTGCCTGAAAATAGCCCAATGAGTAATGGACAACTCAAGGCATCAATAAATGATGGTAAGAGAACTGACTCAACTTATCGGAAAAAAATGGGTGTCAACAGATGCCCCTCCTTAACGTCCTCTTTGCAGGGAGCGAGCGGAGGTGAAGCGAAAGCGAAATGGAACATGGAGATAAAGCTGAAACGAAGCGGAGCGGACTGAAAAGTGGGCGTTAAGGTAAAACGACACCCGTTTTGCCAACAAGCGATAAGAACTTTTCGGAAAACTCTGAATCAACCACAAGGAATGATCAGACTAAAAGCGACACCAGCCTAGAGGAACTAATTAAAATAAAGGAAACACACGATCAACCTCATGGGGGACACAATCCCTCGGACCAATGAGGAGATCGTAATAAGCAAAAAGTAAAGAAACTGACTAAAACTCCAGACGGGGACCTCTTAATCAACCAAACCAAGTGAATCATCCTGAGAGAACCTTCCAACTCAGAGTGAAATTGTTCCTCTTACTCAAACACTGAACGCACAGATATCCATCACCTGGTGGGACATCAGCAGGTAAACCATGGGACATGAATGCTCAAAAGATGCGTATGATGCATGCTGGGCTAAAATAAAGACATCATTAAAACAAATGTAAAGAAAAGATAAATTATAAAATACTCGAGAATAGTATTGCTAAGCTGGGAGAATCAGGGTCAAGACACTATCTGCAACCATAGCGTGCAGGATAGTACCATCCTCCCCATGTTTTTCTAACCTAACGGCCTATCCGATGATTAAACAGGTGAACTTGGATCATCATCGTTTTTGTTAAAGGGGAACATCAGATCCTACAACACGTAGATAACCAAATGGTTCTCGAGATGTTACAACATAATACCATATATTAATGCAATAATGAGTGGGGATAGAAGGCCATATCTGACTTACCTGTGCAGGCGAAACGACAAATGAAGTGATGCTGCAAAAAGAACTATGAGCATGACTGGCAATATATATCATCAAATCAAATTTATCAATGAATCATAGAATGCAGCATCGAAGGAGCCAAACCACATCATTTAAGCACATGAGCGGTCACACATAGACCGCTTAGACCTCAGAACGGCTCAATTAAGACCGTTCAATCATAATTGATTTGATCATGAACGTGAAGCCACACGGCCCCTTTTTAGACCGTTCAACAAAATGCGTGGTCATAGTTTAACCGCTCAACATATCGTACCGTTAGAGATTAGATGGTCAGATGTGGACCGCACACTCTTGGGACGGTCTGGCGATAGACCGCGCAATACTGACAACGTTTAAACAAAAAACCTTTCATCTCCCTCCCTCCCCACCGTAACCGACGGCGGGAGGGAAGGAGAACGCCACCATGCCCCACTCCCTCTTCCTCTCACTCTCTTCTCAACCCCCTCTCACTCCATCTCCTCGTCTCCCACTCTCGTCCATGCGACAGAAGCATCAAGCTAGGCGACCCGAGATGGCCGGAGAGGAGCTTGCACCGCCGCTGGCGACCGTTGCGGCGGCCGTGAGAGCGATGAACCACGTCGAAGGAGGTGCCGGCGACGTCCACGGCCTGAGGGAGACGCACTCCCACCACCGCTCGAAGCCGAGAAGAGCCGGGGGCGATCGTGCCCGGGACGGGGACGCCGATGAAGGAGCGTCGACGGAGAGGCCGGGCCAAGAAACAACAAGACCCCGAGGTAGGTGCCCTAAAACCCCCTCCTATTTCAATTTTTGTGTATGCATGCTAGTTCTAGGAGATGATAGGGGCATACAACCCCTTAAACACACCATGAAAGGCCATTTAGGCCATGAACGGAGGT
Source organism: Amorphophallus konjac (assembly GCA_022559845.1). Classification (NCBI taxonomy): domain Eukaryota; kingdom Viridiplantae; phylum Streptophyta; class Magnoliopsida; order Alismatales; family Araceae; genus Amorphophallus; species Amorphophallus konjac. Next base: position 181,256,235 of record CM040122.1, read on the forward strand.
GAGGAGAAGAACTCCCGTCGTCGAAGACGACGGTGATAGCGCTGTTTAACAGTAACCGCCTAACAGAACCACGCGGTTCCTATAGAACCGCTCAAACAACACGCGGCCCATGGGTGGCCGTCCAAAGAACACGAACCGACGTCATAGAACGGTTCCATGTAAACCGTCTAACATCAGGGCGGTCCAAGTCTGTCCGCTTAGATTATGAAACGTTGAAATCAGGGCGGTCTCAAACAGACCGTGGAACTAAGGACGGACTTGTCTGGTCCGCTCAAAGCTTGGACCACTTAGGAATAGAACGGCTAAAATCAAACTGTTGAACCATAGACGGCCAGTCGACAGACCGCGTAGTCCCAAACGTTTAGCCACTTAAAAGGGAAGGGACACGGTCAGGTGGGGACCGTGCGATTACTGAACGGCCAAGTGTGGTGCGTCCTGGGGTAAACATCAGACATCAAGACGGCTTAAGGTGAGCCGTGGGACTTATTGAAGCGGTTGGGGGCCAACCGTTGGATAGGAAAATGGCCCATAAGGGACCGTTTAGTGAGCTGAGAGTGGATTATTGAATTAATTGCCAAAATTATAATCTAAAATGCATTTAATCAAAATTTATGCAGGGAAAGCGTAGGACCCGGATCTCATGGCTGCAAGTTCGGGCAGTGTACCTCGCGCTGCCCGACTTCCAGCGTGAGAGGCTGAGAGTCATGGGATTCTCAGAGTTCCTGAGGGTGGAGGTCAGCCGGTTTGACACACCGCTACTCTATGCTCTGCACGACCACTGGGACCCAGTGAGTCGCACGTTTCTTTTCCCGTAGGGGCATATGGTCCCCATGCTCGAGGATGTGGCCCGACTTACCGGCCTACGCGTGCATGGGTATCCGGTTAATGGGAGCACATACCCCTACTACCGGGAGATGGCCCAGGAGCTCCTGGGACTGGACTTGCTGCATCCCGAGTGGCAGTCCACCACCCTGACTCGGGCGGCGCTTCAGGATAGCCTGGGGCTTCGGTGAGCGGGGATCACGACCGGAGAGCTGCCCGAGCAGCACCTCGAGAGACTCGTCGAGTGAGCCAGACCATGAGTGGCAGCGGAGGAGGGACCGGAGGTGGACCGGGTATTGCGGCGGTTCTTGACTTTCCTATTTGGCCGGCTACTGTTCGCGACGCGAGGGGACGTCATCAGCTGTCATTTCTTACTGCTGCTCCAGGACCTTGGCCGGGTGGGTGATTACGCGTGGGGAGCTGCTGTCCTCGCATTCCTTTTTGACATGTTGAGCTCGACATCCCGGCGGATGATGCTTGGGGGCTTCTCCCCTCTACTCCAGGTACGACTCTGACTTCTATTATGCATTTTAGCTATAGGACTCCTACGACTGCTATATGCTGACTCTTGATGAAATGCAATGCAGGTGTGGGCCTACGTGTACCTACGTGGGCTCGGGCGAGGCGAGGAAACCCACCCAGACCAGGTACCTATTGCGGGGAGGTGGATCGCACCTCGGGAGAGCGGAGGCTCCGGAGATAGGTCTGTGAGCTCCAGGATGACACGGACACTCTACCATACACCTCGATACGTTTCTAAACTTAGACTCTTTAATTAAATGCAATTCTATATGATTATGATGCTACTGCGACTTCCTATCTTGACAGGTACGGTGGACTCCTTATGCAGGGGAGGAGCACGAGGGTCAACCCTGGGTAGCAGGGGCCCTTGCCTTCTCTGGATGTGACGTGTGGCTGCACTGCATGAACGTGGTGGAGCCGCTACATTTTAGATTGGTGATGAGGACGACCGGCATCCCACAGCCAGCGGTGGAGTTCCCAGTGCCAGGGGAGCGCGTCAGCAGGCACCCGCGGGGGGCAGCCACAATGGTGGACTGGAGGGAGCGAGCTGCCGAGCAGATCATGGACTAGGCAGCACGTGGGTGAGTGGTGACCGCCCGGGCAGAGAGCGTCGCAGTGTACTACACAGCGTACGCCCGGCACTACCGGGACCAGGTGTTCCGGGGTGCCCGCCGACCAGTACGACTTCTAAGCCTCAATGCCTTTCTATTATGCCTTCTATATGCCTATGCACTGATGCTTGAACTTTCTAAATGCAGATCGACCCTGAGGGACGGATAGCGGAGCTGCAGGGGCTCCTCCACGCGACGATCCGTGAGCGTGACGAGGCCCGCCAGGCGCTGGCCCTACTGGTGAGTTTCTAAACCCTAAACTCTTTAAATTATGCAAATGTTCATGATTATATGCATGCATGTGACTGACCTGGAGTTGTGGATGCAGTGAGCTGAGGGGACACAGCGGCAGAGGGGCAGACGCTCCGTCTTCCTCCTCACAGACCCCGACGGACCGAGCTGAGCGGGATGCCGATTTTGCACAGATGATAGCGCGGGCCAAGGCGGCCGAGGTGGCGCTCACAGAGAGGGTATGCAACTACTACACTTTCCCTGTTGTTTTCTTATGATTATGAAATGCAATTGACTGACCATGAACTGTGTATGCAGACGACCGAGCTGACTGCGTCACTGGGCGAGATTGCTCGATTGCGGGAGGATGTGGAGTGATCCCGTGCGGAGGCCACAGCTTTACGTGTAGACGTAGCAGAGGCTTCATGCCTCTATGCAGAGATGGAGGGCTCCCGTGCCGGGACAGTGGAGACGGAGCTTCTTAGAGCGCGGGCGGCAGATGCAGACCTCTACCTAGCTAAGGTTGCTCGTCTCCTGGAGGAGATGGCACAGAGCCGATCGCAGATACAGTCGAGACGGCACTCCTTCACGCAGAGTTAGAGCATCTCCGAGCCGGAGCCGTGGAGGCGGAGCGTTATCATGTGGAGGTGTCAGAGCTGAGGGGAGAGCCTGCGGGCATATAAGGAGATGAGCTGGCGATCAGTGCGCAGCGAGACTCCGAGCGGCAGCCATGGTACTCATGGCTTCGTGAGGAGTTACTTCACGAGTTCCTCCAGTCATCGGAGGAACGAGGAGGATGAGCAGTGCTGGCGACGTCAGCGTGACGAGGCAACTTCAGCTATGCCTCCCCCAAAGAGGCATGAGAGTGGTGAAGACAGCGGCGGGGGCCAGGGAGAGGGGCAGGCCTACTCTTTGTACTTGGGACCCAACTTCTGTACATGTGGGCATGATATGATAGTGATATGACATGCTTTTTATTTTGATTTTGTGGATATATGAATGTATGAATGAATGCAAATAACTGACACTGACTTACTGACTACGACTATGACACGAGTGAGACGAACACGAGTGAGAGAGAGAGACGACATGAGTGAGCGAGTGAGGAGAGAGACACGACAGAGTGAGAGAGAGAGACGCCGACTCAGAGTGAGAGAGAGACGCCGACTCAGAGTGAGAGAGAGACACCGACTCAGAGTGAGGAAGAGACGCCAAATTGAGAGAGAGAGAGACGCGACCAAAACTAGAGTGATACAGGTAAGAACAGGTTAAAATAGGGCTTCAGATATGCAAACGGTCGAACAGGGACCGCTCAAACCCCACACGGTCTTGTCCTAGACCGTTCAAAGTCTCTCTGCCATGGTAATCAAACGGATTAATGTTAGCCGCTCCAAGAATGGGACGGTTCCTTTGTGGCAGTGTAACAAATGGAGCGGTTGATTCCAGACCGCTCTACCTTCAGGATTCGAATAGTGAATAGCTTCTAAACGATCAGCATCTGACCGTCTACCGGATATGGCGGTCTATCGATAGGCCGCTCAATGTTACGACCTAAGAGCCCAAACCGGGACTCTCTTGGAGAGTCCCAACCCGAAGATAGACGTCCTAACCCGACCCCAACTTTATCCCAACTCAATCTAGGCCTATTCTACCTCACTTCTAGTGGGTTTAGGCTTCTATCTAAGCCCTATAAGTAGGAGGGAGCTCTAAATTCGTACTTCACACCAAACTCCTCTTTCTAAGCCTCAAACCTTTGCTAATCTTCATCAAATCGCCATGAAGAGGTCCTTTGAGGGGAATTCTATGGAGGGGGCAACTTATGAAGGGCCAAAGCCGGCCAGGAAGGAGCGGGAAGTGCTCCAACGACTGACCGTAATCCCTCGTCATCTTAGCTCAAGCCCTTTGAGAGAGGTGCGTTAGCATGATTTCATTCAAATCAATTTGTTCATTCATTCACTTACACGTATTTCCTCTCTTTCTCTTTTTTCTCTTTTCCATCTCAGCTTCTCCCTGGCTCCAGACGCTATTCCACTCTAAAGTGGATGGCTCCCATGGTCCGTGCGTTGCCCCTAGAAGTGACATCTATCCTGAGATCCTGGCACCTACACCCACTCTTAGTACTATGTCAGAACTACCTGAAGCTTTCCCTTGATTGGCACAGTATCTCAGCCTTGGTAGAGATCTAGCACCCTCAGACCCATACATTCATGTTTCCATCCTTTGAGGCCACCATCCTACTAGAGGAGGCAGAGATGTACTTCTCTCTTTCTAGGTCCCAGGTGGGAGAGGAGGACTCAGTGTGTCACACCGTTGCCCCTGTAGACCCTAGGCTCATCTTGGGAGGGTTCATACCAGACAACAGGGACATCCATACTTTCATAGGCCCACGTCAGATCCACCTTCTTCCTCTTAGCTAGTGGGTAGTTGAACATTGCAGGAACAGGTGTGGGTAGGATGAGGCCATAGCTAAGGCCGCGTCCATTTGCTTGTGCGGGGCCATCTTGTTCCCCTCAGCTGACCATGTGCTAGAGACTCCCATTCTTAGTACCATCAGTGGCCTATGGCAGGGTCTTTCTATCTCCCAGGCCATCCTTGCCTACTTATACCAGGGCCTTACCTCAGCAGCTCTAGGAGGTCCTCTCTTTGGTTCCATGATACTTTTAGAGTGCTGGATGGGTGTCAAGATAAAATTCATTCACAAGGAGGATGTCACTTCAGCCAGCAGGATCTTCGGGAGCCACCCCCTCTTCTTCATAGGCAGCGCATTTGGGTTCTCTTCACAGGTAGAGTGCAAGACAGTAGAGAAGAAGACCAGGGACGAGTGGTGGCTATACATCAACGGGTTGCCCCTGGATTGGTTCATGACTCGACCTGATTTTCTCCACGGCACCACCGTCAGAGTACCTAGGAGGCCAGGCTTGGATCTGAGGCTCGTGAGCGACACCTCACTGGCGATGTACAGCCTGCACCGATGCTATCTACAGGTTGGACTACCCAAGACCGTTTTACCAGTACTACCCCACCTTCCCACACTACAGGCAAGGAGGATTGGTATAGAGGAGGACGAGCAGGCGGTCAGGAGTGCCCTGATCATGTGGGAGGTGAGCAGGGTGCTTACCCTTCCAGCGGAGGTTGCAAAGATTCCGGCGACACGCCAGGCCTAAGTTAGAGAGCAGAGAGAGATACGTCCCCGCGGGGATGCCCAGCGGAGGAATGACTGATTTTTCCTTTTCTTTCATGATGAAATTGATGTAGAGACTTATGCTTGGAGATTTTGATATATGAATGAATAAAGTTTATGATTTGATTGGTTTGAGTTTGGACTTTTCCTTTGTATGAGTTGGGCTATGACTTCCGGGTTTACGCGGTCACACATAGACCGCTCATAGATTAGGACGGCTCTCTTGGAGCCGTGCATCAGATTTACAACAGAGTTGAGCGGCCCAATGATAGACCGTGAGCCTTATTGAGCGGTCACGAACCCACCGTTCATCAAGTTGAACGGTCTGACGTGGACCGTGGATATTGGGATGAGCTTAAGACTGGAACGGTCTAAATAAAACCGCGTAAATGTTTAGACGGTCTGACCAAGACCACTGAAATGAATAGAACAGTTGACAATTGGCCGTTTAAAGACTGAAGTGTTGAACCTTGAGCTTCAACCTGCCCCTACACACATAAAAATAAAGAAGACAGATTAATTCTATTTTAGGCTTAACCCCTTGCCTGTAGCAAGTTAGGACATGACCAGTTCTTAATTTTAGGTCAAGGGGGTAAGCCTTATTAAATAGGCAAATGACAAAATGGAAATGAATGCAATGAATGCTATGAATGCAAATCATGAAAACCTTGAAATAATTGACTTTTTTGGGTTTTGAAATATTTGAATTTTTGGGTTTTGAAATATTTGATTTTTTTGAGTTTTTGAAATATTTGATTTTTTGAGTTTTGAAATATTTGATTTTTTGAGTTTTTGAAATATTTGATTTTTTGGGGTTTTGAAATATTTGATTTTTTTGAGTTTTTGAAATATTTGATTTTTTGAGTTTTGAATTATTTGATTTTTTTTGAGTTTTTGAAATATTTGATTTTTTTGAGTTTTGAAATATTTGATTTTTTTGAGTTTTGAAATATTTGATTTTTTTGGAGTTTGAAACCAACTTAGACCTGACGACGGGGAACCTCATATCTCACTTGGGGTCTCCTGGGTTCAACGTGCGCTATAAAGGACCGCCCATTGCTGGGGCCAATTTCGCTTAACGGTGCTCTACCGAGGCCATACCGGTAGGATCCATTCCTTTGAAAATAAAATAGGATTTAATAGAAAAGCTGACGATAGGTATAGGGGTTTTTAGGACTTGAGTTCTTCTCATGGCCCCCCATTTCAAAGAATTTGGTCTGTTGCACCGGGGCTTTGTGTCCGTCATCGAATCTATATCCGCTCTAGGCACGCATACGACCGGGCTCATAACGTCCCGCGGGGAAACTGTACTGCCACTCTTGCCATGCCTAGTTTCATCATTTTGGGGACTTTCAGACCTTCGAGCTTCGAGCTTTGAGTGAGCTTTTAGCTTTGATCTTTGATTTTTCCCCTTTTTCTCTATTTCTTTTCTTTTTCTTTTTCTTGCTCTTTTAACCTGCGGAATAAGGTCATAACGGATTGCCCCTATTTGAGACCTCTTTTATTGGGGGGTCTAGATCAGTTCTCGCCCCCTTATTCGCCACTTGCCCCTATCTTCAGCCGAGAGAGATAAGAAAACAAGGATTTTCACTTTCCCCTAAGCATGGCCAAGGGAGAAACGGTGTTGCGCAAAAGAGGAAAGCCGAACCACAGGAGGTCGTGTAGTGTGTGAATGTTGAACCGGGGATCTCCCTTTGCGATCAAGTGAGGCACACCCCGCCGTCGGGCCGTCGCTGGCTTGACTCTATGGATAAAATGTTTTAAATATAGCCCATTCCACGGATTCGGCAATTCTTCACCCTCCGCGTTAACTAAACGATACGCGTTACCAGGATAGACTTCCTTAACTACAAACGGCCCTTCCCAGTTGGGTTGCAGCTTAGACCTGGGACCTGCTGATCTAATGAATTTGCGCTTCAACACCATATTACCCACTTGGAATTTTCTTTCAATAACCTTCTTTTGAAAATACCGCGAGACACGTTTTTGGTAAACTGAGACATGATTGACCGCATTAAGCCTCTTCTCATCTAAGAGTTCCAGTTGGACTAGCAACGCCTCTCGACGCTCGTCGCGATTAAGTTCTTTGTCCAGTTGCACTCTTAGGGAAGGGATCAAGATCTCATACGGGAGTACTGCCTCCATCCCATAGGTGAGAGTAAAAGGAGTTTGCCCTGTAGGGGTACGGACGGAGGTGCGATAAGCCCATAGAGCTTCTATCAGTTTATCGGCCCAATCAGCAAATTTGTGTGACTCGCATGTTTTCTTAATAATTTTAAGAAGGGTTCTGTTTGTGGCCTCAGCCTGGCCATTACCTTGGGGGTAGTATGGTGATAAATGATACAATGAAATATTAAATCTCTTACAGAGGTTCCGGAGTTCTTGAGAAACAAATTGAGACCCGTTGTCGGTGACGATATCACTTAGCACTCCAAACCTCGAAATGATATTCTTCAGGATGAAGCGGCATACAGTGGTGGCTTTGATTTCTGCATAAGCTTCGGCTTCCGCCCACTTGGCGAAGTATTCTGTAGCCGTCAGAATGAAGGATTTCTATTTGACTTGAGCATTACGGTCACCAAGAGGTCCAACGATATCAAAGGCACACATCGAAAATGGCCAAGGAGCAGAAAGAGGATGGAGAGAGAAAGTCGAAGCGTGGATTTTATCGGCATGAAGCTGGCATTGAAGACACCTACGGACATAGATGGAATAGTCTTCTTCTAGGGTTGGCCAGTAATAGCCCTGCCTAAGAATCTTCTTCGCCAACGCCTGCCCATTGATGTGCCCTCCACACTCACTAGTGTGAGCGGCTTGTACTACCTTCCAGGCCTCATCGTCATCCAGAAATCTCATTAGAACTCCATTGAGAGCCCTCCTATATAATTCTCCAGTAATAATCGTGTATCGGGAGGCGGATCTTCTAATGGCCTTGCGCTGCTTGGCATTCGCCGTCTCGGGAAAGGAACCATCCCTGTAATACTACTCAATCTCGTAATACCACAGTAATTCTTCTTCTTCTATGATCTCCTCAAGGTCAGTCAATGAAACTTCCTTCAAATCTTCCTTCTCTGCCTTCCTTTCTATAGACTCCCTAAGGTTGTTGAACCAGGGATCCTGAAGGGAAGGAGCGTCTAACCGCTGGACCACGATGGTCTCAGTGGCGCGACTGAGGGGAAACGAAAGAGAAGAAGCGAGAGACGCAAGTGTGTCGGCTAGAATGTTCTGAGAATGAGGAGTATGAATATAGATGAGCATCCGAAATTACCTAGCCAAGAGTGTGACCAAATCTTAATAAGGTTTGAGTTTGGGGTCACGGGTGCGATAAGTTGATAGAACTTGATGTAGCACCAATTGAGAGTCTCCTATGATGTTCAAGTATCGTGCGCCCATGAGGTAGGCATGCTTCAAACCGACAAGGAGAGCCTCATACTCGGCTATATTATTCATGGCAGGAAAAGAGAGTTGATAAGCAATAGGGATGGTCACTCCTTCCGGAGTGAGGAGAACGGTGCCGATTCCACGGCCCTGGGAGTTGAGAGCACCGTCGAAATGAAGAGACCAAAAAGGAAGATGAGTGATTACTGCCAAGTGTTCATCAGAAAATTCGTCCTAGATCGAATCAGTGCGAGGGATAGGAGAATGAGCAAGATGCTCAGCAATGGCGTATCCCTTGATCGCTTTCTGAACAATGAAGGTGATATCAAACTGGGAAAGAAAGCTCTGCCAGCGAGCTAATCTACTAGAAAGGACTGGTTTTTCTAAGAGGTAACGAATGGGGTCCATTCTAGATATCAACTTAACCTCATGGGTAAGGAAATAGTGCTTGAGCTTCTGAGCTACCCACACTAGCGCTGCACAGGTCTTCTCCATGGCAGTATACTTGGATTCAGCGGGATTAAACAACCTCGAAAGGTAGTATGCTGCCCTTTCCCTTCCTTCATCATCTACTTGAGCCAGGACAGCTCCTAGGGAGTCCTCAATAATAGAAATGTATAGGATCAGGGGTTTCCCAGGGACGGGTGGTTGCAGAACCGGGGGATTAGAAAGATATACCTTAAGGTCCTCATAGGCCTTTTGGCATTGTTCATTCCATTCGAATTTAGCTCCCGCCTTTAACAATTCATAGAATGGGCGACATCTTTGTGAATGTTGAGATATGAACCTTCTAATGAATTGTAAGCGCCCAATCAAGCCTCTGAGTTCAGTGATGTTCTTAGGCGGCGGCATCTCCATAACGGCCTTTACTTTATTCGGATCAATTTGAATCCCCCATTTACTAACTATAAACCCGAGCAACTTCCCTGATGTAACTCCAAATACGTATTTTTTTGGATTCATTTTTAACTTGTACTCCATAACCCTTTGCAACACTTTGGCTAAAATGGCAGGGTGCTCTTCTTTGGACCTCGACTTTACCAGGATATCATCCACGTAAGCTTCTAAGTACACATGCATCATGTCGTGGAAGATAGCCATCATTGCCCATTGGTACGTGGCACCTGCATTCTTTAATCCGAATGGCATAACAACATAGCAGTACGTGCCCCAGGGCGTGGTGAAGAGGTCTTCTCTTGATCTCAGGAGCAAGACGATTTGATTATAACCAGAATACCATCCATAAATGAGAGGGCCTCATACCCAGCCGTGTTATCCACCAGTACATCAATGTGAGGAAGCGGAAATCATCCTTCGGACATGCCTTATTAAGTCCCTGAAATCGATACAAATCCGAATTTTTCCATCTTTCTTCATTACCGGGACTATGTTCGCCACCCATTGCGGATATAAAACAACTCTAATAAACTGGCCTTATGCAATTTATCAACTTCTTCTTTATCCTTAAGGCCATTTGTGGGTGGAATCTTCTCGCCTTTTGCTTAACGGGTGTTGCCCCTGGTTTAAGAATGAGTCGGTGTTCAACTAACGTGGGGTCAAGACCCGGCATGTCCTCATAGGACCAAGAAAATGAATCGCTGTACTCCCTTAAAACCTTGATCAGCTCCACCTCAACCTGAGGAGGGAGATTAGCAGAAATAATTATGGGCCTGGGGTCCTCTTCTGTTCCAAGGTTAATCTCTTTAGTGGGTTCATCCACTGCCGTCGACGGTTCATCAAATCTCTTTAACCTATGTGCGTATAGATCAGCAGCGTCATCCACATCGCTTTTCTCATCATTGGTTAGGTCCTTCTCATCTACAATCTCATATACACCTAACCCGTCATTGCTCCACACCCCTTCTACTTCCTCAGCATCTTCTAAAACAATCGCGGTCTCTAGAAATTCAGGGCATTTAAGAAGGGCGTGACATCTCTCGGCCAAATCTTTCAGAAACCTATCAGGTATGGATTTAGGATGGCGCATCACAGGGTGCACCGCAGACGTGGATGGGCTGACTATACTAGAGCTAGGCTCTACCCCAACTAACTCAACTATCCTAGGAGACTCTGTAGAATGTACATCTACCCTAGGAGACAGGAAGTCTATAGGGAAAGAAGCAGGGGTCTCATGCCCCTGGGAAGAGGATGGACTAAAAACAAGCGTAATCTTCCATTGAAACCTCCATTTTAAAATTGGCATTTTTTTTGGAAGTCAGAGGAGATCACGCAACAGGAAGAAGAAGACGGGGGAGGAGGGAGTTGCATGGGAAATAGATCGGGGAAGATGAAATCAAAGAAGGGATCAGAGGATGAAAACCACATTTCGTGGAGTTGGGCAGTGGGGGAGGGAGGAGTAAACAGAGTTGATAGATCAATGGGTGGGCAGCGCCCACATGCACATGGCACAAACAGAATTTCAGGTGGTCTTTCCGTGAAGTACGGGTCGACCATAATCGGAGGGGAACGGGGAACAAACCCCAATTGTTGAAACAAGGAGGCAAGACGGGATGGGGACAAATAGAAGGTAGTGATGGAGCTCCTCACTTCCCGTGGCCTCCGGATACTGACTTCATCGGAGAATGCTTCACCAGCTGCATCTCCGTCTTCTTCGGACGAGCTTCTTCTTCTTGAAACAGCTTCTCAAAACAGCTGCAAAAATCCTCCATATCACCCACTAGCCCCTTCAACGGCGGTGGTGGGTCAGCAACAGCATGGGTGGCATCAATCTTCTCATCAGGACATGGCGGCGGCTTCTTCAAGGTACCGGGCTGCAATGGGCCTTTCACAAAGTGTTGACGGTAATCCCACGTCAGCGGCCCGGAGTCTCCCAATATGGACAGTGCTGACTCCCGGTAGCCAAGGCCTCTCTGGCCCATCTTTCTACCTTTAGTGACGGGCTTAGTACGCCCCTGCAATTGCGTGCCGAGGCCCAGGCCCGGCTGATAGCCTAACTTTAAAATCATGTGCCATCCTTTCGAGTCTCTAATCTTGGACTTAATTTTCACCTTTACTGGTGCAGTGGCGGGCTTGCGTGACGAATATGCCCAGGAATAGTTTAAGTCCATTACGGAAAGAACTGGCTTGTTACTCGGCCACAGAGTGGGAAGAATCTTGTTTGTAATTGCATCTACTGACTGGACTATGGAGATACTTTTCACCTTAACCACCCGGCCTTGGAATGGGAACTTCAGGCACTGGTGGGCGGTTGAAGGTACAGCATTCAAACTATCTATCCATGGACGACCTAGAATTGCCTTGAACATCGGGTCTATGTCCAGTATGTAAAACTCCACATCCATCACCAAAGGCCTTAGCTCGGCCTGCACTATCACGACCCCGTGGCACGCTCGTCTAGAGTTGTCATAGGCTACAATGGTGGTCGGTGTTGGCCTAAGCATGTCTTCAGATATATTACAAGCATGCAGTGTACTCAGCGGACACACATTTATCGATGCTCTCGTGTCCACTAGGGCAGACTCAACGGCCACTTTGTTTAAAGAAATGGTAATGCAGAGTGGCATCTGCCGTGCCTCTGGGGGTGCCAATTCTGACTCAGAGAATGAAATGGAAGGCCCCTTGGTAATCGTTGCCAACACCGACGGCAAGCTATCTACCGCCACATCCTCGCTAACCATAACCTTTTGTAAAAAATCCCTGAGGGCATCCTGATCTAGCGTGGATCTTTTGATCAACTCCAAAACTGATATCTTGGCCGGCATCCGGTCCAAGTACTGTAGTAGGTCATATTTTGTGCCTGGCACGGGGTCTATTTCTTCTGCTTCAGCTATAGGGAAAGGAACTTGGGCATTGGGTGCAGATGCACCAGAGGAAGGATAAACTATGTGGAAGGGATGCCCGCTCCGAAGGGCGCAGTGTCGTGCCGGCGTGGCTATAGATGGACCCCCGCTTGGCCCAGTGGGGTAAGTGGAAGGGGTAGAAATGGGAGTGAGGATGACGGAGGTTGGCCTGATGGGCCCTGGCAGAGTGGTGATGGGTGAAGGGTTAAGTGGAGGAGTGATGATGGGGGGTATGGCGGGTGATGACGGAAGGACTAGCGGAATGGTAGGGAATGTGGCGGGCGCAAAAGGTGGTCGAGAAGGGATAGTGGGTGGAGCGGTGGCCAAGGTAGTGGGCCGAGATGGAGGGAACAGAGGTGCGGGGAAGTTGGTGTGGTGGAAGGCCAAAAGGTGAGCGGGGGTCTCATCATCAAAAGACCACCCAACATTAGGGGCTGGGCGGTGGACTGCATTCACTTGAGCCGGTGCCGGCGGCTGTGGTTGTTGTTGAGGAGCGGAGGATGTACTGGCATGGGATTCTGATGAATCTGAGGTCTTGCTGCTGCTGTTGCTGTGGGGGTTGTTGTTGTTGAAGGGGTTGCTGGAACTGCTGCTGCTGGGGTGCCACCTGCTGCGGCCTGGCCTGTCTTCTTCTTTCCTTGATATCTTCAATCAACTTGTGCATTTGGGCCCAATCAATCCTCTGGCCCTCATGCAAGTCATACACCAGATCTCTAAACTGTAGCATCTCTCTATGGTGTGCCCGGGCTGCCGATGGTATATGCAATACCTTGACTGATCGGCTGCCGGATTCCAATTCTGACGCTCCGGAGGTCAATTGGATGTCACCAGTGTACATTAGAGCTAAAAAGATGTCGGGGAGGGTCTCTGGAAGTGGTGGATAGTTGACCCTCTTGGGTCCCGGTCGAGCAGGCCCATAACCAGCGGGAGGAGGAACGTTGTGGTACTGGGGTGGCTGTTGTGGCTGTTGAGGTGGTGGCGGTTGTTGTGGATGCTGGGGAGCTTGGAAGGTGGGTCGAGGAGCTTGTGGAGCGGATAATTGGGGGTTGCATGGGGTTTGCTGGAAACGGGGTGGAGCAGACTGGTTGGGGAATTAAACAGCCAAGACCTGCTCGTTGACTTGGACCCCCTCGGTAACTGGGCCCTGGGATTTTCTGGTAGGTCTTGGATTTCTGGGCTCGAACAATGAATGGATGGGGGAGTCTTTAAAACTGGGCCCGACTGTACAACTGGTGCATGTTAGAAATGTCGTTCATTGCCAAAATATTCTGGAACGTCGGAGTGGCATTAGAAATCAACAATTTAACTTTTTCTTCTTCCGGGATCTGCCCGGGCACACACGAGGCCATCTGCCTCCATCGGTCTGCATATGCGGAAAAGTCTTCATCTAGCTTCATCTTTTCTGCAACCAGGTCGGTGAAAGAATACTCGGGACCAACCCGATCCTGGAATCTCTAAATGAACTTCTCCTTCACAGTCTTAAAACTTTTTGCCTCCTCTAGAGGCAATGTGTAGAACCATTCAAGGGTGACTCCGTCCAAGGATCGGCGGAACAAATACGCCATCAAGCGGTCATCGTGCTGGAACTGCACCGATTCATAAAGAAACTCCCTGACATGGATGAACGGGCTGCCATTCCCGTCATATTTCGGTACACGGGGAGCTCGGATTGGGGTGGGAAACGAATGTCCCTGAAAATAGGAATGGGACATCAGCCAAAGACTGCGGGCCGACCCGCTTGTGAAGGAGGTCAATCTGCTGCTGCATGGCAGCCCACTTGTCCAAAAGTTCCCGTTCCCGGGAAGGAGGAGATACAGCAGGAAGGATGGAATCGGAGTACAGAGCCGAAGGGTATACTGACTGAGAGGGGAGCCCATAAGATGGATAATGGGTGAAGGAAGGGCCCATATCCGCTTGAGCCGACTGGGTGGCCTCTGGTTGCAGATGGACAAAATCGTCCGAGGCGACGAGGGCCTGCGGCATTGAAGAGAAGGTGGTGTAAGGATCAACATAAGAGTTGGAGGGGACTTGGGTTTTCCTCTTATCAAGCGGCTGATGGGCTGAGGTAGAAGCCTGGCCCACCTCTATGGCGGAGAATCGAAGAGCATGAGGACGAACGGGGGTGCGATCAATGGGGGCCGTAGAGGTGTCCCCTAATCCAATAATCGGGGATGTGGAGGTGGTGGCGACAGTCGTGCCAGAAGAAAGCACAGGAGGTGGGGCGTCTGCCCCTTGCAGAGCTTGTTTCAACAGGTGGAGCTGAGTGGGATCCAGCTGGGCCATCATATGAAGAACCCGGCTGGCCGAGCCGTGAGTGGATGAATCTGAGAGGGAGGGTTGGGCACCCTCAACAATAACGGTCGGGAGAGGAGGGATAGTCCCCTCTCCTCCCTGCACATGAGCGACCCTAGACGGATCCTCCAGAAGTCCCCGAGGGAGAGAATCCTCCTGGGAATGAGAGAAGTTGTAGGATGACATGATGGGTGGTGAATCAAACAGGGGATTAAAGTAGGAGATGAAATGAGAGTTGCCCCTAGGAGATGATCCTATGGGGAAGAAACAACTCCACATGCACTAGAGACGATGGGGAAGAGAAAACAAACAGCCCTAAGTAGAGATCTAAGGCAAACAACTCAAGTCAGATGCACACAATGGAGGGGAGATATGAGAAGAGAATCAACCAATTAATGCAACCAAATTTCGAATGATGCGCGCAAGATTTTATAAATTCTCCCTTTCGGACCTTAGTGAATTAATTAAGATTTAAGTTCACTTCACCAGAAGGTACCTAGCCAAGGTAGGGCATGGGCAATTGGCTGACACTAGATGACTCTCTCTCTCTCTGATGCAAACCCTAGACTGGGGGGCGGTACGATAAAACCTGTCCGACGTCCGTGTGGGAATCCACGGCTCACGGGGGCTTACGGAGGTCCTCAGCAAAGTCCCCTAGTCGGCTCCAAGGAGTATGGAGACGAGAGGAAACCCTACCTCGGTAGGAATGCAACTACTAATAAAAAGTGTATATGATCCTATGTGCACCGGGGTGCATGCAAAGTCTAACCTAGATCTAGCAAGCAATGGCAATCAAGCAAATATAAGAAAATGAGATGAACACAACCATGCAGTAATAGAACAACAGCAGGGGGAGATCAAGCAGCACCAAATATATATATGTAATGATGTGAACCAATGATCAAGATGCTAGCCTCGGGTGCACTGTAGCAGTAAAGGACGGTCTGATGAAGACCGCTCAGTGTGAGTACACGATCTGGAATAGACCGTTCAGGGAGAGAAGACGGTCTGGGGTGGACCGTGCAGGAGCAGGGAGTAACGCCAAAAGGAACAAAGAAAAGACACAAAATGTTGAAATGATCAAAGACTGGAGCTCAGAAGTGTACCTCGATGGGCGGTCTTTCGATAGACCGCGCAGAATCTGGAACAGACTTGAGTCAGCAATGATGAACTGTCCGTATCAGACCGCGTGAGGAGGTGGACGGTCGAGAAGGAACCGCTGGGTGGCCGGCACGACAAGAGCTCTGTGACAATCACGGGACGGCCAATCGCCAGCCGCGGAAGGAAACAGGCAGCTCACAAATGACCGCGTAAATGCTAGAGAATAGGAATGCAAGGTGGACCAACAAGCAACCTGAAATACTCAAAGAAAGGAACAAACAAGACACACAAACAGGTCAGCAAAACACTAACACGATGGGCACTAGGCGTCCCACCGTGATCGCCAAAAAAGAGGGTGTTGACATGTTTTTCCTTCTTTCCCCTTTTGATTATCCTTCCAATCCCTTCTTCACTAACTAATGTAAGGAACTGAACAATATATAAATAGCAAGGGGAAGGATGTATAGTGTGTGTGTGTGATCGTCACCAAGGTGCCGAATGTAAGTAGACACACTGTACCTTGGAAAGAAAGGGGAGACACTCGCCTAGAATAGCACTGCAGCAATACGCGGCTCTGAAAGAACCGCCCTTAAAATGCGCGATCGCTCGACAGATCGCCCGACAGCGCTGGGACGAACGCGGGATGAAGAGTAACTAGATGACAGAACGGTTCGGTATCCACCGCTGGAAAGAACTGGACGGTCGATGATAAGCCGCCCTATTCCTCAAAGGGGCAAATCAAGACCGCTCTTCTCCACCAACTCCCAAAACGTGGGACCTCTACCTCCACCCTTCCCGGCCGGCCAGGATGAGTGGGCCTCGTGTTAGGGCGCTACTGACCTGCAAAATAAAGTGTAGAACACACAAAAACCCAATATTAGAACTAAAATGCGTAGTAAATGCTAAAAGAGAAGGAAACGAACATAACCAAATGAAATGGGGGATACTTGGAGGTTTTTAAACCCCTAGGGGCACCAAAAACACAGGAGGATGTGTGTAATGTGATGAGAGAATGAAGAAAAGCAGATGGAAGAAAGAAGAATGATGCATGCAATGAGAAAAGTGACGATGGGACTAGTGAACTAGTGACTCAAACAAACAGTGTACTCCCTAAACCGGAGGCCTATGCGGATGTAGAAGGCCTCCCTCCCTGCCTCGGGTTGCTCAACAATCCGGCAGAGCTTCGTCATTGACCAAAAAAATCTCCCCCCCTTCAAAGCTCGGCCTTTAGGGTCTATTTATAGAGCTTAAGAAGCTAGCCTCGAAATTAGGGTTTCCAATGAATATTAGCTCGAGATATCAAAAGAAAATCCGTAGATAACACAATTATCTTCCAACCAGTCGAAATGACGCTATATTTGGTTGAGAAACCATGGAGAAATGGTTGGAACAAGTTAGGGATAACACCACGGATAGAGAGAGAAAAAACCTTAGTTTTTCAGCAATCGAACCATTGTGTGGCCACGCGATAGACCGCCCAGTACATTGAACGGTCGTTCACCAGACCATCCAATCTGTCGGTGGAAATTAAATAAATGAGAAATATTATCCAAATATGCATCGAACTGACTGAAGTGTACGCCATTGGACTCTCATGAATTGGGCGGTCCTTAACGGACCACTCAGCTCATGGAACGGTCCGAGATCAGCCGTTCAATGCCTGTCGGTGATAAATCAGAATAAATCAGATAATTAGGTAATTATCTGAACAGTCAACTAATCTGGGACTCTGGGATATGGACGGTCATAAGCATACCGTTCCATGGATCTAGACGTCTGTATATGAACCGTTCAAAAGCTTGTCGGTGGAAATTCAGAAAAATCACCTTAATATCCAATAAATAGATAAACGGTTAATCCTCGACCGCTCAGTTACTGAACGGTCATGCGATTGGCCGCGTAATGACTTTATTAATGAAATGTGATAAATCAAGCCAAACCAAGGCCCATTAAACCCTAAATTGAAGCGGACCGAGCTAGGGAGGGTGGTACCCATAAAATAGGCCCAATAAGCTGCCTGAAAATAGCCTAATGAGTAATGGACAACTCGAGGCATCAATAAATGAGAGTAAGAGAAATGACTCAACTTATCGGCAAAAAATGGGTGTCAACACCCACCTCCCCAATCTGCCCAAGAGGACAGGTCGTCGAAGGAGATACTTCAGAGGGTCGTGCTTAGATATAAGCTCGACTCGATGAGACAGGAGGTAATGCCGCAGCTTCTTGACTGCGAACACTAATGCCAGGCAGACCTTCTCCATGGGGGAGTAGCGGTACTCGGCACCGATTAGCTTCCGGCTGAGGTAATAGAGGGGCTGCTCTTTACCTTCTTCATTGACCTGCGCCAACAGAGCTCCTAGCGAAGCGTCCATAGCAGCAATGTAAAGGATGAGGGGTTTACCCTTGACTGGTGCTCCCAGGACTGGGGGAGTAAGGAGATACTCCTTGATTTGCTCGAAAGTCGCTTGGCATTCCGAGTCTCATGTGAACGGGGCGTCTATCTTCATCAGCTTGCTGAAAGGCGTGCACCGACCGGAGAGGTTAGAGATAAATCTCCGAATATTGGTCAGCCTCCCTTGGAGGGACCTAAGTTCAGTGATGTTGCTGGGTGGTGGGAGTTCCCGGATCGCTTTGATCTTGCTGGGATCCACCTCGATTCCTCGGTATCTGACGACAAAGCTGAGAAATTTGCCGCTGGATACGCCAAAGGCGCATTTCATGGGCTTTATCTTGAGCCCATATTGCCAGAGACGCTCGAAGACTTGGCGAAGGTCGCTCAAATGGTCTTCACGCCTTTTGATCTTGACGACGAGGTCGTCGACATAACATTCGACGATGTTGTGCAGCATCTCGTCGAATATTGTAGTCATGGCCCATTGGTAAGTAGCACCGGCATTCTTCAAACCAAAGGGCATGCATTTGTAATTGAAAATCCCCTTGGGAGATCTGAAGGCTGTGTGGTTCTTGTCTTTAAGGGACATCTGTATTTGATTATAACCGGACGACCCGTCCATGAAAGACAAGGCTTCATGGCCGGTGGTCATATCGACCATTATTTCTGTGATAGGGACTGGAAAGTCATCCTTCGGACATGCTTTGTTGAGGTCCCGAAAGTCGACGCAGATGCGGACTTGACCATTTTTCTTCTTGACTGGAACTATATTGGCGAGCCAGATCGGGTAGATGCACGGCTCGATGAAGTCGACCTCCGCCATTTTATGAACTTCGGCCGAAACCTGGAGCTCTAGCTCATGGCGCATGCACCGCTGTGGTTGCTTGACCGGAGCGATTGAGGGAGAAATGGCTAGATCATGCTCTGCCACGGAGGGGTCTAGCCCTGGCATCTCCTTGTACGTTCAGGCGAAGTAGTCCTTGAACTCGAGCAGGAGTTGCTTGTAGTTCTGCTTCTCTGCCTCGGTGAGGAGGGCACTGACGAATGTGGACTGAGGGGATTCATCTTCACTCAGATTGATCTCCACAAGATCGTCGACGGTCGCCTGGCCACCGTCCTCCAGCTCGGGAGGAGCGAGTTGGAGGTCGATGAAATCATCATCATCATCAGTGTCGGCTTCGTGTATTTCTTGGTTCTCAAAGCCATTGACTGGTGCTGAAGGGACCAGAGAGTAGTTGTCACTGGAATCCGCTAAGGATCGATCTGGGCCGCCGACTTTTGGCCAGCAGTTGTCAACTGGAGTTGCTGAGATTTCTCCGAGGTTGCCAGGCGAAGCTGACAATCTTTCGCAGCTTGGACCAGCAAGATACCCCCCCCCCTCAGGAAGGTTTACTATGCTGGGTCCCTCGACTGTCTGAGAGACCGGGGAAGCTTCTTCCGTCCCTTTGTCCTGGCAGGGAGGCGAAGAAGGTTCCCTGACGTCTTGAACCGAAATTCTGGCTTTGGCAGAGATCGAGGCCAAGACTTCCTCTCTCTCATCCCCGGAGCTGTCGAATTTGGCTTCGACTCTTGTTTGGTCGTCGGCTGGTGGCACCAAGCCTACGACGTTAACTGCGTAGTGGACGCGGAAGTTCGGGTCCTGGTCGTAACCAAGCCCCCTGGTATCCTTATGGAAGGACGGGGGTTGCCCCTGGACCTGGGAAGGGTCCCACAGTCGACAGAAGTATCTTTGTTGGGCAGGGGTCTGCCACAGGGGAATGTGTTGTTTCAAACACATTTCTTGAATATGCGGCGACAGGTCGCCCCACACCTGAATTGCTTCAGGGGTGTCATTGACTTGCCTAGACCAACCGAAGTCGTCATCTGGCTTGGCCTGAGGGACCATGTCTCCTTTGTAGAAGACAATCGGTTTGTCCCTGTTAGCCTTCTTTTGGTTCTGGCATTGTCGCTTGAAGGTGACAGTGAAGGTCGTCAGCGACTCGACACTGTGCTCCTCGGATGCACACGGGAGCTGGAAGCAGTCTGGTGGCAAGCATATACTCTTGCCGATAGCTCGGCTAATAAGGTTAGCCTCGAAGTCGATCTGGCACCTTTCAGGGCGATCTGGGGTTGACTTGGAGCCGAGACGCAGCTGGTGAAGCTTGGCCTTTTCCTCGTCAACAGAGAAGAGGTCATCATCATCTTCCTCTGAGAGCCAACCGTTGCTCTTACTCTTGATCACGGGGTATGGACTAATCCCCTTAAAGTAGAGTGCAGCGTCGGATAGGTTACATTCTGCTGGTGTAAATGGCGACAGGTCTGCAAAGACCTTGTGTTGCTCTCCGTCCTTGGCATACTTAATGTATTGGTGGAGAGTTGACGGGACGACCCAATTTTCATGGAGCCAGGGTCTGCCCAGTAGCATCTTATAAGACATGTTGGAGTCGATGATGTAGAATGTCACCTTGGAGGTGAAATCATCGAGCACCAGATCGACGTCCACACGGTCGAGGACGTCCTCGGTGTTCTAGTTGAAGCCGGATATCTTAACTGCCTGGACCTTCTGGAGGTATGGGGTCAGATATAGAGACTTGAATGTCTTGAGCGGCATGATGTTGACAGCGGCACCAGCGTCCACCAGGATCCGGTTCACATCGTGCCCGTTGATCTTCCCCTTCATATAAAGAGGGCGATTGTGGCATGGAGGGGACAGCAACATGTCTTTCTCCGTGAAGGTGATGGTGGCTGCGAAGGCTCCATAGGCAGCTGCCTTCATTTCCACGGCATGCGCTTCATAAACTTCTGGCTCTTGGAGTATTTTGATAAGGGTTTTCCTTAGATCCTTACTCCAAGCGATGGCTTCCCAGATTGAAATGCTTGCAGGGAAGCGTTTCATCTGGTGGAGGACCTTCTGGTCAACTCGGGCTCGAGCATCCTCCAGAGAGGGTAGTATGTTAGGCTGGGTCTTCTGCGAGCTGCCGTGCTGTTCCCCATCGGGAAGTTGCACTGCCTTGCCCTTACCACCAGGATCAGATTGATTTTGATCGCCAGCGGGCTCCTGGAACAGGGACGCCAATGACGGCTCTTCTGGGGGTGGCTGGTGGGCTGGCTCGTCCTTGCCGGACGGTCCCGCTTGCTCTGCTACAGAAGCCGGTACTGGTGCAGAGGCTGGGAGGCTGGCAGTAGCCTCTTCAATGCCGGCAGGATCGAAGATACCAGGTCCGCCCCGAATCTCTACTTCCGGAATGGGAGCTAGTTCCTCTCCTCGGAAGAGGATGATTCGCTCCGGGTCGAAAGTGGACGGAGAGAGGGGTAACTCGGGAGTTCTCCCACGGCCTCTACCGCGTCCCCGGCCACGACCTCGGTCGCGTCCGGTGTGCTCTGAGCTGGCTGTAGCCCGAGAGGGGCGATAGCCCTTTGTCTTGTCCGAGAGGCTATTGGCTCGCCCCGCCAAGAAGCGTTGATATTGTCGGGAGGTGGGATGGCCACCATGTTGCAGGTGTAGCATTGGAGCATTTCTTCTAGCTGCTCTGGGGTGATCTCCTTGTCTTTATAGCACAAGGAGAGCTCGTTAGGGATCACGATTCTTTCACCGTTCTTGAGCTTTTGGATCATTTCTTGGACCCAATTTCTGAGGCGGGCTCGTTTCTGCATTTCTTCCCACGGGATGTTGCTGTCGAGTGGGAGAGCCCCGGTAGGACGAGGGGGAACGTATTCCTCCAAGTCATCAATGAGCCGCTGGAGCCTTTGGAGAGGCGTTGGCTCGGCCGGGAATTGCAGGGCGGCTGCTTGTTCAGCCTGTTTCTTGAACCGCCTTCTAAGGTTCTTCCTCCTGTTTTTCTCTCGTCTCTTGGCGATAGCCGTCTCCAAGGGAGTAGGAGGGAGAGGTGCTGGAGCTGGAGTTGACAAATCCTGGTGAGGATATCTCCGAACTGACGCCCTTGTGGGGCGAGGTCGATGACTCTTTTCTTGCCCGAATTTTGATCCAGACGCCTTCCGCTTGTTGTATCTGGAAGGTGGCGTTGATCACCTGCTCGATCACCTCGAGCGACAATTCCTGGTATGCCAGAATACTGGGACTAGCGTCCGAAGACGTGTGCATTGTTTGATGCCTTAACCGCGGTGGCGACGGGAGCCTACGAGGAGTTGGTAAGCTGGTGCTGGCGTCCGAAGACGTGTGCGCGGTTTGATGCCTTAACCGCGGTGGCGATGGAGATGTCTTCCGTTGAGCCGGTACATTGGAACCGGTGTTGGGGGACATATGCGTGGTTTGATGCCTTACCCGCGGTGGCGGCGGCTTTTGTTGAGGAGCGGACAGAGAGGGGCATGGATCGTCCTGCTCCTTAGCCTTGCGTTTGCAACCGTGCTGAGAGCTAGGCCTAGCGATGACTGACGGCGTTGCAAGACGTTGTCGTTCTGCACAGTTATGCCGACTCTGCGGAATGAAGGAGCCTTGTGGCGGTGGGCCTGCCACTTGAAGCGAAGCCACTGAAGACTCCAAAGATGTCTTCTTTGTACTCCGAATTGTGTCAACAGGTAGGCGGGATAGACCCGACGGCCCCTCCGCTGAGGAGGTACACCGAGGCTGAGGCGGGGACTCACCCTATTTTTGCTTTCCCTTCCTGTCCGCGGCTATCGGTGACAAAGATAGGGCGGGAGGAGGACGAGAAAGAGCCGAAGAGCTTGTCGTCATCTCTCCCACCAGAACGTCCTCTCAGCCGAGAAGGACCCGGAGGAGCCTGACAGTGTCTTCTTCTGGGAAAGGGGGAGACTTTAGCTCCCGCCAGGACCGCCACTGCATGGCTGAAGTGGCCGGGATTGGCTGGCTAGGTGCCGATGTCTGGGAGCCCTCAAGGGCCAAAGGAGAAGGAGAATGGATGCCGTTGACCAAAAAGTTAGTCGGCTCCGCCTCTTGACTGGCATCCTGCTCCCTACGCCTTCGCAGTCGCTCGAACGCCTCTTGATTGTCCGTCCGGAACTTGAGCCATTCTGGAGGATGCTGGTAAGACAGCCCGTGCCCATTTCCTTGGGGAGAGTCTGGCCGCTCTGGCGCATCCCTGGCGATGCTCAGGGTCTCTTCGACAGCTTACCGAAGCCTGACAAGCGACATGGAGTTTCCTTCCACATCGATCTGCTCCCATTGGATCTGTTCCTGGATGAGGTATTGGACTTCCTCACAGGACTCAATCGGGTGGTAGATTCTGGCGTGGAAGGGGCAATACGAGGGGTGACTACGATCCCAATGGGTGTAGCCAGGAGGCGAGTCGCGGGGCATGATTTGCCCAGTCTCGATGAGGATGTTGAAGAGTCACCGGGTTCTCTCCCTGGGGAAGGAGAGAGGTCTCTGATCATGCCAAGGCCTCCACCCTGGATACCAGATCGAACGTTCCCTTCGATTGGCTTTGGGCTCCTCTGACTCGTCATCAGAAAGAGAAAATGCGGTCATCATGTGGATGACATTGGCTGAGGGGTGAGCCACGCGTGTGGTCTTAGCCGACCTGGCCCAGGTATGTGGTTGCAGAGGATCGACGAGACCGCTCTTCATCTTGACGAGGCCATCTCGGATCAGCTTCTGCGCCTGAGTCTTGAAGACGTAGCAATCTTCAATTGAGTGACCCAGCATGCGATGGTACAAGCAGTAACTGGGATCATCGGTCTTCAGGGCCTCGTCCGGCTTGCGGATTTCTGGCAGTTCGACGATCTTCTGGGCCATGCAGAGGTCGAAGAGCATCTTCATGTGTTCCTTCTTGAAGGAGAAGGGTGTCTTCATGCGCTCCGAGAAGGAAGGAGCAGCCGACTTGTCTGCTGGCTTTTTGTCAGAGCCACTGGACTCGGCCCCTTTGCTGGCCTTGGCGGCAGGGGTGAATTCTATGATATTCACCTCCTTATCGGGATGGTGTTCTTGCGCTTGTTTGCCCTTTGCTGCAGTATAGCTCGGGTTGTCGGCGAAGAACATCTCTATCTCGGCGATTGCCGAATTGAGCTGGTCGAAGCCTTTGATATTGGTGCCGAGAAGCTTTTCGCTCACTTCGGCCGCCAGACCTCGACGACATATGGTGATGGCATCCTCTTGGATGGGTGGATTGGCACACCTCATGCTGAGGTCTCGCCACTTTTTGATGAAGTCGAGGGCGCTCTCGCCCTTTTTCTACCGAAGGGAGCAGAGTTCGGCTAGGGAGACCTTTTGCTCGGTCGTCTGAAATCGGTCGAAGAATTTCTTCTGGAGGTCGGCCCAGTCGACGACTGAGTCAGGCTTCTGGTGGGAGTACCATTGCAAGGCCGTTCCCGTGAGCGAAGTAGCGGAGGAGATATGATTCATCCAGCGCTAACTCGCCCATGGCCGTGACATAGTAGGCCAAGTGTTCATGTGGCGACCCCTGCCCATCGAACTTTTGCAGCTTCGGGGGCTTGGAGTATTCTGGAGGAAGCTTGTTCAACTGGTGGTGAAGCGGGTATGGTACACTGTAGAGATCCACCGTGACCGTCCCTTCACCATACTAGGCGAGCTTTGTCTCGATAATGCGCTCGATCATCTGGCGTTGCGCCAAGAGATTTTTCGGCACTGGCATATTGGAGGCTCGTGGTTGAGTATCAACCGGAGGTGTGCCAAACCCAGTTGTCAACGGAGTTCGGGCAATCGCCGCTGAGGTGTTGGCAGCATCGCGGGCCGCCGGGGGTGTCAGTGCCTCGGCCTGAGGCCTGTCAGGTCGCTGCAGATGAAGGTCTCACTCCTAGAGGAGGTCTTGCAGGAGGGCCTTCAGGTGCTGGTTCTCCTTCATGAGAGTGTCGAGGGTCACTTCTTGAACCTCGTTCGTAGGAGAGTCGATATTGACCGGCTCTGTGTTGACAGGGGGGCGCGATCTTCCACCGGGACCTCTTCCGCGTGTTCCGACGCCTGCGGTCCGACAGAAGTGCCGATATGACCTGTTGGGGGAGGCGGTGGAGCCGGGTGGCGTGGCCTCTTTAAGTGGGACAGAGGCTGGTTCAAGTCGTCAGACTGGGTGCCTGGCTGGTGTCTGGTGGTATAGCACGCGAACACTCGAATCGCATCATTGATAAACCGGGCCGTCCGCTTCCTCTACGGGTGTCGCTCGGGGCGAACAAGCGTCCCTAGTCTGTCAAAGACCGAGATGCGTTACGGAGGGGGCTCATTCCTGATGTTGGTCGGAGGAGAACCCTGGACAGGTTGCTGGATGGCCCGAGGATGGGCTCGCCTTTGCCTCCGCTTGCTTGCGCGGGGGACATTGGACGACTGGGCATCGTGAGACTGTGCTACTGTGAGACCCGCCGCATCCCGTCTGATGCCGCGTCTAAGTGCTCACAGGGGGTTGGTGATACGCACCCTTTGAACAGCTTGAGCTTCCTCTGGGGTGACCCAGATTCTCCTCAAGTCCGATTACTGGTCTCCGTTGTCGCCGCTTTTCCGACGAGCTGTCTCGGGAGGCTGTGTGCCTAGCTGCGGTGGGTGCCCCCGGGCTGCCGCCGAGGACCCCGCTCCTTTGAGCTTCACCCCATCCTCTCGTGTTTGACGCAAGAGGTCAAAACTATTAGAGGTGGGGATGGTGGGAATGGTCCGTTCCTGGGGTATGATTGGTTCACTCCCATCGAGATGGATCTGCAAGTCGCCGACAAGGACCGTCTTGCCGGAATTGCTGGTTGCGGTAGCGAGGCGCCTGCCTCTGCGGCCATGGCGACGCTTCTTCTGAGGAGCTGAGGAAGACTCCGCCCCAAGATGGTAGACCAAGAAAACATGGCCCAGAACGACCGGCAACATGAAGCCGTCAGTCCGAAGTGCCGGGATCGGTCCCCGGGGCAAGTAACCCACGCCGGGAGTCGATGGTTGGGTGACTCGGGTGTAAGCCTTCGCCCGTGCCGATAAGAGTGTCGTCGAGGCTCGAGATGACACTCTTGCGCTGGAAGGTAAAGCCGTTGGAAGTGCTGGAGCACCGACGCCCCTGGGTCAAGGACCCAGAGTAGGTGCCGACGTAGTCCGAGCTCGGGTCGGGATGCCCGAGGAAGGTGCTGAGGAACGCTGCCCTCTAGGTGGAAGACCCACGGGGAGAGCCGGTTCAACTGGAGCTCGGGATCGGGGTCCCGAGTGCACTACCGGGAAGCCGCGATCTCGGGGCTGTAAGCCCGTGTCGAGTGTCGGCCTCGCCGGGATTCGGGGTTGAAAACCGGATGCAGATGCTGAGGAGCCGTAGACCCAGGGCTGAAAGCCCGTGTCGGGTGCCGAATTTGCTGGAGCTCGGGATTGTGGACCCGAGGGAGATGCTGGGAAGCCGTGGACCCGGGGCAGGGAGCCCATGTTGGGTGCCGACTTGGCTGCAGCTCGGGGTTGAGGACCCGAGGGAGATGCTGGGAAGCCGTGGACCCGGGCCAGGAAGCCCGTGTTGGGTGCCGGCTTGGCTGCGGCTCCGGGTTGAGGACCCGAGGAAAGTGCTGGAAAGCCATGGACCCGGGGCAGGGAGCCCGTGTTGGTTGCCGGCTTGGCTGCGGCTCGGGGTTGAGGACCCGAGGAAGGTGCCGTGATGGTGACCGAAGTCCGGGGTGCAGGGCCCGTGTTGGAGATCGGACGAAGCCGGCCTTGGGAGGTGATGTTCACCCAGGCCAGCGTTGATGTGGGGGCCCCGCGGGGGCCTGCAGTGACAGTCTGGCGCCTGACACTCAGGCGGGACACTAGAGTTGGTAGTGCGCATGGCGCGTTGGCCGCGAGGGCCATTGGAGAGACTGGAGTTGGCTGAGAAGCAGCCACAGGGATCACACCCAGGAAGTAGGGTGATCCGATAACCGGGGCGAAGCTGCCGAAAGCAATCGGCGTCGCCAAGTCGCCCACCCGGGCATGAGTGGCGATGACGTTGGGGACGTAGGTGACGGCCGCCATGGTTGCAGAGATGTTGAGTGCTGCGGAGGCGATGGTCGCTGACAGTCGTCGAGGGCGGCCCGACGATCAGAACGCGGACCAAAAGCTGTTGGAGAATGCGCGCACGAGTACCATCCTCTGCCTCTCCTGCAAGGACAGGGAAAGGGCACTGGGCTTCAGGGCTGGCACAGACTTTTCTTCAGCAAAAAGATGGAAGGCTGGGAGACGTCCCACCGGGCGTGCCATCCTCTCGTTTGCACGGGTTTTTATGTGGATGACCAGGGTGAGGGAATGAATACAGCGGTGAAGGAAAATACGAGAGTTTGATGTATCTCGGGTATCCTCCTTACGGGTGCATGCCTCTCATGGCGGTACCGGGCACTCTCCTTTTTATGGAAAGTCAAAAAGGGTCGAATGGCACGGAAATGTCAGGATACGGGTTAACCAGACAAGGTGCGGGCGTGCCAGTCGATCTCTCGACAATCACTCATGGAACCAAGGTTTGACCGGGGAAGCGCCACCAGGGCGCGGCACGTGGGCTCAAGCGATCGGGCGACACGTGGAGAGAAGGGGTTCCATGGGTGCGAGTGCATAGGCGATTGCGGGAATCGTGTACAGGATGTCTTTCCCCACCGGCCGCAAGCAACCGGTGTTTATTTACATCGGATTGAATCTGAATACCTTCGTTCTATGCTGAAGAAAAGTCTGTATATGTGTCTGAAGCCGTGGGTAGGGGGCTGGGGTGCATTCAGCAGCTAGGGGTACGCGTTGGTGTGGGTCGGAAGCTGGGGGCCCGAACACGGGCGTATGTATTTTACTGGTTTTATGATGAGCCACGTGGGCTTTACAAGCGGGCCTTAATGGGCCGAAGTACAACGGAGCAAGCCGCGGGACAATCCCGACACGTGGGTCGGTCCCCGGGTCATTGCGTGGCAAAGCGGATGTCCGCGTGTTATACTAGAACTCCTTAGAGAGGAGTTGGCGTGGGTCCGACTGCCTTGGTGTCCAAAACGGACACGGACTGGCACCAGGAGGAGGTCGGACGCGGCTCGAGGTGAGCGGTCGGGTCTGGGTCTCGGATGGCGAGTGTTGTCATGCTTGGGAGTCGAGGTCGGCCCCGGGATTGTGATTCCCGAGCCAGAGGTCCGACTAGACTTGATTTGTCAATCTGAGGGGCCGACGGCCGGCTGGGAGGTGAACAGTGGGCATGCGGTTCCGTGTCGAGAATTGACGCGGTGTTGTGAAGTACCCTTCGTCACCGTCGTAAGTGTCGTAAGTTGACGTACACGGGCGGACCCGAGATGCGGGCGTACTTGTCGTTGGTACGGTCATCTTACATGTGGTGGGGATGGACTTGGTGCGAGACGGCTAAACACCGCATGAGGGGAGTACGTGCGACATACCCTCGGCGTGTGTGAGCCGACCAGCCAGCCAACCGCGCGCGCACATGTCTTCTTACGTTCCCGACCCTTGCCGAAAGCCTCGGGAATCCGAGGGTGTGACAATTAGGTCGGGGAAGTTTGCTCGTCCGTCCGTGCGTTCGTAGGTTACTTGACATACCATGTGTCCTTCATGCTTTGGTAAGGGGGGCAATTTATAGAAGTTGAAGGGGTGGGGGGTGGGGTTTAGGCGGACCAAGTTGAGGGTCCAACTTGGTCCGGGTAAACCCCCTAAATAGTATTTTTATTTTTATTTTATTTGAATTTTATTTGTGTGTTTTTGTGTGTGTGTGTCGGAGTGGAAGGGGTGGGGTTTAGGCGGACCAGCCCAAGGGGCTGGTCTGGTCCGCCTAAACCCTCTTCGGAGGGGAAATTCTTTTTTTTATTATTTTTGGAGGGGTTTAGGTGGACCAAAGTGGTCCTCTTTTTTAATTTTAAAAATATTTTTTTTATTACCCAGGGGTTTAGGCGAACCAGCCTGGGGGTCCAGGCTACTCCGCCTAAACCCCCCCCTCCTTGGGGGGTTTAGGCGGGCCAGGTAGAAGAGAGAGAGGGGCAGTTGTCCCACCCCTATGAAACCCTATTTTTTGTGTTATCTTCTTCCTAAATTGGTTAAGCAGAAAGAGGATAAAGGATACTGGGAGGATACACTGGTGGACTGGCTGCTTGCGCGCGAGGATCGAGGGATTGACGTGTGTGACTCAACGTAATCCCGGGACTCCATCTTCGCGAGTTCTTCCACGTACGGGTACGACGAACGAACTTTGCACGAACCTCGGACCGTGAAGTTAGGAATCTTCATGACCTGGGAATGGTGAGGGCCGTCGGGCCCCCGAGCTGAGGAGAGGGCACGGCCCCCCCGGGGTTCGCCCTCCCCGGCCACGCCCTGGGACACACGGGCCCCGGGCAAAGCCGTAACCCCGAGGAATGCCCCCCAGGGGTCTTCCTTTATCGTCCGGGGACATCTCTTGGGGGATATGAAGTTTCAGGAGGTTGAAATGGCCCATGGGAGCCATTATTCTTTGAGTTGTAGTGGCCGCTTGCAAGGTGCTCGGGCGAATGCCCGACACACCCCGGGTTGCCAAACGAGCCGCGTAAGTGGCCGACGGGCCTTGGATTTGTCCAAGGGCCAAGGGTAGAAGTTCGTAGGGGCTGGGAGGAGGCACCTTGGGTCCATGGGCCTTGCCTCGTACTACGTGCCATGTTGTACGGCGGGTCGGCAGAGTAGCCTCGGGCTGGCCCGAGAGCTAAGTTCAGTGGCTTGTTGCCACGTGTCTGAGGGTCGGGGGTGGCCCCGACTTGCTGGGGGGTCGTTGTAGGACCCAATTGGTGTACTGGGACCATGGGGTGGCCCATGGGTTGGTGTAGAAGGGTTGAAACACGTGCGCCCACAAGGTGTTCGACAGAATGCCGAACATGCGTGTGTGAGCCATACACGCATGCTACGGGCCTCCTGAGCCGGTGGTTGACCTATTTAGGTCTCCCTTTGACCTTGGAGGGTTGAGGGAAGGCATTCTGGGGTAGGCCCCTAGCCTTTTCACTGAGTGCCATGTGGCATGGCTTGTAGTCGGAGCGTCCCCGGGGTGGCCCGGGTGGCCGTGTAGAGCGCAGAGAAAATCCGTGACTTATGAATCAGGAGTAGTCCCGATTGATTGCTAGTGCCGCCGTGCACCTCAGCTAACGTGGTAGGGCCGTTGGTCGGGCCCACTGGATTGTCGGAGGGGCCGGGTAGCCCATGCCTTGAAGGTGTTCGAGGAAATTCTCGAACCCTTTTTTCTGGGTATTTTGCTGGGGAATAGTCCGGGTACAGCATCGGCCATCAAGCATCTAGCCTCCTCTTCTTCGTGGATGCTTACCAGGTGATCCAAGATTTATTTGGCTGAGCTGCAATTAGAAACAAATGAAAATCTGTTAGGGTCAACTGTAGCTTTTAATAAATTCAAAGCAACAATATTATCATCATTTTTGGTCCTATGTTCATCAGACCATTTGGATTTGTCCAATGATAGTTTATAAGGACCATCAGATATGATATTCCACAGCTTGTTGTCATAAGAATTAATGACTCTACACATTCTTCCCGGCCAGAGACAAAAATCAGAGCCATTAAAAATAGTTGAGGAATTCATCGAAATATGTCCAACAGAAAAATTCATGATTGACACTACACTGGGATCTCTCTATAGATCGTTAGATCAAGCGACAACATAGCCCAGCTCTAATACCAATTGTTGGGTCCCGGAGTGCAGGGAAACGGATCTAGAAGGGGGGGTTGAATAGATCCCTCTAAAAATTATGTCCAATTTACACTTGCAAACTTCACACAACGGAAACTAAACAAAGACATACTATCTAAAGATATGTGAACTGATGAACATTAAACCATTCATAAAATTGATTAGGCATAAACTCAACTAGCAGGTAAACACTCAAAGCCTCACAATGTGTAGGTGAAGGATTAGTGTGTGATGCACATCGAACAAGAAAACAATGTGTGTGTGTGATTAAGATGAACCTGTGAACAGATCAAAGAGTGTGAATCTGAACATAATTTCCAGTGAATGGGGTAGAAGAGAAGGAACCAAACACACAACCCAAACCACAAGGCACAGGAATTTTAAGGTGGTTTGGGACCACGACGGGCTCCCTACGTCCACCCCTCACCAAAACTTGGTGAGGCTTCACTGCTGGAAAATCAGCACGGGGATAACTCCCCAACACGGAGCCAAGCTCCAACAACACACAGGACGACGCCTGCACACACACACGGGGACAAGCCCCAACACACACACATAGGACTGACCCTGCACACACACGGGGATGAACCCCAATCGCCTTGGGTCTGAAACCCAGCAGCACACACACACGGTCGCTCAGACAATCTGAGCTTGTGCAACCATTGCACAGATACACACACAAATATATGTTTCAAAGTTAAGGAACAAAGAACAATTAAGCATGATAGCAAATGACAATAAAATGGCTTATGTAGAAGCACTCTAAACCCAAAATCCAATGATTTGTTTTACGCAGCAAGTTGATGAATTCTTCTTCTTTTCTCTTCTCCTTTCTTCTCTTTCTCTGTAATGGACGACGCTTTCTCTGCAGGTTCTTGTTCTTCTTCTTCTTGCTTTTCGCAGCCTCTACAAGTCTGCAACTCCTTCTTCTTCTTTGTCTTCTTCGCAGCCTCTGGAGGTTCTTTGCATCTCCAAGTCTACAGCTTCATCCGCAGCTTCTTCTTCCTTTTCTTCCTTCAACTCCCTAGCTTCTGGTTCTTCTTCTTCCTTGCAGCTTCTCTAACTCTTCAATGGATGGAGCTCTCTCTATGTGTCACCTTGGATGGAGGATGCATGATGAAGCTCTCTCCTTGTGGCACCTTGGACGGAGAATGCAGGATGAAGCTTGTTATTCTTAGCCCTTGCAAGTTCTGCAAGCTCTCCTTCTTCTTCTTCTTTTTCTTTCTTTCCTCTTTTGGACGAGCTGAGGAACCCTCCGAATGTGTTCTACCTTGCAAAGCATGCTTGTCACCCTTCTCACATTGAGAACATGTTGATTATATATTCTACAGCTTTAATCTCAGCCTTTGAACCATGGAGATGATACCTTGAGCCACCCAATCATTAGAAGGCTCCTGATCCCAGAGAGAGTGGCCACTAATTGGCCCTAAGAAGATGAGGTACGATGCCCCCTCATTGGCTTGCCAATTATCTTCCTGCAGTACACACACGTAGGAAGCTTTTTCCCCAAGGCAGGATGGATAAAACATTTTCCAGCTTTTTGTGATTGGTCCACCTATAAAGAGCAGAATATCCTCTACCAAATTCTTCTGGAGGGTTGCCTGGAGGGTTGCCACATGTCCTAGGATGCTATGCCAATCAGCCAATCATTTGAAATCGAAGGCATGAAGTCAACTTAAGTAACTCACGTGTGTTTGGCTCTTTTTCTACTTTGGCGACCTATTTGTCACCCTTAAAAGACATTTTTTACCCTTACTCTTCATTTGTCACCCTTATGAGCCGTCGCCTTTGTTCATTATTCAGCCTTGCAGTCTTGACCTTATCTAATGTCGACTCTAATTGCATTTGACGTCGACTCCATCTTCATTCTTCATGTTTTTTTAGATATGTTAATCATTTGTTAGCCTTACCAGCCATTTGTCACCGGTGTGACCTATTTGTTACCCTTATGACCCTTTTGTCACCTCCGTAGAGCCGTCGCCTTTTGTCAACTCTGTTTGTTATTTGTGAGCTTCAACGTGACTGCCGTCAACTCCAAAACCATATGGAGTCGACTCCACTTCTTCATCCTTCCATGCTTTTAGCTTGATCGTCCATTTTTCAGCCTTATGACCTATTTTTCACCGCTGTTCAACATTTTTCAGCACCGTGAAGCTATTTGTCAGTCCTGCAGGTTCATTTGTCAAAAGTGTTATCTAACTAAGGATTTTGTACCTTCAAAGCAAGATAATCACAATATAAACACCTTGGTTAGGAAACATTCTTCCATGATCATCAAAATATGCACATATTATTTGTCATCATTAAAACTCAAACACCAAAATCAACTCGCACACAATTTATCATCATTAAAACTCAAACACCAAAATCAACTCGGAGATCCAACACAGGGGAATTTAGAGGTTTGGAATCAAGGGTAAGCTAAGTCCAAGATTCATTAGCCCCTTTGAGATCTTGGAAGGGATTGGTGAGATGGCCTACAGACTGGCATTACCCCCTGAGCTAGTAGCAATGCCTAACAGCTTCCATGTGTCTATGCTGAGGAGATATGTGTATGACCTCTCCCATGTGATCCAATATAATGACCTGGTATTACAGAAGGACTTAACACATGAAGAAAGGCCCATGAAGGTGCTAGACAAGATGATACATCAATTAAGGAGAAGGGTTATACTAATGGTAAAAATTCAATGGAGCAGACGGAGATAGGAGGAAGCTACCTAAGAATTAGAAAAGTCAATTAAGAAGAAATGCCCAAAATTATTCTTAGGTTAGTGTTTTAGTATCCCCTCTATTTCAGTTAGCAAATATCATGTGAATTGGATGACCAACTTTTAAGTGGGGAAGTCTGTAGCACCTTGGTTAATTATCAGACTAAATTAGATAAATTGATGATAAAAAATAATTATTTTTATAAATTAGGCATGATAATTAAGCATAAATAATTCACAATTTATATAAGTCTAAAAAAATTAAATAAAGATCAGTTAAAGGACTAAAGATATAAGAGAATTTGACTAAGTACCAGCCAATCAATTGAATTAGTTGTATAAGACAACCAATCGATTGGAAGATGAGAAAAAAATCGATTAAAAAGGATTACTTAAGTTAGAGAAACAATCGATTATAAGCACAACTTAACATAAATCAATTGATTGAATGGGTTATCATGTTGTAAAAAAATCAATTGAAATGTGACTAAATAAGAAAACAATCGATTGAATAAAGTCCACTAAGTTAATCGATCAAGTCAAGAGAAAATCAGTTAAATGAAAACAATCGATTGAATTGCGTCAGGAAGTTGAATTTCACTAGAGTTCCCTTGATTATTATGCTAATTTAAGTAGGTTTAAACTAGGAAACTTGCAGATAAGGACTCCTCAAAATTTTAGGAGGTTAAGAAGGGTTTTCAGTAGCCACAAAGAAAGTTTAACTAGAGAGGGATTTTAAGGGATTCTCGTCTACAAATACTAGGGATTTGTCTCCGCATTGCACGACCAAAAACCCAACATTGGGTTTCGTGTGACGACAAGAGGAGTCATCTTGGCTCGCTTAGAGGAAGATAGAACATCTTATGGAGGCTTAGAATCTTGAGAAATCGTGCGATCTAAAGATAAGTTTGCTCATTCATGTTTCAAGTAGAGAATAATGATAATTATCTATAAGAATTAAGTTATTCCCACAAACTCCAGTCCGTCAAAGTCGTAGATGCTTACCTTCGGCCTAATTGATTATTATTGATTTCCTATAAACTTAATTTCAATCATTGATATTTTTCAATCCTTGATTGTTTTCAGTCGAAGTTTTTCTAGTAAGTATTCATATATTAATTTCAATCCTGACTATTCTTCTTGAATTCTAGTTTGAATTCCAATTGTTCAACTTATTTCCCTCAGATTCCTCGTTTCTGATTTAATTAATGAGATTAACACCCAGTTAAGTGAATATGTAATATGGCACTGAATTTCACGCTTGAAAAAAATATTTATACCTATCAAAAGAAATATTACTAAATAATTTTATATTTTTGAGTAGATAGATATATAATAAATATTGTATTTAGATACCAGTACTAAGAGAGAGTATTACTAAGTATTCTTTGATCTAGTAATTATCTTCCATGAAATTTCAAAATTTTTGATGATTTACTAACTAACTTATCATGATCTAAAATTATTTTTAATAGCATATCTTAGTTAATTAAGGTAGTCATGTGATTTAAATCTTCAAATTTCATTATTAATTATTGATGATTTAAATAGCAAGTTTATTACCTTCTGATTTAAGAAAAGAGAAAATTAAGTGCTATTCTGTTAAAAAATCAACAGAAAAAGATATAAAACTATGCTTTGTCAGAAATAATGAGAATTTTAATTTGTGAATTTAACTACAGAAATAAGTGATCGATCACAAAATTAACGTGATGGATTATTTCTTCTCAAGATCGATCACTTCAACTGAATCAATCGATTCTTTCTTTACTTAGAGCATAACCAATCGATTTTTCCCTTCTATTTTACAGAGATCACTTGATTTTTTTATAAACTAATGCAATCTAGATTATTTCCTTTTCGGCCTTGTTCAAACTTTCAAATCAATTTTTTTGAGTTTCTATTAGATTTCCAATCGATCCTTTACTGCCAATCCATTCTTTTGACCCCTTTCGTCCTAACAACCAATTGATCCCTATTTTTATAGATTAAGCCTTGATTAATTATACTAAATTTTTTCATTGTTTCTCTCCTAATATTTTTTCCACTTTTATCCCTTTTCTGTTTAATATTACACCTGAGCCGTATAGTTCTTGAAATTCTCTTGGCCATTATTACTTGAGTTGTCTAGTAATTACATGGGATCTTGGATCCAAATTGACCTCAATGTCTGATAAAAATTAAGGGCCCAGATCTGATCCTAGGAGGAGCGCCCAAAAGTATTTGTGTGCCTACAGGAGTGTGAATAATTAAGTGTGACATTGCACTAATTATATACGTGCTATATTGATCTAGATAATTCAATTTACATAATTGACATGATTGCTTGATGTGTACATGTTATTCTTGACCCTCATTAGGTAATTACTTGTATATGGCTAATTCTCTTAATGTTTTCACTTGATACATGTTCAATATAACTTGATTCCGTGAAATTATTCCTATTGAGTTTACTATCTTTTTCTTGAATACTTATAAAATTTTGATATTTATATCTTTCTTGATTGAACTCTTCAAGCTATCGTGATTATTTTCCTATTGATTGGTGTCTAATTTTCCAGACACTTTTCTTTTATAATTTCCCTGTTAAATTGCAAATACACTAATTACTTAAAGTTTGTGTGACTACTAAGACATAATTCCTACTAGGCAACATCCAGTGTTAATTAATATTTTTTAGGTAATTCTGAGGATGAGGCTCACTCTGATGGGGAGGGACAAAAGTGACAAAGTGTACTCGTGCTGTCTGAATTAGAAGTTACATTTCTTTTTGTTAGTTTAGTTTAGAGAGTTATCTGTATATTTGAGTTTGATTTATAGGAGGATAGGAGGGTGTAACAATGAAGTTAAGTAATTTAGAGAGTTACTTTCTTATATGATGATATTTTGTGTTAGAATTCAGATTTGAATAATTGTGATCAGATTTCACAGCAGGGATTATTAAACTAATCATGGAATTGATTTATTTTATATTGAGTTATCAGTGTAACTAGTTATTGCTAGTCCTGAATGATTGTACCTCGTCGCACTCTGATATTCCGCAATTAGGCGTGACATTATCGAAGGAGTAGGTGGAGGGGGTGAGGGACCCACGGGGTCCTCCCCCTAACCGACCATGGCTGGTAGCTGCTAGGAAAACCCTAGCAGAGCAGTAGGGAGGGAGACAATGGCATGGGCACAGTTACCTTCTTTTTTCCCTAAGTACTGGTCATAGGGCATTCTCTCTCTATCTATAACAGAGAGTGCTTGATCCACTATTGTCACTCAATTCCCTTTCACATGGATTCCGATATATCCAAAACCCAAGCTTACGGTACTTGTAATTAAAGTCCCTATACTCGAGATCAAAATATAGTAGTCCTCATGCAAGGTGTCCTTGATGACTCATACTCGAGGACCAACTGTGCCACTATGTATTAACAATCTTCTAGTTGATAGTTTGATATAATTATCATCCAGACATTCTTTATCAGATTAGTTTAGTGAAACTCATTCTCTAATAAGCACCTACATGTTGATCTTACTATCTCCACACAAGTGACTATAAGATCAGTCACCCTCAACACATGAGTAGACATAACATATACCGGTCTATTCGAATGCTTGATATCCTTCTCAAGTATGCTACGGTCATGAACATTCTAAACTTATGTTTAAAGAAAACTGATCATATTATTACAATCTCATTGCTAATCAATCTCCATTGCATAAGTTTATGGATTTCATTATAATCTGCACGAGTGCATAATACGAATATAATGAATATCAATGTCATAAATTAAATTCGAACAAAAATATACAAAAAGTATTCCATCATTTCTATTGGCTTGCAAGACACATATTAATTAACAATGTTAACAAACTAGGCTAAGTTTAAATAGTCCAAAGCAAAGTAGCATCAAGCTAGCCAACATCTCAATTAGTACTTAACAAGAATCTTTCTCGTGACTCAATGCATATATGAGTTCACAGTCACATTTTTTTTAAGAAAATACCTAAGCATCGAGCTAAGGTCATATACAAGCAATTCAACATTATACCTATAGACCGCTACTTCTATTGGTTTCCATTCTTATAGGATTTATAATCTCTATTCTTATGTGGCGATAAGTCTCAAAGTGCATCTCTCTCACAGATCAGTGAATTCTTGGGTATAATCTACCCAAAAAAAACTATCTTTCCCGTCTCACTTTACAATTTTAACCTCAATTAATAACTAAAAGAGAGTTCGGAGCATGAATTGCAGAATCGACCAGCCTAGATTGTAATATCTGGGTGGTGATGCAATTCTAGGGAGTAACTACTCCGACTCAACCAAATCCAGACATGATTGGCTAGAATCGGGCGGAATCAAGGAGAAGAGGACTGAGATCGCCTAGATTGGCCAATCTCGAGGCCATCCGGGATGATTCATTCTGATACAGTGAGATTTTCCTTTTAAAAAAAGCAGAATCTGTCTATATCAGACAAAATCGGATCGAGATCAAACCACATGCAGTAAGGGTCTCGCTTTTAGGAACGCAGCCCTCTCTTACCACCCTCGAGATCAAGAAATAATAAGAAATTGAAGAAGAGGGAAGAATAATCACACGAAAACATAAGGAATATTCTGGGTGCCCCAAAAGATTATATCACTGTAATACCCCCCCCCCCCCCCCCCCAAAAAAAAAAAAAAAAAAAAAATAGGTTGGGAGACTCCACCCCCCTAGCAACCGCCCCGACAAGGGTGAGCATACCCCCCCCCCCCCTTGACCTCCTCGAGACCAAACCGTACAAATCGATTCACGATGTGGGGTTGGGACGTCAATAGATGAAACTTCATTCATGGATTTATATTGAAAATTTTAGATTAGAAACTTAATTATTAATCATCTTTATTCCTCTTGCAATGCAAGTGCATATATGTATTAATTTTAATCATCTTTATATTTAAAAAGTAGATGTCTAGAACTTTTTCAATCTTTTTAATTTTCTAAGATTTTGTTTTTGGTCATTTTATATATTTTTAAATCGGCCCAATCTCAGAATGGCTTGAATGCCTTTGGACCGGTAGATCTGACCGATCAGCTGATCTATTTCAGATCAGAATCAGCTGGATCCGATCCTAGACCGGATCAGACTCAGAATTCCTTGGTATAAAGGGCATGTATAGTCCTAGGAATATTGACGATCCTCGGTTGTATGAGTGTGTGTACAGTGATTTTTGGCCCCTACATAATTATATTATACAGGCAGGATTTTTACAAGTATATCCCTACAAATTGTAGAAGTTGTATTTTGATCATGAAATCAACCAGTTGCTTTTAATGTCCCTAAATTTTAAGAAAATACTGCAAATCGGCTTTGCTGTTAAGGTGCTTAATTTTAAGTCAGAAATGATTAATTTGATCTCAAAATGTTCACCAATCTTTTGTATATATGCTCCTATAATCTTCAAGATTTGCACTTATAGCATGCATAGGTACAAATCCTAGAGGCATATTAGTTATTTCTATCCTTCAATCAAATGGTGTTGATGGTTAAGGTCATACATACAACGTTCTTTAGAATCGAGAAGTACCAAAAAGGATAGGATGGCTTCAGGAGTGTAGGAATAAATGTAATGGGGTTATAGGGGAGGGCATCTCTGTCTATATATTCATGGAGAGAACGCCTTTAAAGGATAATTGTAAAATGACCAGGTCAAAATGGCGCGCAGTACTCAAAGGGAGATAACTCTTTTCTCACTATTGTTAATACTTATATTCTTCAAGCATTAGGTGTAAATTAATAATATATAGTTAGAGGGAGGACTATTAAAGTAGAGGAATCCGAAGACTCATTTGATCTACCATATATATATATATATATATATATATATATATATGCAATAGCTATTTATTTATTTTGTACAATTCCAATCTTTCAATCAATTTAGATGCTCATGTATGGTGTGCTCAAAATCAAAAAAAAAAAAAGTTGTCGTAAGGTCATGCTAACACCAATTCTGCCACAAACAGACAGAAAGATGAGGGGCCTTACAAATGAGAGCCTCTCCTAGGAGAGGTTGGAAGAATAATATTCTTCCATCTAAATATTTATAGCCCACGAATAACAAAGAAATCTATGCTCGTTAATTAGCATGTCTCTATAGCGTACGTAATCCCCTCCATTATATTCTCATTCTCTCTCTGAAATTTGTGACGGGAACCCGCGTCTTCATTAACTGTGGACTTTTCAGTAGGGTCGACGGGCAAGTAAGTATACACCCACAGCACTGTTCCTCCATTGAATGATAACAGCTGTGAACAGACCCTCCCGATCGATGGTCATAACCTACCAGAATTAAGAAAGCTTTAGAGAACTACTCCCCAACCCCCCCCCCCTACAGCTGTATGTAGCTAGAGAGGCACTTATATAGCATCAGAGGGCTTGAACCCCACATGCATGCAGGGGTCCTTGTGCCCTTTGTCCCTACTCGCACATAAGAACATGGCGGGAGAGAGGCACGAACCCACCCCTGAGATGGCATCTCCACCTACAGGTATGGCTTATCTTCCTTCCAGTCTTATATAAGAAGAGCTCCTCTCTAACTAGAAGCTCGAATGAGAAGGAGATGGGTTGTGAGTTGTGCAAGCTGTGGCTGCTGCTGGTGCTGCTCTCTTACCCAGAGGTCGCCTGGTCAAAGCAACATGGCCTCGACACCCCGGGCGCTGCTACCCAGGTCACCGGCCTCTTCCCCCACCTCGCCTTTGACGAAGGTTACGTGGATTTCTTCGGGGGGCCGAACATCCAGAAGCTGAAGAATGGAACCTACGTTAACATCGCGCTGAACAAGTACTCAGGTAATTTGGATATTTCCCTTTGTGTGTGTGTGTGTGCGTGTGTTCCGGTGATTAAGAGGATGTATATATATATATATAGATACATATTGTTACATTTGCGTTTCCTCACATGGATGTTTTATTTCTGGTGGACAAGGTGCTGGGTTCATGTCCCGTGAAAAGTACTATTATGGGTTCTTCAGTGCTGCGATCAAGCTGCCTTCTAGCTACTCCGCGGGAGTTGTTGTAGCGTTCTATGTAGGTTCACTCCTCTCTCTCTCTCTCTCTCTCTCTCTCTAGAGTAGGTGTTTACCAACCATCAACCAGGAAAAAAAAAATCTTCCATTAACTAATATTCATGGGATATGCCTGTTGAATGCACACCCAGCGCTGATTGGATATTGTTCTGTGCATAGATGTCGAACGCTGACGTATTCCCACACACCCACGACGAGATAGACTTCGAGCTGCTGGGGCACGAGAAGAGGAAGGAGTGGGTGCTGCAGACCAACGTCTACGGCAACGGCAGCGTGGGCACGGGTAGGGAGGAGAAGTTCTACCTCTGGTTCGACCCGACGGTGGAGTTCCACGAGTACAGCATCCTTTGGAACGACCACCACACCGTGTGAGTACGAGAACCTGTCCCCCTCCCTCTCTCTCCACACCACTCATCATGGTAAACACACTCCTCCTCCATGTATGGATGTTCCGTTGTGAAAGATGTGCTGCGCCTAATTAAGGCAGGCCGCATCCCCATGCCAAAACTTGCAGCACATCCCCCACGTCATGGCACCCTGTGGTGACGACATAAATCGAGCAACACCGTAGAGTGCTACGTCATATAGTTTGTCATATGCATGGTTGCGTCTCCAGGAAAGTTTGGACTAGCTAGCTAGACTAAACTAAAAAGAGGGTAGAGGCCGGGGCCAGCCAGAGCAATTGTGTAGGGAGACAACTCATAAGAACGAGAAGATTGTTAATATGAAAGGGGCCCCGACCAAAGTAGGGAAGAGGTAACTCCTTATTTTTACAAGGCCACTTAACTTCCCCTTTAATTGTACCGTATGGTTTGAAGCTTCTTCCCGCTGGGGTTGCAGTAAACACACACACTTTAACTTCCACTTAACTTCACCGGTCAATAATGAGGATGCCATATATAGAGCCCTTAATTATAGGCAAATAAGCATGATCAGGTGAGTCATGGGGAATTACGATATGCCCTCCTAGCTACTGGCCAGACGTCCATTAACTTTTACAGGGAAATTAAAGGGACAGAGAAGGGACATGGCATGTTACGAGGCAAAGACACAATTCTACCAGTTTTGCAGAGACCATGAGCTGAAGTGAGGATGATTAAAGACACCAACACGCTGCATGTGCAGGTTTCTGGTGGACAACATCCCGGTGCGGGAGGTGAACCACAGCGACGCCATGAGGGCCTACCCTTCGAAGCCGATGTCAGTGTACGCCACCATCTGGGATGGCTCCCAGTGGGCGACCCACGGTGGGAAGAAGCCGGTGAACTACGCGTACGCACCCTTCGTGGCGTCTTTCACCGACCTGGAGATGGAGGGCTGCGTGTGGAACCAGACGAGCTCAGCCACACCGTGCCCCAAGGGTGGCCAGAACCAACGCCTGGCCCTCGACCCCGTTGAGGGTCCAGACTTCGTGAAGCTGTCGGAGAAACAGAGGGCGGGGATGGAGTGGGTCAGGGGCAGGTTCATGTTCTACTCCTACTGCAGAGACCGCGGGAGGTACTCGGTTCTGCCGCCCGAGTGCTGAAGGCAACTAATAATAATGCTGCGGCTTCTTCCTCCTCTCTTATTATTATTCTACGCAAAATTAGTTAGCATAACCATATAATATTCTTTGTTTGGAGCTCAGAGAGAAGCAGTAGGAGCATGGTTTCTTCTGTCCCCCCCCCCCCCCACCAAAAAAAAAGGCGCATAGTATCTGCTTGTGGCTCAGAGTCAAATTGCTCCTGGCTGGCCGGTGTACAGACGATCGATAACGCGTCCTCCATGGTTCAGGTGGTCATTTAAGAATGTGGGTCGTGTCAAAAATTCGATTTTGATGCCGAATTCCATGGGAGATGTGTTGATCTAGGCGATATGAGCACCCATTAATATGTCTTCCCGAGGAACACACAGTCTGCTGTTCTAACGGAAAGTGTAGAAGAACTATTAACATCTTAATCAATGAATATAGAAAGATGCCATGACTGTGGTCTGAATGCAACACATTATTTTATAACTTCTTTCAGGAGAGCTCTGTGCGTGTCTTCTTTGTTGTCGAAAATTACGTCCGGGAACTGTGTCAGTACAGTCTTCGCGGTCGGAAGGGACTTCTCGTATTATCAGATTGAGCTTATCCTCAGTCGTGTGAAGCCACGGGACGGAGTCACCTCACGTGTGTAGCTGAAAACAGATCAGTGACAGGGTCAGAGATACTGCATTATTTATTTCTAGTTCAGAGTATGACAGTGTAGCATTTCAAAGTTTTAAAATTTTAAATTTAATGAATATTTTTAATAGATTCTATAAAAAAAGTTTAACGTCAAAATAATAAAATATTTGATATTATGAATTATTAATATTACTAATTAAAAATCAAAAGTAAAAAAATGATATGTATGTACTTTACTGAATCATTTCAAAGTTTTTTATTTTATATATTTTTAATTATTTTTATTAGATTCTATATAATAAATTAAATTTAAAATACTAAAATATTACTATTAGTAATTATTAATAAGACTACTTAAAAATAAAAAACACTGTTTATATTGATGGGTTAACCAGTGGGCCTTTACTCTCCTCCCCCTTCAACTGATATCAAGTTGGGTGTAAACCAGGGTTTGCCGACCCGGTGCGTCTCGCATCGACTCGCACGACCCGACCCGACCCAGGCCGGGATCGGGTCGGTCGGGCCGTGGGTCGTGGACGGGTCGGTCTATTATCTTATTATTATATTATATTATATTATATATATAATGTGTGTTTTTTTATTTTATTTGATTATTTTATAATATATATATATATATATAAAGTGGTGTTTTAGAACGGGACGGACCGAGTCGGACCGAGACGGGAGCGACCCGACCCGACCCAAGCCGAGACTGGGTCGACCGAGTCGATCGGGCCGACAAACCCTGGTGTAAACTACCCAATGTGGTTTAATTTTTTTTAAAATCTCAAACAAAACTCACACCTCTGACGCAAGTGTACACACCAAGGGAGGCTTTTTAAAAAGTTTTCAATTTCAGAAGTATTAACAGACGCGACCTAGGGAGGATTTTTGGAAGTGTTTTTTTAGGACTTCCAATCGTTGAAAAGTCCCGCAATTTGTTAAGTCCTTTCAATACATCGGTGTCACCTTGACTTTCACGTCAATTGAGCTTTTGTAACGAGCGAGATAAATACGGTAAGCGCGAAAGGAAAAAAAAGGTCCGAGATTTTGAGCGGCTTTTGGGACCACAAATTATTAAAAACACACATTTTAAACACCAACTAACTAACTGATTAACACTAGTAATTAAATTGGTAAGATTTAAAATGCTCACGTTATTTTAACTAGGCATACTGTTCATTTTTAAGGATTTAATTTTTTATTGTTATAATTATTTTTATTAGATTGTATAAAATAAATTATATGTCAAAATAATAAAAAAATTATATCACTATTTATTAATATTATCGATTAAAAATCAAAAGTAAAAAACGTTAGATACGCACTTCACTGTAGCATTTCAAA
Source organism: Amorphophallus konjac (assembly GCA_022559845.1). Taxonomy (NCBI): domain Eukaryota; kingdom Viridiplantae; phylum Streptophyta; class Magnoliopsida; order Alismatales; family Araceae; genus Amorphophallus; species Amorphophallus konjac. Next base: position 181,300,350 of record CM040122.1, read on the forward strand.
AATTTTATTAAATTTTATAAATATTTTTGATATATTTTATAAAAATAAATTATATGTCAAAGTAATAAGATATTTATTATTACGATTCATTAATACTGCTAATTAAAAATCCTCTGATTAGAATATCCCGGTGAGAGTGACGCGAGAGCTGGGATTATGACAACTTGACACAAGGCAGGAGATCTACCATGCTAGGAGTAGGCGGAGGAAAGGGTATGGCCCCGCGCCAACTTAGTTAGAAGGACGAGAGGAAGGCGGAGGGCGTATCTCCAATATTTAATGTTCGGGGGTTGAAGAATCTTAGGCATACGCATGGTTTGCCGTCCCGTCCCGACCCGCACGACCCGACCCGACCCAGGCGGGCACCGGGTCAGGCGGGCTGGGGGTCGTGGACGGGACGCACTGGACCGCATGGTCCCGTGCGTCCCGCCACGTACCACTCCGGTGCGAGAGGGGAACCGGCTCGGTACGAGCGGGTCGGGACGGTTTGCCCATTTCCCTCCCACCGGTGAGCGGCGGTGCAGCGGCGGCGGACGGCGATCAGAGCAGCGGACGGCGGCTTTGGGCGGCTCAGGGCGGCGATCGGAGGTAGGTGAAAATTTTTTTTTAAATGGTATGCCCCTGTGGGGGTGGGGAAGAGGGGGCGTCCACCGCCGGATCTGGCCGGAGGTGGAGGTGGGGGTGGGGGTGGGGGAGGGGGGCGTCTGCCAGCCGGATCTGGCCAGAGGTGGGGGTGGGCGAGGGGGGCGTCCACCGCCAGATATGGCCGGAGGTGGGGGTGGGGGTGGGGGTGGGGGAGGGGGGCCGTCTGCCACCACCGCCTGCCACCGGGGGGGGCGGGGCGGGGGGGCGTCTGCCACCGGGGGTTGGGGTGGTGGGGGTGGGGGTGGGGGAGGGGGTGGGGCAGGGGCGGCCAGGGGTGGCGGTGGGGGACAGGGGGGTGGGGCTGGGCCAGGGGCGGTTTGGGGGGGGGGGGGAATAAAAAATAAATTAATTTTTATAATTTTATATTTTTTTTCTTAATTTAAAAATATAAGAATAAAATTTGTTAGATTGTTTAATATTATTTTTGATGTATTGTTATAGAAATAATATAATTTTTATTTAATTCATGTTGTAGAAATAATTTTTTTGATGTATTATTTAATTCATGTCGTAGAAATAATATAAATATTATTTAATTCATGTTGTAGAAATAAATTTATTTTTGATGTATTATTTAATTCATGTTTAAATATTAGATTTAATTGAGATGTATTAAATTTAAAATTTAGTCCTGCATGTTGTAGAATTAATGATATTATTTTCATTATTAGTTGTAGACGTAAAATAATATAATATATTTTAAAAAAATTAATGATGTTTTTCATTTAAATATATCTGTAGTGATAAATATTTTTACAAAAAATTAAATTTAATATTTATAATTTAAATTAAGTAGAGATGTTTTGAATTTAAATATAAATATATTGATAAAGATTTTACAAATAATTTTAAATTTAATTTAGATGTATAATGTAATTTAAGTAGATATGTTTTTAATGTAAATATAAATTTAGTGTTGAATAATTTATAAATAATTTTAAAGTTAATTTAGATGTATTATGTAATTTAAGTAGAGATGTTTATAATTTAAATATATGATTAGTGATAAATATTTTACAAATAATTTTAAAGTTAATTTAGATGTATAATGTAATTTAATTAGAGATGTTTATAATTTAAATATATAATTAGTGATAAATTTTTTACAAATAATTTCAAACTAAATGTAGATGTATAATGTAATTTAATTAGAGATGTTTTTAATGTAAATATAAATTTAGTGTTGAATATTTTATAAATAATTTTAAAGTTAAATTAGATCTATAATGTAATTTAATTAGAGATGTTTATAATTTAAATATATAATTAGTGATAAATATTTTACAAATAACTTTAAAGTTACTTTAGATGTATAATGTAATTTAATTAGAGATGTTTATAATTTAAATATATAATTAGTAATAAATATTTTACAAATAATTTTAAACTAAATGTAGATGTATAATGTAATTTAATTAGAGATGTTTATAATTTAAATATATAATTAGTGATAAATACTTTACAAATAATTTTAAACTACATGTAGATGTATTAAATAAAAAAATTAGCATTATATGCATGTTTTAGAAATAATGATATTATTTTGAACTAAATTATATTGAGATGTATTAAATATTGAATTAGGTCTTGCATGTTGTAGAAATAATGATATTATTTTCATTGTTAGTTGTAGACTTAAAATATTGTATTTTTTTAATTTGTATTTCTTAAATTTAGGAGATACAGTTAAGCACTCTATGGCTCCTAGGGAACGACCAAATGATATTGGATGGTCACACGGAGTTATGTTGGATGGTAACCGACAGTGTTGGCGTCGCAACTATTGTAAAATAGAACACCAGGGAGGAGGGGTGTCTCGGTTGAAGAAGCATTTGGCAGGAGGAGCCGGTGCATGATACTCTGAGGTTACTGGGTGTACCCATGTGCCTCGAGATGTGAAACTTGCAATGGCCAGGCACCTGCGGGAGAAGAGAGCTGAGACGCAAGAAAAGGAAAAAAAGAAAAAAAGAGATCAAGGGGCAGTGAGCAGAAGAGCAAGCGGCAGCGACGAGGAGGAATGTGCATGGACACCCAGTGACGAAGACCAACAAGCACGTACTGAGCAGGCTAATGTGTATGTCACGGTGAATGATCCATACGAAGCCGATTTCTGTGAGGCATTACGTCAGAGCAGGGAAGAGTCAAGACATCCTGAGGACACGAGAGTCTGAAGTCGCGAGGCGGCGAGGACCGGAGCATCAAGGAGTGGTGGTTCATCTACGACTCGACAACCACGGGGCTTAAGGAGTTTCTTGACTGCTGACTCGGGTTCACAAAGAAAAAGGACACAATCGATCAATATTGAAGATGTGGAGCCCGGTGCACTATCCCGAGAGCATGGCAAGCAAACGAGGATGGACGATGCATATGGCCAGAAGGGGCCTAAATGGAAACTTGGTCAGGCCGTTGCAAAATGGTGGCACCACGCGGGTCTGCCTTTCAATGCAGCCAATAGCCCTTACTACAAGCCAATGTTTCAGGAAGCACAGGTCCTTGGGTTACACGTGCAGCCACCTACAGCGAGAGAGTTGACCGGCGTTTATCTTGATGAACAAGTTGCTGAGATCAAGAGTTACATTGACTCATTCAAATAGAAATGGACAAAGTACGGAGTCACACTGATGTGTGATGGATGGTCAGGTACCACAAAATCTAGTCTGATCAACTTCCTTGTTTATTGTGATAGACAAGTTTTCTTTCACAAATCAGTGGATGCGTCTGGTCAAATTCACAGTTACCAATATATTTTGTCATTGATGGAACAAGTGGTGACTGAGATTGGAGAGGACTACATTGTACAAGTGGTGACTGACAATGGGTCGAACTATAAGAAGGCTAGGGAGGAGCTAATGAGGAGCAGACGGCACATTTTATGAATCCCCTGTGCAGCACACTGTGTAGATCTGATGCTGAGGAGATTGGGCAGCTTCGTGTGGTCAAATCTGTGGTCGAGGTGGCACACAAAATCACGAAATATATCTACAACCACATACTTGTACTGGCTTGGATGAGGATGCATTGTGGCGGCGAATTGTTGAGGCCTGGCATCACACGATTTGCCACCAACTACATCGCATTACAGAGCCTTCTGAAGCATAAGGATGGGTTGAAGCAAATGTTTAGAGGTGAGACCTGGCTGAGTTCCTCTTTTGCTGCTTCACGTGAAGGAGGGGAGGTCGAGGGGATTGTCAACACCACAAATTTTTGGGAGAGAGTGAAGGTATTAGTGTCATTGATAGAGCCACTGTATGAGGTATTACGATGTGTGGATGGGGATAGAGTACCAACCATGGGGTTGGTATACAGTAAAATTGAAGCTGCCAAGCGGAAGATCCTTGCAACGTCCAAAAAATATGAACCCACCATCTTAGAGATTGTGGATGACAGATGGGACAGATAAATGAGCCGCGATCTTCACATGGCAGGTAAACAATTACATTCTCATCCAATAAATGAGCTGTGATCTTTATCTGGTACTAATATGTAATTCATTGTCTTGCGATTGCAGTGTACTATCTACATCCGGCATTCCAATATGCTCGGGGCCTTGCCTATGACGATACTTTGATAGAATCGGTCAACATTGTGGTAGACCAATTGTCTGTCACCCCAACAGATGCTGCTGATGCGTTGAATGAGGTATACTTGGATAATTTACCACTGAGATTATGAAATGACACAAGTACTTAATATTTTTCGATAATGCAGATGAAAATATTTAGAGAGACAATTGGTTCATTTGTGACACCTAATGCCGTGGCCAGTCGTGACAGACTCGATCCAGGTAATGTGTCTTCACAATGTACATTCTATAGCTCAACATGTAATTTTTACATCTAACTATTATATTGTACGTGATCTGCCTTAATCACAGCTGAGTGGTGGCTAAATTACGGCACAAGTGCACCTGTATTAAGGAAGATCGCAATGAGAGTTCTATCGCAAACATCATCGTCGAGTGGGTGTGAGCGGAATTGGTCGACGTTCTCCTTCTTACATACTAAGCTGAGGAATAGACTAACACACCGCATGCTAGACAAAATGGTGTATGTTCATTACAACATGAGACTAAAGGTTCGACATGTGCAGATGGATACAAGGAGAGGAGAGGGAGAATATGACCCAACGGATGTTGTGTACTTGCGAGACGTGATGATCCTATGGTAGCATGGGTTGCAAAAGCCACAACCGAGCGTGGTGAGACAGAACTGGATGAGGAGGCTGAAGAACCAGGCGAGACACCACGGCCTAATACTTTTCTCGCATCAGCTGTACAAGAGGTAGTGGGAGAGGGAGATGACATCCATGTGCAGTTGGGTGGTGACGAGTCAGCAACGGGACGTGATGATGAGGTTAATTTAGATGAAGACATCGTCATTGGGGGTGGAGACACATCGTATGCGTACGATGATATAGCATGGGGGCGATTGATGCAACCTCCATCAATTGAGCGTCAAGAGCCACCTACAGTGAATTAATACATGAAAATCAAATCGTAAATTTCATTAGATAGTGTAGTCATATATTGATATATGATGATGTAAGGAATATATTGCAGGTCGGTCCGACAAATGACAACATTGCGGGAGAACAGTGGTCCCGAGTTGCTGCACCGCGGCATTCAATATCTGCGGAACCCAGAAGGTTATCCACTTCAAGAGAGGCTAGGAGGAGTTCCTCATTTAGAGAGGTGAAATTATATTGTCATTTCTACATTTATATGTTATATTTCATTGGTAATTGAATATATTATTCTTTCAATTGTGTAGTCTTCGGTAGCATCGAAACAACCATCTCAGTCTGCTGCGCCACGATGCTCAACATCTAAGGCACCCAGTCAGTCGTCTCAGGTATACGAACAGACTTATACAGTAGAAAGTAAGTTGAAAAATTATCTAACCAGGCTTCTGTTTCTCAGGCATCTAGAGGGACACAACATGCAGCAGGTAAGCCGCCCCCTGCTCCACAGAAGAAAAAATCATCATAGACCACATTATTCAGCAGCAAGAAGGACAAGGGACCACCATTAAATCCGATAGATATTACAGACATGGAGACATTAGATCCCAATGCAGATGACGACACTCCCGAGCCCTCTGTTGAGCCCCGCATCAGTGGGAGTCATGACTCCGATGATGATAGTACACCGACAGGGTCTTCATCCCATGGAGGTGGCGGTTCTCAAGGTGGCCAACGGAGTCGTCGTGAGGATACTAGTGCTGGTGGCAGAGAGTATAGCAGTGGTCATAGTAGAGGTCGTGGGGGCCGTCAACATGGCGCATGGACAGAGGAGCAGCACTTCACACATGCCACGCAAGATGAGGACCACGGTGCTCCACCGGCAGGGACGAGGCGGGTAGCTGATCATTGGGATCCCTACTATGGAAGTTCGGTTGCAGACAGTACCAGCTATCAAGGCATGTTGTCTGATTTTGAGAGGATGATCACACATGACTCCCAGGATCTGGAAGATCGTATGGACGGTCATGGCCGCAACAGTCGATATATCATGGCGACTCAGATAGCAGTAGTTCATTTTTCCCATCGTATCCATATCCTTATGCCGCAGCTGCGCCAGTAGAGGTCGTGTACGCACAAGGTTCGTAGCAGTATGAATACTACGTACGCATATACTGGGAGAACTATTCAGGTTCAATGCGCTATGAAGACTATCTGTCCTATCTGCGGAGCACTTTTAATGTCAGATTGTTTGAGATGGGCACTGGCCCAATTTGGGTCCATACTCTTAATGAGTATGTATCATTTGGTTATATTTATAACTAACTAATAATTAATTATAAATTTCTTCATATCTTGAGTTCTGTACTTATCATTGAAATTACTAATGTAAACTTTTACATCATTTGCCGATCATCATAGACGGACGGCGTCACCCTGCGTGGGAGCATGGATATTCTGTTGAGGGTGATGGACATGTGCACTGTAGATACTACGAACATCGCGTCACCGACATACACAGATTTGCGGAGCACCTTGCGGGAGTGGGATGCGATGTTCGTGCATGCGACCGAGTTCCGGGAGATGTCCGACATTCCTTTCGGACACAGTTACAGGATAGATACAGTTCTCGTAGCACACCCAGGGCATCTTCTTCTACATCCCGGGTACCCCCACCACGAGCACAGGGCGCAGCAGGATCTTCCTCCACGTCCAGAGTTCGAGCAGCACCAGCACCAGCACCAGTCGCACATGATAGAATTGAAGCTATAGATGTAGTGAGGACTTTTTTTACAGATTTTCATGTACCCTCCACCGCAGCACACGACCCGTCATTTGTGCAGATGGTTTCATATTTTCAGTCCTACCCACATGTACCTCCACCCACTAGGATAGAGATAGATTATACGGGTGATCAGTCTCATGTATCTAATGATGAGTTTTGGGATTCGGGCTTCACTGATGATGATGATTAGTGAGTTTTGGGATTCGGGCATCACAGATGAGGAGGATGAGTGAGTTTTTGTATTTTATACTTCATGAATGAATGTCATTAGTATGTCACTGTTTACTTTAACATATTAGGTAATTTAAATGAATTTTTTATGTATTATATATAATATGATGTTTAATTAAGCGGTGTAATATGTTATTTTTATATAATTAGTATGGATCTATTATCATAAAGAAACTCTACATTCTAATATTTTTAAATATATATCACATTTAATCTTTAAATAAAATTTTCTTAAAAATTTAAAAAAAATTAAAAAATCACGCGCCGAGAGCCATAGAGAGCGGACCGGGTCGCTATGCGACCCGGCCGACCCGACCCGACCCGCGCCGAGACCGGGTCGGCAAACCCTGGGCATACGAAAATACTCTCGTCAGTCACACATGAAAGTCTATAAAAAAGATTATTTTCTGGTGAGAATCTTGGATATCTGAGAGCATGGATTTGAACTGTAATAAAAATTTATAATATTTGAACTCTTATTCTAAATAGAAAAGAGATAAGTGGCCAGTGTATCCTTCATTAAGATAGATTATGTGATATTAATATAATAGATAAACAGTATATATATATATATATATATAAAGAGTCTGAGGGGCCTTACAATAGAGTATAATAGATAGATTATGTGATATTATACGCCTACTTATCCTTATCTATATATATATATTCTAATAAATAAATGATATATTTGAATTTTTCAAGGCGCAGGGATCATGGCGAAGCAAATGGGCTCGGGGCTCGTCTGAGTTGCATGAGCCTCCCTGTACTTTTACTACTTTATCTCAGATTAATGACCAAGATGTAAAACAACTATTTGCGAAGTTGACGCAACACCAACAACCAAGGTTTTGGCAGCAGGGCAGCTCTCCACCTGCATTCCAACGTGGAGTGGAGGTGACTTCATTCGTCCCATTCATGAGGAACCTTGGTATATATATGAAATAAGTTTGGCAAATGTTTGTTTAGGTAAAATACATACTGTATGCTTGTAATATATATATGTCGCGGATAAACCTCCTTAAACAGAAAAAAAAGAAGGAAATTATCAAGATCATCGTTTCTCAGATCATGATCTTCATAGAAAGATGTTTTACAAGTATTCCTTCCACATGATAACATTAAAAAAAGAGTAGCCATCATATTTTTCTTCCCTCAAGGAAATATATTCACATGAAAATATCTGACGTTAGAAAGTCTGATTGTCACAGAAATCGTAGATGGATGCGTGGTGGACGTCATCTCCGACGAGACGACATGAAGCCGTTTTGTGTGTAAAAATGGACCTCTCTCTCGAGCATATCCACAAACACGTAGAGCAAACACAAGCCAACGTCGCCGACTCTTCTGCTCGAGTAAGACACCAACAAACAGCCTGGCTGATTAGCACTTGCCAACCCATAATCACGCTTATCTCATGGGGGTCCTAAACAAAGTTTTATGCTTCACTTATATCCAACGCAACTCATGTTAAGTAGACGCCAAAGTTAACTCGGATTAAAATGATTAGATTAAGTTAATTCACTTTTATTCTTATTTACTTTGTTTACACGTGATTTAACCCGAGTTAAGTGAGTGGATTAATCTGGCAGGCATGAGCTGTGCTTTGGTAAAAAATTAAGTCTAAAGTTTATGTGTAAAATGACAAAAATAATCTTATAATAAGTGAGTGAGTGAGAGAGAGAGAGAGACGTGGTCTGCGTGTGAGGGGGAGATCTAGAAGGGGGGAGGGGACGGCGCCAGTGAGGGCGGCGCCATTGACAGCGATGGAGGGGGGAGGGGGTGTGGCCAGTGGGTGAGGGGAGGGGGCGGCACTGGAGGGGAGATGTCACGTCCCGAACAAGACGGAAATATCAAGGTGTGAATAATTAATCAAGCGGGTCGATCAAGAGACTCGGATGATAAGTATGAACAACAAATGAATAAAATTATATCTTTATTTCATAATCTGATATTTTTAACAAACATTCTTCAAATACTTTCTATACTATTCAAATCCAGTGTATTTATTTCTAAGTACATAGACTGGGAAAAAAAAATCTTCTAAACTATCAGCACTCTCTATCACTCCAGCCTATTCCTGTCATCTTCAAAATTTTCTAAAAATTATCAACAATATACAAGGTGAGTTAGAAAGTTCAGTAGTACTTATTTCTCTTTGCCGGGTCGCTTTAAGTGATTAGCATATTGGATCATCTATATGCTCACGAAATAAACAGTGTAGGTTCAAAAAATAAAACAGGTAATTTAACAGGTGACAAATGTAATCAAGATCAAGAAGTCAAAAATTTTAAGAATAGATATCATAGAACTCAAGTATAAGTATGAAGATCAATAACATGTAGAGACACTACAAGAAAATTGGCCTATAGCCACGAATTTTACCTACGCTTTTAAAAATCGAAGCTATATACGACATAGTCTGACGTTTTTAAAACTACGTAGGTAAATTTCTTACGTTTCATTATAGCGTAGCTTTATGGTCATCTTATTCTGATGATTTTAAAAAATATAGGAAAAGATCATATATCTGACATTTCTTTTGTAAACGTGAGAATAGACCTTAGATATTGTTTCGCTTTTAATAAAATGTAACAATAAGTCACATCAAAAAAAATAAAAAAGTAAGAAACATAGGAATAGGCTCTGACCTCGATGGCGGCAAAACTGCCGCACGAGCTTTTATGTTACCACCCGAGCTTTGATGACCCCATCTCCCTCTTTCTGTTCCTCCACCACCCCTTCCCCTCTGATCTTCTCCCTGGATCTTCGCCCTCTCCTTCTTCATTCTCTTCCCCACTAAAACCCTAGCTGCACTCTCCGCCGGCCTCACCCGCCACCGCCGCCTGCTCGCCGTCGGACCGCCGCTCCTGTCCTCCTTCCCCACTACAGCAGCCTCCCCTCTGCTTCAGCACTTGAACAGGACTGCGGCAGCCGCGACTCCCCAGAGCTGCCATCGCCTCCCGCCTTCCGCTTGCCCTCCACCGCAAACGACGACAACAGCAGCCCTGTCGCCACCATTGCGAGCTACCTCTGCAGCGCCTCCAACGTGCTCGCTCTATTCCCCCTTTCTTTTCCCTGCAATCTCGCGCCGCCCACTAGCCCCATCGCCGACTGCCGGGATCCCTGTCACACCTTCCTCTTCTTCTTCCACCGCCTATTGCCCCCTTCCTCTTCTTCTTCCTCTTCTATTTGCTCCCAAACCCTGCAACCAGCTACCGTCAACCCCAATCCCTCTCGCCCTCGGCCATTCTCCTTCAGCCTGCTGCCCCCTTCCTCCTCTTCTTTCTCTTCTATTTGCTTACAGACCCAGCAACTACGAAGTTGCATAGCAACCACCTTCATTGGCCCCCTGCCTACAGCGTCGACCCCATCAGTGTCACGTCCCGAGCGCAGAAGGAACCCGGTATGCATGACGAGTTTATATCATTCATGTTAATCAGAGCACACGGTAATTCAACACATAAGATAGACCGCGCGAAAATAGAGATAATAAACTAAATCCTTTATTCCATCAATAACTTCAACTAGTTCCATACATAATCCTTCAAAGTAAAGGAATACTTAATGACAAACTAGACTCAATAAAGAGGAAAATATAATGATAGACTCAAGAAAGATGAAAAGACACGACTGGATAACATCTCTAATAGTTGGAACGGCTCTATGCTCTTCACTCGTGTCCATTCCCATCCGAATGATCCTCGTCATCGGAGTTACCTGAAAAATAAGAAAAAAGCTAGGGTGAGCGAACGCTAAGGAGGAATTATATCTCAAGATCAAGCTTGCTTTAAGTAAATTACATGTTACATGAACTATGCAAGTATAGTGATGTATGTACGCAAGATAATGACGAGAGTAGAGTATCAATAAATAATATAGATGAACTAGCAAGATTTCAAGATAATCATGTGAAGTATATCAAGATTGTCAAGCATGTAATAACAAGTCATGTCATGTGAATTGGTTATTATAATTTCAAGTAAGTAGATACCCATTCCGGGCCACGCAAGTCATGTCAAGTCAAGTCAAACATGAGTCGTGGAATGTCAACAATCAAGCAAGTCATGCACTTCGGTGCAATGCCACACCGTGATCAATATAGCTCCCATGGGCACAAGTACTTTCGGGTGTTCCTTCCAGGACCAGATCGGGCCCTATATGCACTAGCATTGAGTCATTTATATATTTAGACATCCACTATAGTTTATAGCCAATAGAGTTCCAAAGGAATAAGCCATTATAGGATGATAAGGTAGATTTCACAGAATTATGAGTTCAAGGATAAAACTTGAACAAGGAAGACATACCGATAAATCGCATGAACAACCATGACATATCATGAAACTGGGTAATTGGTGTCCACTCAGACAGTCATCAATTATAGAAATAGCGTCCACTGTATGGCCGCCCATTCCTTTGAACAGTACAGGCACGATGAAATAGCATCCACATGACGATCGCTAAATCAGTGATATAGCACCACTGGCCTGGTCGCCAATTCCTTCTGGCGTCCAAGTCACGGTCACTAATTACTGACAGAGACAGACTTCTCAAAAGAGGCTAGAAATAGTGCTAAAAATAGTGCCCTATGAGAGCTAAGCATCACATTTCTTCAAAGTGACGTGACAAGTACGTGTTCCAAGGTTTTTAGGGTACAACTGCTCGGCTGCCTTGAGGGAATGCAAGGCTAGCATAGACTTACGGAGGTCTCAATGAAGAAAGTACCAGTCTGAAGGAAGGAATATCCCATGGAGGGTCCAATCATCACCAAGAGTTGAGTGTATAAGCGATAGAAACAAAATAGGGACTCCATCTACTGATGTGAGATGAGAGTGCCAAGAAAAACTTGCGATATGGGTCAAAAAACTGATAAAACTGAGAGAGGAAGAATCTGCGTCCAATCAGAAGTCGCTATATCCAGAAATAGCGGCTCTTTTAAAAGTCACTCAATCTTATCTTTAATAGAAATTTCAAAAAAATAATAAGAATTAGCGACACTATCAACGGGCGCTAATTCTAGGATTTTTTTTCCAGAAATCAATAAAACTTATTATAATTAGCGACCTTGTAAAAGGGCGCTCAATCTTTAAATAGCATTCATTATTATGTCGCAGATTCGAAATTTTCATATATTTTCTATTTTACTAATTATTTGACAAATCAACGCCTCCATATAGGGGCGCCCATTCATTAATTGGCGACTGTGTGACAGTCGCCCATTCGTTTACTGCTACGCATCGGGCAGGAACGTTTGCAAGCACAAAATACTATTTATTTCTTTTAATTGTACATGAACAGTAGCACTTTGCTATTTACATGTAATTTAAAGAAACTAAGGACATGGATAGCGAGAGAAAAATATAGGGAATATGAAAGCATGCTCATGCAAGAATTCTAACGTCAGGTTTAATAGATATTAAAATTTAAACATATGGTATTTATTAATTGCATTAAAAGAAATAGGGGCATGGGTAAGGTCGCTCATTATTGGGTGACAAGAAGACTATCGCAAATTCTGAATTTGTGACCTTCTGCGCGGTCGTTCATTAACAGGCGGCCTCAGGTCGATCACTATTTTGATGCAGACAGAAAACTCAAAAATAACTATGTAAACGGCATAGCAAAAGCTATGGAATTATGATATAACTATACTTATGCATGTCATGGACCTTTGCTATTGATCTTGGGCTTAGATACTTGAGAAAACCTACCTCATTTGGTTGATCGGGATGACGACGGAAGAGAAAGGAAGAAAATAACAATATACAGTAGCAGCAGCAACTGCAACAGCTGCAGCAGCAGCTACGGCAAGTGGAAGAAGAAGACGATGTAGCTCTTTCTCACGTCCGGCAGCCGTAATAGCAATAGCAGAGGGGGAAAGACGATGATGGCAGAAAGAGCAACAACACCCGCTCGACACAACAGGGACGAAAGATGGGTTCTTCCCTTCGTTTACGACAGCAGGGTGCATCAACAGGAGGAAGACGACGACGTCGATGCAGGGACTCCTTTGAACGCAACAGCAATTTGATGCTCTACTTGTTCGGGGGGTTCGTATATATAGAGTTGGAGTCTAAGTCTCCTATTGGGAATTAAGTTCCCATGTAAAGAATCCTAATGGGTTTAAAACTTCTATGTTAATCTCTCTATTACTATATCCACAGCCGCTATGCTGTTGGGGTTCAAAACCCTAAAGCCATGCACGTTCGGACGTGTTAAGTCCTTTGTGTAAACCACAAGGCCCCATATGTGTATATAATTGTGTACATAACCTATTTAAGGCCCATTATCCCTTAGGCTAAACTCACGTACGTAAGGCCCATATATATATATTTAAGGCTTTTGAATGTGGAATGGTTGAGGCCCATACGTGATGTTTGTGAGTTGGCTTTTATATTTTATTTGATTTGGGCTCTTGTCTTATTCATTAAGAGGATTTAATTTCTTTAGGAAAATTTGTATTCTTTATATTATTATCCGAGGTGCTACACCCTCCCCCGCTTAAAAGAATTTGGTCCCCAAATTCAATTGCATATAGACATGGAGGGTGTAGAGTACTTACGATCTTGAAATAAATCTGGGAATCTCCTCTTCATAGATTCTTTTGTCTCCCATGTGGCTTCTCGTTCGAGATTCTTGTTCCATTGAATCTTCAGCATAGGGATCGTCTTATTCCTTAACATGTGTACTTCACGAGCCAGGATCCTTAATGGTTTTTGTTCATAAGTAAGATCCTTTTGTATTACCAGATCATCATGTTCTATGACGTGGGATGGATCAGGAACATGTTTCTTGAGCATAGACACATGGAACACGTTGTGAACCTCGGATAACTATGGTGGTAGGGCGATCCGGTAGGCAACCTCGCCAACTCTTTCCAGCACTTCAAAGGGACCGATATACCTTGGTGTAAGCTTGCCCTTAACACCAAATCTTCTAATATCTCATCCTGGGGGAACCTTGAGAAAGACATGATTTCCAACTTGAAACTCGAGGTCTCTCCTTCTAGTATCGGCGTAAGTCTTTTGTCTAGACTGAGCCATCTGAAGTCTTTCTTTAATGATTTGAATCTTCTCGGTAGTATCCCTTACCATCTCCAGTCCTAGAAGTTATTTTTCGCCAACTTCATCCTCGCATATTGGTGAGCGACAACTCCTTCCCTACAATGCTTCAAAGGGTGCTAGTTGAATACTTGCTTGGTAACTGTTATTAGAAGTAAATTCGACCAGAGGCAACTGATCATGCCAGCTTCCTCCAAAATCAATCACACAAGATCTTAGCATGTCTTCCATGACTTGATTCGTTCTTTCAGTCTGACCATCCGTTTGAGGATGAAAAGCAGTACTAAAGTTGAGTCTCGTCCCCAAGGAATGTTGTAGACCCTTCCAAAAATGAGAAGTGAAGCGCGGGTCTCGGTCAGACATGATTGAAATGAGAACTCCATGCAGTCTGACAACCTCTTTGATGTATAAGGCAGCTAAAACATCAACCAACCATCGACTCTTTATAGGCAAGAAGTGTGCTGACTTAGTCAATCGATCAATGATAACCCATATTCCGTCATGTCCACCTTTGGATTTAGACAAGCCCATGATAAAATCAATGTCGATATCTTCCCACTTCCACTTGGGAATGTCTAGAGGCTGTAACTTACCAGCATGCTTTTGGTGTTCCGCCTTGACTTGTTGGCATGTGAGACAACGAGAAACGAAGTTTGCTACCTCCCTTAATTTTTATGTTGGGCCACCAAAAGATCCGTTTCTAGTCCTGGTACATCTTGGTACTTCCAGGATGTATTGTATATCTTGATCGGTGAGCTTCTTCTAAGATCTTTTTCTTCAATTCGGGATAGTCCGATACACATGTCCTTTCTCGGAATAATAATCTTCCATCAGATGCCAACTTGAAATCGGGTTGCTCTTCTAACTTACCTTTAACTTCTACTTTAACTTCTACCAGCACTGGGTCATTGTCTTGAAGTTCCTTAATCTCGGAGAGTAAATCCGGTTGTATCCTCATGTGTGATAGAGTAATACACCTTTTCTCCTTGTCTGTGCTTATATCAAGCTTGGAAAATTATTCTAGCATCTTCCACTCTTAGATCATACAGTTGGCCAATAACGCTCTCGGCTTTCGACTGAGGGCATCAGCTACGGAATTACCCTTTCCAGGATGGTATTTTATTATGAAGTGGAAGTCCTTGAGATACTCTAGCCAACGTCTTTGTCTCATGTTCAATTCCTTTTGGAGAACAAGTACTTGAGACTCTTGTTGTGACGACCCGGGATCCGAGTACCGGAAAGGAACCGGTGCGTCTCGAATCTCGGCCCGCCAACCCACGAGCCCGAAGACTCGGAAGGGTAAAAAGGGATGGTGTGGGAGCACAAGAGAAGCTAAAACGACCGCAAAGATAGCACAATAATAAAAAATAAAATGCATAAAATAATATAAATAAATAAACTGCTACAAGGTCCAGTGTATCTCATGTCCAAAATGAAAGTACAGTCAACAGAAAGAAAAGTACAACTACACGGGGCATCCCCCGGCTCTGGCAGACTGGCGACTAACCCTGGCTAGAAGAACCACGCTGAAACTCGGCCGAGCCTCTCGAAGACCCCGCCTCACCTGAAAAGCAGGGGTGAGCCTCATTTCATTGGCCCAGTAGGGATCCCGCGAATCCCCACCTCGCACTAAAAATGAGAAAGCAGAAGGTAACCCTACCTAACAGGAGTACGGTCGAACCAACAAGCTAAAGTAAGTAAACGGAAAAGCCATCTACTCTAACAGTACCGTACTACTGAACTTCGGTCTAACGAAACTTGAGTCCACACCTGCCAGCGAACAGGAGCACTACCCACTAGAACAACGACCGGAAGCGTCCCCTGACGTCTTATACCGCGTCACAAGTGTCTAGCTGCAACGCCCCGGGCGTGAGACTCAGACACGCAACAAGTACCACAACAAGGACTAGTTGGGGTCACGCTCGTCAGCGCGTGTCCTAAGCCCCCAACTACGTGTGCACACACAGACCATCTGCTCTAGGTCGGGTCCTCTAGCTGGTTTTCCCCCCCACCGGACTCTGGTGGCAAAGGCAAGGGGCCCTACGGTAACCAGCCTAAAAACCGCCTCTCACTGGGTCTCGCTCTCCACTACTCCTAGGTGGGTCCGCACCTGCGTGCGCAGAAGCTACGACTAGTGGACAGGTCACTGCCAGTAAGGACTAACTCACGGAAACCACTGCCGAAGAAACGGGACCGCACACACACGATGCAGCGCAGAGCCTGACGGTCCACCCCTGGGTCGTCACAGGCTGTGACGCGCCTACTCCAGTGCGTCACATGGCTCTGACGGTCCAGCCCTGGAGCGTCACGAGCCAAAAGATAAAATAGACTGTGACGCACCCCTCCTGGGCTGTCACAGGCTGTGACGCACCCACACTGGGCCGTCACAAGGCTCTGACGGTCCAACCCTGGGCCGTCACAAGCCACGGTGAAAACTTACTGTGACGCGCCCCCCTTGGGCCGTCACAGCACCTGACGGTCCAACCTTGGCGCGTCAGGGTGGTTGGGTCCGTCTGCTCTGACGCACCCACACCGGAGCGTTACAGGGCTGTGACGCGCCAAGCCTGGTGCGTCACAGGCGCCGAACCCCCAACGGTCAAAAATCAACGGTCAAAAAGCCAACGGTCGAAGGCTCTAACAGTCTAACCATGGACCGTCATAGTGCCCTAGCGGTCTATCGTGGGGCCGTTACAGCCACAGACCCCCAACGGCTAAAACGGGGTTGTAACGCACCTACCTGGGTGCGTTACACCGTGTGACGGTCCCTGGAAGGACCGTCACACACACCCGACGGCGAACGGCATGAAATAGCCAAAAATTCAAACCACGCCCCATGCCTCCAAAGGAGAGGGGAAAATCAAAGGGGAAGACCCCGGGGGACCCCTAGCATGATTCTAGACCATCAAAACGCCGAATCGCGGCTCAAATCCATAGATCGGGCGAGCTCTCCCCAAAACATGGTTTTTCCCTAACTCGCTCAAAAACGCCCCTCTCGGCTCCCATTCGGCCTACAAATCACGGGGAACGACGGGATGAGCATAAGGATTCGTCCCCCTACCTCAATGGAGCGAATGCTCCGCCGAATCGACGCCGAAATCAAGGAAGAAGCCTTTTGCACACCGCACGTCCCGCCTCCCGCCGCAAAAAGAGCACCACCGGGACCGCCTCGCCGCCGCCGCCACGCCGTTGCCGGAGTGAGGGAGGCCGCGTCTCGGTCGCCCGGGGAAGACGAATGGCGCGGGGGAGAGGGCGCTCCAATGGTTGGAAGAAAGAGGAAGAATAAGAAGAAGAAAAAGGTGGAAAAGAAAAAGAAAAAGATATGGTATTAATAGAAAATATGGAAAATCAGAAAAATCTTGAAAAATAGAAAAATACACCTCCTTGATCCTCTCGACGCGCTGATCGCAACGGTACAACTCGTAGGTAGATGAACGACTGGGTTCACCCGCCACAGGGTTCCGTAGGTGTTTCCGAGACACACACGCGGGAATCAGAAAACACGCGGAAAAAGGCGCGGAACACGTTCCGAGCCTCTGAACTGACCCGAATCGCACAGATCCAAACACGAAAGATGCCCAGAACATAATTCCTGACACAACGGAGCCAAATTCACCGAAAACACAGATCTGGGACCCAAGAAGAAGGATCCGAAAAGGGTCCGGGATATCACACTTGTGATCGGAGTATACGGTGAATTGTTCTCCATAGAGAGTGTCTTCAGATCTTTAAGTAAACACTACCGCAAAACTGGGGCAGTTGTCAAATGATCTTTCAAGGCTTGAAAGCTTCTCTCGCAATCTTCATTCCACTTATAAGGAATCTCCTTGCGGGTCAGCATCGTTAGAGGAACAGTGATCTTGGAGAAGTCCTTTATAAATCGCCGATAATAACTAGCTAGACCCAAGAAACTTCGGAACTCGGTTGTATTTGTCAGCCTTTCCCAATTCTTTACAGTCTTGACTTTTGATAGATCAATAGAAATCCCATCCTTTGAGATCATATGCCCTAAGAAAGATACCTCCTCAAGCCAAAAATCACATTTACTCAACTTGGCATAAAGTTGATTCTTCCTTAGTATTTACAATGTAGTCTCAAATGCTCTTCATGATCTTCCTCGGTCTTTGAATATATTAATGTATCATCAATGAAAACTACTACGAATTGATCTAGGTGAGGCCTGAATATGCTGTTCATCAACTGCATAAAGGCTGTAGGGGCATTTGTTAGTCCAAAAGGCATAACAGTTGTAACGCCCGAGAATTTTCTAAGAATTTTTTGGATTAAAATATAAATTAATAGACATTTTTAAAGGCTTAATGGGTTATTAAGAAGAATTAAGGATTTATTTAATCACTTTAAAAGTCCTATATCAACTAAAGGGATAAGCCCAACTTAAATAGGCCCAAAGACCCATTTCCAAGACTTTTTGGACCCAAGCCCATTAATAGAAACGATTATTTTATTTCTTTAATTACCGGGAAGAGTAAGCAATGACTCTCCCTTGTTGCATTAATACACATCCGAGATCAATACCAGATGTATCGGTATATACCTCGAACTTCTCTCCTTCAGTTGGTAATGCCAAAACTGGGGCAGTTGTCAAATGATCTTTCAAGGCTTGAAAGCTTCTCTCGCAATCTTCATTCCACTTATAAGGAATCTCCTTGCGGGTCAGCCTCGTTAGAGGAACAGTGATCTTGGAGAAGTCCTTTATAAATTACCGATAATAACCAGCTAGACCTAAGAAACTTCGGATCTCGGTTGCATTTGTCAGCCTTTCCCAATTCTTTACAGTCTTGACTTTTGACAGATCAACAGAAATCCCATCCTTTGAGATCACATGCCCTAAGAAATATACCTCCTCAAGCCAGAAATCACATTTACTCAGCTTGGCATAAAGTTAATTCTTCCTTAGTATTTGCAATGTAGTCCTCAAATGCTCTTCATGATCTTCCTCGGTCTTTGAATATATTAATATATCATCAATGAAAACTACTACGAATTGATCTAGGTGAGGCCTAAATATGTTGTTCATCAACTGCATAAAGGCTGTAGGGGCATTTGTTAGTCCAAAAGGCATAACAGTTGTAACGCCTGAGAATTTTCTAAGAATTTTTTGGATTAAAATATAAATTAATAGGCATTTTTAAAGGCTTAATGGGTTATTAAGAAGAATTAAGGATTTATTTAATCCCTTTAAAAGTCCTATATCAACTAAAGGGATAAGCCCAACTTAAATAGGCCCAAAGACCCATTTCAAAGACTTTTTGGACCCAAGCCCATTAATAGAAACGATTATGCGATTTACGGATTTAAAATGGGATATACACTTCAATTAGGGGATAAATGGAGGGATAATACGAAAATATGAAAATTTTGGAATTTATGAACCCTAGCGGTCTATCGCGCGACCGCCTGGGCCACCATAGCAGTCCTCCCATGACCGCTACGCCCTCCTAATTCCGTGAATGAGTGAAAATGTGAAAAGCTTGGATCTTTGGCATCCAAATCATTTGGGATCGATGTTATCTGTTAATTGAAAGGGTGTAGAAGGTGTCAGGATCGAATGCAAGGTCTAATTGGGACTCTAGGTTCATTCAAATCCTCAAAACCCTAGCTTTCCCTATAAATAGATCCAAGTTTCACATGCGCAACCCTTACTTTTGGCTCACGTGGAACCAAGGTAAGGAAGTATTATTTGAGGTAAGTTCTTTAGAAGATTTCGTTCATTTTAGTGTGGTCCAACTTCCCTTAAAATTTAGTTTTAGGAGATTAAGCCTACAAGAAGTTAGAGGCCTGCAAAGACGCTGGTTCAGTGCAAGTAACCTAGGAACTTGTGCGAGCGACTTAGGAAGATCAGTAGATTAGAAGTCCTAAATAAGGTAATTAGAAAAGGATTCTTTAGACTTTTTTGTTCACCTTAGTACCCTCTTTCTACCCTCCAATTTTTGTTATCATAGGTGAAGGGAATCAGGAGTTAGAAAGGCAAGAGGTTGCTGGTTCAGTTCAGAACAAGCAGAAACTAGGGTCGACTTCCAGCCCTAAATTCGAAGTCTAAAGCCCAGACCAGAGGTAGCTTATCTCATTAATGGCTTAAATATGATCTTATGAGTAAAAGCGCTCAAGTTGTAGTTGATTTCATGAAGTGTACTTGGAGTATTTACTGTTTTATTGGACTGCACATCTAGTTTTATTTTCCATGCATGAACTTTGCCCTAATGCAATTAAGATAAAAGATTCTTGTCTATTTCACATAAACCCATGCATGCTCCTGGTCTATTTCCTTTCTAGCATAATTTTACAACATGATTCAAGGAATTATGTGCATAACTTGTCCTAAGTTTAACATTTATTTGTTTTATAGCTTCTGCCAGACAGGCAGAGGGTGGCCTAAAAGGGACCGCAAGGGGACCTTTGCGGTCTAGTAAATGATCGTCTATACCCCTTCATTGCGGTCTATCGCAAGACCATTTATTTCATTCTGACGGCTAGTCCCTGACCGTTTTCTGGTTCTGAGAACTAGTCCGAGCCTGTTTGAACCTTACATATTAGTAACCCTATAATTATATTATTTTACACTCAAAATCATGTTTTATTTTTCCTGATTAATACCCAGAATTCAGCATGAGCATGATTAAGACTTTATTTTGACTATTATATTAATTTCGTGCCAAAACCATATAGTTTTGTATTTATCTTAATTTCATATGGTTCATGGACTTATCTAGTTTGATATGATCACTATTTTGCCACGATCCTTTCTTATCTATGAGTCATTTTCTTAAGTACATGACACGTATTCCGATACGATGCCATTAGTGACACTTTGCACATTAAGCACACAATCTTAGACTTGTGATCCTCTCTGTTAGATATTCCTTCCACCGGACTAGGTGACCTTGTTTCAAGGCCTCCATAAGACTCCGCGAGCTTGGGATTCCCACTAGGACGCCGAGCTGGTTGTACCCTCAAAATCCAATTATCTAGAAGGCACTTTATCGATGTTTTATGTGTTCTGGACCTTAGCGGCCTGATGGACGACCGCCAGACGAACCTAGCGGCCATTTACCTGACCGTTAAAGACCCCAAGCGGCCCTGCCATCACCGCAAGACTCCAGAAGGTTTCACTGCGTCGACACTTTCTTTCTTCATGCGTCGACTCTGTCCATAAAACGGTCTGGACATGACCGCATGCCTATCTTAAACGGTCCTCTCTAGACCGCTTGAGTATGTAAACGGTCCAATAAATGACCGCTTTATCCTTGACCTTGTCTAACCCGAGGTTTGACCTTTGGGTTGGGTTTTATAAATTCCCAGATGGTCTAATGATTGCTTGGAACTTAACACTTGTCAATTAAGATATTTATAACTTATGGAAAGTAAAGAATATGCCGTTATGCTGCCAAATTTTCTTCATAGCATATTCTTGTTCTAAATCAAATCTTTGAACTCGTATATTCTTAATTGAACCATTCTTACCTTGATATTTGTTATCATGGAATCATAGTTTGAACTTGTTACATTATTGGCCATATTTATGTTTTCGTGGAAGTAGCTTGATTTATAACTTGAAGATACAAGAGGGGACACGGACAGTGTCCAAGGGCTCCACTCTAGTCCCCTAGGCTGATAGTCGGAAACATACTATAAACCATGGGGTATGATGAACACTGGCGTCGCATTGCGCTGGGAGTACTTTTTTTATAAATTGGTGAAATCCACGAATACTCACGAGACAATCTTGTGAAATTATATACTTGTTAGTACATTCTCATTACATGACTTTCTAGAGCATAGCCTTTATAGTTATGAAAAAGTACATTCTTGTTCATGAAAGGCCAAGCTTACATTCTTGTTATATATCTGTTCAATCTCATATCTCAATCATGATCATACCATGTTACTGGTGTTACTTTGGGTTTTCACCGCATGTTCTACCGACTTATTTCTTTTATCTTTACTCTAGAGCAAAAATGTTAATTACTTAAACATTGCCTTCATGTTGATACGAAGATACTTACTAGGTATGTGTGCTCATTCTCTACTTTTCTAATCTTTTTCAGGAAATTCTAGCGGGTCAGATTCAGACTATTCAAGTGATGGATCCGAGAGTGATTACAAGATCGAGAGAAGATCTAGTGGAGTCTTAAGTCAAGTCGAGTCCATGTATTTTTTCCCTTTATTTGAGTCTAGTGAATTGAGTCAAATACCATTGTAGTTTGATTATTATTATCAATAAAAGTTAGATTTTTTTATCAATCATTCTGTGCATTCATTTCTTATGTGTGAATGTGTTAGCGCTCTGATTATATTGCTCGCTTGAGGCGTGCTAGCCGACTGTTCATGTTCCCGATTGTTTCCGTTGCATAATCTCGGGACGTGACAGTTAAAGTGGTGTCAGAGCGTATGTCTTAGGACTTACTTATTCCCTGGAAAATGTCACGTCATAGGCTAAGTCCAAGGCTTAAGAACCCATATCTATGAAACAAGGATAGAAATTCCCCACCCATGAGAGAAATTGGGTAGAACCCGGGATGAGATAGTTAATTAGAAGTCATCTCTAAGTTAATTCCCTTTAATTCCATCGGAGTTAACAAATTATTACTTTTCTCAGGTACCTTATTCCTACAATGGCTCATCGTGTCGATTGGGGTGGAATGCAACAAAATGTCGCGGGTCTCACCCAGGCCTTGCAAAATATGGCTCAAGCCGGCGTGAGGGCTGGTGCTGGTGATCTGCACCGCAACTTCCGGAGTCTAAACCCTCCGTGATTTTCTGGTTCTTCCAACCCAGATGAAGCTGAAAACTGGATAAATGAAATGAACCGTATATTTGAGGTCATGCAGTGTGCCGACCAAGAGAAGGTTCGTCTCTCCACGTTCCAACTCAACAAGGATGCGTATACTTGGTGGAAGTCTATTCCGGCACCGCCCCAAGATGCACCACACACTTGGGAGGGATTCCTCACCCTCTTCCGAGCAAAGTACTTCTCCGAACATGTCAAGGAGAGGAAGGCGGCGGAATTCACTTCGCTACGTCAAGGCATGATGATGGTGGCGGAGTATGAGTTACAATTCTCTCACCTGGCACCCTATGCTCAACATTTAGTGAGCACGGATGTCCTCAAAGCAAATCGTTTCATGGACGGGATGCGGCCTATATATTTTCATCCAGCAACTTGGCCCACAAAATATTCGGACCTATGCAGAGATGGTCCAACGGGCACACTTATGTGAATGGACCTTGAAGAAGGTCGACAAACTCAAAGGCAAAGGGGAGGAGCTGAGCCGAAAGTCTGATCGGTGAAGAAGAAGTGAGGAGAAGTTCAGCATCATGGAACCTTACAATTCACGTGATAGTAAGAAGAGATCCCGGAACGGAGTGGTAGTGGCTACCACAAGAACAAAAAGGCGAAGGAGAAAGATAAACAAGTCATGGCGCTTGCACATTACGCGAGAAATTTGGCCACGCGGTAGAGGAATGCTGGAAACGCCTAGGGGCGTGTTTGCAATGTGGTAGTCGGGAGCACCGCATGCTGGATTGTCCCCTCATGAAGGATCAATCTTCCAGCGGTGGACGCAAGCGACATGCTCGTCTTAACGCTGTTATGGATAATGATGAAGCGCCCAAGGATGATGGGCTAATAGAAGGTACCTGTCAAATCTATTCCTATCCTGCATTCGTGTTATTTGATACTGGTGCTTCTCATTTCTTTATATCTACTGTTTTCGCAAAAATCTTGCCAATTTCATTAGTTCCTCTACCTTCGGACCTAGCCATCACTACACCCTTAGGTCCCGAAATGAAACTTACAACATACTACCCCGATAGTGAGGTAAATGTGAAAGGTCATAATCTTCCAGCAAACCTCATATGCCTTGACATAGAAGGCTACGATGCTATCCTAGGTGTAGATTGGCTTATAGACCATGACGCCTATATAAATTGTCGCAATAGGAGAATCTCTTTTGAAAACTAGGTCTTCCGCGATTTTCCTTCATTGGTATCAAGTATAGGAAGCATCCTACCATTATTTCATCTCTTCATGCTTGGAAACTCATTTCGCAAGGATATGAAGCTTTTCTTGCCTCCGTAATCATTACCGAGTCTAAGGAACTCATCTTAGAGGATATTCCCATTGTGAATGAGTTTCCCGATGTGTTCCCATCGGACTTACCTGTTTTACCACCCTAAAGGAAAGTAAACTTTTCCATTGAACTCGTTCCTGGAGCAGCACCTGTTTCAATAGCTCCCTACAGGATGTTTCCAATAGAACTCAAGGAATTGAAGAAGTAGCTTTAGGAGTTATTAGACAAGGGCTTTATTCGGCCTGGCACATCCCCTTGGGGTGCACCAATTTTATTTGTCAAGAAGAATGATGGATCCCTCAGGCTATGAATTGACTACCGACGACTGAATCAACTTACTATCAAGAACAAATATATGTTGCCGCGTATCGATGAGCTCTTTAATAAAATTTCAGGAGCGGAATATTTCTCCAAGATAGACCTCAGGTCGGGTTATCATCAGCTCAAGATCAAAGACGAAGACATATACAAGACGGCTTTCCGAAGCAGATATGGGCACTATGAATTCATGGTAATGCCGTTCGGGTTAACTAATGCCCCGGCAGCATTTATGTAACTTATGAATAATATCTTCAGGTCATATCTCGACCGATTTGTGATCGTCTTCATTGATGATATTCTGATATACTCCAAGACTGTAATACCCTGAAATTTTATATAAATTATTTTAAAGTTCTTCAGAAATTTTCTGGATTTTTCTAGGATTTTTCTAAGTTAAATAGAGTTAATTGGAGCTTAATGGGTAAAATAAATTGACTTGAGTCCAAAGGATCTGAAACTAAGCCCACAAGACTTGGGCCCATAATCTAGAAGCTTAAATTAGTGTATTTACGAAATTTATGGGGATAATTACTCCTTATTAGATAAATAACAGATAAATAATAATAAGAGTTTGAATTAAATCAAAATTTGGCACCAGGGATAGAAACGGTCTATCGGGCGACCGTTTGAGGCTGGAAAACGGTCTTAGCTAGACCGCTAGGCAACCCTAGTTCCGTGAATGGGTGGAAACGTGAAGAACTTGGAATTTGGGCGACCTAATCACCTTAGATTGAAGATGTAATGCCCTGGATCTCTGCTGGATCCTTAGTGGGTCTTGTTGGATCTTTCGGATCTATTTCGGTGAGTTTCGGTTCGCCTTTGTGGCTTCCGAGTTGAGCTTTACGATCCGTGTGGGTTTTTCTCTTGTACTAGTTACGGAACCCTACGGTGAGTTTATTTGTCAGTTCATCAACTCACGGATGCTACAGCGACGATGTACTCTTTGAGCCGGTCGTTTTGACTATTTTTGCGTATTTTTCGGAGTTAGGCCCAAAAATCAGATTTTTCAGAAATTAGGAAAATTCCTAATTTCTTTTCCTTTTTCTTTTCTTTCCTCTCTCCTCCCTTCTCATTTCGCCGCCGCCGTCTCTCTCTCCCGTTTCTCTCCTGTTTCACCTTCTCAGCTCCGACTGCAGACGGAGGACCTAGGGGCGAGTGCTGGGGATGCTGTGGAGCTGGTTGGGTGCGCGACGGAGTGAAGATGGAGTGGTTTTGGCGCGATCCCGAACAGTGGATTCAAAGCCGGTGTTTGAGCTCGCAGCGCGGTTTAGTCCCTTCGGGGCACGGTTTCTTCAGTGGAGGTAGGGTGACAGATCACCACTTCTCCCTGCTCATTTTCCCTGCCATTGCACGTCGTTCGACGCAGAAACGGCTGAGTTTGGACTTGTTTAGCCTAAACCGTGATTTTCGGGTTTTGTAGGGTTCGCCTGAAAATGGCAACCATTCGCGGCATAGTTAGTGTCAAATTGACCGCTGGGATGTCTGGATCCCATTCATGTTAGTTTCGTGTTGATCGGTTGTCATTCGAGGCCGGTAGGAGTCCGGGAACCTCGGTGACTCGTTTAGGGTCGATTTGTCTAAATTGCCCCGATCTCGCGTTTTAATGCGTGCATGTGGGCTTTTTAGCCCTCTGAAGTTGTTTTTCATCGTGTAGCTTTGTTTCCCCTGCGCTTCGGCGTGAATGGGGCGTGGAACGGGCCGATTTGGCGTTTCCACTATTTTCTCGCCGTGGCCAGTGTAGCGGTCGTTCCAGGACCGTCACAGTCTCTGACGGCCCTACGATAGACCGCCACAGCGTCTATTTGTTTTAAATTTTTCGTGGCTGTGGGAGTGTGACGGCCCAGGGGTGGTGCGTCACAGCCCTCTGACGCGCCCGGGAGTGTGCGTCACAGCTATTTTGTTGTCTTGCGGTTTGGTTAAGTCGGTTCCTCTGACGCGCCTGCCCTGGTGCGTCAGGTTCGCGTAACGTGCCTGCCCAGGCCATTACGTTCTGTTTTGACCAGATTTGACCGGGTCAGTTGGTTCATGTAGCAGCTGTGCCCCTGTGCGTCACAGCTGTGTAACGCGCCTGCCCCAGGCCGTTACACTCTGTTTGGCTGAGTGGGTGGCTGTGTCGGTTGTCTCTAACGGCCCTGCCCCCATGCGTCACAGTGTTGTAACGCGTCCACCGTGGACCGTTACGTGCTGTTTGTCTGAGCTTCAGAGTTGGGTCTGTTGGCCCTGACGCGGCTGTTCCCGTGCATTAGGTTCGCGTAACGCACCTGCTGTCGTGCGTTAGGTTCGCGTAACGCGCCTGGCGTCGTGCGTTACGCTGTTCGCATTTTTGGTTTCGAGCGTGTTGGCTCTGACGCGCCTACCTTGGTGCGTCAGGCTCGTGTAACGCCCCTGGGGAGGTGCGTTACAGTCTTGTTGTGGCCTTGATGGCTGTTGGGTGGTTCGGTGTTCGCCTGTGTGTTGGGCAGTCGTAGGTTGGTGTTCTAGGGCTGTGTTTGCGTGGCAGTGGTCTTCTCGATCGGTTGGTTTAGGTGACTGGGTGCGGTCTTTTCCCTGACTACGATAGTTCCCTAACGACGCAATCTAGAACTGTCAATGCTCTTGTCTCTGGTTGCGTGGCGACTGTTCCTTGACCGCTGGGTCTGTCTAGCGGTTGAATGACGGTCCGCTCTGCCAGAGCGTTGTTTTTATCATTTTGATTTCTGATTGTCTTGGCTTGACCTTGTGGCCTGCCCGCTTTTCCATGGATGTCTTCTGACATCCTATGAGGGCTAAGACTACGTTATAAGGTAGCCAGGAGTTTTCTTTCTTAAGGTAGGACTCTCTTTCCTACTATCGAGTCGGTGTTGTCTGGCTCCGGTCAACCGGGGGTTACCCAGGGGTTGACAGGCGGCTTTGTGTGTCTCGGCGGTTCTGTCCAGTTCGAGACATTGGTTCTGGATGCCTCGAGGTGTTGTCTTACCTCGGTCCATGTGTCCAGGCGTGCTGAGGGTCTTTGGTGTTCCCTAAGGTCTCCGTGAGTCATTTTCTACAGAGCGTCGTTTTCCCGTGGCTTAGGATTAGACCGATTGGCGGCTTGTTCCGCTGTCCGTGACGATCTTACCTTTGAGTCGTCCGACTCAAGGATCGTTACGTGGTAGGTCTAGTTGCCTTGTCCTGAGTTTGTCGACAGTGGTCGTGCTGCCATTGGTGCTTCGAAGTACGTGCCGTGGAGCGTTCTTGCCTGCCTGTACTTTAGCACTCGTGTTTTGAGTCTCTGTGTCATGTGAGCCTCCGCTTGTTGTAGCCCTAAGGCCTTTGAGTTGCCGACCCGCCTGCGGATGGCGGAGGGGTGTTCCCGAGATGCGGTTTGTAAGCTAGTCTCGTGGGCTCCCAGCCAACGGTAGCGTCCTACCGAGGGAGAAAACTAGCTAGAGAACCTGGCTTAGGCTAGAGCCAGTGTGTGCACACGTGGTCAGGGGCTGAGGACTTACATCGACGGGCGTAGCCCTGACTAGTTACTTGTTCTGCTGTTGCTGTTGTTGCTGTGGTTCCTGTTTGGTTCAGCGTGTGTCTGCGACTCTGCCGTGGTTTCAGCGGTACCGTAGGCTAGACACTTGTGGCGCAGCATAAGACCTCAGTGGACGCAGCTGGCTGTTCTTCTTGTGAGGAGGTGCTTCCGTCACATGACACGTGACTCTCGGTGTTTCTTGTGTGTCGTGACCTTCCAGAGTTAGCCCTCTCGTGGCCCTACTCGAGGTAAATGTCCTGCCGCATGCATGACGTTCTTGTCGTGCGTGGGGCAGTGTGCACGACATTCTAGTCGTGTGTGTCGTCGAGTCCGTCCGTCGTCTGTCTAGGTCTTTTCTAGACCTTTTTGTCTGTCCGTGCAGGTCTTCATTTTAGGCCTGGCGTCGTGTTAGCAGATCGGTAACTCCTGACCTTGTCAGATCAGAGTCACCTTTCTGTTGCTGTTTGGAGTAGCTTTGGGAGCCGAGTTCTTCTCGGTGGCCGTGTTCCGAGTTTTACGGCCTCGCTTTTCCCTTTTCTTTTAGCTTCCCTTGCTCTTAGCTTGTTCCCTACTCCTGCTGTTCCCATTCTTTTTACAGCTTCGTAGTGTAGTTTCCTGCTTTGCTACACCTGCTGTTTTCTGCTGTTGCTTCATGCTTCCGTGTTCTGCGTGTTTTTCAGTGGGGATTCGCGTGACCCCTACTGAGCCTATGTTTGGAGACTCACCCCTAATTTTCAGGTGGGCGTCGTCTCTGTTCGTGGTTCCTGGCGTGGCGTGTTCGTAGCTGCCAGCTGTACCCGCGTCGGGTCTCCCCCGACCTCAGTGTACGTTCTTTTCCTGTGGCCTGTACTTGTCTTTAACTTCTTGGACTGGACTCTGGTATAATTGTTAAATTAAAACTATTAATTAAAAAGTAATTTTATTTATGCTACTTTAGCAAACCGATCTAATGAAATTTAATTGCTTACTGTACTATCTTTGTGGCTTCAATGTACTCTACACATGCCTTTTTCCCTTCGGAGCTTTTACCGCTCTTGGGAGGCCTCGCGGGTTCCAAGTGGTATCACATGTATTCGGTAGTCCTACCGGGTATACCTGGTATCCAGAATCCGGGTCGTCATAGAAGATACCTGGCATGGAAGGCTCTGTAGAACTCTCTAAGATTAACTCTAGTCTAAATTAGGACTCTAGAATCGTTCTAATCCTCAAAACCCTAGCTAGCCCTATAAATATACCCCAGAACCAACCTGCGCGACCCTTGATTTTGGATTGCGTAGAACTAAGGTAAAGAGGCCGAATTAGAGGTAAATTCTTTCAAAGAATTTGTTTATAATAGTAAGGTCTAACTACTCTCAAAATTTCATCTTAGGAGATCAAGCCTACAAGAAGTTAGAAGCCTCCAAAGACGCTGGTTCGTTGCAAGCGACCCAAGAACCCGTACGACTGACCCAGAAGATCAGCAAATTACAAGCCCTAAACGAGGTAATTAAGAGTTGGTTATTTAGAGTTATTTATTCACCTTGATACCCTCTTCTTACCCTCCAAATTTCGTGATCATAGATGAAGGGAATCAGGAGTTAGAAGGTCAAGAAGTTGCTGGTTTCGCACAGGACGTGTAGAAATTAGGGTCAACTTCCAGCCTTAAATTCAAGATCTAAAGCCTAGAATAAAGGTAGGTTATCTCATGAATGGCTTAAACTTGATATTAGGAATAAAAGCCCTCTTCTTGCATTCAATTTCATGTTTTCTACACGGAGTAATTGATGTTTTATCTTGACTATGCATATAGGTTAGACATAGCATGCATGAACCTTACCCTTAAATAAGAGAATGGTAATTCTAGTTCATGTCACTCAAACCCATGCATCTCCATGTCTTAATATGGTGTTATCAGGCAATATTTACCTGTTGCCATGTTTTGTTATGCATCTATAGGCCCTGAATTCGTATATATTTCAGTTTTATTACTGTTGCACTAGACAGGAAGAAAACGGTCTTCCTGAGACCGTCTGCGAATCCTAGCGGCCCTACGATAGACCGCTAAGGCTCATAAAACGGTCTTTCCCAGACCGTTTAGTTTTTTGAGTTTCTACAAATATGTTAATCCGAAACATAATGCAGATTAGCCTTATTTAACATATGATAAGCCTAGCGAATTAGGTTTTACTCATGTTTTAAGTACTGTATTCATACACTTGATTATATAAACTATTCATCCTAGTAGATTTCATGTTCTTTATGCACTTGGGACTTATTTTAAACTTATGATTAATTTCATGCCAAATCATATACTCTTGTATTAAATGCATATTTCAAGTGATAGATAACCTTGAATTACCCTTGATTTATCGTTGTTTTACAAGTTATTTCTTATCTACAAGTCATTTTCTTAAGTACATGGCACATATCCTGGTATGTTGTCATTAGTTACACCATACACTTATAGGCACACAATCTTGGACTTGGGATCCTCTCCGCCGGATTTTCCTTCTGTCGGACTAGGTGATCTTGTTTCAAGGCCTCCATAAGTCTCCGCGAGCCTGGGATTCCCACTAGGACGTCGAGCTGGTTGTACCCTTAAAGCCCAAATTATCTAGAAAGCACTTTACCAGTGTTTTATGTGTTCTGGACCTTAGCGGCCCTATGGACGACCACCAGATTCTGTTAGCGACCATTCACTAGACCGCTAAAGCTCCAGCAGGTTTCAATGCGTCGACTCCATTCATGAAACGGTCTAGACTCTAACCGTTTTCTGCATACAACGGTCACGGAAACGACCGCTTAGTTCCTGAATTTGTCTAAACCCGAGGTTTGACCCTTGGGGTTGGTTTTCTTGAGTTCCTAGATGATCTTAGAATTATCTGGAGTCTCAACCTATGTTATAAGTTAATGTTAAAATTATGGAACGTAATGAACGTACCGTTATGCTGCCGAATTTCTTCTGTAGCATGATGTCCATATAAGTCATCCTTGAAATCTCTTGTTCTTCATTGAAGCATTCTTACCTTGGCTACATGATCATGGAACTATTATTGAACTTGTTACGTTACTAGCCATACTTTGTTGTTATACTCGTGAAAGTATCTTGATTTATACGTGAAGATGCAGTTCGGGTGCTGATTGTGTCCAAGGGCTCTGTGCTAGTCCCCTCGACTGATTATCGGAAACATACTATAAACCATGGGGTATGATGCTACTGGTGTCGCATTACGCTGGGAGTACTTTCTTTATAAATAAGTGAAGTTCATGAGGAATCTAAGAGGCTATCTCATGATTGAATTGGTACATGCTTGTTACTTGACATTCTAGTGTGTAACCTTTATGGTTATGAAAAGCGAACGTGCGTTCTTGATACATGCAAGCATATTCTTGTTCGTGAAAGGCCAAGTTACATTCTTGTTATAATCAACTTGATCTTGTTCATATATCATTACTCATCATATATCGTGACCTTATCGTGCTATTGTGTACTTTAGTTTTATTCGCATATTTCATCATATTTTTCATGACTTATTCTCTAGAGCTAAAATGATAATTACTTAAACATTGACTTCATGTTAATGCGAAGATACCTACTGGACAAGTGTGCTCATTCCCTATTTTTTTAATCTTTTCAAGAAATTCTAGCAGGTCGGATTCGGATTATTCTAGCAACGGGTCCGAGAGTGATGACGAATGATGATCGAGAGAAGACCTAGTAGAGTCAGAGTCAAGTCGAGTCTATGTATTTTTCCCTTTATTTGAGTCTAGTGAAATGAATCAATCATCAATGTACTTGAGTATTATTCAATAAAGTGAAGTTTTGAGTATATTATTGTGTACATTCATCTTATGTGTGAATGATTTGCGCTCTGATTATATTGCTCGCTTGCTGCGTACTAGCCGGCTGTTCACGTTTCCGATTATCTTCCATTGCACATAAATCTCAGGGCATGAAAAAGACTACGAAGGAGCACGAAGAACACTTAATAATAGCTTTGCAAACCCTAAGAGAGCATCAACTCTTCGCAAAGCTTAGCAAGTGCGAGTTCTGGCTAAAGGAGGTCTCTTTCCTTCGCCATATTATTTCAAAGGAAGGTATCACTGTCGATCATTCTAAAGTAGAAGCTATTAAGGATTGGAGCCAGCCGACGACCGTGTCAGAAGTTAGAAGTTTTCTAGGTCTGGCTGGTTATTATAGGCGATTCATTAAGGATTTATCTAAAATCGCCATCCCTTTGACTAGACTTACAAGAAAGGAGAACCCTTATATATGGTCAAAGGATTGTGAAGAAAGTTTCCTAACTCTTAAAGATCATCTTACTATAGCCCCTATCTTGGCACTACATGTTGAGGGTGGTGGCTTTGAAGTCTATACCGATGCATCTGGCATTGACCTAGGATGCGCTCTTATGCAAAATGGAAAGGTGATTTGCTATTCATCAAGGCAGTTGAAGCATAATGAAGAAAACTACCATGTGCATGATCTGGAACTAGCTGCAGTTATATTTGCCTTGAAAATTAGGCAACACTACCTCTATGGGGAGAAGTTCACTATATTTTCAGATCATAAAAGTCTGAAATACCTCTTCACGCAAAAAGAATTGAACATGAGACAACACAGATGGTTGGAGTATCTCAAAGACTTTGACTTTACTATCCAATATCATCCAAGCAAAGTAAATGTTGTAGCTGACGCTCTTAGCAGAAGACCTATGGCAACTCTAGCAAGCCTCAAGAAAGGTACAACTTATCTTATCGAGGATTTTGCTCGTTTGAATCTTGATGTCGATAAAGAAGAGGAAAGATGTATGATCATAAATATAAGGTCACAACCTACATTGATTGAAGATCTAGTCAAATTATAAGAAAATGACCCCACATTGATGGAGATCAAAGCTAATATTGATCAAAGGACAGAATTCTCCATTTCAACTGATGAAAGATTATTGTTTAAGGATCGAATCTGTGTGTCGAATCATGTCGACACTAAGAAATTGATCATAGAAGAAGATCATAAATCAAGGTATGCTATTCACCCTAGCGCTACCAAGATATACCAAGACTTAAAAAGAAACTTCTGGTGGCCCAACATGAAAAGAGAAGTAGCAGACTTTGTATCTCGCTGTCTCACTTTTCAGCAAGTAAAGGCAGAACATTTAAAGCCTTTTGGAAAACTACATCCCTTGGATATTCCTGAGTGAAAATGAGAAAGTATAGGGATGGATTTTATCATGGGATTACCAAAGACAGGAGGTGGACACGATGGTATATGGGTGATTATAGATAGATTGACTAAATCTGCATATTTTATACCAATTAAAAGTCGATGGTCTGTAGATGTATTAGCAGCACTATACATGAGGGAAATTGTTAGACTACATGGAGTCCCTATCACTATTATATCTGATCGAGACCCTCGATTCACATCACAATTCTGGAAGGGTCTACAACATTCATTTGGGACTCGACTCAACTTTAGCACTACGTTCCATCCACAAACTGATGGTCAAACTGAAATGACAAATCAGGTGGTGGAGGATATGCTCAGGGCTTGTGCAATTGATTTTGGAGGGAGTTGGCATGAGCACTTGCCCCTAGTGGAATTCGCCTACAACAATAGCTACCAAGCTAGTATACAAATGGCACCGTTTGAGGTACTGTATGGAAGAAGCTGTCGCTCACCTATATGTTGGAATGAAGTAGGAGAAATGCAATTTCTCAGCCTCGACATTATCAGGGATACTATCGAGAAGATAAATCTTATTCGGGGGAGACTCCAGATTGCTCAAGATAGTCAAAAATCATATGCTGATAACAGAAGGTACGACCTGAATTCCAAGTAGGAGACCACGTATTCCTTAAGGTTTCTCCGAGTCGAGGTATTCGAAGATTCGATATCAGAGGCAAGCTCACTCCGAGATTCATTGGCCCCTTCAAAATTCTCAAAAGGATTGGTGAAGTCGGATATCGAATAGCTTTGCCCCCTCAGTTAGCTGGAGTTCATGATGTATTTCATGTCTCAATGCTCAAAAGGTACGTCCCCGATCCATTCCATGTCATAACTTATAACAATCTAGACATTAAAAAGGATTTGAAGTACGAACAAAAACCAATCAAGATAATTGAACGGGAAGTACGTCAACTTCGAAATAAGACTATACCTATGGTCAAAGTCCAATGGACCAAATTATGGCCACTTGAAGCAACATGGGAAACCGAAGAAGCCATGCGCAAAAGATTTCTGGAGATATTTGAACGTAAGTACACTCTCCTTAGAAAATCTTATTACGATGAATTTGGGGACCAAATTCTTTGTAAGTGGGAGAGGTTGTAATGCTCGAGATTTTTTTAGAAATTTTCTGGATTAAAATATAAATTAATAGGCATTTTTAAAGGCTTAACGGGTTATTAAGAAGAATTAAGGATTTATTTAATCCCTTTAAAAGCCCTATATCAACTAAAGGGATAAGCCCAACTTAAATAGGCCCAAAGACCCATTTCAAAGACTTTTTGGACCCAAGCCCATTAATAGAAACGTAAATTAACTGATTTACCGATTTAAAATGGGATATACACTTCAATTAGGGGATAAATGGAGGGATAATACAAAATCCAAAAATTTTGGAATTTATGAACCCTAGCGGTCTATCGCGCGACTGCTAGGGCCACTATAGCGGTCCTCCCATGACCGCTACACCCTCCTAATTCTGTGAATGAGTGAAAACGTGAAAAGCTTGGATCTTTGGCATCCAAATCATCTGGGATCGATGTTATCTATTAATTGAAAGGGTGTAGAAGGTGTCAGGATCGAATGCAAGGTCTAATTGGGACTCCAGGTTCGTTCAAATACTCAAAACCTTAGCTATCCCTATAAATAGATCTCAAGTTTCACATGCACAACCCTTACTTTTGGCTCGCATGGAACTAAGGTAAGGAAGCATTATTTGAGGTAAGTTCTTTAGAAGATTTCGTTCATTATAGTAAGGTCTAACTTCCCTTAAAATTTCGTTCTAGTTGAACAAGCCTACAGAAGTTAGAGGCGTGCAAAGACGCTAGATCAGTGCAAGTAACCCAGTAACTTGTGTGACCGACCCAAGAAGATCAACATATTAGAAGTCCTAAATAAGGTAATTAGAAAAGGGTTCTTTAGACTTATTTGTTCACCTTAGTACCCTATTTCTACCCTCCAATTTTTATTATCATAGGTGAAGGGAATCAGGAGTTAGAAAGGCAAGAAGTTGCTAGTTCAGTTCAGAACGAGCAGAAACTAGGGTCGACTTCCAGCCCTAAATTCGAAGTCTAAAGCCCAGATTAGAGGTAGATTATCTCATGAATGGCTTAAATATGATCTTAGGAGTAAAATCTCTCAAGTTGCAGTCGATTTCATGAATTGTACTCAGAGTATTTACTGTTTTATTAGGACTGCGCATCTAGTGTTATTTTCCATGCATGAACTTAGCCCCAATTCAATTAAGATAAAAAATTCTTGTCTATTTCATGCAAACCCATGCATGCGCCTAGTCTATTTCCTTTCTAGCATAATTTTACAGCATGATTCGAGGAATTCCATGCATAACATGTCCTAAGTTTAACAGTTATTTATTTTATAGCTTCTGCCAGACAGGCAGAGGGCAGCCTAAAAGGTACCGCAAGGGGACCTTTGCGGTCTAGTAAATGACCGTCTATCCCCTTCATTGCAGTCTATCGCAAGACTGTTTATTTCATTCTGACGGCTAGTCCCTGACCGTTTTCTAGTTCTGAGAACTAGTCCGAGCCTAGTTGAACCTTACATATTAGTAACCCTATAATTATATTATTCTGCACTCAAAATCATGTTTTATTTTTCCTGATTAATACCCAGAATTCAGCATGAGCATGATTAAGACTTTATTTTGACTATAATGTTAATTTCGTGTCAAAACCATATAGTTTTGTATTTTTCTTAATTTCATATGGTTCATGGACTTATCTAGTTTGATATGATCCTTTCTTCTTTATGAGTCATTTTCTTAAATACATGGCACGTATTTCGGTACGATGTCATTAGTTACACTTTATATATTAAGCACACAATCTTGGACTTGTGATCCTCTCTGTTAGATATTCCTTCCACTGGACTAGGTGACCTTGTTTTAAGGCCTCCATAAGACTCTGCGAGCCTAGGATTCCCACTAGGACACCGAGCTGGTTGTACCCTCAAAACCTAATTGTCTAGAAGGCACTTTACCGATGTTTTATGTGTTATAGACCTTAGCGGCTTGATGGACGACCGCCAGAGGAACCTAGCGGCCATTTACCTGACTGCTAAAGACCCCAGGCGGCCCTGCTATGACTGCAAGGCTCTAGAAGGTTTCACTGCATCGACAATTTCTTTCTTCATTTGTCGACTCTGTCCATAAAACGGTCTAGACATGACCGCATGCCTATCTTAAACGGTCCTATCTAGACCGCTTGAGTATGTAAACGGTCCAGTAAACGACCGCTTTATCCTTGACCTTGTCTAACCCGAGATTTGACCTTTGGGTTGGGTTTTATAAGTTCCTAGATGGTCTAATAATTGCTTGGAACTTAACACTTGTCAATTAAGATATTTATAACTTATGGAAAGTAAAGAATATGTCGTTATGCTGCCGACTTTTCTTCATAGCATAACCTTGTTCTAAATCTAATCTTTGATCTCGTATATTCTTAACTGAAGCGTTCTTACCTTGATATTTGTTATCATGGAACCATAGTTTGAACTTGTTACATTATTGGCCATATTTATATTTTTGTGAAAGTAGCTTGATTTATAACTTGAAGATGCAAGAGCGGGCACGGACAATGTCCATGGGCTCCACTCTGGTCCCCTCGGTAGATAGCCGAAAATATACAATAAACCATGGGGTATGTTGAACACTGGCGTCGCATTGTGATGGGAGTACTTTTTTTATAAACAGGTGAAATCCACGAATACTCACGAGACAATCTTGTGAAATTATATGCTTGTTAGTACATTCTCGTTACATGACTTTCTAGAGCATAGCCTTTATGGTTATGAAAAAGTACATTCTTATTCATGAAAGGCCAAGCTTACATTCTTGTTATATATCTGTTCAATCTCATATCTCAATCATGATCATACCATGTTACTGGTGTTACTTTGGGTTTTCACTGCATGTTCTACCGACTTATTTCATTTATCTTTACTCTAGAGCAAAAATGTTAATTACTTAAACATTACCTTCATGTTGACATGAAGATACCTACTGGGCATGTGTGTTCATTCTCTACTTTTCTAATCTTATTCAGGAAATTCTAGCGGGTCGGATTCAGACTATTCAAGTGATGGATCCAAGAGTGATTAAAAGATCGAGAGAAGACCTAGTGGAGTCTTAAGTCAAGTCGAGTCCATGTATTTTTTCCCTTTATTTGAGTCTAGTGAATTGAGTCAAATACCATTGTAATTTGATTATTATTATCAATAAAAGTTAGATTTTTTAATCAATCATTCTGTGCATTCATTTCTTATGTGTAAATGTGTTAGCGCTCTGATTATATTGCTCGCTTGAGGCATACTAGCCGACTGTTCATGTTCCCGATTATTTTCACTGCATAATCTCGGGGCGTGACTACAGTAAATTCGTAATGCCCATACGTGCTCTGAAATGCCATTTTGTGAATAACCTCATCCTTGATTCTCAACTGATGATATCTTGATCTGAGATCAATCTTCGAAAAATATTTGCATGGGTCCAGATATTTGATCAAATAATTCATCGATCCTCGGTAGTGAATACTTGTTCTTGATGGTAAGATGGTTCAACTGCTGATAGTCGATGCAGAGTCTCATCGATCCATCCTTCTTCTTTACAAATAGTACAGGCGCTCCCCGCGGGGAAGTACTCAGCCTGATGAATCCTTTCTTCAAAAACTCCATCAATTATTCTTTCAATTCCATAAGCTCGGCGGGGGACATTATATAAGGTGCCTTAGAAATCGGGCCAGCACCAGGGACAAGGTCGATGGTGAAGGCCACTTCTCTTTGTGGGGGTAATCTGAGAAAATCTTCCGGAAACACATCGGGAAATTCCCGAACCACACGGATGTCTTCTATCTTGCACTCCTTAACTTCCGTGGTAGACACAAACGCTATGAAAGTGACACATCCTTTTCTTAAGAGCTTACTAGCTCGGAGGACCGAAATAAGGGGTGACTTGTTTCGACTCCGAGGACTAGTGTAGACCAGTTCTGGGAAATCCTTAAAAGTTACTTTGTCGTTTTGGCAATCTATAACTGCCTTGTGTGTGGATAGCCAATCGGCTCCTAGTATGACATCATACTCGTCCATATCTAGGCATATCAGGTCGATCGGCCGGTAGATTATTCCCTTCTACCATAACTTCACAATTTAGATAATGGTGTGAGATCTTGGATTCGTTTCGAGAGGAGTGGAAATAACTAAATCTATCCATTCCGATTCCATAGGTAATAGATCAGCAAATCTTTTGGAAACAAAAGAATGAGTCGTGCCGGTATCAAACAAGACACGAGCAGACTTAGAAAAAATCTTTAATGTACCTTCCATAAGTCTACCTTCATCTTGCTCTGCCTCTTGAAGAGCTTGGAGATGACCTTGCTTCCTTGCCGAGCGCTTCTCATCGTTGGCTTGATCGTTGAGTAAGGGGCAATTGGGAATCCGGTGATCGCGGCTCCCGCATCGGAGACAAGCTCCCAATCTCCTTTAACACTCCTCAGCCTTATGGCCGGCCTTGTCATAATGCTTGCACACCTCTTTGGATGGTGTGGTAGTAATAGAAAGGGGCTTGCTACCCTTCTTGATCTTTTTCTCTTGGGAGGAATCTCCTCCATTGCTAGTTCTCTTCTTATTGAAGGTCAGCTTGAATGAGCCGGAGCTAGTAACGTGCTCCTTGTCTTTCCCACGAATCCGGTTGGACAGCTCCGTGGCATCTTCTAACAATTGGGCTCGCCTTATCATCTCCGAGTAGACTTGAATGTCCATCGGCGCCAGTTGGGTAATATATTGTGGCCGAAGCCCATTAAGGAATCTCCTAGCCTTCATCTTCTCGGTACATACTAGATGTGGTGCATACCTCGATAGCCTAGAGAATTGGGCCTCATATTCGGGCACTGATAGAGTCCTTCGTTTGAGCGCAGTAAATTCCGTGGCTTTCTTCTCTTGTATATGTTCCGAGAAATATTTGTTGTTGAAATATTCTACGAACTCGCCCCACGTAACTTGCTCATGGGGTAAGGTAGCTTCTATCGACTCTCACCAGAATCGGGCATCCCGTTCTAATTGGAAAGTTGCTAATAACACCTTCTCTCCATCCATGCATTGCATCACACGGAGTATCCTTTCGATTTCCTTGATCCAATTCTCGGCATCGTCGGGGTCGGACGAGCCGGTGAACTTCGGTGGATTCATATTGTGAAAGCTTCAGTGAAGATCTCCTGCTCCCCAATTCGCTCCGCCCTGCGCCACTTGTTATAGCACCTGAGTAAGGCCTTGTACGGTACGTTGCATATCGCGCCATTGAGCATGTTCGGCAACCATGATCTTACAAGATTTAAATAACTATATTAATATACCATTAACCAAGGTCGTATATTCCTAAGTTAACTTAACCCATGGCTCTACCCAATCTCACCGGGTAAAAGGTATAAACCTATTCTTGGACTTTGGTTTCCTAGGAATTGAATATCCTAGGGTTTGATACCACAAAAAATGTCACGTCCCGAGCGCGGAAGGAGCCTGGTATGCGTGATGAGTTTATATCATTCATGTCAATCAGAGCATGAGGTAATTCAACACATAAGACAGAGCGCGCGAAAATAGAAATAATAAACCAAATCCTTTATTCCATCAACAACTTCAACTAGTTCCATACATAATCCTTCAAAGTAAAGGAATACTTAATGACAAACTAGACTCAATAAAGAGAAAAATACAATGATAGACTCAAGAAAGATGAAAAGACACGACTGGATAACATCTCCAATAGTTGGAATGGCTCTACGCTCTTCACTCGTGTCCATTCCCATCCGAATGATCCTCGTCATCGGAGTTACCTGAAAAATAGGGAAAAAACTAGAGTGAGCGAACGCTCAGGAGGAATTATTTCTCAAGATCAAACTTGCTTTAAGTAAATTACATGTTACATGAACTATGCAAGTATAGTGATGTATGTACGCAAGATAATGACGAGAGTAGAGTATCAATAAATAATATAGATGAACTAGCAAGATTTCAAGATAATCATGTGAAGTATATCAAGATTGTCAAGCATGTAATAACAAGTCATGTCATGTGAATTGGCTATTATAATTTCAAGCAAGTAGATACCCATTCCGGGCCACACAAGTCATGTCAAGTCAAGTCAAACACGAGTCGTGGAATGTCAACAATCAAGCAAGTCATGCACTTCGGTGCAATGCCACACCGTGATCAATATAGCTCCCATAGGCACAAGTACTTTCGGGTGTTCCTTCTAGGACCAGATCAGGCCCTATATGAACTAGCATTGAGCCATGTATATATTTAGACATCCACTATAGTTTATAGCGAATAGAGTTCCAAAGGAATAAGCCATTGTAGGATGATAAGGTAGGTTTCACGGAATTATGAGTTCAAGGACAAAACTTGAACAAGGAAGACATACCGATAAATCACATGAACAACCATGACATATCATGAAACTGGGTAATTGGCGTCCACTCAGACAGCCATCAATTACAGAAATAGCGTCCACTGTATGGCCGCCCATTCCTGTGAACAATACAAGCACGATGAAATAGCATCCACATGACGGTCGCTAAATCAGTGATATAGCACCACTGGCCTGGTCGCCAATTCCTTCTGGCGTCCAAGTCACGGTCACTAATTACTGACAAAGACAGACTTCTCAAAAGATGCTAGAAACAGTGATCTATGTGGGCTAAGCATCACATTTCTTCAGAGTGACGTGACAAGTACAGGTTCTAGGGTTTTTAGGATACAACCTGCTCGACTGCCTTGAGGAATCCAAGGCTAGCGAAGACTTATGGAGGTCTCAATGAAGAAAGTACCAGTCCGAAGGAAGGAATATCCCGCGAAGGGTCCAATCATCGCCAAGAGGTGAGTGTGTAAGCGATAGAAACAAAATAGGGACTCCATCTATGGATGTGAGATGAGAATGCCAAGAAAAACCCACGATATGGGCCAGAAAATTGATAAAATCGAGAGAGGAAGAATCTGCGTCCAATCAAAAGTCACTATATCCATAAATAGCGGCTCTTTGAAAAGTTGCTCAATCTTATTTTTAACAGAATTTCTAAGAAAATAATAAGAATTAGTGACACTATGCACGGGCGCTAATTCTAGGATTTTTTTTCCAGAAATCAATAAAACTTATTATAATTAGCGACCTTGTAAAAGGGCGCTCATTCTTTAAATAGCATCCATTATTATGTCACAGAATCAGGATTTTATTATATTTTCTATTTTACTAATTATTTTACAAATCAATGCTTCCATATAGGGGCGCTCATTCATTAATTGGCAACTGTGTGACAGTTGCCCATTCATTTTCTGCTACGCATCGGGCAGGAACGTTTGCAGACACAAAATACTGTTCATTTCTTTTAATTGTACATGAATAGTAGCACTTTGCTATTTACATGTAATTTAAAGAAACTAAGGACATGGATAGCGAGAGAAAAATATAGGGAATCTAAAAATATGCTCATGCAAGAGTTCTAACGTCAGGTTTAATATATATTAAAATTTAAATGTATGGTATTTATTAATTGCATTAAAAGAAATAGCAGCATGGGTAAGGTCGCTCATTAATGGGCGACCAGAAGACTGTCGTAAATTCTGAATTTGCGACCTTCTGCGCAGTCGTTCATTAATTGGCGGCCTCAGGTCGGTCACTATTTTGATGCAGACAGAAAACTCAAAAATAACTACGTAAACGGAATAGCAGAAGCTATGGAATCATGATATAACTATACTTATGCATGCCATGGACCTTTGCTATTGATCTTGGGCTTAGATACTTGAGAAAACCTACCTCGTTTGGTTGATCGAGATGACGATGGTAGAGAAAGGAAGAGAATAACAATATACAGCAGCAACAGCAACTACAACAGCAGCTACAGCATGTGGAAGAAGAAGACGATGTAGCTCTTTCTCACGTCTGGCAGCCGTAATAGCAGCAACAGAGGGGGAAAGGCGATGATGGCAGAACGAGCAACAACACCCGCTCGACACAACTGGGAAGAAAGATGGGTTCTTCCCTTCGTTTATGATAGCAGGGTGCAGCAACAGGAGGAAGATGACAACGTCGACGTAGGGACTCCTTCGAACGCAGCAGCAATTTGATGCTCTGCTTGTTCAGGGGGTTCGTATATATAGAGTTGGAGTCTAAGTTTCCTATTGGGAATTAAGTTCCCATGTAAAGAATCCTAATGGGTTTAAAACTTCTATGTTAATCTCTCTATTACTATATCCACAGCCGCTATCCTGTTGGGGTTCAAAACCCTAAAGCCATGCACGTTCGGACGTGTTAAGTCCTTTGTGCCCATTAGCCCTTAGGCTCAACTCACGTACATAAGGCCCATATATATATTTAAGCTTTTGAATGTGGAATGATTGAGGCCCATAAGTGATGTTTGTGAGTTGGGCTTTTATATTTTATTTGATTTGGGCTCTTGTCTTATTCATTAAGAGGATTTAATTTCTTTAGGAAAATTTGTATTCCTTATATTATTATCCGGGGTGCTGCAATCAGCCTCCTACTTTCACCTGCCCTCCACCTCTCACGTGCTTCCACGCAGCTCTACCGTGATTGTGTAGTCCACACTGCCTACTCATACCTAGCCACGGCTCCCCATATAGTGTGGTCCTATTTGGCTAGCACTGCCTCTCCACACTCCCTGCTCACACCCACCCAACCGTCATCGGTTTCGATTTGGTCATCTTCGAGCTACTCCAGAAAGGTATTTAGATTTTTTTTGACATGATTTATTTTTTAAGCAAATATCCTTACTATGTTGCTCGTGTGGTATAAATGTCGTATTTGCTTTATTATTTTTCTATTTAGAAAATAGTATTCTTTTTTTCTAAAGGACTATTTTTCTATTTTGCAGGGGATAGGAGATTACTTTGTCGGTGATATTGAGCTAAAACTTCGGTAATCTTCTATCCCATTTGTGTTTTTAGTGGCAGATGTTGTTATTTGTTGTTTAGTGAGTTAGGGAGAAAAAATATTCTTTAGGAAGTTTACTTTTCTTTCTAAGGTGTACAATACTACATTCCATTAAAGAAAAGAATGAAAAGAACATTATTAACTAGAAAGCGTAAGCCAGGATCTCTCATTCCTTCCCCACTACAGCACCCATGTATGACTTTTGGAATATCAACATGAGTCTGAAGTAATTTCCATGAACATGGAAATTTTTTAGAGGGAACATCTAAACATGCAACCATATGGTGTTTTATCCACATTACATGCACATAGTATCATGTTACATGTACATTGTATGTAGATGCTTTTAATATTGTATTGCATCCATGTTGTAGTATTTTGTTGCTATAGATGATGATGGTAATGAGTGGTATTGGTGATACTTTTGCTTGGTATCAAGATAAGAGTCTAAACAAATTGATGTGTGAAGAGGTAAAAATGTTGTAGGCACATGTGGGATTTGGTTGTCTTGAAAGAATGCATTGAAGAGAAACCCTGGATGTTGTAGAAAATCTGTGATAGTTCAAGTAGTATATACTTGATTTGAATAATTTTCTACCCTTCAATTATGTTTTGCATAAAATTTCATAAATCATTTGACATTACCAAGATTCTCTGAGCAATTCCCTTATCTTTTGTTTTGTCGAGTCCTGATCCTCATATGGAGTCGGGTATATCGGCTGGAAACCAGTAATGTTCCCCTCAGGGAAAACTTCTGGTGTAACAATGCCACGTACCATGACTCTGATATGGTGTTTTACTCTATTCATCATCATTTATATTTTATATACATATATGCACACAATAGTTGAAAAAGAGCTTGAATTGAATATGGATCATGTGCACTGATGTTTATCTGTGTTTACTTTTCAATTTTTGACTTTAATTAGAAGTGAGAGGACAATGGATTGGGGGTGGATGGACAAAACAAGATATCTGTTCTAGATGAATAAACTTGTGTTATGTTTACTTTGGAATGGATAATTAGCTGACATTCTTTTTACATATTTACTTCTT
Organism: Amorphophallus konjac; assembly: GCA_022559845.1. Classification (NCBI taxonomy): domain Eukaryota; kingdom Viridiplantae; phylum Streptophyta; class Magnoliopsida; order Alismatales; family Araceae; genus Amorphophallus; species Amorphophallus konjac. The sequence continues at coordinate 181,344,653 of CM040122.1, forward strand.
TAAGGGATGCAAATGAATACTATGATGGCGTTGATGAGTTTATTCAGTTTGCATTTGGGATTATACCTGGTACTCAGACAATCAAATACCCATGTATATGTTGTGCATGTGTTGACAAATGAGATAAGGAGACTGTAAGACAACACTTATACTTGAATGGAGTTATCAAGGATAAATAGTTTTGGAGATTTCATGGTGAGACTAAGGCTTGACAGTTAAAGAATGATGTTCCTGATAGGGGCATGCATGACATGCTACATGATGCATTTAGGATGCCAACCTTTGAAAATAAGAGTGGTGTAGGGGAAAATGAAGGTGCAACTAATGTTGATGATAATGCTAGATTGTTCTATAAGTTAATTAAAGATGCTAAAACACCTTTATACCCTGGTTGTACAAAACACGCCAAGCTTTCTTTTATTATTCGAATGTTGAACATTAAGTGCATGGGTGGATGGAGTAACTCATCTTTTTAATTAATGTTGAAGTTGGTGAAAGAGATTCTTCCAAACGGTGAAGTGTTGCCAAATTCATTGCATGAGACGAAAAAAATTATCAGTGACTTGGGCTATGGGTATGGGAAGATAGATTCATGCCCCAATGATTGTATATTGTATTGGAAAGAAAATAAAGAACTGCATAAATGTCCTAAGTGTGGTGAAAGCAGATGGAAATCTGATGAAGGCATTAATAATGATGAAAAAATGAAACAAAAGTACCAAGAAAGCTCCTCCGTCACTTTTCCCTCATTCCAAGATTGCAAAGGATGTACATGTGCTCAAAATCTGCTCTTAACATGAGATGGCATGGTGAAGAATGTCGTGAAGATGGCATTTTGCGTCATCCTGCTGATTCAGCTTGTTGGAAGACATTGGATGCTATAGATGACTTTGGATTGGAGATCAGAAATGTACGATTGGGTCTAGGCAGTGATGGTTTCAATCCTTACAGTACAATGTTGATCAGTCATAGCACTTGGCCCGTTCTGCTGATGCCATATAATTTGCCCTCTTGGGAATGCATGAAAAGTCCAAACATATTCCTATCTTTACTCATCTCTGGTCCAAAGGCACCTGGTAATGATATAGATGTATATTTGCAGCCACTAATAGAGGAATTACAGGTATTGTGGCATGGAGTTGATACTTTTGATGCTTCGACTGGTCAAATGTTCCGGATGCGTGCTGCAATATTGTGGACTATCAATGATTTCCTAGCATATGTATGCTTGTCTGGATGGAGTACCAAAGGTCGATTGGCTTGTCCTGTCTATAATAAGCACACTTTCTCATCATGGCTACCGGCAAGTGGGAAGCATTTTTATCATAGCCATCGTAGATGGTTACAACAAGATCATAAGTTTTGATCAATGTCTCGCATGTTTGATGGAAAACAAGAATGGGGCAAAAGTCCTAAGTGACTATCGGGGGATGAATTGCTACACTAATTAGAAGGGCTCTCTTTTACGTTAGGGAAGGCTTCAAGTGTAGCATTGAAGGGGAAAAGGCAGCCATTGAAGAAGACAAGGGGGCAGAGAAAGAGAGCCATTAATGTAAGGAGCACAATGACACTAAGATTGACAAATATTTAAATTGGAAGAAGCATGGTATTTTTTTTGATTTGCCTTATTGGAAGTTTCTATTGCTGTAACATAATCTCGATGTCATGCATGTGGAGAAGAATGTTTGTGATAGTATTGTTGGTACACTCTTAGGACTTGATGGTAAGAACAAAGATGAACTCAAGGCACGGCAAGACCTAGAACTTATGGGCATTAGGTCATCACTTCACCCACGTTCTACTGGTCCAACAAAGACATTGCTCCCACCAACATGTTTCACATTAAGTAAAGCTGAGAAGGTGACAATTTGCAATGTTCTCAAGAGTGTGAATGGCTATGCCTCTAATATTTCAAGGCATGTGGATGAGAAGAATGCAAAGATCTGGGGTTTAAAGAGCCATGATTGTCATGTGCTCTTGCAATAACTACTTCCAATGGCTATTCGAGGAATGACACAAAAGGAAGTGAGTTCTACAGTAATTGAAGTGTGTAATTTCTTTGTGGAGTTGTGCTCAAAGAGTTCATCAGCAGATGATTTTTATCGCCTTGGAGAACGGATTATGGTCACACTATGTCATCTTGAGATGATCTTCCTTCCCTGTTTCTTTGATATCATGACACATTTACTTATTCATTTACCAGAAGAAGCTAGACTTGGTGGGCCAGTGTATTATCGATGATGTATCCCATTGAGAGGTATGAAGCATACTCTTGACTCTTGTAAGTCTTTCACTCCTTTTGATGATAATAATTTGATTTGTTATTTGCTAGATATTTAGCACGGCTAAAGTCATATGTGCGCAATAGGGCACGAGCAGAGGGTTGCATTGTTGAGAGATATTTAGTGAAGAGACGCTTACTTTTGCATCTAGATATCTATCTGATGATGTGGAGACGTGGTTTAATAGGCCCAGACGGAATGAGGATGCCTATGGCAATGACAATGATGATGATGGATGTGCCATCTTCTTAGATGTAGGCCGCCCATTAGGTGTAGGGATTCATGTTAACCTTGAGAAGGAAGATCAATGTCAGGCACATCGCTATGTTTTATTTAATTGTGATGCGCTAGCTCCTTATAGAGAGTAAATATTATTCTAACTTCATGTTACTTTCAATGAGCAACTGCACACACTTGAACGTACATTGGTTACTTGGCATGCAGAGAACATCTTTTACAAATTCGGAGTAAACACCATCGAGCAACTGAGATGGAAATAGAAAGCGAGTGGAACAAAAAAATTCCAAATTGGTTTAAGGAAAAGGTCAAACCACACATGTTTAATAGATGTTGGTGGCTGTGTATTATTTCTAATGCTTGTGCTTTCACTTAATGCATAGGTACAAAGGTTGCAAGTGGAAATGGGTAACCTTTTGTCTCCAAAACTCCGCTGGCTAAAAGACGGACCACTTTGTGTAGCGAAAACATTTTATACATATTTAATTAATGGGTTTCGCTTCCACACTCAACAAGTTGAGTAACGTAGAAGAACTCACAATAGTGGTGTTGTGCTGTCTGCTATAACCTCAAGCTTTGCAAGCTCCGGCGACAAAAAACCTATTCATAGAGACGTCACTTACTATGGTTTTTTGAATGAAATTGTGCAGTTGGATTATTACGGTGAAATTAAAATTATACTATTTAAGTGCGATTGGATTGATGTTAGGAAGGGGGTGAAAGAAGATAGGGGATTCACTTTGATTAATCCAACACAATTGTTGAGAACAACAGAGCCTTTTGTGTTAGCATCCCAAGTAGAGAAATTTTGGTATGTTGAAGATCCTAAAGACAATGGTTGGTTTGTTGTTCGAAAAGCACAACCGAGAGATTTGTTTGATGTCCAAGGTAGGCAATGCAGTGATGAAGGGGTGATTTTAGATATTCAAGTCACACAAATGTTGATGACAAGAACGTATGTTGGGAGAGAAATGATGTTGAATGGCTGGAAATCACCTTAAAAATAGTGGAAAAATGACAGGAACCTTCTTTATGAGTTTCTTTTGCTGTTCATTATTAGCAATTATTGTAATGAATCTTTTTGTGTGTAGTGTATTAAAAAATTGTTTTAAGTGCTTCATATGTATTATTCATCAATTGTCTTTGTTAACCATTAATTACAGTGCAATGGTGTAAGTTATGGAAGATGGGTAACAAAATTTTGTTTACACTTTTTATATATGTTGATATTACATATTTTCATTGTGAAAAATTTCATCTTTAGACTTAGCATCTAAATCATCAGACAGGGGCATGTAAGTTCTTAATTTGAATGTTTAAAATTTTAATTTGCCCTCATTGTAATTACATTTGTTGAATTTTTTTTGACATTTCCATGTAATCTTACAGGGGAAAGAAGATTGTCCACAAAGTTGAGTTCTCAAAGTCCATTATGGAAAGACCTGCACAGGGTCCTCGAACTCGTAGTATGGTTGCAATAGATCACGTTGATAAGCTCCCCTCCCGACCGTGTTCCGCAGAGGCGAAAAGAGTAAAAGATATCTCCATGATTTACACCGTGAGTCGAAGTGCATGATTATTGGATTCTAATGGATTTCAACAATATTTAGAGTTTGAACGCCACCTATTTATCTTGTTATTGTACTAAAACTTTCATGTTGTTTGTGTTACAACATTGTGAGCATGTTTAAACTTTGTAGGCGCATATTTACTAAAATCCCAAATGATGTGAAGGCCCACTTTGGGTGTTTCGATTGACTTTGGTATAATGCATGGTTAAACGGTAATGAACAGAAAGTGTTGTCATGGATAAAGGACCAGAGTATATTCTCAAAGACATACACATTTGTGCCAATTCTTTGTTAATATGTACTCTTCAAGTGTTGACCCTAATAATTGGTTTTAATAGCTATATAATGAATTTGTTTTTATCATACCACTTTGATGCAGGGGACATTGGAGCCTGGTAATCTTATGCCACCTTGGAGAGAGGTTTACAACAAAGAGAGAGCCATGCATTCTGTACCTAAACTCTCTCCTTTCGGCTGGACCACACTGACACGACAGTGACATTAGGAGGTAATGTAAAGCAATGAACTTTATATATATTTTCCATATGGTTTAGTTTTTTTAGTCATATGTTATATTTTTCACTTCTATGTAATTTGATTGCATGGTCCTTATTGTTGCTTGATTTACTCAATTCATGGGATAGAAATAGACTTATTTGCTCCATTGTAATAAGCTTAGTGGAGATTTACTCAAAGGTCAATTTCCTAGGCTAGAAACCTTTGAACATAAGAGGGCCTAGATTCCTAAACTGTTGGCCAGGAGAAACCCACCTCAAAGCAAACCTCACAAGATTTCCAAACCTCACAAGTTCAGGTCTATAGTCCAAATATGTCCAGCAAACTTGTAACTCTGCTATTCAGAATATTAGCAGAGATGGCCTGAAGAAAGTCAGCAAACCTATCATTTCTCTGCAGACTTCAAGTTCTCGATAGGATTCAAGTTCTTGGAATTCAGGAGTTCCAGTAGACCTATGTCTACATATAACTCACAAAATCAGCAGACTTTGGATATAACTCACAATACCAATCTATTTAGACTATTATTTGCTGTAGCTGCAAGGTGTTCACCCATTGTATGTGGGAACTCATCAGCTTAGTTTAGTTCTGTTTAAGCTGTAGCTAGCCTGAGCATTTATATTTTTGTTTTCTACCTTCAGTTTCAGTTTTGGTTTATCATCTATTATTTCTGAGAGTAGCCATCTGTGTTACAGGTTTGCAAAGTGTGATCACATCTGTTCATTTATGATCTTCTATCTTTTTGGTAGTCTTAGCTCTAATTGTTGCACTTAACAGTCCCTACTTTCTAGTTTTCAGTTCTATCTGGGCAGTTTGATGATTAGGGGTCGACCCCAACAAAACGAGGGGGGCGACCCTTTCTTGTCCATAGTTCTGTTTGGCACAGAACATGCAGGGGCCGACCCCCCCTTTGAGGGGGTCGACGCTTCCTAGGTTTGCACAATGAAATGCCCATTTTAAGGAATCAAAATGCATTAACCATGCAACCCTTTGACATCAAAAAATCAACCATGAATTTCCATGCTTAAAAATAAGATAAATCAAGTGGTTTATGCTTATTCATGTCAGGTTCTATTTTTCAGTTGTATGTAATTTGATTACATGGTCCTTATTGTTGATTGATTTAATCAATATTGTTGGGCTTGTATGTAGGTTTGTCATGAACATTTACAATAATGAAGGCAACGAAGCAACGGAGGATGACATTGCCACCATTCCACTTTATGCACCAGAGGTAAGTATCCTACACTTGCATATGTCAATGAGTGGAACATGAGACTTGGAATTTTATATATTCTCATATGCAAGTAGATATTATTTTTGACTTTCATTACTCTTAATATGTCTATAGGTTCTACAACAAAGGAATAGTGAACAATGTGGTTATTTTGTGCTAGATTTCATTCATCTATTCATTGAAGCTGCCCCAGAGAACTTTTGTTTTGAAGGATATCCATACTTCGTATGTTATCTTATGTATCATTTTATGCAATGTTGAACTCTTCTTCAATGATATAGTAATGTTTATCTTGAGATGATTTTTTTTTACTTTACAGTTGCATGAGGGTTGGTTTAGTGCGACAGATGTGGATACGTTTGAGAACTTGGTCTGCTCTTTCATACGGAGTATAAATGATCAATCTAGATTACATGACAAGGAGGTGGAGAAGATTCAAGTAAAAGACACGGAGGGAACGCTTCAGAAGAAGATTGAAGTAAAAGACACTAAGGGAAAGCTTGAGAAGGAGACTCAAGTAAAAGACACTGAGGGAATGCTTCAGAAGAAGATTGCAGTAAAAGACACTGAGGGAAAGCTTGCGAGCGAAAAGGATGAACAAACGAAGGTAGAAGATGATGTTGCAACAACTTCTACAGTAGGGGAAAGAAGCCAAAGGTCTGAAAGATGATGTACTTACACTGCTTGTCGCGATGTACATTCCATGGAAGGCACTCAACGTATTTGTGTTAAGTGGAATATGTTGGGCCAGCCAGTTGGCTCGGGTGGCCATTCGTCAAGAACATTCTTAGGCAAGCTTGCAAGAAATCTGAAAAATTGCCAATCAATTACTCTAATTAGAGGAAAGTGCCTGACATTCATAAAGAAGATGTATGGAACTACGTACAGATAATACTGTGTTGATAATGCATTTTTATGTTCCTTCAACTCATTCTTTTCTCCTCATTACTCTTATTTGGATATTTGTAATGAATTATGTAGTTTTAATTTTTGAATAGAGGAAGTATGATATACCAAAAGAGACAAGGAAGTGGGTCTTGAAGGACCTTGCAAATAAATGGCGCTATTTGAAGTATAGAGTGCGCAAACTGTATTTCAGTAGGAGTGAAAAGGCAACCCATCAAGTCTTCCCAAATGTACCACGCATTAATGAGGAACAATGGAAAGGGGCAGTTTCTTTGTGGTCAACTTCACAGTGGCAGGTTTGATTCAAATGCATTGTCCGTATGCTTTGAGGTCAGCTAACTCTAATTTTCAATTGCTTGCAAAAAATGAGTGCCATGAACAGAAAATGCAAGGTTTCCCAAAAGTGGGTCCATTGTGCTGGGACACGCTCCCTTGCAGAAATTTCTGAGGAGGCGGTTTGTGGTTTATTTGTTAGGAAATTTTATAGGGATCTTTTCCTTTCATTATGTCTATGATACTATTGACACCTCATTTTTGTTTGTTATAGCATGAGAGACATGGGCTGGTCTTAGATCGTTCTGATTTGTTCATCAAAACACACAAACATAAGGATGGGGCCCCAATAAACGAGGCGGCTGGTCATGTCATTGTAAGTTTATCTTGACATATTGTGCTTATAGAACACATTTTCATATGATTTTGGATGTATGCCGTATTTCAAATTCTCTTCACCCATTTTCATTAGGAAAAAATGTCGATGTTAAAGAGTTCCCAACCTTCGAGTTCAATCACAAGTGATGCCCATCAAGTTGCTACACGATATGATATTTACTCCCAAGTTCTTGGTAAGGAGAGGTCAGGCCGTGTGCATTGTGTAGGTATAGGTCCCACACCATCTTCATTATGGGGGAAAGATACAAAGGAATCTCTTAGGGCGGAGAACAAAATGTTGGTGGATAGGATGAGGGTTTTGGAGTCGTCAGTAGTAGTAAAGCTAGCAAGGATGGAAGAATTGATAATAACATTGTAGGTACATATATTGCTTGAAATACTTGAGAATATTTTTATTACTTACTCATTTTGGTCCTCATCTCCTTTTAATAGAATGGCAACAACAAGTATGAATCATCTCCACGTGCCTGCATCATCTGTTGCATGTGCCTCTGACGAATTTAGTGCAACATCTGACATGCAAAATGCTAACACCCTTGATGATCCAACGAAGGTGAAGATACTATATTGCTACCATAGAATATGTTTCATTTAGTATGCATAAAGTGTCAAGTATCTAGTTTACATTGGTTTTTGGGTGTTTGGAATGCAGGGAGCATATGTCCCGACATGTCATGACTCATTTTTAAATTGTGGGAGCACATGTGTCCCTCATGTGGTGTGCCATTGGGTTATGGACTCACAATTTGTTTAAATAATAACTATGTGAGTGTCATATTTTTTATGAATTTTGTATGAAAATACTCACCCAAGTGCATATATTTTGTGTTAAGTTGCAAAGTCGCAAAGTGATCTTGCTAGACCTCGAGAGACAACATGTGGCAGTTGGCATGGTCATGTGCATCAACGAAGAAAAGGTCATCATGGGTAGGAAAATAGGATCTGCGCATTGTGAAGTCTCTGTGCAGTATGCTCGCCATCTAGACACACCATTGTTTGTAAAGGATCAGAATAGAAAAAGAATGAAAGATGTTGTTGGGAGTCACATCTTGTGGCTCAAGGACTATGTAAGATCATTTCTAATTATACACTGCCATATCTTTTGATCTTATTTTGAATTAGAGGAAACTTGACTATCATCTTCTCTCTTTTTCAGGTGTTGGTCCAGAGGTGATGCTTGTCAACTATCTATTTTTTTGACATCCTTAGTTATTTCTAATGTAACCTTGTGTATCTCCTAGGTGTATTTAAAAGGAATGAATTTTTAGGATACTCTATGTCATTCTTATACAAGATAGTTAAATACCTTTTTTGGCTTAATGTTGCATTGTTTGTTATATTTTATTGCTGCACACAACACTTGCATGGATGGATGACTCTCTGCTTTTGATATTTGTGATTGACGAATCTATGTGAATGCTCTCCTACTATTTTTCTCTTTTCCCTTTTGACTATTTAGATAATGCATGCATTGGCTATCATGAAAGTTGTCGGTATCATACATTGTGATTTGAAGCCATAAAACATACTCCTTTGTGAATGGTGAGTGGTATCTATTTTCTTCTTTATGAAAGGTTAGTATGATTGTATATTTGGTCTTGAGGCCTTTTTTTTTGGCCCTAGGATTCAGTATGAATCTGTGAAACCAATGGAAGTGAAGAATATCTTTTTTTTAATTGATTGAGTCACTCATTGAATGCATTTTTGTTGATGCAGATATATAGAAGACAGTAGATTGATAGTCCAAATCTATATGTTGCTAATGTTGCTATCAAGATTTAGTGTTAAGGTTAGTATGATTGTATATTTGGTCTTGACGTCCTTTTTTTTGGGTATCCAAGTTTTGCATCTCATTTTACTGATATGATAGTCCAAAATAGCTGGGTGGGTCATGCTTCTTGCACCCATTTAACTTCAAACCTACAGAAGACAATGGATTTGCCATCTAGAAGATTTGTCTTTTTCTCATTGTCCTTTCTCCTATGACTGATCCGTAAATGTAAGTGCTAATGGATTTTTTTGTTGGTCAGGGTGTGGGGATAGGATTCTATCCCTGAATAATAATGAGATACTTTATGCTCAATATTTTTTCTTTTTTTTTCGGTTTTTAGTTCTTTTTGTTTTATTACATTCTGAGCTTCTTCCATGGTGAATTGTGGATCTTGGTAGATCAACATTGATTTTATTGTTGAGAATCATACTTACAGTTGGTATGTTTCTTTATCCTGGGAATGTTTGACGCCGGAGCCCCTTCCACTATCTTGGTTTTTGGTGTTATTCAAGTGGTTGTTGATGTCAATATTGATCATTTGCTTAGGGGGCGCAGAGCTACTGTCAAAGATTCTATCATTGTTTTTAATTCCAAATTGCCTAATGTTGATTGTTGGTCCCAAGTACTTTCAAGTGATCATGTAGTCTTGATTTCGTTCCTTTGTCCTTTCAATTTTTAAAAAAATTCTACACCTTATGCTTCGAATTTAATCTAAACATGTGCCACAGAGAGATGACAAGAACGAGGTCAGGTGGGAAAGATGGAAAGGGGAAAGCCATCCATTTTTCTTTTAAAATTGAATTTTGTTTGGTGATTGCATATTAAAAAATTTAGACATGGACATAGCAAATAAGCATTTTCTTGCTGCTTTGTAATTTCCAATTTTTGTGCCCTTTCAGCTATGAAGCATGGGTCATCTATAATTTCCTCTCACTTTGCCTCGCATGGGTTGGAGGTCCAGGCGTAGTTTTGCAAAGCCTAAGTGGTCAAAATTTCAAACCTTCATGGTGCTTGATGCCATGCTGTTTTCGTGCTATACATGTTGATGGGTATACTACATTCTTTTTTGGCCTATGATAAATGATGCATTTCCCATAAATAGAGCACTCAACGTATTTGTGTTAAGTGGAATATGTTGGGCCAGCCAGTTGGCTCGGGTGGCCATTCGTTAAGAACATTCTTAGGCAAGCTTGCAAGAAATCCTGAAAAATTGCCAATCAATTACTCTAATTGGAGGAAAGTGCCTGGCATTCATAAAGAAGATGTATGGAACTACGTACAGGTAATACTGCGTTGATAATGCATTTTTATGTTCCTTCAACTCATTCTTTTCTCCTCATTACTCTTATATGGATATTTGTAATGAATTATGTAGTTTTAATTTTTGAATATAGGAAGTATGATATACCAAAAGAGGCAAGGAAGTGGGTCTTGAAGGACCTTGCAAATAAATGGCGCTATTGGAAGTATAGAGTGCGCAAACTGTATTTTAGTAGGAGTGAAAAGGTAACCCATCAAGTCTTCCCAAATGTACCACGCATTAATGAGGAACAATGGAAATGGGCAGTTTCTTTGTGGTCAACTTCATAGTGGCAGGTTTGAATCAAATGCATTGTCGTATGCTTTGAGGTCAGCTAACTCTAATTTTCAATTGCTTACAGAAAATGAGTGCCATGAACAGAAAATGCAAGGTTTCCCAAAAGTGGGTCCATTGTGCTGGGACACGCTCCCTTGCAGAAATTTCTGAGGAGGCGATTTGTGGTTTATTTTTTAGGAAATTTTATAGGGATCTTTTCCTTTCATTATGTCTGTGATACTATTGACACCTCATTTTTGTCTGTTATAGCATGAGAGACATGGGCTAATCTTAGATCGTTCTGATTTGTTCATCAAAACACATAAATGTAAGGATGGGGCCCCAATAAACGAGGCGACTGGTCATGTCATTGTAAGTTTATCTTGACATATTGTGCTTATAGAACACATTTTCATATGATTTTGGATGTATGCCGTATTTCAAATTCTCTTCACCCATTTTCATTAGGAAAAATGGCGATGTTAAAGAGTTCCCAACCTTCGAGTTCAATCACAAGTGATGCCCATCAAGTTGCTACATGATATGATGTTTACTCCCAAGTTCTTGGTAAGGAGAGGTCAGGTCGTGTGCATGGTGTAGGTATAGGTCCCACACCATCTTCATTATGGGGGAAAGATACAAAGGAATCTCTTAGGGCGGAGAACAAAATGTTGGTGGATAGTATGAGGGTTTGGGAGTCGTCAGTAGTAGTAAAGCTAGCAAGGATGGAAGAATTGATAATAACATTGTAGGTACACATATTGCTTGAAATACTTGAGAATATTTTTATTACTTACTCATTTTGGTCCTCATCTCCTTTTAATAGAATGGCAACAACAAGTATGAATCATCTCCACATGTGCCTGCATCATCTGTTGCAAGTGCCTATGACGAATTTAGTGCAACATCTGACATGCAAAATGCTAACACCCTTGACGATCCAACGAAGATGAAGATATTATATTGCTACCATAGAATATGTTTCATTTAGTATGCATAAAGTGTCAAGTATCTAGTTTACATTGGTTTTTGGGTGTTTGGAATGTAGGGAGCATATGTCCCGACATGTCATGACTCATTTTTAAATTGTGGGAGCACATGCGTCCCTCATGTGGTGTGCCATTGGTTATGGACTCACAATTTGTTTAAATAATAACTATGTGAGTGTCATATTTTTTATGAATTTTGTATGAAAATACTCACCCAAGTGCATATATTTTGTGTTAAGTTTCAAAGTCGCAAAGTGATCTTGCTAGACCTCGAGGGATAACACGTGGCAGTTGGCATGGTCATGTGCATCAACGAAGAAAAGGTCGTCATGGGTAGGAAAATAGGATATGCGCATTGTGAAGTCTCTATGCAGTATGCTCGCCATCTAGACACACCATTGTTTGTAAAGGATCAGAATAGAAAAAGAATGAAAGATGTCGTTGGGAGTCACATCTTGTGGCTCAAGGACTATGTAAGATCATTTCTAATTATACACTACCATATCTTTTGATCTTATTTTGAATTAGAAGAAACTTGACTATTATCTTCTCTCTTTTTTAGGTGTTGGTCCAGAGGTGATGCTTGTCAGCTATCTATTTTTTCGACATCCTTAGTTATTTCTGATGTAACCTTGTGTATCTCCTAGGTGTATTTAAAAGGAATGACTTTTTGGGATACTCTATGTCATTCTTATACAAGACAGTTAAATACCTTTTTTGGCTTAATGTTGCATTGTATGTTATATTTTATTGCTGCACACAACACTTGCATGCATGGATGGCTCTCTGCTTTTGATATTTGTGATTGACGAATCTATGTGAATGGTCTGATACTATTTTTCTCTTTTCCCTTTTGGCTATTTAGATAATGCATGCATTGGCTATCATGAAAGTTGTCGGTATCATACATTGTGATTTGAAGCCATAAAACATACTCCTTTGTGAATGGTGAGCGATATCTGTTTTCTTCTTTATGAAAGGTTAGTATGATTGTATATTTGATCTTGAGGCCTTTTTTTTTGCCCTAGGATTCAGTATGAATCTGTGAAACCAATGGAAGTGAAGAATATCTTTTTTTAATTGATTGAGTCTCTCATTGAATGCATTTTTGTTGATGCAGATATACAGAAGATAATAGATTGATAGTCCAAACCTGTATGTTGCTAATGTTGCTATCAAGATTTAGTGTTAAGGTTAGTATGATTGTATATTTGGTCTTGACGTCCTTTTTTGGGTATCCAAGTTTTGCATCTCATTTTACTGATATGATAGTCCAAAATAGCTGGGTGGGTCATGCTTCTTGCACTCATTTAACTTCAAACCTACAGAAGACAATGGATTTGCCATCTAGGAGATTTGTCTTTTTCTCATTGTCCTTTCTCCTATGATTGATCTGTAAGTGTAAGTGCTAATGGATTTTTTTGTTGGTCAGGGTGTGGGGATAGGATTCTGTCCCTGAATAATAATGAGACAGTTTATGCTCAATATTTTTTCTTTTTTTGGGTTTTTAGTTCTTTTTGTTTTATTACATTCTGAGCTTCTTCCATGGTGAATTGCGGATCTTGGTAGATCAACATTGATTTTATTGTTGAGAATCATACTTACAGTTGGTATGTTTCTTTATCCTGGGAATGTTTAAAGCCGGAGCCCCTTCCACTATCTTGGTTTTTGGTGTTATTAAAGTGGTTGTTGATGTCAATATTGATCATTTGCTTAGGGGGCACAGAGCTACTGTCAAAGATTCTATCATTGTTTTTAATTCCAAATTGCCTAATGTTGATTGTTGGTCCCAAGTACTTTCAAGTGATCATGTAGTCTTGATTTCGTTCCTTTGTCCTTTCAATTTTTAAAAAATTTCTACACATTATGCTTGGAATTTATTCTAAACATATGCCACAGAGAGATGACAAGAACGAGGTCAGGTGGGAAAGATGGAAAGAGGAAAGTCATCCATTTTTCTTTTAAAATTGAATTTTTTTTGGTGATTGCATATTGAAAAATTTAGACATGGACATAGCAAATAAGCATTTTCTTACTGCTTTGTAATTTCCAATTTTTGTGCCCTTTCAGCTATGAAGCATGGGTCATCTATAATTTCCTCTCACTTTGCCTCGCATGGGTTGGAGGTCCAGGCGCAGTTTTGCAAAGCCTAAGTGGTCAAAATTTGAAACCTTCATGGTGCTTGATGCCATGCTGTTTTCGTGCTATACCTGTTGATGGGTATACTACATTCTTTTTTGGCCTTTGATAAATGATGCATTTCCCATAAATAGAGCAGCAAACTGTGAGCTATGTTCACTTTTTTTTAAACATCAAATATGTTCCCTGTCTCAGGTTGTATTTTGGGTTTTTGTGTAGGGTGGTTTTGCAATGAGGCCATATCTTGGTGAACTAATGACATTGATTGTTGAAGCTCTCATGGATGGAGCCTCCATTATTAAACGGGAAGTGGCAGTGTCTACACTTGGTCAAGTTGTTCAGAGCACAAGGTTTTTTAACAAATATCTCAATGTTATTTCTTGATTTTGTTGTTCTGTCTGAACTTCAAGAAATTAGGATAAGGTCTTTTGAGCCATTGCTTAGGTATACAATAACTGTATATGTTTTTCTCACATGTTTGTCTAGAGTTTTCTTCAACCTCTTAATGCAAGTCATGTTTAGTAGCTTTATAAGTTACAAATGTTATATCCTCGTTCTTTAATTTTTCCTTATGCATATCACTGTTACCTCGTATAATATCAGTTAGACTATTATTTTTAGCTTAAATCTTGGATGAAAAGCTAATTTTTAACACTTATTTGGAGTTTGTGAGTTGGTGTTTAATTATGTTGTTGTCTAGCTATGAAGAAGGCTTAAGGCTTAAAAGGTGTTTAATTCTATTGTTGGTGTTTAATTATGTTGTGTCCTCCACTCGATATATAACTTGCTAATCTTGTTTTCAACTCCTACAATGTTGCAGAGTTGAGAGGCTCTTTTGTGAACTTAATAATATCATTGCTAAGGACATGCAGAAATTTGTTTCCAACAAAAACCCTTCAGAGTCAGCATAATGTAAAACTGCAACATTGATTGTTTTCAAATTTTCAAATTAAAGCTTACCTGAAGTGGGGAATTATTGATCTTGTAAGCATCTACCATACTTGGTTTTTGTTATTTATTTCCTATTATCTCTCTCCCCCAATCTCACCTTTAAATCTATGCCCCAATGAGTAGGCAAGGGATAAATCTGGCACTGAAGATGAGCTAAAAGCATGTTGTTGGAATCATTCGCCCAGTGAGTTGTATTTGAGGTGGTAAGTGACTTCATATTTTATAAAGGAGGAGTGTACACCAATGTCACCTGCGGCAACACTCCAATGGTGAGTCCCACCTATCTTTTAATCTTTGAATTAGCCAATCCTTGGAGGTTGCACTCAAGTTCATGGTGCACATTGCGGGACATTTATGTTTTCTTCCCTATTAAGGATGTCCAAAATGATTTCCATTATTCTTAAACCATCTTTATGATGTTTTTATATCGAGTTGATGAATTTATGGAATTCTATTTGCTATTTTTGTGTCTCCTTTACTAGTATATGGCTCTTGATTGATGAAAGGTATATGGCTCCTGATTGATGAAAGGTAAAAGGTTTTAACTTTTTATTAGTTTTCCTAATCTTTCTTGGCATGTCGGTGGTAGGATGTGAATCATGCTATTCTAGCCATTGGTTATGGAGTGGAGAATGATGTTCGTATTGACTGATCAAGAACTCGTGGATCAAGGACTAGGGTGTTGATGGATATTTCAAGATGGAGCTGGGAAAGAACAAGTATGGTCGGTTTCTTGATCTAAGAGAACTAGCATTTTTCTTAAAAGAAAGGGCAATGTTATTGTAACTTGAGAGTATGAATGTATAAGTTTAGTGTTGATATTGGAGTTTAGATGGAGTTTTTTTGTTGATATTGATGTGTTGAATGTGAGATTCATATAGGAAATATTACATGAATGTATACATGTGTAATATGATTGCACAATGAATATGTAAAAAAAAATAAAAGAACAATATACCTACGTTTTTTAAATTGAGACTAGTTCTTTTTCCTAGATTTTAAGACAATGACGCTAATACTTTTTCATACGTTCCTTTCACTACGTGGCTAAAAATAATACCTACATTTTTAGAAACATAGGTACAGCCTCTTATATGCATGTGTATACATGTTTTTAACCTACGCTTTTGTTGGACTATTCCTACGCTTTGGAAGCGTAGGTATAGGTCGATCTATACCTACGTTTTATAGCAATGTAGTATAATCTATAGTCACAGGAGCAAGCGCCATGCTTTGAAAGCGTGGCAAGCAAACGTGGCTAAAGGCTTTACCTACATTTTTTGGACATATACTTACATTTTAAAAATGTAGGTAAAGGCTAGTTTTCTTGTAGTGAGAATTATAAATTCGGTCATATAACATGAATGTCATTAACACATTCGGTCAAAAATGTCATCTATAAAAAGGCAAGCATATAACGAATCAAGCATGTGAGTCGAGCATGTAATAAGTGAATTGTCTAGTTCAATCTTGGATGTCAGTTAGTGTAATGCCACACTTGATCATTCAACTCCCTCGGGCACAAGTACTTTCAGGCTTTGCACGCCTAGGACCAGATCAGGACTCTAAAATTGTCAGGCATTGAGTGTTTAGGTGGACCCAAAGTCTCATGTAAATTCTAGAACAATTCATATATAAATGGCCAAGCGAGTTTTCAAGAAAAGCTCATGAAGCGTAATATAGCACACAACTAGATATTTAGTCAAGGAGGACTCTAGAGGTGGCCCTTACAGGCTCAAGAGGTGGCTCCCGTTATGTAACACTTTATACCATTCCGACTCCAGAGGTGGCTCCCATAACGTACCACTTTACCCCACATGGCACTTAGCTCCTACACTTCCAAATGGTAGTTTATGGCTAAAGTACAGATCTAGCAAAATTTTCATTTCAAGGACATGTAGTGTGAAATACAAGTGAAGTTTTTAAGAGAAGTTCAAGGATGATTTAAAGCATCATGTTCAATGATATTAAGATAATAAAGAGAATGAATTGCTAGTCAAGACATGATTAGCTCTTGCGAAAAATCTTATACAATAGGTTTAGATCAAGTTTTTCACAGTTAGGTGCTTAGCAGAAAACCAAAGAGATCGCGGCCAAGTAAGAGGTGAGACAGTGGGAAGTTTTCCTCGCATTCGTAAGGTCTTAATTAAATAACCATTTATCCACTTAAGGCGTTTATCTGTGAACCTCTAGCCTTAGACACCGGTCTTTCTTGGTAAACTTGCTAGCTACAAAGTTTGTCGGAAACCCGTAATCACGTAAATCAAACGGAAATAATTCTTACATATTCTAACATGTTCATGTGTGAAAGAATTCAATGAAAGAAATACATTGAAATAAGATGTCAAACTTTCAGATAGAGCTTAGATCAAATAGACATGGTCAATCATGTACAAGAATTTTATGAAAATTAGAGAATAGTCATTTGAACAATTAACGATAGCTTTGCGAGTTCATTTATCTTGTAATTTCTTTCTCGATAGCATTTTTAAGGTAAGAAAATAATTTTAAAATTTAAAATTAAAATTTTAAAATAACGCTCATAAAATGAGATAAATCGGACACATCAATCTGAACGTGGTTGTCGCGTTCAAATCACGGACCATGTGTGATCTGCGTCCTTAGACAGAAAATCAAAACTCGTTCTTGCAGTGAAAACTCCATTTTTTGACTTTATATCTCAAAATATGTCACAAATACATGATCATGAAAAATTTGCATAGAATCGAAGTACACATACAAAAGAACATATATGAAGATCTAATTAAGTTTTGCCTGAGAGAAAATCTACCTATTTGAAGATCTAAAAGCAAGGAGATGAAGAACGAAGAACACTCCTCCAAACTTCGATTTTTCCTTCTCTCCACGTCCAACAATTTCCCCAATAGATTTGTGCTTCGAGTAGGAAAGATTGCATCCCTATTTATAGGTTAAATCCCTCAATTATTTATTACCCATTTAATTCTAAGTCAATTTTCACCTAATTTTCTTATTTCACCAACCCATGTTACTATTTCACCGACCAATGTTACTATTACACCAACCCATGTTACTATTACACCAACCATGATACTATTTCACCAACTTATGTTAGTATTACACCTAATGATGTGTGCAATGACATTTATGGCTTAATCAGGATTAGATTAACTAATCATCCTTAATCTAATTAGTACAATGTTGCTACAGTACCGATGACTTCACCTTCTTAGAATTACGCAGTGAATCTCACTGTTCGTGTTATCACATACGATTATGGTTTGTGTTTATAAAGAAAAATATTTTATAATTTATTTTATTTTCATCTTTCATCATTTTTTCACATATATAAGTATATGAAATTATGAGTTGCTACATCCTCCCTCACTTAAAAAGAATTTGGTCCTCTAAATTCACATAATTCCATTATAGAAATAAGAGGAAATAAAATACTAACCTGAAAATAATTCTGGATACTTCTTCTTAATTGCATCTTCCAATTCCCAAGTGACTTCTTCTTGTCCACGACGGCTCCATTAGAGTTTAACCATCGATATTGCTCCATTCCTTAGCTGGTGCAATTTTCAGTTTAATATCTTGATGGGTTTCTCATCATAAAACAAATCTTTTTGCAGTACCAGACCATCATGTTGGATCACATGTGAAGGATAATAGGCATACCTCCTCAACATTGACACATAAAAAACATCATGCACTCCTGCCAATTTTGGGGGTAATGCCAGCTTATATGTTACTTTCCCAAAACTCTATCAAGGATCTCAAATGGACCAACAAATCTTGGGCTTAGCTTTCCTTTGACTCCAAGTTTTTAGATTCCTTAGGTAGATGATATGTAATGCCCTAGATTTTTGTATTATGTTTTCGCGGGTTTCAGATCGTGTCTGAGTGGTTTTCAAACTTTTATATCGGATTCTCGACCCTTTGACAGTGTGTGTGTGAATTATTTTTGGGTCCGTGGCAACGCGTGGAGCAGCCTAGCATTTTTGGGAATTTTTCAGAGTCAAAATGTGTTTTTTAGAATTTTTCTAGAGTTATTAAAACTGTCTAATTGAAGAAAAGAAAAAAATAATATAATAAATAAAACTTTCTTTTTAAAACCCCCACCCCTCACTTCTCTCCCCCACTCTCGTAACTCTCTCTCTCTCTCTCTCTCTCTCTCTCATTTCACCCCTCTCACTCTCTCTTTTCCTCCCTCTCTCCACTGTTCTCTCCCTTTTCTCTCCCTCCCTTCTCTAGCGGTCAACGGAGATGGTGGCGGGCAAGGAGGCCGAGCTACGGCGGTGACGGTGGCGAGGATCGAGGGGAGACGTGGCCGGTGGTGGCGGCGAGGCGTTTCGTGGGTTTCATGAACCGATCGTGGGAGTCGCGGCGTTTTGAGTGTGAATCGGCGTCCATTCTTCCCGGTTTCTTCAAAAAAGGTAGGGGGATGGATCCTTACCCTCCTTGCATTAATTCCTCACGTTTTCATGTCGATCGGAGGAAGATTGAGTGGGTTTCTCTTTTGCTGGAGTTTAAATGCATGATTCGGGACGAGTGATGATCTCGTTGATTCGAGCGACGATTTCTAGTGTTTTTGGCGTGAATGGGTGTGTTTGAGGCCTGGGAGTGTTTCCCCATGTTTCCCGCTCGCAATGGAGCGAGTTGGGCATGGAACGAGACCTCGCGGTGGGGTTCCCGTCGTGGGCGTGCCGGAATCGATCGACCGATTCCTCGAATCGATCGACCGGTTGGGCACCTGTCTTGTCCCAGACTTAACTGGGGGGATTCGATCGACCGCCAGGGGCTGGTCGGTCGACTGACCCACCCAACCGGTCGACCGACCAGACAGGCTGGCCGACCGACCCAGCCTGTTGCTCGCGTTGGTCGACTGAAGAACGATGTTGGTCAACCGATTGGGGCATGTTCGGCTCCGATTGACCCCCGTGAACGGGTTTTCATCCCCTGTTTGTAAAATTAATGTTTCATGCATATGAATCAATGGAATTTGGGCCATTTCAGCCTCGTGAGGGCGGCGGTCACCCGAGAATGGATTCACGTAGTTCGAGGGTTTTTGAGTTCCCTATGGTGGGTCTTGTCGTGCAATTGCAGCATCGTCTCCACGTGGCTTGCATGCCCGTGGTGAGTTACTTACTGTATGAGTTCAGTGACTATGGAGGGTCGTATCTGCGTGAGTTCTATGATCACGGTGGATAGTTCTTGTGTGGGTTTAGTGTACCGATGTCCACTAGTCTTATTTTTAGATCGTGAGTATTTTTCTTAGCTTATGGTGTCCTATCATGGTTAATGGTGGTTTGCGTGTGTGTGCACGCCTTTCTAGAGGTTTTCGCGAGACCACATCTAGTAGTGTTTTGTGGTAGATTCCCGCGAGACTGTGGATGTTAGAGTTCGGCAGGATTCTGCGAGACCGTGGAAGATCCTAGTGGCCGATCATCGTTGGACCGGGAGAGACAGCCTAGTGTGTACGATGCTCCTTGTTCTGAGGCGAGACTACTTGAGCGTGTGTACCTTGGTTGGGACAAGTGTACGTTGTTGACGGGCGCAGTGGCACGTATCCCGTGTCAGGTAGCTGGACACGGCCATACTAACGGGCGCAGAGGTAGGGATCCTAACCAGTCCCAGGGTGTGGGGGGTGTGTGTGTGTGTGTGTCTCCTATGTTCCTCCCTGTAGACACACCAAATTTGACGTAATCTAGAGTACATCTTATATTCCCTTTTAATGTCCCATTTGATCCTCAAATCGACTTATTTAAGTGGTTTTCCTCATTTTTCTTATATTTTCAGCCTTTTCCAGCTTCCCCACATGTTTTTCTATTTTTCCAGATTTTTTTAGATTTTTCTCCAATTTTTCTAGGCCTTAAAGAATTGGTGACAAGTCCCCTGGTCGCCATTTAATAGGCGACTTTGCAAAAGGGTGCCTATTATTTTGATTTAAAATAATGTATATTGAGCAGGAATTGGCGACCTGGTGCTTGGGCGCCAATTTTAAAATTGGCGCCCTCCCGGATGGGCACCCATTCTTGGTTTTACATTTTTAATCTATTTTCGAATTGGTGACACTCCAGAAGGTCGCCAATTCTTTAATTGGCAACCTAATGGGAAGGCGCCAATTCTTTTATTCATGTTTTGAGCCGAATTCAGATTATTTTTGATTCTGCGATTGTCTGGAAGGTTACTAATTCATAAATAAGCGTCTGGACCACAAGTCGTCAATTTTCTTGCCATTTTCTGAGCATCTAACTCCGTCCAAAATTCTTATTAATTTCTAATTGGCGACGGGCCCCCAAGACGCCAATTCTTTTCCAATTTTGGGAATTTATGAACCTTCCATATTTCACTTCTAATCAACGCCTCTTTTGTTGGACGTCCATTGAAGGGGCGACCCCTGTGGTGGTAACCATTTTCCTGCAACTTCCGAATTCGGACAGAACCTCCTTCTTTCTCCATTTTGAGGTCTTCTTCCACTTGGGAAAGGTTCCTATAGACTTTCTAAGGTTAGGGGACACCTTGGGCAATGAATATCTCTTTCCAAATCTAATTAAAATATGATTTCCTAATTTCCTTGAATTAAACTTCAAATTTTGGCCCTATAATTATGAGCACTCTCTCCCTTATGTTTTAGGCTTCAACAATTGACTAAGGGGAGGTGCTGCCAGACTGAAGGCTCAAGGAGGGAGTCTCCCCATTGAAGATCTAAAGCCATGGAGAAAACCAATAAGCCTAATTCTTCCCTCATCTCTTTTATGTCTCTTATGCATTTTTATTAGTTCATGCATCATATTCATCTCCTCCTCCATTTATTTTCCTTATCTCAACCACGTTGAGATCCTCCCTTGTGCAACACTTGCACATCTCCTATTCATTTCATCATATTTTATCCACCCTTTGCATAGGGGTTTAAAGGAAAACACCAACAAGGTGTGTTCTTTTTCATAATTTCATTGCTTATTCATATGTGGGATTTGATACTACACACTTGATCTCTAATCCAATCTTTTCTTGTTGGTTTGTTCATTTTGCAATGGTAATCTACACAAGAGAAACTCTCTTCATCGACTAGCCGATAGGAAGAGAAGGTGCACTCACAATCTCCCCCGCATTTAAAGGTATTTTTCATGATCCCTCCTTTGTTCTCTTATTGTTATATCCATTTGAGGCCCGCGATCTCTGGCGATCAATCTCCATTAGCATCCACGCATGCTCCCCCTTTCTTCCTCTTTTCCCCTTATTTTTCATACATATCATTTAATTCTCTTTTTATAATTGAAGTGGATTTTTCTATAGATCTACAAATTGACGATCACAGTGGGATAACCATTATTTTTCTTTGATTACCCCCTCCACTTGGCACCCACGTGTGCCATCTCCTTTTGCACCCACGGTGCATCCCCCTTAGTGCTCCACATCACTTTTTCTCATTATCTTCATCCCTTGTGCACCACGTGCACAACCCCGCATGTGATTGTTAGTTTGATAGATTTTTAGAAATTTCATTTTTCTTTTTCTCTTTAAAAAAAATGAGCATGCCATGCTTTCTTTCATACTTCTCTTGATTGCCATGATCCATGTGATGAGTTTGTGAGTGTTTTCCTCTTTTCCATTAGTTTTTCCTCATTTTTTTAGCTTTCTGACCGTTGGTACAGTTTCTGGGACGAAGAGAAACAGCGCCCAGGCTAGAGGGTGCATATTCTGGAATTGGTACCCACTGTGCAGGGCACCAATTCCCTGTCCTCTCTAAAAAAAAAAAATAGGCACCCAACGCAGAGGGCACCAATTCTGGAATTGGTGCCCACTGTCCCAGGCGCCAATTCCCTGTGTTATTCACAGAACCCCCTAGTTCTATGATTTGTTTGACATGATTCTTACATATCCCTACTTATATATGCATTTTCTCTTCATGTTGCATTAGTTCTTGCATTTAGGACATCTTGGCTTGGGAGACCTCCTCTCCCCACACTTTCTAGGAGATCTTGCCCCCTCTTGGTGAAGGAAGGACCCTCCATTGAGCACTCCATATCTTTGGATCGAAAATTCCTAAGTCAAGACCTCCATAAGTCTCCGCACCCATGGATTCCCTCACTGATGTCGGGCAGGTTATACCCTTGAAGTACCCCGAGTTTAGTTGGCCTATATGTAGCAACCCTGATAAAATATTAATAACAATAAAGATTTTAAAATAAATCAAATAAATAGATAAATAAAACAATATAAAATAACGCCTCGGATAAAGGCGCTATTCAAATTAGAAACGCCTCTAGATAAGGCGTTATTCAATAAGTGACGCCCTCACCACACGGCGTCAAATTCCAACGTCAAAAAGGGTAAGGCCAAGAAACGCCCCTAGCTTGGGCGTGTTTTAAAACAAAGAACGCCTTCATATCAGGCGCTTCTTAAGAAACGACCTGAACGAGGTCGTCAATTCAGGAATCGACGCCCTGACCTAGGTCGTTAATTCCATTCGAGTTCCGTTCGACACGAGAGCTTATCCAGGGTAAGTGATAACTACGAGAAAGAGTTCTAATGTGGCAATAACTGTATCTTAGAAACATTACTTCTAATCAAACTCTAGCCCTAATAGGATTCCCAAAAATCCCTATAAATAACCTACTAATCGAACCTTAAACGCTATTTGGCGTTTGGAAAACTACAAGGTACGTAGTAGCAGTTCATATAGTTTCTCTTTGCTTCGGTTACATGAAGAACTAATAGTTCTTCATCCTCTTTTCCTCTTACAGGTTAAGGACGCAGCAGTATAAGTGAAGAACAAGGTATCGTTCTTCTACTATCTCCTCTGTTCCGATAAGTGAAGAAATTAATATATGTTTCTTCTTCTCTTCTTATAGGAACGGCAGCAAATTGGTGAACCGAAGAACAAGGGTTCTTCACCAAAGCCTTCTCTTCCTCCTAATACTGGATTCGGTTGCTGTTAAAGCAACAGAACTTCTATTCTCATAGCCTTCACGATTCAAATTTCAAGTCTTCGATCAAGGTAGGTTTTCTCAAGTCACTGTAGCCCAAATAAAATAATTTAAGATATATGTATATTAGCATGACATGCATACGGTTTATTATAGTTTTAATGCGTTTTTCTGCAATGTTTTGAAAGAGACGCCCCTGTCAAGGGCGCTATTTTACAAGACACGACCCTGACCAGGTCGTCAATTCTAGATTTGACGCCCTGAACACAGGCGTTAATTCCATGAAATTACCTGAAATTAATAATCGTTCACGGTTTAAAAATTCATTTTATATGGAATATCAAAACTAATATACTGCATGACTCTACCTGTGAATTCCTGCCAATTTTCCTGTCATGATGATATGATTGTTATCCTGAAATTTATTTCTTCCTGTTCACGATAATTTCTGAAATTTCTTGAATTCACGACCTAGACAAGGTCATCTCCCACTAGACTAACGCCTGACACTAAGGCGTAAAATGAAAAGTAACGCCCCTTCATAGGGCGCGTTTCTGTTAAATTCCTGAAAAATATATTCTGTAAAAATAAAGAATTAAAGAGTAACGCCCCTTCCTAGGGCGCGTTTTTGATAATTCCTGAAATTATTGATATTCTGTCAAACAGTGACAAGAAAAGGACGCCTTCTGGTGTAGTCGTCAAAACTTAAAGAAACGCCCCTGATCAGGGCGCGTTTTTGGCAAATTTCTGAAAAATGGAAAATCTGCAAAAATGGAAAATCGATAAACGCCCTTATCTTAGGCGTTAATTACTTGAGAAACGACTTTACCTAAGTCGTTATTTTCTGTAAACTGATATTTTTATCCTGATTCTGTTAACCGATGGTTTCAATATTTATATAATATATATCGGCACTATTCTCCACTCCGTGAGTATAGTCCCACGTTTCACGATTGTTTTATCGATCACACTCAACTCTCATTGACATACAAGCTCTCCATTGGACATTCCGTTCCTTTGGACTAGCGAGTTAGTCATAGAGACCTCCGTAAGACTCCTCGTAGCCTTGGATTCCCTCAAGGCCGACTGAGCTGGTTGTACCCTAAAAACCCATTACACGATCCTTGCCATGTCAATCTAAAGAAACATGGTATACCGGCCCTTATGATTATACAAAGAGTATATCATAAGAAATTCTTAATGGGATGATGATATCATGCCATATCATGTCATTCTTGTAAACCTCAATTCTATGATAAGAATGAGGGTATCTTATCTTTGATATACTGTTCATGTGGACCTCAATTCTATATAAAGAATGTCCATATTGATTTGTCATGGTACCCAAGTTAAGGGAACCATATTCTACCTAGTTTTACCGATATCGTGATTATACCGTTATTATCGCCATTCTATGTCCTTTGTCATATTTTTTGGACTCCATTCTGTCAAAGTTGTCATACATGTCTACAAGCTTGATTATTGAAATTCAAAAGTTGGCTATATATATAAGAGTGGATGTCAAAATACATGATAAATGCCTGCGCATATAGGGCCCGATCTGGTCCTGGGAGGAGCACCCGAAAGTACTTGTGCCCATGGGAGTTAAAATGATAAGGTATCTGGCATTATACCGAGTGCATGACTAGCTTGATTGGACATTCCACACATATCTTGTACTTGAATCGTACTTGACTTGACATGAAATGCGTGGCCCGAGAAAGGGTAATTACTTGCTTGCTTGATACATGATAGCCAAAGTTCTTGACATGACTTGTTAAATGTACTTGCTTGAATATCTCAAATGTCTTGTTATCTTATTGAAAGTTCATGATTTGTCCATCTAAATTCCTTGATATTACATTCTCTCTATCTTGTCGTTTTATGCGAGCATGCATAGCTTTATTGCATTCATGAAAGATGTAATTACTTAAACCCCTTGCTAGTACTTGAGATATAATTTCCTACTGAGCGTTCGCTCATTCCGTTTGTCCCTTACTTTTCAGGTAAGTCCGACGACGATGGAAGTCAATCGGATGGGAATGGTCAAGAGTGAAAGAGCTAGAGCTTGTCCAAGTGTCATCTAGTCTTTTCCTATTTTCTTGAGTCAACTATGTACTTTTCCTTTTTATTAAACAGAGTATTAGATTTGTAATAGTCTATTATGAAATAAAGGATTGGGTTATCTTGCTATTTTGCGCATCTCTGTCTTTGTGTCGAATACACGACCACTCTGATTGACATGATTGATATAAACTCGTCGCGCGTCTCCGGGTATCTTCCGCGCTCGGGGCGTGACAGTTTTTGTGGTATCAGAGCACTAAGGTATTCAATTCCTAGGAAAAACCCAAGTCCAAGGATAAGTTGAACGTTTAACCAAGTGAGATTGGGTAGAACCAAGGGTTAAGAGTCAATGAGTCTTTTAATAAGATCACAGTGATATAATACTAACGTAGCTATTGTAATTGTAGGATAATGGCTGCCGAACGTGCTCAATGGCGCAACATGCAGCGTACCCTTCAAGGAATGACTCAAGTGCTACAACAGGTAGCACAGGGTGATGCTCCACGAGCTGGAAGCTTACACCAAGCCTTTAAGAGCATGAATCCCCCGAAGTTTATGGGATCGACCGATCCGGACGATGCCGAGCATTGGGTTCGGGAAACTGAACTGCATATTCCGTGTCATGCAATGCACGGATCAAGACAAAGTCTTATTAGCTACTTTCCAGTTAGAAAAGGATGCTAGATGCTGGTGGGAGTCTATTGAAGCAACCATCGATCCTACTCAAGTAACATGGGAAGAATTTGTGGAATACTTCAATGCTAAATATTTCTCGGACCGAGTCCAAGAAAAGAAGGCTGCAGAATTCGCTGCATTAAAGCAACGATCTTTATCATTAGCAGATTATGAAGCTCAGTTCTCCAGGTTGTCTAGATATGCTAAGCATCTTATTAGCACGGAGAAGATGAAAGCCCGTAGATTTCTTAATGGGCTTAGGCCCCACTATATTACTCAACTGGCGCCTATGGACATCCAAGTTTATTCTGAAATAGTGCGCCGAGCTCAATTACTTGAAGATGCCACGGAACTATCTGATAGGATCCGTGGAAAAGACAAGAAGGAACAAGTCACGGGTTCGGGTTCTTTCAAACCCAATTTTAAGAAGAGGCCCAACAATGGAGGTTCATCCTCTCAAGATTCCAAGTTCAAGAAATCCAAGCCCTTCTCTATCACCACTACACCTTCTAATACAGTATGCAAGCATTGTGACAAGGCTGGTCACAAGACCGAAGAATGCTGGAGAAAATTAGGAGCTTGTCTCCGTTGTGGGAGTCGCGAACATCGGATTCCCGATTGCCCATTAATGAATGACCAAGCCGGTGATGGTAAACGCCCGGTGACAAAGAACGCTCGACTTCATGCAATAAAGGAGACCGAGCAAGAAGAAGGTGGACTGGTAGAAGGTACATTAACAGTTTGTTCCAAAAGTGCTTATGTCTTATTTGATACGGGTGCATCGCATTCCATTATTTCTAAGAAGTTTGCCGACCCGTTACCGTTAGAACCAGAATGGATAAAAATAGTTCTAACTACTCCTCTTGGAAGTGAAAATGATATTACTCATCACTACCAAAACTGTGAGGTAATGGTTCAAGGTAGGAATTTACCTATAGATCTCATATGCCTCGATCTAAAGGAGTATGATGTTATACTAGGAGCGGACTGGTTATCCAAATACCAGGCAACGGTTGATTGCCGCAATAGCCAAATTGCTTTCAAAGATATTCCAGAATTAGTCTTCACTCGCCCCAAGAGTCGGAGCAATTCCCCTCTTATTTCGGCCCTCCGAGCTAGCAAGCTCATCAGGAAAGGATGTACATCTTTCCTTGCCTTTGTCACAATTAAAGAAGCTAAGGAAACCAAGCTAGAAGACATTCCAGTAGTGCAGGAATTCCTGGACGTGTTTCCGGAAGAGTTGCCGGGATTACCCCCTCAAAGGGATGTGGCCTTCACCATTGACTTAGTCCCTGGTGCTGGTCCGGTTTCAAAGGCACCCTATAGAATGTCACCTGCTGAACTCAAGGAGTTAAAAGAGCAATTAATGGAACTAATTCGAAAAGGGTTTATTAGACCAAGTACTTCCCCGTGGGGAGCACCAGTCTTATTTGTGAAGAAGAAGGACGGATCCATGAGATTGTGCATCGACTATCGATAGTTGAATCATCTCACTATCAAGAACAAGTATCCACTTCCGAGAATCGATGAGTTATTTGATCAGATTTCAGGATCCAAATATTTTTCAAAGATTGACCTCAGATCAGGATATCATCAGTTAAGGATCAAAGATGATGACATTCATAAGACCGCATTCAGAAGCAGGTATGGCCATTACGAATTTGTTGTTATGCCTTTTGGACTAACAAATGCCCCTGCTGCCTTTATGCAGTTAATGAACAGCATATTCAGGCCTTACTTGGATCAATTCATAGTAGTCTTCATTGATGATATATTGATATATTCCAAGACTAAGGAAGAACATGAAGAGCATTTGAGGATTGCATTGCAAGTCTTGAGGACAAATCAATTATATGCAAAACTCAGCAAGTGCGAGTTCTGGCTTGAAGAAGTGGCTTTTCTCGGACATGTGATATCCAAGGATGGTCTATCTGTTGATCCATCAAAGGTTGAAGCTGTTAGAAACTGGGAAAAACCAACCAATGCTAGCGAGATCAGAAGTTTCTTAGGTCTTGCAGGCTATTATCGGCGATTCATCAAAGATTTCTCTAAGATCGCCGTGCCCCTTACAAGGTTAACTCGCAAGGAGATCCGATATGAATGGAGTGAGGAATGTGAAAGAAGCTTCCAAACTCTCAAGGATCATCTTACTACAGCTCCGGTCTTAGCTCTACCAATAGAAGGAGAGAAATTCGAGGTCTACACAGATGCTTCTGGCATTGGCCTCGGATGTGTCCTAATGCAACAAGGAAAGGTCATAGCATACTCTTCACGTCAACTGAAGAAGCATGAGGAGAATTACCCCGTCCATGACTTAGAACTGGCCGCGGTGGTATTTGCCCTAAAGATATGGAGACACTACTTATATGGAGTGCAGTTTACTGTATACTCCGATCACAAAAGTCTCAAATATCTATTTTCACAAAAGGAGCTAAACATGAGACAAAGACGCTGGCTAGAATATCTCAAGGACTTCGACTTCAATATACAATATCATCCTGGAAAGGGTAATTATGTTGCTGATGCCCTTAGTCGAAAGCCGAGAGCAATGATAGCCAATTGTATGATACAAGAATGGAGGTTGCTAGAACAATTCTCCGAGCTCAATATAAGCTTGGACAAGGAAGCCAAATTTGTCACATTATCTCATGTAAGCATACAGTCAGATTTATTATCTGAGATACAAGCACTTCAGGATGATGATCCTATATTAGTGGAAATCAAAGGCAGATTAGAAGGACAATCTGAATTTCAACTAACTTCTGATGGAAGATTATTATTCAAAGGTAGAACTTGTATACCCGACTGTCCGGAATTAAAGAAGAAGATCTTAGATGAAGCTCACCGATCAAGGTACACTATTCATCCAGGATCAACCAAAATGTACCAAGATGTAAAGAGGAACTTTTGGTGGCCAAATATGAAAAGAGAAATAGCAGACTATGTATATCGCTGTCTCACATGCCAACAAGTCAAGGCGGAACACCAAAAGCCTGCTGGAAAACTACATCCTCTAGATATTCCTAAGTGGAAGTGGGAGGATATTGGTATGGATTTCATCATGGGTTTATCTAAATCAAAAGGAGGACATGATGGAATATGGGTTATTATTGACCGCTTGACTAAATCGACGCATTTCTTACCAATAAAGAGCCGATGGTCAGTAGATGTATTGGCTGCACTATACATCAAGGAAGTAGTCAGGTTACATGGAATTCCTGTCTCGATCGTGTCTGACAGAGATCCCCGTTTCACTTCTCATTTTTGGAAAGGATTACAACATTCGTTGGAACAAGGCTCAACTTTAGTACTGCTTTTCACCCACAAACGGATGGTCAGACCGAGAGAGCTAATCAAGTTGTTGAGGATATGCTAAGAGCTTGCATCATTGACTTTGGTGGAAGCTGGCATGAACATTTGCCACTAATGGAATTTGCATATAACAACAGCTACCAAGCTAGTATCCAAATGGCACCTTTCGAAGCCTTATACGGAAGGAGTTGCCGATCACCCTTATGCTGGAACGAAGTTGGAGAGAAACAACTGTTAGGTCCAGACATGGTAAGGGATACAACTGAGAAGATACAAGTAATCAGAGAAAGATTGCAAGTTGCTCAGACCAGACAAAAGGCTTATGCTGATACAAGAAGAAGAGATCTTGAATTCCAGGTTGGAGATCATGTATTTCTTAAGATATCACCTGGACGTGGCATACGAAGATTTGGTGTTAAGGGCAAGCTTACGCCAAGATTCATCGGACCATTTGAGATACTCGAAAGAGTTGGCGAGGTTGCTTATCGCATCGCGTTGCCTCCTCAATTGTCCGAAGTACATAATGTATTTCATATATCTATGTTGAAGAAGTATGTGCACGATCCATCGCATATTATTGAACATGGAGATCTGGTGATCCAGAAAGATCTCACATATGAACAGAAGCCTATGAAGATCTTAGACCGTGAAATACGAGCTCTAAGGAATAAGGTTATCCCCATGCTCAAGGTGCAATGGAACAAGAATTCTGAACATGAAGCAACATGGGAGACCGAGGAATCTATGAAGAAACGATTTCCCGAGTTGTTCTAAGAGGTATATACTCTACACTCTCCGCGTGTATACATAATATGCAATTGAATTTGGGGACCAAATTCTTTTAAGTGGGGGAGGGTGTAGCAACCCTGATAAAATATTAATAACAATAAAGATTTTAAAATAAATCAAATAAATAGATAAATAAAACAATATAAAATAACGCCTCGGATAAAGGCGCTATTCAAATTAGAAACGCCTCTAGATAAGGCGTTATTCAATAAGTGACGCCCTCACCACACGGCGTCAAATTCCAACGTCAAAAAGGGTAAGGCCAAGAAACGCCCCTAGCTTGGGCGTGTTTTAAAACAAAGAACGCCTTCATATCAGGCGCTTCTTAAGAGTCGTCAATTCAGGAATCGACGCCCTGACCTAGGTCGTTAATTCCATTCGAGTTCCGTTCGACACGGGAGCTTATCCAGGGTAAGTGATAACTACGAGAAAGAGTTCTAATGTGGCAATAACTCTATCTTAGAAACATTACTTCTAATCAAACTCTAGCCCTAATAGGATTCCCAAAAATCCCTATAAATAACCTACTAATCGAACCTTAAACGCTATTTGGCGTTTGGAAAACTACAAGGTACGTAGTAGCAGTTCATATAGTTTCTCTTTGCTTCGGTTACATGAAGAACTAATAGTTCTTCATCCTCTTTTCCTCTTACAGGTTAAGGACGCAGCAGTATAAGTGAAGAACAAGGTATCGTTCTTCTACTATCTCCTCTGTTCCGATAAGTGAAGAAATTAATATATGTTTCTTCTTCTCTTCTTATAGGAACGGCAGCAAATTGGTGAACCGAAGAACAAGGGTTCTTCACCAAAGCCTTCTCTTCCTCCTAATACTGGATTCGGTTGCTGTTAAAGCAACAGAACTTCTATTCTCATAGCCTTCACGATTCAAATTTCAAGTCTTCGATCAAGGTAGGTTTTCTCAAGTCACTGTAGCCCAAATAAAATAATTTAAGATATATGTATATTAGCATGACATGCATACAGTTTATTATAGTTTTAATGCGTTTTTCTGCATTGTTTTGAAAGAGACGCCCCTGTCAAGGGCGCTATTTTACAAGACACGACCCTGACCAGGTCGTCAATTCTAGATTTGACGCCCTGAACACAGGCGTTAATTCCATGAAATTACCTGAAATTAATAATCGTTCACGGTTTAAAAATTCATTTTATATGGAATATCAAAACTAATATACTGCATGACTCTACCTGTGAATTCCTGCCAATTTTCCTGTCATGATGATATGATTGTTATCCTGAAATTTATTTCTTCCTGTTCACGATAATTTCTGAAATTTCTTGAATTCACGACCTAGACAAGGTCATCTCCCACTAGACTAACGCCTGACACTAAGGCGTAAAATGAAAAGTAACGCCCCTTCATAGGGCGCGTTTCTGTTAAATTCCTGAAAAATATATTCTGTAAAAATAAAGAATTTAAAGAGTAACGCCCCTTCCTAGGGCGCGTTTTTGATAATTCCTGAAATTATTGATATTCTGTCAAACAGTGACAAGAAAAGGACGCCTTCTGGTGTAGTCGTCAAAACTTAAAGAAACGCCCCTGATCAGGGCGCGTTTTTGGCAAATTTCTGAAAAATGGAAAATCTGCAAAAATGGAAAATCGATAAACGCCCTTATCTTAGGCGTTAATTACTTGAGAAACGACTTTACCTAAGTCGTTATTTTCTGTAAACTGATATTTTTATCCTGATTCTGTTAACCGATGGTTCCAATTATTTATATAATATATATCGGCACTATTCTCCATTCCGTGAGTATAGTCCCACGTTTCACGATTGTTTTATCGATCACACTCAATTCTCATTGACATACAAGCTCTCCATTGGACATTCCGTTCCTTTGGACTAGCGAGTTAGTCATAGAGACCTCCGTAAGACTCCTCGTAGCCTTGGATTCCCTCAAGGCCGACTGAGCTGGTTGTACCCTAAAAACCCATTACACGATCCTTGCCATGTCAATCTAAAGAAACATGGTATACCGGCCCTTATGATTATACAAAGAGTATATCATAAGAAATTCTTAATGGGATGATGATATCATGCCATATCATGTCATTCTTGTAAACCTCAATTCTATGATAAGAATGAGGGTATCTTATCTTTGATATACTGTTCATGTGGACCTCAATTCTATATAAAGAATGTCCATATTGATTTGTCATGGTACCCAAGTTAAGGGAACCATATTCTACCTAGTTTTATCGATATCGTGATTATACCGTTATTATCGCCATTTCTATGTCCTTTGTCATATTTTTTGGACTCCATTCTGTCAAAGTTGTCATACATGTCTACAAGCTTGATTATTGAAATTCAAAAGTTGGCTATATATATAAGAGTGGATGTCAAAATACATGATAAATGCCTGCGCATATAGGGCCCGATCTGGTCCTGGGAGGAGCACCCGAAAGTACTTGTGCCCATGGGAGTTAAAATGATAAGGTATCTGGCATTATACCGAGTGCATGACTAGCTTGATTGGACATTCCACACATATCTTGTACTTGAATCGTACTTGACTTGACATGAAATGCGTGGCCCGAGAAAGGGTAATTACTTGCTTGCTTGATACATGATAGCCAAAATTCTTGACATGACTTGATAAATGTACTTGCTTGAATATCTCAAATGTCTTGTTATCTTATTGAAAGTTCATGATTTGTCCATCTTAATTCTTTGATATTACATTCTCTCTAT
Organism: Amorphophallus konjac; assembly: GCA_022559845.1. Taxonomy (NCBI): domain Eukaryota; kingdom Viridiplantae; phylum Streptophyta; class Magnoliopsida; order Alismatales; family Araceae; genus Amorphophallus; species Amorphophallus konjac. The sequence continues at coordinate 181,377,969 of CM040122.1, forward strand.
CTTGTCGTTTTATGCGAGCATGCATAGCTTTATTGCATTCATGAAAGATGTAATTACTTAAACCCTTGCTAGTACTTGAGATATAATTTCCTACTGAGCGTTCGCTCATTCCGTTTGTCCCTTACTTTTCAGGTAAGTCCGACGACGATGGAAGTCAATCGGATGGGAATGGTCAAGAGTGAAAGAGCTAGAGCTTGTCCAAGTGTCATCTAGTCTTTTCCTATTTTCTTGAGTCAACTATGTACTTTTCCTTTTTATTAAACAGAGTATTAGATTTGTAATAGTCTATTATGAAATAAAGGATTGGGTTATCTTGCTATTTTGCGCATCTCTGTCTTTGTGTCGAATACACGACCACTCTGATTGACATGATTGATATAAACTCGTCGCGCGTCTCCGGGTATCTTCCGCGCTCGGGGCGTGACACTATATGACGTTGGCGGTGGCGTGGAAGCGATCATCGACACACCAAGAACATGAACGGGACGGTGGGTAACACTAGAAGGGGATAGATACTGCCTCGCGCAGCCCGACCTCTCGCCGGATGGCCTCTCGCCGGGCAATCACTCGAATCTCACGGGGAGTTTGGAGAGAGGGGAAGCAACAAAAGAAATCTCTCATTCATTCATACTTTTTCTTTAACAAAATGATACAACTATCCTCCCTTATATAAGGGTTGGCCAAAATACACCAGGACACAAATACCCCTAGATAATTCAACTAATGACCTCCATATCCTTTGACTATTTGATGGGGGCATCCCTTGCCCCTCCACATTTTTATGGGCTCGGATTGTTCGTCGGCAAGCGCCATTGTGTTAGTCATGTGTTTCTGAGTCTAGTCATGTAATTTTCATATTTTCTTTGAGCCATAAACTATGTAATTTTTCTTTTATTTGAGTCATGTACCTAGGTTAGTGAGTCATTTTCCTAAGTTAGTTGTCATATGGTTGGTTTGATAGGCTAATGGGCCCAACTAATGGGCTAGGCCCAGGGGCGCCCCTCCCTTGGACTGCTTTGGTCATTTACTTGTTTGTCAGGGCTATTTTAGTCTTAGGAAAAGTATGGAGTCTATAAAGAGTCCCTCCCCTCTCTCATTTGTAACAACCTTTTATGATCAATCCAAAATCAAGTGTGTTTAGTGTCATTGGAGAGGATTCTCCACTTCTCTCTCTCTCTATTGGGGTGGATTCCCCTTCTCTCTCTATCTCATTTCTCTCTCTTCTCTCTCTCTTCAAGGAGGAGGGCGCCCTCCTCTCTCTCTCCTCCCCTCCCTCTCTCTCCTCCACATCATCAACTCTCTCTCTCCCCCTCATTACTCATCCTCACAACTTCCCATAACCACTCTTTACTACCCCCTAGTTCCAAGACAACTCCACCCAATCCACACCCCACCCTCCAGCCCCCAACTACCCACTACCCTTCCCCAAGCATCTCCCCACCTTCCCAAGGCACCTCTTCCCATCCACAAGACCACCATTGATCACCCTCCATTAAGGGAAATTCAACTCACATTCCCTCCACCCACTTGTGCCCCCCTCACCTTCCCCCTCTCCCTCCAAGCCCCAAATTCGCAGCTCCTCTCTCACCCATAGCAAACACCCCCTTCCAGCCCCCATTCTCCCCTTCCCACACCTTGAAACACCCCCTCCCAGACCCCCTCACAGCTGGGGGTTGCCCCTACACACAACCACCTCATTTCCCCTCCCATCTACCCCATTCCCCATTACCTATCTCCACCCTCTCATTCCAGTTCGTAGGCAGCTGGGTAGAAGTGATTTGCAGAGGTCACCACGACCACTCCTCAAGGTTTCAGGTGGCGAATCATATATTTCCGGAAGCGTCTCCGAGTCAGCTTCGCAACGGTGGTGGTCCCGCAACCGTCCGAGCTTGGAGCTGTTCGGAGGAGCAGATCTCGTACGACTGCGCACCCTGCCCCTGACTGGAGACCTGAAGCTTGGTACAGAGGCAGCCACGACCAGCTCAGGTGGACTCTGAGTGCAATCTTCAGGGGGAAAATACTACATCCAGTCTTCTACCAGTACCTGAAAGTGGAAGGTCTATCGCCCACCGGAGCAACCCGTTCCACTTATTTTCGTCGGGGTGCGCAGACTGCACCTGTCAACCCAGGTTGGACCGACCTCCACTCAGAAGCTCCTCATTTTCTTCTCCGACCTCCGATTGCTGCTCCACTAGCTCCTGCTCAAATCTACTCCGACCAAGGACGCGTCATCGCCAGTCTCGTCTCAATCGGAGTTCAGGAGTGCCCGGGACAGATCTGCCACTCAGCCCCTGTGGTTATGCACCTGTCAATCCAGGTTGGACCGACCTCCACTCAGAAGCTCACAATTTCCTTCTCCGACCTTAGATTGCGGCTCCGCCAATTCCTGCTCGAAGCTACTCCGACCACGGACGCGTTGCCACCAGTCTCATCTCAATTGGAGTTCAGGAGCGCCCGAGGCAGCTCTGCCACTCAGCCCCTGTGGTTCTGCACCTGTCAGTCCAGGTTGGACTGACCTCCGCTCAAATGCTCCTCGTTCTCTTCTCCAACCTCCGATTGTGGCCCGTTAGCTCTTGCTCAAAGCTGCTTCAGCCACGGTCGCATCAACGCCAGTTTCATCGCATTTGGAGTTCAGGAGCGTCCGTAGCACCATCGGCAACAGACTGCATCAGTTCTGCACCAACCCGAGATAGAGCAGAGCTGTCCTGCTCCAGGATCTTCCCCGATCAGCACCGAGTTCCAGAGTTTCTCCAAAAATTCAGACATCATCCTCGATCAGTTGGGAAACTTTTGGCACCAGTTTCGTCAAGATCCGAGTTCGGTTGGGTCCGTGGCGGCGCCTTCACCAACAACCTGTCCAGCAAATCTGAAGGTTGGCAGAACCGGCGGAGCTTGGAAAACCGGCTTCCTTATCATAATTCCCCCACCCCGCTTGGCCGGCTGAAGGCCTCTCCCTGCGTGGAGGTAATTTTTGGTTGTAACACATTAATCCCCACCCTGAGATCCCCCCTCCTGCTAGAGATGTAGTGGTGTAACCTTTCAATTTCAGGTTAAAGCGACACCGACGCGGCGTGCAGGTGCGTCCCACGCCTCCCTGCTCGCCCTCATCTCAGGCCGGAGTCGGCGTCTTCACGCCGGCTAGGTGAGTCTCGGTCCCCCTTCTTGGCTGGTTTAAATAACTTGCTTAGCCTAGTATTATTACTGTTGCTTCGTCGGACGGAGAGTGAGAGCTCGGTCCAAATTGCTATTAACGTGAGTGACCACCGCGGGCGAGTTGTGAGAGCAACCATTTAACCCTCGCCCTTGGCGTGTGCTGGCCGCCCATGAGTTGGGCATCCCTGGCCCATTTGGGGTTCTCCCCAAGCTATCCAATCATTGGAGCATCAAGGTCCCGCCTCAGACCCTCTCCATCATCGCCGAGTAGCCTACGGGCACTAGTGTGCGCCACGCGAGTGAGTTCGCTAGTGTGAGTCTGCAGCTCAACTTGATTGCTTGTAATATAGGTCCATAGGTGGTGTCACATCAAGTGGTATCAGAGCAAGTTCACAACTTATCTCTATCAAGTTGGTCCTAGGGCATGCTTATGCATTTAGAGTCCTCGATTGCATCTCTTTGTCCACTAGCATGGCCACCTCATACCGACCTTACCCATCGGACCCTCTCCATCATCACCGAGTCGCCTACGGGCACTAGTGTGCGCCACGCTAGTGAGTTCGCTAGTGTGAGTCCGCTGCTCAACTTTATTGCTTGCAATATAGGTCCATAGGTGGTGTCACATCAAGTGGTATCATACCCCCAAGAGAAGCCCTCCACCAACATGAGTTCAAACCCCCAAGAGTTCTCCATGAGTTCAAACCCCCAAGAGAAGCCCACCACCAACATACATAACCTCCGTGGCCATGTTGAATACCTCATGGGAACCATGAACAATGCCTTTGATCGCCTAGATAGCATAAAAGGTCAACTTACCCAATTAGGTGACAATGGGCCCACCCCAAGGGTGGACGATAGAATGGTCCCCCTCCCACTTCCCACCTTTGATGGAACCTCTCCTAGAGAATATTTAGATTGGGAAGCTACAATGGACCAGTACTTCACTTGGTACCCCATGTCTGAGGATAAAAAGGCATGGGTTGCCAAAATGCAACTTACCAAACGGGCAGAAACTCATTGGTTGCAAATTGTCGGGTTAAGGATACTTAGAAGGGAAACTCCCATCACCACTTGGGAGGACATGAAGGAGAAACTTAGGGCAAAATATGTGTCCCCTTCCTACCCGGATCACCAAAGCCCAAGGAGCCATTCAACTCCCTCATCCACACCCGGCCAACCCAAGGCTCCAATTCCTCAATTCCCCATAACCAACCAAAATCCCATCCCACAACCCACACCACTCAAGCCCCATTGGTCCCCTCCGCCACCCCTCACCTCACCCCTTCTCAAAAGGGAAAGAGTGCAATGGAGATAGAAGTGAATGAGACAACCACGGGTAAGTGTGAGCCGGAATGTTATAGGTGCCACCAATTAGGTCACATCGCCAGACAATGCCCCACAAGGAAACATCTTCCTATGTCCCTAGTGGTTGAAACATCTCCCACCCCGACCACCATTACCCCGCCATCGTCCCCCAACAAGGACACTCCTCCCAAGGACAATCTTCCCAAAACCCCTCAACCCACCCATCTTCCTCTCTCTACCCCAACCCAACCCCAACCTAGACCTCCACTACTTCCCTTACCAATCCCAACCCAAGCCCATACTTATTCACCACCTCGGGTGCACCATGCACCGGCTATCACCAATTCCCCCGCATTAGACCTACCCAACCCATTATCATTAGAAGTTGAAACCCACACACCCACCCACATGGAAAGGGATGCTAGTCCGGATCCACAACCCACCATAAAAGAACTCCAAGAACCTCCACTTCCACCCGCCTCTCCTAGTCTGTATCCTCAAGAGCCACGCAGCCTCACCATGAATGAGTCCATACTCCAATGGCTCAAGCAAGACCCCAACATCCTTAGTTCACCCCCACACCTCTCACCCATGAGACATCAATCCCAAATTGTGGCCCTCCCCTCCTTTCACACCATGATCCAATCCTACTACGAGGTAGAGGGTTGGGATTATCTCCTCAAGGGTTTAGAATGGCAACTAAAGTTGACTTGCTTATTGACCTTAGGAACAGCCCACCCAAGAAGCGTTAGTTTCATCACCCATGTGATGGTTCTATCACCTCAGTCCTCACCATTGGTTGCTACACTAGTGACCTTCTTCTCATTCTCCCCATGGATGAAGAACCCATCATGGTTCACTCCCCTACCATTGTGATTCCAAGAACCTTGACCATCCAACCCACCCCATACACCGGCCCAACCATTTCACTAGAAGAAGGTGACTCCCCACCATATGAGGACCTTGAGGACATGGAGTACCTCTATCTAGGTGACCTTTACCATGATCCCTTTGACCCTTTCCTATGGGAGCCTAGATCTCTATGTAACCCACTTACCTTATTCACCACCCACCTTACCCTACCCTTACCACCCATGTTGAACCAAACCCCTCCCTTCCTAGACTCGGGTTACACCATGGGAGCCTTGACCTTCGACAACATACACCTTGGGATTGATGAATTGGCCCACTCCATGATGTCCCCCTTCTTAGATCCCTTTGATCCATACGAGTGGAAGCTCAAGGGCCACCCCACACCCATGCACATGGAAGTCAACTCTAGGATAGGAATGCATGTGTCTAGGTATACCGCACCACTTGACATGATTCATAAGTCGGGTCCATTCATTCATATCACCCACATGTCAAGTAGGAAGCATGAGTGGTCCATATTAGGATGTAATGGTCCACCTTCATTCATCATGAGTCTTAAGCATATTAGGAGTATTCATGGATATCCGGGTCCTCCGGCACTTATCATACCTACGCATGAGAGGGACATTTATGGATGCCCCGGTCCTCCCAAATCATTCAAAGTCTTCATAACATTAATGCACGATAGGTCTATATGTGGTTGTCCTGGACCACCTTTGCATACCACATATTGTCCACTCATACAGCATCCTAGTGCATGGCATATGCATCCAAGCAAGTATCAAGCAACAAGCGGTGAGATTCATAAGAAGCGGGCAAAAACTCATGAGCGCCAATTGGAATTCCAAGTTGGCAACTTGGTGATGATGACTTTGGAGTGGCTCTACCCTAGGGTCACCTCTAATTTGAGGGCACGAGGACTTGGACCTTGTTAAGTTCCGAGGGGCTTTGGCAACCCGGCTTGCGGGTTGGACTTACCTATGTGTTTTGGGATTCACCCCATTTCTCACGTGGCGGATCCGGCACCCTCTAAGGGCACCGCGGTGGATCCTAGTGAGTACCTTGAGCTTACACCTATCCTTACGAGAGACACCCTCGGAGTGCCACCACAAATTATCCTGAGAGCCCGACGTGAGTACACATCGGCAATACTAGGCAAGCAAGACCTCATAGCCAGCAAGAGGGTGTGTCCGAGCCACTTTGAAAAGCTGAAGCGCCATTCCCCGGCTATGGATGCGGGTTGAGTTTGGAGATCGTGGTTCGCCCGGAGCTGCATTTTGGTGTACTACTTCCTCGGTTGACCCATACTCGACGGGGTCGAGTTTTCCCCACCCCAGGGGTATGATGGGGGCATCCCTTACCCCTCTACATTTTTATGCGCTCGGATTGTTCATCGGCAAGCGCCATTGTGTTAGTCATGTGTTTCTGAGTCTAGTCATGTAATTTTCATATTTTCTTTGAGTCATAAACTATGTAAATTTTCTTTTATTTGAGTCATGTACCTAGGTTAGTGAGTCATTTTCCTAAGTTAGTTGTCATATGGTTGGTTTGATAGGCTAATGGGCCCAACTAATGGGCTAGGCTCAGGGGCGCCCCTCCCTTTGACTGCTTTGGTCATTTACTTGTTTGTCAGGGCCATTTTGGTCTTAGAAAAAGTATGGAGTCTATAAATAGTCCCTCCCCTCTCTCATTTGTAATAACCTTTTATGATCAATCCAAAATCAAGTGTGTTTAGTGTCATTGGAGAGGATTCTCCACTTCTCTCTCTCCCTCTCCCACTATTGGGGTGGATTCCCCTTCTCTCTCTATCTCATTTCTCTCTCTTCTCTCTCTCTCTTCAAGGAGGAGGGCACCCTCCTCTCTCTCTCCTCCCCTCCCTCTCTCTCCTCCACATCATCAACTCTCTCTCTCCCCCTCATTACTCATCCTCACAACTTCCCATAACCCCTCTTTACTACCCCCTAGTTCCAAGACAACTCCACCCAATCCACACCCCACCGTCCAACCCCCAACTACCCACTACCCTTCCCCAAGCATCTCCCCACCTTCCCAAGGCACCTCTTCCCATCCCCAAGACCACCATTGATCACCCTTCATTAAGGAAAATTCAAACTCACATTCCCTCCACCCACTTGTGCCCCCCTCACCTTCCCCCTCTCCCTCCAAGCCCCAAATTCGCAGCTCCTCTCTCACCCATAGCAAATACCCCCTTCCAGCCCCCATTCTCCCATTCCCACACCTTGAAACACCCCCTCCTAGACCCCCTCACAGCTGGGGGTTACCCCTACACACAACCACATCATTTCTCCTCTCATCTACCCCATTCCCCATTACCTATCTCCACCCTCTCATTCCAGTTCGCAGGCAGCTGGGTAGCAGTGATTTGAAGAGGTCACCACGACCACCCCTCAAGGTTTCAGGTGGCGAATCATATATTGCTGGAAGCTTCTCCGAGTCAGCTTCGCAACGGTGGTGGTCCCGCAACCGTCCGAGCTTGGAGCTGTTCGGAGGGGCAGATCTCGTACGACTGCGCACCCTGCCCCTGACTGGAGACCTGAAGCTTGGTACAGAGGCAGCCACGACCAGCTCAGGTGGACTCTGAGCGTGATCTTCAGTGGGAAAATACTACATCCAGTCTTCTACCAGTAACTGAAAGCGGAAGGTCAATCGCCCACCGGAGCAACCCGTTCCACTTATTTTCGTCGGGGTGCGCAGACTGCACCTGTAAACCAAGGTTGGACCGACCTCCACTCAGAAGCTCCTCATTTTCTTCTCCAACCTCCGATTGTGGCTCCACTAGTTCCTGCTCAAAGCTACTCCGACCATGGACGCGTCACCGCCAGTCTCTTCTCAATCGGAGTTCAGGAGTGCCCAGGACAGATCTGCCACTCAGCCCCTGCGGTTCTGCACCTGTCAATCCAGGTTGGACCGACCTCCACTCAGAAGCTCATAATTTCCTTCTCCGACCTTTGATTGCAAGCTCCACCAATTCTTGCTCGAAGCTACTCCGACAACGGACGCGTCGCTGCCAGTCTCATCTCTATTGGAGTTCAGGAGCGCCCGAGGCAGCTCTACCACTCAGCCCCTGCGGTTCTGCACCTGTCAGTCCAGGTTGGACCGACCTCCACTCAAAAGCTCCTCGTTCTGTTCTCCAACCTCCGATTGCGGACCTGTTAGTTCCTGGTCGAAGCTGCTTCATCCACGGTCGCATCAACGCCAGTTTCATCGCATTTGGAGTTCGGGAGCATCTGCAGCACCATCGGCAACAGACTGCATCAGTTCTGCACCAACCTGAGACAGAACAGAGCTGTCCTGCTCCAGGCTCTGCCCCGATCAGCACCGAGTTCCAGAGTTTCTCCAAAAATTCAGACGTCATCCTCGATCAGTTGGAACCAGTTTCGTCAAGATCCGAGTTCGGTTGGGTCGGTGGCGGTGCCTTCACCAACAACCTGTCCAGCAAATCTGAAGGTTGGCAGAACCGGCGGAGCTTAGAAAACCGGCTTCCTTATCATAATTCCCCCACCCCGCTTGGCCGGCTGAAGGCCCCTCCCTGCGTGGAGGTAATTTTTGATTGTAACACATTAATCCCCACCCCGAGATCCCCCCTCCTGCGAGAGGTGTAGTGGTGTAACCTTTCAATTTCAGGTTAAAGCGACACCGACGCGGCGTGCGGGTGCGTCCCACGCCTCCCCGCTTGCCCTCGTCTCCAGCCGGAGTCGGCGTCCTCACGCCGGCTAGGTGAGTCTCGGTCCCCCTTCTTGGCTGGTTTAAATCACTTGCTTAGCCTAGTATTATTGCTGTTGCTTCGTCGGACGGAGAGTGAGAGCTCGGCCCAAATTGCTATTAACGTGAGTGACCACCGCGGGCGAGTTGTGAGAGCAACCATTTAACCCTCGCCCCTGGCGTGTGCTGGCCACCCGTGAGTTGGGCATCCCTGGCCCATTTGGGGTTCTCCCTAAGTTAGCCAACCATTGGAGCATCAAGGTCCCGCCTCGGACCCTCTCCATCATCGCCGAGTAGCCTACGGGCACTAGTGTGCGCCACGCGAGTGAGTTCGCTAGTGTGAGTCCGCTGCTCAACTTGATTGCTTGTAATATAGGTCCATAGGTGGTGTCACATCACTATTGGCCTAATAAGATAAAAGCCCACTAAAGGACCAATGAACTAATGGGCCTAAAAGACAAAGGCCTAATAAGCTAAAATAGTAAATGACCCAATACAACCACAATGGGCTAAAAGACACTAAATCACACATATAGCACAATACACACAATACAATCAAATGGGCTGAAATAAAATACATATAAAAATGGAAATGGGTCTCAAGATGCTGTGTCTCCTAGCCACAAGCTCAGTGGTGTCGGGGTGGTATGGCGTCGACTCCATGTGACTAGTCCGGTGTCCCCACCAACCCTCCTGAGGCGGCTGGAACTCGACTCTATCGTGTATGGGGGGACACCGATCTGGTAGTGCTCTAGCAGGTCTGGATCGAGGCGCTGCAGATCTTCCCAGTTGATCCATGAATCATCGGAAGGTGGGCGGTCCCACCAGCGGATAAGGTAGCGTTGGTAAACCCGACTTTGTGTAGCTGTCACATGCTCATCCAGTATCCTCTCAATTTGCTCATGTAGTGCTCTCGAGGCTGGTGGACGCACAGGGGTGGACTCACTCTCAATGGGAGGAGAAGGCTCGAAAGGGTCACTAGGAATCACTGTGGGTTCCTTGTAGGCCACTAGATCTGCCACATTAAATGTAGAGCTAATCCCATATTCGGGAGGTAAGTCCACAACATAGGCATTGGAGCCAATCTTCCGTAAGATTTGGAAGGGACCATCACTACGGGCTTGCAACTTTTTAACGGCTCCCGAGGGGAATCGTTCAGGTCGAACCCATACCATAACCAAGTCACCTTCTAGAAACTCGTGGTGACACCTATGCGAATCAGCCAAACGTTTGTAGGTCTCATTACTGAGGCTTATTTGCTTGCTAATTGACTCAAGCAGACTTTTGACATGATGTGCAAACTCTTCGGCTGATTTGGAAGTTCTGGACTGAGGGGAAGGAGAATGAGATCCACAGGTTTTCTAAGTTTGTATCCATGCACAACCTCAAATGGACTCATACCTATGGATCTACTGACAGAGCTATTATATGCAAATTCTGCTTTGGGCAAGAGAAGATCTCAAGTGACAGAATGATCCCCTATGTTGGGTCCCATAGTGCTGGAACACGGATCTAGAGGGGGGGTGAATAGATCATTCTACTAAAAACTATGTCCAATTAAAAACACAATTACCACACAGCGGAATATAGAAGATTGATAGGATTGAGGAAATTAATCTAAACAAGTTTAGACTTGATTCACTCAATCTCGCCGAGCTCACACGATGGCACAAACAGATGGGATAGTGAACACACAATCACAAGAATCAAACCACAAGACACGGGGATTTTTAAGGTGGTTCGGGACCACGACGGGCTCCCTACGTCCACCCCTCACCAAACTGGTGAGGCTTCACTACACGCTACAAAATGTAGCAATACGGGGACGAACCCCGACACACACACACTACTTTTGCAGCAAACCACACACACAAGGCCTTGCCTCAACCTGCTGCCACAGCAACACACACACACACACACACTAGGGAACACACCCCAAACAAATTCCTTACACGGAGTCACAACTCCGTCCACACACACGTAGGACAATGCCTACTCAACCACACGGGAGAAAGCTCCCAACAACAACACGCACGCGGATATACTCCGCACAATCAGCACACATATAACAACACACACACTCGGAGATCCCCTTCTCCGAACACCCACACAAGATATTATCTGAAATGTATATGAATCAAAACATATATATGCTATGACCTCCCAACGAATTCTATAGATGAAAACTAGAAGTATGCATCAAGTATAAGGCTCCCCCTTCTTCGGCACAAACGGATTCTCCTTGCTTGTTGACGGATGATTATGATTTAGACATCATCTTCTTCGTCTCCTCGAGATGCACTTCTTTACCTTCTTCTAATTTCTTCTTCACCTCTCTACTCTCATCCTTGTGGTACCACTCTTCCTTCTTCTTCTGCAAGAGAAAAGAAAGCATTAGTTCATCTTATTGCTCAGGATGAAAAGCATAGCACTAATAAGATAGCAATCAATAGATGAACAAATGAACATGTATATATATATATTGCACCTCATAGATAATCATTCAAGACCTTGAGCAATCTCAAACAAAAACACAGAAGTGAAAGATCAAGACAACTCCCTCAGATTTTCGATGAAGAGCTTCTGCAGGATGAGGAACCGTTCTTGAAGAGAAATGATCGATTCTTGCATAGATGATGCTTGTATCTTGATTCTCCACATTGCTTCCAGTAGAGGATCGATTAGGGACTTGAATCCACGTTCTTCCCTTCACATATAAGCTCAGAACAAAGTGGAAGAGGGCTTGGGAGCTTCAACTCCGAACCTGCATACACAAGGGTTAGCAAAACACCCAAAAATCGGATCTCACCTCTCTCCTTAGGGTTTGTGACCAGAGGAGAAGTATATATATGATTAGAATGGTCAAGGGACAGCCCTTGGACAAGACCCACAAGTTATGGAGTGATTAGGAGAAGTTGGACTCGGATTGGAAGACTTTTCGAGCAAGAGAACGGCGGTCAAAAACGGTGGCTGGAGGTCGGAACTGAAGGGGTCGACCCTTGGGCATACAGAAGCCAAACAGAACGGATTTTGTGTTCTATTTTACATGGGTCGACCCTTGGGGTCGACCCTCGGGTTTCCAGAATTCAAGGGGTCGACCCCAAGGGTCGACCCTTGGGTTTCCAGAACCCAAACAGAACACACTTTGGTTCTGGTTTACAGGGGTCGACCCCAAGGGTCGACCCTAAGGGTCGACCCTTTCAGGCAGCTTCACAAAAATGGCTCTGCGCGCTTCGGTGACAGGAATTAATTCTCCTAGCTCCGAACTCCGATCGAAGTAAGACTGGAGGCGTTGGAAAGAGGACTCCCAGAGCTACAACATATTATTTTTAGAGGGGAGATCCAACGGTTGGATTGAAAATGGTGAAGACTGTAAGACAGTTTGAGTTTGAAAAATAACTAAAACCTCCATCAAACCAAAGGGAAACAATTGATTAAATGTTACCATAATCCCATAAAGATCAATCATGATTTGTCATCCTGAAAAACATGATAAAGCAAGATATTAGATCAAGATCAAAATATATGGGTCATGCATTAACATATGAAGCTCGGTTTGAGGCCGAGACCCAAATGACATGAAATATGATTATGAAAGAATTAGCATGAGGCTCATAAGAATTCCCATGAAAGATCTCTATGAAAGCACTTGAGAACCCATTTTTCCAACTCAAGATTAGAAGAGTATCACCATGGATTATCCATTTGTTCAATCGCCAAGCTCATCAACCCACACATCACAAAGTAATCTCACCAAGTGTAGAGACAATGTATATGCAATATTTGTGCTAACCTCAAAGCACGTATGAGCCTTATAGAATCACAACGTATGAGCCTTATAGAATCACAATGCTCCCACATGATGATATCACAATAGAAATAGTTTATGATCATTTCCTCAACCATTTCAACCTCCATACACATGATGACATGAATAACCATTCTCGCACACGGCTAAGCAACAAAGGTATTTTGTAATCATCAAAATCACATACACAACAATCTCCCCAATTTTGATGATGACAAAATATTTATGCTATAATGCTCTCTCATAAAGCTCTCTCTCCCCCTTTGACATAATCAGAAATGGGGATCACGATGGGGGATGCAAGATGACATGAACTAAAATGCGAATATACATGATATGCATGAACTAATTGTAAAATTGTTGGATACAAATTGTTGAAATTAGAAATGCAAATGTGGACAATATGGTCATGAAGAATGCAAGATGATAAAACGATATGTAAATGCTCACAAGTTGCAGCAATTGGAAATGGTGTATGGCATGACAATGATGAGCAAGCAGACAACACTCAAACACCCATAAAAAGATGTTGACTCATATAAGTCCTGATGAGTTGGGCAGATAAGATCACATGTAAAGCTCCTCCTTTGACATGGACACAATAGATGACTGACTATAGTTTTCAAATTTTTAATTTTTAGTTTTCTTGTGAAATGCATGAAACAAGATGTATGAAAGTGATGAGGCATGAAATGCATACAATGTAATCAAGCAGATATCTATAGATACATGCAACAAAACTCCTTCACAAGAAGTGATAGGTGTAGGAAAAGTGCAAGTGAGTCATTAAGTTTAGAATGCTCATGATTACACCTAGAGGATTATGCAGATAAATAGGAGAAGACGTACAGCAGGTCAAGCAATTAATCAAATTTTAAAATACATATCAAATCAAATTACCATGTGTAAGTGAGTAACATGAGTATGAATCTTAGCCATATGGATAACCAGATTTTCAAGTAAACACAATAGTAAGTGTACAAACTGCATTTCAATCTAGAGAACATCGTATTGGAGGCTTCGCTCTACCTCAATCAAATATATCATCAGAAATTTTCATACTGACAATCTGAATTTTTCTAAGAAGGATCAGGTTCAAAATAATTCTTTTTTACGCGAGAAGACACATGGAGCTCATGCCAAAATCTCCGGTTACTCAGAATGTTGAACCTTGTCACCTCATTTGAACAGAGATACTTTAGTCATCACTTTTCAAAAATGAACCACATCACGTCTCAGGTGACATGTGCCCAGTTTACTTAGTGAGACTTAGCATTGCTCTGCCTTTCATATCAACCATTTTTTTGTATGTGGAGGCAGGCAGCTTTTTCCTCAACTGTCTCTTATCATCCATGCAGCAAGTTGAATTACTTTAGAGTGTTGAAATGAAATTCCTATATCCTTATGAACAACACTCAATTTCACATTAAAGTGCATGAAGTATACGAATTTGATTTAACATGTATGGAGAAAATTTAACTTAGATCAGGATAGTGTAGCTCCCCCTATGTAAATGCAATAGCATGAAATGCTCCCTTAGTTTACATGAAGCACACTTGTTAAGACTCAGATGCAACATTATTTATCAATGAAGTATATGGTCTTAGAAGTTTCAAGGAAGGGGTTGAATATCATATAATAACATGCAAGCATACGATGAAGATATGCATATGCAATACAAAATGAAAAGATATTCAATTTCAGTTCTTGAAATGTTGACTCCAAAGATATGAGACCAATTGTTGGATGTATTCATTTTGGCATTTATGCAACATGAAATGTGCAAAATGATGAATTTCAAAATATGCACTATATGTATGCTGAAAATACGAACTATGCAACAAGACACACTATATGCACCCAATGCAACTAATGTATGACACACATTACCAAAAATACAAATGTGAGGACACAATTTTATTCTGAAAAGAGAATTCAAAAAATTCATTCAATTCATCAAAATCATCACATGTGAACTTTTCTTGAAAACAGTTGTGCTTTTATCCAGAAAGATGCGTGGCATATTGGTAAAGACTATGGAACATTGATCAACTTCAGTCCTCAAGATGTGCAGCCACAAACACAATATCATCATGCTGAGAGAATGGAAAAATATCATTTTCAATATTTTCAGCATGCAAAACTCCCTCATAATTAATGCATGATTTCAGAAAATTCATTTAAGTTGGATGTCATATGCATATATGATTCATGGTACCAGGCGGAGGCACATCCTCACGCATGGTGATAGCTTTCAGACAGGCTTGACCTGCCCTTCCACATGTCACCATTTTATATACCATGTAATCATTGAAATGATGATCAGAAACAAATGTATTCTCATTTGACATCGGGGGTTTAGCAAAAAGCATTCAATGGCTACACTCTCATATATACTGCTCAGATGTTTCAATACCATTCAGCCAAGCATTCATTATCCACATTATCAAGAACAACCAAGGGGTATCCAAACCTTCACAATCACTGTCTTTCAAGTTATGGCATTAACATCAAGACCATAGAACTTCAGCCAAACACTTTATTTTCTCACCTTTACCTTGTGTTACCTTTATTGACATCTTCAAATTCTTTACTTTATTTTGGTTGAGTAATCTTCATCAACATGCTCCAAATCTCAATAGAAGTAGAATAACTTTGGCATTGAAGTCTTCTTAACCTCCTTTCTTTCTCTCCTGTAAGAAATAGAATGATATTAGCCAAAAGAAATGGAAGCAGATCAAATCTT
The DNA here is from genome assembly GCA_022559845.1 of Amorphophallus konjac. NCBI lineage: Eukaryota > Viridiplantae > Streptophyta > Magnoliopsida > Alismatales > Araceae > Amorphophallus > Amorphophallus konjac. The sequence continues at coordinate 181,393,577 of CM040122.1, forward strand.
GCATTGAAGTCCTCTTGAGCTCCTTTCTTTCTCTCCATGATTTCAAAGGTTGATGGTCATTATCAAACCTGCACTGAAAAGAGCTCAATTCATGTCAATCTCAATTCAATACAAGTGAGAAAACCAATTTCACTATTTTTCTTCCACAAGACAATCTCTTATGAGTTGCAAGTCTGTATGATGAATTGTAAATATCAATACAAGTGATTGACTCAAGCTGTCGTGAGTTCAAAACTAATTTCAGAAATTTCAGGTTTAGTCCAACATGTGTAAAGTGTCAAGTCTATGCATATAAGGCATATGAAACACATAAGACTGCCTCTACAATCAAATTAGTATCAATTCAAGGACAACCCATGTTTACCAAAGCATTGCTACAAAGACTGGCCAAGTCGACTTAGAGCCTTCCCCTTGGCCTTAAGGCAATCCTGTAAGAAAGTTCTCATTTGGTTATTTTGGGTACCCAAACCTTCTTGGGTCCCGGATGGTTAGTTGCACCTCTAGAGGGTGCCTTCCACAGTTTTTGGACATGCATATCATCAAAATACATTAAAGAGCAATCATACATGGTATGTCCAAACTCACCACAATAATGACAACAACCAAGAGACTTCAGATTTCTCTTGAAGGAATGAGCATGAAATTTTTGTGGGTTTGAAGAGATGTTCTCATTTTTCAAATCAAAGCAATTGTTCATCATGTGACCAAACCTTCCACAATGAAAACAGTTCAATGTAGCAAATCTCTCAAATGGTCTTCTTCCATGAGCATGAGAGTTATCAAGAGTTCTTTTTATTTTCAAAAGCTTTCTTGGCTTTGTGAAGCCATTCATTTTCTTGCATGCATCTAGATCTTCAGATTTCATCAAAAAGTAATCATGCATCATATGACCAAGTTCACCACAATAAAAACATGAGATTTTCTTTGTGGATGCATGTGTGTGTGTAACATGATTTTTCTTAGCATTCATCGTGACACCAACACTTTTAGCCTTTTGATGCAAGTTTTGTTTCTTTTCCAGATTTTCATTTGATCTCTTTGTTGTTTGAGCAGTAGTTTTATTTGGAGACTCATTTGATGTGCTGGCTATGTTTGAACTATGGACAAAGGATGTATAGACTTTATTTTTAAAATTCTTTTTGTTCACAGGATTATAACCCAGCCACTCTCTTTGGAAATTCACCTTAGTTCCCAATATCTTGTTCAGATTTTCTTCCCCATTTACAAACTTAGACAAAGAAGCTTTCAGATCAAGAATTTCTTTTTCAAGAGATGAAATGTGCAATTCATAGGAAATGATCTCATTGTCACAAGAAATGACTTTTTCATTCAATTGGGCATTGATGGTTTGGTAGCTTTCCATCTTTTGTTCTAACACATACATCTTGTCAAATTCATCAACAACCAAACTTTTCCCTTTTTCAAAAGCAAGTAATTTTTTAGACATGGTTGTGTTTAGATGTTTCAATTCTTCATTTTCAGATTTTAACAATGCATTTCCTTTTTCAAGTTTTTCATTTTCATTTGCAAGTTTATCATTCATAATCAATTCATTGCAAATATCATGATCAATAGAGTTTGACTCCATTTTATTTCTTAGATCTTTTTCAGTTTTCTCCAATTGATTGATTTTGTTCTTGAGGGCAACATTCTCATTTCTCAAACAAGCAATGGTTTCTTTGTGACATTCAACATCATGCTATAAGATTTCAGTCAAGTTATCAAGCTCAGAACATTTATCACAAGAACAACCTTCATGGACCAAGTTTTCAGATTTCTTTTTCAATTTTTTATTTTCTGACTTGACTTTCTTATATTATTTTTCCAACTCATCATAAGCTTCAACAAGATCATCAAGAGTAAATTCTTCAGAATCTGAATTTACCTCTTCTGCACTTTTGTCACTTTGTTGATCAGCATCATCGGCCATGAGACATTTTTGTCTTTCCTTTTCTTGAGCTTTGATCAACCGGTCCATAAGCTCCTTTGCCGTCCTACAAGAAGATACAAATGGATACTTGTTAGTATTCACGGAAGCTTTCAATAAACTCAAAGCAGTAACATTATCATGATGCATCATTTTATCCTGATTAGACCACTTGGTCTCATCTAGAGGTAATGTGTGTGGACCATGATAAATCAATTTCCAAAGACTAGATTAGTAGAATTGATCACCACACACAGTTTACCTAGCCATGAATCAAAATTCACACCAGTGAAGATTGGCAAACAGTTCATAGATATATGTTCCGTAGAAAAATTCAAGATTGTGGAATGCACTGGGATCACTTGTAGATCGCAAGATCTAGGGACAACAGAGTCTCGCTCTGATACCAATTGTTGGGTCCCGTAGTGCAGGAACACGGATCTAGAGGGGGGGTGAATAGATCCTTCTACTAAAAACTATGTCCAATTAAAAACACAATTACCACACAGCGGAATATAGAAGATTGATAGGATTGAGGAAATTAATCTAAACAAGTTTAGACTTGATTCACTCAATCTCGCCGAGCTCACACGATGGCACAAACAGATGGGATAGTGAACACACAATCACAAGAATCAAACCACAAGACATGGGGATTTTTAAGGTGGTTCGGGACCACGACGGGCTCCCTACGTCCACCCCTCACCAAACCGGTGAGGCTTCACTACACGCTACAAAATGTAGCAACACGGGGACGAACCCCAACACACACACACTACTTTTGCAGCAAACCACACACACAAGGCCTTGCCTCAACCTGCTGCCACAGCAGCACACACACACACACACACTAGGGAACACACCCCAAACAAATTCCTTACACGGAGTCACAACTCCGTCCACACACACGTAGGACAATGCCTACTCAACCACACGGGAGAAAGCTCCCAACAACAACACGCACGCGGATATACTCCGCACAATCAGCACACAGATAACAACACACACACTCGGAGATCCCCTTCTCCGAACACCCACACAAGATATTATCTGAAATGTATATGAATCAAAACATATATATGCTATGACCTCCCAACGAATTCTATAGATGAAAACTAGAAGTATGCATCAAGTATAAGGCTCCCCCTTCTTCAGCACAAACGGATTTTCCTTGCTTGTTGACGGATGATTATGACTTAGACATCATCTTCTTCGTCTCCTCGAGATGCACTTCTTTACTTTCTTTTAATTTCTTCTTCACCTCTCTACTCTCATCCTTGTGGTACCGCTCTTCCTTCTTCTTCTGCAAGAGAAAAGAAAGCATTAGTTCATCTTATTGCTTAGGATGAAAAGCATAGCACTAATAAGATAGCAATCAATAGATGAACAAATGAACATGTATATATATATATTGCACCTCATAGATAATCATTCAAGACCTTGAGCAATCTCAAACAAAAACACAGAAGTGAAAGATCAAGACAACTCCCTCAGATTTTCGATGAAGAGCTTCTGCAGGATGAGGAACCGTTCTTGAAGAGAAATGATCGATTCTTGCATAGATGATGCTTGTATCTTGATTCTCCACGTTGCTTCCAGTAGAGGATCGATTAGGGACTTGAATCCACGTTCTTCCCTTCACATATAAGCTCAGAACAAGGTGGAAGAGGGCTTGGGAGCTTCAACTCTGAACCTGCATACACAAGGGTTAGCAAAACACCCAAAAATCGGATCTCACCCGTCTCCTTAGGGTTTGTGACCAAAGGAGAAGTATATATATGATTAGAATGGTCAAGGGACAGTCCTTGGACAAGACCCACAAGTTATGGAGTGATTAGGAGAAGTTGGACTCGCATTGGAAGACTGTTGGAGCAAGAGAACGGCGGTCAAAAACGGCAGCTGGAGGTCGGAACTGAAGGGGTCGACCCTTAGGGTCGACCCTTGGGCATACATAAGCCAAACAGAACGGATTTTGTGTTCTGTTTTATATGGGTCGACCCTTGGGGTCGACCCTCGGGTTTCCAGAATTCAAGGGGTTGACCCCAGGGGTCGACCCTCGGGTTTCCAGAATTCAAGGGGTTGACCCCAGGGGTCGACCCTTGGGTTTCCAGAACCCAAACAGAACACACTTTGGTTCTGGTTGGGGTCGACCCTTTTTTGAGGGGTCGACCCTAAGGGTCGACCCTTTCAGGCAGCTTCATAAAAATGGCTCTGCGCGCTTCGGCGACAGGAATTAATTCTCCTAGCTCCGAACTCCGATCGAAGCAAGACTGGAGGTGTTGGAAAGAGGACTCCCAGAGCTACAACATATTATTTTTAGAGGGGAGATCAAATGGTTGGATTAAAAATGGTGACGACTGTAAGACAGTTTGAGTTTGAAAAATAACTAAAACCTCCATCAAACCAAAGGGAAACAATTGATTAAATGTTACCATAATCCCATGAAGATCAAACATGATTTGTCATCCTGAAAAACATGATAAAGCAAGATGTTAGATCAAGATCAAAATATATGGGTCATGCATTAACATATGAAGCTCGGTTTGAGGCCGAGACCCAAATGACATGAAATATGATTATGAAAGAATTAGCATGAGGCTCATAAGAATTCCCATGAAAGATCTCTATGAAAGCACTTGAGAACCCATTTTTCCAACTCAAGATTAGAAGAGTATCACCATGGATTCTCCATTTGTTCAATCGCCAAGCTCATCAACCCACACATCACAAAGCAATCTCACCAAGTGTAGAGATAATGTATATGCAATATTTGTGCTAACCTCAAAGCACGTATGAGCCTTATAGAATCACAACGTATGAGCCTTATAGAATCACAATGCTCCCACATGATGATATCACAATAGAAACAATTTATGATCATTTCCTCAACCATTTCAACCTCCATACACATGATGACATGAATAACCATTCTCGCACACGGGCAACAAAGGCATTTTGTAATCATCAAAATCACATACACAACACCCTACAAGCACTACAAGAAAAATCTGAAATCACGACTACATTTTCTGACGGAAACAATTTTGTCAGACATACGTCGGAACTTTTTTTACTTTCTGACGGAAAAAATTATGTTGGAAAAACGTCTGTAATTACGGACCCATTTCTGACATATTAGTTCGGTCAGAAATACGTCGAAACTTTTTGACGGAATGAAATTTAGTCGGAAATATGTCACAAAGTTCTGACGTATTTCCGACCGTATTAAATTTTGTCGGAAAGCCCTAAAGAAGGGCAAGAAATTTATCAACAGTTTCTGACAGAAAAGAATATGGTCAGAAATACGTCGAAAGTTGCGACGTATTTTCAACGCAATTTTATTACGTCATAAATTTCAAACATATTTCTGACTAATCATTTGTCCGTCGGAAACTCTTGATTATTTAATTATAGGAAGCGTGGTAAATTATTTCATTGGGTTCTGATGGAATAATTATCAATCGAAATACGTCACACATTTTCGACGTAACTGTTCAGTCGGAAATATGTTGGGACAGTCCAACGTATTTTCGACCAAATTAATGTCTGTCGGGCATTTTCGACGTATTTGCAACTGATGTTTTTTCGTCAGAAATCTCTAAATAATAGTAATAGATAGAAATTTATTAATAGTTTCTGACGGAATATTATTCTGTCGTAAATACGTCAGAATGGCTCGACTTACGTCGGAACTATTTGACTAAAACAGACTGTCTAATGAGGAAATCAAGTGTCATATGAAGATTACAGGTGACAAAGAGATCATAATGTTGAAGAACAGACACATTGCACCTAACACGGTCAACGCAGCAAATCACTCAAGCTTCTGAGTCAACGTTGTCAAGGTAGACACGCCTCAGAGTCAATATAAGTAAGCCAACAGTCAAATAGCTATTTCAACACCATCTCATGAGAGAGTCAACACGATCTCAATTAGAGTCAAATCAGTCAACCCAGTCAGCAAGTCTGAAGAATAGTTCACAAGGGTGAAAAATACTTCATATGCTTGACAAAAGGTCATTAAGGGTGACAAATTGGTGTTAACGTGAAGAATGTTGCTCAAGGGTGAAGAATGGTGAATAAGAGTGACAAATGGGTCACAAGGCTGACAAATAGACACCAGGAGTAACAAATGACTAGCTAACGGTGACAAATAGCGCTCAAGGGAAACAAATGAGTGCTAGCGGTGACAAATGGCTATTGGCGACGGCTCAACACAAGAGGAAAAAGCTCAAAGGCGATGGCTTTTTCGACCTAAGGCAGACATATGGGCAGTAAGGTGGACAAATGGGAAATAAGGGTGACAAATAGGTCCTTAAGGCAGACAAATGGGCAGTATGGCTGTAAAATAACTTGTAAGGCTGAAAAATAGCTTCGAAAGCTGAATTACAGAAAAACTTGTGTCTGCCACACGCTCAATCTTAAAGAACCATTAGTGGGCACGTGATTCAAGGTTCTCTGTAAAGAGGAACATTCTCTCTCCTGTGCAGTGTGGTTTGTGTGTAAGCTTGATCATTATCCTCTAACCCCCCTTCACAGGATGGTGTGTGAACAGATTCTATAGTTTGATTTCATCGCATGCTAAGTGCCCCTTCCCTTCCTCGAAGGGGTGAACGGTCTCCCTCGTCCCGCACTGTAGGCTTTTGCTCGATTAAAAAAAATGCTTTCTATTCAGACCAGCTCTCTCTCACGAACCCTCTTTTTATCTTCTTCTTCTTCTTCTCATGAACTCCCCTCTCTCAGATCTGCTTCTCACTCTTCTCTCTTTTTTCTTGTAGTGCTTCGCAGCAGCCCTCTCTTTTCTTTTCTCTTGTGCAGCACCCTTCACGGAGAAGAACACCCCATATATATAGAACAAGGGCTCCTTAGACTTCTGGATAAAAATGAATTGATTTCTTCTTTTAACCATTGGTCCACGTGTCAGGAGAGATGATATTCTCTGTTAGATAGCATTAGGTCATGTGCCAGTCCATTGGCTTTCGAGCTCGGGCGTGTGGCAGACACAAGTTTCCCTCATTTCAGCCTACCGAGCTATTTGTCAGACTTAATAGGCATTTTACACCCCTATCGGACATTTGTCAGCCTTAGACACCTATTTGTCACCCTTACGTTCAAACGCCGTCGTTGTTGTTCTTTTCCTCTTTTGTCTAGCCGTCGCCTTTACTTATTTGTCACCGTTACTACCCCATTTGTCACTGCTATCTTTTATTTATCACCGTTACTGACCTATTTGTTATCCTTGTTGGCTTGTGTGAATTTTGCTGATCATAGGCACACTTGAATCTTGCTGAACCTTGATAAGTTGCTGATCAACACGGCCTGCACTTCAAAGAAATAGATGCTGCCGCTTCTGCTCAAACCCATCACAATGAAGAACCCTTAGAACTGGAGAGTACTTTCTTCCTTTGATCTTGAAAGGGGTTAATCATAGTCGTCAATGGCTAAAAAGAACTCCAGATTCAAGATGACAGGGTTAGGAAACCCATACAAGGTTGATTCCTTTGTGCAATCTTGACTGCTATTCACTTTCCACATGTAGGAGCTATTTTTTAGTGTTAAGGAGCAATTTGTCACTCCTATCGGGCATTTGTCACCTCTAATAAGCTATTTGTCACCACTATTCAATCACTAAAGTCTTACCTTGAATAGTTCACATTCCTTCATTTTGGCAGCTCAAAAGAGAACGTCAATGCAACGCTCAAGCTACGTCAACGTAGCTCAATGGAGAACATCAAAAAGGCAGAAAGATGAATCAACAAGCTGGAGATCTTTCTGAAGGAAAAAGCCACTGTGTGAGCAAGAGAAAGGGAGAGAGAAAAAAGAAGAAAAGAGAGAATATGCACTTTGCCAGATCGAGAGAAGACCCATTTCTGTGAAATCTCTTGAAACAATTTCAGAGCTACATTTGTTTCTCGTTCTGCTACATTTCGTTTGTTTCATTTTGAGTTTCTCGGTTTGCCTTTTCGATCAATTTGAGTCATTATACTCTGATAGTGCATTGCTGCACTAATCAAAGGTGTGATTAATCTTCAGATTGATCACGATATGGTCTGCGGGCTAGGGTGCGAGGAAGGGTCCTCATTTGCTACCTTAGTGCAGTGGGTCTGGTTCTACTAGGGTAGAATCAGGTGTGTGCTCACAAGGTCAGGTGTGTACGATTCCCTCTGTGTCATCAGAGGAAGGGAGGAGGCTATTCCTCCGTTGGGCAACATGTGTGATCAGCTGCTATCACCATTAAAACTAGGGGCACAACATTCTCCCCTTTTTGATGATGGCAACTATGAGTCAGTGTGCTTCAAGTAGCACATTCAAGTCTTTTCATCAACCATATTTTTTGACAAACAGAATCATTCAACAATAAGCTTCATTTCATTTCAAAAAATTTTAATTTACAATGTGGAGCGTGCAGCTTACACATCAGACCATGACCTTTAAAATGCAGATGCAGATTGACATAGTGAATATGCCGCAACCCTATGTAGCAACCCCTAATTGACTTAATACACTGCAGCACATGACTCTCTCTCCCCCTTTGACATCATCAAAACACTACATGGGTGTAGATGTTTTATCTACCCCGCCCCCAAACTAATAAATTACTATATTTATTGATTATCATTTTTAATAATTTTTTATCATTATTATCCTTTTTTTCTCTTTTGGGTTCACCTTCCGTATGTGAGAGCAGCAGGGTGAAATGAATGATAAGGGTGATGAATGCATATTAGTGGTGACAAATAAGTTGACAGAGGTAACAAATGCACATTAGTGGTGACAAATAGGTTGACAGGGGTGACAAATGCGCATGAGGGGTGACAAAAGGCTCTTAACGGTGAAAAATGCACAAAGGCGATGGCTCCTGCATGCTAAGAGTGAAAAATGCCTATTAGTGGTGACAAATAGATCAATAGGGGCGACAAATGGATCCTAACGATGAACTATGAGCATGAAGATAAGCCCTACTAATATTAGAACTATCGACAAACACTGCTACTTATAGGGGAAGAACTCCCCTTCGTAAAGGTAACCCCTACCTGCGATGGATGGTATCTTTCATTTGACTCGCACATCAAGGGAAGGTATGGATCCATTAACGGCAACCACATCACACAAAGATCAAGCATCCATCATGCAAAGAAAGGTTATAGAAAAAGAAATTATATTGATAGGGAAAGAGGGTACAAGCGGTTACTTATCCTCTTTGGGACGGAACCTGTCAGGTTGGAGGCTCAACACCCCCTTGTTACAAAATAAGTGGTTCACCTTTGATAAGGTGTCCTACCACCCTTGTAGGTACCCCTGCTTGTATTCCTCCAAAACGTCGCCGCCGCTACTTTCCCCTGATGGCTGGTCCGGCACCGACAGGGCTTCCTTTCGGAAGCACAACAGTTTGTGGGAAACCTCCTCTGACGAAAAATCTGACTTCTCAGATGACATCTTCACGAGAGTGTCTTTGACAGCCAAAGGAACTCAGGATGTCCTTAGGGTTCCCCACAGAGTCTCTATTTATAGAAAGGAGATGAAACCCCCAGAAGTGGCAAAAGAGTCTTCGTGCCTCCCTAACTTTATGGAAATCGAAGCGACGGGACCGCGAAGATCCTGCCATCTCACACCAACTTCGGTCTCCCCCAACTTATCTGAGTTGCCCCTTTTTTTGACAGGTGAATCTGACTCTCGGTCCTACCTTTTGTCACCTTTGTTGACTCGACTGATGAGATCCACTGGAAGATGCATCTCAGTCATGAGATCACTTGGACCGAGGTTCCTTTCGTCCAGATACATCAGCCGTAGGCTGTTTCTCTGAGACCGTCTGCTTTCCTCTGCTTCTTACAGTTGGCGAAGACATTGAAGTAGACGAGAGGCCGGAGAGAGATACTGCAACGGCTAAGACCGCATAGTGGTGACAAATAGTCATCAGTGGTGATAAATAGGCTTCAAGGCTGATAAATGTCTCGTAAGGGTGATAAATGGATAACATAAGTCACAATATGTTCTGAAGCGAAATAAAGGCGATGGCTAGCGAGTGATAAGGGTGACAAATAGCTCGTTGTAAGGGACAAATAGACGTTAGCAGTGACCAAGAGCTCTGTAACGGTGACAAATAGCTCATGGCAGTGAAACTTGAAGAAACTCAAGTTCGTTTGAAGGATTTAACAGTGTATAGGTGATGGGAATCGACGCCGAGCATTGACATTTTTATTTTGCATTTGTGTCTTTTAGTTTTCTTTTATATCTTTGGGAAAGTATATGTGTAATTGTAAGGCTTTATAAACCAATGTGTCATTCCCTTGGATTCTTTGGGTTTTTGTGCAAATTGTCAGTAGGTCCAGCAAGGGGGCCCCACTCCTTCCCTATTGGTCCACCTAGGCCATGTGGGGCTGGTCAACCTTCCTAGGTGGCATCTAGAAGGTTTGACAAGTCAAATACCCACATGGGAGACAATTGGTTAAAATTGTCAAAGTTGGTCACCTACCATGTCTCCCATGGTCAAGGGGGCGCACCCCCCATTATAGAGCTTTAATTTTGTTTATTTTTTGTTAATTGGCCACATGTGGGATTAAAATATCCCAAACCCTAGGTTTGAGGGCATTTTGAGTCATTTGCCATTTCATATAAATAGCATGTATTTCATAATTTGAGTAGAATTAATGAAGTGAAAATCTGGAAATTACTCCAAGAAGGGTGCGCCCCTCTCTTCTCCTCCTGCTGTTATTCCTCTTCCTCCAGCCCTCCAGGGAGTGAATCCCCTTCTCCTTAGCCCCTCTATATTCCCTTTCTGCTGCCGCCGCCGCCGGTCGTGCCGTCGTCGCGCCGCCACCGCCGCTACATCGAAGTTCTGTCCAAATCAGGATAGAACCTTTCCTCCGAAATTGTATCTCTAGTTCTTGTTGTCTGATTGAGCCCTCGTTTTGAGGGTTTGTTCTGTCATCTCTCCTAACCTCCAGTTAAAATTTCGTGTCATTTGGAGTCCATTTGATAATTTTTCCATATTTTCGTTTGCCCACTCAGTAATCTGCCCTTTTGCAGACCTACGGGATAGAGTCTCCTTGTTGCAATTTCCCCACCCACTTATAAAACATAGAAAATCCACAAAAAAATCCCTAATGTTCCTCATGTATACCCCCTTCCACCATAATTTTCTTTGAGTCAAAAAAAATCATTTATCCCTCGGTCAAAGGTCTATTTCAGGCAGACCCATCTCTGCCATGTGTGTCTGTCAGTCCGGGTCAGAAAAAAAAGGCAGCTTGCAGTCATTTTTATTTTTAATTCGTTCTGTGGATGGAGCCACCAAAAATATATGTTTTAGATCTCTGAGTCCTCTATCCATCGGTACCTCTTGTACATCAATCCGACATCGGATCTGGTCGTAGGAATTCTTTTCGTGAAGGTGTGCAGAGCAGATCCGAATTCAGCCAGCACAACTCAGTCCGGGAGAAAATTCTGAAATAACTATCAAAGGTCAACTTCAGCGACCGCCCCTTCAGGGAGTCGTTCAGGGACGCCCTGCCATCATCCCAGCCAAGCGGAGCCTCCGGAAGATCCCAGGAAGGTGACGTTCCTTTGGAAACCGTTGCTTGCTGTCCAGTGAGTCAGCAACCGAGTTGGCGTAGCACCGAGTTGGAATAGTGCCGAGTCGGACCAACAGGCCGAGTTCGTGCCGTATGCACCTCCAGATTGCTGCCCGTCAACCCAGGGTCGGACCTCCCGGGCCCCACTTGTAGCCCTTTACCTCCCTGCGTGGAGTGGGCAATAGATTTCACTGTTGTAATTAACTTTTACCGTTGTTACCGGGAGTTACCGTACTTGGCCGAGAACGTCTTCCCCATGCTCGGAGCGTGGAGGTACACTCGCTACCCTCCTCGTAGGCATTGCTTTACTTGTATGTTTTTGTATATGCCATTGCATGAGTGATAGATTATCTAGCTTGTTATCATTTTATCACCGCTGCGAGAGCGAGAGTGAGTGACCGTCCCGTGACTCGACCCGAGTTAACGCGGAAAGGCCGATACCCAAGACTCACTGTCGGTTTCTCAACCGCGCACGGTCCACGTCTTCCCTCGCTAGGGATGATCGTGAGCTAGAGTCCCAGGTCGCGTGTCCGTCCCGCATCAATTTGGTATTAGAGCCCAGTTGAGTCTAGGGTAGTATTTGGTCAAAAATAAAAAAAAGTGTCATTTACGTCTAGTCATCGTCTAAGCCGGTCTAAGGTTGCATCCGCATACCATTGTTCGGTATATAAAAAAGGTGTCGTCCGACCATTAGATTACGCCTATCGGAGAGGTGATTCACTTGCGTGAGTGATCTTCGGGTCGATTAACTCTGCCACGTACCGAATCTTGGTCGTGTCTAGGTGTGTAGTCGAGTCTTATTTCAACTTTACATTTGCATCGCATTCTAAGTCGTGTCTAGGTGCTTGCATTAGTTGGCATAACATTTTGCTTATAAAACAAAAACAAAAAAAGAGATGCCACTGCATAACCATTCCTAGGGATCTATTCCCATCTTTTGGCCACTATGGTCAACCCATGCCGACCCGTCCAAGGTGACAAGTCCGTGTCCGAGTACATTCGGGACTATGATAAGTACCGATTGGAATATGGAGTTGGAGAGGAGAGCACCACGACTGCTTTTGAGTTTCGGAGAGGTTTGCAGCTATACTTTCAACTCCAATGTCTTATCCGCAACGCATCCTCTCTGACGTAGTCCTATAAGGTCGCCCTGGAGGTTGAGTCTTTTGAGTCTCAATTTAATGATGACGTACGGCAAGTCGATGCCGCCCTTCGGCAAGCATCTAGCTCCCAGCCGAGTCCCGATCTGGTCGGACCCCCTCCTTCATCACCCATGAGAGCTCCAATGCCACCACCCTCTACTTCCGAACTTTACTCAGAACCATCTTATTTGGAGCCACCAAAGCCCGAGCCACCCGTGTTTCTAACGGGTACGCTTTTTATAGCCGAGCCACTTCTTAGTTGGCTCAAAGATGGCTTGGTCCCACTTCCTTATCCATCCATGGACCCCACCCTACCACTAGTGCCCGTCAACTCCTTCCATACCACATTCCTGTCTAGTCACCATGTTGATACATTGGATGACCTTATTTTGGGTTTAGGTTGGCAATGGAAGTTGACGCATATATTGGCCCGAGGCTTCGACCAACCTGCTAGTCGTAGCTTCACCCATCCGGCCATAGGGTCCATTACGTCGCGTGCACCGTGGGTTGTGTCACCACGGAGATTCTTCTATTCCTCCCGATGCCGGCCGAGTCCGACTTCGTTCCCTTTTGCCCAAGGGAGGAATCCTATTTTCTAGACATGACCGTCGTCCCACCGATCACAATGTATGATGGTGACTATGAATTTTAAACTTGGGACCATGTCATGTTGGAACCCATCTCACGGGGTCATACCTTCTTCGACCCTTTTGACCCCTTCACTAGTGAACCTCCCGAGCTATCATATTTCCTCCACTTCTTCCAAGGAGTTCACTATCCCACCCCTACCCCTCGGTCTAGTTGGCAAGTCGTACCTACGTCTAGGGGTAATGACGATGGTAGTTTTGGATCTCCTAACCCTTCCCCACCCAAATCCCATAGATCACCAATGCATGAGTGGTACATCTTAGGATGTCTAGGAGTCCTCCATTCGGTCAACCATTGAGTACATCTAGTGTATGCATGGCACATATTCGGGTGTCCTAGTCCGCCATCACACACGTATGGGTCGGACTAACATTAGGTTTGTTTAGGGTCTGTGTGCGTCTTTGTTTCGTCCGTTTTGTTTGTCGAGTGCATTGTGTGTCTGTGCATACGTTGAGTCAAGTCAGTTTTGTGCGCTCGCGTTGTTAGTCCCTTTCGAGTACGAGACTTATCGTACTTTGGATTGGCTCTACGATACATATCGGATCTAGTCACATAAGGGACTTAGCGGTGATTCCTAGTGAGTCTTCTAGCCACCTCCCTTCATTTGAGAGTGACCCCACCCTGGAGTGTCCACCTCTAGCCTCATTCCCACGGCAGCGTGTGCATATCGAATCTATACGGGATGAGCAGGTGTCGATTACTTGGAGTGAGCATACTCCGCGCTTCATGGTACGATGACGGATCTGCCGGAGCTACTCGAGCAACCACATCCCTTACTCGACGGGGTCGAGTTCTTCCCACCCGGGGAGAGTTGATGGAATCGACGCCGAGCATTGACATTTTTATTTTGTATTTGTGTCTTTTAGTTTGCTTTTATATCCTTTGGAAAGTATATGTGCAATTGTAAGGCTTTATAAGTCAATGTGTCATTCCCTTGGATTCTTTGGGTTTTTATGCAAATTGTCAGTAGGTCCAGCAAGGGGGCCCTCACTACTTCCCCATTGGTCCACCTAGGCCATGTGGGGCTGGTCAACCTTCCTAGTGGCATCTAGAAGGTTTGACAAGTCAAATACCCACATGGGAGACAATTGGTTAAAATTGTCAAAGTTGGCCACCTACCATGTCTCCCATGGTCAAGGGGGCGCACCCCCCATTATAGAGCTTTAATTTTGTTTATTTTTTGCTAATTGGCCACCTAGGTCTGAGGGCATTTTGAGTCATTTGCCATTTCATATAAATATCATGTATTTCATAATTTGAGTAGAATTAATGAAGTGAAAATCTGGAAATTGCTCTAAGAAGGGTGCGCCCCTCTCTTCTCCTCCTGCTGTTATTCCTCTTCCTACAACCCTCCAGAGAGTGAATCCCCTTCTCCTTAGCCCCTCTATATTCCCTTTCTGCTGCCGCCGCCGCCGTTCGTGCCGCCGTCGCGCCGCCACCGCCGCTACATCGAAGTTCTATCCAAATCAGGACAGAACCTTTCCTCCAAAATTTTATCTCTAATTCTTGTTGTCTGATTGAGCCCTAATTTTGAGGGTTTGTTCTGTCCATCTTCCCTAACCTCCAGTTAAAATTTCATGTCATTTGGAGTCCATTTGATAAATTTTTCATATTTTCGTTTGCCCTCTTAGTAATCTGCCCTTTTGCAGACCTACGGGATAGAGTCTCTTGTTGCAATTTCCCCACCCACTTATAAAATTTTAGAACATCCACAAAAATTCCCTAATGTTCCTCACGTATACCCCCTTCCACCATAATTTTTTTTGAGTCAAAAAAAATCATTTAGCCCTCGGTCAACGGTCTGTTTCAGGCAGACTCATCTCTGCCCTGTGTGTCGTCAGTCCGGGTCAGAAAAAAAGGTAGTTTGCAGTCATTTTTTTTAATCCGTTTTGTAGATGGTGCCACCAAAAATATATGCTGTAGATCTCTGAGTCCTCTATCCATCGGTACCTCTTGTTCATCAATCTGACATCGGATCTGGTCTTAGGAATTCTTTTCGTGAAGGTGTGCAGAGCAGATCCGAATTCAGCTAGCACAACTCAGTCGGGAGAAAATTCAGAAATAACTATCAAAGGTCAACTTCAGCGACCGCCCCTTCAGGGAGTCGTTCAGGGACGCCCTGCCATCGTCCCAGCCAAGCGGCGCCTCCGGAAGATCCCAGGAAGGTGACGTTTTTTTGGAAACCGTTGCTTGCTGTCCAGTGAGTCAGCAACCGAGTTGGCGCAGCACCGAGTTAGAATAGTGCCGAGTCGGACCAACAGGCCGAGTTCATGCCGTACGCACCTCCAGATTGCTGCCCGTCAACCCAGGGTCGGTCCTCCCGGGCCCCACTTGTAGCCCTGTACCTCCCTGCGTGGAGTGGACAATAGATTTCACTGTTGTAATTAACTTTTACCGTTGTTACCGGGAGGTACCGTACTTGGCCGGGAACGTCTTCCCCACGCCCGGAGCGTGGAGGTACACTCGCTACCCTCCTCGTAGGCATTGCTTTACTCGTATATTTTTGTATATGCCGCTGCATGAGTGATAGATTATCTAGCTTGTTATCATTTTATCACCGCTGCGAGAGCGAGAGTGAGTTACCGTCCCGTGACTCGACCCGAGTTAACGCGGAAAGGCCGATACCCGAGACTCACTGCCGATTTCTCAACCGCGCACGGTCCACGTCTTCCCATGCTAGGGACGATCGCGAGCTAGAGTCCCAGGTCGCGTGTCCGTCCCTCATCAATAGGATTCCTAAATCTACCAACACAGATCTGAAGCTTTCCTAATCATCAAACGACACTGATTAACCTCGACCTGTCTTTCTAACTCAATCTTCACTTCTTTTACAACACATCGACATCAAAGGGCTCAGTGTCAAAGCTATGAATCCTCAACAGCTCTCTAAACTCAAAGTTGGGAAAGGGTGCATGGACCTATCCTTCAATGCATCGATGCACCAGTATATTCAAGACTTGCAACAATTGAGCTTCCTCGACCTGTCCTCCCAGCAGGTCGAAGCATCAGGCATTTTCTATGAGGCACGTGATGCAGTTACCGAATCATGTCACCTCGAACTCTATTGGCTGGAACTTGTCTCTTATACACCTGGCGCACTTCCAGATACTTTCTGAAGAAGAATATTCTTATTTGGCACGTGGACCAACGGGAATTCAGAAAAATTAAATATTTTATCCACTTGAATTCTCTTTGACATTGCCTGAGTGTGGCTCTGCCTTCTTCTCGTAGACACACGAAAGTCACCCTGTTTTTCTGGTTGCACGCCCATTCTTCTCATTTTTTTTGTCTGTGGTTTTCTCTTCATTATATAAGAACTCTCTCTTCGCAGGGTATGGAGACCCACAGAGGTTGTTATGACAAAGAAGGACTCTTGACAGAATCCTGATAAAAAACTCTTTCATCTGTAAACATAGCAGTTTATCTATTCAGACGCTTATCTGGCTTGATCCCACCGTAAATTTGTAGAACTGGAGGTAAATCTCGTTCCTTGATCTTAGATGAGTTTAATCAGTGTCGTTTGATGACTAGGAAAGCTTCAGATCCGTGTTGGTAGAGTTAGGAAACCCATACACGGTTAAACCATTTAAACGAACTTGAGTTTCTTCAAGTTTCACCGCCATGAGCTATTTGTCACCGTTACAGAGCTATTTGTCACTCATAACGAGCTATTTGTCACCCTTATCGCTCGCCAGCCGTCGCCTTTGTTTTGCTTCATAACATATTGTGACTTCTGTTATCCATTTATCACCCTTACGAGACATTTGTCAGCCTTGAAGTCTATTTGTCACCACTAATGACTATTTGTCACCACTATGCGGTGTTAGCCGTCGTGCTTGATTTTAGTTTATCTGACTTATTGGCTCCAAAACTTCAAAACTTGTTCTCCTTTCTGTCCAACAGTGATAATTAAGAATATAATTATATAATTATAATAAAATAAAAAAATGCTAAAAAACATAAAAACTGGAAACCAAGGGTTGCGATGTTGACATCCAACTCTCTAAACAGAGCATGAAAACCAAGGGATAGGTAGTGCCATCTCCTCATCTTCCAGTTGGTCTAAAATAGCTGACTCAATGTCGATGAACATTTCATCGTCCTCCATTACGAATTCTATTACAATCCGATCAAAGTCTACACATCACACAAAGCACGTCCATCACCAACACATCAAAGATGAAATAACGAAGTCATTGACAATGAGTAAAATATCCAGTACATTATTTCCCTATGCAGACCAAGCGTAGTATACTTCCTTACCTACAACAATAGTAATAACAAAGTAACTAATATGAAGAGGAGCAACACTACTAGAGTACATAATAGAACAACAACAATACAAGGCACATTTGACATTTGTGTAGTCTGTTGGCCTAGTGCCTGGTTCCTTGAATCATAGTCAGTCTCGGGACTTGTATGATATGTAGGCATGGGCCTTTCCTGTAGTTGAGGATGATCAACATACGTTTGGCTGCTATTGCCAACCCCATTTATAGCAGCATGTGCTTCCTCTATCGAGTGAAAACCCTTATAACGAGCTCTAGGATATCCATTCACTTGGACAAAGCATTCGGGCCAACTATAATATACACTGGGTTCGTGACTAACCCACACTACATAGCATTTATATCTTCCCTTTTTTTGAACCTCAATTCCCTACATGTAAGGTGTTATAAAAGACAATAGGTATGATAGACATAATAATTACATCAAATTTAATATGAAGTCCAATCCATAAGAGCAAGTTTGAAGATCAGAAAGCATGTAGGTTTAAGGTTACACTGCATGATATAGTGGGGTAGGGGATTTAAGTCTACTAGTTCAAGTGCATGAACAAGGTTTATGTCATGGGAATTAACACCCAATAAGCCAAACATGTAGTTCCATAATTTACATTCTACAGTGTATAGTGCAAATCCGAGGTTTGATACATATAAAACTTTTGCGATATATGGGAAAAATGAAGATAGTAAAATTTACAACTTTTTTATTAAATTGTAAGCAATAGTATGCCATAATGTGGTGGAATAAAATTTGAAAATATTTACATGCTTTCCTGGCAAGTAATAACAATATGGAAGTCCATTTTCATGTGCTCTTATCATAGCAAGGTAGATGTTAGGCCCAATACAATGTACATAGCGTACATAAAGCATGGTAGAGGTCCAATGAAAAGATCGGAAAAATAAT
The DNA here is from genome assembly GCA_022559845.1 of Amorphophallus konjac. Lineage (NCBI taxonomy): Eukaryota > Viridiplantae > Streptophyta > Magnoliopsida > Alismatales > Araceae > Amorphophallus > Amorphophallus konjac. Next base: position 181,412,056 of record CM040122.1, read on the forward strand.
ACATGTGCAGAGGTTAAGAACAAAACAACCACTGCATCCGTCACATATGAAACTACCCAGAGCATATCATATACGAACATATGAAAGGCCTGTAAAATGCATAAACATGGAAGAGGATTAAAAAAAAGGAAGAGGGCATCTGCAGTAGGAACCAGTGACGACAAGGGACCGAGGGGGACGCAGAGGAGACGGGTTCTTCTACTGGGGAAGCCACCACTACGTGCACTGATGAAGGGGATGACATTACAGAGGAGCCTTAAGAACTTAAAATAGAAGAGCGGGTGTCACTGTAGGGTCATGAGCGGGATCGGTGTGTCGATTTAACACATCGCTGCAATGGAGGTGGTAACACAGCCCGTCGGGAGCAGAAAAAAATGGAACATGGGGAACCCTAGCCGAACGATCGTCGCTCGATCGTAGCATATTGCAGAGGTGATTGGACAAGAGAGGGTGTAGGCATAATTAGGTTCCCCAACGACCCTTCTGACCTTGCAATCTACCGTGACGGTCGTCGTTGACGGGCCAACTCTCCCTCGAGACGTTAGCCCCAGTAACGCACATCTACTGTGATGGCAAAAAGAAGGCAACGGCTGGTCATGTGGTAAGAGTGATAAATATGCAGTAAGGGTGACAAATGCCACCTTAGTGGTAACAAATGCACACCTAGCGGTGACAAATGGCTAAGGCGACGGCCAAGGCATTATGGTGACAAATGGCTAAGGCGACGGCTATTGAACCTAAGGGTGACAAATAGCCCGTATGACTGACAAATGGACGATAAGTGTGTAAAATAGCCAGTAAGACTGACAAATGGGCTGAAAGGGTGAATTACAGGTTCGGTGTGTCTGGCACATGTTCAACTTGAGGGCCAGGCTTTGCACGTGATCCGAGGCTACCCTCTCAGAGGTATATTCTCTCTCATGGGACATAGATATTTCCATATTTCAGCCTGATCATCTATTATTCACCCTTTGTCGGCTCTTTTACACCCGTAAGGCCTATTTTTCACCATTTGTCACCTATTTGTCACCCTTAAAGCTTAGCCAAAGCCCTTTTCATCCAACAGGTGACTTGGGTTTTTCTCTTCAGCAGTCTGAACTGGAGTCGGCTCCAAGGTCGACTGTAGTCGACACTTGTGCAAGTAAAGCCTTCATCTTTTCACACTTCAGCCGAGTTCCTTAACCAAACTTGAATCTGTCTTCAGAAAACTAATTGATATTCATGAATTAACATTATCAAGCACACATTAACATCATTAAAACATATGAAACTTTGAAGATTAAAATGTATGACAAAAGAAATATCAATCAAGACAAGTATGCCACATTCTGAGGTTTGAGATGTGAAATTGTTTAAGATCTTGTATTTTCAAATGTAATGAGTTCGGCCCCAAATCGGGCTCTAATCATATTACAATCACCCTTAGTAAATGTCTATGATGTCTCCCTCTTCCTTGACAATTCATCAACATATTTCACTACAGAAATGGCACAATTGAGGCTTCTAGCTGCCTGTTAGGGACATTCATTATTGAACACAAGTTCCCATTCATCAACTCCCTCGAATGTTCCATATTCCTTCAATAACCCCTGTACAACTGCAGCATGCAAATGAAATATTTGACATTATTAAGGAATAATTAATAGACACATTATCAATTAGAAAAGGTACCCATTTTCTTGTAGTGGCTTCATGGATGGCCATGCCTCTCATGGAATTGTATGAGAAAAATCGACGATTCTCGTGTCAACAGCACATAGAAGCCAGTGATTACTTGAGTGTAACACGAAAAATAAATATTTGTTCTGCTCCAGTTGTGATAATTCATCATTCTCGAATACGCACTGCAACAAATCTATGTTTTTTGTGTCGTTGGCCACTGTATTGTCGTTGATGTAATTCACTACAATGGTGGGAAAACAAACCCACCGATGAAATATGCCGATTCATTGCATTTTGAGTGGAGGATGTACATCATGGCATCGATCACCTGCGAACAATCATGATTCTATTAGCAGTAGAAACACAAGTTCAGGGTAGGGCGAGACGTAAAATTGCACAATTAATGAAAGAAAGTACCGTATCATCTATCATCTGGCCGTATAATAGATCAATGACATGACGGCGTTTCAAAACAATCTCGTTCTGTAATTGAAATATGGGGTGACTATATTGGATAAAATTTTTCATGGTAGTCAGAGTAAGGCGAATCGGGATAATTACAGAAACTATAAGAGGACAACTTACTCAATATCCCCCGAGGCACAAGCATCAATGAATTCATTCACAGTCTTGTTATCTGTCAGCTTCAGCCGGCTTTTACAGATCCAATTAGTACTCTATAGGAGCTTTTTGATCTGGTCGGCTTCATCTCTTGTCTACATTTATGCCAATATACCAATCTTAGATTCTATACTGTAAGAAGTAGGAACAACACAGACTCACCTTCTTCTTCCCCCGTCCTATTTTCTTTGCAGGTGCCCTTGGTCTCCTCGCGGGCTTTTCGTCCCATTGATGAAGGGACTAAGAAAAGACACCTGGACGACGGTCACCATGCCCATTGGTCGCCTCCACCTGAGCTTGGATATCGCCTTGCACATCCTCTTCAGGGGCTGCCTTAGATGGCACAGTATCATACGTACTTTGTTGAAGGGGCCTTGGAGGTGGGACATGGGCGGCAATGTCCACCAAAGTTTGACATTCGCTTTGCTCAACATTTTCAGCCCCTTGCACTTCCTTTACTTGAGGTGGCATGGCATCACACGTCACATGTTCGACGGGCCTAGGAGGTCCTGCATCAATGGCAATATTTTCCAAACTTGGATGCATATGTTCCGCAACATTGTGAGCCCCTTCCACCCTAGTCAGCCAGACGGCCCTCATTTCTTCAAGTAGCCGCTGCTGGATCTTTGATGTAGCAGCAATATCCTGTAGCACAGACGTATATGGAGCTGATGAGGCCGTCTCCTCATCACAGGGTCGGGTCATCATCTGACGACTGTACACCATGTCCCTTTCACTTGGCTCAACAGGGAGCTCTTCGATCACCTGCATTTCAAACCACATCACTTCGGTTATTCATTAATGTTGAATGACAAAGAAGAAGTTTTTAGTGGCATATCAATAAATTTTTTAGTGGCATACCAATTTGGATAAGCTAGGTATGCCTAGCGTCCGAATCTTGTAATTATTATCCTTATTCACATATCAATAAAATTCACCTCCTAGTGGCATGATGGAATGTGCTCCCAAATTGGGTTCACTTTCCAAAATACTTCCATGCAGGGTTTTCCAAAAAAAAGTAACTTTTTAGTACTCATAATACATGTCGGCCTCATAGGGATCCAATGGAGAATTTTAATTTCCTATCTAGAAATGGCCCCCACCTAAATAGTCGGGGAAATGCCACCTGCCTTAGTGGCTGCTGCACCCGCGTGTGCTCAAAAAACCAGACATGTAATATGAAATACATCAAGTTATTTTACAATGCAATAGAATTAATGATTGACATATTATTACACAACAAAAATAAAAAACTTACAGCAAGTGTGGCAGAACAACCAAATATAAATGTATGGGCCTGGGATGCATCCCCGGCTCTTCTCTTAGTACGGCCAATTGTACCTGACCGTCGTTTCTGGACCGTCGACACTAATTGCTCAAACTTGTGCATCGTTACCTGTTGCATGACAGCTGTCCAATTGTAATATGAAACTCTCTCAATGTCATCTAAGCATGACAACATCTATTGTGGACAAGAATACGTCGACCGTGGGCAAAGGAAAGTGGACAATAGGAGTACAATCCATAGCCGAACATTGTCGGCCACATCCTGCTCTTCATCGGACCCAACAATTTGCTGGATGAGAGAGCACACTTTCTTCTGGTCAAATGTTACTGCAAACCCAAATCGATGTTGCAATTTGGACTTCTATTTTACAGATCCATAATGTTGAACCGGTTGACCGAAGCAAGGTAATCCTAAAATTATGGCCACATCTTCCAGATTGAATGCGACCTCCTTACTACCTATACGGAAGTAATTTCCTCCACTATGGGCGCAAATAATCTCCTCCAATATTGTCACGGTGAAGGTTACGGGAGAAGCATTGTCAACATATGGACCAAAGGGTGTGGTCTTCATCAATGACTTGTGGCATTCCCGAAATGCCATCCGATCCCTATCCTTCATGTAAATGTCCATAGAACACCAGGCCGAGATGACCTTTGTGTTCACTAGATTCAAAAAAATATGTAAACAAGATATTCAGTTAATTGACTGATCAAGAAATATAACAAATATTAAGATTAAGACAAGGGTGACAAATGTATAGACAAGGGAGTTTATGTTGGAACGATGTAGTGGTGTAAACCGAGAAATCCAGAGAGGGGGGTGAATGGATTCCCTCTAAAAAATTCTTTGACTAAAACACTGGATGGAAAATAGAACATGCTGGAAGACTCAGTTAACAAAAAGACTAAACTCAATGAAGCACTACAACTGCAATTGCTTTACAGTTGCTTAAGGGTGACAAATGCTTCTCCCATTGACTTCATAAAAAAGGGTAAGAGTTTAGGTGTGGCAAATAGGTGCTTAAGGGTGACAAATGTATGAAATTCGGTGATAGGTTGGTCTTTAAGAGTGACAAATAGGTAGATAAGCGTGACAAATAAATAGGCCATTATCTAGGGGGAAAAATAGCTATGTAAGGGAGATAAGGAACCCCCCTACCTTTAACTTATCGTCCTGAAGTGGAGCCCTTAGAAACCCTAGGTTCCTCAGACGTTTCTTCTTCGGCCGTAGGAACCGTAGCTTCCTGAGATGCAGGGGGGACATCCAGTTTACGGCGGACCGTGCATTTGTTGGGTGTCGCCTTCGGCTCCATGGGTATCAGTGATGAAAGAGTAGTGACAATTGAGGATGACCGCACAGCAAATGACGGAGAGCTCGCAAATGGCTTGTAGGGGAGACGAATAGCACCGCGAGGAAGAGGAGACGCTGAGCACGATGGAGAGACGAACCACCTTTTGGTAGGTTTGTTAAGAGGCAAGACATGGTGGGAAGGGTAAATAAGGAATTGGAGATTTTTAATTTCGAGGTCCAGTTCGGCGTCATCATTTCTGTTGATGTGGGCTGCGGTGTTGCATGGGCGACAATACGCGAACATCACCCACGCATGGCCGACGTGTCCCATTTTCCACGTGGACCAATTGGAGCTTAAGGGCGACAAATGTGTCTACACGGGTGACAAATGGGTTAGCAAGGGTAAAAAATACCCTACTAACGGTGAAAAATAGGGCTCAATAGAAATATCCCACGACGCACGGCTGTCAAGGCAGTGCAAGAGTAAGGGCGACAGATTCTGGACTTTAGTGGTGACAATTAGGTGAGTATGGGTGACAAATGCTCAACTGGAGTAACAAATAACTTCACATTGGTAACAAATGAGAAGGAAGCTGAAGGTGAAGAAGAACAGAAGAAAGAGGAACTGGAGGAGAGAGAGACGTGCTTACTAGAAGACAAAGGACCTGCAGTGCTCACAAGAAGACAAATGTGAACAGTGATCCCAAGGGATCTAAAGCAATCTGAAGAACAAGCGAGGGTTGACCACAGTCATCAAAGTCAACGCAGGACAAGGAAGGCTCTAGTCAACTTCAAGTTTATGTTCACCCAATGCACTAATACTCCAAGCAAAGTCAATAGTCAAAGTCAAGCTTTTGTAACTTCTGAAGTCTAGCCAAAGCTCGGTCAAGCTTTGGCCAGCGACAGTGGACACGGAAAATGACAAAAGAGGAATAACAACAGAAGAAGACTAAAGGTAACAAATACTCTCCTAAGGGTGACCAATGAAGCTTCAGCGGTGACAAAGAGATATATAAGGGTGACAAATGGCATTACAGTTAAACCCTTCAAGCTTCAAAGGCGACGGCTTTAGCGAATAAGGCAAATAAATATCTTCATAGGATTGACAAATATGAGTTAAGGCCGATAAATAGAACATCAAGGGTGAGAAATGCTATACATGACTTTGCATAACTACATAACTACATGACATGCATGACTCTTGACTACTAACTCCTATGATTGGTCTTCTCTGCCTCTTTATTTGTTTCAGCTCTGACAGCTTTGACTTTTTCTTTGACTTCCTCTTTAACTCTATATGACTCTGACTCATTTTCTTCTCCCACTTTGCCATCAACAAAAAAAATGAGGGGTTCTGTGATAGCATCCCTGATTATCACTCTCCAAGTGTGTCATCAGTCTGACTGGATGCATCTTGTGTTGGAGGACCATGAGGAGGGAGTGTAGCATGCTAAAGTGAGGCCAGTAGTTCTTCTGCATTCTGATTGACCCTTTGAGCAACTGTTCTGAGGTTTCTGTCAGTGGAGAAATGCCTTTCAAGTAGAGCTTCATGAAACAACTCCATTTTAGCACTGAGCACAGTTGTTTGATGACGGATCATATCAGCAATATGGGTTAGTTGCGTAACATATTGAGTAGCCTCGATAGGAAGTTGAGAGGATAACTCTGGAGCCATACCAGGCGACCATCTGTCTCCTTGGTCTTCAAAAGCTAGATAAGGATATGTTCGATGGGTATTTTATTGCTCGGGTCAATCAACCAGTTAAATAATAAATAACCAACTGATTAGTTGACCACGCAGGCGTGTCAGTCACATGAGTGATAAGTTTATTGTGCGCTCATTCTGACCCTCGTGGGACGAGAGTGAGATTCGGGTCGGGACCAGTAGTCCGCCATACCATAAAGGCTATGACGTTAATTACATCTCCCATGAGGGCGAAAACCTTTGATTAATTATCGAGATAGCGGGCCGTTCGAGGCCGAAACAAGATGCAAAGGGAAAAACGTGATGGGGTCACATGAAATGCCTTTATCTATCATGCAAGAGAGAGGCATGGTCCATTAAGTTGGAGACCCTCGATACGTGGCGGAGGACGTAGATCCGAAGACCACCATCGCGCATAGCAAAGACTTCCGGTCAGGCGTAACCCGAACTTCCGTCAATGCCATTTGATATACCCGAGGGTCTATGCAAGCATGCATGCATGATGCTCATGATTATGCCAAGCATGGTAATAGAGCTATAGGGATGGACAGTGATCAATCAAATTCATTAATCTCCGCCAAGGGAGACGAAAGTGATGACATAAGCATGATAACGACAGCATGATGCTAACGAACATGATAGTAGAAGCATAATGATAAAATGGTTAGGACTTGAACAACCCTATTCTTATTTAATTTATTATTGATCAGGGTTTATTAACCTCGACCGCGAGAGGCGAAGATCGCTCCGAGGACGAGTGAGTGATTAAAACCATGCAAGAATTCAAAACTGGTGCGACCATGCGTGGGGATAGGTTGTCCTAGTGCGCCAAACGTAGGAAAAATAGTTCTAATCCGGCGCGGCCAAACATAGGCAAAGGAGCTAAAATGGCGCGATGGCTAGTTAGAGTTAAAACGGCGAGGTGGCTAGCTTGCGCTAAAACGGCGCGATACCAACTGAAGGCTAAAACGGCGCGATGGCCAATTGAAGGCTAAAACAACGCGCCCTATGCACGCCGGGTGGAGGCCAAGGAGGGCAAGTTGGAATATGAGTGTGGGGCTAAAACGGCGAGGGGGGAGGTCGCACCGGAACTTGGCGCGCCGGATTAAGACCGTGCCGGATTAAGGTAGTTTTGTGTATTTGAGTTCTAGTGAAATGCCAGGCCAGTTTCTTAGGACTTTGGTGTTTTTTTAGAAGATTAGAAGACTTATTTAGGTCCCAGATGCACTGCAAATAAGACAAGTCTAGACTTATGCGAGGTTCCTACTCGAGCATAGTCTTCAATGAACTTTACCAGTGCAGATCCACTATAATTCAGACCAAGTCATCAGTCAAAATTTGGGAAGCACCTCCCCATGATTGGAGGGTTGCGGGGGCGAAGTGGAGACAGTCCCACAATGTTGGGGTACGCTCGTTAAGGCCGGGAATGCCAAACGGTGACTGGCAGACTTCGATAGAGGGAAAAGACCCCGAGGACTAGCCTACTAGGGGCATCCATCTCTACGAGTCAAAATCATTAAGGGACGGTCGGGATGAGAAGGCACCTCGAGGGCTAGCCTACTAGAGGTTTCCTTCCCATAGCCACCACCGCTCCCAAGAGAAGGTGGGTTTAATGTCGGGCTAAAGCCCTGTTGATGTTCACCTGGTGAGTCATAGGGTCCATATCATTAAGAGATATGACCCTATGATTCGACAGTGATAGAGGATGATGATGGGGAATGTTCCTCTCCCCGGGCAATGAGTTCTTCGAGAAAATGAATCATCAAATGCAATCACACGCGGAATGCACTCGATCGATGGGTCGATAACAATCGATCATATATATATGTATGCATCGAGGAAATAGGCTAGCAGGGAGGTTGACAAGCCAGACTGATGGTTTGAAGGTTAGCGAGAAGACTGAGACTCTGGAGGGGGCAAATAGTCAAACAATTAAACAGCTTCTGCAACACAAACGACTACGACACTCACAGGTTTCAGAGATGGCCTCTTCTCCTAGCCCATAATCACAAATAGGGAGATATCGAGGAGCCGTCTCTGGGGCCGAAGGAGAGTGCATTCATGTACACACCTCCATCCCACATAGACATAGTGACTATTCAATACAATCTACGTGATAAGAGAACCCCGGGGCGTGTTCGGTGATAGAAGAAAAAATTGAAATAAATCATATACGGAAGATAGAGGAGATAGATTGCAATTTGATAAGAAGGATAGCCACAAACACGCATTCACTCATTCATTCAATCCCACAGGGAAGGCATTACAGAGCGCACTCTACACCACTGCGGCTAGGCATTGTCGCACGAAGCCGGTTCCCATCCTGGAAAGAAAGGGGAAAACAGAGAGAAGATAGGGGGGAGAGGCTCGAAGAACATCCGGGCTCATATCATCGCCCCTTTCATTACATCGCTCTGCGGAGCTATTCTAGCAGAAGGGGAAAGAAAACAGTGGAAGAAGAACATACGACTTCCACCAACCCACCTCAGAGCTTCGCAGCAGAGAAACATGGTATCGGAATCGAATGGGCTCTCCGCTCCTCTTCTTCCTCTCCAAGCTTCTCCTCTCTCTTTATGTCTATCTGTTTATCTCCTCGTTCTCTGTATATCTTTTCTTCTCGAACATAAGGCCTTTATATAGGCAATCCCTCGATCGAGCTTAATCCAGCGTGAGGTTTAGCGCGCCGGATTAAGGGTCTTCTTTGCGCGTCAGGAAGAGGCTATCCAAAAGGAAAAGGGGCGTGCTGGATTAAGAGGGGCGCGTCGGATTCGAGCCACTTCGTCACGTTAACTTGATACGGGTCTGACAGCGGGCCCCGGACTAACTCCGAGAGTCACTGTGATTCTTCATCTCTCCGTGGCCTTGCCAAACCATGGTGGGAGATATCGACGAAGCTTCCGGGCCGCTAAACGGCTACTTTTGGAACTCGTGCGCCTTCAGCCCGGACATGCGGGTTTTCCATTGACACGGCTCTTGGCACAATAGCTCGTGCTACTGGCTCGGCTCGGCTTGGATTGGTAGCTTTCACAGGCAGTGGTATGCTACCCGGGGTGTTCTTGCTTTGACTGGGTGATCATCTGGCCACTGATGGGCCCAATATGCTGAGAAGCTGCACCCGTGCCGGGTAATCGGGGTCTTCTGCTGACAGAGCCTTTGGTCCCTTATTCTGAGGGGCCAAGGGTGTTCTCTCACCTGGGGAGGATATTTCATTCAGGCGGCGTGCCGCCAAGTATACCTATGTCCTTGGTCGGACAATGGATACACGCTCGTCCTTGGTCGGACGATAGGTACATCCTCATCCTTGGTCGGATGACGGATATGTTCTCATCCTTGGTCAGACGATGAGGGCATGCTCGTCCTTGATCGGACGATGGGTACATCCTCGTCCTTGATCGGATGACGTATATTGTCCACGCGGCACGACTGAGTCGATACCGATTCATTGGGCAGTCCGGACGATAATGCCCGCTTGTGGTGTATTCTTCTCGATCCTCGTTAGGTGAAGTCCCCGGCATTCATAGTCGCTGACCTAAGGCTCTGGCAGCTTGAGAAATCTTCAATGTGTTGGTCTTCTTCGGCTTCTCTACTTCGGTAGGCCGCATCATTTGTCTTTGAGGCTTGATCACCATTGAGTATATTTTGAGTGCCAACAAATGCCCCCAGCCACGGGTGCTGCGAGCAAGGCACGAGCGGATGAGCTCCGTTTGGGCAGATTTCTCATCTGGGTTGACATGGTCTTGGAATGGGCCTCGAATACGGCACGGTGGTTAATTTGGTGCGGCCATGGGACATGTGTTAAAACGGCGCGCCCTTGCGTTTGCAGGCTTAGTATGGCGCGCCCTTTTCATTTGGAAGGAGACCTAATACGGCGCGCTATTTAGCGTGTCAGATTAGCTTGAGTCTACCTCCTTTAAATTTTAAAAAATCCCTTTTGAGGGGGAAATGTTAATCCGGCGCGCCCTTTAGCGCGTCGGATTAGGCCCATCGAGCCCTCCCCTATAACTTCTTCTTCATTCTTCTTTCTCCTTCACTACAACCTCATTTGCATCCTCACTTTCTCTCTCTTCACTTCTCCTCCAGAGTGTGGCGGTTAGAGCAGAGTGGTGAGTGAGGGTTCTGGGGTTTAACCCCTTGTTTTCCAGGCCCCGGGAGGCTCCTTGTAGGCTTGTCCTCAGAGTTGCCCCCCTGGGTGTCCTATTCGGCCATGGCGTGACACCCACGGCCTTTTTCAGGGATCGTCACTTAGTGGACGAGTTCCCGCTTCGCCCTGGCAATCTCCCGAGCTGGGGAGACTCTGCCGAATTTTTGTCAGAAAAGACTTTGTCTTCAACAGGCCTTCTGACTTTATTTGCTTTTTTTGTATTTGTCTTTTTTGCAGATATCATGGTATCCGATTCTTCTTCCTCCTCTCGTGCTATAGTGACGTGGATGGATGCTTATTCTTTGGACAGGGGCCATGGCAAGCTGGCCATAGTAGCAGAGTCTTCCGATTCAGAGACCGAGACAGTGGATATAGACCGTCTGCTGATCATCGGAGGTGATTCCTTCAAGTATGAATGCCCTGACGGCTCCAGGGTGGATCATCCCAAGGACAAGCATCTGATGTCTTTTCTGAAGCGATTCAATCTTCAGGGGAAGTGGGACATGTTCCTCGTCCGGAAGGCTGAGCTAGCACTGCTTGAGGGACGGGACAGCCTCACCGACTGTGTTGTAAGGGGAAGACCCATATATCTGCCAGGTGAACCCAGGAAGTGGGGTGCCGTACTTGGGCTTCAGGAGCTATCTCCGCAAGATGGGCTGCTGACTAGAGCCCCTGAATATGTTCGTGCCAGATGGAACGAGACTGCGGGTCGTGTAGACTGAGAGAAGCCGTCTTTTGGTTTGTTCTTGGCTCCACTGAAGTGGGGATATCGAGATGAGCCATTCTTGTTAGACTGCCTGGCGGTCCGGTTCAAGCACCAGATTTCTGTGGGATGGTTCGCCGATCTGAAGGCCACCGACGCCCACGCTTTCAGGCCGGGAGCAGTAGAATTCACAGACTTTGTCTTGCAACAGTATGCACCTATCTTGATCAGGGCAGGTGTATATCACAGTGTGTATGCATCAAGGTACCGCTATCCCATCTCGAAGGGTCTTTGCTACAGAATGATTGAGGTGTTTTGTCCGGAGTACAACACCTTCTATACTTCGGAAGGAGAGACGTCATTAGACCTTTGGAGTCTCTCGCAGCTAAGCGGCCTCCCGATAGACGGTGAGCCGTATGAGGAAGTTTGTTGGCCAGACTAGCTGAAGGACCAGACAGACGGTGAAGGGCGATACTTGACTGGTTTCGCCTACCGCTATTTGATGAAGGCGTACCGTAGTCTCTGCCGTTCTTCTCATGAAGCAAAGGGGGCGAGGAAGCCTGGAGAGAAAAGGCATGTGCGAATGGGCACATGGCTTCAGTATTTCTTCAGAGGATAGCAAAAATACACAGATTTCCCCTCGGTAGTGCCGGCTCCTGTTCAGCGGAAGAAAAGAGTTCGGCGACAGGCTGCTTTCCCCTCGACCTCAGAGGGAGGACAACCAGGAGGACCCAACCCCAGGGGTGTAGACGCAGTCACTCATTGTGCTACATTTCTGACTTATTGGATCCGCTCCTTCGCTCTCTCGCAAGGTGACGAGAGCGTGATTAGAGCAGACGCTATTTATCCTGCCTGCCTGATGGCTTGGGGCATGAAGCTCTCGCTTTGCCCTGTTGCACTATGTTTGATATACAAATTGCTGGGAGACCTGCACCGCTCGCGCCTTCCCAAGAGTCTTCGGAGGGTTGGCCCGTTGCATTTCTTTAACACCTGGGTCTGCACTCTCTTCCCAGAGGCTACTCCTCGGTCGCTCCAGTCAGCACAACTGGTCCCCAGGATGATAGAGTTCACCAGTGTCGAGCCGACCCGAGTGGCGGACCAGCTCTTTGCTATACGTGGAAAGCTTACAAAAGTTCCACTGGATTCCCCGGGGGTGCTGCACTTTTGGACTCTGGCGGCCCACTCTAGCCCCTTGGTGAACAGGATGAGGGAGTGCCGTCTGAGCGAGGTAGAGGAATATGTTCATCCCATCTCTGATGCCAAGTGTACGAGACCGATTTTGGAGCCAGAATTGATAGATTGGGCGTTGTCCATAAGGTCGAGCATCCTGGTTTTCACAAGAGCGTCATCTTGTGGTTGGAGCCTTATTATCCTTTCTGATTCAGTCGAAACTTTGGCTATGACCAGCATATTCCAACCACTTCCACCCAATTTGCGCTGTCGAACAGGGCCTGGGCCGGCCAAGTGTCAAATGACGAGGCCCGCATTTGGTGGGACTATTTTCACCGTCGAGAGGTGATTTCATTCAGAGTTCCGGTCCCTACGTGCTTTCCCCGTGTGACTCCAGAGTACATTAAATGGTGGAATGTGCGCACGGGCTTTTATAGAAGCTCGAGGAGAAAGTGATGGGCTGTTGTAGAGTGTAAATTTCTGGATTCCCAGCCAGTGCCTACTCTGGATATCGATCCAGTTTACCTAAAGAGGTTAAAATCTCGGATGAACACTGCAGTGGCAAACTATCTGGAAGCGCGGAAAGCTGCCAAGCAATGTTCGCCCAAGGTGGAACCAAAACTGCCAGAGATCAGCAAGGATGGCTTCTTGAAGACGCTTCAGGGCCTGTGCCGCGTGAGTAGCGAGCGACTGGTCCTCCAGCAAATTCCGTTGCCAGTGGAGGAGCCGACACCTTCTACCGCTTCTTGGCGTCCTGAGAATGATCGACTCTACCCCTACAGGACTTTCATCAGGGGAGAAGACCGATGGCCAGAGCTTTATGAGGGCACTCCCTAGTTGTTTGCGCTGCTACGCTCCCACGAAATTTCAGTGGGTGGCCCTAGTGAAAGTACATTGGGCCAACCCGTTCTTATATCTTTCAAGAATACCGATGGATGGGGGCTAGACCACCTTGGCTTGTATTACCATCTATCTTCACATGGCCATGAGGACCTTGCATTGCCGGTCGAACAGTGTGAAGTGATAGGGGACATATGCTAGCTAGTTCGCGAAGCCGCCTCTAGGGACAAAGAGCCTTCGTTGTTCTACTGGCCACTTTCTTCCTTCTATACGGGACCAACATGTATTTTTTTTCAGCTTCAGGCTTTCCTTTCTGCTGATGTATTTGTCATCTCTCCTTCTTTCGCCTTCGCTTGTGTGCAGTTCGGCTTTCTTCGGAAGAGACTACGCATTTTAGGGAGATGCTGATAAAGTCTCAGAAACCAGCATATTTTGAAGTCCCAGAAGCTGCCCCAACCACGACGCCACTTCCTCCAAGTGATTCCCGGAAACAGCCGAGGTCCCAAGTCCGGGAGGGCGTCACTCGAGCGAAGCGGGCCCGTCAGAAGAAGACTGTGGACCCAGCACCTACGGTCATCCTTCCGAGAGTGGTCTCATTTGAAGAGTTTGAGACCTCTCGTCCCTCAGCTCGTGTGACCCGAGGTATGCTTCTATCTTGTGCTCAGTCGTCACCTTGGTAACCAAGATCAATTCTTATTCTTTCAAACGCAGCTTCTTCATCTGCAATGGCCGCGCAAGCGGCTGCCACCTCTGCGGGAGCCGGAGACAGAGAGGATGTGGTGCAGATAGATCTGCCCTCTCCCACGCCCAGCCACAAAATAGAGGGTAATTGATGGCCCATCTAGTCGCAGACTTCTATAATTTATTGTCCCCCCTATGCTCACATGGGTGCTTTCTTTTCTTCAGCTTCCGTCGAGATTCGACCGCCTTCTCCCTCTATCATGGAATCAACTGAGGGAATCACTACGGAGCCAGGGGTAATTCCAGGAAGTCGATCCATCCCCGAAGCTTGCTCGCATGTTATCCCTGTTACAGAGTCAGCCGAGCAGGCTCCTATCGAGCAAGAAGCCCCGGCGGGAGGCCTTCCGGGTGAAGAGCCGCCAGTTTTGAGGGAGAAAGAAACGTTGTTGGTTCAAAGTTCATCCTCATCAAAGCAGGTGGATTATGGCAGCGGCTCGAGCGACAAGGATTTCCTTTTGACGGGAACCGAGGCTGAGGACGTTACGGTGTCTTCCGCCTATGAGAGCGACTTTACGACCTTCAGTCCTCCACGACTGACGCTGAGTAGCTTTGGACCACCAGGTCCTTCAGTGGGAGAATGGTCAGAAGGGATGGAGATAGTGGCTCCTGCTGCTGCAGATTTGAGCTTAGTGACGACTGAGGTAAGAGCTACACTTCTCAGTCTTGTGCTTATTCTCGTCTGGCCATTATGCTGGTCTTTCGAGATTCTTATGCTCTCTTTCTCTTGCAGGCTTCTGCTAGTCAGGCCGAGGTCACCTTACCGGTGATAACCGTGAAGATACCCCTGCCGCCTCTCAGCGCAGACCCGCCCTTGTTCTCGCCGATCCTGAGGCCCATAGCCCTGAGGTATCCGAAGGATTACATGATAGTAGCGGGCTCGGAGGCACTGGAGATGGTCGCCGGGTCTGAGCCGTCAGCTATGGCTTTGGAGCAGCAGCAGCTTGTCATTGCCGACTTGCCACTTCAGAGTGAAGAGGGCCTCCCTGGGGCAAGGAAGGAGAAATTGTGGAAGAGGTGATTGGGAGCTCGCCGACCCCAACCCCTGCCATCGAATCATCACTGGTGGTAGCCGGAGAGGCCGGAAGTGGCGACCAACCGCTCCCCGCTATCCAAGGTCCAGATGTGGCGCTCTCGCCCGAGGTTGGGAGAGAAGTAGCTGTCATTGACAGTCCTGCTGTTGCATTGTCTGCGGGGGCCAGTCCTGGTGCTGGCGCCTTGCAAGGTATGCCATCCTCGTCTTCTGCGCCGGGTGACGACATTTGGGCTGTAGTTGACAGCCGGGTTGAATTTCAACTCCCGGATACGCCGTTACTTGGTTTGCAATCCTCGAGTGACTTAGTGTGGTAGTATCTGGAGACATTGCGGGAGACCGTGATAGCTCACCCAGAGTTAACTTACGTATAGTTGAGGGGTCTTCCAGAGCACCTCTCCCGTACTATGCTGGCTTTTGGCTGCCCCATGGAGGACTGGGTGCAGCGGGTAGTCCTGCACCTGAAGCACGTGAACATGAGGGAGTTCATAGGCCGCCGCTTGCTAGATCAAATGACGGATGTGAAACTTGAAAGGACAGAGTGTGAGGTTGCCCTTCAATCATTGAGAGGGACCACCCAGCAGATGCGGGATGCTTCCGATGATTCTGGTCAACGTCGGACTTCTCTGAAGACTAGGATAGCTGAGTTGCATGCCGAACTTGACCGGGCTGAAGTAGAATTAGCATTGTCCGATCAATTATGGGTCCAGCATACAGAGGCGGCTGAGCTGGCAGAAGGGCAAGCCACATCACTTGAGGAGAAATTGGTGTGACTGCAGGGCGAGGAAGACCGCCTACAGGAGCTGGCCCGCTACCCGTCCGTGGGGCTGCTGGAATTCGAGGAGATCTTCCGCCGATCGTTGCAATAGCTTCATCATTTTCTCTTTTCTCCCTTTTTTTGTGAACTTCCACGTATTCCGGGGGGTGTATGCCCCTGGTAACATGTATTTCCCTTTTGTGTTTGAATGGAAACTTTCGTTCCCTTACTTTGCATATCTGCATGCTGAATGGATTCATTTAGTCCGGAGTATGTCAGTCGCTAGGGTAGGAGAGCGCTCGCACCTTCAGGGAAGGGGCGAGGGGTTCGCTCCACCACGACGCAACTTCTCCTCGGGACCACTGATCCGTCAGGGCCGAGTATCGGGGAATAAGGAGAGAGGTTTACGGGCCACGAAGGGCCGAAGGGTAGAAATAGGGATTTATTTGTGGACTTTGCCGAAGGTGGCAAAGGTTCATGGTAAAGGGAGGTTTGCCCATAAACACGGATGTAAGGTCCGGGCTGAGGGAAACACCGACTGATCTTGTCGATGATGACAAGGGTCAGCAGTAACTCATTCATCGGCATTGGGCAAACGCCGAAGCAGAGGTAGATAGGGCCTGGGTTAAGGGAATATTGACCGGTCTTACCGATGGTGACAAGGGCCAATAGTAGCCAGCTCATCGGCATGGGACAAATGCCGAAGCAAAGGTTGGTTCACAGGTGCAAAGCTCACACGGGAACCTTTGTAGGAATAAAGTAACAAACGAAAGGATGGCATCATTATTTCATCATCATCATTCGCTCCATTTTTTATTTGTCAATTTTTTCACATTACTGACTTAAGTGCCCTTGCGGGTTTTCGCCGAAGCCAGCCCCCTCTTGCTTTTGCCCACGCTCCCTTGCGGGTTTTCACGTGGCGGGGTACCCGATTTTACCTGCGGTGCCCTTTCCGATTTTCACCGCAACTGGGTTAAAGCCATTTTTGCCGTTACTCAGGATATCCGAGTAAGTCTGGCGAGGCACCTCTATTTTAATCCTTATTTCATCATTTTCTTGTACTTAATTTATGGAATAAATTCTGGTATGGATGAGGGCCAATGGGATGTTGACCGGTCTTGCCGATGGTGGCAAGGGCCAACAGTGACTTGTTCATCGACATTGGTTGAATGTCGAGGCAAAGGAGGGCTTAGTCATTAACGAGGACGAAAGGTCCAAGTTAAGGGAACGTCGACCGGTCTTGCCGATGATGACAAGGGTCGAACAGAGACTTGCTCATCGTCATTAGACAAATGTCAAAACAAAGGAGGGCTTATTCATTGACGAGGACGAAAGGTCCAAGTTAAGGGAAACGTCGACCGATCTTGCCGATGATGACAAGGGTCGGACAGAGGCTTGCTCATCGACATTGGTTAAATGTCAAAGCAGAGGAGGGTTTATTTGTTAACGAGGATGAAAGGTCCAAGTTAAGGGAAACGTCGACCTGTCTTGCCGATGATGACAAGGGTCGGACAGAGGCTTGCTCATCGACATTGGTTAAATGTCAAAGCAAAGAAGGGTTTATTCTTTAACGAGGATGAAACGTCCAAGTTAAGGGGAGCGTCGACCGGCCTTGATGATGATGTCAGGGGCCGAAAGATGTTTGTTCGTCGGTGGGACTTTTGGAGGAAGACTCCGTTCTGACCCTGCAAAGGGTCCTCTGGGCGGAGGATGTATCATCATTATTCGTCATTCATCAGATTACTGACTTAAGCGCCCTTTTGGGTTTTCACCGAAGCCAGCCCCCTCTTCCTTTTGCCCACACGCCCTCTTGGGTTTTCAAGTGGCGGGGTACCCGATTTTGCCTGTGGTGCCCTTTCGGGTTTTCATCGTAGTTGGGTTAGAGCCATTTTTGCCCTTGTCCTAGCATAGGATCAAGACTGGTGAGGCACCTCTATTTTAAGCCTCATTTTTTTTCATCATCATTTTATTCTCATTTTTTTGAACTCAATTCTTGGGGCAAAGCCGGGCTTGAGGAGATGATGGCCGACCTCGCCGATGATGACAAGGGTCACGAGGAAGTTGACCGATCTTGTCGATGATGACAGGGGTCAAAAGGGAGTCGACCGATCTTGCCGATGGTGACAAGGGTTGCAAGGAAGTCGACCGATCTTGCCGATGATGACAAGGGTCGCAAGGAAGTCGACCGACCTTGCCGATGATGACAAGGGTCGAACAGGGAGGTTGACCGATCTTGCCGATGATGACAAGGGTCACAAGGAAGTTGACTGATCTTTCCGATGATGACAAGGGTCGGAAGGAGGTTGACCGATCTTGCCGATGATGGCAAGGGTCACAAGGAAGTTGACCGATCTTACCGAGGATGGCAAGGGTCACAAGGAAGTTGACCGATCGTGCCGATGATGACAAGGGTCACAAGGAAGTCGACCGATCTTACCGATGATGACAAGGGTCACAAGGAAGTCGACCGAACTTGCCGATGATGACAAGGGTCGCAAGGAGGTTGACCGATCTTATCGATGATGACAAGGGTCACAAGGAGGTTGACCGATCTTGCCAATGATGACAAGGGTCATGAGGAAGTTAACCGATCTTGCCGATGATGACAAGGGTCACGAGGAAGTCGACCAATCTTGCCGATGATGACAAGGGTCACAAGGAAGTCGACCGATCTTGCCGATGAACACAAGGGTCACAAGGAAGTCGACCGATCTTGCCGATGATGACAAGGGTCGCAAGGAGGTTGACTGATCTTGTCGATGATGGCAAGGGTCACAAGGAAGTTGACCGACCTTGCTGATGATGACAAGGGTCATAAGGAAGTCGACCGATCTTGCCGATGATGACAAGGGTCGCAAGGAGGTTGACCAATCCTGCCAATGATGATAAGGGTCACGAGGAAGTCGATCGATCTTGCCGATGATGACAAGGGTCACAAGGAAGTTGACTGATCTTGCCGATGATGACAAGGGTCGTAAGGAGGTTGACCGATCTTGTCGATGATGACAAGGGTCACAAGGAAGTCGACCGATCTTGCCGATGATGACAAGGGTCGTAAGGAGGTTGACCGATCTTACCGATGATGACAAGGGTCACGAGGAAGTCGACCGATCTTGCCGATGATGACAAGGGTCACAAGGAAGTCGACCGATCTTGCCAATGATGACAAGGGTCACAAGGAAGTTGACCGTTCTTGTCGATGATGACAAGGGTCACGAGGAAGTCGACCGATCTTGCCGATGATGATAAGGGTCACAAGGAAGTCGACTGATCTTGCCGATGATGACAATGGTCGCAAGGAGGTTGACCGATCTTGCCGATGATGACAAGGGTCACAAGGAAGTCGATCGATCTTGCTGATGATGACAAGGGTCGCAAGGAGGTTGACCGATCTTGCCGATGATGACAAGAGTCGTAAGGAGGTTAGAGAAAGATCTTCGATGGGATCATGGTGGTCGCCCCTTTCGGAGTTTCACTAAGATGAGAGTGAGATAGAACTTAAATTACCACATTACTAACTTAAGCGCCCTTTCGGGTTTTCCCCGAAGCCAGCCCCCTCTTGCTTTTGCCCACGTGCCCTTTCGGGTTTTCACGTGGCGGGGTACCCGATTTTGCCTGTGGCGCCCTTTCAGGTTTTCGCCACAGTCGGGTATAACCATTTTTGCCCTTGTCCTAATGTAGGAACAAGGCCGGCGAGGCATCTCTATTTTAAGCCTCATTTTTGTTTCCCTTTTTTCTTCTTCTCTTTTTTTCCCTTAGAGTGAGACAACGAAGATGGGTCAATCGTGCAGTGTTTGACCCTATGTAGCAGCATATGGCCGTTGGCTAGGGCACGCAGCCTTGAGCCGAGAGAAGAGGGTTTATTCATTAGCAAGAAGGTAATGCTAACGTAAGGGATAGATTTATGCCGATTCGGGCGTAAGACCCGTAATGGCGATATTGTAGAAGAGTCGGCTAGGACACGAAGTCTTGTGCCGTGAAAAAGGGTTTATTCATCAGCAAGGAGACAATGCTAACGCAAGGGGTAGATTTGTGCCGATTCGGGCGTAAGGCCCGTAATGGTAATGTTGTAGAAGAGTCAGCTAGGACACGAAGTCTTGTGCCGAGAAAAAGGGTTTATTCGTGAGCAAGGAGACAATGCTAACGCAAGGGGTAGATATGTGCCGATTCGGGCGTAAGGCCCGCAATGGCAATGTTGTAGAAGAGTCGGCTAGGACACGAAGTCTTGCACCGAGAAAAAGGGTTTATTCATTAGCAAGGAGACAATGCTAACGTAAAGGGTAGATTTGTGTCGATTCGAGCGTAGGGCCCGCAATGGCAATGTTGTTTTATATATCATTATTTATGTATTTTTTTGAGAGCTTGTCCAGGGCGGAATAGCACTAGACCAAGGTAGGTAGAGCTCAGCCAGGGCGGAGTGCCACTAGACTAAGGTAGGTGGAATTTAGCTAGGGCGGAGTGCCACTAGACTAAGGTAGGTAGGACTCGGCCAGGGCGGAATGCCACTAGACCAAGGTAAGTAGAACTTAGCTAGGGCGGAGTGCCACTAGACTAAGGTAGGTAGGACTTTGCCAGGGTGGAGTGCCACCAGACTAAGGTAGGTGGAACTCAGCTAGGGCGGAGTGCCACTAGACTAAGGTAGGTGGAATTTAGCTAGGGTGGAGTGCCACTAGACTAATGTAGGTAGGACTCGGCTAGGGCGGAATGCCACTAGACCAAGGTTGGTAGAACTTAGCTAGGGCGGAGTGCCACTAGACTAAGGTAGGTAGGACTTGGCCAGGGTGTAGTGCCACTAGGCCAAGGTAGGTGGAACTTAGCTAGGGCGGAGCGCCACTAGAGTAAGGCAGGTGGAGCTTAGCTAGGACGGAGTGCCACTAGACTAAGGTAGGTAGGACTCGGCCAGGGCGGAATGCCACTAGACCAAGGTAGGTAGAACTTAGCTAGGGTGGAGTGCCACTAGACTAAGGTAGGTAGGACTTGTCCAGGGTGGAGTGCCACTAGGCCAAGGTAGGTGGAACTTAGCTAGGGCGGAGTGCCACTAGACTAAGGTAGGTGAAACTTAGCTAGGGCGGAGTGCCACTAGACTAAGGTAGGTGGAACTTAGCTAGGGCGGAGTGCCACTAGACTAAGGTAGGTAGAGCTCGGCCAAGGCGGAATGCCCCTAGGCCAAGGGTAGGTATAGGTCATTCTGGGAATGTCGGTTGAACTGTGTGATACAGCTTCATATGTTTTCCATTAAGGGGAGAAAACTGGATGACTCCTTTGTGATCTACAAGGACGTACACACCCCCTTCATATACTCGGCGGACGACATATGGTATGACCCAATTTTCAACCAACTTCCCTTTGGGGTTAGAGGCCATCACTTCTCTTCTTTTGACCATTACTAGGTCACCCCTCTTGAATTCTCGACCTTTAACCAGCTTGTCGAAAGCACGGGCCATGCGAGCTTGGTAGAGTTGAATATTTTGTTGCGCGCGGAGACGCTTTCCTTCGAGCTCGGCAAGCTCTTCCAATCTTATTTCTATATTGGTCTGTTCGCCAGTAGCCAAACCATGCTGGATGGCAATCCGCAGTGAGGGAACTTCTAACTCAATCGGCACCACAGCCTCTGACCCATATACAAGGGAGAATGGCAAACAACCGGTTGGTGTTTTATAGACCGTACGATAGGCCCAAAGCGCTTTGTACATCCTTTCTTCCCAGTCTATTTTATTAGACTTGACAGTCTTTGCCAGCAGCGTGCATAGTGTCTTATTGAAGGCTTCTGCAAGTCCATTGGCCTGAGGGTTGTAGGGGGACGAGGTCCTCCAGTCAATCTTATATTTATCAGCCAGCCGATAAACCTTCTGATTTCTGAAGTGGCTGCCATTGTCAGAGATAATTCGGCTGGGAATCCCGAACCGGAATATTATATTCTACCGGAAGAATCTTGCGAACAGTTCTCCCGTTACATCTCTTAGCGCAACTGCTTCTGCCCATCTGGAGAAGTAATCTGTGGCTGCTAAGATATATCTGCACCCTGACGAAGATGCTGGTAGCGGCCCCACCACGTCCGTGCCCCATTGGGCGAACGGCCAACTTGGTAGGGTGGGATGTAGCGACACTGGCGATCTCTTGGACACGTTGGCGTGCTCCTGACATTTTTAGCAAGCTTTAGCGAACTTGCAACAATCATCAAACATGGAGGGCCAATAATAGCCCAATTTCTTTATTACAATTTTCATCTTCGGCCCGGCCTGGTGTGCTCCAGCTGACTCGGCATGGACTTCTTACATTACCTGCCCAGCTTCTGCTAGAGACAAGCACCAGAGTAGGACTTTCCTTCGGGCATCGGCCATTATTCGGAACAAGGTCCCGCTTCTCATCTCGTAAGAGTCCTTGATCCTTAAGAGCTTCATTATTTGTTCTTTTTCCTTCGGAAGCTGTTGGTGCTAGAACCAACGCAGAAGATGCTCCCGCCAATCGGGCTGCTGAACTTCCTCTACAGCTACCGCTTCATTCTCTTGTTCATCGGCCAGGACCTCCGTCATACTGGGGACCTGGCGACGGTTGATCACGGCTATATTTAGGCTTGTGTCTGGCAGGATTGCCAACTGAAGTCCCGCAATCAATGGCACCCAAGAGGGGGGTGAATTGGGTGATATCAAAATTTAAAAAAAGCTATACTCAATTTTAATATAATGTGAGAACTCTATGAAACTAGTGCAAGAAAGATAGATCTATCAAATCCAATCACTGCAATAACCCTTGGTACTAGGCGGAGTTGGCAAATCCGTAGATCCACTCAACGCAAACTGGTATCTTTCTGGCAAGAGTAACCTTGTCAGTCCGAATCTAGCTTTTGATATACCGAAGGATCTATGAAAGTGATCAGTTAATCTAGATCTAAAGGATTCAAAAAATCTAGATCCACAAGCATGCACAAAAGGGGGATAGGAGATAAGGAACAAACCACAAAGAGACAATGATTTTAAGGTGGTTCGGATGCCACAACGGCAACCTACGTCCACCCCTCACCGATAGTGAGGATCCACACACTATCTTGTAAAGTGTTATAAGATCAGACACACACACACATACATTGGGAATGAGAGCTCCCGCGAAGGTGTAAGAACACCTTAACACACACAAAACTACAACGGATTAAACACACACACACACACACACACACACACACACACACACAGATCTAGGAAGATCCACACACACTGAAGTATTTGAAGATTACAAGAACCACAAATGAAGCTCAAGAGAAAGTATGAAAGTAGAACACAAGGAAAGAATCTTGATTTGCTCCCCCTTAGTGGATGACGAATGCTTTGGATGCAGGTTGATCCCTTGGCTTGATCTTCACTTGAATGGATTGCAGATTTGCTTGAGAGGTTGAATCTTGGATGTAGAATCCCTTGGATGAAGCACTGTTCACGTAGCTACAGTAGCCTTCTCTCCCCTTCAATAGCCTTCTAGATCTCCATAAGTGATTAGGGTTTTTTGATCCCTCAAAGAGATGTTTTATAGACCTAGGGTGGTCAATAGACAACCCATGAACCAGATCCACAAAACCTAGAAGGTTTGGTGGCTTTGGGATTAAACAAATCCAAGAGAAGATGCTTCTTTCGAGATGGCCAAAGGTCAACTTTTATGGGCTTATCCGGGCTGGCAGTCGACCTACAGAGGCCAGCGGTCGACCGCTATGAGCATTCCTGTAGCCATTTGGCTGCTGAAAAAATAGGTCGACCGCTAGGGTTTTGGCGGTCGACCGCCAGTTTTACAGATTGCCTTCCTTCAATTCTGTGATTTCAGGTCGACCGCCAAGGGTCCAAGGGTCGACCGAAAATCTCCAAACCTGCAAAATCCAAGTGTTAGCCCACTAAAAACTGTCCATGAGTTCGATGCTTGAAATGAGCTTGTGTTATGGTTGATTACAAGTTCGCTTAGGCTCGTTATAACACAAGGGAGGGTTCATGAATACTAAACTGAAATGGGATGGAATTTGATGGTTTGAAGCATAAAATGTTGTTCTAAAATAAGGCACGTAGAAGATAAATGTCCTGGGTTTTGTTATCATCAAAATCACACTGATATGCTCAACAATCTCCCCCTTTTTGATGATGACAAAAACTAGGCATTTAAATGCACGAGTTCAAACCATTGTGCCTTTGAGCAAGTTTTCAAAACGAAGTCAATCACATTTTGAAATTCAGTTGAAATCCATCAATTTGAAACGTTGAACTCAAGATTTGAAGGCATTCAACACGTCCATTTCAGCACGACATATCACTTCCAACACAAACAATTCAACATATCCATACCAGCCATTCAATACTTATTTGCCAAATTGAAAAGAAGTGAGAGAGGAGAGAGCCAATCGTGTAAAATCAAAGAGTGCATTCTTCCATTCATTCGCATTAGTTCAATACAAGGTACACTGAATGCAGGAGGTGAAAAAGGACTTAACATACGAAGGAATGCAACCACTAATGCAATACAACCAACATGCTCAAACGATAATGCACAGACAGACATACATGCAGTCAGGCAAATATACATAGCATATATATATAAGCCTAATAGCCTACTTCTCCCCCTTTGACATCAGCAAAAAGGAGAGGGGAGGGATACAAAAAGTGGACAAAAGTGACACGAGTAACCCAAGAACAGCTACACAGTAGGGTGATCCTCAGCTTCCTCGCCATGAACACCATCCGGGGCACCATCAACATGGGGGGAGCCAGTAGGAGCAGGAGCAGGAGGACGAAGAAGATGATCCTCAATGCCATGGAGAATCTCATCATGATGAAGAAGTTGGCGACGGATGGTAAGAAGGGATTGGTTGTTGAGCCGGAAGGCTTCACGGTTATCTTCATGGCTGGCATAGAGAGTGGCCATGTGGGTAGAAAGATCATCTAGAGCGTGGGTGAAGGAGTCCATTCGTCCAAACATGGTATCCATAAAAGTGTCCAAGCTCCCAAGGGAGGAGTCAATCCGGGTTTCCATGCCTAAAAGACACCTGTCTAGAGTCTCATAGTCCCCCCAAGTAGGATGCCCAGCACCCTGAGTGGAAGACTCCCCATGAAAGTACTGTAGTGGTGGAGGAAGATCCTCGGGTGGAGGCACATCCGCGGGCTGTACTTGTGCAGGTGCATCTTGGTGATCTTGCTGTTGTTCCTGTTCTTGCTCTTCTTCACTATCATCTCTTCCCCATAAACTGGGACAGCACGACGAAGCTCACCATTTGCATCACGGTAATATCCCATATCGGAGAAAATCTTATGTTTATTATAAATGTCATCCTGTCGGACCAGAATGAACTGCTCACCCTCTAAAGGGACTCCAACAAAGGTGAAAACTCCAGTGAGTTGAGAAGCATAGGGCAGGGACCTCTGTAAATGAGTACGGCATCGACCTATCAATTGAGTCATAAGCCATCCCATATCAACTAATTCCCCATTCATAACATGATAGAACAGGAATCGGTGCACCTCAGTGACTTCATCTCAGCTGCCACTCTTTGGATAAATGAGTGTAGTAAACATGTGATGGAGGACCTGTTGGAGTGCGGGAAAGTGGTTGGCATTGAGCTCATGTAGATCACTCACACCACGCACAAACTCACAGCTCGTCATGGCAATAAAACTTTCCTCAACTGCACCATGCCCAAAGCTCATGTCTGCACCATTGGAAGAGACACCTAGGGCACGATAAAATAATTCTAGAGTAATGTGGATCTCAATGCCGTGAACCATTGTGTACAACCTTCCATTTCTGTCAACCAAATTACCATAGAACTGTTGCACTAAATATGGATAGTAGTGGTTGTATCTAGTGACAAAATCAATCCATCCCGGTTGCATTGAGAAAACTGTATAAATGTCGGGGAGGATTTCATTCATCTCCTCAAAATCGACAAGACGAGGGTCGATGATAGTTCTTGGAGGTAACCTGGGTGCCGGAGCTTGTGGTGATGGTGCGGCCGGAGCTTCATGTCTCCGAGCACTAGGTTCCCCTTGGAGAAGACGCCGAGCACTCCTTCTAGGTGCCATTTTAGACTAAGAAACCCGGAGATGATCCTCTTGAAAGGGGGAACCTCTACCTTGGGATGGAGAGAGAGACACCAGGAAGGACTAAGAACACCTTCTTCACGGTCTGGAACTCAGGGAATGGTGGCACGAGCGCACGAACGCCGGCGAGGTGTCGTTCCGAAATGGAGAACAATCGGCCGGATCGTGTGCCGAGAAAGGAGATGTGGGGTTTGTAGGGCTTAGAATATGGGAGGGAGGTGTGCTACGGTTAGGAGGGAGAGAAAATGGATGCAATAGAATGTGGAAATGAGGGAGGAAACCCCCTTAAGTTGGGGTTCGGACGAGGCTGAACCGGCCTGGTTCGCCGCTGGCGGTCGACCGGCACGAAGCCAGCGGTCGACCGCTGGGGTAGAGAAACCCCATTTTCGACCCCGAGAAAGAAAGTGTCTAGCCAGCGACCTTCAGAGATAAAAATGGGCTCCATGACCCTGTGGACTCCCCCGTTTAAACAAAATCACATTTTCCCTTTTTTTATCTTTCTTTTTTTTTGCTTTTTCTTTTGCTGAACCGAGAATGATATCAAGCATGAGTCGACTACAGAATCCCCTGTTTAGAGGCTGTTTAGAACACAAGATCACTAGTCCACATTTATTTATCAAGGAATATTCAGTCTTAGGACTGTGTCAAGGAAAAAGTGTGTAAATATATATAAGTACAAGCACACATGCTAGGTATCGTCATACACAATAGAAATAAAACACACACAATGCATGCATCTCACATAATCTACCCAAAAGAAATCAACCTAGTGCAGACCTAAGTACGTATGCCCTCACCCTTGCACATGCCAAGTTCTCTCCTAATTTTATTGAATTGATCCTTATTTAGGGGTTTTGTGAAGATGTCAGCCAGTTGGTTGAGTGTATCAATAAACTTGAACTCAAAGACCCCTTTGCCTACATGATCTCTTAGAAAATGATGCCGAATGTCAATGTGTTTGGTTCTACAATGTTGAACAGGATTTTTTGATAGATTAATTGCACTCGTATTATCACACAAGATCGGCACACAATCCACTTCAACATTCAAATCAAGCAATTGATTTTTGATCCAAAGTACTTGGCCTCCGCAACTTCCGGCGGCTACATATTCAGCCTCGGCCGTTGAGAGGGCTACTGAATGTTATTTCTTGGAGGCCCATGAAACTAGGCACCCACCAAGAAACTGACAGTACCCACTTGTACTTTTACGATCTACAATACACCCGACATAATCCGCATCGGTATAAGCAATTAAATCAAAAGAACTGCCGATGGGAAACCACAAGCCAAAATCTATTGTGCCAATTAGGTATCTAAGAATGCGTTTAAAAGCTGATAAGTGAGATTCTTTAGGACATGACTGGAAACGATCACAAAGACATACACTGAATTGAATGTCAGGGCGACAAGCTGTGAGGTACAGTAGTGATCCGATCATACCTCGAAACAGTGTAGAATCTACTGTTTTACCCTTTTCATCCTTATCCAGCTTTGTGGTGGTGGCCATGGGAGTTGATATGGGTTTTGCTTCCGCCATCCCGTATTTCTTCAGCAGTTCCATAGTATATTTGGCTTGATTGATGAAGATTCCTTATGAAGTTTGTTTCACCTGCAATCGAAGGAAGAAAGTTGGCTCCCCCATTAAGCTCATCTCGAATTCTCCTTGCATAATTTTTGCAAATTCATCGCATAAAGCATTGTTAGTAGCTCCAAAAATAATGTCATCCACATACACTTACTAAAATGTCTTTACCTGATTTCCTTGTGAAAAGTGTTTGATCAACCTTACCTCTTTTGAAGCCATTTTCAACCAGAAATGAGGTAAGCCATTCATACCATGCCCTTGGTGCTTGTTTTAGTCCGTACAAGGCCTTTTGGAGCTTGTACACATGTCGTGGATGTTTGGAATCTTCAAAACTTGGAAGCTGCTCTACAAAAATATCCTCCTTGATATATCCATTAAGAAATGCAGACTTAACATCCATTTGAAATAATTTAAAGTTCAAAGAACAAGCATAGGACAGTAAGATCCGGACTGCTTCAAGTCTAGCAACCGGTGCAAAAGACTCATCAAAATCAATGCACATCTCCTGGCTATACCCCTTGGCTACAAGTCGGGCCTTATTCCTAACAACCACTCCCGCATCATTTAGCTTATTTCTGAAAACCCAACGGGTTCCAATAGTGAGATGGTTCTTAGGACGCGACACAAGAGTCCACACCTCGTTTCTTTCAAACTGGTGCAGCTCTTCATGTATAGCCTTAATCCAGGATTCATTTTGAAGAGCTTGATGAATGTCCTTGGGCTCTTCTTGTGAAAGTAAAGCCATCAAATCTTCCTCTTCTCCTTGCCTTAGAGAGGACCTAGTTCTTACCCCATCCTCCAAATTACCTATGATGTTCACAACTAGATGATCCTTTAGAAATGTGGAAGAACTGGGTAAGTCAGGATGCTGCACTTGTGGTTCTTGCAATGCCTCAATTGTAGGATCCTCATCTTCCTCATTTTCGCTCGATGTTGCCTTCAATGGTTCATCCTTAGCTCTGTCATTCGTTGAGTTATTAGGAGCTTCATCTGCATTCAAAGTAGAAGAAATTTGATTTGTCAGTTTTGATTCAAATTCATCAAAAATAACATGAGGACTTTCTTCAACAACCAAAGTCCTTTTATTAAATAAACGATAAGCTCTAGAATTGAGTGCATAACCTAGAAAGATTCCTTTGTCATTCTTTTCATCAAACTTACCTAGGTTAGACTTACCGTTGTTGAGAATATAGCAAGAGCATCCAAAGGGTTTAAGATATGAGATGTTTGGTTTCTTACCCTTGTAGAGCTCATATGGAGTTTTCTTCAGAATGGGACTTACCATTGCCCTGTTGATGATGTGGCATGCTGTACTTACTGCCTCAGCCCAAAAGTACTTAGGTAGGGTGTTCTCACTGAGCATGGTTCGGGCCATGTCTATCAACGTTCTATTTTTCCTCTCCACTACTCCATTTTACTGGGGCATCCTTGGTGATGAAAAATTATGTGTGTACCCCTGCTCTTCACAGAAGATGCTGAATTCATGATTTTCAAATTCACTGCCATGATCACTCTGGATGGTGGTGATGAGGTAACCTCTTTCATTTTAGATTTTCCTGCAAAACACTTGAAGCTCCATCAAGGCATCACTTTATTGGCTAAAAATAACACCGATGTGAATCTGGAGTAATCATCAACAATTACAAATCCAAAGGATTTACCCCCTGGGTTGGATATCCTAGTGGGACCAAATAAATCAATATGCAGCAGTTCTAGAGGCCGAGAGGTAGAGACAATGTTTTTATTTTTTAAAGAAGTACGTGTTTGCTTGCCTTTTGTGCAAGCCTCACAGATTCTATCGTTTTCAAATTTTAATTTTGGCAAACCATTTACCAAATCATGTCTAGACAACTTGGAGATCACTCCAAAACTAGCATGACCTAGTCTTCGGTGCCATAGCCATGCATTCTCATGGTTGTTAGCTACCAAACACACATCATCACATGAAACATCATCAAGATCAATAGTGTACACATTGTTGTTCCTTTTACCGATAAAACTGATTTCATTTGAAGTTTTACTCATGACAAGGTAGTGGGTTTCATCAAAAACTATCTTAAAGCCCTTGTCATACAACTGACTTATGCTCAGCAGATTATGATTCAATCTGTTCACCAAAAGGACATTTTCAATCAAGGTTTTAGAATTCTTACCTATGTTTCCAATTCCGATTATTTTACCTTTGTCCTTTCCACCAAAAGTAACTGAACCTCCCTTTTCTTGCAGCTTGGAGAACACTTTCTTGTCCCCTGTCATATGCCTTGAACAACCGCTGTCCAAATACCATTTGCTCCCCTGGCTTCAAGACATAGCTGCAAGAAACAAATTTCTCATGCAATTGTTTTTGGTACCCAAACAAGTTTGGGTCCATAGGAGTTAGTCCAACTTCTTGCATGTGTCCTTTTTATCCATGAAGCATGATATTTAGGTGTGCTTTGTCTAAACCAGCAGTTAGAAATCACATGACCAAATCTACCACAATGAAAGCAATTAACATGTGAGAATGTTCTTAGATATCTATGTGGTTTAGGCTGAACATATTGGGGCTTGGTGTGAGAACATGAAGCATAGTTGTTTCCTTTTTCATGCACGTGAGATGTGGTGATCTTGTGTTCAAGAGATTTTTTATTCTGGGGTATGTACCCCAATCCTTCTCTCCGGAAGTTAACTTTAACTCCCAAAATGTTGTCTAGGCTCTGTTTCCCTTTCACAAACTTAGAAAGAGTGAACTGTAAGTCAGTCACTTCTTTATTCAAGCTCACATTTTCATTTTTGATTTCTGACATGGAAGATGTTAGAATTTCTTTTTCATCCTTGAGCTTTTCACACATGTTTTCAATTTCAGAAATTTTGCATGAAAGTTCCTCTTTAATTTTTTCAAGATCAGAAATTATTTGAAGCAGTGTTTCTTTTTCCTCATATAGCTCAAACCATTCTTGTTCTAGTTTTTCAAATCTAGCATAAATATCATCATGAGTTGACTCACCAATCTTTTTCTTGAGATTTTTATTTTCAGTTCTGATTTTTCTGTATTTCGTATACAGCTTTTCATATTCTGACTCCCACTGTTCATTTGAAATAAAGTCCGGGTCAGAATTTACCTCGGTTGAGTCATCTTCATGTGCCATAAGGCACATGCTCTCCACCAGCTCTGGAATTTCTTCGTCGGACGGTTTCTCCTCTTCGTCGCTCCAAGTGGCGACCATGGCCTTGGGCTTTCTGAATTTATCCTTCTTGAATTTCTTCTTCAGATCTGGGCATTCTCCTCTCATGTGCCCGGACTTCTTGCATTCGTAGCATATAATGCTACTTGGTTTGCTTGGTTCGCCCTTAGCTGGAATGGGCTTCCTTAGTTCCCTTCTGAAGTTGCCTTGAAAATTCCTCTTCCTTCTAAAGAATTTCCTCACTTGGCGAGTAATCATTGCCAAGTCTTCTTCTTCATTGCTTCCTTCGCTGGTTTCATCTTCTTAAAGGTTATCATCAGACTGATGAGCTTTCAGTCCCACAATTTTCTTCTTCTTCGTGTCTTCCTCAATTGTTCTCTTCATGTTTATCTCATAGGTCATTAGGGACCCTATGAGCTCATCCAAGGACAATGTAGATAGATTTTTGGAATCCTCGATCACTGTGGCTTTTGTGTGCCACGCAGACGGAAGTGACCTCAGAACCTTCCTCACTAGATCGGGGTTTGTGTACTCCTTCCCAAGGCTCTTGAGACCATTGGTGATCTCAGTTAATCTCGCGAACATTTCTGAGATCGTTTCCTCGGGCTACATTTTGAACAGCTCATAATCGCTGACGAGCAGGTTGGCCTTAGTTTCTTTGACCTCCGAGGTTCCTTCATATATGAGACGTAGCTTGTCCCACATTTCTTTGGCTGAGCTGCACATAGAAACACGAGAGAACTCATTAGGATGAATAGCACATTGCATAATATTCATGGCATTGAAATTTATAGTGCATTTTTTAATTTCCTCAAGTGTCCATTTTCAAGGTCGGACGACATGTACATCCTCATCCTTGGTCGGACAACGGATACACGCTCATCCTTGGTCGGACGACATGTACATCCTCATCCTTGGTCGGACGATGGATATGTTCTCGTCCTTGGTCGGACGACTAGGGCATGCTCGTCCTTGATCGGACGACGGATATTGTCCACGCGGCACGATTGAGTCGATACCGGTTCATTGGGTAGTCCTAACGACAATGCCCGCTTGTGGTGTATTCTTCTCGATCCTCGTTAGGTGAAGTCCCCGGCATTCATAGTGGGTGACCTGAGGCTCTGGCAGCTTGAAAAAGCTTCAATGTGTTGGTCTTCTTCGGCTTCTCTGCTTCGGTAGGCCGCATCATTTGTCTTTGAGGCTTGATCGCCATTGAGTATATTTTGAGTGCCAACAGGGTAATGATCCTTGAATACTTCAACCATGTATTTAATGTCATATGCAATCATCTATAATTTGTCTATCATATGATCATAATTCCTGACAAGACGATTGTGAAGTTCTCTGGTTTCATGAAAATATTCTGCAGCGGTGAATAACTTGTCATCGTGACGGTTGAATTTGTCAGTTAACCTGCCAATCTGATTTCCAGTAACTCCAAGGACTCCTTGAATATCTTGGACTAGTTTGTGAAAATTTCTGTTGGCATGTGTCTTGTCTTTGTTGATTTCAGCAATTCTGTTGTTCACTTCCATCCTAAGATTAGTCAATTTCTGATCAATTTTTTTTGACATTTCTCTCATTCCAGAGTTTACTTCTCCTCTGAACTGAATCACCTGATGCTCAAAGCAGTTTGAATGTTCTTTCAATGCAGAATGTAGCATCCCAAATTGTGCAGATATGAAATGAAAGAGTGTGCCTGTCTCTTGAACAATAAATGTAGAAGCTCGAGAGGTTTGAGGATCTGTAGCTACAGCTTGTCTCGCAGGAGGGATGTTCTGCGGTTGGTGTTCTGGTGATGCTTGAGGTTCTTGATGATCCAGTTGAACCTCAGCCATTTCTTGTTGAATTTCTCGTTGCTGCTCTTGTTCTGGCTGCTACTGCTCTAGCTACTGCTGTTGCTGTTCTAGCGCTTGCTGTTGTAGTGGAAACTCTAATTGATGCTGCCGTTATGCTTGCTGTTGTTGTTCTTGTTCTTGTTGCTGCTGTTGCATTTGCTCAACCTGCTACTCCATCTGTTGAGCTTATTCTTCTGGTTGATCAAGTTGTTGTTCTGGCTGCTCAGGCTGAAGTTGAGACTGCTCAACCACTTGTGGTGGATTATCCCTAGGTAATTGCCTTAAAATCTTACCTTTGACCTTTTTAAATTTCATATACTTTTCAATAAAATCCATTGTATAGTTATTTGACGTGGGGATTTCCTTGAATTTTTCATTTTTCAACAGAATCTTTATTCTCTTGAATACTGCAGTCAACTGTGCTGCATATGGTAAATGTCTTCCAGCATTCTTATAGAAACCTATTATCTGAATCATCAGGTCTGGCAAATAGACCTTGATGTTCTTGAACATGCAGTATAATAGGAATCTTTGGGTCACAGTTAGCCGACCCCGACCACCACCTTGAGGTGTTATGATTATAGCAAAAATGTGGTGTAGCAGCCTTTGTAGGGGAGGAAACCGATTGGTGTTGAAGCTGGTGATGTAGGTCTGATTTTCATCCGGAGGATTGCTGGGTAAACCAGTCATAATTGAATATGCTTCAAATTTATCATAGACAAAACCAACTTTCTCAGCTCCACCCTCTAGAATTCAAAGAGCTTCATGCAATAGACGCTTGGTGATCTCAATTTCAACTCCTCTAACATGAGTCCAAAACTTGGAATGCTAGCATCATATTTCAGGTTTCCATAGAATTCAGTCATCAACTTGGGATAATAGATTTTATGCTTACTGACAAACTTCTTCCATCCTTGAAATTCAATCATCTCTATTAATTCAGAAAATTTTTAAGCAGTTGGTGGTCATGTATATCAATGTACCTTGGAAACAAAATTCTCACTGCTTCACTTGGTTCGTCACCTTCATCTTTGAGCGCTATCCTTATTAAACTCTTCTTAACTCTTTTCTGAGTTGCCCCTCTTTTTCTAACAGGTGAATCTGACTCTCGATCCTTCCTTTTTGTCACCTTTGTTGACTCCGACTGATGAGATCCACTAGCAGATGCATCTCAGTCATGAGATTGCTTGGACCGAGGTTCCCTTCGTTCGATACATCAGCCGTAGGCTGTTTCTCTGAGACTGTCTGCTTTCCTCTACTTCTTGTAGTTGGCGAAGACATTGAAGTAGATGAGAGGCCGAAGAGAAATACTGTAGGAGATAGGGTAACAGTAAAACAAGGAGAGGTGGGTTTTTGACTTTTACAGGATGATGGAGAGATGAAAGAAACCTATGGTGCATCAAGGTATGAAGGTGATGCTCAGACTTAGGGTTTTTAGGGAGTTACGGAGAAGGACGATGATGCACCGAGGCAGAGAGAGCTTGGTCGAGGTTGAAATAAGCAGACGATAATAAAAGCTTAGAAGTGAGAGATAGTCGAGAAATTAGGGTCCGCTTTATTTACCAATTTAATAGGGTAAATTACCAAAATGTCCTTCCTTAAGAGTTAACCTTAGAAACTCTTATAAATTTGCTTCATGAGATATTGCAATAGGTACTCAAAGAATGCAGACTCATGCATATTCATGAGGACAAGCAAAAAGGTGTGAATGAATACATTAAACTATTCAGATGTGTCGATGCATTAGATAGGTGCATCGACCTATCTATCCAATCATGATGACCAGCTGCAACAAGACAACACAATTAGCGGCATAAGGGTGACAAATGTGGAAACAATGGTGAAAATTTTCAGGGCAGCGACGACAAATAGAGCGCTAAGAGTGAAAAATGAGTTAGCACGACGGCTTCAGTGTAACAGGGAAAATGCTAAGGCGACGACTATTAGCCATCAGGGTGACAAATAGCCGTTAAGGGTATAAAATGGGTTCGCAAGGGAGACAAATAAAAAATTATGGAAACCTTACGCTGAATCTGAGATTCGAAGCCGAAGAAACCCATTCAAACGGCGGAACACTTAACCAAATGAGATAACATATGATTTGAATTAGTTTATTCCAATATATATATATTATACTTTTTGGTATCAGTACACATGGGTACCATCCCGTCCCAGGCCGTGGCCGGGAAGGCCAGTTCGGCTGGGATGGCCACACCTGCCCCGAATGATGTGCATGTGACTCAAGGAGGTTGGCTCAAGATCGGAGATCTTCCACGTGGCATTCCCAGCGAGGAGCCTTAGCTCCCAAAAAATCATTATAGACGTGTCGGTAAAATCACAACACATGAGTTTGAGGGGGCACAAAATAATAAGAAAATAGTCAACATGTGACCGATATGGCTCTGAATACCTTTTCGCACCTCGACATGGGACTTTCAAGACTTTTCAACACGCTCTCTCTTCTTTTTATAGGAATCGACTTATCGTCTATGCAGCCCCATTGCTTGGCAATTAATTAAACGTTTTCCCCTCTTATCGCTGTGATCAACCTTTATGGCACGGCAGGTCTCCAATCCCGACCTGAGGCCCACCATCGTCTGCTTAGTGATCAGAAGGAGCGCACCTTGGGTTAGTCCAAACTATCCCAGTTTTGGAACCTGAATACATTGTCACACACGTGACTGGCACTCCCTATCATGAGTGAAATCGGTAAAAGATACAATGATATTTTGTTATTATCTGAGTGCTTCCACGTGGCTTTCCCCGCGAGGAGCCTTAGCTCCCAAAAAATCATTATAGACGTGTCGGTAAAATCACAACACATGAGTTTGAGGGGGCACGGAACAATAAGGAAATTGTAAACATGTGACCGATACGGCTCTGAATACCTTTTCGTACCCTGATGTGAGGCTTTCAAGGCTTTTCAACACGCTCTCTCTTTTTTTTATAGGAATTGACTTATCGGCCATGCAGCCCCATTACTTGGTGATTAATCAAACGTTTTCCCCTCTTATCGCCGTGATCGACCTTTATGGCACGGCAGGTCTCCAGTCCCGACCCGATGCCCACCATCGTCTACTTAGTGATCAAAGGAGCGCACCTTGGGTTAGTCCAGATCATCCCAGTCTTGGAACCTATACACATTGTCACACACGTGATTGACACGCCATATCGTGAGTAAAATCGGTAAAAGATACAATGATATTTTATTATTATCCTCAATGCTTCCACGTGGCATTCCCCGCGAGGAGCCTTAGCTCCCGAAAAATCATTATAGACGTGTCGATAAAATCACAACACATGAGTTTGAGGGGGCACTGAATAATAAGGAAATGGTCAACATGTGATCGATACGGCTCTGAATACCTTTTCGCACCCCGACGTGGGGCTTTCAAGGCTTTTCAACACTCTCTCTCTTATTTTTATAGGAATCGACTTATCGGCCATGCAGGCCCATTACTTGGCGATTAATCAAATGTTTTCCCCTCTTATCACCGTGATCGACCTTTATGGCATGGCGGGTCGCCAGTCCCAACCCGATGCCCACCATCATCTGCTTAGTGATCAGAAGGAGCGCACCTTGGGTTAGTCCAGACCATCCCAGTCTTGGAACCTGAACACATTGTCACACACGTGACTGGCACGCCCTATCGTGAGTAAAATCGATAAAAGATACAATGATATTTTATTATTATCCTGAGTGCTTCCACGTGGCATTCCCCGCGAGGAGCCTTAGCTCCCGAAAAATCATTATAGACGTGTCGGTAAAATCACAACACATGAGTTTGAGGGGGCACGAAATAATAAGGAAATGGTCAACATGTGACCGATACGGCTCTGAATACCTTTTCGCACCCCGACGTGAGGCTTTTAAGGCTTTTCAACACGCTCTGTCTTCTTTTTATAGGAATCGACTTATCGGCCATGCAGCCCCATTGCTTTGCGATTAATCAAACGTTTTCCCCTCGTATCGCCGTGATCAACCTTTATGGCACGGCGGGTCTCCAGTCCCGACCCGATGCCCACCATCGTCTGCTTAGTGATCAGAAGGAGCGCACCTTGGGTTAGTCTAGACCATCCCAGTCTTGGAACCTGAACACATTGTCACACACGTGACTGGCACGTCCTATCGTGAGTAAAATCGATAAAAGATATAATGATATTTTATTATTATCCTGAGTTCTTCCGCGTGGCATTCCTCGCGAGGAGCCTTAGCTCCCGAAAAATCATTATAGACGTGTCGATAAAATCACAACACATGAGTTTGAGGGGGTGCGGAACAATAAAGAAATGGTAAACATGTGACCGATACGGCTCTGAATACCTTTTCGCACCCCGACGTGGGGATTTCAAGGCTTTTCAACACGCTCTCTCTTCTTTTTATAGGAATCGACTTATCGGCCATGCAGCCCTATTGCTTGGCGATTAATCAAGCGTTTTCCCCTCTTATCACCGTGATCGACCTTTATGGCACGGCGGGTCTCCAGTCCCGACCCGATGCCCACCATCGTCTACTTAGTGATCAGAAGGAGCGCACCTTGGGTTAGTTCAGACCATCCCAGTCTTGGAACCTGTACACATTGTCACACACGTGACTGGCACGCCCTCTCGTGAGTAAAATTGGAAAAAGATATAATGATATTTTATTATTATCCTGAGTGCTTCCACATGGCATTCCACGCGAGGAGCCTTACCTCCCGTAAAATCATTATAGACGTGTCGGTAAAAGCACAACACATGAGTTTGAGGGGGCACGGAACAGTAAGGAAATGGTCAACATGTGACCGATATGGCTCTGAATACCTTTTCGTACCCCGACATGGGGCTTTCAAGGCTTTTCAACACGCTCTCTCTTCTTTTTATAGGAATAGACTTATCGGCCATGCAGGCCCATTGCTTGGTGATTAATCAAATGTTTTCCCCTCTTATCGCCGTGATCGACCTTTATGGCACGGCGGGTCTCCAGTCCCGACCCGATGCCCACCATCGTTGCTTAGTGATCAGAAGGAGCACACCTTGGGTTAGTCTAGACCATCCCAGTCTTGAAACCTGAACACATTGTCACACACGTGACTGGCACGCCCTATCGTGAGTAAAATCGATAAAAGATATAATGATATTTTATTATTATCGTGAGTGCTTCTAACATGCCCTCACGAGGAGCCCTAGCTCCCCATCATCGGTGCAGCTGCTCTCTCCCACTAGCTCTAACATTCATGGGTTCGGAGGGTTTCCGTGCATGGGTCCCGTGTTTCGATTCATAAAAAGAGTTGAAAATTTCAAAATTACAGATCTTTGGATCTCTAAATAATAAATTATATTTTTTTAGATGTAATGATAGTTTATATTGAGAGAGATTTTATCCTATTAGAAGAAATGAATGAATGAAAAACATCACGAATGAATGAATGAAAACATGGCGCCAAATTAAAATATGGCGGTAAATAAAAAGAGACAAGAATTAGAAAAAGCATCCCCTCTCCTCTCATCCTTAGTCCTCCTCCTCTCGATCTCCCTTTCCTCTCTCACGATCGCACCCCCCTCTCAATCTCTCACCGGCAGGCGGCGGAGTGGCGAGGGCGGGCGAGCGCAGCTGAGCTACCCAGGGACGTTGGTGAGGGGTGAGCGGAGGCGGCACCGGCAGCGAGGGCGCAGCAGCGGCGGTGAGCTCCGACAGCGGCGGCGATCAAATTCTTTCCGACGGACACCCCCCCATCGCAGGTATTTCCCTCTCTCACTCTCTCTCTCACAGACATAGACATGGGGAGGGGCTCGGTTGCCAGCAAAACTTAAACTAGTTGGTGCAGAATATCCTGATGTAAAGATTTTACATTCTTAGTTGCTAACAAATGGGTCCTTCCCTTTTGGATTCACCACCTGACAATCTTGTTCTCGTGGATACTTTGGCATATTATGCTATCCATATTACCACGACTGAGTTGCAACATCATGACCCTTTTACTGTGGCGATGAAGGATTTTGGAGATAAGGCTCGTTAAAGAGATACTGATGCAATTGTTGCAATATTTGAGGATGGAAAACGAGTAAACATTGTGCAACTCGAAAGGCCATACCAAGAGTGGGCTCTGCAAATGCATGATCAATAGTACGAATAAATAGATGGCGGTAAGGATGAACCTGTCCTTGTTGATTGTCCATCCACTAAAAATAGGGGTTTGGAATTTTATCTCCTTTTGTAAGAGTACACCAGGTGATAAGGAGAAAAGGTTCATCTTGGATATCAGGCATGAAGGTTAAAATTCTCAAAGGAGTAGTTGGTTTTCTTAAAAGTAATCTCTATGCAACTCTTGAGTACATAAGTCAAGTGTTGCATAGAGATTACTTTTAAGAAAACCAACTGCTCCTTTGAGAATTTTAACCTTCATGCCTGATATCCAAGAAGAACCTTTTCTCCTTATCACCTGGTGTACTCTTACAAAAGCAGATAAAATTCCAAGCCCCTGTTTCTTTTGGGAGGGTGGGAAGAGGGATGTGGATATAAATGTGTGTGCGTAATTGTTGATATGACCCTTTTTTTCATTTTTGCCCGTTTAGGACTTTTGTTATGATATATGTGATTAGTATGCTTGGATGTGAATTAAATTTGTAGACGTATGGATGCCGATATGTGAGAAAATGTGTACGTGAATGCGAGTATGATAATGATTTTTTCCAGAAGATGATGTCGATGTCAACGTGGGTGTGTGAATATGGAAGTGAAAGTGGATGTGGATATGGATGTATATGTGACCAAACAGGATGTACAAATGTGGAAATAGTTAATATTTAGGGGAGATGTTGTCGATATTTTCTGAGAAGTAGTGATAAGACATATTGATATGATTTTTTTAATTTGTTAGGTAAATATGGCTAGAATTGATCGTTCATGGATGAATCGCAGAGTAGTTGACGGAGTGGTGTCAGAGGAGTTTAAGGATGGAGTTGATAGTTTTATTCAGTTTGTATTGGGCCATCCAACAATAGTGGACCAGCGTGGTAACATCTGATGTCCTTGTTTACTTTGTAAAAACAAGATATTTCTTTCGCTATGGGATGTGCAAGTTCATTTATACAGGAAAGGGTTCACGAAAGGTTATATGAATTGGGTGTGTCATGGTGAGGACTTCTGGTCGTATGAGCCTGCAATGTTGTAGGCATAAGTACCTATGCAGACCTGGTAATCGATGCTGCTGGCCCTAACTTTAATGTACAAGGGGAACACGTGTACAACGAAGAACCACCAAACAAGTCGGCTGAAAGATTTTATCAGTTATTTCGGGATGCTGATGAGCCGCTATGGGATGGTTGTGAAAATCACACTCGGTTGTCTGTTGTCTCACAGTTGTTGAATTTGACATCCGGATTTCACCTTAGTGGGAGTTGTTTTGACCGTATGCTCCTCCTTATCAAGAGTATGCTGCCTCGAGATGAGAAGCTGCCTAAAAAATTTTATCGTGCAAAGAAGATGGTCAATGAGTTAGGGATTGGATACCAAAAAATAGATGCATGCTATGAAGATAATGTAGATAAAAGATCATGTGATATTTGTCATCATGATAGATTTAAACCTAAGAGAGGGGACAATTCAAAGCAGAAGGATGTGCCTTACAAGTCATTGCGATACTTCCCTCTCACACCCAGATTGCAGCGAATGTATATGTTATCAAAGACAGCTCGGCATATGATATGGCACACGGAAAGATCACGTCGTGTAGATGATATAATGAGTCATCCCGCTGATGGTGAAGCTTGGGCTCATTTCAATTATACTTATACTACTTTTGCTCACGAGCCACAGAATGTTAGGCTGAGTTTATGCACAAACAGCTTCAACCCTTTTGGAGGTTCAGTGGCGTCTTACTCATGTTGGCCAGTGTTCCTGTCACCATACAACCTTCCGCCGAGCTTGTGCATGAAGTGAGAGAACCTTTTCTTAACTTTGGTGATTCCAGGTCCCAAAAATCCAGGAAACAATTTGGACATATATCTCAGGCCACTGATTGATGAGTTGAAAATA
The DNA here is from genome assembly GCA_022559845.1 of Amorphophallus konjac. Classification (NCBI taxonomy): domain Eukaryota; kingdom Viridiplantae; phylum Streptophyta; class Magnoliopsida; order Alismatales; family Araceae; genus Amorphophallus; species Amorphophallus konjac. Next base: position 181,452,677 of record CM040122.1, read on the forward strand.
TTATGGAATGATGGAGTTGTTACTTATGATGCGTATAGAAACTAAAATTTCACTATGAAGGCTGCATTGATGTAGACAATAAGTGACTTCCCTGCATATGGAATGCTATCTGGCTGAAGCACACACGGGAGGTTAGCATGTCCTTACTGTATGGCTGATACTAAATCATTTGTCCTGAAATATGGTTCGATTGCCATCGGCGGTTTCTTCCAATTGACCATCCTTTCCGAAGGCAAAAGGACTCATTCATTGAGGACAGTTGAAATGGATGAAGTAAACTTGGAACGGATGTCTGGTCGACAAATGGCAGCACATGTGCAAGACTTACCAGATACAGTGCAACTGTCGGGTAGTACATGACATCTTCATGGATTTGGAGAGGATCACAACTGGGTGAAGAAAAGTATCTTCTGGGAATTGCCTTACTAGTCAGCCCTTTTGATACGGCACAACCTGGACGTCATGCATGTTGAGAAGAATGTCTTTGATAATGTGTTCAACACCATCATGAACATGAAAGGCAAAACAAAGGACAATGCCAAGGCGCGAGCGGACTTGAAGATACTTTGCAAACGACCAGAGCTGGAATTGCAGTAGGTACGGGAAAAGTTGTGCAACCTTAAAGCGACTTACGTGTTGAAAGACACACAGATCAATGAACTATGCCAATGGCTGAAGCAATTAAGATTCACTGATGGATATGTGTCTAACATAGCCCGTTGTGTGAATGTCAATGAGGGAAAAATATATGGATTGAAAAGTCATGACTGCCATGTGTTCATGGAGAGACTTCTACCCATTACATTCCGTGACATATTGCCAAAGCCTGTATGGGGAGCATTGATAGAGTTGAGTCAGCTTTTCAGGATTCTATGTGCATCAGAACTCAAACTTGGAGACGTGCAAACTATCGAACAGAATGTGGTCACGACGGTATGCAAGTTGGAGAAGATATTTCCCCCTGCGTTCTTTGATTCCATGGAGCGCTTGATTATCCATTTGCCATACGAGGCCAAAGTTGGAGGACCGGTACAATTTCGATGAATGTATCCATTTGAGAGGTAATAAGTATGTATTTACTGATTATTTGACACTAGTTACATGTGTCTGTCATTGTCATATGAATTGTTGTCATAGGTGTATGCATGACCTAAAATGAAGGTTCGTAAAAAGGCTAAAGTAGAGGGTTCGATTATCGGGGCATATATTATTAAAGAAATTTTGAACTTCTGTTCGATGTACTTCTAACCCAAAATTCAAACGCGTCGCAATCGACCTCCACGTAATGATGATGGAGGAGAGGTGGGTCCATCCGATTGGTTGTCCATATTTAAGTATCCAGGACGTGCATTCGGACGTTGTTCGAATCGCATATTAGAGGACAGAGAGTTGTTGGCCGCAGAGATATATGTTCTCCTGAACTGTGCTGAGATTGAACCTTATGTTGAGTGAGTCCTCAACTCCGCAGGTGCTAAAATTTATAAGTTTCTTGATGTTATTCCTCCCATTTACGGTGATGTTGCATTCATCATTGCAGGTAATTTGATTCAGAATTAATTACTCAATGTCCATGCCTCAATGACATGGAGGTTCAAAAGGAACGAGGGAGATCTTTTGCCAAATGGCTTAAAGGTCAAGTAAGTGCCGAAGTTAAGTTCCACAAAGCTTGAGGTGTATGCCCATTTATTTTAAAGTAACGTGGTTTATATTCATAGGTTGAGGAAGGTTATGTTACTGATGAAAGAGTCTGAGTGATAAGTTATGGACCTTCGAAGGTCGCGCATGCCTATCCAGGATTTTTTATGAATGGTTATAGATTTCACACCAGAGATTATGGACGAAATAAGTCTACGATGAATAGCGGCATATGCGTGAAAGGTAGTACATATAATAAAAATGATCTTGATTACTATGGTATTCTTAAGGAGGTCATAGAATTACAGTATCTCGGACAAGACAACTATATTTTCCTTTTTAAGTGTCATTGGTTTGATTCTAATTCAGTTCGTAATGACGTAATATATGGAATTGTCGATGTCAAACATAGATCCAAATTGAATACCTATGAGCCATTCATTTTGGCCGCATAAGCCAGCAAGTGTATTATTCAAGTTATTCATCGTCCAAGAATAAAGATTGGTGGGCAGTCTGTAGGGTAAAACTAAGGCTTGTGCCTAATGATGAGTTAGACCTCATTGAAGCTGTCTCAGAGGATTCTGGTGCCAAATTTTTTCAATCAGACAAGAGTGACACTGTAGAGTTGGTTGCTTCTAATCTTCATCTGATCGAATCTAATGGTCCACTTTGGTTGTCTATAAAGGACGAAGTGGAAGAAGTCGATTCAACTGAGCTAAATGAAGCAATTGTTGGGCAGGAGGAGTCCTCTGAGGAGGAAGAGTATGAATCTAGTGAGAAGGAGGAAGATGACGAGCATGACAATGAGTTTGATATATCTTCAGCATCTGAAGATGAAATAGATACTGATTAAATATTTTGTAAGAAATTTAACATATATACACTTCTTATCATTATTACTTACCACCTCTCCTCGTAATTAGTTGTGGACTAATATGCACTACTTTAATTGTTGTCAATAATTAGATGCTTCGAGCTCGTCCCAGATCTTCGAGGAGAGGTGGTTTCGGGAGGGGTTCTACTGGTATGTTTATTTAAATTCTTAGATAAATGAGTAGTGAATATGCACTTTATTTTGGTAATGATATTTTATGTCTCTGCACCAGGTACACAGATTACACCACCCCCACCACCTTCTGCGGGTATGTTTATTTAAATTCTTAGATAAATGAGTAGTGAATATGCACTTTGTTTTGTTCATGATATTTTATGTCTTTGCACTAGGTACACAGAGTACACCACCCCCACTACGTGCTGCGGGTATGTTTATTTAAATTCTTAGATAAATGAGTAGTGAATATGCACTTTATTTTGGTAATGATATTTTATGTATTTGTGCCAGGTACACAGATTACACCGCCCCCATCACCTGCTACAGGTATGTTTATTTAAATTCTTAGATAAATGAGTAGTGAATATGCACTTTATTTTGCTCATGATATTTTATGTCTCTGTACCAGGTACACAGAGTACACCACCCCCACCACGTGTTGCGGGTATGTTTATTTAAATTCTTAGATAAATGAGTAGTGACTTAGCACTTCGTTTTGCTCATGGAATTTTATGTCTCCGCAATAGCTACACAGACTGCACGGCCCACACCAACAACTGTGGGTATGTTTATTTAAATTCTTAGACCAATGAGTAGTGAATATGCACTTTGTTTTGCTAACGATATTTTATGTCTCCGCACCAGCTACACAGAGTGCACCGCCCCCACAAACTGATGCGAGTATGTTTATTTAAATTTTTAGTGTTGTGTCCCTGTGCTTTGATGTTGTCAAAACCATGAGTCATGTATACTCTTCATGTGGATAGTCAATGTGTTTTGTTGATGTAGAATCATGCATAGAGCTATAATGATTTTGTGTGTGTAGTTTACTTCTAAATTGCACAAAGAACAGGTTGACAGTTGCACATAGAACATGCTGAAAGTTAGTAATTTTCTGAAGAACTGAAGAAAAGTCAACATCATCAACAAAGTCAATGCACAGTCACTGGAGCTAAGACGATGGTCAACCCAAGCCAATGTAATCAAAGTCTTAATTCTTTAGAAATGGGTCACAAATCTGTTAAGATTCATACAAGGGAAGGCATGAAGATAAGGCAGACAAATGACTCATTAGTGATGACAAATAGATAAGTAAGGCTGACAAATAGCTCTCTATGGGTGAAAAATAGGTTGTAGCGCTGAATATGTGTGAAGTGTTGAAGCTACATGAAGGAGAAGTCGACTTGTGTTTATCCGCTAGCAGAAGAAGCTAAGGCTGACAAATAGACTTCTATGGGTGACATATACCCTCTTAAGGGTGAAAAATAGGTCTCAACGGTGACATATACCCTCTCAAGGGAGAAAAATATTTGTTATCTCTGATTAATAGACCGAGAAGAGTTATCAGATAAAGAAAGAAGGGAAATGGAGGAGAGAGAGAAGGGTTCACTACAAGCCAAAAGCTCAATAGTAAATCACTAGAAGACAATGAGCTACAGTGTTCTACAGTGATCCCTGAAGCCCTCGAAGAAGCCAGAAGAACAATCGAATGGTTGACTGAAGTCAAGGTGGACTGGTCAAACTTTGAATTGGTCAAAGTCAAAAATAGTCAACTAACTCTAGCCAACGTTATTATCATGTTTGACTTAGGTCAATGTTGACCCAACTCAAAGTCAACATCAGTCGTGGTCAACGAGGTCAAGCTCCATAGTCAGATAGAATAATAGAGGAACAAGGGTGACAAATGGCTTTTGGCGTCGGCTGAAGCTAAAGAAGAAAGCAGCAAGGGCGACGACTCAGTATGGATAGTGGAGACAAATGACTGGACAAGGCAGACAAATAGCTATGTTAGGCTGACAAATGGGCAGCAAGGGTAAATGTGTGGAAAGAAACAAGGCACAGTCGACGCATGAAGCTGTGGCGTCGATGCAGCAAGGAAGCAAGGCAGAGAAAGGAGCTGTGGCGATAGCTAAAGGGAAGCTAAGGGTGACAAATAGCTCCCTAAGGCAGACAAATAGCTGGTTAAGGGCATAAAATACCCGATAGGAGTAACAAATAGCTTGCCAGTGCAGAAAAGGGTCAGACACGTGAGGAACACGTGGGATCTCTTCACACCTTCGACTGTCACTTGCCCAAAGGTTGAAAAGGCAAATCATATGGCACGTGATCCAGTTCAAGCTTTTCTTTTATATCACTTTCAAATTTGTTCAACAGAAGAGCCGCATGATTTGCCTCTCTCTTTCCTTTTGTGGGTATTGAGTGCTTGATGTTTGACATTTGTTCTGTGCAAAGCATTACTCTTATATTGTCGTTAGATCTGTCAGCAAGAGTGCTACTTAACTTTCATTTCATTTCCCTCTAGTGTGCGTTGAGTGCTTAAGTGTTCGACGTATATTCTATGCAAACTCTTGTCAACATAGTGATTATTCTGTTTTAAGATTGGGTAGCGCCAGATTTGTTGTTTTAATTTGGGCAAAGTTTTTAATCGGAGGATATATTCACCCCCCCTCTATATCCTATCCTTCCGCACATCACTTAGATAAATGAGTAGTGAATATGCACTTTATTTTGCTCATGATATTTTATGTCTCCGCACCAGGTACACAGAGTGCACCGGCCCCACCACTTGCTGCGGGTATGTTTATTTAAATTCTTAGATAAATGAGTAGTGAATATGCACTTTGTTTTGCTCGTGATATTTTATGTTTACAGGTTTGAGTGCCTCTACATCAGGACTATAGAGTACACCGCTTCCATCACATTCTACTGCTATGTTTATTTAAATTCTTAGTTAAATGATGAAAATTCTATATGTTTACTTGTTGAATAAATTTTTTTTAATAATGAGCTAAATTCTGATTAACTACTTCTATTTTACTTGTAATAGGTACGTCGGGCACACCACCTGCGATAGTTGGCTCGTCCGCCCACCCGGGCACACAACCGGCAGACAATGCTGTTAGCCATTACGAGGGCAAGCAGGTGGTGTTGCAAGAGGGATGGAAGCCATGTTGGGTCTCTAGGTAAATGTCACGCCCCGAGCTTTTAATACAGCGGACGGAATATCAGAACGTGAACAGTCGGCATGGTAAGCCTCTCGCAAGTAAGTAATCAGAGCGCAAGACAATCACATAAAAGTAATTGCACAAGTAATTTTCTCAAAACTTCCAACTTTATTTCATAATCATAATCAAAGTTACATAAGTCACTACTTGACATCCTTTCCTATTATGACTCAAGAAAATCAAAATTACAATATGACTTGACTAGACACTAAATAACTAGCGCTTCCCTCATTCCAATGGACCTTCAATCGCTCTCGGACCCGCTACTAGCATAATCCGAATCCGATCCACTAGTATTTCCTGAAAAGACAAGAAAATAGGTATGAGCACATACGCCCAATAGGTATCTTCGCACCAATATGAAGGTAATATTTAAGTGATTAATGCTTTAGCTCTAGAATTTAGGTCGAAATGAGCACGCGATAGACCATACGTCATAAACCAAAATAACCAAGAATATAGAGTTACGAGATATTTGAGCATAGTCGAGTACATGAACAAGTAAGATTTAATCATGTAGATATACTTCTGGCCTTTCATGAACAAGAAAGTACGAGCATGTAACTAGAAAGTACTTTACACAACCTTGTAAAGGCTATATACTAGAAAGTCATTAACAAGCATGTAATTACCACAAAGAGCCTCGTGAATTTCACTCATTCATAAGAGAAAGTACTCCCAGCGTAATGCGATGCCAGTATCATCGTACCCCATGGTTTATAGCACATTTCCGACCATCGGCCATGAGGACTAGCATGGAGCCCTCGGACACAATCTGTACCCAGTCTTGCATCTTCAAGTTATAAATATAGCTACTTCCATGAGATATAACAATAATTTTGGCCAACAATTCAATTCCAAATAATAAGTTTCATGACCAAGTAACCAAGGTATAGAACGTACTAAAATTGATATGAGATATCAAAGAACAATTAAATGAATATTATACACCAGCAGCATAACAGTATCTTCATTAAATTTCATATCTTAATATTAACTTGTTAAACATATGTTGAGACTCTAGATAATCCGAAGACCATCTAGGAACTCAAGAAAACCAACCCCAAAGGTCAAACCTCGGGTTAGACAGGTTCAGATAAAAAGCAGTCGTTTATTGGACCGTTTCATGAAGAAATCAGTCAGAGTCTAGACCGTTTCATGACTAGAGTCGACGCATGAAAAAGAAGTGTCGATGCAGGAAAACTTTCTGGAGCTATGCGGTCTAGTGAATGGTCGCTTGGTACCTTTTAGCGGTCGTCCATATGGCCGCTAGGGTCTAGAATACATAAAACGCCAATAAAGTGCTTTCTAGACAATTGGCTTTGATGGTACAACCAGCTCGGCGTCTAGTGGGAATCCCAGGCTCGCGGAGTCTTACGAAGGCCTTGAAACATAATCCCCTAGTCCGACAGAAGGAATATCCGACGGAGAGGTTCATAAGTCTAAGAGAGTGTGCCTATAAGTGCAAAGTGTACTAATGGTCACATACCGGGGTATATGCCATATACTTAAGAAAATGACTCAAGAGATAGAGTGAAATAGTGAAACATACGGTCAGAATACCATATGTACTATATACACAACATAGAAACCATTTAATTACAAAAATATAATATTGTGGCATGAAATTAACATAAGTTTAAAATAAGTCCCAAGTGCAAAAAGAACATGAAATCAACTAAGATGAACAATAAATGTAACCAAGTGTATGATATAATACTTAAAACAGGAGTAAAACCTCATTAGCTAGGCTTACTATATGATAATTAAGGCTATTTTGCAATATGTTTCGGGTTAACATATCTATACAGAACTCAAAAAACCAAACAATCTCGTGATGACCGTTTCACTGGGCTTAGCGGTCTATCGCGGGGCCGCTAAGGAAACATATGCGGTCTGTGGAAGACCATTTCTTCCTGTCTACTGCAAACAGAAATAAAACCGAAATATATACTAATCTAGGGCCTTTACATGCATAATAAAACATGGCAAAAGGTAAATATAGCCTAATAACACCATACTAAGACATGGAGATGCATGGGTTTAAGTGAAATAAACTGGAATGGTCATTTTCTCATTTAAAGGTAAGATTCATGCATGTTATGTAATCCTAGACACATAGTCGAGATAAAACATCAAATACTCCATGTAGAAAATAGGAAATTGACTGTAAGAAGTGGACTTTTATTCCTAAGATCATGTTTAAACCGTTCATGAGATAACCTACCTCTGATCTGGGCTTTAATCACCGAATTTAAGGCTAGAAGTCAACCCTAATTTCTGCTCATTCAGAACTGACCCAGCAACTTCGTGGCCTTCTAACTTCTGATCCTCTTCACCTAAGACCACGAAACTTGGAGGGTATGAAGATGGTACTAAAAGAAACAAATAACTCTAAAGAACCACTATATAATTACCTCGTTTAGGGCTTCTAAATTACTGATCAATCTGGCCCGGTCGCACAGGTTCCTGGGTTGCTTGTACCGAACCAACGACTTTGGATGCCTCTAACTCTAGGTGGGCTGGATCTCCTAGAATGAAATTTTGAGGGAAATAAGACCTTAGTATTATGAACAAAGCCTTCTAAATAACCTACCTCAAATTCGTCCTCCTTACCTTAGTTCCACGTGAGCCAAAAGTAAGGGTCGCGCAGGTTAGTTTTGGGCCTATTTATAAGTTTAACTAGGGTTTCCATGGATTGGAACGAACATAGAGTCCTAATTAGGGTTCCAATTCGATCCTTAAGCCTTCTAGACTCATCTATCTATGAGATAGTATTGATCCTTGGCGATTTGGATGCTAAAGTTCCCATCTTTTTATGCCTTCTTCCATTCACAGAATCTGCAGCTCCTAGCGGTCCAGTCTAGACCGTTTTTTGTCCCCATACGGTCGCTCGATAGACCGTTTTTATCCTCGGTCGCCGAATTTGAAATACTTCAAACTCTTGGTTATATATCCGCCTATTTATCCTCTAATTAGTATATTTATCCTCTAAATTTCGTAAATAGCCTATTTTAAGCTTCTAGAATTGGGCTAAGCCTTATGGGCTTGGTTTTAGGCCATTTTGGTCTTATTCAAAAGGCCAGGTTAATTAATAAATATTGGGCCTTATTATTTGGTTTTAATTTTACCCAAATTTTTTTATTACTCCATTTTATCTTTAGAAAATCTTAGAAAATATATATATATATATTCTAAAAAATTCTAAAATATTATATACAAAATTTTGGGATATTACACCCTCCCCCACTTAAGATAATTTGGTCCCAAATTCTAATACATAGGATTTAAAGGAGAGTGTACTTACATTCAAATAGATCGGGAAACCTCTTGCGCATGGCTTCCTCCGTCTCCCATGTTGCTTCATGTGGGCAAGATTTGGTCCACTGTATTTTGACCATGGGAATGCTTTTATTCCGAAGTTGATGTACCTCTTATTCAATTATTTTGATTGGCTTTAGCTCGTACATCAAATCCTTTTGGTTCTCTAGATTGTCATAAGTGATAATGTGGAACGGATCATAGACATATTTCTTTAACATAGAGACGTGGAATACATCATGAACTCCTACCAACTGTGGAGGTAATGCTAGACGATAAGCCACCTCTCCAACCCTTTCAAGAATTTCAAAAGGGCCAATGAATCTTAGTGTAAGCTTGCCTTTGATGCCGAACCTTCGAATACCTCGATCTGGGAAAACCTTGAGAAATACTTGGTCGCCTACTTGGAATTCCAGGTCAATTATCAGCATATGATTTCTGTCTATCTTAGGCCATCTTGAGTCTTTCTCGAATTAGTTTAACTTTCTCGGTAGTATCCCATATCAATTCTGGACCTAGAAGTTATCTTTCCCCAACTTCACTCCATCAGATAGGTGAGCGACAGCTTCTTCCATATAGTGCCTCAAATGGTGCCATTTGAATGCTAGTTTGATAACTATTATTGTAGGCGAATTCCACTAGAGGTAAATGGTCGTGCCAGCTTCCACCGAAGTGTATAACACATGCTCTTAGCCTATCTTCTATCAATTAATTGGTTCTTTCAGTTTGTCCATCAATTTGCGGATGAAACGCAGTGCTAAAATTCAATCGGGTCCCCAAAGAATGTTGCAGACCCTTCCAGAATTGTGAAGTAAATCGAGGATCTCGATCGAAAATAATAGTGACAGGGACACCATGTAACTTAATAATCTCTTTCATGTATAAGGCAGCCAAGGCATCTACAGACCATCAGCTTTTAATAGGTAGAAAATGAGCTGATTTTGTTAAACGGTCTATGATCACCCATATTCCATCATGTCCATCTCTTGATTTAGGCAGTCTCATGATAAAGTCCATCCCTATGCTATCCCATTTCCATTCCGAAATTTCCAAGGGATGTAGTTTTCCAGCAGGCCTTTGATGTTCTGCCTTAATCGGTTGACAAGGGAGGCAACGTGACACATAGTCCGCTACTTCCCTTTTCATATTGGGCCACCAATAATTCCTTTTGAGGTCTTGATACATCTTGGTAGCACAAGGGTGAATGACGTACTTAGATTTATGAGCTTCTTCTAGGATCAATTTCTTAGTATCCACATGATCCGGTATACAAACTCGTCCCTTGAATAACAATCTTCCATCATTTGCAATAGAAAAATCCGGCCGTTGCTCCATATTGGCTTTGATCTCCAATAACACAGGGTCATTATCTTGGAGTTTGACTAGGTCTTCTATTAATGTGGGTTGTGTCCGGATATTGGCTATAAAGTAATCATCTTTCTTCTTCATATTAATATCTAAATTCAACTGAGCAAATTTAGAAATAAGATTAGTCATACCTTTCTTGAGACTTGATAGCTTTCCCATCGGTTTCCTGCCAATCGCATCGGCAACAGCATTCGCCTTGCTAGGATGATATTGTATAGCAAAATCAAAGTCCTTAAGGTACTCTAGCCATTGCCTTTGCCTCATGTTTTGCTCTCTCTGTGAGAATAGATATTTCAAGCTCTTATAGTCCGAATAGGCCGTGAATTTCTCTCTATAAAGGTAGTGACGCCAAATCTTCAAGGCAAATATAACAACAGCCAGCTCCAGATCATGAACAGGTTAATTTTCCTCATGCCGCTTTAACTGTCTTGAAGCATAGCAAATCACCTTGCCATTTTGCATGAGTACACAACCTAGACCAATGCCAGATGCATCGGTATAAACTTCAAAACTGTCACCTTTTACGGGCAATGCCAGTATAGGTGCCGTGGTGAGATGCTCTTTAAGGGCTAAGAAATTTTCTTCACATTCCTTTGTCCACTCGAACGGATTTTCCTTCCTAGTGAGTCTTGTTCAAGGAGCGGTGATTTTGGAGAAATCCTTGATAAATCACCTATAATAACCAGCCAGGCCTATGAAACTTCAAATACGGTGTTCGGTCGGCTCCAGTTCTTAATAGCTTCAACCTTAGAAGGATCTACTGCAATGCCTTCTTTAGAAATAATATGGCCAAGGAAAGAGACTTCCTTAAGCCAAAAGGCACATTTGTTTAACTTAGCATAAAGTTGATGTTCCCACAAGGTTTGCAAGGTAACCCTTAGATGTTCCTCGTGTTCCTCCTTTGTCTTTGAATAGATGAGAATATCATCAATAAATACAACTACAAATTGGTCAAGATAAGGCCGGAACACATTATTCATTAATTGCATGAATGCAACATGTGCATTAGTTAAACCGAACGGCATAACCACAAATTCATAATGTCCATATCGCTTCGGAAAGTAGTCTTGTGAATATCTCCATCCTTGATCCTTAGTTGATGATAGCCTGACCTGAGGTCGATCTTGGAAAAGTACTCCACGCCAGATAGTTGGTCAAACAGCTCATCAATACGCGGCAGTGGATATTTATTCTTGATGGTGAGTTGATTCAACTACCGGTAGTAAATGCATACTATGAGAGAACTATCCTTCTTCTTGACAAATAAGACTGGCGCACCCCAAGGAGATGTGCTAGGTCGAATGAAGCCTTTTTTCTAGTAGCTTCTGAAGTTGCTTCTTTAGTTCCTTCAATTCTGTGGGGGACATCCTGTACGGAGCTATTGATATTGGTGGTGCTCCAGGTGTGAGTTCAATGGTGAAGTTAACCTCCCTTTCGGGCGGTAAGCCAGGTAACTCGGAAGGAAAATATCAGGAAATTCCTTAACTATGGGGATTTCTTCTATCCAAATTTCCTTAGACTCAGTAACTACTACGGAGGCAAGAAAAGCTTCACATCCTTGCGAAATGAGTTTGCAAGCGTGAAGAGAAGAAATAAGAGAGGGATGCTTCCGGTATTTGATGCCAAGAAAGGAAAATCATGGAAGACCTAGTTTTCTAAAGTAAATTATCCTACTACAACAATTTATATAGGCGTCGTGGTCTACAAGCCAATCAACTCCTAATATGGCATCGTAGCCTTCCATATCAAGCCATATGAGATTAGCGGGAAGATTATGCCATTTTACAGTAACTTCACTATTGAGGAAATAGGTTTTCAATTCCGTTCCCGACCCTAAAGGAGTGACTATGGTTAAATCCGATGGTAAGGGAACAGGTGAAATAGGCAATATTTTTGTAAAGGAACTAGCAATAAAGGAATGAGTAGCACCCGTATCAAATAACACAAAAGTAGGATGGGAATGAATATAAATTGTACCTTCAATAAGCTCCCCTACTTTGGTTGGTTCATCCTTCAATACAGCATTCAATCTAGCTTGCTGCTTTCGTCCACCATTGCTCCTTGTGAATGATTGCTCTTTCATCAGAGGACAGTCAGACATGCGGTGCTCCCGACTTCCACATCTTAGGCATGCGCCCAATCGCTTCCAACATTCTTCGGCCGCATGATCGAATTTATCACAGAACGAGGAAGCCGTCATGACTTGCTTATCTTCTTCCTTAGCCTTCTTGTTCCGACGATCATCCCTGCCGTCCTCATTCCGAGATCTCTTCTTGCTATCTGGAGAGTCATAGGTGATGCTAAAATTTTCTTGCTTCTTACTTCGCCGACCAGACTTTCAGCTCGGCTCCTCCACCTTGCCCTTGAGTGTGTGGTGCGTCTGTAGGTGGTGTAGGAATAGACTTCCACCATGTATGTGCATCTTTATTTAACTGGAACGTAGCAAGATGAACCTTCTCTTGGTCGGCACATTGCATGACCTCGAATATACGGTTCATTTCGTCAATCCAATTTTCTGCCTCATCGGGGTTAGAGGAACCCGAAAATCGTGGAGGGTTTAAACTCCGGAAGTTACGGTGCAGATCACCAGCTCCTGCCCTAGCACCAACTTGAGCCATATTTTGCAAGGCCTGAGTGAGACCCGCCATAGTTTGTTGCATTCCACCCCAATCAATATGGTGAGCCATTGTAAGAGTAAAGTAATTGAAAAGAGTAATGGATTTGTTAATCTTAATAGAATATATGGGTTAGTCCTAAAGATAATTTCTAATTACTAACTCATCCCAGGTTCTACCCAATTTCTTTCATAGGTTGGGAATTTCCTTTCCTTGTCTCATTGGCATGGGTCCTTAATCCTTGGACTTAACTTATGACATGACATCCTTTCCTAGGACTTCTAGGCCTAGGCTCTGATACCACTCTAACTGTCACGCACCGAGCTTTTAATATAGCCGAAGGAATATCAGAACGTGAACAGCCGGCATGGTAAGCCTCTCGCAATCAAGTAATCAGAGCGCAAGACAATCACATAAAAGTAATTGCACAAGTAATTTTCCAAAAACTTCCAACTTTATTTCATAATCATAATCAAAATTACATAAGTCACTACTTGACATCATTTCCCATTATGACTCAAGAAAATCAAAATTACAATATGACTTGACTAGACAATAAATAACTAGGGCTTCCCTCATTCCAATGGACCTTTAATCGCTCTCGGACCCGCTACTAGCATAATCTGAATCTGATCCACTAGTATTTCCTGAAAAGAAAAGAAAATAGGTATGAGCACACACGCCCAGTAGGTATCTTCGCATCAACATGAAGGTAATATTTAAGTGATTAATGCTTTAGCTCCAGAATTTAGGTCGAAATGAGCACGCGATAAACCATACGACATAAACCAAAAAAACCAAGAATATAGAGTTACGAGATATTTGAGCATAGTCGAGTACATGAACAAGTAAGATTTAATCATGTAGATATATTTCTGACCTTTCATGAACAAGAAAGTACGAGCATGTAACTAGAAAGTACTTTACACAATCTTGTAAAGGCTATGTACGAGAAAGTCATTAACAAGCATGTAATTTTCATAAAGATCCTCGTGAATTTCATTCATTTATAAGAGAAATTACTCCCAGTGCAATGTGACGCCAGTATCATCGTACCCTATGGTTTATAGCACGTTTCCGACCATCGGCCGTGAGGACTAGCATGGAGCCCTTGGACACAATCTGTGCCCGGTCTTGCATCTTCAAGTTATAAATCTAGCTACTTCCATGAGATATAACAATAATTTCGGCCAACAATTCAATTCCAAATAATAAGTTTCATGACCAAGTAACCAAGGTATAGAACGTACGACAATTGATATGAGATATCAAAAAACAATTAAAAGAATATTATACTCTAGCAGCATAACAGTATCTTCATTAAATTTCATATCTTAATATTAACTTGTTAAACATATGTTGAGACTCTAGATAATCCGAAGACCATCTAGGAACTCAAGAAAACCAACCCCAAAGGTCAAACCTCGGGTTAGACAGGTTCAGAGATAAAGCAGTCGTTTATTGGACCGTTTCATGAAGAAATCAGTCAGAGTCTAGACCGTTTCATGACTAGAGTCGACGCATGAAAAAGAAGTGTCGACGCAGGAAAACTTTATGGAGCTATGCGGTCTAGTGAATGGTCGCTTGGTACCTTTTAGCGGTCGTCCATATGGCCGCTAGGGTCCAGAATACATAAAACACCAGTAAAGTGCTTTCTAGACAATTGGCTTTGATGGTACAACCAGCTCGGCGTCCTAGTGGGAATCCCAGGCTCGCGGAGTCTTACGGAGGTCTAGAAACATAATCCCCTAGTCCGACAGAAGGTATATCCGGCGGAGAGGTTCATAAGTCCAAGAGAGTGTGCCTATAAGTGCAAAGTGTACTAATGGTCACATACCGGGGTATATGCCATATACTTAAGAAAATGACTCAAGAGATAGAGTGAAATAGTGAAACATACGGTCAGAATACCATATGTACTATATACACAACATAGAAACCATTTAATTACAAAATTATAATATTGTGGCATGAAATTAACATAAGTTTAAAATAAGTCCCAAGTGCAAAAAGAACATGAAATCAACTAAGATGAACAATAAATGTAACCAAGTGTATGATATAATACTTAAAACAGGAGTAAAACCTCATTAGCTAGGCTTACTATATGATAATTAAGGCTATTTTGCAATATGTTTCGGGTTAACATATCTATACAGAACTCAGAAAACCAAACGGTCTCATGATGACCGTTTCACTGGGCTTAGTGGTCTATCGCGGGGCCGCTAAGGAAACATATGCGGTCTGTGGAAGACTGTTTCTTCCTGTCTACTACGAACAGAAATAAAACTGAAATATATGCTAATCTAGGGCCTTTACATGCATAATAAAACATGGCAACAGGTAAATATGGCCTAATAACACCATACTAAGACATGGAGATGCATGGGTTTAAGTGAAATAAACTGGAACGGTCATTTTGTCGTTTAAAGGTAAGATTCATGCATGCTATGTAATCCTAGACGCATAGTCGAGATAAAACATCAAATACTCCATGTAGAAAACATGAAATTGACTGCAAGAAGTGGGTTTTATTCCTAAGATAATGTTTAAGCCGTTCATGAGATAACCTACCTCTAATCTGGGCTTTAATCATCGAATTTAAGGATGGAAGTCCACCCTAATTTTTGCTCGGTCAGAACCCCTATATAATTACCTCGTTTAGGGCTTCTAACTTGCTGATCAATCTGGCCCGGTCGCACAGGTTCTTGGGTTGCTTGTACCGAACCAGCGACTTTGGATGCCTCTAACTCTAGGTGGGATAGATCTCCTAGAACAAATTTTTGAGGGAAATCAGACCTTAGTATTATGAACAAAGCTTCTAAAGAACCTACCTCAAATTCATCCTCCTTACCTTAGTTCCACACGAGCCAAAAGTAAGGGTCACGCAGGTTGGTTTTGGGCCTATTTATAGGTTTAACTAGGGTTTCCATGGATTTGAACAAACATAAAGTCCTAATTAGGGTTCCAATTCGATCCTTAAGCCTTCTAGACTCATCTATCTATGAGATAGTATCGATCCTAGGCAATTTGGATGTCAAAGTTCCCATCTTTTTATACCTTCTTCCATTCACGGAATCTGCAGCGCCTAGCGGTCCAGTCTAGACCATTTTTTGTCCCCACGCGGTCGCCCGATAGACCGTTTTTATCCTTGGTCGCCGAATTTTAAATACTTCAAACTCTTGGTTATATATCCGCCTATTTATCCTCTAATTAGTATATTTATCCTCTAAATTTCGTAAATATCCTATTTTAAGCTTCTAGAATATGGGCTAAGCCTTATGGGCTTGGTTTTAGGCCATTTTGGTCTTATTCAAAAGGCCAGGTTAATTAATAAATATTGGGCCTTATTATTTGGTTTTAATTTTGCCCAAATTCTTTTATTACTCTATTTTATCTTTAGAAAATCTTAGAAAAAATATATATACATTCTAGAAAATTCCAAAATATTATATACAAAAATTTGGGGTATTGCACCCTCCCCCACTTAAGAGAATTTGGTCCCCAAATTCTAATACATAGACTTTAAAGGAGAGTGTACTTACATTCAAATAGATCGGGAAACCTCTTGCGCATGGCTTCCTCCGTCTCCCATGTTGCTTCATGTGGGCAAGATTTGGTCCACTGTATTTTGACCATGGGAATGATTTTATTCCGAAGTTGACGTACCTCTTGTTCAATTATTTTGATTGGCTTTAGCTCGTACGTCAAATCCTTTTGGTTCTCCAGATTGTCATAAGTGATAACGTGGAACGGATCATAGACATATTTCTTTAACATAGAGACGTGGAATACATCATGAACTCCTACCAACTATGGAGGTAATGCTAGACGATAAGCCACCTCTCCAACCCTTTCAAGAATTTCAAAAGGGCCAATGAATCTTGGTGTAAGCTTGCCTTTGATGCCGAACCTTCGAATACCTTGACCTAGAGAGCCCTTGAGAAATACATGGTCGCCTACTTGGAATTCCAAGTCATGCCTTCGATTATCAGCATATGATTTCTGTCTATCTTGGGCCATCTTCAGTCTTTCTCGAATTAGCTTAACTTTCTCGGTAGTATCCCTTATCAATTCTGGACCAAGAAGTTGTCTTTCCCTAACTTCACTCCAGCAGATAGGTGAGCGACAGCTTCTTCCATATAGTGCCTCAAATGGTGCCATTTGAATGCTAGTTTGATAACTATTATTGTAGGTGAATTCCACTAGAGGTAAATGGTCGTGCCAGCTTCCACCAAAGTCTATAACACATGCTCTTAGCATATCTTCTACCACTTGATTAATTCTTTCAGTTTGTCCATCAGTTTGCGGATGAAACGCAGTGCTAAAATTCAATCGGGTCCCCAAAGAATGTTGCAGACCCTTCCAGAATTGTGAAGTAAATCGAGGATCTCGATCGAAAATAATAGTGACAGGGACACCATGTAACTTAACAATCTCTTTCATGTATAAGGCCGCCAAGATATCTACAGACCATCGACTTTTAATAGGTAGAAAATGAGCCGATTTTGTTAAACGGTCTATGATCACCCATATTCCATCACGTCCACCTCTTGAATAAGTAGTCCCATGATAAAGTCCATCCCTATACTATCCCATTTCCATTCCAAAATTTCCAAGGGATGTAGTTTTCCAATAGGCCTTTGATGTTCTGCCTTAATCTGTTGACAAGCGAGGCAATGTGACACATAGTCCGCTACTTTCCTTTTCATATTGGGCCACCAAAAATTCCTTTTGAGGTCTTGATACATCTTGGTAGCACCAGGGTGAATGGTGTACTTAGATTTATGAGCTTATTCTAGGATCAATTTCTTAGTATCCACATGATCCGGTATACAAACTTATCCCTTGAATAACAATCTTCCATCATTTGCAATAGAAAAATCCGGCCGTTGCTCCATATTGGCTTTGATCTCCAATAACATAGGGTCATTATCTTGGAGTTTGACTAGGTCTTCTATTAATGTGGGTTGTGTCTGGACATTGGCTATAAAGCAACCCTCTTTCTTCTTCATATTAATATCTAAATTCAACTGAGCAAATTTAGAAATAAGATTAGTCATACCTTTCATGAGACTTGATAGCTTTCCCATCTGTTTCCTACTAAGCGCATCGGCAACAGTATTTGCCTTGCCAGGATGATATTGTATAGCAAAATCAAAGTCCTTAAGGTACTCTAACCATCGCCTTTGCCTCATATTTAGCTCTCTCTGAGAGAATAGATATTTCAAGCTCTTATGGTCCGAATAGACCGTGAATTTCTCTCCATAAAGGTAATGACGCCAAATCTTCAAGGCAAATATAACAGCACCCAGCTCCAGATCATGAACAGGGTAATTTTCCTCATGCCGCTTTAACTGTCTTGAAGCATAGCAAATCACCTTGCCATTTTGCATGAGTACACAACCTAGACCAACGCCAGATGCATCGGTATAAACTTCAAAACTGCCACCTTCTACGGGCAATGCCAGTATAGGTGCCGTGGTGAGATGCTCTTTAAGGGCTAAGAAATTTTCTTCACATTCCTTTGTCCACTCGAACGGATTTTCCTTCCTAGTGAGTCTTGTTAAAGGAGCGGCTATTTTGGAGAAATCCTTGACAAATTAACTATAATAACCAGCCAGGCCAATGAAACTTTGAACTTCAAATACGGTGTTCGGTCGGCTCCAGTTCTTAACAGCTTCAACTTTAGAAGGATCTACTGCAATGCCTTCTGTAGAAATAATATGGCCAAGGAAAGAGACTTCCTTAAGCTAAAATTCATATTTATTTAACTTAGCATAAAGTTGGTGTTCCCACAAGGTTTGCAAGGCAACCCTTAGATGTTCCTCGTGTTCCTCCTTTGTCTTTGAATAGATGAGAATATCATCAATAAATACAACTACAAATTGGTCAAGATAAGGCCGGAACACATTATTCATTAATTGCATGAATGCAGCAGGTGCATTAGTTAAACCAAACGGCATAACCACAAATTCATAATGTCCGTATCGGCTTCGGAAAGCAGTCTTGTGAATATCTTCATCCTTGATCCTTAGTTGATGATAGCCTGACCTGAGGTCGATCTTGGAGAAGTACTCCGCGCCAGAGAGTTGGTCAAACAGCTCATCAATACGCGGCAGTGGATATTTATTCTTGATGGTGAGTTGATTCAACTACCGGTAGTAAATGCATAATAAGAGAGAACTATCCTTATTCTTGACAAATAAGACTGGCGCACCCCAAGGCGATGTGCTAGGTCGAATGAAGCCTTTTTTCTAGCAGCTCCTGAAGTTACATCTTTAGTTCCTTCAATTCCGTTGGGGACATCCTATAAGGAGCTATTGATACTGGTGGTGCTCCAGGTGTGAGTTCAATGGTGAAGTTAACCTCCCTTTCGGGCGGTAAGCTAGGTAACTCAGAAGGGAAAATATTAGGAAATTCTTTAACTACGGGGATTTCTTCTATCCAAATTTCCTTAGACTCAGTAACTACTACGGAGGCAAGAAAAGCTTCACATCCTTACGAAATGAGTTTGCAAGCGTGAAGAGAAGAAATAAGAGATGGATGCTTTCGATATTTGATGCCAAGAAAGGAAAATCATGGAAGACCTGGTTTTCGAAAGTAAATTATCCTACTGCGACAATTTATATAGGCATCGTGGTCTACAAGCCAATCAACTCCTAATATGGCATCGTAGCCTTCCATATCAAGCCATATGAGATTAGCGGGAAGATTATGCCATTTTACAGTAACTTCACTATTGAGGAAATAGGTTTTCAATTCCGTACCCGACCCTAAAGGAGTGACTATGGTTAAATCCGATGGTAAGGGAACAGGTGAAATAGGCAATATTTTTGTAAAGGAACTAGCAATAAAGGAATGAGTAGCACCCGTATCAAATAACACAAAAGTAGGATGGGAATGAATATAAATTGTACCTTCAATAAGCTCCCCTACTTTGGTTGGTTCATCCTTCAATACGGCATTCAAACTAGCTTGCTGCTTTCGTCCACCATTGCTCCTTGTGAATGATTGCTCTTTCATCAAAGGACAGTCAGACATGCGGTGCTCCCGACTTCCACATCTTAGTCATGCGCCCAATCACTTTCAACATTCTTCGGTCACATGACCGAATTTATCACAGAACGAGCAAGCCATCATGACTTGCTTATCTTCTTCCTTAGCCTTCTTGTTCTGACGATCATCCTTGCTGTCCTCATTCCGGGATCTCTTCTTGCTATCCCGATACTTATAGGTGATGCTGAATTTTTCTTGCTTCTACTTCGCCGATCAGACTTTTGGCTCGGCTCCTCCACCTTGCCCTTGAGTTTATCGACCTTCTCCAAGGTTCGTTCACATAAGTGTGCCCGTTGGACCATCTCTACGCAGGTCTGAATGTTTTGTGGGCCGAGTTGCTGGATGAAAATGGGTCGTAGCCCATCCATAAAGCGATTTGCTTTAAGGAGATCCGTGCTCACTAGATGCTGAGCATAAGGTGCCAGGCGAGAGAATTGTAACTCATATTCTGCCACCATGAACATGCCTTGTCGTAGTGACGCAAATTCAGCCTCCTTCCTCTCCTTGACATGCTCGGAGAAATATTTAGCTCGAAAGAGCGTGAGAAATCCTTCCCGAGTGTGTGGTGCGTCTGCAGGTGGTGTAGGAATAGACTTCCACCATGTACGTGCATCTTTGTTTAACTGGAACGTAGCAAGATGAACCTTCTCTTGGTCGGCACATTGTATGACCTCGAATATACGGTTCATTTCACAATCCAATTTTCTGCCTCATCGGGGTTAGAAGAACCCGAAAACCGCGGAGGGTTTAAACTCCGGAAGTTACGGTGCAGATCACCAGCTCCTGCCCTAGCGCCAGCTTGAGCGATATTTTGCAAGGCCTGAGTGAGACCCGCCACAGTTTGTTTCATTCCACCCCAATCAACACGGTGAGCCATTGTAAGAGTAAAGTACCTGAAAAGAGTAATGGATTTGTTAATCTTAATGGAATATATGGGTTAATCTTAAAGATAATATCTAATTACTAGCTCATCCTAGGTTCTACCCAATTTCTTTCATGGGTTGGGAATTTCCTTTCCTTGTCTCATAGGCATGGGTCCTTAATCCTTAGACTTAACCTATGACATGACATCCTTTCCTAGGACTTTTAGGCCTAGGCTCTGATACCACTCTAATTGTCACGTCCCGAGCTTTTAATACAGCGGAAGGAATATCGGAACGTGAATAGCCGGCATGGTAAGCCTCTCGCAAGTAAGTATTCAGAGCGCAAGATAATCACATAAAAAAAATTCCACAAGTAATTTTCTCAAAACTTCCAACTTTATTTCATAATCATAATCAAAATTACATAAGTCACTACTTGACATCCTTTCCTATTATGACTCAAGAAAATCAAAATTACAATATGACTTGACTAGACACTAAATAACTAGAGATTCCCTCATTCCAATGGACCTTCAAACACTCTCGGACCAGCTACTAGCATAATCCAAATCTGATTCACTAGTATTTCCTGAAAAGAAAATAAAATAGGAATGAGCACACACGCCCAGTAGGTATCTTCGCATCAACATGAAGGTAATGTTTAAGTGATTAATGCTTTAGCTCTAGAATTTAGGTCGAAATGAGCACGCGATAAACCATACGTCATAAACCAAAATAACCAAGAATATAGAGTTACGAGATATTTGAGCACAGTCGAGTACATGAACAAGTAAGATTTAATCATGTAGATATACTTCTGGCCTTTCATGAACAAGAAAGTACGAGCATGTAACTAGAAAGTACTTTACACAACCTTGTAAAGGCTATGTACAAGAAAGTCATAAACAAGCATGTAATTTTAATAAATAGCCTCGTGAATTTCACTCATTTATAAGAGAAAGTACTCCAAGCGCAATGCGACGCCAGTCTCATCGTACCCCGTGATTTATAGCACGTTTTCGACCATCGACCGTGAGGACTAGCATGGAGCCCTTGGACACAATCCGTGCCCAGTCTTGCATCTTCAAGTTATAAATCCAGCTACTTCCATGAGATATAGTAATAATTTTAGCCAATAATTCAATTCCAAATAATAAGTTTCATGTCCAAGTAACCAAGGTATAGAACGTACCAAAATTGATATGAGATATCAAAGAAGAATTAAAAGAATATTATACTCCGGCGGCATTCCGACAGCATAACAGTATCTTCATTAAATTTCATATCTTAATATTAACTTGTTAAACATATGTTGAGACTCTAGATAATCCGAAAACCATCTAGGAACTCAAGAAAACCAACCCCAAAGGTCAAACCTCGGGTTAGACAGGTTCAGAGATAAAGCAGTCGTTTACTGGACCGTTTCATGAAGAACGCGGTTAGAGTCTAGACCGTTTCATGACTAGAGTCGATGCATGAAAAAGAAGTGTCGATGCAGGAAAACTTTCTGGAGCTATGCGGTCTAGTGAATGGCCGCTTGGTGCCTTTTAGCGGTCGTCCATATGGCCGCTAGGGTCCAGAATACATAAAACATCAGTAAAGTACTTTCTAGACAATTGGCTTTGATGGTACAACCAGCTCGGCGTCCTAGTGGGAATCCCAGGCTCGCGGAGTCTTACGGAGGCCTTGAAACATAATCCCCTAGTCCGACAGAAGAAATATCCGGCAGAGATGTTCATAAGTTCAAGAGAGTGTGCCTATCAGTGCAAAGTGTACTAATGGTCATATACCGAGGTATATGCCATATACTTAAGAAAATGACTCAAGAGATAGAGTGAAACAGTGAAACATACGGTCAAAATACCATATGTACTATATACACAACATAGAAACCATTTAATTACAAAGTTATAATATTGTGGCATGAAATTAACATAAGTTTAAAATAAGTCCCAAGTGTAAAAAGAACATGAAATCAACTAAGATGAACAATAAATGTAACCAAGTGTATGATATAATACTTAAAACAGGAGTAAAACCTCATTAGCTAGGCTTACTATATGATAATTAAGGCTATTTTGCAATATGTTTCGGGTTAACATATCCATACAGAACTTAGAAATCCAAACCATCTCGTGATGATCGTTTCACTGGGCTTAGCGGTCTATCGCGGGGCCGCTAAGGAAACATATGCGGTCTGTGGAAGATAGTTTCTTCCTGTCTACTGCAAACAAAATAAAACCGAAATATATACTAATCTAGGGCCTTTACATGCATAATAAAACATGGCAACATGTAAATATGGCCTAATAACACCATACTAAGACATGGAGATGCATGGGTTTAAGTGAAATAAACTGGAATAGTCATTTTCTCATTTAAAGGTAAGATTCATGCATGCTATGTAATCCTAGATGCATAGTCGAGATAAAACATCAAATACTCCGTGTAGAAAACATGAAATTCACTGCAAGAAGAGGGCTTTTATTCCTAAGATCATGTATAAGCCGTTCATGAGATAACCTACCTCTGATCTGGGCTTTAATCGTTGAATTTAAGGCTAAAGTCAACCCTAATTTCTGCTCATTCAGAACTGACCCAGCAACCTCGTGGCCTTCTTACTTCTGATCCCCTTCACCTAAGACCATGAAACTTAGAGGGTAAGAAGATGGTACTAAAAGGAATAAATAACTCTAAAGAACCCCTATATAATTACCTCTTTTAGGGCTTCTAACTTGCTTATCAATCTGGCCCGGTCGCACAGGTTCCTGGGTTGCTTGTATCGAACCAGCGACTTTGGATGCCTCTAACTCCAGGTGGGATGGATCCCCTAGAATGAAATTTTAAGGGAAATCGGACCTTAGTATTATGAACAAAGCCTTCTAAAGAACCTACCTCAAATTCGTCCTCCTTACCTTAGTTCCACGCGAGCCAAAAGTAAGGGTCACGTTGGTTGGTTTTGGGCCTAATTATAGGTTTAACTAGGGTTTCCATGGATTGGAACGAACATAGAGTCCAAATTAGGGTTCCAATTCGATCCTTAAGCCTTCTAGACTCATCTATCTATGAGATAGTATCGATCCTAGGCGATTTGAATGCCAAAGTTCCCATCTTTTTATGCCTTCTTCCATTCACGGAATCTGCAGCGCCTAGCGGTCCAGTCTAGACCGTTTTTTATCCCCATGCGGTTGCCCGATAGACCATTTTTATCTTTGGTCGCCGAATTTGAAATACTTCAAACTCTTGGTTATATATCCGCCTATTTATCCTCTCATTAGTATATTTATCTCTAAATTTCATAAATAGCCTATTTTAAGCTTCTAGAATATGGGCTAAGCCTTATGGGCTTGGTTTTAGGCCATTTTGGTCTTATTCAAAAGGCCAGGTTAATTAATAAATATTGGGCCTTATTATTTGATTTTAATTTAGCCCAAATTCTTTTTTTACACCATTTTATCTTTATAAAATCTTAGAAATTATATATATATATATATTCTAGAAAATTCCAAAATATTATATACAAAATTTTTGGGTATTATAATAAATATTTAAGCTCATGAATTATGTTCGTTATCTATCCATCAACTATATAATTGTTGGCCATCATTTTAACATCTGTAATTGCAGGGATAAAGTAGAGCCCAATGACGCTTCTCGTTTTATTACCAACATTATTGAGCGACATGTGACCGGCCCATATAAGTCATTTCGATAGTTTCCTCATGTTATCCACGATCGATTGTACGACGAGATCCTGGAATACAATTTAATCTTTTAAATTGCATATTTCTCAACTCTGTAATTTCAATTGACAACTTATAAAATTTGAATTCTTCACAGCAAAGATATCAGTTTGTGAGGCGAGCTGACGCCGGACGAGCTCGATGCACATGGGAGGCCACATCAACTGTAAATTATAAGCATCAATTACACAGCTGTCGGGACCGTACCAAGGCTCTAGCCGAGGGGAGCGAGACCGTGGCCTTTGGAAGGCGCACAACCCCACATGGATGAGGAGGGAGCACTGGGAGGACCTCTGTGATAGATGGGCCGAACCTAATTGAATGGCCAAATCCGCAAAAGCCAAAGGCTCACGACACATCCAGACGTGCATCTACATACTTCTGGATCCGTTTCCTTCACGACCCAAAAGCAGAGATTGGTAAGTAATAATCTTAATTTTATTATATTTTATTTATTATATGTCTTATTTATTCTCTATAACATGTATAACAGGAAAAGAAGAGGGGCAGTACAGTCTCGTACCACGATTTAGTTGCTACAGTTCACCAGAAGAAGGGGACCGATCAATATGTGAGCGAGAGAGCTCGCTCGGTAGTGGTAAGATTATATACATACACATTTCTTTTCTATTTCAATTTTTAAATATGATTGATTAATATGAAATTTATAATATTTTTTATTCAATTTGCAGGAGTCATATGATAGGCATATGACTGAAAAGTACGGGGAGGAGGAGACGCAGCTGCCGTAGCTAGATCCTGAGGCATGGGTAGCAGCAACTGGCCCACCGAAGAAAGGATGAGTATACGGTTTTGGGCAGAGCTTGGACACCAGCCCGATTCTAGCATCTTCTTCGGCCTCAGCTTCGTCCTACCCCGGTAGCAGTTCCTTCTCTACTCCCTCCATCGGCGCTTCTACGAGCCAGATTACATCCATCGTCCAACATGCGGTAGACGGCATCGAGGAACGCATGGAGGCACGCTTTACTCGGGCGGTTGCTGACCTCCTGGCCCAGGCCGAGATTTTGACTCTGGGAGCACCCTCGAGCACAGCACAACCCTCTCATGTGAGTATTTAATTTAACTTTTAATTTCGTGGACTTTAGAGTTATAACATTACTACTTAGTTCAAAGAATTCAACTTTGAGAGTCAAAGAAATCATCTTCACGTTATTTACTTTCAAATTTAGAAAATTAAAATGATATTTAACTAGATTTATTATTAATTATTTTATTTAAATCTATTTATTATTAATATTTTGTGATGTAGGATCCTCCGATAGCCGGTGATGGTGGAGATGCTACGAATGACGAATGAGGATGATGTAGCAAATATCTCTTGATTTTTTTAATGATATTGTGAAAAAATGACACATTTCAATTAATGTAACTGTAACTTTTTTTATTCATTGAGTTATGTGTTGTGGACGTTCTTTATTGTAATGTTCGACGGATTTTATCCTATTATGTGTTGTATATGTTGTTTATTGTGTGTTTTATGTTGAGTTATGTAGATTGTGTGGTGCATAATTGTAGCTTTAAACAGGTTTTTAAAATTTCAAAATATATATACAAAAATGTGAAGAAAGTTTTTGACGGAATTTCGACCAACAAACAATTCGTCGGAACTAATTTGACCCACTTATTTTCGATGTATTAATTTTTTGCCGTAAACACGTCGAAATGTTCAGATGTATTTTCGACAAACTAAAGGTCGTCGGATCTAATTTGAGCGACGTATTAATTATCCGTCTCAAATACGTTGAACATTAACGACGTATTTTTGACCCATTACCGGTTCGTCGGAACTAATTTGATCTACAGGTTTGCGACGAATTGATGCTCGTCGTAAATACGTCGAAACGTTACGACGTATTTTAGACCAACTAACGTTTCGTCTGAACTAATTTGACCGACAAGTTTCCAACGTATTAATTATCCACCTCAAATACGTCGAACATTAACGACGTATTTTCGATTGAATTAACTTTCGTCGGAACTAATTTAACCCACAGATTTTCGACGAAATAATGTTTCTATCATAAATACGTCGGTAAGTTTTGACTATTTTTTGACAAATATACTTTTCATTGGAAATAATTCGAAAACATATGGGTCAAATAATTTCCAACAAAAAATTTTGTAGTCGCAAATACGTCTGTAATTTTCGACTCGTCAGAAATATTTTGGCCCATAGTTTTTCAATAGAATAGATTTTAGTTGGAAATACGTCGAAACTGTTAGACGTATTTTCAACTACGTTATGTTCCATCGTAAATATTAATTAATTTACTTATTATTAATTACTGACATAAATAACGACGATAATTTCGACGGCATATTTTGGTCGGTAATTTTTGATGAATTGGCGATGCAATAATGTTACGTCGAAAATTAGCGACGTAATCGTGCCGACGTCCATATTCCGTCGCAAATACGGTTGAAATCCGTCGAAATGTCACTTTCCGACGTATTTTTGACGTATTAGCGATGGAATATGGACGTCGGAATAACCTATTTTCCTTGTAGTGAAGACACCTCAAAAGGTTCCCTAAACTCCTATTGACAACCTCTGTTTGCCCATCAGTTTATGGGTGATAGGTAGTAGAGAATTTGAGCTTAGTGCCAACTAGGTGCCAAAGTGTCTTTCAAAAATAACTAGTGAACCGGACATCTCGATCAGACACTGTGGTTTGAGGGAGACCATGCAGACACACGACTTCATCAAAGAAAAGGTAGGCTACTCTAGATGCATCAGATGTTTTGGAGCATGCAATGAAATGGTCCATCTTAGAGAACCGATCAACTACAACAAAGATGGAGTCATACTTGTGAGCAGTACGAGGTAAACCAAGGATGAAATCCATACTTACATCAACCCAAGGTCTATCAGGAATGGGGAGAGGAGTGTAGAGACTAGTGTTTTGCTTGACCTGTTTGGCCATTGTGCATGTCCGACATTGGGCCACAATCTTGGCCACATCTTTCTTTAGGCCAGGCCAATAAAAGTGCTCCTCAACAGAATAGATGGTCTTGTTTCTCCAAAAATGACAAGCAAGACCTCCAGCAAGCATTTCCCAGATCAGAAAGTCCCGTACAGAAGTCTTCGAGACACAAAGTTGTTGTCCTCGAAAGAGAAAACTATTTTGGAGTAGATAGTCAGCAAATGCTGTCGAGGATCTAGCAGACAGGGCAGAGTAGGCAGGGCCAAAATCTGGACACTCTCCATAGAGTGCCTTCATACGGTCAAATCCGGTGACCTCTACCCGAACAGTGGAAAGAAGGGAGACCCTTCGACTCAAGGCGTCAGTCACCTTATTCTCACTTCCAGCCTTATGTTTCAGGACAAAGGTGAAGGACTGGAGGAATTCTACCCATCGACCGTGCCTAGGGTTTAGGCCTTTCTGAGAGTTAAAGAATTTCAAGGCCTCATGGTCTGAGTATAAGACAAACTCTTGAGGTATGAGATAATGTCTCCAGTGTTTGAGAGCTTGGATCACGGCAAAAAACTCTTTATCGTAGTAGAGTATCGAAGCTTTGCATCAGAAAGCTTCTCACTAAAATAAGCCATAGGGTGGCTTTCCTGACTAAGCACTCCTCCTATTCCTACGCAAGATGCATCATAGGATATCTCAAAGACTTTGGAAAAATCTGGCAGGCAGAGGATAGGGGCTTTGGTCATTAGCTCCTTTATGACAATAAAAGCCTGGGAGGTGGCTTTAGTCCACTCAAAATTTTCCTTACAGATGCAATCTGTAATGGGCGCCCTAATGGTACTAAAACCCTTAATGAAGCATCTGTAGAAAGTGGTTAGTCCATGGAAACTGCGAACATCATGGACATTCTGGGGTTCTGGCCAGTCTACTAACGCTTGGACCTTTGATTAGTCCATAGACACTCCTTGACTAGAGACCACAAATCCGAGGAAAGTGACCCGGTCTGTCATGAACTCACACTTCTTTAGGTTGGCATGCATGGTTTCTTTCCTCAAAGTCTCACAGACTTCCCTCAAATTATGGACGTGATCTTGAGGGTTGTGGCTATAGATCAAAATGTCGTCAAAGTAGACGACAACAAAGCGACCAATGAGAGGGCGGAGGACTTCAGTCGTGAGCCTCATGAATGTGCTGGGGGTATTGGATAGCCCAAATGGCATGACGAGAAACTCATATAGACATTCTTTTGTTTTGAAAGTTGTCTTCCATTCATCCCTTGGTCGGATCCTGACTTGGTGGTAGCCACTTTTCAAGTCAATCTTGGAGAAGATTGTGGCTCCACTCATCATATCAAGCATATCATCGAGATGAGAAATTAAAAACATGTCCTTGACAGTGATTTTGTTGATGGCGCGGCTGTCAACACACATCCGCCAAGTGCCATCTTTTTTTGGTGTGAGCAAGGCAGGAACAGCACAAGGACTCTTGCTTACCCTGAGGAAACCCTTTTGAATAAGGTCCTCAACAATTCTTTGGAGCTCAGCGTGCTCCTTGGGGTTCAGTCTGTAATGGGGAAGGTTGGGTAGGGTGGACCCAGGGACAAGGTCAATGGCGTGTTATACATCATGTATGGGAGGGAGTCTAGAGGGCAAGTCCTCAGGGAAGACCTTTTGGAAGTCCTGCAGGATTGCTTGGACTTCAGTTGGGATTGAGACTTGGGACTCCTCGGGTGCGATGGTAACAACAACAGCCCAAATAGGGGCACCCTCTACGACCTCTCTATTCAGCTCACGGACATCTATGAAGTTAAGGTGCCTAACTAGGTCATGACCAACCTTAGGGGCCTTAGGAATAGGTGCTGGAGAAGTGGGAATGAGAGGTTTCCCATCAGTAGGAGTTTGAGGATTCTCCTGAACCTTAGGGGTTCCCGTCGGGGTGGGGGTGGAGCTCCTACCCGGGGTCACTCTTGGGGGTGCCGAGTACAATTGAATCTTCCTCCCATTGTGGGAGAAGGAACATTGATTGGATCGACCAAATGTAGTAAGGTCTACATCATAGATCCATGGTCGTCCTAAGATAATGCTCCCAACCTTCATGGGTACTACGTCACATAAGATCTATCCTTGGTAGGACTGGAATTGAATGGGAATGATGCATGTACTAGTGACTGGGATAGAAGTGTCATCAACCCATGCCACGTTGTATGGCTTTGGATGTGGGTGCGTAGGTAGACCTAGACAGGAGATAAGATCTGAAGAAACTGCGTTGATACAGCTCCCGTTGTCAAAGATCACCTTACAGTGTTGAGATTTTACCATGATGTAGGTTTGAAAGATGGAGACTCGACGCCAGTCGCCCTCCTGGGGGTGTGCTAAGATGCAGCGAACTACACCTAGTCTTCCCTGGCTAGATCTCTCGACAATATCTCCAACCTCTAGGTACTCGATGTTAGCGCAGCGAAGAGTGATATAGAAGGGGGGATGAATAGATCACTCCCAATTTGAACAACTTCAGCGGAAACTCACTACTTCGAAATACAACCCTTCACATAAGGCTAAATAATGCAGCTAACGCAGTGAGAAATTAAGACAGGATAATAAGCACCGATTGGAAGAGCCCGTCCACACACAAACACAATGCCGAACAGAAGGAAAGCACAACGATAATACCAAGCCACAGAGGAGACAAGAGATTTTAAGGTGGTTCGATTGTAGTCCACAATCTACATCCACCCCTCACTCCAACTAGAGTGAGGATTCCACTAGCCACTGCTAGAAAGCTGCAGACTCAGTCTGCGAACAATGTGCTGCCACACAGCTTGACACCTGGACCTGCTACCAGCAAGACCAGAACCGGAGATGCCTCTCCCTTCCTCCAACCCGGAGGGAACCTGCTAATGACAACCCGTCACTGGCAAAAACCAGAGATCACAGATCTCTCTACCTCTGCAGCCCAGAGGGGAACCGGAGTAACTCTCCCTTCCTCCAAACACCGGAGGGTAACAACTCGAAATCAGATATATGAAGAAATAAAAGGAAAAATAGAAATGTAAACAAGACCAACGATGAACACAAATCGTTTCAGAAAAATCAAATACAAATGTAGCTTCCGAAGAAGCAAATTGGACTCTTCTCTCTCACTCAGACTTTTCTCTCACAGCAATGCTCTCTAATCTTTTCTCTCTATTTTCTTTCTGGAACGTGGAGGCTCTCTCTCTTTTCTTCTTCTACTCAGGAATTCTGCTCTTCAGCTTTTTCTCCATTTCAGTCCATCTGATCGCAGAAGGCACCCTTTATATGGCATTCGACCTGAGTTTCAGGCCTTCACACGAGGGAGTCTCGTTCCCTCCCTTTCCAGAGCATTCTCAGATCATGTGCCAGGCATCATCCTCGGTTCACGTGCCCAATCATTGACCTGAATCATCTGCAGGCAGAGACAAAGAAATGTGATTAGTTAGTTCAGTCAGATAGGAATGTATATACTTTAGGATAGCAGATGAGTAAGTGTGTACACTGAGGGAGTGTATAGACTTGTGAGACTTCAAGCGACCTCAGTGTATAGACTAGCTGAAGAATGCATTAGCACAAAGATGAAATGTGTGACTTCTGTGAAGTGTATGAGGCCCTCGAGTGTATAGACTCAGGGATGCCAAATAGGCAAGTGTGTCACAGTGTGAGAGTGTATAGAGTTGAAGTTCTTCAGCGAGCTCAGTGTATGGACTTGTAAGTGTTCATGCGATCTCAGTGTGTAGACTTCATTCAGCAGGCTAGACAATGGATGTATAGAGTTGGTCGTGTGAAGGAGAATGAGTGTAAAGACTTGTAATGAAGAGCAGCAATGTGTAGACTTGAAGCACAACAGTATGCACTGTATGGACTTCAATGTATAGACGTTGATGTATAGACTTCGAAGAGAACAATGCATGAAGGCATCGACTGTGTAGACTTAGAAACAACAATTTAAGCAAGTGTGAACAACTTGAGAGTGTATAGACTTGCAGGTGATATCGAGTGTATAGGGTTGAAGGATAACTGAGTGTCTAGACTTAGAGATGTTTAGACTTGCCAAAGAGCTGGACGATGTACAGACTTGAACAAGTGAAGTCTGTACAGACTTGAAGGTTCACAGTGTGTAGACTTTGGCAAAGCAACGTCAGTAAAGTTCCCAGTGTACAGACTTACTGAACTGAGCGTAGGTAAAAGATATGAGGAATGTATAGACTTACTCAGTTCAGTTCAGAATGTAGGTAGAAGTCCCAATGTATAGACTTACTGAAAATGCAAACGCTGTACAGACATGCTCAACCAGTCCGATGTACAGACTTGGACTTTCAACAGAAGGATGTACAGACTTGGAAAACTCATGCCAATGTTCAGACTTCACCCCGTGCAAGCTACAGTGAATGAGTGTATAGACTTAATGGTCTCCCTGGCTGTACAGACTTGAGCACAGGCTGAATAGTCGAATGTATAGGCTTGCTTCCACCGACCAGTGTATAGACTTTGTAAGCGTGAGACGCTGAATGAGACGGTGGCTGAGACGATGTACAGACTTCAGGTGAACCGATGCAGCTACAGTGAATGAGTGTATAGACTAGCTGAACTCTGTACAGACTTCCAGCTTGAGACAGTGATGTACAGACATGGAATCAATGAAGGCGTTGGCTGTACAGACTTTGAAGAATGCTGCTCACTGTACAGACTTCGAAGCAAGGCATGAATAGTGAATCAATGTCTAGACTTGGATGCCCAAGCCAATGTATAGACTTGTGCAGTGCAGCCAGTGTGTGGACTTGTACAGTGACTAGAGGCTGTACAGACTTTGGGTCATGATGTGAGAGACGAGGGACAGTGTATTGACTTTGAGATGGCAGACGATGTATAGACTTGTGGTTCAACAGAGTGTATAGACTTGGAAGATGAAGGGCGATGTGTAGACTTTGAAATGAATGGGAGAATGTATAGACTTGACCCCTTGAAAGGTTGTATACACTTCAGATGCAATCTACAGTGCCGTTGTATGGACTTGAACTCAAGGAATGACTGTACAGACTCTGAAGGCTTAGCGGAGGGTGTACAGACTATGAATATTAAGTTCAATGTATGGACTTCAGGTGAAGACCAATGTACATACTTTGAATATGAAATTCATTGTATGGACTTGGAGAGTAAAGGAGGCGTCGACCCATCAGTGGTGGAGGGTCGACCCATCAGTGTACAGACAATGCAGACAGTGTGTAGACATGATCAAGTAGTGCAATTTTATCTGACAGTCATATGAACTGCACAGTCCTACATGATGAAGCATGAATTATTCTAGAGATAGAAGATTGATTTATAGTGTGAGACATCATCAAAACCGTAGGGATGCAACAATCTCCCCCTTTTTGATGATGGCAACACTATGAATCAAACAATATCAAATCTTAATAAGAAATTAACTGCAGTTTTAACAATCAAAGCAAATTCAAGGCAAGTGAAAGCACAGCCAAATTAAGCACTACTGCAGAATCACTTCTCTCTCCAAAACCACTCCCTCTCAGCTCCCTTACAACCCATTCTCAGATAAAGCCATCACATGACAAGGTAATCTCCCCCTTAGCACTCATGAACAATAAATGATCTACTGATATTGCAAAACCCTTCTCCCCCTTTGACATCAGCAAAAGGAAATGCAGAATATATGAAAGTGCTGGAGACATGAAGAAAAAGTACAGTAACTTCTTAGGGCAGAAAGGCACAAGCAAGTCTTAAGAAAGTAAGTGAGGTGCTAAACTCAAGTGAAGATTCTTGAACTCTAGTACACACTAGAGAAATAGAAGGATAGAAAAGTTTATCAGCATACATGGAGTATGATTTAGAGCAGGAATTAACAAGTATGGCCAGATATTGCTGAACTGTCAACAATCCAAAAAGACAACAAGAGACAAAGTCAAAGAGGTGTTCTCAAGGTATTGAAGACTAGCAATCCATTAGTTGCACAACTACAAGTTTTTTTTTTGTTGAGATGATTTGCAAGAAGATCAATGAGTAAGTTAGTAATTCACTCTTTTGACATTAGGGAGACACCTTGATTAGAGGCCTGAATCCCCAGTTACTCAGAGTGAGTACCTCATTACTTTTCCCCCTTTTTTTTAAAAGGAGCAGAGTTAGTAACTGTGGCTTTTGACATGAGGAAACACCTTGATTAGAGGCCAGAGTCCCCAGTTACTCACCAGCAAGTCACCATTGCTCTGTCATGACTTTTTCATTCATTTTAAGCATTTGACACCTCATGACATAGGAGAAATATTCATTTCATTGATGAAGCTCCCAGTTTCTCAGTGTACAAAACAAGACATGTTTGTTTAATTAAGCCCTTGTGTTGAAGAGATGGAATGATTGAAAATAATACCAGAAAGACTATTACTTGAAGTGAATCTTGAAGTCTAGATTTCAAGCTGATTAGGTCAGATATCAAGACATACAGGTTTTGGCCTGTACCAGAATCATTGACAATGTAGGAAGATATACTTTTTACTATTGATCCAGATCTCTGAAGGAATACCAGAGGAAAGATTCTAACTGGACTTTAGTATCACTGACTTATAGACTTAAGAATTAAGTGACATTCTACTGTCTGAGAGAACCACACTAGATCTGTCATGAAAACCAGCAAAGACATACATCTGGTCAATCTTTTTGAATTTGTCAAAGAACACTTCTTCTCACAGCTCAACCAGCTCCCCCTCACTCACAGCTTTTCTGAAAGCTAACCAACTGAACTCCCCCTCACAAAAAGAACATGCTACACAGTTAAGACAATTTGTATAAGCCTAATTCTCATCTTAGTGTTGTGAATTTTTCATTATCCAGAGGTTTAGTGAAGATGTCAGCAATCTGATTATCTGTGCCTACATGAATCAGTTCAAAATTATTTTTAGAAACCTCATCTCTTATGAAATGATGCCTTATCTCTATGTGTTTGGTGCGTGAATGCAAAACAGGATTTTTGGCAAGATTAATGGCACTGGTATTATCACAATAGATAGGTGTGCACCCCAGGTCTACTTGGTAGTCCTGAAGCTGGTGTTTAATCCAAATGACTTGTGTTCCACAACTCCCTACAGCCACATATTCAGCTTCTGCAGTGGAGAGGGCCACAGAATGTTGTTTCTTGGAACCCCAAGACACTAAACACCCACCCAAAAATTCACAATGACCACTAGTGCTTTTCCTGTCTAGTTTACATCCTGCATAATCAGCATCTGTGTATGCAACTAAGTCAAATGTGTGTGATGCAGGAAACCATAAACCAAGAGAATGAGTAGCTGACAAATATCTAAAAATTCTTTTCACTGCAGCTAAATGTAATTCAGTAGGTCTAGACTGATACCTTGCACACATTCCTACACTGAATTGTATATCAGGTCTGGAAGCTGTTAGGTAAAGAAGAGATCCAATCATACCTCGATAGAGCTTGGCATTTACTTCTTTACCTGTCTCATCTGCATCCAGTGAGGTATTGGTACCCATGGGTGTTGTAATGTGCTTCAGGTTTTCCATACCAAACCTCTTGAACAGTTCCATTGTGTATTTGGTCTGGTTGATGAAGCACCCATCCTCTAGCTGTTGTACCTGCAAGCCAAGGAAGTACTTTAGTTCACCAACCAAACTCATCTCAAATTCAGCAGACATCATTTTAGAGAATTCAACACACAGTTCATGCTTAGTTGATCCAAACACAATGTCATCTACATATACCTGAACTATGAGGAGATCTTTATTTGTACCTTTGGTAAATAAAGTTTGATCTACTTTACCTCTTTTGTAGCCCTTGCTGATCAGAAATTCAGTCAATCTTTCATACCATGCTCTTGGAGCCTGCTTTAGACCATACAAGGCTTTGTTTAACCTGAAAACTTGGTCAGGTTGAGGAGAAAATTGAAATCCAGGGGGTTGTTCAACAAAAACCTCTTCCTTAATGACTCCATTTAAAAAGGCACTTTTAACATCCATTTGTTGGAGTTTTATGTTCTTTGAGCATGCAAAAGCAAGCAACAGTCTTATAGCCTCCATCCTAGCAACAGGTGCATAGGATTCATCGAAATCTACACCAAATTCCTGACAGTAGCCCTTGGCTACTAATCTGGCCTTATTCCTAGAAATGATTCCATCTTCATTCATTTTATTTTTGAACACCCACTTAGTTCCTATGATATTGACATTGTCTGGTCTTGGAACAAGTTCCCAGACATTATTTCTTTCGAACTGGCCTAATTCCTCACTCATGGCATTGACCCAAGCTTGATCAGCCAAGGCCTCTTCTATTGATTTGGGTTCAATTTGTGAGACTAAAGCAATTAAGTCTTCATTATTCACATTCCTAAAATGGGACCTAGTCCGTAGAGGATCTTCAGGATTGCCTATGACATTATCTATCGGATGATCTTTAAGAAATCTAACATTTATTGAAGACTCACCTTCTTCTCTTGGCTCTTCCTGGTTGGGAGGATTTGCTGTTCCACTTGGCTGAGTGTTCTCTTCTTCTTGGTCTTCTAGGAATTCCCCATCATGATTGGAATCCCTGTCAAGATTTTCATTGTTAGAAACACCTTTCTTTTCACTAAAAATAATGTGTGGAGACTCTTCAACCTTTTTGTCTGTTATGTTGAAGACTCTATATGCCCTAGACACTTCTGAATATCCCAAAAATATTCCAGGGGAGCTTTTAGCTTCAAACTTGTCTAAATCTTTCTTGTCATTATTGTGAATAAAACATTTTGCTCCAAAAATTCTGAAATGAAACAAGTTTGGTTTCTTACCTTTTAGAAGCTCATAGGGTGTTTTCTTGTGAATGGGTCTTACCATGGCCCTGTTGATTATGTAAGTTGCTGTATTGGCCGCCTCTGCCCAAAACCTCCTTGGTAATTGACTTCCAATTAGCATGGTTCGGGCCATCTCCACCACAGTTCTATTTCTTCTCTCCACAATTCCATTCTGTTCAGGTGTCCTGGGAGAAGAAAATCTGTGTGTTAGTCCCTCTCTTTCACAAAGATCAGAAAACATGGAGTTTTCAAACTCACCTCCATGATCAGATTGAATAGAACAGATCTTGTGTTTTCCTTCTTGTTTGACCTTATTGAAAAACAGATTAAACTTTTGAAATGCATCACTTTTATTTGCTAAGAAAAAGATCCATGAATATCTAGAGAAGTCATCTATGATGACATAGCCAAACCTGTTCCCATTAAGACTCTGAGTTCTAGTAGGACCGAAGAGGTCCATATGGAGGAGTTCCATTGGTCTAGAGGACAATGGCTCAGATCTTAATTTGAAAGAGTTCCTGGTCTGTTTGCCTAGAGCACATGCATCACATGATTTTGAAATAGAATTGAATTTTATTCTAGGCATGCCTCTCACTAAATCATGCTTGACCAATTTATTTAAAGTAGTAAAGCTAGCATGTCCTAGACGTCTATGCCATTCAAAAGCATCATTTTCAGAATTGGCAGATAAACAAATATTAGATTCAGATTCCTCATCTAGGTCTACCATGTAGACATTATTAATCCTGTTGGCTACAAATTTAACCACATCAGAATTTATTTCAAAGATTTTGCATGAGATATCATCAAACACAACCCTGTGACCCTTGTCACATAACTGACTAATGCTAATCAGGTTGTGTTGAAGACCTTCCACAAGTAGAACTTTTTCAATGGAGTTTGTGGAAGACTTACCCACTGTACCAACTCCAATAATCTTACCTTTGTTCTTTCCTCCAAACTTGACCAGACCCCCTACCTTCATCTCTATCTTGCTGAACTTGGATCGGTCACCTGTCATGTGCCTGGAGCAGCCACTGTCGAGGTACCACTTGTTGTCTTCAGCTGCCAGGCCGACCTACACAAATAACATCAAGCAGAGTGATTTGGAACCCAAGATGAGTTGGGTCCAAGGACATTATTCAAATCTCTAATCAAGTGTTTAGGAATCCAAATTTGCTTCAGCATGGATTTCCCTGGCATCTTTATTTCTGGTTTATTGAAATTAAGTCCAGCTGGTCTGGAGAAATAAGTTCTATACCATTCATTAGGCTTGCCACTCCTAGGATATCTTCTGTAAGTTTGTTGATCAACAGATTTTTGAAGATGATGATCATTTCTCCAGTAGGTCCTCTTTGGACCCATCTGATTGTAGTAATTCCAGCTTTTCTTTTGATCCACTTGCTTGGTCCATTTACCATTTATGTTCTGATTGGTAGGCTTAGTGAAATTCTTCATAGAATTCATTCCCATCTTAAATGGTTGGCCAGCACTGTTTTTAGGACTTTCCTTCTGACCTTGAGTTCCCTTACTGCTGTTTGAGCTGGATGGTGTGTCCAGCTTTTCTTTTCCCTTCTCTGGGCAGAAGGTAATGGTTTTGAATTGTAAGGGTCTTTTGTTAGTTGGGTCGTAGCCTAGACCCTCCTTATTAAAGTTAACCCTAGCCCCCAGTATAGCATCCAGACTAGATTTTCCTTGGACAAAGTTTTCCAAAACTTTCTGTTTGTCTTCCAGCTCCTTTTGAAGGGACTCAGAATTTTTTAGAAGTTCACAATTGACTTTCTTAACAGCTTCATATTTTTCTGAGTTCACTTTACTTTCATTCAAGCTTTCTTCAATTCTTATTTTGAGTTCATTGAGCTGATTTTGACTTTCTTGGTTTTCTCCCTTGAGCTTATCATTTTCTTTTCTTAGTGAGGTCACTTCTTCTAGTTGCTCATTTAGTTTCTGATTTTCCTCACAGACCTGGGTTTGTTCTTCAACATTAGTATTAAATTTTCTTTTCAGAACCCTATGCTCTTTACTAAGAGAATTGAACTTATCTAATAACTCAGCATAAGCATCTTCCCAGTCATCAATCGTAAAATTTTCAAAAACATTGGTTACCTCCTCTTCACTGTTTGCCATAAGGCAAATTCCTTCTTCATGCTCCTCTGAGGAAGTATCTTCAGGATCTTCTTCCTCCTCGCTCCATGTGCATACCATCGCCTGTGACTTCTTCTTCTTCTGCACTTTTGTGTTTTTCTTCTGGAAGTAGGGACCCTTCTTCTGAAGATCTGGGCATTCGCCTTTCATGTGTCCCTGTTTGTTACAATGATAACAGGTCAGTCTCTTAGGATTTCTATCCCTATAATTGGTAGATTCAACATTCTTGTTAAAGGAGTATGGCTTTTTCCTCCTAAAGGTCTTCCCCTTTCTCCTTAAAAATTTACTGAACTGACGTGTGAGCATTGCTTGCTCCTTCTGGTCGAGATCTGAGAAGCCATCAGACTCACCACCACTACTGCTGCTGCTGCTGCTACTGCTACTCTTGTTGCGGGATGCCTTGAGAGCTACATTCTTAGCCTTCCTATCACTTCCTTCACCACCTCCTTTGAAATTCATTTCATAGGTCATGAGGGATCCTATGAGTTCATTCACTGTCAAGGTCGTCAGATCTTTTGACTCTTCAATCACGATGGCCTTAGTGTGCCATGCTGGGGATAAGGATCTAAGAATTTTCCTGACTATGTCTGCCTCAGCTAGATCCTTCCCTAGCCCCTTAAGTGTGTTCGTGATCAAGGACAACCTGGCATACATTTCAGTAATATTCTCCTCTGCATTCATCCTAAACAGTTCATACTTAGAGGTGTAGAGGTTTACCTTCGAGGCTTTAACTTGAGCTGTACCTTCATAGATTAATTGCAGCTCATCCCACATTCGCTTGGCAGTCCTGTAGGCAGATATACAGGCATATTCCTCTGGGTGAACAGCACACTGGATGATGTTCAGCGCCGTCCAGTTGAGTGAAGATAGCTTGACATGGTCATCTGTCCACGCGTCCTCGTTCGGTGGCAGATCATATGGGCCAACCGTGATTACCCTCCACAGCTTGTGGCTCTGTGCTCTGATAAACACTTCCATCCTGTTCTTCCAAAACAGATAATTATTACCATCAAAAAATGGAGGGCGACTAATGGATTGACCTTCAACCATGAAGCTTCTAGGACCATTAGCATTTCCCTGACCGTTCGTCCACATGATGTAAACCTACTCTGATACCAAATGTTAGCGCAGCGAAGAGTGATATAGAAGGGGGGGATGAATAGATCACTCCCAATTTGAACAACTTTAGCGGAAACTCACTACTTCGAAATACAACCCTTCAGATAAGGCTAAATAATGCAGCTAACGCAGTGAGAAATTAAGACAGGATAATAAGCACCGATTGGAAGAGCCCGTCCACACACAAACACAATGCCGAACAGAAGGAAAGCACAATGATAATACCAAGCCACAGAGGAGACAAGAGATTTTAAGGTGGTTCGATTGTAGTCCACAATCTACATCCACCCCTCACTCCAACTAGAGTGAGGATTCCACTAGCCACTGCTAGAAAGCTGCAGACTCAGTCTGCGAACAATGTGCTGCCACACAGCTTGACACCTGGACCTGCTACCAGCAAGACCAGAACCGGAGATGCCTCTCCCTTCCTCCAACCCGGAGGGAACCTGCTAATGACAACCCATCACTGGCAAAAACCAGAGATCACAGATCTCTCTACCTCTGCAGCCCAGAGGGGAACCGGAGTAACTCTCCCTTCCTCCAAACACCGGAGAGTAACAACTCGAAAATAGATATATGAAGAAATAAAAGGAAAAATAGAAATGTAAACAAGACCAACGATGAACACAAATCGTTTCAGAAAAATCAAATACAAATGTAGCTTCCGAAGAAGCAAATTGGACTCTTCTCTCTCACTCAGATTTTTCTCTCACAGTAATGCTCTCTAATCTTTTCTCTCTATTTTCTTTCTGGAACGTGGAGGCTCTCTCTCTTTTCTTCTTCTGCTAAGGAATTTTGCTCTTCAGCTTTTTCTCCAGTTCAGTCCATCTGATCGCAGAAGGCACCTTTTATATGGCATTCGACCTGAGTTTCAGGCCTTCACACGAGGGAGTCTCATTCCCTCCCTTTCCAGAGCATTCTCGGATCACGTGTCAGGCATCATCCTCGGTTCACGTGCCCAATCATTGACCTGAATCATCTGCAGGCAGAGACATAGAAATGTGATTAATTAGTGCAGTCAGATAGGAATGTATATACTTTTAGGATAGCAGACGAGTAAGTGTGTACACTGAGGGAGTGTATAGATTTGTGAGACTTCAAGCGACCTCAGTGTATAGACTAGCTGAAGAATGCATTAGCACAAAGGATGAAATGTGTGGACTTCTGTGAAGTGTATGAGGCCCTCGAGTGTATAGACTCAGGGATGCCAAATAGGCAAGTGTGTCACAGTGTGAGAGTGTATAGAGTTGAAGTTCTTCAGCGAGCTCAGTGTATGGACTTGTAAGTGTTCATGCGATCTCAGTGTGTAGACTTCATTCAGCAGGCTAGACAGTGGATGTATAGAGTTGGTCGTGTGAAGGAGAATGAGTGTAAAGACTTGTAATTAAGAGCAGCAATGTGTAGACTTGAAGCACAACAGTATGCACT
The DNA here is from genome assembly GCA_022559845.1 of Amorphophallus konjac. Lineage (NCBI taxonomy): Eukaryota > Viridiplantae > Streptophyta > Magnoliopsida > Alismatales > Araceae > Amorphophallus > Amorphophallus konjac. The sequence goes on from CM040122.1 coordinate 181,493,771, forward strand.
GTATGGACTTCAATGTATAGACGTTGATGTTTAGACTTCGAAGAGAACAATGCATGAAGGCATCGACTGTGTAGACTTAGAAATAGCAATTTAAGCAAGTGTGAACAACTTGAAAGTGTATAGACTTGTAGGTGATATCGAGTGTATAGGGTTGAAGGATAACTGAGTGTCTATACTTAGAGATGTTTAGACTTGCCAAAGAGCTGGACGATGTACAGACTTGAACGAGTGAAGTCTGTACAGACTTGAAGGTTCACAGTGTGTAGACTTTGGCAAAGCAACGTCAGTAAAGTTCCCAGTGTACAGACTTACTGAACTGAGCGTAGGTAAAAGATATGAGGAATGTATAGACTTACTCAGTTCAGTTCAGAACGTAGGTAGAAGTCCCAGTGTATAGACTTACTGAAAATGCAAACGCTGTACAGACATGCTCAACCAGTCCGATGTAAAGACTTGGACTTTCAACAGAAGGATGTACAGACTTGTAAAACTCATGCCAATGTTCAGACTTCACCCCGTGCAAGCTACAGTGAATGAGTGTATAGACTTAATGGTCTCTCTGGCTGTACAGACTTGAGCACAGGCTGAATAGTCGAATGTATAGGCTTGCTTCCACCGACCAGTGTATAGACTTTGTAAGCATGAGACGGTGGCTGAGACGATGTACAGACTTCAGGTGAACCGATGCAGCTACAGTGAATGAGTGTATAGACTAGCTGAACTCTGTACAGACTTCCAACTTGAGACAGTGATGTACAGACATGGAATCAATGAAGGCGTTGGCTGTACAGACTTTGAAGAATGCCGCTCGCTGTACAGACTTCGAATCAAGGCATGAATAGTGAATCAATGTCTAGACTTGGATGCCCAAGCCAATGTATAGACTTGTGCAGTGCAGCCAGTGTGTGGACTTGTACAGTGACTAGAGGCTGTACAGACTTTGGGTCATGATGTGAGAGACGAGGGACAGTGTATTGACTTTGAGATGGCAGACGATGTATAGACTTGTGGTTCAACAGAGTGTATAGACTTGGAAGATGAAGGGCGATGTGTAGACTTTGAAATGAACGGGAGAATGTATAGACTTGACCCCTTGAAAGGTTGTATACACTTCAGATGCAATCTACAGTGCCGTTGTATGGACTTGAACTCAAGGAATGACTGTACAGACTCTGAAGGCTTAGCGGAGGGTGTACAGACTATGAATATTAAGTTCAATGTATGGACTTCAGGTGAAGACCAATGTACATACTTTGAATATGAAATTCATTGTATGGACTTGGAGAGTAAAGGAGGCGTCGACCCATCAGTGGTGGAGGGTCGACCCATCAGTGTACAGACAATGCAGACAGTGTGTAGACATGATCAAGTAGTGCAATTTTATCTGACAGCCATATGAACTGCACAGTCCTACATGATGAAGCATGAATTATTCTAGAGATAGAAGATTGATTTATAGTGTGAGACATCATCAAAACCGTAGGGATGCAACACTCGACATGTGTTCCATCAAATCCCGCGTCCATTTCCTCAAACTAGGCGATGAGGTTAGGATCGGCCTCATACCTCTCGATGACTTCTTCCTCCTGAGGTGGACGCTCCACAGGCTGGGGGTCGGTGATGACCAAGGCTCGGGTTGGGCAATTGGTGGCAACATGCCCTAAGTTATGGCACCTAAAGTAGCGAACTCTCGAGGTAGGGACTGGTTGGGAGGTGCTAGGGATGGCTCCCTTTCTCTTGTCATCCCTCCTATCGGTTGGCGGAGTGTACTACAGCCTGGGCATAGTAGCAGGTGCATGTAAGGGGTTCCTTATGAAAGGAACTGCAGGGGCAGCGGTCCGAAGTGGGGTAGCAGTATGGACATATGAAGTAGAGGGGCCAGGCCTCTCAGGGTAGCGGATCATGGGGTTTCGGGGTTCAGGTTGGCGGTAGGTAGAAATCCGAAGTGGGACCACGCTTTGAAATCGCTCAACATCGCGAGCAACCTGGTAGGCGGGCTCGAGGTTGTTAACCTCTCGCAAAAATAGCTCCCGCTGAATGCTCTCGTGTAATCCAGCTCTAAATCACGAGAGGGTGACAGAGGCATCCACCACAACATGACTCCGAAGGAAGAATTCATCGAATTTGGCGATGTATTCATCTACGGACTTCCCATCTTGGGTGAGTTTCTGACATTGGTCTAAAAGACGTTGATGGTAGGAGGGTGGCAGATACGTTTCCCTCAGTTTCTCCTTCATTTCTTCCCACGTGTGTATGTGCTCCTCTCGTATCCTTGCTAGGAGATTCTCAACATTACACAAGTAGGTCTTGGCTTGACATAGGAGCTTCATCTTGGCAAATCTCACTCTTGTAGCAGGGGTCATGCGGTAATGCCAATCAAAATATTGGTCCATCCCGATCTCCCAATCAAGGTATGTGACAGGATTTAGGGACCCATCAAAACTGGGAGCGTCTATCTTGACGTTCCTCGGGATGATCACCTCATCTTCGTGGTCTCTACCTAGAGGCGCACGATCATCTTTCTCTCCACCTCGAGGAGCCTGATTCCGGCGGGCTCGGTCTCTCTCTTCTCCATGGTTGGCGATCTCCGCGACCATTCACTCTTCCTTCCTCTCTCCTCACATGATCCTCTAAGGCTCGGACCCTATCATCTAGCTCCGCTCGCAATTGGCCTATATATGCTTCAAATTGGGCCGTAAGATTCTACTCGAGCTGGGCTAACATGGCATTCATGCTATCCTGATCCATGGGTGGTTGTAGTGTTGAAACGCGCTCTAGACGGCCCAATGAATTCCTAGACCAATGTTGCATGCACGAGCTTGGACTTAATTGATGCAATCCTGGGACCGAAGATTAGTAAAGTCTAGACCTATTTGTTGACTAATACGCAAAGGATCAATTTGATTTGTGAAAAGACCGGCTAGGTAGAGTTGCTTGCCCGCAGGCGAAGTAGTTGTGAAACTACCTCCTGACAATTAGGGTGCCCTAATGTGACAGTTCTAGGGATTAAGGGTAGGGTCATACAAGCTCTCTCTTTCACCATACACAGTGATGCACTCAGGAGATAGGTTGCATGGATAGGGCTGTCTCTCTCTTCGTCGCACGGCAATCGATAAAGATACTAAATGAGCAAGTGAGTGGAGCATGCACCTAGCTAGACTGAAAAGTCTAGCTCCGACAAGAGATGAAGGCGAGCTGGGACGATTACAATAAATTCACTCCACACAGGGAGGGTTTAATTATTACAAAACCACTTAATCATATTTTCCGCACAGGGGAACAAATCAATTCAGAATTTCTCCGCGCAGGGAGAAGCAGGGTCACTCATGCTCCAAAAATCATAGACTATCCGTCGACGACCATGCGACCCTGGCGTTGGTCTAGCCGTAGTGGACTCGGGTGCCACAATTAACAATTCATTCAATAGTTGTATATAGATATAGATATATATAATACTATTTTTCTTCTAAACACTGCAACAAATTTTCAAACCTCTCCGATATTCTTGTGCAAATCACGCAGCTAGAAGGCCGGCGCGGCAGGCGGTCAACACATGCGGCTTCGAACGTGGGCGGGCGACCACGCGGGCGAGGGCGGGCGGTCAAGTGCCTGCACGCGGGCGGCCACGCGGGAGGCGCGGGGGACGAGGTGCGGGTGACAAAGGTGGGCAGCCGCGCAGCCAGGCGGCGAGGCAGGCGTGGGCGCGGGCGTGGGAGCGGGCGACGAGGCGGGCACGTGGCGACGAGTGCGGGCGACGAGACAGGCGCGTGAAGTCCCGCAATCAATGGCACCCAAGAGGGGGGTGAATTGGGAGATAACAAAATTTTAATCGAACTATACACAATTTTGCGATTATGTGAAGACACAAAGAACCAAGAGCAAGATAAGCTAGATCTATCAAAATTAAACACTACAAAACCCTTGGTACTAGGCGGAGTTAACAAATCCATAGATTCACTCACGCAAACTGTTATCTTTCCGGCAAGAATAACCTTGTCAGTCCGAGTCCAGCTTTTGATATACCGAAGGATTTATTTGAAGGAAATCACATAATCTAGATCTACAAGCATGCAAGAAGGGGGATAGGAGATACGGAACAAATCACAAGGAGACATCGATTTTAAGGTGGTTCGGATGCCACAACGGCAACCTACGTCCACCCCTCACCGACAATGAGGATCCACACACTATCTTGTAAAGTGTTACAAGATCAGACACACACACACACATACACTGGGAAAGAGAGCTCCCGCAAAGGTGTAAGAACACCTTAACACACACAAAACTACAACGGATTAAGCACACACACACACACACGGATCTAGGAAGATCCACACACACTGAAATGTTTAACGATTACAAGAACCATAAATGAAGCTCAAGAGAAAATATGAAATTAGAACACAAGAGAGGAATCTTGATTTGCTCCCCCTTAGTGGATGATGAATGCTTTGGATGCAGCTTGATTCCTTGGATTGATCTTCACTTGAATGGATGAAGAAGGATGACGAACTCTTCTCGAACACTATTCACGTCTACAGTGCGAGCTCCCTTCTCTTCCTCTTTGGTAGCCTCCTAGATCCACCTTGAGCATTAGGGTTTTCTTAACCCTCTTGTATATGTTTTATAGACTTTGAATGGTCCAAGGACTCCCCCCAGACCAGATCCACAATATCTGGAGGGTTTGGTTACTTTGGGATTAAACAATATCAAGAGGAAGAGCTTTCCTCGAAGTTACAAAAAGTCAACAATTATGGGCAGCTCGGGGCTGGCGGTCGACCTGCAGGGGCTGGCGGTCGACTGCCTCTGAGAAACCTGTAGGATGCCGGTCCCTGGGAAATCCGGTCGACCGGGATTGAGGGGGCGGTCGACCGCCACTAAGACAGGCTGTAGAAGAAACCATTCTGTTATTTCAGGTCGACCGGCATGAGAGTGGAGGTCGACCGGACTGTGATAAACCTGAAAAATGAAGAGTTTAGCCCAATAAAATATACCCATATGATCGAGGCATGAATTGAACGACTGGTTAAAAGTTATTTCAAGTTCATTTGAGTCCATGGAAATGCATTTGGAATGCTAAACACTTAAGCCAAAAACCGTGAAGAAATCCGACATGATAGCTTATGGAATTCACTTAAGGTATTAGTTCCAAGCACATGAGCAAATATATGTCCTTGGTTTTGTTATCATCAAAAGCACTGAGATATATACAACAATCTCCCCCTTTTTTATGATGACCAATTTTTATTGCTTTCGGAACTTCAAATTGAACGTAATTCTAGAAAATCATTCAACATGCTTGAAAACCATTCAACACAGCACATTCCATCCAACCACTTGTTTGTCCTACAAGAATATGAAATAAAACACAAGTGCCAACCATCTGAATTCAAACACCAGTACTTTCAATTTATCATTTCATTACAAAGTACATTAACTTGAAAGTGAATGCACGACTCTAATACAAAAGACTAAGCAAACGAACTGACACTACTGACAACCCTCACATGTGACATGCAAGCAAGCAACACAATCACACATCGACATACATAAGTATCCTGCCCTACTACTTCTCCCCCTTGTCAACATCAAAAAGGGATTGATGTGAAACAACTAAAGGGGAATGCAGCAAGCAAACAGAAACTTAGGACCTATTCCGCAAACACAATCACATAGCAATCAAGTCCTAGATTGGGGCCAATTCGCCGTCGCACACACACGAGCCCGAAGTGACTAAATGATGCTAAGGGGAGGTGATGGAACAAGACCCTTGCTGGTAGAGTGCCAGCAAGGCTAGGGTTGCCCTCCCAAGGGTACGAGGCCCACACTTAAGGGGCTGGCCGGTGCCAATTGGGGCACTAGGTCCCTCTCTCTCACAGCCCACGGTGACCGCTCGTAAGGGGAGCACGCGGGGTCGGACGCTCTCTCTCTTGCTCAACGGAGCGATTTCTATGGATATTAAATTAACAAGCACCAAAATATGGAGCAAAGGTCAGAGCTTACCTTGGTTGGTTTGAAGAAACCAACCCCGTTCGGAGACGAGGGCGAGCGGGGAAGTGTGGGTTCCCCGCACACTGCACCGATGAAGCTTGACCTGTTTTAAAAGGTTACAATCACTACGCCTCACACAGGAGGGTGGACTTGGGGTGGGGATCTTACTGATACAATCAAACATTACCTCCACGCAGGAAGGGGCGTTAAGCCAGCCAGCGGGGAGGGGAGATTCGCTGAGAAACCCGAGAGAAGGAACCGCTGCCAATTCAACTTGCTTGCTGTGAAAGGTGACAGTCAGTCGGTGTAGCAGCCGTAGATCCCAATCAAGAATTTTACCGATGACGAGACCAGAGGGGATCTTCTCGTACAAGGAACCTGAACGCCTCAGAATTATGTTGAATTCTTATGATGTCGTTGCTGGCCGCAGCGGAGGTTCGAACAGGGCGATAGAATCTGGGACTGACAGCTTCTAATCTTACGCAGCAGGTTGCAGAGAGTGCCCCGGCTGCTTCTGGACTCCGAATCACAATCCGCCGAAGTTTCTGGAACCGTGGACAAGCCCTCTTTGCATTAAAACTGGCGGAGAAGCCTTCTGATGTCGGAGAGGACTGGGAATTCAGAAGAGTGTAGGAAGGTCGTTGCAGACTATGGGAGGCAGACTCACGCAGCCGAGGGAGAAAAATGGTAACTTTGGCCTCCGGATGCCGAACGCTGTTCTGCTTCTTGATTTTGACAGAGGACTGGAGGAGGAAGAACTTTGTAGAAGGGCTCTTTGCATGAGTTTTCCGACGTTTGTCGTGGTGCAGCTCCTAACCGGGTTCAGGTACTCTGCAGAGGGAGCCCAGCGCAGTCGGGGGAGAATGGTTCTCCCGGACAGCCCCAAACTCAGAACAGGATGGGATCACTTCGCATGCAAAGCTGATTGGACGACCTTTCAAGAAAGGTATGGTACGCCTTCAGACGTTGCCGTATGAATCCGTGAATGCTTCTGCAAGTTGACCCTTTATCTGCCACCTGCAGACTTGGGCAAAGTGGAAAGGATGGTGGTGGAACTAGGTTATTGGAAGTGGAGGTTAGCAATAGTGGGAATGGTGGTGTGATGGTAGATGGGGGAGGGATGTTCAGGAATGGTGAGAGGGGTGGAGCAGGGGATGAGGGGGTCTAAGAGGGTGGAGGGGTGAGAGGGCCGCAGCTAGGAGAGGGATGATGGAGGGGGTCGGCCAAGGCAAGGAGATGGGTTAGGTGGGGGAGGGGGATGCGCAACTTGTGGAGGGAATGTGGTTTAGTTCCCCTAGGGATATGAATGGGGGTGTGGGGGAGTGGAATGGTTGCTTGGGGGAGAGGGAAGGGTGTCTTGGAGGTGGAGAAGGTGTATGGGGAATGGGAAGGGTTGCTTGGGGAAGTGGAGGTATTGATGAGAGTTATAGTTCTTGGGGAGGTGAAAGGGTGGGGGGGGTGAGTTGGCTGATGATGTGGCAAGGGGGGGGGAGGGGAAGGGGCAGGTTCGCCCAAGGGAGAGAGAGAGAGGGGGAGGAGAGAGAAAGGGGTTCTCCCCCTTTAGTGAGAGAGAGAAGAAGAGAGAGAGAGAGAGCTAGAGAAAAAAGGGGGAGGTGCACAATTGCTTGGCAAATTCTATCAATCTTTCATTAGTCCTCTCAAGTGGAGTTGGGGTCCTATTTATAGGGATCCCAACAATTACATAGAAGTCCCTGAGATAAGTGCAAAAAGCAAATAAGCAAGGAGGTGGGGAAGGGAGAGGGCGCCCCTGGGCCAGGCCCATTTAATTGGGCCCATATGACACTCTAGCCTAACATGAAGATACAAACATAGGTAAATAACGTGATAACCTAGGGACATGACTCAAAACAAAGGCAAATACATCAAAATGACTCAAGCAAAAAGGGGAAAATAAATCAATATGATCCAGGTAGAATGCCCTGGTGTCGACGTGGACCCATCAAGTCGTGAAGCCGCATCCTACCCGTCTCCGGGAGGGAGAGAGGTGTCGAGCCAGAGGGAACCCTGGGTGATGTCCCCATCAACTCCCCCGGGCTGTGAAGAGCTCGACTCTGTCGAGAAAGGGTCCACTCGACTGCGATAATGCTCCAGGAGGTCGGGGTCTAGCTGCTGAGAATTCTCCTTGCTCACCCATGAATCATCTGAAGGGGGCCGGCCCTTCCACCTGACCAAGTATCGCTCATATGCTTTGCTCCGGGTGACAGTGACATGTTCATCCAATATCCGCTCTATTTGCTCCCGTTGGCCCCTCTGGACTGGTGGAGCTCTCTCATGGGTGGTGGCTCTCTCAAGAGGTGGAACAGGCTCAAGTTCCTCACTAGGTGTCACCGTGGGACCCCTGTATGGCACCAAGTCAGCCACATTGAATGTGGGACTTACTCCGTATGCCTCGGGGAGGTCCAACACGTAAGCATTTGTGCCGATCCTCCTCAGAACCTGGAAGGGACCTGATCCACGCGACCTCAATTTGGAGAAATTTCCCGGGAAAAGTCTCTCAGTTCTCACCATCACGAAGTCACCTACGCAAAACTCCTGGTGGCGTCGGTGGGAATCGACCGATTTCTTATACACCTCATTGCTTTTGTTAATGTGTTTGCAGATTTCCTCATGCAATTCTTTCATGTGTTGGGCAAAAGACTCAGCACTAATAGACACTCTAGCATGTGGGGGTAAAGGAATGAGATCTGTAGGCTTTCTAGGCTTGTACCCATGCACAGCTTCAAATGGGCTCATCCCTATTGACCTATTCACTGAGTTGTTGTATGCAAACTCAGCCTGGGGTAGAATGAGATCCCAATTCCCTGGGCGATCCTCAACAAGGCACCGAAGGAGATTTCCAAGACTCCTATTAACGACTTCGGTCTGGCCATCAGTTTGAGGGTGATAGGCCGTGGAAAATTTGAGAAGGGTCCCCATTAGGTGCCAGAGGGTTTTCCAGAAATAGCTGGTGAATTTGACATCCCTATCAGAAATGATGGTCTTGGGTAGGCCATGGAGGCGAACTACCTCATCGAAGAATAGGCGGGCCACATGGGAGGCATCGGAGGTTTTAGAACAGGGGATGAAATGGGCCATCTTTGAAAACCTATCCACTACGACAAAGATTGAATCATGCTTCTTCTGAGTTCTAGGTAGGCCCAAGACAAAGTCCATGCTTAAGTCTTGCCATGGACGATCAAGGACAGGGAGTGGGGTGTATAGGCCAGTGTTCTATTTTGTCTGTTTGGCTGAGGCACATATGCGACACTGTCCCACAATTTTGGCTACATCCCTCTTGAGACTTGGCCAGTAGAACTGACCCTCAACCATAGCAATGGTCTTGTGCACCCCAAAATGTCCAGCCAGTCCTCCTGCATGCAACTCCCAGACTAGGAAATCCCGTAGGGAGGTCCTAGGTATGCAAAGTCTATGGCCTTTGAAAATGAACCCATCCTCTAAGATGAAACCTTGGTGTTCCCTAGGTGAGTGGGTAGACAGGGTGGTATGGATAGGACCAAAGTCCGGGCAATCAGAGTACTCTTCCCTGAGTCTTTCAAACCCTATGACTTCCACCTGAATGGTGGTCAACAAGGAGACCCTCCTACTGAGTGCATCTGCGGCACGATTCTCACTCCCAGCTTTATGCTTGATTACAAAAGTATAGGACTGGATGTATTCGACCCAGCGGGCATGTCGGGCGTTCAGCTTCTATTGGGAGTTGAGATATTTCAGGGCCTCGTGGTCAGAAAAGATGACAAACTCTTTGGGCAAGAGATAATGTCTCCAATGCCGGAGGGACTGAACCACGGCATAAAACTCTTTGTCATAGGTGGAGTATTTCATCCTGGCATCACATAGTTTTTCACTAAAGTAGGCCACTGGGTGTCCCTCTTGGCTGAGGATCCCACCAATCCCCACCCCGGAGGCATCACAAGTCACCTCAAAGACCTTGGAAAAGTCAAGGAGGCATAATACCGGGGCTTGGGTCATTCTTTCCTTGAGCTCTTGGAAGGCCCTAGAAGCAGACTTGGTCCACAAAAACGTCCCCTTTTTAAGGTAATCTGTGATGGGGGCAGTGACCATGCTGAACCCACGGATAAATCTCCGATAGGAAGTGGCCAACCCATGGAAACTCTGGACCTCATGGAGAGTGCGGGGCTCTGGCCAGTCAAGGATAGCCTGGACCTTTTCGGGGTCCATGGACACTCCCTTGGTGGAGACCACATACCCAAGGAAAGTGATGGATTCAGTCATGAAATGACATTTTCCCAAGTTGGCAAAGAGGCTCTCTCTCCTAAGGGTAGTGCAGATTTGCCTAAGATGGTTGAGATGGTCTTCCTTGGATTGGCTGTAGATAAGGATATCGTCAAAATAGACCACTAGGAAGACTCCAATGTAGGGCCTAAGGACCTCTGTCATGAGGCGCATAAAGGTGCTTGGGGCATTTGATAGCCCAAAAGGCATCACTAGCCATTCATAGAGTCCATCTTTGGTTTTAAAGGCCGTTTTCCATTCATCTTCTGGCCTTATCCTAACCTGATGGTAGCCACTCTTAAGATCTATTTTGGAAAAGATGGTGGCTCCGGCAAGCATGTCAAGCATATCGTCAAGCCTAGGTATGGGGAACCTGTATTTGACGGTAATTTTGTTGATGGCCCTGCTATCGATACACATTCGCCATGTCCCATCCTTCTTGGGTGTGAGAAGGGCCGGGACAGCACACAGGCTTTTGCTAAGGCGGAGAAAGCCTTTCCTGATGAGTTCCTCCACCTGCCTCCTTAATTCAGCATGCTCCGTGGGGTTGAGGCGATAGTGGGGAAGGTTTGGGAGGGTGACTCCTGGGACGAGGTCAATAGCATGTTGAACATCCCTCATAGGTGGTAGTTGATCAGGGAGCTCATCGGGGAACACATCCTTAAATTCTTCCAAGAGAGGGTGTACTTCCATAGGGTGGGGGTTGGAGGGGGTTGGCTCTCCAAGGCATAAGACTACCGCACACAGGGGTGTCCCTTGAGCTACCTCTTCTTCCAGCTCTTTCCTTGTGATGATATGCAAGCTTATGGCTTTTCCAGCTGGCTCTTTATGGGTAGGTTCTTGGAGGGCTGGTTGGGTTGGTGGGGCTGGGACCCCTGGATTTTGAGGTGGTTTAGGTTGCGGTGAAGGGAGAATCCCTTTGGAGGGGGTTTCCTTCCGTGGTGGTGATGGGTGGAGGCGGATGGTTTTCCCCTCATGTTCAAAGGTGCATGTGTTCGTCTTCCCAAAGATGGTTGCATTGATATCATAAATCCAAGGCCTCCCTAGCAGGATGCTCCCTACCTCCATGGGGATAATGTCACACCAAACTTGGCCTTGATAGGATGAGAAGGTGATGGGTACAAGGCAACAAGTGTTGACCGGGATGGAGTGATTGTTAATCCAAGAGACCCGATATGGTTTGGGGTGGGGTGTGGTAGTAAGCCCAAGAAGCTTGACAGTGTCAGGAGACACGGCGTTGACGCAACTCCCATTGTCTAGGATTACTTTCCTAACATGGCTCCCCATCTTGAGGTAGGTGTGAAAAATGGAGGTCCTTCGCCAGTCTTCTTCTTGTGGTTTTGTGAGGGTGCACCTAATTACACCTAGGTGGGAGTTGGTGGGAGGAAGGTCATGGTCCAAGCTTGTTTCATAGAGGTGTTCCTCATACTCCTCTTCCCATCCTAGGGCAGCCTCATACTCCTCTACCGTACTCTCATGCTCTTCTTGGGGTGGGGTAGGCCCTCCTTCAATGATAAGACTGGACAGTCCTTTGGATGGACATTGGGAAGCAATGTGGCCATAACCATGACACTGAAAGCATTTCACTGAGCTACTCCCTGGGGTTGTTCTTTTGGGGGTTTCCTCTCTTCGGGGAGGAGGGTTGGGTGGAGTAGCCCTTGTAGGAGTGGGGTTGGCGGGTTGTTGATAAGGCCGAGAAGGAGTTCCCCCACTGGGGATAGGGGTCTTCAGTAGGGGAGGAAGGTTGGGCCGGGGACCCATATTTTTGGACTCAGCTGGACGGGGGGAGGCAAATCTAGGATTCCTAGAAAATCTCTCCGTATCACGGGCTATTTGATAAGCCATCTCAAGGGAATCCACATCCCTCATAATTAGTTCTCTCTTGATGTGTGGGTGGAGACCATTCCTAAATCGTGATAGGGTGACGGCCAATTCTTCATGTACTCCACACTTTAAAAGGTAGGAGTCAAACAGTTCAATGTATTCTACCACAGTTTTTCCCTCTTGGGTGAGGCATTGCCACTCATCTAAGAGAGTTTGGGTGTAGGAGTTGGGGAGGTACTTGAACCTAAGTTGGGCTTTCATGTCTTCCCAGGTATGAATGGGCTCCTCCCGCCTAATCCTCTTCCTACTTTCCACACTCATCCAGTAGGTCTTGGCTAGTTTAGTGAGGTGCATCTTAGCCAACCTAACTCTCCTATCTTCCGTCATGGGGTACCAATCAAAGTATTGGTCCATGGAACTCTCCCATTCTAAGTAGACATGTGGGTTATGGACCCATCAAAGTTTGGAGCCTCTACCTTGATCATCCTCAAGAGATAATCATCCGGGTCTTCTCGCGGTCGCCTATCAAGATGTCGAGGCTGGCGGGGCCTCTCATACTCACGGTAGAAGTCATTCTCTAGGTCCTCCCTATCAAGTTCAACTCGTGGAGGGGGTGCCCTTTGGGCATGGTTCCTAGGTGGGGCCCTAACTTCCTCGAGCCTCTCTAGCGGGTGGAAAAACCATTCATCTGCTCTGAGAGGGCTTGAATGGCAACCTCAAGCCGATCCATTAGAGCTTGGGGAGCCTCCCTAGGGATGTTTGGGTCACCTTGGGAATTGGGATTCATGGGGGGGACCGAGGTAGAGGGGTCAGCTCGGTACAAGGTACCACTATGGGTGGACATGCACACGGATGATGAAAATGCAAAGACCCTAGGACCTAGGCTTGTAGAGACAAGTCTAAAACTTGCTCTGATATCAACTGATGTGAAACAACTAAAGGGGAATGCAGCAAGCAAACAGAAACTTAAGACCTATTCCGCAAACACAATCACATAGCAATCAAGTCCTAGATTGGGGCCAATTCGCCGTCGCACACACACGAGCCCGAAGTGACTAAATGATGCTAAGGGGAGGTGATGGAACAAGACCCTTGCTGGTAGAGTGCCAGCAAGGCTAGGGTTGCCCTCCCAAGGGTACGAGGCCCACACTTAAGGGGCTGGCCGGTGCCAATTGGGGCACTAGGTCCCTCTCTCTCACAGCCCACGGTGACCGCTCGTAAGGGGAGCACGCGGGGTCGGACGCTCTGTCTCTTGCTCAACGGAGCGATTTCTACAGATATTAAATTAACAAGCACCAAAATATGGAGCAAAGGTCAGAGCTTACCCTGGTTGGTTTGAAGAAACCAACCCCGTTCGGAGACGAGGGCGAGCGGGGAAGTGTGGGTTCCCCGCACACTGCGCCGATGAAGCTTGACATGTTTTAAAAGGTTACAATCACTACGTCTCACACAGGAGGGTGGACTTGGGGTGGGGTTCTTACTGATACAATCAAACACTACCTCCACGCAGGGAGGGGCGTTAAGCCAGCCAGGCGGGGAGGGGAGATTCGCTGAGAAACCCGAGAGAGGAACCGCTGCCAATTCGACTTGCTTGCTGTGAAAGGTGACAGTCAGTCGGTGTAGCAGCCGTAGATCCCAATCAGGAATTTTTCCGATGACGAGACCAGAGGGGATCTTCTCGTACAAGGAACCTGAACGTCTCAGAACTATGTTGAATTCTTCTGATGTCGTTTCTGGCCGCAGAGGAGGTTCGAACAGGGCAACAGAATCTGGGACTGACAGCTTCTAATCTTACACAGCAGGTTACAGAGAGTGCCCCGGCCGCTTATGGACTCCGAATCATGATCCGCCGGAGTTTCTGGAACCGTGGATGAGCCCTCTTTGCAGTAAAACTGACGGGGAAGCCGTCTGATATCGGAGAGGACTGGGGGATTCAGAAGAGTGGAGGAAGGTTGTTACAGACTGTGGGAGGCAGACTCGCGCAGCCGAGGGAGAAAAATGGTAACTTTGGCCTCCGGATGCCGAACATGGTTCTGCTTCTTGATTCTGACAGAGGACTGGAGGAGGAAGAACTTTGTAGAAGGGCTCTTGGCCTGAGTCTTCCGCCGTTTGTCGTGGTGCAGCTCCTAACCGGTTTCAGGTACTCTGCAGAGGGAGCCCAGCGCAGTCGGGGGAGAATGGTTCTCTCGGACAGCCCCAAACTCAGAACGGGATGGGATCACCTCGCCTACAAAGCTGATTGGACGACCTTTCCATAAAAGTATGGTACGCCTTCAGATGTTGCCTTATGAATCCATGAATGCTTCTTCAAGTCGACCCTTTCTCTGCCACCTGCCGACTTGGGCAAAGTGGAAAGGTTGGTGGTGGAACTAGGTTATTGGAAGTGGAGGTTAGCAATAGTGGGAATGGTGGTGTGATGGTAGATGGGGGAGGGATGTTCAGGAATGGTGAGAGGGGTGGAGCATGGGATGAGGAGGTCTAAGAGGGTGGAGGGGTGAGAGGGCCACAGCTAGGAGAGGGATGATGGAGGGGGTCGGCCAAGGCAAGGAGATGGGTTAGGTGGGGGAGGGGGATGCGCAACTTGTGGAGGGAATGGGGTTTAGTTCTCCTAGGGATATGAATGGGGGTGTGGGGGAGTGGAATGGTTGCTCGGGGGAGAGGGAAGGGTGTCTTGGAGGTGGAGAAGGTGTATGGGGAATGGGAAGGGTTGCTTGGGGAAGTGGAGGTATTGATGAGAGTTATAGTTCTTGGGGAGGTGAAAGGGTGGGGGGGGTGAGTTGGCTGACGACGTGGCAAGGGGGGGAAGGGGAAGGGGCAGGTTCGCCCAAGGGAGAGAGAGAGAGGGGGAGGAGAGAGAAAGGGGTTCGCCCACTTTAGTGGGAGTGAGAAGAAGAGAGAGAGAGAGAGCTAGAGAAAAAAGGGGGAGGTGCACAATTGCTTGGCAAATTCTATCAATCTTTCATTAGTCCTCTCAAGTGGAGTTGGGGTCCTATTTATAGGGATCCCAACAATTACATAGAAGTCCCTGAGATAAGTGCAAAAAGCAAATAAGCAAGGAGGTGGGGAAGGGAGAGGGCGCCCCTGGGCCAGGCCCATTTAATTGGGCCCATATAACACTCTAGCCTAACATGATGATACAAACATAGGTAAATAACGTGATAACCTAGGGACATGACTCAAAACAAAGGCAAATACATCAAAATGACTCAAGCAAAAAGGGGAAAATACATCAATATGATCCAGGTAGAATGCCCTGGTGTCGACGTGGACCCATCAAGTCGTGAAGCCGCATCCTACCCGTCTCCGGGAGGCAGAGAGGTGTCGAGCCAGAGGGAACCCTGGGTGATGTCCCCATCAGGGATATGATAGACGAAGGAGGGACTCAAGTGAAAGAAGACCAAATGATAGCATGCTATTGGGGAAAGTCAAAAGAAATCCTCAAGGAGCATCTTATGGAGGTGGCTGATCAGCGGGAGGAGTAGGTGGAAGGCCAAGGTGCCGACGAATGTCACAAAGATGGTGGTCATGAGCATGAAGAAGATCAAGAATATGGCCAATGGATTCATCACGAGCCACATCCTGGCACCGCATGCCAAGAAGGGAGTGGTGCATGAGGCTAAAGGATTGGCCAGACTCAGCTAAATCCTCTCGGAAGGAAGCCATGTGGGTGGTGAGGGTGGCCATTTGAGTAGATAGAGAGTCCAATGCAGTAGAGAAGGTATCCATGCGCCCTGATATGGTGTCAAATGTCGTGCCTATAGTGTCCCCAAGGGTAGAGAGACGATCCCCAAAGGTATCCACACGAGTCTCCAATCCGACGAGCCGCCCGTCAAGAGCCTCGTAGTCCACCGAAGGGCGCTGTCCGGCCCCCTGAGTAGAAGACTCTCCATGGTGAAACTGAGGTGGAGGAGGCATCTCAAAATCCTGATGGTAAGGTGATGGTGGAGGAGGCTGCTCCTCAGCTAGAACTGGAGGGGGAATATCCCCTTCACCTTGCTGCTGAACTGGTTCCTGTTCTTCCTCACTGCTCATTTCTTCCCCATAAACTGGAATGTCCCGTGTAAGCTGACTGTCGGGACCATAGTAATAGCCAAAATCTATGAAAATTTTATGCTTGTTGTATATGTCATCCTACCTGACCAATATGAACTGCTCATTTGCCATATCAATCCCGGCATAGGTGAAGACACCGGTCAACTACGAAGCATATGGGAGAGAGCGCCGAAGGTATGTACGGCAGGTTCCAATCAGATCTATCATGAGCCGACCCATATTGATTTGAATTCCATTCATGACATGATAGAACAGTAATCTCTGAACTTCTGTAACCTCATCCCTACCGCCCACTTTGGGATAAATCAATGATGTAAGCATGTGATGCAAAACTCGTTGCAGTGGAGGAAAGTGATTGGCATTCAGCTTAATCAGGTTGCTCACACCGTGTACATACTCACAGTTGGTCATAACAGTAAATGTGGCTGGAACTTCACTAAAACCATATGCCCTATCTGCACCCATGGCGGATACTCCTAGGGCCCGCTGAAATAAATCCGGAGTGATGTGAAGCTCCACACCGTCAATCGTGGTATATAACTGTTCATTTCTCACAACCAAATACCCGTAGAACTACTGGACCAGACGAGGATAATACCTATTGTACCGGGTAACAAAATCCATCCACCCATCCTGAACCTCAAATAGAGCGCACAAATCTGGGAGAAGCTCATTCACCTCATTGAAGTCGACCAAGCGGGGGTCGATAATGGGACGTAGAGGTAGAAGTGCTCGAGGCAAGGGAGGAGCACGCTGAGGTGGAGGAGCGGGGGCCTCTTGCCGTTGATGGCTAGCTTCTCCTTGGGCAGAACGCCAAGAACTCCATCTGGGCGGCATTCCGAACTAGAAAAACCCACCGGGAAACCCTTGAACAATCGATCTCAACCCTAGGAACGTGGATGGAGCATAGGGGCACTGCTAGGGCTTGGAACAACCTTTCCACAGTATGGAAGCTAAGAGGGATCTCCACAAACTCACGAACGACCGTATGGAGGATGTCCCGAAATGATGATGGGACGACCGAATCGTGTGCGGGTGGATGAAGAATGGGTTGTGGAGGCTTGGGTGGAGGAGAAAAGAAGTGCTAGGGTTATGGCAAGGTGGTGGAGAGTGAGTGGGAGTGAAGGATAGAAAGAATGAGAGAGGAAAGACCCATATAAGAGGGGTCGGTTGACCCTTAAGTCGGGCCGGTCCGCCGTCGGCGGTCGACCGGTGCGGGCCTGGCGGTCGACTGCCTGGACCAAAATCACCAATTTTTTGAAAAATTCTTTTTCCTTTTGTTTGTTTCTTCTTTTTCTTTTTCTTTTTTCCTTTTTTTGTATATGGGGGATGAACAACTGACTACCTGAGTGGGGCCATCATCATGACATGGGAAGTATGTAGAGGTGAAGATGTGGATAAGAGAAAAAGTTCTGATTTCCCCTAGGTAGTACCTTTAGTTCCAACATCACTGAGTCCACAGATGTTTTTAACCAAGGAGTATTTGGCCATAGAAATATTTTTCAAGGAGGGCTAAATATAAGTAAGTACATTCAAGCATACATAAGTGAATGAAGACAAACAGGGTATAGAAAGAAAACAAAATCAATATGCATGTTTTTCTACCCGTGATGCACATGAATTTCTACAAATGCAACCCTATACCCTACATGCAAACCTCTGCATGTATGCTCTCACCCTTGCACATTCCAAGTTCTCTTCTTATCTTATTAAATTGATCCTGGTTTAGGGGTTTGGTGAAAATGTCAGCTAGCTGATTGTGTGTGTCAATGAAGTTCAATTCAAAGACCCCTTTTCCTACATGATCTCTCAGAAAATGATGACGAATATCTATATGCTTGGTCCTTGAATGCTGAACATGATTTTTTGACAAATTAATTGCACTAGTATTATCACACAGTATTGGAATAATTTTTATTTCAACATCTAAATCAAGCAGTTGGTTTTTGATCCAAAGTACTTGGGCTCCACAACTTCCGGTGGCTACATATTCAGCCTCGGCCGTTGAGAGAGCTACTGAATGTTGTTTCTTGGATACCCATGAGACTAAGCATCCACCAAGAAACTGACAGTACCCACTTGTACTTTTACGATCTACAATGCATCCAGCATAATCCGCATCGGTATAGGCAATTAAATCAAAGGAATTACCGATAGGAAACCACAAACCAAAGTCTATTGTGCCAATGAGATATCTAAAGATGCGTTTAACAGCTGATAAGTGAGATTCTTTGGGGCATGACTGAAAACGGGCACAAAGACATACACTGAATTGAATGTCAGGGCGACATGCTGTAAGGTACAGTAGTGATCCGATCATACCTCTAAACAGTGTAGAATCTACTGTTTTACCATTTTTAGCCTTATCCAACTTTGTGGTGGTGGCCATGGGAGTTGATATGGGTTTTGCTTCCGCCATCCCGTATTTCTTCAGCAGTTCCATAGTATATTTGGCTTGATTGATGAAGAGTCCTTCTGATGTTTGTTTCACCTGCAATCCAAGAAAAAAAATCCGCTCCCCCATTAAGCTCATCTCGAATTCTCCTTGCATAATCTTTGCAAATTCATCGCATAAGGCATTGTTAGTAGCTCCAAAAATAATGTCATCCACATACACTTGAACTACTAAAATGTCCTTACATGATTTCCGTGCGAAAAGTGTTTGATCAACCTTACCTCTCTTGAACCCATTTTCAACCAGAAATGAGGTAAGCCGTTCATACCATGCCCTTGGTGCTTGTTTTAGTTTGTACAAGGCCTTTTGGAGCTTGTACACATGTCGTGGATGTTTGGAATCTTCAAAACCTAGAGGCTCTCTACAAAAACATCCTCCTTGATATAACCGTTAAGAAATGTAGATTTAACATCCATTTGAAACAATTTAAAGTTCAAAGAGCAAGCGTAGTACAGTAAGATCTGGACTGCTTCAAGTCTAGCAACCGGTGCAAAGGACTCATCAAAATCAATGTCCATCTTCTGGCTGTACCCCTTGACTACAAGCCGGGCTTTATTCCTAACAACCAATCCCGCATCATTTAGCTTGTTTCTGAAAACCCAACGGGTTCCAATAGTTGGATGGTTCTTAGGACACGGCACGAGAGTCCACACCTCGTTTCTTTCAAACTGATGCAGCTCTTCATGCATAGCCTGAATCCATGATTCATTTTGAAGAGCTTCATGAATGTCCTTGGGCTCTTCTTGTGAAAGTAAATCCATCAAATCTTTCTCTTCTACTTGCCTTAGAGAGGACCTTATTTTTACCCCATCCTCCAAATTACCTATGATGTTCACAGCTGGATGATCCTATAGAAATGTGGAAGAACTGGGCAAGTCAGGATGCTGCACTTGTGATTCTTACAGTGTCTCAATTGTAGGATCCTCATCTTCCTCATTTTTGCTTGATATTACCTTCAATGGTTCATCCTTAGCTTGGACATTTGATGAGTTCTTAGGATCTTCATCTGCATCCAAAGTAGAAGAAATTTGATCTGTCAGTTTTGATTCGGATTCATCAAAAATAACATGATGACTTTCTTCAACGACCAAAGTCCTTTTATTGAATAATCGGTAAGCTCTAGAATTGAGTGCATAATCTAGAAAAATTCATTTGTCACTCTTTTCATCAAACTTGCCGAGGTTGGACTTACCATTGTTCAAAATGTAGCAAGGGCATCCAAAGGGTTTAAGATAGGAGATGTTTGGTTTCTTACCATTGTAGAGCTCATATGGAGTTTTCTTCAGAATGGGCCTTACCATTGCCCTGTTGATGATGTAGCATGATGTACTCACCGCCTCAGCCCAGAAATACTTAGGTAGGGAATTCTCACTGAGCATGGTCCGGGCCATGTCTATCAACGTTATGTTCTTCCTCTCCACTACTCTATTTTGCTGGGGCGTCCTTGGTGACGAAAAGTTGTATGTGTACCCCTGCTCTTCACAGAAAATGCTGAATTCATGATTTTTAAATTCACCACCATGATCACTCTAGATGGTGGTGATGAGGTAACCTCTTTCATTTTAGATTTTTCTGTAAAACACTTGAAACTCCGTCAGGGCATCACTTTTATTGGCTAAAAGTAACACCCATGTGAATCTGAAAAAGTCATCAACAATCACAAAGCCATAGGATTTTCCTCCTAGGCTAGAGGTTCTAGTTGGACCAAAAA
The DNA here is from genome assembly GCA_022559845.1 of Amorphophallus konjac. Taxonomy (NCBI): domain Eukaryota; kingdom Viridiplantae; phylum Streptophyta; class Magnoliopsida; order Alismatales; family Araceae; genus Amorphophallus; species Amorphophallus konjac. The sequence goes on from CM040122.1 coordinate 181,514,059, forward strand.
GATCAAGATGCAGCAGTTCCAATGGCCTAGCGGATGAAACAATATTTTTGTTTTTGAAGGAAATTCATGTTTGCTTGCCTTTTGTGCAAGCTTCACAGATTCTATCACTTTCAAATTTTAATTTTGACAGTCCATTCACCAAATCATGTCTAGACAACTTGGAGATTACTCCAAAACTAGCATGACCTAATCTTCGGTGCCATAACCATGCATTTTCATGATTGTTCGCAACCAAGCAAAGATCATCACAAGAAACATTGTCAATATCAACAGTATAGACATTGTTATTTCTTTTTCCAAGAAATTTGATCTCATTTGTATTCTTGTTCAAGACAATGCAGTGGGTTTCATCAAAAACAACTTTAAAACCCTTATCGCACAATTGGCTTATGCTTAGCAAATTGTGATTCAGACCTTTCACCAAAAGCACATCTTCAATAAGAATTTCAGAATTCTTACCAATGTTGCCAATCCCAACGATTTTACCTTTGTCTTGACCTCCAAAGACAACTGGGCCTCCATCCTTGTCTTGCAGTGTAGAGAACACTTTCTTGTCCCCTGTCATATGCCTTGAGCAGCCGCTGTCCAAGTGCCATTTGCTCCCCCTGGCTTCAAGACATATCTGCAACAAGAAAGATTCTCATGCAATTATTTTTGGTACCCAAACAAGGTTGGGTCCATAGGAGTTAGTCCAACTTCTTGCGGGTGTTCTCTTTATCCATGGAACATGATATTTAGGTGTGCTTTGTCTAAACCAGCAGTTGGAAATCACATGACCAAATCTACCACAATGAAAGCAATTAGCATGTGAGAAAGTTCTTTGATATCTGTGTGGTTTGGGCTGAACATGTTGGGGTTTAGAATTAGAACATGAAGCATGATTATAGTCCTTTTCATGAACAAAGGATGTGGTGATCTTATTCTCAAAAGATTTTTTGTTTTGAGGTGTGTACCCCAAGCCTTCCTTTTGGAAGTTGACTTTAACCCCCAATAAGTTATCCAGGTTTTGTTTCCCTTTAACAAACCTAGTCCAGGTGGACTGAAGTTCAGCAACTTCTTCACCTAAAATCCCATTTCTCCTTTCGAGTTCTGAATTTGTGGATTTGAGAATTTCTTCTTCCTTTTTCAGATTTTCATACACTTTTTCGACTTCGCCATTTTGCATGAAATCTCTTCTTTGGTTCTTTCAATATCTAAAATAGTTTACAGCAAGCCTTCTCTTTCTTCAGTTGCTTCAAAACATTCATGTTCCAATTTTTCAAACTTGACAAAGATATCTTCATGTGACAGTTCATCAACTTTCTTTTTAAGAGTTTTATTTTCAGATCTGATTTTCTTGTATTTGGCATACAGTTTTTCATATTCAGATTCCCATTGTTCATTTGAAATAAAATCAGGGTCCGAATTTACCTCGGTTGAGTCATCCTCATGAGCCATGAGACACAAGCTCTCCACGAGCCCTTGTATCTCCTCCTCGGACGGTTCATCCTCTTCATCGCTCCACGTAGCAACCATGGCTTTGGGCTTTCTGAAATTGTCCTTTTTGAATTTCTTCTTCAGGTCTGGGCACTCTCCCCTCATGTGCCCGGACTTTTTACATTCGTAGCATATGATGCTACTTGGCTTGCTCGACTCACCCTTGGTTTGAGTGGGCTTCATTTGCCCTTTTCTGAAGTTGCCTTGGTAATTTCTTTTCTTCCTCAGAAATCTTTTTACTTGACGAGTGATCATAGCCAATTCTTCTTCTTCGTTGCTTCCGTCACTGGACTCTTCTTCTTGAGAGTCATCATCGGATTGATGAGCTCTCAATCCAATTACTTTCTTCTTCTTGATATCTTCCTCAGCTATCCTCTTCACATTTATCTCATAAGTCATGAGTGACCCTATGAGTTCATCGAGGGTAAGTGTGGACAGATTCTTAGAGTCTTCAATAACGGTGGCTTTGGTGTGCCACGCAGGAGAGAGGGATCTTAGCACTTTTCTTACGAGCTCAGAATTTATGTAATCTTTCCCAAGACTTTTGAGACCATTCGTGATCTCAGTTAGCCTTGCGAACATCTCTGAAATTGTCTCTTCAGGCTTCATCTTGAAAAGCTCATAGTCTCGAACCAGAAGGTTGGCCTTGGTCTCCTTGACCTCGGATGTCCCTTCATATATAAGCCATAGTTTGTCCCACATTTCTTTAGCTGAGCTGCACATGGAGACACGAGAGAATTCGTTAGGGAGTATCGCACATTGCATAATATTCATAGCATTGAAATTGACAGTGCATTTCTTAATTTCCTCGGGTTTCCATTTTTCTTCATCATTCCCAAGTTTGTAAGGACCCTTGTCCACAACTCTCCAAACTTCGTACTCTTGAGCCCTCAAGAAAACATGCATTCTATTTTTCCAGTATGAGTAGTTTGAGCCGTCAAAGAACGAGGACGGTTGATGGAGTGACCCTCGGGCATCATACCCTTGTTTGCCATTGATCCGGATCTCACTCTAGATCGTTAGATCTGTGAAAGACAGAGCCTTAGCTCTGATACCAATTGAAGTCCCGCAATCAATGGCACCCAAGAGGGGGGGTGAATTGGGTGATAACAAAATTTTAACCGAACTATACACAATTTTGCGATTATGTGAAGACACAAAGAACCAAGAGCAAGATAAGCTAGATCTATCAAAATTAAACACTACAAAACCATTGGTACTAGGCGGAGTTAACAAATCCGTAGATTCACTCATGCAAACTGTTATCTTTCTGGCAAGAATAACCTTATCAGTCCGAGTCCAGCTTTTGATATACCGAAGGATTTATTTGAAGGAAATCACATAATCTAGATCTACAAGCATGCAAGAAGGGGGATAGGAGATAAGGAACAAACCACAAAGAGACAGCGATTTTAAGGTGGTTCGGATGCCACAACGGCAACCTACATCCACCCCTCACCGATAGTGAGGATCCACACACTATCTTGGAAAGTGTTACAAGATCAGACACACACACACATACACTGGGAAAGAGAGCTCCCGTGAAGGTGTAAGAACACCTTAACACACACAAAACTACAACGGATTAAGCACACACACACACACACACACACACACACACACTTGGATCTAGGAAGATCCACACACACTGAAATGTTTAACGATTACAAGAACCAAAAATGAAGCTCAAGAGAAAATATGAAATTAGAACACAAGAGAGGAATCTTGATTTGCTCCCCCTTAGTGGATGACGAATGCTTTGGATGCAGCTTGATTCCTTGGATTGATCTTCACTTGAATGGATGAAGAAGGATGAAGAACTCTTCTCGGAACACTGTTCACGTCTACAGTGCTAGCTCCCTTCTCTTCCTCTTTGGTAGCCTCCTTGGTCCACCTTGAGCATTAGGGTTTTCTTAACCCTCTTGTATATGTTTTATAGACTTTGAATGGTCCAAGGACTCCCCCCAGACCAGATCCACAATATCTGGAGGGTTTGGTTACTTTGGGATTAAATAATATCAAGAGGAAGAGCTTTCCTCGATGTTACAAAAAGTCAACAATTCTGTGCAGCTCGGGGCTGGCGGTCGACCTGCAGGGGCTGGCGGTCGACTGCCACTGAGAAACCTACAGGATGCCGGTCCCTGGGAAATCCGGTTGACCGAGATTGAGGGGGCGGTCGACCGCCACTGAGACAGGCTGTAGAAGAAACCATTCTGTTATTTCAGGTCGACCGGGATGAGACTGGAGGTCGACCGGACTATGATAAACCTGAAAAATGAAGAGTTTAGCCCAATAAAATATATCCATATGATCGAGGCATGAATTGAACGAATGGTTAAAAGTTATTTCAAGTTCATTTGAGTCCATGGAAATGCATTTGGAATGCTAAACACTTAAGCCAAAAACCGTGAAGAAATCCGACATGATAGCTTATGGAATTCACTTAAGGTATTAGTTCCAAGCACGTGAGCAAATATATGTCCTTGGTTTTGTTATCATCAAAAGTACTGAGATATATACAATAGTATGGGTGACGAGGCTGGGCATAGGAGCGTGCGACAAGGTGGGCGCGGGCACATAGCGATGAGCACGGGCACGAGCGACGAGGCGGGCGCGGGCGAGTGGTGATGAGCACGGGCGATGGTGATGGCCGTAGGTGGGGGAGGGGCGCCGGGTGGCGGTGGCTGGGGCAGGCTGTTGCGGCCGCGAGGGAAGTTTGAAGGGGGCACGGTCGACGATGCCCCCCCTGTGAACACTTTTTTTTTCACTTCTCTCTCAGTCGAGATAATCAGATCCCTTCTGTTTTGTTTTTTTTTATGTACCGAAGTCGATCACGTTGTGGGGGGGACAACGAGGACGTTGGGGTTGACGGAGCTGCCGTTGTAGGGCTCTGATACCAAATTTGACGCGGGCGGCAGTGTGGAAGCGATCGTCAGCACTCCGAGAACACGAACTGGACGGTGGGTAGCACTAGAAGAGGATAGATACTGCCTCGCGCAACTCAGCCTCTCGCCAGACGGTCCCTCACCGGACGGCCTCTCGTCGGGCAATCACTCGAGTCTCACGGGGAGTTTGGAGAGAAGGGAAGCAACAAGAGAAATCTCTCATTCATTCATAGTTTTTCATTGAACAAAATGATACAACTAGCCTCCCTTATATAAGGGTTGGCCAAAATACACCAGGACACAAATACTCCTCGACAATTCAACTAATGGCCTCCATATCTTTTGACTATTAAAATAATAAGACAAAAGTCCACTAAATGACTAATGAACTAATGGGCCTAAAAGACAAAGGCGTAATAAGCTAAAATAGTAAATGACCTAATACAACCACAATGGGCTAAAAGACACTAAATCACACATATAGCCCAATACACACAATACAATAAAATGGGCTGAAATAAAATACATATAAAAATGAAAATGGGCCTCAGGATGCCGTGTCTCCTAGCCACAAGCTCGGTGGTGTCGGGGCGGTATGGCGTCGGCTCCGTGTGACTAGTCTGGTGTCCCCAGCACTATACATGGTGAGATGGAGCCTAGTTGGCATCGGAGTTGACACCATATTGAAACTAGGTTCTCAATCTAAGGGACCACGTCCTTATTCGCATGGTCTTGCTCGACGTATGGGCAATTCTTAATCACATGGTCCCTCCTATCCATCGCAAGCCACTATTCCCTCGGGACCATCTCCTCCACATGATGAGAAGGTTTCCCAAGTCTTACATGCATTAGATCATCTCACCCCTCAACAAATCCAAGCCCTTAAGGCCATTGTTGAGGGTGCATCTTCTCCTTCTCATCCTCCTTCTATTCCCACTTGGGTGGCCCATCACCCGCCTCCCTCTTCTATTTATCCTCCTTCACAGGTGGCCCATCAACCGCCTCCTTCTTCTATTCACGCTCCTTCTCAAGTGGCCCATCACCCATCTCCCTCTTCTACACATCCTCCTTCTATTCCTCCTCCTTCATGGCCCGAAGGCCCATATGTTATCCGGGTCCTTTTGAGGGTCGGCCTATTAACACCCCTACACGGCCATCATATGCCACCCATCCAAGGCCGTCATGCCAACCCTCTACTTTGCATGTTACACCCCTCTAAAAAACTCTCCTTGATAAAATCACTAAGATGGAGGAACAACTAAAGAGGGTTACAAGCCCACGGCCTGCTCCTCCTCTTCCTCAAGTCAATCCCCTTCATGCGTTCATGAATGAAATCACCAAGATGGAGAAAGATTGGAAGGAGAGGAGAGATGATAATGGCACCATCAACACATGTGAGCATAATGAGCCGACAATTTTCAACGATCGAGTGGATGTCGTCCACCCTCCATCCATACATCCCACTCATTCATATGGCCCTCCGCCTCCACATTCATATACGCAAAGCTCTTCACAAAATCCTCCACCTTATATTCCTTTACCACCCATCATTACGCCTCCACCATGGCGTCCACTTGTATCCAACAATGAAGAATTGAAAGCAACGCACGATGAAATTGCTTATCAAGAATTGGAGACGGCACAAGATGAAGATTTTCAAGAGGCACCCTCTCCGAGTTTCCTTCGCTTCCCTCTCCCTCCATTACCACAAGAAGAACCCCCTGCTCAGGACGATGCCACCGCCCCCAATCCCGTTTATGAAACCAATTGGCGTTATGATGATGGGTCGATACTCCAATCACCCACACCGGCGTGCCATCATCCTTCTCCTACCCTTCAAACCTCTCACACCGCCAAAATCTGACCTTTCCTACCCACCAAACCCCCTCCTTTTACGCCTCCAAATACCACACCTTTAACCCCCACTAAGCCCTTCAATGATTCCCCTCCAACCATTTTGCCTCCATCAACAACTTCACCACCGGCCTCCATTGAGCCTTCCACCAAGCCCACCGAGCTTGCCGCTTCCCCTATTTCCAAACCAATCAACCCTCCATTATCGCCACCTCGGCCCTCTGATACCCTTTTAGCCCCAAACCCAACCATCGTTATTCTTCCACTTAACCCTTTGCCTAAACCCGTGGCTAATCCTGAGCAGGATCCACCCCCTTTTGCGCTCGAGTCAACCCCGTCCGCTTCCAAGCAAGGGGAGAAGATCGACGTGCTTTAACCTCCGCTTCCACTTACCCTTCCACCCATTAATCCTACCTCCTCTTTTTCACCTTCCACCACCATTCGGAGTGGTTGTATGACTACAAGCACATGTGCTGAGGATGGTTCTCAAGAGCAGGGCAAGAAGGATTTGGCCGTGGCTATGTTATTCAAGAGTCAAGAGTCTATTTGTCGGATGCCGATCCGCATTCTTGTGCCGGGCATCTTTGAAGAGTCTATGTCCCCGCTAATGCTCACTGGAAAAAAATGTCAAGATTTGATGCCACGGCGGCCCAAGGTCGAGATTATTAAAATCACTTTGCTCATTGGTCAACATTTTTCAAAGCTCTCATTACCCCTTGCTCTGTCATTATACAACTTGTCAAAAGAAGGGGTTCTTCTCCTGCATTACTATAACACATTCTACTCCCAATGAGAACTTCTAAGCATCAATTCCATTTCTTGGGGCGTCTGGCCAACCACATTATTTGCCATGGAGGGGCGGACATTCTTTTGCTAAGGGGCCTTCTGCTACCTTATCCACTTCTTGTTCTATTCCATTCACCACCACTTTCTCCTTATGGGCTGCCCGTTGGGAAAGGAGGGAGTTCTCATCCTCTCACCCTTTGCATTCTTTGCATTCCTTGCATCTTTTGCATTCCATTCATCCCATGCATTCATTGCATCACATGCATTTCCATTCATCCTTCTTTCCCGGGTTTCTGAACCTGCATCTTCCCCATCTTCCGGAACCTCTGATCTCCTTTCAGGGCATCGCACCCCTTCTCATTATCTACCTCTGGAGACCCCAGATCTTCTCACTGCCTTCAATTCACCACCTCATCTTCCAGGGCATCGCGCCCCCCCCACTATCCTTCTAGGGCATCGCGCCCCTTTCTACTTTCTCCCTCTGGAACCTCCGGACTGACCACTTCTCATGGGACATCGCGTCCCTTGGCATTTTATCCCTCTGGATTCCCCATCTCATCCAATAACCCTTCCCGGGCATCGCGCCCCTTACTGCTTTCTCCCTTCGAAACCTCCGAACTTACCTCTTCTCACGGGACATCGCGTCCCTGCACATCTTATTCCTCCGGAACCTCTGGATTCTCTATTTCATTCTTCATCTCTTTTCCCAGGACATTGCATCCCTTTTTACTCTCTACTTCTGAAGCCTTCAGATTCTTCTCTCTTCCTAGGGCATTGCGTCCCTTCCCACTTGTTGTACCCGGACAATTTCCCCCGCAAAATACACAGGAATAAGGGTTCGGGATATTCCTCGAACACCTTCAAGGCGTGGGCTACCCAGTCTCTCCGACAACCCAGTGGGCTCGACTAACGGCCTGGACCCGCTAGCCGAGGCGCACGGTGGCATTAGCAATCAATCGGGACCACTCCCGACTCATAAGTCCAGACTTTGCCCGCATCCTACACGACCACCAGGGCCATCCCGGGGACGCTCCGACTACAAGCCACGGCACGTGGCATCTAGTGGAAAGGCCAGGGGCCTACTCTAAGACACTTCTTTCAACTCTCCAAGGTCAAAGGGAGACCCAAATAGGTCAACCACAGGCTTTGGAGGCTCGCAGCACGTGCATACGGCTCACACACGCGTGTTCGGCATTCTAACGAACACATTGTGGGCGCACACGTTTCAACCCTTCTACACCAACCCACGGGCCACCCCGTGGTTCCAATACACCAATTGGGTCCTACAACGACCCCCCAGCAAGTTGGGGCCACCCCCGACCTCAGACACGTGGCAACACGCCACTCGACTTTAGCTCTCGGGCCAACCCGAGGCTACCCTGCCAACCCGCTGTACAATGTGGCACGTAGCACGAGGCAAGGCCCATGGGCCCAAGGTGCTTCCTCCCAGCCCCTACGGACTTCTACCCTTGGCCTTAGGCCAAATCCAAGGCCCGCCGGCCACCTACGCAACTCGTTTGGCAACCCGGGGTGTGGCGTGCATTTGCCCGAACACCTTGTGAGCGGCCACTACAACATGACACGTAGCACGAGGTAAGGCCCATGGGCCCAAGGTGCCTCCTCCCAGCCCCTACGGACTTCTACCCTTGGCCTTAGCCCAAATCCAAGGCCCGTCGGCCACCTACACGGCTCATTCGGCAACCCGGGGTGTGTCGGGCATTTGCCCGAACACCTTGCGAGCGGCCACTACAACTCGAAGAACAACGGCTCCCATAGGCCATCTCAATACCCCGAAACTTCGTATCCACCAAGGGATATCCCCAGACGACGAAGGAAGACCCCCGGGGGCCATCCCTCGGGGTTACGGCTTTGCCCGGGGCCCGTGTGCCCCAGGGCTTGGCCGCGCCCCCGGGGAGGGTGAACTCCCCAGGGGGCCACGCCCTCTCCTCAGCCCGGAGGCTCGACGGCCCTCCCTAGTCCCAGTTCGTGCAAACTCTCAATCCCATAGTTCGAGGTTCGTGCAAGATTCGTTCACCGTACCCGTACGTGGAAGGAGCTGCGACGAACGTCCACGACGAATCACACGCACAAGCGTCTCAGTCTGCGCAGACAAGTGTATCCTCCCAGTATCCTTTATCATCTTTCTTCTTAGCCAATTTAGGAAGAAAATAACATAAAAAATCTGATTTTATAGAGGTGGGACCACTCCCTCTCTCTCCTCCATCCGGTCCGCCCAAACCCCCCCTGGGGCCCAAGCTGGTCCGCCTAAACCCCTGGGTAATAAAAAAATATTTTTAAAATTAAAAAAATGGACCTGTTTGGTCCGCCTAAACCCCTCCAAAAATAAAAAAAAAGAGAAATTTTCCCTCCGAAGAGGGGTTTAGGCGGACCAAGGGTTGGTACGCCTAAACCCCCCCTGGAGGAGGGGTTTAGGCAGACCAGACCAGCCCCTTAGGCTGGTCCGCCTAAACCCCATCCCCTCCACTCCGATACACACACAAAAAATAAATAAAAAATACAAATAAATTAAAAATAAAAACACTATTTGGGGGGTTTATCCGGACCAAGTTGAACCCTCAACTTGGTCCGCCTAAACCCCACCCCCCACCCCTTCAACTTCCTATAAATTGCCCCCCTTACCAACAAGCTAAGGGATGGATGCATGAAGCAATACACTGACACACGGACGGACGAGCAATCTCCCCTGGCCTAATTGTCACACCCTCGGACCCCCGAGGCTTTCGGCAAGGGTCATGAACGCAAGAAGATAAGTGCACGCGCGATTGGCTTGCTAGTCGGCTCACACACGCCGAGGGTATGTCTCACGTACTCCCCTCACGCAGTGTTTAGCCGTCTCACACCAAGTCCATCCTCGCCGCATGTAAGATGACTACGCCAACGGTAAATACACCCGCATCCTGGGTCTGCCCGTGTACGTAAACTTACGACACTTACGATGGTGACGAAGGGCACTTCATAATGCCGCGTCGGGCCCCGACACGGATCCACGTGCCCACCGTTCACCTCCCAGTCGGCTGTCGTCCCCTCAGATTGACAAATCAAGTCTAGTCGGACCTCTGGCCCGGGAATCATAGTCCCGGGGCCGACCTCGACTCTCCAGCATGACAACACTCGCTGCCCGAGACCCGGACCCGGCCGCTCACCTCGAGCCGGGTCCCACCTCCACCAGGCGCCAGCCCGTGTCCGCTCTAGCCACCTAGGCAATCGGACTCACACCTACTCCTCAATAAAGAGCCTCTGTAAAGCACGAGGATATCCGTGTTGTCACGCATTGACTCGGGGACCGTCCCACGTATCGAATTGTCTCGCGGCTTGCGCCAGTTCTACTTTGGCCACTTAGGCCCACTTGTAAAGCCTATGCGGCTCATCATAAAACCAGTAAAATACATGTGCCCGCATTCGGGCCCCAGCTTCCTATCCACACCACTTGGCATCCGTGCCCGACACCCTAACCCCAGTAAACACCCCTCGGTCTAACGCGCACCCATAGCTACTGGATGCCCCCAGCCCTCTACCTACGGCTTCAGACATATATACAGACTTTTCTTCAGCTTAGAACGAAGGTATTCGAATTCAATCTGATGTAAATAAACACCGGTTGCTTGCGGCTGGTGGGGAAAGACGTCCAGTACACGATTCCCACAATCGCCTATGCACTCACACCCATGGAACCCCTTTTCTCCACGTGTCGCCCGATCACCCGAGCCCACGTGCCGCGCCCCGGTGGTGCTTCCCCGGTCAACCCTTGGTTCCATGAGTGATTGTCGAGAAATCGACTGGCACGCCCGCACCCTGTCCGGTTAACCCTTATCCTGACATTTTCGTGCCATTCAACCCTTTTGACTTTCGTAAAAAGGAGAGTGCCCGATACCGCCGTGAAAGGCATGCAACCGTAAGGAGGATACCCGAGATATATCAAACTCCCGTATTTTCCTTCCCTGCTATATCCCTTCCTTCACCCCAGTAATCGGCATAAAAACCCGCGCAACAGAGAGGATGGCACGCCAAGTGGGACGTCTCCCGCCTTCCTTCTTTTTGCTGAAGAAAAGTCTGTGCCAGCCCTGAAGCCCGGTGCCCTTTCCCTGTCCTTGCAGGAGAGGCAGAGGAGGGTACTCGTGCACGCTTTCTCTAGTAGCTTCTAGTTCGCGTTCTGATCATCAGGTCACTCTCGGCAACTGTCAGCAACCGTCACGCCTGCAGCACTCAGATCTCCAGCAACCATGGCGGCCGTCACCTACGGCCCCAACGTCATTGCCACCCATGCCCGGGTGGGCTACTTGGCGACGCCGATCGCTTTCGGTAGCTTCGCCTCAGTTATCAGATCACCCTACTTCTTGGGTGTGATCCCTGTGGCTGCTTCTCAGCCAACGCTAGTTTCTCCATTGGCCCCTGCGGCCAACGTGCCATGCGCACCACCAGCACCAGTGTCCCGCCTGAGTGCCGGGCACCTGACTGCCACAACGGGCCCCTACAGGGTCCCTAAATCAACGCTTGCCCAGGTGAGCGTTAGCTCCCGAGGCCAGCCTCGTCCGATCTCCAACACGGGCCCCACACCTCGGACTTCGGTCATCTTCTCAGCATCCTCCTCAGGTTCTCAACCCCGATCCGCAGCCAAGCCAGCACCCAACACGGGCTCCCTGCCCCGGGTCCACAGCTTCCCAGCATCTTCCTCGCGTTCTCAACTCTGAGCCGCAGCAAAGCCAGCACCCAACACGGGCTCCCTGCCCCGGGTCCACGGCTTCCCAGCATCCTCCTCGGTTTCCCAACCCCGAGCCCCGGTTAGGTCGGCACCCAACACGGGCTCCCTGCCCCGGGTCCACGGCTTCCCAACATCTTCCTCGGGTCCCCAACCCCGAGCCGCAGCCAAGCCGGCACCCAACACGGGCTCCCAGCCCCAGGTCCATGGCTTCCCAGCATCTACCTCGGGTCCTCAACCCCGAGCTACAACCAAGCCGATACCCAATACGGGCTTTCAACCCCGAGTCTACGGCTCCTCAGCATTTGCATCGGGTTTCCAACCCCGAATCCCGGCAAAGCTGACTCTCGACGCGGGCTCCCAGCCCCGAGTTTACGACTCCCCAGCATTGCACTCGGGACCCTGATCCCGAGCCCCAGTTCAACCGGCTATCCCCGTGGGTCTCCTACCCAGGGGGTGACGTTCCTCAGCACCTTCCTCGGGTCCTCCGACCCGGGCCCAGATGACGCCGGCACCTACCATGGGTCTTCGACCAAGGGGAGTCGGCACCCCAGCACTTCCAACGACGTCACCTTCCAGTGCAAGAGTACCGTCTCGAGCATCGGTGACACTCCTATCGGCGCGGACGAAGGCTTACACCCGAGTCACCCAGTCATTGACTCCCGACGCGGGTTACTTACCTCGGGGGCCGATCCCAACACTTCAGACTGACGGCTTCGTGCTGTCGGTCGTTCCAGGCCGGGTCTTATCGGTCTACCATCTTGGGGAGGAGTCTTCCTTAGCTCCTCAGAAGAAGCGTCGCCATGGCCGCAGAGGCAGACGGCTCGCTACTACAACCAGCAACTCCGGTAAGACGGTTCTTGTCGGTGACTTGCGGATCCGTCTCGACGGGGGTGAACCAATCATACCCCAGGATCAGACCATCCCCACTTCCAATCATTTTGACCTCTTGCGTTAGACACGAGAGGATGGGGGCGACGCACAAAGGAGCGGGTTCCTCGGCAGCAGTCCGGGGGCACCCACCGCAGCTCGATACACGGCCTCCGAAGATGACTTGTCAGAAAAATGACGACAAGGGAGACCAGCAATCTGACTTGAAGAGAATCTGAGTCACCCTAGAGGAAGCTCAAGCTGTTCGAAGGGCGCATATTAGAAACCCCCTACGGGCACTCAGACGCGACATCAGACGGGGTGCGGGTAGCCTTGCAGTAGCATCATCTGACGACGCCCAGTCGTCCAATGTCCCCCGCGCAAGCAAGCAGAGGCAAAGGCGAGCCCATCCTCGGGCCCTCCAGCAACCCGTCCAGGGTTCTCCTCCGTTAACATCGGGAGCTAGCCCCCTCCTCAATGCATCTCGGTCTTTGACAGACTAGGGACGCCTGTCCGCCCCGAGCGGTGCCCGCGGGGGAAGCGGACGGCTCGGTTCATCAATGATGCGGTTCGAGTGTTCGCATGTTACACCGCCGGACACCATCCAGACACCCAGTCTGACGACTTGAACCAGCCTCTGTCCCACTTCAGGAGACCGCGCCATCAGGCTCTGCCGCCTCCTCCAACAGGTCATATCGGCACTTCTGCCGGGCCGCAAGCATCGAACGTGTGGAAGAAGTCTCGGTGGACGACCGTGACCCTCCTACCAACGTAGAGCCGGTCAACAATGACCCTCCTACGAACGAGGCTCAAGAAGTGACCCTCGACACTCTCATGAAGGAGAACCAGCATCTGAAGGCCCTCCTGCAGGATCTCCACCAGGAACGGGACCTTCATCCTCAGCAACCTGTCAGGCCCCAGGCCGAGGCGCCGGTACCCCCAGCGGCCCACGATGCTGCCAACACCTTAGCGGCGATTGCCCGAACCCCGTTGGCAACTGGGTTTGGCACGCCCCCGGTTGAGACTCAACACGAGCCTCCGACACGCCAGTGCCAGAGAATCTGTTGGCGCAACGCTAGATGATCAAGCGCATTATTGAGACGAAGCTCACCCAGTATGGTGAAGGGGCTGTCACGGTAGATCTCTACAGTGTGCCCTACCCGCTTCATCACCAGCTGAAAAAGCTTCCCCCATAATACTCCAAGTCCACGAAGCTACAAAAGTTCGACGGGCAGGGGTCGCCACATGAACACTTGGCCTACTATGTTACGGCCATGGGCGAGTTAGCATTGGATGAATCATATCTCCTCCGCTACTTCACCACATCACTCACGGGAACGGCCTTTCAATGGTATTCCCGTCTGAAGCCCAACTCAATCATCGACTGGGCTGATCTCTAGAAGAAATTTCTCGACCACTTTCAAACGGCCGAGTGAAAAGTCTCCCTAGCCGAACTCTGTTCTCTTCGACAGAAAAAGGGCGAGGGTGCCCTCGACGTCATAAAAAAATCACGACACCTCAGCATGAGGTGTGTCAATCCACCCGTTCAAGAGGATGCCATCACCATATGTCGTCGAGGTCTGGCGGCCGAGGTCAGCGAAAAGCTTCTTGGCACCAATATCAAAGGCTTCAACCAACTCAATTCGGTGGTCGCCAAAATAGAGATGTTCTTCACCGATAACCCGGGGTATACTACACCCAAGGGTAAGCAAGCGCGAGAACACCAGCCTGGTAAGGAGGTGAATATCATAGAGTTCACCCCTGCCGCCAAGGCCAGTAAGGAGGCCAAATCCAGTGGCTCTGACAAAAAGCCAGCGGATAAGCCGGCCGCTCCTTCCTTCTCGGAGCGTATGAAGACACCCTTCTCCTTCAAGAAGGAATATACGAAGATGCTCTTCAACCTCTACATGGCTCAAAAGATCATCGAACTACCAGAAATCCGCAAGCCGGACGAGGCCCTGAAGACTGGCAATCCCAGTTATTGCCTGTATCATCGCATGATGGGTCACTCGATTGAAGATTGTTACATCTTCAAGACCCAGGCACAGAAGCTGATCCGAGACGGTCTTGTCAAAATGAAGAGCGGCCTCATCGATCCTCCGCAACCACACACGTGGGCCAGGCCAGCTATGGCAGCCCGTGTGGCTCACCCCTCAGCCAATGTCATCCACATGATGGCCGCATTCTCTCTTTCTGATGATGAGTCAGAGGAGCCCAGCGCCAATCGAAGGGGACGTTCCATCTAGTATCCACGGTGGAGGCCTTGGCATGATCAGAGACCACTCTCCTTCCCCAGGGAGAGAACTCAGTGACTCTTCGATATCCTCATCGAGACTGGGCAAATCATGCCCCGCGACTCGCCTGCCGACTACACCCATTGGGATCGTAGTCACCCCCAGTATTGTCCCTTCCACGCCAAAATTTGCCACCCGATCGAGTCCTGTGAACAAGTTCAACACCTCATCTAGGAACAGATCCAATGGGAGCAGATCGATGCGGAAGGAAACTCCATGTCGCTTGTCAGCCTTTGGCAAGCTGTTGAAGAGACCCTGAGCACCGCTAGGAGTGCGCTAGAGCGGCCAGACTCCGCTCAAGAAAATGGGCACGGGCTACCTTACCAGCATCCTCCAGAATGGCTCGAGTTCCGGACTGACAACCGAGAGGCGCTCGAGCGATTACGGAGGCGTAGGGAGCAGGATGCCAGTCAAGAGACGAGCTGGCCAACTCCTCGGTCAACGTCATCCATCCTCCTACTCCTCTGGCCCCCTCGGGCTCACAGACATCAGCACCTAGCCAGCCAACCCCAGTCACTTCGGCTACGCGGTGGCGGTCCTGGCGGGAGCTGAAGTCTCTCCCTTTCCCTGAAGAAGACAATGCCAGGCTCCTCCGGGTCCTTCTCGGTCGAGAGGACGTTCTGGTGGGCGAGACGACGATGGGCTCTTCAGCTCTCTCTCGTCATCCTCCCATCCTATCTCCGCCTCCGACAGCCGTGGATAGGAAGGGAAAGCAAAAGCAAGGTGAGGCCCCGCCTCAACCTCGTCACACCTCCTCAGCGGATGGGCCGTCGGGCCCTCTCCACTTACATGTCGACACAATTCGAAGTACGAAGAAGGCATCTTCGGAGTCTTCAGAGGCTTTGATTCAAGTGGCGGGCCCACCGCCACAAGGCTCAGCCGGTCCGCAGAGTCGGAATAACCGTGAGGAGCAACAATGTCTCACGACGTCATCGATCGTCGCCAGACCTAGCCCTCAGCATGGTTACAAAGGCAACGCTAAGGAGCAGGATGACCAGTGCACCTCTCTGTCCGCTTCTTAACAAAATCGTCACCACTGCGGCTAAGGCATCAAACCGCGCACACGTCTTCGACGCCAGCACTAGCCTACTGGCTCCTCATAGGCTCATGTCGCCACCGCGGCTAAGGCACCAAACCGCGCATACGTCTTCGGACGCCAGTCCCAGTATTCCGACATACCAAGAATTGCCGCTCGTGGTAATCGAGTAGGCGATTAATGCCACCTTCCAGATACAACAAGCGGAAGGCGCTTGGATCGAAATCCGGGCAAGGAAGAGTCTTCGACCCCGCCCTGTAAAGACATCAGCTCAGAGATATCCTCATCCGGATTTGTCAACTCCTGCTCCAGCACCTCTCCCTCCTACTCCCTTGGAGACGGCTATCGCCAAGAGACAAGACAAAAATAGGAGGAAGAATCTCAGAAGGTGGCTCAAGAAACAAGCTGAACAAGCCGCCGCCCTGTAATATCCGGCTGAGCCAACGCCTCTTTAAAGGCTCCAGTGGCTCATTAATGACCTAGAGGAATACGTTGCTCCTCGTCCTACCGGGGCTCTCCCACTCGACAGCTACATCCCGTGGGAAGAAATGCAGAAACGAGCTTGCCTTAGAAATAGGGTCCAAGAGATGATCCAAAAGCTCAAGGACGGCGAAAGACTCGTGATCCCTAATGAGCTCTCCTTGTGTTATAAAGACAAGGAGATCACAACAGAGTAGCTGGAAGAAATGCTTCGGTGCTACACCTGCAACATGGTGGCCATTCCACCTCTGACAATATCAATGCTTCTCGGTGAGGCGAGCCAGTAGCCTCCCAGACAAGACAAAGGACTGTTGCCCCTCTTGGACTACAGCCAGCTACAGAACACACCGGTCGTGGCCGAGGTCATGGCCGGGGACGTGGCAGAGGCCGTGGGAGAATCCCCGAGTTTCCCCTCTCTCCGTCCACCTTCGACCCGGAGCGGATCATCCTCTTTCGAGGAGAGGAACCGTCTCCCATTCCGGAAGTAGAAATTCAGGGCAGACCCGGTACCTTCGATCCTTCAGGCAGAGACAAGGCTACGGATAGCCTCCCAGCCCCTGCACCAGTATCAGCTACTGCGACAGAGCAAGCGAGACCGTCCGACAAGGATGAACCAGCCCGCCAGTCACCCCCAGAAGAGCCATCACTGGCATCCCTGTTCCAAGAGCCCGCTGGCGATCAAGGTCAATCTGACCCTGGTAGTAAGGGCAAGGCAGTACAACTCCCCGATGGGGAACAGCACGGCAGTTCGCAGAAGGTTCAACCTGACATACTACCCTCTCTAGAGGATGCTCGAGCCCGAGCTGACCGAAAGGTCCTCCACCAGATGAAGCGCTTCCCCGCCAGTATTTCAATTTGGGAAGCCATCGCTTGGAGTAAGGATCTAAGGGAAACCCTTGTCAAAATACTCCAGGAGCCGGAAGTTTATGAAGCACATGCCGCGGAAATGAAGGCGGCTGCCTATCGAGCCTTCTCGGCCGCCATCTCCTTCACGGAGAAAGACATGCTGCTTTCCCCTCCGTGCCACAACCGTCCTCTCTACATGAAGGGGAAGATCAACGAGCATGATGTGAACCAGATCCTGGTGGATGCTGGTGCCACTGTCAACATCATGCCGCTCAAGACATTCAAGTCTCTATATCTCACCCCATACCTCCAGAAGGTTCAAGCGGTCAAGATATCTGGCTTTAACCAGAACACCGAAGACGTCCTCGGCCGGGTGGACGTCGACGTGGTGCTTGATGATTTCACCTCCAAGGTGACATTCTACATGATCGACTCCAACACGTCTTATAAGATGCTACTGGGCAGACCCTGGCTACATGAAAATTGGGTCGTCCCGTCGACTCTCCACCAATGCATCAAGTATACTAAGGACGGAGAGCAACATAAGGTCTTTGCAGACCTGTCACCGTTCACACCGACAGGATGCAACCTAGCCGACGCGGCGCTCTACTTCAAGGGGATTAGTCTCTACCCTGTAATTAAGAGCAAAAGCAACGGTTGGCTCTCAGAGGAAGATGATGATGATCTCTTCTCTATTGATGAGGAAAAGGCCAAGCTTCATGGCTGCGCCTCGGCTCCAAGTCAACCCCAGATCGCCCCGAGAGGTGCTAGATCGACTTCGAGGCTAATCTTATTAGCCGAGCTATTGGCAAGAGTATATGCTTGCCACCATACTGCATCCAGCTCCCGTGTGCATCCGAGGAGCACAGCATCGACTCGTTGATGACATTCATTGTCACCTTCAAGCGACAACGCCGAAAAAAGAAGAAGTCTAACATGGACAAACCTATTGTCTTCTATAAGGGAGACATGGTCCCTCAAGCCCCGCCAGACGACGACTTCGGCTGGTCCAGGCAAGCCGATGATACCCCTGAAGCAGTCCAGGTGTGGAGCGAGCTGTCCCCGCACATTCAAGAAATGTGTTTAAAGCAACACATTCCCCTGTGGCAAACTTCTACACAGCAAAGATACTTCCGTCAGCTGTGGACTCCTTCCCAGGTCCGGGGGCAACCCCCGTCCTTCTACAAGGACACTAGGGGACTTGGCTACGACCAAGACCCGGACTTTCACGTCCACTATGTAGTCAACATTGTAGGCCTGGCGCAACCAGCCGACAACGGGGCTAGAGTCGAAGCTATATTCGATAGCTCTGAGGATGAGGAAGAGCAAATCCTGATCCCGATCTCTGTCGAACCCAGAACCCCAGCTCAAGCCGTCGGGGAACCTTCTTCGCCTCCCTGCCAAGACAAAGGGGTAGAAGAAGCTTCTCTAGTCTCTCAGCCAATTGAGGGACCCAGTTCAACAAACCCTCCTGAGGGGGGGGGATATCGCTGCTCCTAGCTGCGAAAGATTGTCAGCTTCGCCAGGCAACCCCAGAGAGGCCTCAGCAACTCCAGTCGACGACTGCGGGCCAACAGTCGGTGACCCAGATCAATCCTTGATGGGTCCCAGCAACAACGGCCCTACAGTCCCATCGGCGTTAACCAGTGGCTTCGGGAACCAAGAACTACCCGAAGCTGACACTGATAATGACGATTTCATCGACTTCAACCCGCTCCTCTCGAGCTGGAGGACGACAGCCAGGCGACCGTGGATGAGCTCGTTGAAATCAATCTGGGTGAAGATGAAGCCCCTCAGCCTACATTTGTCAGTGCTCTCCTCACCGAGGTAGAAAAGCAGGACTACAAGCAACTCCTGCTCGAGTTCAAGGACTGCTTCGCCTGGACATACAAGGAGATGCCAGGGCTAGACCCCTCCGTAGCGGAGCACGACCTAGCCATTTCTCCCTCAGTCGCTCCGGTCAAGCAACCACAGCGGTGCATGCGCCATGAGCTAGAGCTCCAGGTTTCGGCGGAAGTCCATAAAATGACGGTGGTCGACTTCGTCAAGCCGTGCATCTACCCGATCTGGCTCGCCAACATAGTTCCAGTCAAGAAGAAGAATGGTCAAGTCTGCATCTACGTCGACTTCCAGGACCTCAACAAAGCATGTCCGAAGGATGACTTCCCAGTCCCAATTACAGAAACAATGGTCGATATGACCACCGGCCATGAGGCCTTGTCCTTCATGGACGGGTCATCCGGTTATAATCAAATTCAGATGTCCCTCAAAGATAAGAACCATACAGCCTTTAGATCCCCCAAGGGGATTTTCAACTACAAACGCATGCCCTTCGGTTTGAAGAATGCTGGTGCTACTTACCAAAGGACCATGACCAAAATATTCGACGAGATGCTACACAACACCGTCGAATGCTATGTCGATGACCTCGTCGTCAAAACTAAAAGACACGAACACCATTTGCGCGACCTTCGCCAAGTCTTCGAGCGTCTCCGGCAACATGGGCTCAAGATGAACCCCATGAAATGCGCCTTCGGCGTATCCAACGGTAAATTTCTCAGCTTTGTTGTCAGATACCGAGGAATCGAGGTGGATCCCAATAAAATCAAAGCCATCCAGGAGCTTCCACCACCCAACAATATCACCAAACTCAGGTCATTCCAAGGGAGGCTGACCTACATTCTGAGGTTTATCTCTAACCTCTCCGGTCGATGCGCGTCTTTCAGCAAGCTGATGAAGAAAGACATCTCGTTCACATGGGACTCGGAATGCCAAGCGGCTTTCAAGCAAATTAAGGAGTACCACCTTACTCCCCCAGTCCTGGGGGCACCAATCAAGGGTAAACACCTCATTCTTTACATTGCCGCCATGGACACTTCGCTAGGAGCTCTGTTGGCACAAATCAATGAAGAAGGTAAAGAGCAGCCCCTCTATTACCTCAGCCGGAAGTTAATCGGTGCCGAGTACCGCTACTCCCCCATGGAGAAAGTTTGCTTGGCACTGGTGTTCAGAGTTAAGAAGCTGCGGCATTAACTCTGTCTCATCAAGTCGACCTTATATCCAAGCACGACCCTCTGAAGTATCTCCTTCGACGGCCTGTCCTCTCAGGCAGACTGGGAAGGTGGGCTCTCCTGTTGATGGAGTACGACATTACTTATGTCCCCAGAAAAGCAATCAAGGGACATGATATGGCTGAATTTTTGGCAGCCCATCCAGTGCCAGATGATTCACCCTTCAACTCAGAGCTCCCGGACGAGGAGTCCCTTGCTACTCAATCGTAACAACCGGTTGAACAGAGCGGAGATGTCTTGCATTACTGGCAGTGAAGCGCTCTCACCACCACTATTGCTCAATCACAACAACCAGTGGAACAGAGAGAGATGTCTTGCATTATTGGCAGCCTAGCGCTCTCACAACCAGCGTACCTTGCTGGGAGCTCTACTTCGACGGTGCTTCCTGAGGGATCACACAGACCAACCAGGATCCAGCCACCACGGCAGGTGCCAGCATAGTCTTCTTGACTCCTCGGGGTGGAGTTTTGTACAACTCCTGTGCCCTCATGAAGTCCCTGACCAACAATGAAGCTGAGCATGAAGCTCTACTCATTGGGCTCCAGATGGCTCTCCATATGGGCATTAAATGTCTCAAAGCCTACGGGGACTCCCAGCTGATAGTCCGGCAGGTCCTCGGCATTTATGATGTGTGGAAGCCAGAGTTGGTTCCATACCATACCACCGTCACCAGACTAACCCAGAGATTCTATTTCTTCGAAATAGATCACATTCCCAGAAGCAGTAACGCTCAGGCGGATGCCTTAGCAAAACTGGCCGTGGCCATCAAGCTCCCTCCCGAGGGCGAGGTCGACATCATCATCAAAGACAGAAGGTTGATGTCGAGTTCACTCGAAGGCGACGCCGGTCTCACCATCTACGAGGTCCACGACCTTCACCAGAGCACATCTCCAGAAGAGGATGATTGGCATGCGCCTATCATCAAATTTAAGAAAGGGTGGCTCCCTCCTGACCGAGCTCAAAGGGTCCAGCTACTACGTCGAGCAACCTCCTACAAGTTGATCGACGACTCCCTGTATCGGCTTGTCCATGAGAAGGACAAGTCAATCCTCCTGAGATGTGTCTCCCTTGCCGAGGCTCGAGCCGTCATGTAGGAAGTCCACTCCGGGTTGTGCGGCGCACACCAGGCCGGAGACCGAATGAAGCACAACATCAAACTCAAAGACTTCTACTGGCCAACCATGTACGTGGACTGCATCCAATATGCCCGTACCTGCCACCAATGCCAAGCCTTTGGTCCAGTGCCCAGAAGGCCTCCTAACCCACTGCGCCCTATAGTTCCCACCTGGCCATTCGCTGAGTGGGGCATGGACATCGCGAGGCCTTTCTCGCCATCTTCCAAGGGCCATAAATACATTTTGGCCGCCACTGACTATTTCTCTCGTTGGGCGGAGGCTCTACCTTTGTGAGAGGTCACCGGGGAAATCGCTGCCAGATTCGTCCGGCACAACATCATATACCGATTCGGTAGTCCCAGTCTCATAGTGTCCGACAACGGGACACCATTCAAAATTAAGGCCGTATACCAATTAGCGGCCAAATTCCACATCGATTGGAGAACCTCTTCCGTCTACAACCCCCAGGCTAATGGTTTAGCGGAAGCCTTCAACAAAACCCTCTGCAAGCTTCTGGCTAAGATGGTTAGCCACCTGAAATGCGATTGGGGTGAAAAGGTCTTCGAAGCATTATAGGCCTATCGAACGGTTTACAAAACCCCCACGGGGTGCTCGCCGTTCTCCCTTGCTTACGGGGCAGAAGCAGTTATCCCCATCGAAGTCTAGTTGGCCTCTTATCGGGTGGCAATCCACACCGGCCTTGCTGACCCTGATGAAGACGAGTACCGGAGAAGACTAGAAGAGCTCGCCGATCTAGGAGGCAAGCGACTCGAAGCCTACAAGCACCTGTAAGTGTACCAGGCCCGCATGGCCTGGGCCTATGATAAGCTCGTCAAGCAGCGAGCTTTCAAACAAGGTGACCTTGTCATGATCAAGAAGAAAGAGGTCATGGCAGGGCGCTCCAGTGGAAAACTACAGCCAAACTGATGAGGTCCATACATCATTCAGAATGTCTATGAGGGTGGGGCCTACACGGTTGTTGATCACAAAGGTCATAGACCATTCCCGCCTCTCAACGGCAAACACATGAAGCTATATTATGCACCAGAGCATGAGTTCGTGCGCCAGCCAGACTAAGGCGCACGTCCCAACTACTACCAATAAGGCCGATCCTCCCCCGTGAAGGATCCAACCGGCCAGTCCTCCCAGTTTACAATCCCGAGTCAACCAGCCAACTCAGCTCCTCAGAACCGCCACCGGGCATCCGCAGGGACTAATCTCCTGTCCTCACTCCCGTCGCCATGGGAGCACGGGCACTTCTGCACCAGCACCAGTCTAGCCGCCAGGCTCACAGGTAAGTCAAAAATATATATATATATATATATAATGGGGTTAAAAATAGAGATACCCCGGCAGACCTAGTCATCCTCACCATAATAGGGTGGCTGGGGGCAAAAAGGCCAGTAACCCGGGTGAGGTAGAAACCCGAAAGGGCACCTCAGGCAAAATCGGGGAACCCCTCGATGCGAAAACCCGTAAGGGCGCGTCGAAAAAAGCTAAAGGGGGTCGGCTCTAGCGAAAACCCGAAAGGGCGGTAGAGCCGATAATGAGACAATCTTCTTCTCCCTACCAGTCAGAATTGCCTTCCGCCTATTCCTTGGTAGGCCGTTAGCCTCACCCAGAGCGAGTCTCTAATACAGTTGCATTGATACGGCATAAACCCTTCAATCCCCAGTTAACCTTGCATTACTCCCACTCAGCTTGGCCAACCTTTGGCCCTTACCTAAACATCACAGTTCAACCATTCCCTGTGACAGTTAAGCTCCCAGTCACCCTCCCGGTAAACTTATATTCCGATATATTCCCAGACATTTATCATTTTCTACCCCTACATCCCACATACCATGCAAATCCAGAGCCTTCCAGCTCATTATAATCCCAGTTCCCCTGTAACCCCTGACCCACCAGCTATAATTCCAGTCATATCTTGCCATGGCAAAGTGGCCTTTCACCAGCATGGCGTGAGGATTTCTAAAAAATCCTTGTTAATGGCAGAACAATCTCCGACCATTCACACCTTCCAGTCTCAGGTTACGTCCCCTGACAGCAATACGCTATGGACGACGGTCTCAAAAAATAAAAAAATAAAAAAATGGGGTTAAAAATAATGATACCCCTGCGGGCCTGGTCGAATCCATTCCAGGGAATCGACTAGGCGCAAAAATTGCCACTAACCCGGCTAAGGTGAAAACCCGAAAGGGCGCCTTAGGCAAAATTGGGTAACGCCTCGGTGTGAAAACCCGCAAAGGCGCACCAAAAAAAGCTAAAGGGGGCCAGCTCTAGAGAAAACCCATAAGGGCGGTAGGGCTGGTAAAGAGAAAAAAAACTATATCCCTCTCTACTCCTCACTTACAAAGCCATCGGCTATGACACGCCCCAATGGCGAGCTCAACATCACTCCACAACAATGGTGGCCACTACACCCCCAGGGGTCGATCGTCGCCAACTCCAGTTCTAGTTTCGGCTACAATGCCTCTACAGGCCAGCCGCCCAGTTTTCGATTCCAGCTTCGGCTACAATGCCTTCACAGGCCAGCTGCCAGTTGTCAACTCCAGTCTTCGGCTACAACACCTTCACAGGCCGGCCACCAGCCTCCAGTCTTTGGCTACAATGCCTTCACAGGCCAGTCGCCAGTTGTCAACTCCCGTCTTCGGCTACAACGCCTTCACAGGCCGGCCGCCAGCCTCCAATCTTTGGCTGCAACGCCTTCACAGGCCAGTCGCCAACTCCCAGTCTCAGTCGGCTACAACGCCCTCACAGGCTGGCTGCCAGTTTTCAGCTCCAGACTTCAGCTACAATGCCTTCACAGGCCAGCCGCCAGCCCCCAGTCCCTGCACTTCGGCTACAACGCCTTTGCAGGCCAACCGCCCAGTCTCCAGTTCCAGCTTCGGCTACAACGCCTTCACATGCCAGCCACCAATTTTCAACTCCAGCCTCAGCTACGATGCCTTCGCAGGCTAGTCCCCCAGTCTCCAGTCCCAGTCTCGGCTATAACGCCTTCCCAGGCCAGCCATCTGACCCAGCTCCAGTTCCCAGCTATCGCACCTTTCCAGGTCACCCAGCTGGTTTCAGCTCCAGTCCCCACTTCCAATCTCAGTTCCAGTTTCAATTTCTAATCCTTGTCCCAGTCCCGGCCCTGGTTGTCGCGTCTTCCTAGGCCATCCAGCCAGCTCAATCCCAGTTTCCAAACACATACGAATCCCATTTTTTGGCTAACAGTACAATGTTAGCCAATATTCCACCATCCAGCTCAGGGTCAATATACCCCCTCCAGAATCACCTCTAGAACCCTAAACCACGTAAACTACCCTGTCCTTGTGGGCCTACGTTGGTTCCATGGTATGTAGGTTTCCACCCTCCAAGGGGATGGGCCCCCACATATAGCCCTTTCTTTCCCCTACTACCATGTACTCAACCTTCAGCTTCTAACGCCAAGTTCCTTAAACCTGGTCCCTGCTATCCCTTATCACCTATGACGATGCATCGTAGAACAAGCAAGCACGACTAACAATAAGTGGTCATCGGTTCACACACATCATTCCATTCCATCAAAGAAGGGAGGGAACAACCCAGTAAACAAAGGATCTGGAGTCCGTCATTAATACTCTGTAAAAGAGCCCAAGACATGCCCTTGAGGTAACAAAATCCATACACTCCAGACATAAAAAAAAAAAGTAAGGGAAAAGGGGAAAGACACAATCACGGCTCCGGCTCAGTCCCCTCTAGCGCCGCAAGGTGAGAGTCCACTACTGCAAGCTCCACCTCCAAGGTGGACAAGAGCTGAGCATTAGCCCTGGCTATCGTCTCAACCGCCTGCCGCTCAGCTCCGACGCACTCGGCGGCTGCCTGCTGCTCCTCCCAGGCCTTTCTCAAGGCCTCAACCCGGCTATCCACCTCCCGCAACTGAGCGGCTCGCTCCCGAGAGGCGAACGCGGTCACTTCGGCATGACTCCTCTACTCAGCTATGGCTGACACAAGCCGACCCCGCTGCTCCTGTGCCTCTCAGATCGCCGCTAGCCTCTGAGCCTTCTACGCCTGAACCTCGCGGAGTCACAGGTACTCGGCCCAGATCCCAGCCAACCCGGACATCCAGAGCTCACGTGGGAATCCGAGTGCGTGGTAGCCCTGGGAGCACTCCCGCAGTCGCTGTCTCAGGTCCTCCAGAGAGAGGAGGGGCTCGATCTGTGAGTAGCCTCGCGCCTACTAGAACCCTTAGCAGGTGGCACCTACACTCGCCTCCAGCAATGGCTCTGGTGGGGAAGCGAATGTAGGCCACTCAACCCCTAAATCCAGCGAGGAGTCTCCGGATGCAGCCAACACTCTAGTGGAACCTGCATAGTTCTAATAAAGACCAAAAGGAGTAAGTAATACATAAAAGGCTTCCTTCGATAAACAAGGTGAAAAACCTGAGGAAAAGAAGGAGACAAGTCTCAGCTCCTTACCTGGAGCAAGTCCAGCTGTCCCTGTGGCATCATCTGTCGGGGTTGGGGAAGGCAACTGCACTTCCGCCTCAATGGCATCGCCTGCCGGGGTCAGAGAGGGCAATGATTCCTCCACCATCCAATCATCTCCAGTAAGCACAGGAGGGACAGGGGGCTCCTCCTGCCCGCCCTCGTCAGGAGCCGACGTACGTTCCTCTCCCGACTCTGATGCTGCAAGTAACTCAAGGATGTCAGTACTCTGCCTTATAAAGCTAACAAGCACCAAATAAGGACGGAAAGGGCCACCGCATACCTCCTGGAGCGGTCCTCGTCGAAACCTCCCCACTAGCAAAGGCTCCGGAGGATGAAGAGCTCGAGCTTGAACTCTCCTCTGTCTCCATCTCCGAGCCACCGTCGTCTGAAGAGTTCAAAGAGGTCCCCGACGAACTCCCAGAGGTGGCCGAACCAGAAGCTCCTGCAACCCAACGCATCAAACGAGGTCATCACAAGACCCAACTCTATACAAGGGCTCCTCTCCAGCTAAGAGTTGCAAACAGAAAACTCACCGGTCGGAGCACTTCCCTCTGAAACCTTCTCGATGTCGACGATCTCCTCGTCGCCCTCAGTAGGAGCCGCTTCCATGGGCCCCTCTTCTATCACCTCAGCCCCATCGCGGGGTAGCTCACCTTATTCTAGAGGCGAAGATACACATGTAAACAATGCCAACAGGATCTCAGCACTAAAAGACAATCAACACAGAAATCTTAACAGAAGGGATTAAGTCCCTAGCTACGTACTTGAGGGTCCCATGCTCGAAGACCTAATGCGGGACGGGACTGAAAGGGCTAAGACCTACGAATGCAACAAAGTGCGGCCAGCACTCGCACGCCAAAGGCAAGCCGGGCGGCTGACCTCCGTAGCGTTCCTCCGGGTGGAGGCGTCTCTCAACAAGAAACTTAAGCCCAACGACCGTCCCTATGAGGGAAGTGCGGGGATCTCAGCGGCTAAGGAACCGCCGTACGCCTAAGGGAATCTAGTCCGAGCTCGGCGCTCGACTAGGGCCACGGAATGGGTGCTCTCAACTCACAGTCACGCGGTGACTAAAAGACTAGCTAGGATCCTAAACACTCATGCGGCATACTAGAAAGCATACTAGTAAAGCAAATGCCAACAAGGGGAGCGTCGCACGTACCTCCACGCCTAGGCGTGGGGAAGAAACCCCGGCCGAGATCAACAACCCCGATACACAAGGTGAATAATAATACAACTCCAACCAAAAATGCCCACTCCTCGCAGGGAGATAATAGGCTACAACATATGGATTCGGGGCTGCCAATGCACGGGCTGACGGGCGGCACTCGGTGAAGGGGTGGCCGCGAGGAGGACCCGGGCGGCAGTCGGCAGGTTCGCAGCAATGCGCGACTCGGTGGTGAACGCTCCCACGGCCTGGTCCGGTGTCCGATTCAGGCGCCGTCAGCGAGGGCACGTAGCTAGGTTACAGGAGGAAGCCTCGGCCAAAGGGGGCGCTCAGATTCGCACCGAGGTGGCCGTGAGGTCATCTGCAAGTCGTGACTGGTTTCCTGCACACAGAACAGCGCACTCGAGCGGGAAAATTGAGAACTCGTTGTTCCGGTGGGCGAACGGGACGCCGATTGAGGGAGGATGTCGGGGACGCAGAGCAACAGGTCCCGACCGAAGGGCTCGGTCAGATCTGGTCGAGGTTGGCCGGGAGAACCTCTGCAAGTTGTTGCTGATCGTGGGGTCGGACTGCACAGGATCAGTCTGCGTGGTCCCACGAGAATGAACAGCACGCACAGCACGATTGTCAAAATGAGGCGAGACTTGCGGCGTTGGAAAGAGGATGAAAAGTTGTTCGAACCATTAGAAGATGAGCCTCATCACATCACCAGGCTGGGCGCAGTCGCAATAGTGGTAAGCTTCTGTCCTCTGGGCGAGCAGTCGGGCAGAGGTACGACGGCCATGGTGAAATTTTCTGAAACGAGGTCAGAATCCAACGAAACCACCTGGCTTGGTTCCGGGACGCCGAGGGCTATAACTTTGAAGAAGAAGACTTGGGCAGAAAATGGATGGAGAAATCGTGACAGGAACAACACCCAACTGCACCCTCTGGACGGGTTGATTCGAATGGATTCTGTGCAGTCGTGGGAGAACGGGTGCCACGAACAGTGCTGAAGTCGAAACGAGGCGAGACCACCTCTGGATCGAAGAGGACTCAGAGAGGAACAAACTCACTGAAGAACTCTCGGCCTGATTCACACTGTGGACGTCGAGGTCGACTCTGCAATTAGGGCATCAATTCTACCTCGGATCTGCAGGGGTGCAGATTGCTTGTCCTTCACACTTGATGATGGAGATGGCGACGAAGGATGTCGATGGAGACGTGGATGAACGCGGAGGATAGATGCTTGGTGTCGCACCAAGGGGAAGGGGAGTCACACCCGGATTGATCCCGTCGCAGGAACAAGGAGGATGGATGCCTTGGCGTCGCACCAAGGGGATGGGGAGTCGCACCCCGGGGTTGATCCCATCGCAGGATCAAAGAGGAAGAGAGGGGGAACCTCAGCGTCGCTCCGAGGGGTGGGGAGTCACACCCCGGGCTTGGTCCCGTCGCAGGAGCAAGGAGGAACAAGGAGGGGGGCGCAGCCACCTTCAAGGAGAATCAGTAATTTCTTTCCTTCATTCATAATTATTCTCCAAAGAAAAATACATGAGGTTTTATATGTGGGGAGGGGAATTAGGGTTCAAAACCCTAGCAAGGAAGGGGGGGGGAATTCAAACAAAAACGGGCGCACTTCTTTCTTTGGGAAGGTGGGGTGCGCTCCTTTCCTTGAATCAAGGAGGGGGGCGCACTCCACTCCTAGAAAGTAGGAGTGGGGGCGGCTGCCACCTCCTCCTCTTGGAGGAGATGAAGGGGGCGCCCAAACCCTAGCCCACAAGGGGGGGGGTGCAAATCCCAATGGGCGAACTCATGTGGGAAGGTGATCAGCCCAAATGGGCCAAGAAGGGTGGATCACAAGGTGGCCCACTCTCGCCTTTGCCTAACTAATAAGCCTAACATCACCCAATGGAAGCCTAATTGGCCCCAATTGGCCTACAAAGGTCCATAATAATAAAAAGTGTCCACGCAGGGACTAAACCAAGGCCCCGCATGGCCTAAAGTATAAAATAAATGAAGATAACTCTGCTAGTCCGCCAAGTGATCACCGAGCCAAAGGGATGCTGGCGTGCTCCGTGTGCTCCGTCGAGTAATGCGGCGCGTGTCCTCACCAATTCTCCCCGGGTGGGAAGAACTCGACCCTGTCGAGTAAGGGTCACGGTCGCTCAAGTGGCGCTCCAGCAAGTCTGGGTCGATCCTCTCTAGCTCTCCTCGTGTGATCCAAGTGTCGTCTGTCGCAGGACGCCCTCTCCAATGCACTAGGAAGTGTTGGTAGGCTCCGCTCCTGGTAGTGGTCACCTGCTCATCCAGTATGCAATCTATATGCTTGCGTTTCTGTAATGGGGCTGGAGGAGGTGGACGCTCAGAAGGTGTAACACTCTCAAGAGGAGGGGAGGGCTCAAAAGGCTCACTGGGGATCACCGCGGGGTCCCGATATGCCACCAAATCTGAGACATTGAACGTCGAACAGATCCCATAGTCTTCTGGCAGCTCAATCTCATACGCATTCGACCTAATTTGCTTCAAGACTCGGAAGGGTCCAGCACCGCGGGCCTGGAGTTTCTTCACGGCCCCCGAAGGAAACCGTTCAGGTCTGACCCTGATCATGACGTACTCTCCCTTATGGAACTCACGGGTGTGTCGTTGCACGTCAGCTAACTCCTTATAACGTGTGTCGCTGGCCTCAAGGTGGTGATGATGCAGACTCCGAATAAGATGGGTAGACTCATACCTACGTGAATGCAAGGGTGGTCCTGGACATCCAAATATGGATCTAATAGGCCTATGACATCTACCAGACTTGACAACATGGGGAGGACCTGGACAACCAAAGTATGATCTATCATGCACATGTGTCCTACTAAATATGGTAGACTCAGGAGGACGAACAACTCCAAACTCACTCATGACATTACCCCTATATGATGAGGGACATGGTGAAACATGAGAGAGAGACATGTGTCCCTGGCCTCCTAAACTCTGGCGTCTGGGTGTATGCGGGGTGAGATGTTGACTAGCCGGTCTGGATGGGGTGTGATAATGGACCTCCTCGATAAGGTGGGGAAAAGAATACGAGTCGAGAGGCTCACTAGGGAGGGGATCGAAAGGGTCAAAGAAATGATGACCCCTCCCGACAGGTCCCTTTACTATACTTGCCCATGTCCGACATTCGCCCAGGTGTAGATGATCACCTTCAGGCGCTCTAATATATGGGGCAAGGGGCTCATGAGGGAGGCAAGGAAATCTAGGTTTCTCCCTCGGGACCGTGATACCATAAGAGGGGACAAAATCAACCTCCATGGGTATGGGAAATAATAAAAGGACCTCGGAGGTGATATGTCCTATGGTGTAGACCGAGGTAATAGAATCCATAGCAGGGAGTGTAAAGCTATGACTATAGGGTTGGTCAGACCCTAAGGTCAACATATATGTCAACTCCCATTGACAATCTAAACTCCTAAGGAAGTCCTTCACATTTTCAAGAAAGCGGAAGGACCGAAAAGTGGTGTGAAAGGAGTTAAGGGATACTATTGGGAGGGCTGGTCCCATGGGTGTATAGCAAGGAATGGAGACATCTAGAAGTGGACCCTCCCTTAGCCAGCTAGCTAAAGACTCTCCAATGACCAGTTCACCCTCGGAAGGTAAGAATGGCTCTATATGAGGGTCTAAGGGGGAAGCATCTCTCTCGGGAGTGGAAATGGAGTCCTCTATGATGTGGAGGGGTCCCTGGCCCTCAGTCGAGGGTCTCGGGCCGAGAGTGTCGGCCCTAACCTCCAAAGGTTCAGGCACGACTGGGTGCTCCATGGGATCACTCCCTAACTCCTCAACCTCAGTTAGGTATTCATTGGCCAACTCCTGTTCAGCCTCGTAAGTCACTGGAACAAGCCCAGGTGGGGGACATGAGCCCGGAGGCGGAGTGGATCGCTGGGGGTGGGTGGCTAGCGACACGGAGGTGGTCGGCACAGCGTCGTCGTGGAAGACGAACTCGCCTAGAAGGTGAGATGGGTGTAAGGTGCAGGTCCTCCTGTCTAGGTCGATGGTCGCTCTTCTCTCCTCCAAACAAGTTTGCCCTAAAATGATGCATGGACCAGCAAGTGTCTCGATCTTACACCATGCGCCATCGTGATATAGAATGGGGCCGAACCACCGTTGAAACTCGATAAAAGCTAAGCCACCGTGGAGAACAATCTCCCCAGTCTTAGAGAGAGACTCAACAATGTCCTGTGAGACCCAATTAGATGGAACCCTACTGATGAAGTCGATCTCCGTATGCAACCCATTAGGTAGGACCGCCACGGACATGACAGGGCGCTGGAACGACTCGGTCATCGGTATAGGGATCGGGTCTCCCGACGACTGAGTGGTAGGGGCGACACCTAGGGGTCGTGCCATAAGAGCCTCGAATTGGGCCACCAGGGATGACCAATCTGACACGTGGGCTCGAGGAACCACCATGGGGCTGGCAGTGAGCTGGACATGCAAGACTCAACGAGACAAGGATAAAACTCAAACTAGACACAAACCTAAAATGACAATGCAATGGTAGGTTACCTATATGAACTAAGAGACTCAATGCACCCTAGACAACCTAAAGACTCAAATGACCTAAGACCTCAATTTGTTAGAACCAACTGGTTCCCTAAGCTCTGATACCAATTTGATGCGGGACGGGACTGAAAGGGCTAAGACCTACGAATGCAACAAAGTGCGGCCAGCACTCGCACGCCAAAGGCAAGCCGGGCGGCTGACTTCCGTAGCGTTCCTCCGGGTGGAGGCGTCTCTCAACAAGAAACTTAAGCCCAACAACCGTCCCTATGAGGGAAGCGCGGGGATCTCAGCGGCTAAGGAACCGCTGTACGCCTAAGGGAATCTAGTCCGAGCTCGGCGCTCGACTAGGGCCACGGAATGGGTGCTCTCAACTCACAGTCACGCGGTGACTAAAAGACTAGCTAGGATCCTAAACACTCACGCGGCATACTAGAAAGCATACTAGTAAAGCAAATGCCAACAAGGGGAGCATCGCACGTACCTCCACGCCTAGGCGTGGGGAAGAAACCCCGGCCGAGATCAATAACCCCGATACACAAGGTGAATAATAATACAACTCCAACCAAAAATGCCCACTCCTCGCAGGGAGATAACAGGCTACAACATATGGATTCGGGGCTGCCAATGCACGGGCTGACGGGCGGCACTCGGTGAAGGGGTGGCCGCGAGGAGGACCCGGGCGGCAGTCGGCAGGTTCGCAGCAATGCGCGACTCGGCGGTGAACGCTCCCACGGCCTGGTCCGGTGTCCGATTGAGGCTCCGTCAGCGAGGGCGCGTAGCTAGGTCACGGGAGGAAGCCACGGCCAAAGGGGGCGCTCAGATTCGTACCGAGGTGGCCGTGAGGTCATCTGCAAGTCGTGACTGGTTTCCTGCACACAGAACAGCGCACTCGAGCGGGAAAATTGAGAACTCGTTGTTCCGGTGGGCGAACGGGACGCCGCTTGAGGGAGGACGTCGGGGACGCAGAGCAGCAGGTCCCGACAGAATGGCTCGGTCAGATCTGGTCGAGGTTGGCCGGGAGAACCTCTGCAAGTTGTTGCTGATCCTGGGGTCAGACTGCAAAGGATCAGTCTGTGCGGTCCCACGAGAATGAACGGCACGCACAGAACGATCGTCGAACTGAGGTGAGACTTGCGGCGTTGGAAAGAGGATGAAAAGTTGTTCGAACCATCAGAAGATGAGCCTCATCACGTCACCAGGCTGGGCGCAGTCACAATAGTGGTAAGCTTCTGTCCTTTGGGCGAGCAGTCGGGTAGAGGTACAACGGCCATGGTGAAATTTTCTGAAACGAGGTCAGAATCCAACGAAACCACCTGGCTTGGTTCCGAGACGCCGAGGGCTATAACTTTGAAGAAGAAGACTTGGGCAGAAAATGGATGGAGAAATCGTGACAGGAACAGCACCCAACTGCACCCTCTAGACGGGTTGATTCGAATGGATTCTGCGCAGTCGTGGGAGAACGGGTGCCACGAACAGTGCCGAAGTCAAAACGAGGCGAGACCATCTCTGGATCGAAGAGCACTCAGAGAGGAACAAACTCACTGAAGATCTCTCGGCCTGATTCGCACTGTGGACGTCGGGGTCGACTCTGCAATTAGGGCGTCAATTCTACCTCGGATCTGCAGGGGTGCAGATTGCTTGTCCTTCACACTTGATGATGGAGATGGCGACGAAGGATGGTGATGGAGACGTGGATGAACGTGGAGGATAGATGCTTGGCGTCGCACCAAGGGGAATGGGAGTCACACCCGGATTGATCCCCTCGCAGGAACAAGGAGGATGGATGCCTTGGCGTCGCACCAAGGGGATGGGGAGTCACACCCCGGGGTTGATCCCGTCGCAAGATCAAAGAGGAAGAGAGGGGGAACCTCGGCGTCGCACCGAGGGGTGGGGAGTCACACCCCGGGCTTTCTCCCGTCGCAAGAGCAAGGAGGAACAAGGAGGGGGGTGCAGCCACCTTCAAGGAGAATCAGTAATTTCTTTCCTTCATTCATAATTATTCTCCAAAGAAAAATACATGAGGTTTTATATGTGGGGAGGGGAATTAGGGTTCAAAACCCTAGCAAGGGGGGGGGGGGAATTCAAACAAAAAGGGGCGCACTTCTTTCTTTGGGAAGGTTGGGTGCGCTCCTTTCCTTGAATCAAGGAGGGGGGCGCACTCCACTCCTAGAATGTAGGAGTGGGGGCGGCTGCCACCTCCTCCTCTTGGAGGAGATGAAGGGGGCGCCCAAACCCTAGCCCACAAGGGGGGGGGCGCAAATCCCAATGGGTCAACTCATGTGGGAAGGTGGTCAGCCCAAATGGGCCAAGAAGGGTGGATCACAAGGTGGCCCACTCTCCCCTTTGCCTAACTAATAAGCCTAACATCACCCAATGGAAGCCTAATTGGCCCCAATTGGCCTACAAAGGTCCATAATAATAAAAAGTGTCCACGCAAGGACTAAACCAAGGCCCAGCATGGCCTAAAGTATAAAATAAATGAAGATAACTCTGCTAGTCTGCCAAGTGATCGCCGAGCCAAAGGGATGCTGGCGTTCTCCGTGTGCTCCGTCGAGTAATGCGGCGCGTGTCCTCACCAAGACCCGACCAGCCCCATAGTATAAGCCGCCACCACAGCCGGCAGGGAAGCTTGCTCCACCCCCGCCAACAGCTGTGTCAACAAGCTAGACACTTCTTCAGTCACAGGCGACATTGAAGCACTCCGCCCCTCAGGCTCCCCCTCAAAAGAGGGAAGGGACACTGAAGGGCCGGTACGGACCAGCACCTGAATCATCTCCAGAGTGGCGGCTGGATCCTCACCTAGTGAATGACATCATAAAGCCAGTTAGTATCGGCATCCCCGCAACTATACTATGGAAGGGCAATGCCCTCTGTAATAGTTCAATACTTAACCAAGCCATCCTAGGTTGCAGCGGGCTCCTGCCCGTCAACAGATGGGGGCACCTCGCCTCGCATCTCTGAAGAAGCTGCGGTCTCTGATGCCCCGACCACCTCTGCATGACGCCAGCAACTATGTCAACTCCCATAATCAAGTACAGTCATAAATACAACATGCTCGATTCCATAATTATTTACCTGGCTGAGCATCCTTTGAAGCCTTCCATGGCTCAAAATCGGGGAAGGTCTCAACATTGGGGGCGGTCTCGTCCATCATACGAAGAAGCCCCTCCATATCTATCTCATGATCAACCCCCTCGTCAGGAAGTGGGTCGACCTCCTGAGGTGGGGAGAAGGCCGCGTCAACCCCAGCCTCCAGTGGCGCTGTGAAAAGTGAATCCAATTGCACAAGGTTAGCCGATCGTTAAGGCTGAGTCAATATAAAGCAAGTGGGCAGATATGACACTTACCCAGAGCCAGCTCCACCTCGATATGCTCCCTGGCAGCGGGTCCCCGAGAGGACTCACCAACCTCCCTGACTCCGGTCTCCACTCGGAGGTGCTTTCTCCAGGGTTGAAGGGCCCGTCACCATCCCCAGAAGACGTCCCCATGGAGGGGTGATCCCTGTCCGCCGCAGAACCTGCCGATAAACACAACCACATAAGATCTCTCAGCCATATACCCTAGAAAACAACAAAGCAGGGCCAGCAGGCTAATGAAGAGGTCTTACCTGAAGTCACGAAGGGGGTCAGCGACAGAGGAACTAACTGCTCTGGCTTCAAGCTCACAACCCATGCGACCTTTGCGACCGCTTCCTTCACGTCGCTCAGAGTGTAGGCGCACTCGATAAGGGACACGAGCTCTATGGGTCCAGCCGACCCGATCGCATGGGCAATATGACACCTCCAGTGATGTGACACGACCTCGGACCTAATGCAAGCAAGCACAATCGCATTCAAAACGGGCCAAAACGGGTCACCGCTCTATCGTCACTCACCCAAGCCCGGGGTGACTTGGCAATGCCAAGGGGAGGATGTGGGGTTGGGCCCTTGTTGGTAGAGGGCCAGCAAGGCCAAGACTTGATTCCCAAAGGGTGGGGATGCCCAAATCAAGGGGGCCGACAAAGTGCCAAAGGCACCGGTTGCAATATTCCCACGGTGATCACTCAAGTTTATGGGGCTTGAGGATCGGGCTCTCACTCACGTAACCAGCGGAATTAAGAACTAATATTGAAAGACAAGCACTAATTGGAGTGAAGGTTTGAGCACTTACTCGACCGGTTTGAAGAAACCGGTCCCGGTCGGAGACGAGGGCGAGCGGGGAGGCGAGTGGATCCCCACACGCCGCGGCGGTGTCGCTTGACCTGCCCCAAACAAATTACACCACTACACCTCTCGCAGGAGGGGGAACTTGGGGTGGGGGTTAATGATATTACATCAATACTACCTCCACGCAGGGAGGGGCCTTCAGCCGGCCAAGCGGGGTGGGGAAACCAAAGCAAAGAACGAGGAACAAGGGTGGACGCCGAATCTGCCTGCTGTCAGCGAACCAGGACAGAGGGTCGGTGTTGCTATTGTAGATCTTGCTCAAGAATTGTGCTGATGGCGAGACTAGTGGCGAAATCTTCATAACAGGAAGGGGAATGCCTCAGAATTTTTGTAATTTCTTCTGAAGTCTCTGCTGGACGGGGCAGGAGCTTGAACAGGGCCTCTATTTCTCGGACTAGAAGGGGCAGGTCACCAACAGTAGGATACAGAGGCTGTCCTGACCGCTCCCGAACTCCAAATTTGATGTCGTCAGCGCCGTTAGAACCGTGGGTGAGTCCTCTTTACAGCAAAAGAAACGGGGATGCCAGAAGAGAACGAAGACGATATGTGGAGCCAGAAGAGTGAGGAGGTGTCAATGCAGACTGGGGAAGGCAGAGCCGCGCGACCGTGGAAGAAAATTGGTAACTTCTGTTCCCGGATGCTGAATGGGCTTCCACTTCTTGATTCTGAAAGTAGACAGGCCGATGAAGAACTTTGAAGAAGGACTTGAAGACTGATTCCTTCGGGGCTGGTCATGGCAGAGCTTCTAAGCGGGCTCAGGTCCTCAGCCGAGGCAGAACCGCGCAGCTGTGGGAGAATGGACCTCCTGGACGACTCGGAGATCGGAAGAAGACGAAACCACTTCGATTGTGAAGGCGACTGGCAGACGCTTCCGACTATAGCTCTTGGGTCTTCAAACGTATCCGGAGGAGGTCGTGGTGGCCGCTGCAAGTTGCTGGTCTGCTGTAGATCTTCAGTTGAGAGCTGTAGGTTGATGATGATGGGGGGGAATGGGGTATATGGGAGGGGAAATGGGGGTGGATTAGTGTGGGGAAAGCCCGGGCTGTGAGGGGGTCTAGGAGGGGGTGTTCTAAGGTGGGGGAAGGGAAGAATGGGGTCTGAAGGGGGTCTAACAGGTGGTGGGAGGAGGAGCTACGAATTTGGGAAGGTGGGTGAGAGGAGAAAGTGAGGGGGGGGCACAAGTGAGTGGAGGGAAGGGTGGATTTCAAATTTGAAATGGCCTTGAAGTTGTGGGGTTGTGTGGGGAAGGGGTTGATTGTGTTGGAATGGGGAAAGTGGTGTTGGAATGTGGAAGATGGTGTTGGAATGGTGAGGGATCTTCTTGGGACTAGGGGGGTGGAGTAATGGAGGCCATGGGGAAGTGGAGGGCTTTAATGATGGTAGGTGGGGGTTGAGGTGGTTGGGAAGGGAGGAGAGAGAAGAAAATTCGAAATTGGGTGTTGAGGAGAGAGAAAGTGAAGTGAAAAAGAGAGATTAAGAGAGGGAAGGGTGGGGAATCTCTCCCCTAGGGTTTCTCACCCAAAAATTGTTGGAATCACTCCACTAACCTAAGCTTTGGACTCTCAAATGGTATTTTTTTCATTGACTGATTCATTACCTCCAAATGAAGGAAATGGGGCCCTATATATAGGAAACCCACATTTTACAATAAGACCCTGACAAAAGACTCATTGACAAATAACCGAAGGGGTAGGGGAGCTCATTGGGCCAAGCCCGAAGAAATGGGCCCAATTAGCACATTACACATTCTAATGACACTCAAACATAGGAAAATAAATGCAAGACCTAGGGACATGACTCAAATAAAAAGTAAATTACATCAAATGACTCAAGTAAAATTACATAGGACTCAAAATTAAATGACTAAACCATGTCGGATGCAACCGGGGTGAGGAGACGAGCTATGAATGTGGGCATGGAAGGTGATGTCCACATCATACTCCCGGGGTGCGGAGAACTCGACTCCGTCGAGTAAGTATCCTTCCCTCCTTGGAAGGTCTAGAAGTGGTACTTCCTTCAAGTCTTCCGAACGAGACCGATCCATCCACCTGCCGAGATAGCGCTGACATACCTTGCTCCGAGTGGTAGTGACTTGTTCATCCAATATTTGTTCAATTTGTTCACGCTGGACTCTCTTGGCTGGTGGTTTATCATCATGGGTGGGTGCTCTCTCAAGGGAAGAAGTAGGCTCAATCTCCTCACTAGGTACCACCGTGGGTCCCTTATATGGCACTAGGTCGGCAACAATGAATGTGAGACTTATTCCATACTCCTCAGGGAGATCTAACTCGTAGGCAATTACACCTATGCGCCTCAAGACCTGGAAGGGACCAGCCCCACATGGCCTCAGTTTAGAGTTGGCTCCCGGGGAGAGCCTCTCCATCCTTACCATCACAAAGTCACCCACTTGGAATTCTTGGTGACGCCGATGAGAGTCGGCCAGCCTTTTATAAGCCTCATTCTTTTTGCTGATGTGCTTGCAAAGGTTTTCATGCAATTTTGTGAATGCTATCCCTTTAGTGGTTAGGGGTGGACCTGGACAACCATAGATGGACCTATCATGCCATGATGTCATATGGACCATGATGAACCTTGGTGGGCCGGTGCAACCATATGTGGACTTATCGTGCAATGTTGTCATGTAGACTTTGATGGGCCTTGGTGGGCCGGGGCAACCATATGTGAACCTATCATGCAAAGTGATGATGAATGTCGGGGGACTCGGACATCCGTAGATACTTTTGTCATGCTTAAGACCTATGATGAATGAAGGTGGACCATGACATCCGAATATAGACCACTCATACTTTCTACTTGACATGTGGGTGATATTAATGAAAGGACCCAACATAGTGTTCATGCCAAGGGGTATGGTAAGCCTAGACACATGCATACTTTTCCCAAAGGTGACTTCCATGTGTATAGGTGTGGGACAACCCTTGAACTCCCATTGGAAAGGATCGAATGGATCTAAGAAGGTGGTCATCATGGGGTGGGGCAAAACTTTATTACCTAGGGATATGTGGCCCAAGGTCATGGCTCCCAAGGAGTAACCCGGGTCTAAGATGGAGTGAATTGGGTCAAACATTGTGAGTTGGTTTAGGGAAAGGTGGGTGGTGGATAAAGTGTTTGGGTCACACGAGTCTCTTGACTCCCATTGGAATGGATCATATTGATCATAAAATGGGTTACCTAGGGGGAGGAACTCCATGTCCTCAAGATCCTCAAAAGGTGCTAAGTCATCCTTCTCCATGATAGTTGGGCCAATGTTCTTGGCAAGTGGGTCAGCCATGAGTGGAGGGCTTGACTTTCTACCCGAGATAAGAAGCTCTAAATTGAGGAGAAGGTTGGGCTCATCGGGTGTAGGTAGGAATAGAAGGAGGTCGCTAGTGTAGCAACCAATGGTGCAAACCGAGGTGATAGACCCTATGCATAGGTGTAGGAGGCTAAGGCTCCTAGGTTGTTCTACCATAGGGGTCAACATGCTAGTCATCTCTAATTGCCAAGCTAAGCCCTTGAGAAGGTCCTCTAAGGTTTCCACTTGGTAGGATGTTTGGATTATGGTGTGATAGGAGGAGATGTGCACTATGGGAAGGTTTTCCTTTATGGGAAGGCAATCGTAGGCCGTGATCTCTCTTATTGGGCTCTTCTTTAGCCAACTAATAAGGGGTTCCTCTAAGATGAGTTTGGCCCTAACTAGTGAGGGTGTTGTAACGTGAAGGTCACCATGTGATGCTTCTTCTTCTTCTTGGTCATGGGTTTCCTCCAAGGTAGGGAGTGGGTTTGGGGTGTTCACCACTATTAGATCGGGTATGGGTTCTTCTTCCAAGGAGGTGAGAGGGGCTTTTGAGGGTGTGGTGATGATTGGGGCATGGTGTATCCGGGGTGGTAGGTAGTGGGAAACTTGGGTTAGGATAGGTAAGGGTAGTAGTGGAGGCTTTGGTGGGAGTTGGATTGGGGTAGGGAGAGGAAGATGGGTGGGTTGAAGGGGTTTGGGTTGATTGGTTTTGGGAGGAGTGTCCCCTTTTGGGGCTGATGGAGAGGTAGTGGTGAGGGTTACCATGGGCCTAGGTGGAGAGTTGGCCATGGGGCCCAATTGGGTATGGGGACCTATGGTTGTGGTGTGGACTTGGAGGTGGGGTGTAAATGTAGTGGTTGGGGTGGGAGAGATGGGAAGTGGTAGGGAATGGGTGATTGGGGTCTTGGATTGACCGGGTGGGGATGAAGGAATTGAAGTGCTCCTTGGGCTTTTGTGATTTGAGTAGGAGGGAGAGGGTTGGAGAGTGTTGGTTTTCCTAAGCTCGACCTTCATCTCATCCCAAGTGCTAATGGGGGCCTCCCTGTGGATCCTTCTTAAACCTTCCACAACTAACCAATGAGTTTTAGCTTGTTTGGAGAGGTGTGCCTTGGCTAGCCTCATTCTCCTTTCTTCGTTCAAGGGGCAACTTTTAAAGAATTGGTCTAGGGAAATCTCCCAATCTAGGTAAAGGCTTGGACTGTTGGATCCATCAAAGGCGGGGGTTTTGATTTTCAAGTGTTCTAAAAATATGGTTTCTAGATCTCCCCAAAGGTCACTCTTATTCACTCTTGGTGTACGACTATTTCCTTCAAGTCGGTCGAGTCGAGACATGATATCTTCAAGCCGATTAAGGACATTAGGTAGGGCTTCTATGATAGAGGTGTTGCTACCCACTTTGTTGGCAATGGAGCTTCCATGAGGATTTGGGCTTCTTGGGAAAGTTGATGGGGATGGATATGACGGGTATGAAGTGGCCATTCTAATGGACATGGGAGATGCAACCGAGCACTCTAAATGCATAAACATGCCCTAGGACCAACTTGTGGAGAGACAAATTGTGAACTTACTCTGATACCACTTGATGTGACACGACCTCGGACCTAATGCAAGCAAGCACAATCGCATTCAAAACGGGCCAAATTGGGCCACCGCTCTATCGTCACTCACCTAAGCCCGGGGTGACTTGGCAATGCCAAGGGGAGGATGTGGGGTTGGGCCCTTGTTGGTAGAGGGCCAGCAAGGCCAAGACTTGATTCCCAAAGGGTGGGGATGCCCAAATCAAGGGGGCCGACAAAGTGCCAAAGGCACCGGTTGCAATATTCCCACGGTGATCACTCAAGTTTATGGGGCTTGAGGATCGGGCTCTCACTCGCATAACCAGCGGAATTAAGAACTAATATTGAAAGACAAGCACTAATTGGAGTGAAGGTTTGAGCACTTACTCGACCGGTTTGAAGAAACCGGTCCCGGTCGGAGACGAGGGCGAGCGGGGAGGCGAGTGGATCCCCACACGCCGCGGCGGTGTCGCTTGACCTGCCCCAAACAAATTACACCACTACACCTCTCGCAGGAGGGGGAACTTGGGGTGGGGGTTAATGATATTATATCAATACTACCTCCACACAGGGAGGGGCCTTCAGCCGGCCAAGCGGGGTGGGGAAACCAAAGCAAAGAATGAGGAACAAGGGTGGACGCCGAATCTGCCTGCTGTCAGCGAACCAGGACAGAGGGTCGGTGTTGCTATTGTAGATCTTGCTCAGGAATTGTGCTGATGGCGAGACTAGTGGCGAAATCTTCATAGCAGGAAGGGGAATGCCTCAGAATTTTTGTAATTTCTTCTGAAGTCTCTGCTAGATGGGGCAGGAGCTTGAACAGGGCCTCTATTTCTCAGACTAGCAGGGGCAGGTCACCAACAGTAGGATGCAGAGGCTGTCCTGACCGCTCCCGAACTCCAAATTTGATGCCGTCAGTGCCGTTAGAACCGTGGGTGAGTCCTCTTTGCAGCAAAAGAAACGGGGATGCCAGAAGAGAACGGAGACAATATGTGGAGCCAGAAGAGCGAGGAGGTGTCAAGGCAGACTGGGGAAGCCAGAGCCGCGCGACCGTGGAATAAAATTGGTAACTTCTGTTCCCGGATGCTGAATGGGCTTCCACTTCTTGATTATGAAAGTAGACAGGCCGATGAAGAACTTTGAAGAAGGACTTGAAGACTGATTCCTTCGGGGCTGGTCGTGGCAGAGCTTCTAAGCCGGCTCAGGTCCTCAGCCGAGGCAGAACCGCGCAGCTGTGGAAAGAATGGACCTCCTGGACGACTCGAAGATTGGAAGAAGACGAAACCACTTCGGTTGTGAAGGCGACTGGTAGACGCTTCCGAAGATAGCTCTCGGGTCTTTAAACGTATCCGGAGGAGGTCGTGGTGGCCGCTGCAAGTTGCTAGTCTGCTGTAGATCTTCAGTTGAGAGCTGTAGGTTGATGATGATGGGGGGGAATGGGGTATATGGGAGGGGAAATGGGGGTGGATTAGTGTGGGGAAAGCCCGGGCTGTGAGGGGGTCTAGGAGGGGGTGTTCTAAGGTGGGGGAAGGGAAGAATGGGGTCTGGAAGGGGGTCTAACAGGTGGTGGGAGAAAAAGCTACGAATTTGGGAAGGTGGGTGAGAGGTGAAAGTGAGGGGGGGCACAAGTGAGTGGTGGGAAGGGTGGATTTCAAATTTGAAATGGCCTTGGAAGTTGTGGGGTTGTGTGGGGAAGGGGTTGATTGTGTTGGAATGGGGAAAGTGGTGTTGGAATGTGGAAGATGGTGTTGGAATGGTGAGGGATCTTCTTGGGACTAGGGGGGTGGAGTAATGGAGGCCATGGGGAAGTGGAGGGCTTTAATGATGGTAGGTGGGGGTTGAGGTGGTTGGGAAGGGAGGAGAGAGAAGAAAATTCGAAATTGGGTGTTGAGGAGAGAGAAAGTGGAGTGAAAAAGAGAGATTAAGAGAGGGAAGGGTGGGGAATCTCTCCCCTAGGGTTTCTCACCCAAAAATTGTTGGAATCACTCCACTAACCTAAGCTTTGGACTCTCAAATGGCATTTTTTTCATTGACTGATTCATTACCTCCAAATGAAGGAAATGGGGCCCTATATATAGGAAACCCACATTTTACAATAAGACCCTGACAAAAGACTCATTGACAAATAACCGAATGGGTAGGGGAGCTCATTGGGCCAAGCCCGAAGAAATGGGCCCAATTAGCACATTACACATTCTAATGACACTCAAACATAGGAAAATAAATGCAAGACCTAGGGACATGACTCAAATAAAATGCAAATTACATCAAATGACTCAAGTAAAATTACATAGGACTCAAAATTAAATGACTAAACCATGCCGGATGCAACCGGGGTGAGGAGACGAGCTATGAATGTAGGCATGGAAGGTGATGTCCACATCATCCAGTCATCGGTCGCTTTATCTACAAAGCTCCACTTAGGGAGCACTCAGTCCAGTGAACCCCTCTGCTCGAACCCACAGTCAGCTAGAAACTAGGTCCACCAAGTCCTCGACGTCCCGGGTCGAGACGCCATGGCTCCAGTACCTCCAGGCGCCGCCCGCGCCTGCCGAAGGGGCTTCAGTGCCTTGTTGCCGCTCCGCCCCGCAGACAGCGAGCCTCGGCTCCCCCAGGGCGCCTACTGCGCCAGTCGCTCCACCTCTCGGTAGATCTGAGAGAAGCGAGTGCGCAGGAACCCCTCATCTAGTGCGATGAGGGGTAGATCCTCCCTCAGGAGGCGGGTCTCCTTAGCTTTTCAGACTGCCGAGGCCTTCTGCCGATACTGGTGGCTATGCTTGAACCACCACCTGGCATAGTGGACGTCGAACCGTCCCCTGCGTCCCGGTGCGGGTGTCGACAGTCGCTCCTGCTCTCGGCGACAGTAGAAGTCCCACCACGCCGCGGCTAGCAAATGTGTGTCCCGGCCTCTATACTGACGACCCGTCAAAGGTAACTCCTGGTTCGGCGGGATCCCCTGGTCGTACCTGAAGTTTCGAGTGAACTTGTGCAAGTAGTACGGCTCTAAGAAGCTCGTCACGGACCGGTGTAGAGGCAGCACCACTGGCCGGGTGCTCATTACCCACTCGGTGTATAATGCCGCGTCCGGCTCCTGATGATAAGGAAGGGCGCAGGCCGCCCCACCATTCGAAGGTACCAGAATCAGGTGGGAGTCCCTGGTAGCACTGTCAAAAGGAACACCCTCCTCGCCCCTACCGGGCAAGTAACACAAGACCCTCCTGGCTTCCTCCAGCTACACGACTGCGTCCCCGTCCGACTGCCCGATGAAGCTATACAACAGTGGTGCCGCCTGGTTCGTCACGGACCCACGAGACACCAACCCTGGAAATAGTAGGCCAGCCCACACATTGAGGTAGTGGGTCGGTAGGAGCAGACTCCGCTCGCGTGGCACCGGGTGCGCCGCCAGCACCCCCAGTCCCTGATAAGCATTGGCCAAAGCCGCCGGGACCAAGGCCAGCCTCCGTCCCTCCGTCAGGTGGCACGCAGGCCACAACAGCTCCACCCTCAGCTGGCCATCCTCCCCGTGGGGGACCACGAATGTCTCCAGCCAGTATGCCAAGTACGCGGCTAGGTGGGTCACGTCTGGTAGTCTATGGGGGTTCCACCCCTCCTGTGGTGCGTAGATGTACCTGGGGTGCGTTCGAAAATGCAGGTCCACCTCTGTGTACTCC
This sequence comes from Amorphophallus konjac, assembly GCA_022559845.1. NCBI lineage: Eukaryota > Viridiplantae > Streptophyta > Magnoliopsida > Alismatales > Araceae > Amorphophallus > Amorphophallus konjac. Next base: position 181,558,362 of record CM040122.1, read on the forward strand.
TCCCAGGGGGTCTGGTCCCTCGCGAACTCCTGGTGAAAGCAAAAAGGTCCGTAGTAGAAGTGGCGGACCCACGCGTTCAGTGGCACCCTGGGGGTCTACGCTGCCCTCTCTCTCCCAGCCAAGGTTAGGTCCCTCCAGGTCTTCAGTAAATACCGGTAACTATAAGAAACCTGGTATCTCCCATGTCTGTCGGTGTGGCTACGATGGAGGTCATCTAGCACTACCTCCTCGTACCCCTCGCCGATGATCGGCAGCCCAGAGATCTTGTATAGAGACCACAGATCTAACGAAGTCTCTCCCTCAACCGTTGCCACGGTGTTCAACTTGCGGTTGAAGCGCTCTACCAGTGCCTGTAGAAGCCCCGTGTAGCAGGGGTACCCGTACAAAGCTGCAATCACAGCATATCGGATATCAACCCGGTCTAGTAGCACCTGGTAGTGGTGTACTATGCCCATCAACCACTAAGTAGCTCCCTGGCGATATCAGTGTGACGAAATCACCGCCCAGCGACCATACCAGCTAACGACCGTCTGTCGCAGTATCTCGGATAGAAGGCTGTGATCGTCATAGCCTTCCCCGACATACTCCAGCCCTGATGGCTCCAGTACTAACCTGGGTCTGCCCTCTGTCTCTGCCCGATGGTGCCCGTGCAACTCCCAGAAAGTGGGACCCATCACTCCAGCGTGGACTCTGAACTGGTCTGCTCTACTGAAGAAGCCCAAGCACTCAGCGCTCGGAAACTGACTCTGCCTCCAGTAGTCCACAGAGAAACTCAGAAAGCCGTAAAGGATGATTCTGTGCAAACTGTCTCGGCCCACCAAGATCGCCCGCTCCAGTCGGCAACGGGCCCCAGCAACCCGGGAGTCACCCTCTTCCATGCCTGGTGGGACAAAGCACCCGATGAACTCGAGCAGATGACGGTCCAAAGGGAACTCCACAGGGTAGCCGCCGCTCCGATCATAAGTGTAAAGTCCGCCCGCCTCTGACGCGCGGGCCAGCTCCACAACCCCAACTCCGCTGCCGTGCTCGCCAACGGGGCCCTCTGCCACAGCCGTGTGTCCCCAGTCAAGCTGCTCCACATTAGCCGCAGTAATGATGGGTGGACCCAAAGGGGGCATGGGCCGCTCGGTCCTCCTCACCCAGTGGTCTTCCTCCCAGACCACGCGCCTCGGGACTCGCTCGTCCCTACCAAATCGAGCCATAGCTGCAAGACATAGCACCAAAAATGGTCAGCATGTCAGAAATTCAATATATACAATACAATAAAGCACAAGTATATGGAGCGTCAAAATGCAACTACAACAACCCAGAAGGAGAGGTTCACGGGCCGTACGCCCTCGTCTCCACCTCCGACGCACGACCCGTGGGGGGCATTTATTGTACTTGGACAATTTCCCCCGTAAAATACCCATGAATAAGGGTTCAGGAATTTCCTCAAACACCTTCAAGGCGTTGACTACCTAGCCTCTCCGACAACCCAGTGGGCCCGACTAACGGCCTGGACCCACTAGCCGAGGCGCACGGCGGCATTAGCAATCAATCGGGACCACTCCCGACTTATAAATTGCGGACTCTGCCCGCATCCTACACGACCACCCGGGCCATCCCGTTGACGCTCTGACTACAAGCCACGGCACGTGGAATCCAGTGGAAAGGCCAGGAGCCTACTCTGAGACACTTCTTTCAACCCTCCAAGGTCAAAGGGAGACCCAAATAGGTCAACCACAGGCTTTGGAGGCCCGCAGCACGTGCATACGGCTCACACATGTGTCTTCGGCATTCTGCCAAACACCTTGTGGGCACGCACATTTCAACCCTTCTACACCAACCCACGGGCCACCCCGTGGTTCTAGTACACCAATTGGGTCCTACAACGACCCCCCAGCAAGTCGGGGCCACCCCCGACCCTCAAACACGTGGCAACATGCCACTCGACTTTAGCTCTCGGGCCAACCCAAGCCTACCCTGCCAACCCGCCATACAACATGGCACGTAGCACGAGGCAAGGCCCATGGGCCCAAGGTGCCTCCTCCCAGCCCTTACGGACTTCTACCCTTGGCCTTAGGCCAAATCCAAGTCCTACCGGCCACCTACGCGGCTCGTTCGGCAACCCGGGGTGTGTCGGGCATTTGCCCTCACACCTTGCGAGCGGCCACTACAACTCGAAGAATAACGACTCCCATGGGCCATCTCAATACCCCGGAACTTCGTATCCTCCAAGGGATATCCCCAGACGATGAAGGAAGACCCCCGGGGGCCATCCCTCGGGGTTACGGCTTTGCCCGAGGCCCGTGTGCCCCAGGGCGTGGCCGTACCCCCGGGGAGGGTGAACTCCCCTAGGGGCCGCGCCCTCTCCTCAGCCCGGAGGCCCGATGGCCTTTCCCAATCCCAGTTCGTGCAAACTCTCAATCTCGCAGTTCGAGGTTCGTGCAAGATTCGTTCACCATACCCGTACATGGAAGGAGCTACGACGAACGTCCACGACGAATCACACGCACGATGAATCGCACGCACAAGTGTCTCGGTCTGCGCACACAAGTGTATCCTCCCAGCATCCTTTATCCTCTTTCCTTTTAGCCAATTTAGGAAGAAAATAACACAAAAAAATTAGATTTTATAGAGGTGGGACCACTCCCTCTCTCTCTTCCATCCGGTCCGCCCAAACCCCCCCTGGGGAGGGGTTTAGGCAGACCGGCCTGGCCCCCTAGGCTGGTCCGCCTAAACCCCTGGGTACTAAAAAAAAGATTTTGAAAATTAAAAAAATGGACCTGTTCGGTCCGCCCAAACCCCCCTTGGGGAGGGGTTTAGGCGGACCAGCCTGGACCCCCAGGCTGGTCTGCCTAAACCCCTCCAGAAATAAAAAAAAAGAATTTTTCCCTCCGAAGAGGGGTTTAGGCGGACCAGACCAGCCCCTTAAGTTGGTCAGCCTAAACCCCGTCCCCTCCACTCCGATACACACACAAAAAACACATAAAAAATATAAATAAAATAAAAATAAAAACACTATTTGGGGGGTTTACCCGGACCAAGTTGAACCCTCAACTTGGTCCGCCTAAACCCCACCCCCACCCCTTCAACTTCCTATAAATTGCCCCCCTTACCAACAAGCTAAGGGGTGGATGCATGAAGCAATACACGGACACACGGATGGACGAGCAATCTCCCCCGGCCTAATTGTCGCACCCTCGGACCCCCGAGGCTTTCGGCAAGGGTCGGGAACGCAAGAAGACAAGTGCGCGCGTGATTGGATTGCTAGTCGGCTCACACACGTCGAGGGTATGTCTCACGTACTCCCCTCACGCGGTGTTTAGCCGTCTTACACCAGGTCCATCCTCGCCGCATGTAAGATGACTACGCCAACGGTAAATACGCCCGCATCCTGGGTCCGCCTGTGTACCTCAACTTATGACACTTACGATGGTGACGAAGGGCACTTCATAATGTCGCGTCGGGCCCCGACATGGAACTACGTGCCCACCATTCACCTCCCAGTCAGTTGTCGGCCCCTTAGATTGACAAATCTAGTCTAGTCAGACCTCTGGCCCGGGAATCATAGTCCCGGGGCCGACCTCGACTCCCCAGCATGACAACACTCGCCGCCCGAGACCTGGACCCAGCGGCTCACCTCGAGCCGCGTCTGACCTCCACCTGGCACCAGCCCGTGTCCGCTCTGGCCACCGAGGCAGTCAGACTCACACCCACTGCTCTGTAAAGAGCCTCGGTAAAGCACGCGGATATCCGCGTTGTCACGCATTGACCCGGGGACCGTCCCACGTGTCGGAATTGTCCCGCGGCTTGCGCCTGTTGTACTTTGGCCACTTAGGCCTGCTTGTAAAGCCCATGCGGCTCATCATAAAACCAGTAAAATACATGTGCCCGCATTCGGGCCCCTAGCTTCCTATCCACACCACTTGGCATCCGTGCCTGACACCCTAACCACAGTAAACACCCCTCGGTCTAACGCGCACCCATTGCTGCTGGATGCCCCAACCCTCTACCTACAGCTTCAGACATATATACAGACTTTTCTTCAGCTTAGAACGAAGGTATTCAGATTTAATCTGATGTAAATAAACACCAGTTGCTTGCGGCCGGTGGGGAAAGACGTCTAGTACATGATTCCCGCAATCGCCTACGCACTCGCACCCATAGAACCCCTTTTTTTCACTTGTTGCCCGATCGCCCGAGCCCACGTGCCGCGCCCTGGTGGCACTTCCCCGATCAACCCTTGGTTCCATAAGTGATTGTCGAGAAATCGACTGGCACGCCCGCACCCTGTCCGGTTAACCCTTATCCCGACATTTCCGTGCCATTCGACCCTTTTCAACTTTCCGTAAAAAGGAGAGTGCCCGATACCGCCGTGAAAGGCATGCAATCGTAAGGAGGATACCCGAGATATATCAAACTCCCATATTTTCCTTCCCCGATGTATGTCTTCCTTCACCCCAGTAATCGGCATAAAAACCCGCGCAATACCACTCTATTCCTCTGGAGCCTCCGGACCTCATCTCTTTCTTCCGATTTATCTTCCTACTCCTCAAAGACATCGTGTACCACTCATAAGTGATTGAATATCCAAATTTTTTTTGAATATTTTCAAAAAAATCCAAAAAAATTCAAATATCTTCCAAAAATCCAAAACAATTTTTTTTCCAAAATCCATAGAAATTTGCATGTTTCAAAAAAAAATCCAAGAAATTTTACATTGTATTTTTCTTATGGTGCTTTTTGCAGGGCCAACTTTCTACAAAGACGAACATGGGATGAATCCTCTCCCTTTCATTCACATCAATCTTTCGATTCTTTCCCTTATTCCCGCAATAATGACATTCAATTCCGCTAACTCTGGGCATCTTCTAATTCTGAGCAATTCACTGTCAAATCTTCTGAGTATTCCTGTCACTGGGCATTACTTGATCTTGATCTTTCATGCACAAATCTTATGATATGCCAAGATGGTTATGCTCGTGACATGACAACAATGATGCAATGCTTGTCGCACAATGTTTTTCACACTATGCTTTGCTGCTATTCCGGATATGATTGTTATGATTCATGTCATGATTCATTGCTTGCTTCTCATGCTATGCTTTATTGCTAAATTCATTAATTGTTATCTTCATGATATCTTGGCTAATGAAATTTTGAGCGCAGGAAGAAGCTTTGGTCCCACCGTCCGGGCATCACTCAGGTCCAACGGTGCTTTCACCTCATTCCTCAGTTCCCATACGCTCATTGCTCCACCATCTCCCTATATTCATTTTACTATATGCTATCTACTATATTAGATTACATCAAGGACCTTGTGGTTGTGATAAATTTGAAATTTGAGTTCCCCTTCATCAAAAACGATGATGATTTCAGAGGAATCTTAGTCATGTGAATAGGTCGTTGAGCCGTCCAAGACTGGAGATGATGGTTCCCTTTTATGAGTTGGTGCGCGGATAAATGGGCTTCGGCTTAGTATCAACTCACAAATCGGTATCTTGACTCAGTCTGGGTAGCTTAACAATATTGTCCTTGATTACATTCTATTTTAGTTTGTTTTAATTTTTCCTTTAAACCTAGCATGCATTCATGTAGGACTTTGAATTAACTTTGGGAAACCTGCCTTATAACTCGATTTTGAGAGTCAATCGATCCTTAATTTTCAAGATATGAGATATTTAATGCCGAATTAAGTCCTCAATTCACCTTGTTGCCATTTTGGGCCATTTCCTTGAAAACTCATTTGTTTGGATTTCTATCCTCTTATTTTAATCATTTTTCCTTAGATCCACCTTGGTTGCAGCACGTCCACATTGGCTGGTAACCGCTCTCTAATGGTGAAACCTATAGGTTTGTGACCTGGGTACTTCCACAGCGCTGGAAGTTGATCGCTCTTTCATCTCTTCCGTGCCCGCGTGCACACTCCTTCCTTCGTCCAACAATTGTTGCTTTCATTGAATCTCCCCAAGATTATATCATTTCGAGCTTTTGATTCCATTCTTATCAGGTGGTGCTGATTGCGTGTCTCATCACACCTTCAATTCTACTTTTCAGTTCGCTCTCACTCCATTCCACTCCATTCCACTTTATTCAATTCCATTCCACTCCGTCTCACTCCCTTGCAAAGCAGACGCCAAGACGGGGTAGCTGTAGACACTTCAAATTTGATGTCATCTTGAGTACATCTCATATTACCTTGTAATGCCCCATTTGATCCTCAAATTGACTTATTTGAGTGATTTTCTCATATTTTTTTAGATTTTCATCTTTTTCAGCTTCCCTACATGTTTTTCTATTTTTCCAAATTTTTTTGGATTTTTCTCCAATTTTTCTAGGCCTTAAAGAATTGGTGACCAGTCCCCATGTCGCCATTTAATAGGTGACTTAGCAGAAGGGCACCTATTCTTTTGATTTAAAATAATATATATTAAGCAGGAATTGGTGACCTGGCGCCAGGGCGCCAATTTTAAAATTCGCGCCCTCCCGGAAGGGCGCCCATTCTTGGTTTTACATTTTTAATCTATTTTTGAATTGGTGACACTTCGGAAGGTCGCCAATTCTTTAATTGGCGACCTGGTGGGAAGGCTCATGTTTTGAGCCGAATTCAGATTATTTTTGATTCTGCGACTATCCAGAAGGTCGCTAATTCATAAATGAGCGTCCATACCACAAGTCACCATTTTTTTTGCCATTTTCTAAGCTTCTAACTCCGTCCAAAATTCTTATTAATTTCTAATTGGCGACGGGCCCCCTAGACGCCAATTCTTTTCCAATTTTGGGAATTTCTGAACCTTCCATATTTCACTTATAATCAGCGCCTCTTTTTTTGGACGTCATTAAATGGGCGACCCCTATGGTGGTCGCCATTTTCCTGCAACTTCTGAATCTGGACAGAACCTCCTTCTTTCTCCATTTTGAGGTCCTCTTCCACTTGAGATAGGTTCCTATAGGCTTTCTAAGATTAGGGCACACCTTGGGCAATGAATATCTCTTTCCAAATCCAATTAAAATATGATTTCCTAATTTCCTTGAATTAAACTCTAATTTTAGCCCTATAAATATGAGCCCTCTCTCCCTTATGTTTAAGGCTTCAACAATTGACTAATGGGAGGTGCTGCCGGACTAAAGGCTCAAGGAGAGAGTCTCCCATGCGCCAAAGCTACATCCTTTGGAGGCTTTTTCCCCATTGAAGATCTAAAGCCATGGAGAAAACCCATAAGCCTAATTCTTCCCTCACCTATTTTATGTCTCTTATACATTTTTATTAGTTCATGCATCATATTCATCTCCTCCTCCATTTATTTTCCTCATCTCAACCACGTTGAGATCCTCCCTTGTGCAACACTTGCACACCTATTCATTTCATCATATTTTATCTACCCTTTGCATAGGGGTTTAAAGGTAAACACCAACAAGGTGTGTTCTTTTCCATGATTTCATTGCTTATTCATTTGTGGGATTTGATACTACACACTTGATCTCTAATCCAATCTTTTCTTGTTGGTTTGTTCATTTTTCAAGGGTAATCTACACAAGAGAAACTCTCTTCAACGGCCGGCCGATAGGAAGAGAAGGTGCACTCACAATCTCCCCCGCATTTAAAGGTATTCTTCGCGATCCCTCCCTTATTCTCTTATTGTTATATCCATTTGAGGCACGCGGTCTCTGGCGATCCCTCTCCATTAGCATCCATGCTTGCTCCCCCTTTCTACCTCTTTTCCCCTTATTTTTCATACATATCATTTAATTCTCTTTTTATAATTGAAGTGGATTTTTCTATAGATCTACACTCCCGAGACCGGGTGTGGGCAGTGTGCACGCATACGAGACCTTGGCGTAGTATAAGACGTCAGTGGATGCATCTGGCCTTGTTGTGTATACTTGAGTAGCGGACCCTATGCCGGTGAAGGTTGAGTTATTGACAGCGTTGTCGTGGCCCTTCCGACAGACGGGTGTGTGTCGACCTGTGTGTCGGGCAGGGTCCTTTTCACTGGCCCTAGCTCGAGGCCGAGGTTGGAGGCAGTGTGTGTGTGTGGCCGCGTGGCCTTGTCGGTGTTTCCGTCAGCAGCAATGGATTGTTGCTACCATGTTATTGTGGGGCTTTCTCTCGGTAGTAGGACTACGGGTTCGCCGTGTGTAGGCAATCCCGGCTAGAGGTTCTGTGTTGGGGATCAGGCTAGCATAGAGGTTCCGTGTTTCCTTAGCTTCCCATTCTCGTTGTCTTGGCTGTTGTTATTTACTGTTGTTATTTCTAATACTGTTGTTATTGCTATTATTGTTGTCGCTCCTGTTAATGTTGCTTACCGCTTTCGGTGTGGTGGGGATCCGCGGGACCCCCACTGAGCCAATGAGATGAGGCTCACTCCCTACTTTTCTGGCACAGCGTTTCTCCTAGAGGAGGAGTTTTCCATTATGAGGACCAACAGTATGCCAGCTTGCCAGTGCCAGGGTGTACCCCGTAGCAGACTACATTTTCTTTTCGTTGACTGTACTTGTGGACTAGACTCTATAGATTTATAAGTTGTTATAAATGTTAATTGTATTTCTGCCAGTTAAATTTTAATCTTGTAATTTATTTCCTACTATTGTTAAGAATTTCAATGTATAACCACAACACCCTAAATAACCCTTCTGAGCTTTCCAGCTCGTGGGTGGCGGGGTAAGATCCGAATGGTATCGAGTTTGGCTCGGTATCCGGATCTTGGGTTGTTACATATGGTATCAGAGCGTGATTATGGAAATTGATGGGAATTTGAAACGATTGCAGTGCTTAAGAGTCTAGAGAGCCTAGTACAGTCGATAGCTGGCATAGGGTGTTTTGTTTTATTTACCCCCCCCCTTGTTTTCCTTATCGTTTTAAGGATCGGATGGCGCCAAGGCGGCAGACTCGATCATTGCCTGAGGTACCGACGGGGGCTCGAGAGGAACTCGGTAGAGAGTCATCTGCCCTAGTGGTAGCTGCCACGGGTGTGCCAGGTCAAGCCAAGTTTTATGCTGGTATGTATCAGTTTTTCGCGTAGTAGATGAGTCGACAGCGTCATGGTCAGGAGGCTGGCGAGGGTAGTTCATCGCATGGTGGCCATGGACGTGTTCTGCGAGAGTTTTTACAGTTTCACCCACCGACATTTGAAAGCCAACTGGATCCTGATACAGCAAGATCGTAGATTGATGCCGTGGAATGTGTGTTCCGATCGTTGGGGTGTGCGAACGATGAGAGAGTCGTTGTCACACCCCGAGCGCGGAAGATACTCGGATGCGTGACGCGTCTATATAGATCGTGTCATTAGAGCGATAACAATTTTAACATACATAATTTCAGAGTGCACAAATGACTAATAAAACTAATAAGTTCCAATATTCTAAGTGATGATTGTTTGATTAATCAAAGAAATTAAAGATAGTCCATGAAGATTTCCAAATTTAGAAAGCCAAACATTTGGCTACACGACTTAACACAAAGTTTATACCACTAACTGACATAACTGGAAATACAAAGTAGACTCAAATAAATTCAAAGACTCGACTAGCTAATGATATATGGATGGCGTTCTAGCACTCTTCACTCAGTCTCAAACCCATTCTTGTCGCTATCCGATTCACCTGAAAAGGTTAGGAAGCAACTGGATGAGCGAATCGCTCAGTAGGAATTACATCTCAAATACGAGCAATCTTTACATGATTTACAAGTTTCATGTATTATCAGTATGGCTATGCATGATGTACGTATAAGAAAAATCATGTATACAGGTAAATTTAGGCATGATAAACAGTAAGAGATCAAGAACTATATAAAGAGAGGATATCCAGATTTTAAGTATTTGACAAGCAGTATTTCAAGAATTTATAGATGTAAATGCCACTTTGGGGCAAGTAGGGATTCGTGTATGATTACGAATTCAAGTACAAGTATATCTCAGGTGCGAGTAAGTAAAAATTCAATTCAAGCAAGTAAAGTTAAGCACGTATCAGTAGAATTGGCTATTATCATGTAAGTATTTTGCCCTTTCTCGGGTCACAAGTCAAGTATTGCCCGTTCCAGGTCACGCAAGTCAAGTAAGGAGAGAGAGTAGGGGTGGAGTGTCTCAAGTCAAGCAAGTACTCCGGTGCAATGCTAAACACCGTGGTCAATAAACTCCCATGGGCATAAGTACCTTCGGGTGCTCCTCCTAGGACCAGACCGGGCCCTATATGCACAGCATTTCATGTATTACCTTTGACATCCACTCTCGTTTATAGCCAATATGAAATTTCAAGAATTTAGAAACATAGTATTGCAGACGAGATTAACTAGTCATTTGGTTATGGAGGACTCTAGAGTTGGCCCCTGCAGGCTCAAGAGGTGGCTCCCATCGTGTAGCACTTTGCGCCGTACGGCCTCAAGAGGTGGCTCCCACAACGTAGCACTTTACCCTGCATGGCACTTAGCTCCAACACTCCCAAATGCTAGTTTAAGAGATTCAAGGTTTGACCATGTAAGGTATACACAAGTAGATTTTTCATGGAACGGAATTTCAAGAACTCATCATACGCAGGAGTAAGGATTAGGGTTGTGTTTGCATAATTCACAAGACAGATCAGGATCAGAAGTTGTAATTACTGAGTTGGCATCTGGGGATTTGCTAATCTTTCATATTTTTAATTTTTGGAAATTTATATAAGCATATATCAAATTGGCGCCCCCCAGATGTCTTCATTTAATTGAAGATGTCATGGAAGTCGTCAATTCAGTAATTGGCGCCTAGGCTTGGGGCGCCAATTACAGGGGCTATTTATTTGAATATATATAAGTATATAAAGAATTGGCACCCCTGTATGTAGTCTTTAATTAATTGAAGACTTACTGGTTGCCGTCATTTAATGAATTGACGCCTGGGGTTGCTCAAACTTTCAAAATTGTGCTCTTTCCACAGCCATGATCCTACAAAAGAGTTAAAGTATGATAAAGATCAGGTTTACTTGTAAGGTCAAAAGTCATTATAGAACTTAACCCATGGCTCTATCCATCTCACCAGGTAAGGTGTATCTATCCTTGGACTCGGGTTTTACCTATCCTTGGACTCAAGTTTTTACTTAGATTTCAATTTCTAACCTTTTATTTCTTCTAGTTCCCTAGGTTTGAAAACCTAGGCTCTGATACCACGAAGACTGTCACTCCCCGAGCGTGGAAATAACTCAGATGCGTGGCGCGTCTATATAGATCGTGTCATTAGAGCGATAAGAATTTTAACATACATAATTTCAGAGTGCGTAAATGACTAATAAAACTAATAAGTTCCAATAGTCCAAGTGATGATTATTTGATTAATCAAAGGAATTAAAGATAGTCCATGAAGATTTCCAAATTTGAAAGCCAAACATTTGGCTATACGACTTAACACAAAGTTTATACCACTAACTGACATAACTAGAAATACAAAGTAGACTCAAATAAATTCAAAGACTCGACTAGCTAATGATACATGGATGGCGTTCTAGCACTCTTCACTCAGTCTCAAACCCATTCTTGTCGCTATCCGATTCACCTGAAAAGGTTAGGAAGCAACTGGATGAGCGAATCACTCAGTAGGAATTACATCTCAAATACGAGCAATCTTTACATGATTTACAAGTTTCATGTATTATCAGTATGGCTATGCATGATGTACGTATAAGAAAAATCATGTATACAGGTAAATTTAGGCATGATAAACAGTAAGAGATCAAGAACTGTATAAAGAGAGGATATCCAGATTTCAAGTATTTGACAAGCAGTATTTCAAGAATTTATAGATGTAAATGCCACTTCAGGGCAAGTAGGGATTCGTGTATGATTACGAATTCAAGTACAAGTATATCTCAGGTGCGAGCAAGTAAAAATTCAATTCAAGCAAGTAAAGTTAAGCACGTATCAGTAGAATTGGCTATTATCATGTAAGTATTTTGCCCTTTCTCGGGTCACAAGTCAAGTATTGCCCGTTCCAGGCCACGCAAGTTAAGTAAGGAGAGAGAGTAGGGGTGGAGTGTCTCAAGTCAAGCAAGTACTCCGATGCAATGCTAAACATCGTGGTCAATAAACTCCCATGGGCAAAAGTACCTTCGGGTGCTCCTCCCAGGACCAGACCGGGCCCTATATGCACAGCATTTCATGTATTACCTCTGACATCCACTCTCGTTTATAGCCAATATGGAATTTCAAGAATTTAGAAACGTAGTATTACAGACGAGATTAACTAGTCATTTGGTTATGGAGGACTCTAGAGGTGGCCCCTGCAGGCTCAAGAGGTGGCTCCTGTCGTGTAGCACTTTGCGCCATACGGCCTCAAGAGGTGGCTCCCACAACATAGCACTTTGCCCTGCATGGCACTTAGCTCCAACACTCCCAAATGGTAGTTTAAGAGATTCAATGTTTGACCATGTAAGGTATACACAAGTAGATTTTTCATGGAACGGAATTTCAAGAACTCATCATACGCAGGAGTAAGGATTAGGGTTGTGTTTGCATAATTCATGAGACAGATAAGGATCAGAAGTTGTAATTACTGAGTTGGCATCTGGGGGTTTGCTAATCTTTCATATTTTTACTTTTTGGAAATTTATATAAGTATATATCAAATTGGCGCCCCCCAGGATGTCTTCATTTAATTGAAGATGTCATGGAAGTCGTCAATTCAGTAATTGGCGCCTAGGCTTGGGGCGCCAATTACAGGGGCTATTTATTTGAATATATATAAGTATATAAAGAATTGGCGCCCCTGTATGCAGTCTTCAATTAATTGAAGACTTACTGGCTACCGTCATTTAAAGAATTGACGCCTGGGGTTGCTCAAACTTTCAAAATTATGATTTTTCAATATATATATATATATATATATATATTGAAATTGGTGCCCCTCATGAAGTCTTCAATTAATTGAAGACTTGAGGGCCGTCTTCAATTCAGTAATTGAAGACTTGAGGGCCGTCTTCAATTCAGTAATTGAAGACTTGAGGGCAGTCTTCAATTCAGTAATTGGAGACTTGAGGGCCGTCTTCATTTCAGTAATTGAAGACTCGAGGGCCCTCTTCATTTCAGTAATTGGCGCCCTGGCTTGGGGCGCCACTTACAGGGGGTGATTTATCACTGTTCATTTTGAAAAAGTTCCTCGAAATTCGAAAGTAAGGACATGAATGCTTAGTATAATTCCTCGGGAGTCCAGAAACATGTTCGGATATAATTACTGAGTTTTGGTTTCACAGATATGAATTTTCTAATGTTCTAACTTTAATTCCTCAAGAAATGGAATTGATGCCCCTGTGAGCAGTCTTCATTTAATTGAAGACTTATAGGGTGTCTTCAATTTAAGTACATGTTCAACTCGAATTGACGACACACCAATTGAGTTATTTTTCCAAGTGAGTTGTGCTTCGCATCAGAATCGTAAGTTCTGTGGCACAAGTCACTATTCATTTCTCCAAAGTTTCTCCGAATCAGAATCCGAAGACATGGTCAGGTGGAGAAAAATCCCAGGGTTACAGAAGTATATTAAGTCAAAATTTTCATGGTCCAGTTTATTAGTTATAGATTTTTGAATGCGTTGATTTACTGATTTATGGAATTTACAGAAAATTGAATTGACGACATGGTACATGTCTTCAATTAATTGACGCCCTCGCGGGCAGTCTTCAATTCTGAAATTGGCGCCCTAGTCAGGGGCGCCAATTACAGAGAGGTGTCCACTATTCATCAGTGTGAAAAAGCTCCGAATCAGGAAGTAATGCCACAAATATGTTGAGAAAAATATCAGGATTCCAGAAACATATTCATGCAAAAATTTCCTGCTTTAGTTTGATAATTATGGATTTTTGAATGTATTGAATTATCAATCACTGAAAATTTCAAAAATCGAATTGACGATATGGTCTTCATTTAATTGAAGACGTCGACGAAGTCTTCAATTTGTTAATTGGCGCCCTGTTCAGGGGTGCCATTTTCAAGTGAGCTGGGTGTTAATACGTTGACGTATTCTATGTAACATAGGTTATAATTTAAGGTTTAAAATAAGATTATTAAGACTGAAAACTAGTGTGATAAAAATACGTTAAAAAGCTCATGAAATCATGCTAATAAACTAAGTTCAAACTCATAAAAATCATGGTAACAGTAAGTAACAAGCTATTAACATATGTATAACATGGTATTATTTTTGGTCATGGTAAAGTCAGAATATATATATATATATATATATATATATATATATATATATAGCATGGTTGACTTAGTTGATCAAACTCGAAACATGCATCAATTAACCTATTTAGCTACTAGTTAGGCAAGGATTTGAGAACACCTACCTGTTGACGTGTGATTACTAGGAAAGATGACAGGATGAAGCCACGCGTTCCCCGCCGCCGCAGCAGGACGTAGACTTCACGCTTCCCAAGGAATGAAGGGAAACATTCCCTTCTGCAAGCACTGAAAGATGGCAGTAGCCTCTGACAGTGGTTCGTAGGGGATTAGTTATAGGGATTTGCAGGCATTAGTTATTGCCTTGCGAGTCCGATTTGGGAAGCACGATCCTAGATTAATGCTTAGCCAGTGAAATGGGGCTGTTCGTGTCTCAATCTTCTAGAAACATAGGTTTAAATGACGCCCTGTAAGGGGTCGTTCATTATACCAAATGGTACTATTCACATAAATGACGCCTTGCATGAGGACGTCATTAGTTTAGGTGGCATTATTCATGAGACCCCATTCACATGTCAACATTCGGGATGTTCATATATATATCAATATTTAAATGGGATGGAGTCCTAATGAAAATGGCACCTCATGCCATGTCTTAAATTTGAAAATTGACGTCTATGTGAAGGTTGTAGACACGCCATTCCTGACGTCTCCTGAGAAAGTCTCATATTACTATACGACGCCCCGCGGCAGATTTCGCATTTTAAATCACTTGAGTGCTTCCTTTTCTTGGGTCTTCTTCTACCTTTTTTGGTATCCGGAATTGTCTCGTCGCAGCATTCGGACGGCATCAACACCAGTCAGACGCATCGAAGGTCCCGAAACCAGGAAGGGTGCCTGTCGGGGAGCTGCCGACGCCTTTTCAGCGGACCCGGGGGGGCCTTAATGGAGGCGTCCAGGCCCCTGGACGCCTCCATCATTTTAATTTATTTTTTAAGACAAAAAAATACATAAAATATATATATATATATTTATGGAGGCGTCCAGGCCCCTGGACGCCTCCATGAAAATAAATCTAAAAAATATATATGCCAGTTGGCATAAAAAACAAAACACAAAAAAATAAAAATATAGTTTCTTGGAGGCGTCCAGGCCACTGGACGCCTCCATCAACTCACTCACGGGGCGCCGCCCACCGAATGACGGTTTGTCGTGTGTGAAAGAATCCAAATTGTGGAGACGTCCAGCCGGCTGGACGCGCCCATTTCTAAATCACGGGTCGCCGCTCCAAAATCACGTGTTGTGTTAAACCGCGTGCGACTTTCGGTGGAGTTCGGTGGAACTTATGGAGGCGTCCGGGACCCTGGACGCCTCCATGAAAATATTCGGAAAAAATGAATAAAAATAGAATAAAATATCTTTTTTGCCCTGATGGAGGTGTCCAGGGTCCTGGACGCCTCCACCCTCCGGAGCCCTATAAATAGAGGCCCACCCCCTCAGTTCTGGAGGAGCTTCTAAGAGATCCGATAGGCTGCTGGAGCCCAGAGGCTACCGGAGTCATTTCTAACCCGTGGGGTCTTTTGTAGGTGGAGGTTCTGCCGACTTCTCAGGTGCCCACGCTCGCGAGAGGAAGGTCGTCTTCATCCACCGCGCTTCCACGTCGTCCCTACGCTGCCGGAGCTCCACTGAATTTCACCATCGGCACATCCAATAAGCCAATCCTTTCCTTTTCTTCGTAGTTCTTTTGCATTCATCATCTCGCATCCTCTATCCCCCTTCATAAGGGCACCTCTTCTTATATACTTCTTGCATCCATCATCTCATTTTCCTCCTACTCGAGTCCGAGAGGGGTTTAAAAGATAACACCAACCAGGTGTGTCTTGCTATCATTTCGTCATTTTTATCGCAAGGATTTGAATACTACACCTTCATCTTTCTAATCCACTCGTTACTTGTTTGTCGTTGTTTTGCAAGGGTACTCAAGGAAAGCCCTCTCCGTCGGTCGGCCGAAGGGGGAGGAAGAAGCAACCCGCCATCTCCCGCTCTTGAGGTAGGCGCGATATTTTGGGGTCTTTTGACCCCTAGCGATCACATCTCGTTCTCGAGGCCGCGGCGAGTCACTTCCCCAATGGCCGTTTAAATTTTCGTTCTTATATTCTCTTTATATTCTGTTATATTCTACTCATATTCTCGAGGCCGCGGCGAGTCACTTCCCCAATGGCCGTTTAAATTCCCGTTCTTATATGTTATATTCTTATCTATTCATATTCTCGAGGCCGCGGCGAGTCACTTCTCCAATGGCCGTTTAAATTCCCGCTCTGATATTCTCTTTATATTTTATTATATTCTTATCTATTCATATTCTCGAGGCCGCGGCGAGTCACTTCCCCAATGGTCATTTAAATTCTCGCTCTTTATATTCTCCTTATATTCTGTTATATTCTTATCTGCTCATATTCTCGAGGCCGCGGCGAGTCACTTCCCCAATGGCCGTTTCAATTCTTGCTATTTAATTTCTGCACCATTCCCGTCGCCCCGAGGCCGTGGCGAGTCACTTCCCGCTATGGCCGTTTAACCCCCATATCTTGCTATATTACATTTGTCCCGCTCGCCCCGCCGGAGCAATCTCCCGTGGTGGCCCCTTCTCTTTTCTTTTATTTCTGTGTTACAGCAAACAAAGAGGAGCCTGCGCGCTCCGCGTCTTCTTCGCTCCCCGAACCGCGTGACGTCGCTCGCAGATTGGCGATCACGGTGGGACCTCTACTGCTTCCTTTTGGCTACCCTTGCAAGTTCGGCACCGTCCGTGCCTCTCCAACTTGGCGCCCTCGCGCGCCCCCGTTGTGCTCACGGCAGCACTGTCAATTTGATTGGTTGGGTGTTTATTATATGTTTGTTATTTCTGTTGTTTTCTTACTCTATATCTTTGTCAGCATTCCATTGCATACATCCATCCCTCTTTTATATCCTTTTTCATTTTTTCTAAGGATCACCCTTTCTCGGTGAAGGAAGGACTCTCCGTTTGAGAATTCCTCTCAACGGACTAGAATCTCCTCCACTTGGACCTCCGTAAGTCCCCGACATCGAAGAATCTCCTCTTCGTTCACTAGGCTGGTTGTACCATTGAAGTTCCCCGGAGTTAGTCATCCCATTCGTGGTGAGACGAGAGACCCTAGCTGACACGGCGATGAAACAAAAATAAACTAGGGTCCCTATTTTGTGTGAACTTCGGATCTCGCTAAAAACAAAAAAATCATCAAAATCAAAACACAAAAAAGGCGTAAAGGCATCACTTGTTCGATAATCTCTGCTACCTGCTTGCTAGTGTATGTTTTTGCGTTCTGGGAAAACTATGAGCATGGCTCACGAGTCTTTTGAGGAGAACCACCCTAGTCGTAGTTTGTCAGCCGACCTACGAGTCTATGCTATGGACTCGGGTCCCTCTCATGAGCACTAGCATGAGGTGCAGGTTATTGCCGGGGACACATCCCCACCACAGGATATCTCTTCCTTACTAGGCGTCCTCGCCAACACGGAGCTTACCTCAGAACAGCTCCGGGCCTTCCAGGCCATTCTGAAGGAGAAATCTGTTTCCCCCACGCCCCAGGAATCAACTCCGGCCATCGCACCTCTCCAAGAGTCCGTGCAGGCCATTCCATCTCCTTCATTGGTGCAAGCCATCCAGTCTCCCTCGCTTCAAGGACAAGCGATCCAACAACCACCCTCATTCCAGTTCCCATCACAATCTCAAACTCCCGTTGTTCCCCACATACCGCTTCAGTCGGGGCCGACTATCGGCGGTCCGGCAGCTCCCTCTCATTCGGGGTTTCCCCCTCAAGTCTCGGGAGACAGTTTCTCCCCCAGTGGCAAGTACCACCTTCACCTCCAGAGGAGCTCGTCCAATCACTCCTCAATAGGTTCAATCGTATGGACGAGCAGTTTCAAAATCTGAGAAGGATGGTGGACGTGAAAGTCACCCTGGAGGTTGCTTTGCCAATCCTTCCCGTCATTCATCTTCCTCCCTCCGAAATGCCCACGTACCGCAGATACAATAGTACCGGCAACCCCTTCATTCACCTCAAGGATTTTATGTATGAATCCTCCTATTGGCAAAACGATCAGAGGTCCCTGGCATACCTCTTTCGGAGATCATTGGATGGTCCCGCGCTTGAGTGGTTCTATTCCTTGGAGCCCCGCGAGGCCGAGAATTTTGAAATAGTCCAGAGATGGTTCTTGCAGAAATATAGGGATAGGGTCGGTCCCTCATGTTAGCGCAGCAAGAGTGATATAGAAGGGGGGGATGAATAGATCACTCCCAATTTGTAGAAACTTAGGCGGAAAATAATTTCTACTGCTAACGCACCTCCTTAATCCGTACACAGAGAAATGTAAATGAGAATGAAGAACTGATCACATGGAAGCAAAGAGACAAGCAGATGAAGAGCGTAGATAACAATAGCAAACCACAGAGGAGGCACTCGGTTTTTAGGTGGTTCGATTGCAGTCCGCAATCTACATCCACCCCTCACTCCAACTAGAGTGAGGATTCCACTAGACGATGCTAGATCAATGCAGACTCAGTCTGCGAACAACATGCTGCCACACAGCTTGAACACCAAGGGAAACAAATCCCTCAACCAAGTTCTGCTACCCACAGAACTTGAAACCTGTTCTAGCTCCCAGCTAGAACACAACCGGAGAATCCTCTCCCTTCCTCCACACACCGGAGGGGAACTGTTAATGACAACCAGTCACTAACACCACCAGAGATCACCGATCTCTCTTCCTCTGCAACTCAGAGGGAAACTGGAGTGATACTCCCTTCCTCCACACACCGGAGGGAAAACAATTCAAATCAGAAGGATGAAGAAAAGGAAACGAAAAACAAAGAAGAAACAAAAACCAATGAAGAAGAGATCGGTTCTGAAACCCAATACAAATGTAGCTTCAAATGAAGCAATTCATCATTCCACAACTACTGCTCTCTCTCTCTCGAACAAACTCCTCTCGGATCTGGAACTCTCTGCTCTTTTTCTTTTCTGGATCGTGCAAGCTCTCACCAATGGCTTTTACTTTTTCTATTCACGATCTACTTTCTACTGAAGGATGAATCTCTATATTTATAGCAGATGTTGGCGTGTGGCTGGCAGGTTCCCACCCATGCACTTTTTGGCCAGATCATTTGAATTTCGACCACATGGCAGCATCCTGACAAGGTTGCCATCCACGTGTCATGCGCCTGTTGTCTTGGATCACGTGCCAGATGCCAACCTCGGTTCACATGCCCAATCATCAGCCTGAATCGCCTGATGGAATGTATAGACTTAGTTAGTTCAGGCTATTAACATGAATGTATATACTTCAGAAACTTCAACTGATTAAGTGTGTACAACGTGAGAGAGTGTACAGACTTAATGAAAGAGGCGCATGTGTGAAGGTAGTGTATAGACTTATGAACAATGTAGACGAATGTCAGTGTATAGACTATGAACAATGCAAATGAATGGCAGTGTATAGACTATGAACAAGCGCATGTGAAGGCATTGTATAGACTTAAGAAGAGCAAAGCAAACAAGCCTTACTAATGTGTACACTTAACAAAGCTTCAGCCACTGTATAGACTTCACGAAGTCTAAACAGTGTACATACTTGGAACCTGTGTGAGACTCTTAATAAGACGGTGATCAATGAACTGAGTTGAACCCTAACGGAGATGTATACACTTTGACATACTTGAGCCAGTGTTCAGACTTTAAACCAATGTGCTGTGAGCACTGTATAGACTTTGCCAGAGTGAGACGATGCATTAGACACTTGGCTGTACAGACTTGGAGATTTCTGAATGAAATGATCGGCTGATGAACCGATGTACAGACTCTGAATGTAAAGGCAGTCTGTATAGTCTTGAATCGCTTGAAGTGATGTATAGACTTTGTGAAGCTCAAGCACTGTACAGACTAATGAAGACCAATTCAATGTATAGACTTGAACGACTGAGGCCGATGTACAGACTTGCCTAAGACACAGCGTGAGACGCTGGCTGAGATGGACGCTGTACAGACTTTGAAGAGCAGTTCAATGTATAGACTTGAACGGATGAGGCCGATGTACAGACTTGCCTAAGATGCAGCATGAGACGCTGGCTGAGACGGACGCTGTACAGACTTTGAAGAGCAGTTCAATGTATAGACTTGAACGGATGAGGCCGATGTACAGACTTGCCTAAGACGCAGCATGAGACGCTGGCTGAGACGGACGCTGTACAGACTTTGAAGAGCAGTTCAATGTATAGACTTGAACGGATGAGGCCGATGTACAGACTTGCCTGGAAAGCGTAGGGAAATGTTGAGTGTATGGACTTGGCCAAAGCGTAGGAAAAGATATCGAATGTACAGAGTTGGTGAATCACAGACCAGTGTATAGACTTAGAGACATGAAGTCTAGTGTATAGACTTGGAGAGCTGTTCAATGTGTTGGGTTGGCGTTGTATAGACTTAGCTTTGAACACTTGGGCTGAAGGCAATGTGCAGACTAAGCGATGTATAGACTTTGTGCCCAAACCATCAATGCTCTGATGCGTCGACCCACCCTTGCTGATGAGTCGACCCACTGCTGTTCATATTAACTAACCAGTGTAGATAGAATTAAGATAGCATGCTTATCTGACAATCAAATGAAATGTACTCACTCACCTGATGAAACAGCATTAATCTAGAGATAGAAGATTGATTTATAGTGTGAGACATCATCAAAACCATAAGGATGCAACAATCTCCCCCTTTTTGATGATGACAACACTATGAATCAAGCAATATCAAGTTTCAACAAGAGATTTATATCAGCTGCAACAAACATATTAAATTCAAGGCATGCACATGCAGATGAATTATACCATCCCTACAACACACTCTCATCTCCCCTACAACTCATAACCATAACTTCCACGATGCAACATGACTCCCCCAAAGCTCAAGACAAATCCAAGACTCACTGATATTGCAGAACTTCTCACTGAAATTGCAGACATTGCAAACTTCTCTCCCCCTTTGACATCAGCAAAAAGAACTACAGAAGGTATGACAGTGCTGGAAACATGAAGAAAAAAGGGCAGTAACTTCTTAGTGCAGAAGGTCACAAGTAGGTCTTAAGAGAATAAGTGAGTTTCTAATCTCAAGAGAAGATTCTTCATACTTCAGTACGTAATAGAGAAGTAGAGTGATAGACAAGTTTATCAGCATACATAGTGGATGATTTAGAGCAGGAGTTCACAAGTATGGCAAATATAGCTGATCATTCAACTATCCCACAAGACAGCAAGAGACTAAATCAGAGAGGTGTTCTCAAGGTATTGAAGACAAGCAATCCATTAGTTGCATAACAACAAGGAATTTTTTGTTGGAGATGATTTTCAAGAAGATTAATGAGTAAGTTGGTAGTTCACTCCTTTGACATTAGAGAGACACCTTGATTAGAGGCCTAAGTCTCCAGTTACTCAGAGTGAGTACCTCATTACTTCCCCTTTTTTTTTATTATTAGGGAACAGAGATAGTAACTGTGGCTTTTGACATGAGGAAACACCTTGATTAGAGGCCAGAGTCCCCAGTTACTCACCAGCAAGCCACCATTGCTCTGTCATGTCTTTTCATTCATTTTAAGCATTTGACACCTCATGACATGGGAGAAAAATTCATTTCATTGATGAAGCTCCCAGTTTCTCAGTGATCAAAACAGAACATTTTTGTTCAGTTAAACCCTTGAGTTAAAGAGATAGAATGATTGAAAACAATACCAAAAAGGACTATTTCTTGAATTGAGTCTTGAAGTCTTGATTTCAAGTTGATTGGGTCAGATATCAAGACATACAAGTTTTTGGCCTGAACCAGAATCAATGACAATGTAGGAAGATATACTTTATGCATTTAGTCCAAATCTCTGAAGAAGTACTAAAGGAAAGATTCTAATCTGGAGATTAGAGTCACTGACTTATAGACTTAAGAGATAAGTGACACTCTACTGTCTGAGAGAACCGCTCTAGATCAGTCATGCAAGACCAGCAAAGTTACACATCTGGACAGCCCTTTTGAATCTGTCAAAGAACTTCTCTTCTCACATTACAACTCAGCTCCCCCTAAGACATAGCATTCCTTAATAAAACATTTCAGCATAATCTCAAAGCTTCCCCTTACTCAAAGCATTCCTGAAAGCTAACCAGTAAGCATTCTCAACTCCCCCTCAAACCAGCATGAAAGAAGGCTAATTATCAGACAAACACAACTCCCCCTCACAACAAGAACAGGCTTCATAATTAAGACAATTTGTATAAGCCTAATTCTCTTCTCAATGTGGTGAATTTTTCATTATCCAGAGGTTTTGTGAATATGTCAGCAATCTGATTATCTGTGCCTACATGAATCAGTTCAAAATTATTCTTAGACACCTCATCTCTTATAAAATGATGTCTTATCTCTATGTGTTTGGTTCGTGAATGCAAAACAGGATTTTTAGCAAGATTGATGGCACTAGTATTATCACAATAAATTGGTGTGCACCCCAGGTCTACTTGGTAGTCCTGAAGCTGGTGTTTAATCCATATTACTTGCGTTCCACAACTCCCTGCAGCCACATATTCAGCTTCTGCAGTGGAGAGGGCCACATAATGTTGTTTCTTGGAGCCCCAAGATACTAAACACCCACCCAAGAATTCACAATGGCCACTAGTGCTTTTCCTATCTAGTTTACAGCCTGCATAATCAGCATCTGTGTATGCTACTAAGTTAAATGTGTGAGATGCAGGAAACCATAGACCAAGAGAATGACTAGCTGACAAATATCTTAAGATTCTTTTAACTGCAGCTAAGTGTAATTCAGTAGGTCTAGATTGATACCTTGCACACATTCCCACACTGAATTGTATATCTGGTCTAGAGGCTGTCAAGTAGAGAAGTGATCCAATCATACCTCGATAAAGTTTGGCATTTACTTCTTTACCTGTCTCATCTGCATCCAATGAGGTATTGGTGCCCATGGGTGTAGTAATGTGCTTTAAGTTTTCCATGCCAAACCTCTTGAACAGTTCCATTGTGTATTTGGTTTGGTTGATGAAGCACCCATCTTCTAGCTGCTGTACCTGCAATCCAAGAAAATATTTTAGTTCACCAACCAAGCTCATTTCAAATTCAGCAGACATCATGGTAGAAAATTCATCACATAGTTCATGCTTAGTTGATCCAAATACAATGTCATCTACATATACCTGAACTATGATGAGATCTTTATTCATGCCCTTGGTAAATAAAGTTTGATCAACTTTACCTCTTTTGTAGCCCTTGCTGATCAGAAATTCAGACAATCTTTCATACCAAGCTCTTGGAGCCTGCTTTAGACCATACAAGGCTTTGTTTAACCTGAAAACTTGGTTAGGTTGAGGAGAATATTGAAATCCAGGAGGTTGTTCAACAAAAACTTCTTCTTTAATAACTCCATTTAAAAAGGCACTTTTAACATCCATTTGTTGGAGTTTTATATTCTTTGAGCATGCAAAGGCAAGCAACAATCTTATAGCTTCCATCCTAGCAACAGGTGCATAGGATTCATCAAAGTCTACACCAAATTCTTGACAGTAGCCTTTGGCTACTAATCTGGCCTTATTCCTCGAGATGATTCCATCTTCATTCATCTTATTTTTGAACACCCACTTGGTTCCTATGATATTTATACCATCAGGTCTTGGGACAAGCTCCCAGACATTATTCCTTTCAAATTGACCTAATTCCTCACACATAGCATTGACCCAAGCTTGATCAGCTAAGGCCTCTTCTACTGTTTTGGGTTCAATTTGTGAGACTAATGCAATTAAGTCATCATTATTCACATTTCTAAAATGAGACCTAGTCCGAAGAGGATCTTCAGGATTGCCTATGACTTTATCTAAAGGATGGTCTTTAAGAAATCTAATATTTGTTGAAGACTCACCTGTTTCTCTTGTACCTTCCTGATTTGGGGAATTTGTTTCTCCACTCTGCTGAGTCTTCTCTTCTTCTTGTTGATCTTCTAGAAAATCTCCACCATGATTGGAATCCCTGTCAAGATTTTCAACATTAGAAACATCTTTCTTTTCACTAAAAAGGATGTGTGGAGACTCTTCCACTTTCTGATCTGATATGTTAAATACCCTATATGCCCTTGACACTTCAGAGTAACCCAAGAATATTCCAGGTGAACTCTTGGCTTCAAACTTGTCTAAATCTTTCTTATCATTGTTATGAATAAAACATTTTGCTCCAAAAATTCTGAAATGAAACAAGTTTGGTTTCTTACCTTTTAGAAGCTCATAGGGTGTTTTCTTGTGTATGGGTCTTACCATGGCCCTGTTGATTATGTAGGTTGCTGTATTGGCCGCTTCTGCCCAAAACCTTCTAGGTAATTTGCTTTCAATCAACATGGTTCGGGCCATCTCCACCACTGTTCTATTTCTTCTCTCCACAATCCCATTTTGTTCAGGTGTCCTGGGAGAAGAAAACCTGTGAGTTAGTCCTTCTTTGTCACAAAGATCAGTAAACATGGAGTTTTCAAACTCACCTCCATGGTCAGATTGAATAGAGCTAACCTTGTACTTCCCTTCTTGTTTGACCTTATTGAAAAATAGATTAAACTTTTGAAATGCATCACTCTTATTTGCTAAGAAAAATATCCATGAATATCTAGAAAAGTCATCTATGATGACATAGCCAAACCTGTTTCCTTTAAGACTCTGAGTTCTAGTTGGACCGAAAAGGTCCATATAAAGAAGTTCCATTGGTCTAGAAGACAATGGCTCAGATCTTAATTTAAAAGAATTTCTGGTCTGTTTGCCTAGAGCACAGGCATCACATGCTTTTGATATTGAGTTGAATTTAATTCTAGGCATGCCTCTAACTAAATCATGCTTGACCAATTTATTTAAAGTTGAAAAGCTAGCATGACCTAGACGTCTATGCCATTCAAAGGCATCATTTTCAGAATTGGCAGATAAGCAAATAGTAGTTTCAGATTTCTCATCTAAGTCTACAATGTAGACATTATTAATCCTGTTGGCTACAAATTTAACCATGTCAGAATTTGTTTCAAGGATTTTGCATGAATTATCATCAAATACAACCTTGTGACCCCTGTCACATAATTGACTAATGCTAATCAGGTTGTGTTGAAGCCCTTCCACAAGTAAGACTTTTTCAATGGAGTTTGTGGAAGACTTACCTACTGTTCCAACTCCAATTATTTTACCTTTGTTCTTTCCTCCAAACTTGACCAGACCCCCTGGCTTCATCTCTATCTTGCTAAACTTGGATCGGTCTCCTGTCATATGCCTGGAGCAGCCACTGTCGAGGTACCACTTGTTGTCTTCAGCTGCCAGGCCGACCTACACAGATACATCAAGCAGAGTGATTTGGAACCCAAGATGAGTTGGGTCCAATGACATTGTTCAAATCTCTGATCAAGTGTTTAGGTATCCAGATTTGTTTCAGCATGGTTTTCTCTGGCACCTTCCTTTCTGGTTTATTAAAGTTGAATCCAGCTGAACTGGAGAAGTGAGTTCTATTCCATTCATTAGTCTTCCTATTCCTAGGAAATTTCCTGTAGGCTTGTTGATTAGCATATCTTTGACCATGAAAGTTATTTCTCCAGTAGGTCCTGTTTGGACCCATCTGATTGTTGTAATTCCAGCTCTTATTCTGATTTACTTTCTTGGTCCATCTACCATTTGTGTTCTGGTAAGTGGGCTTAATGTTATTCTTCATAAAATTCATTCCCATCTTAAATGGTTGTCCAGTACTGCCTTTTGTGTTTTCTTTAGGACTTTGAATTTCCTTAGAGCTGTTTGAGCTGGATGGTGTGTCTAGCTTTTCTTTTCCCTTCTCTGGGCAGAAGGTGATGGTCTTGAATTGCAAAGGTCTCTTGTTGGTTGGGTCATAGCCTAGACCTTCCTTATTGAAATTGACCCTAGTCCCTAGTATAGCATCTAGGCTAGTCTTTCCTTGGACAAACTTTTCTAAGACTTTCTGTTTGTCTTCCGGCTCCTTTTGAAGGAACTCAGAGTTCTTTAGGAGTTCAACATTTACTTTCTTCACAGCTTCATATTTCTCTGAATTCACTCTAATTTCATTCATGCTTTCTTCAATTTTAGTTTTGAATTCATTGAGCTGTTTTTGACTTTCTTGAGTTTCTTCCTTGAGCTTATCATTTTCTTTCCTTAGTGAGTTCATTTCTTCTAGTTGTTCTTTTAGCTTCTCATTTTCCTCACAGATCAGAGTTTGTTCTTCAACATTTGTGTTAAATTTTCTTTTCAGAACTCTGTGCTCTTTGCTAAGGGAATTAAATTTATCTAGCAAGTCACCATAAGCATCCTCCCAGTCATCAATTGAGAAATTTTCAAAAATGTTTATTACCTCCTCTTCACTGTTTGCCATAAGGCAAATTCCATCTTCATATTCTTCTGAGGAAGCTTCTTCTGGGTCTTCTTCTTCCTCGCTCCATGTGCAGACCATCGCCTGTGGCTTCTTCTTCTTCTGCACCTTTATGTTTTTCTTCTGAAGATAGGGACCCTTCTTCTGGAGGTCTGGGCATTCGCCTTTCATATGTCCCTGTTTGTTACAATTAAAACAAGTTAGTCTCTTAGGATTTTTATCCCTGTAACTAGTAAATTCAGCATTCTTGTTGAAAGGGTGTGGCTTCTTCTTCCTAAAGGTCTTTCCCTTTTTCTTCAGAAATTTTCTGAACTGTCTAGTGAGCATTGCCTACTCCTCCTGGTCGAGATTTGACAAACCTTCAAGCTCGGACTCAGACTCGGGGCTACTGCTGCTGCTCCCACTGTGGCTACCCTTGTTGCGGGATGCCCTTAGAGCCACATTCTTACCCTTCCTTTCACTTCCTTCTCCACCTCCTTTGAAATTCATCTCATAGGTCATAAGAGATCCTATGAGTTCATTCACAGTCAAGATAGTCAAATCTTTTGACTCCTCAATCACAATGGCCTTAGTGTGCCATGCCTGGGATAAAGATCTAAGGATTTTCCTGACTATATCTGCCTCAGCAAGATCCTTCCCTAGCCCTTTAAGAGTATTTGTGATTAAAGACAACCTGGCATACATCTCAGTTATATTCTCGTCTGCATTCATCTTAAACATTTCATACTTAGAAGTGTAGAGATTTACCTTCGAGGCTTTCACTTGAGCTGTACCTTCATAGATCAATTGCAGCTCATCCCATATTCGCTTGGCAGTTCTGTATACAGATATACGAGCATATTCCTCTGGATGAACAGCACACAGGATGATGTTCAGCGCCGTCCAGTTGAGTGAAGAGAGCTTGACATGGTCATCTGTCCAAGCATCCTCGTTTGGTGGCAGATCATATGGCCCCACCGTGATTACTCTCCACAGTTTATGACTCTGAGCCCTGATGAACACTTCCATCCTGTTCTTCCAAAACAGATAGTTACTACCATCAAAATAAGGAGGGCGACTAATGGATTGACCTTCGGCCATGAAGGTTCTAGGACCACCAGCATTCCCTTGACCGTTCATCCACATGGCGTAAACCTGCTCTGATACCAATTGTTAGCGCAACAAGAGTGATATAGAAGGGGGGGGATGAATAGATCACTCCCAATTTGTAGAAACTTAGGCGGAAAATAATTTCTACTGCTAACGCACCTCCTTAATCCGTACACAGAGAAATGTAAATGAGAATGAAGAACTGATCACATGGAAGCAAAGAGACAAGCAGATGAAGAGCGTAGATAACAATAGCAAACCACAGAGGAGGCACTCGGTTTTTAGGTGGTTCGATTGCAGTCCGCAATCTACATCCACCCCTCACTCCAACTAGAGTGAGGATTCCACTAGACGATGCTAGATCAATGCAGACTCAGTCTGCGAACAACATGCTGCCACACATGTTGAACACCAAGGGAAACAAATCCCTCAACCAAGTTCTGCTACCCACAGAACTTGAAACCTGTTCTAGCTCCCAGCTAGAACACAACCGGAGAATCCTCTCCCTTCCTCCACACACCGGAGGGGAACTGTTAATGACAACCAGTCACTAACACCACCAGAGATCACCGATCTCTCTTCCTCTGCAACTCAGAGGGAAACTGGAGTGATACTCCCTTCCTCCACACACCGGAGGGAAAACAATTCAAATCAGAAGGATGAAGAAAAGGAAATGAAAAACAAAGAAGAAACAAAAACCAATGAAGAAGAGATCGGTTCTGAAACCTAATACAAATGTAGCTTCAAATGAAGCAATTCATCAATCCACAACTACTGCTCTCTCTCTCGAACAAACTCCTCTCGGATCTGGAACTCTCTGCTCTTTTTCTTTTCTGGATCGTGCAAGCTCTCACCAATGGCTTTTACTTTTTCTATTCACGATCTACTTTCTACTGAAGGATGAATCTCTATATTTATAGCAGATGTTGGCGTGTGGCTGGCAGGTTCCCGCCCATGCACTTTTTGGCCAGATCATTTGAATTTCGACCACATGGCAGCATCCTGACAAGGTTGCCATCCACGTGTCATGCGCCTGTTGTCTTGGATCACGTGCCAGGTGCCAACCTCAGTTCACGTGCCCAATCATCAGCCTGAATCGCCTGCAGACAGACAGATGGAATGTATAGACTTAGTTAGTTCAAGCTATTAACATGAATGTATATACTTCAGAAACTTCAACTGATTAAGTGTGTACAACGTGAGAGAGTGTACAGACTTAATGAAAGAGGCGCATGTGTGAAGGTAGTGTATAGACTTATGAACAATGTAGACGAATGTCAGTGTATAGACTATGAACAATGCAAATGAATGGCAGTGTATAGACTATGAACAAGCGCATGTAAAGGCATTGTATAGACTTAAGAAGAGCAAAGCAAACAAGCCTTACTAATGTGTACACTTAACAAAGCTTCAGCCACTGTATAGACTTCACGAAGTCTAAACAGTGTACATACTTGGAACCTGTGTGAGACTCTTAATAAGACGGTGATCAATGAACTGAGTTGAACCCTAACGGAGATGTATACACTTTGACATGCTTGAGCCAGTGTTCAGACTTTAAACCAATGTGCTGTGAGCACTGTATAGACTTTTCCAAAGTGAGACGATGCATTAGACACTTGGCTGTACAGACTTGGAGATTTCTGAATGAAACGATCGGCTGATGAACCGATGTACAGACTCTGAATGTAAAGGTAGTTTGTATAGTCTTGAATCGCTTGAAGCGATGTATAGACTTTGTGAAGCTCAAGCACTGTACAGACTAATGAAGACCAGTTCAATGTATAGACTTGAACGACTGAGGCCGATGTACAGACTTGCCTAAGACACAGCGTGAGACGTTGGCTGAGACGGACGCTGTACAGACTTTGAAGAGCAGTTCAATGTATAGACTTGAACGGATGAGGCCGATGTACAGACTTGCCTAAGACGCAGTATGAGACGCTGGCTGAGACGGACGCTATACAGACTTTGAAGAGCAGTTCAATGTATAGACTTGAACGGATGAGGCCGATGTACAGACTTGCCTAAGACGCAGCATGAGACGCTGGCTGAGACGGACGCTGTACAGACTTTGAAGAGCAGTTCAATGTATAGACTTGAACGGATGAGGCCGATATACAGACTTGCCTGGAAAGCGTAGGGAAATGTTAAGTGTATGGACTTGGCCAAAGCGTAGGAAAAGATATCGAATGTACAGAGTTGGTGAATCACAGACCAGTGTATAGACTTAGAGACATGAAGTCTAGTGTATAGACTTTGAGAGCTGTTCAATGTGTTGGGTTGGCGTTGTATAGACTTGGCTTTGAACACTTGGGCTGAAGGCAATGTGCAGACTAAGCGATGTATAGACTTTGTGCCCAAACCATCAATGCTCTGATGCGTCGACCCACCCTTGCTGATGAGTCGACCCACTGCTGTTCATATTAACTAACCAGTGTAGATAGAATTAAGATAGCATGCTTATCTGACAATCAAATGAACTGTACTCACTCACCTGATGAAACAGCATTAATCTAGAGATAGAAGATTGATTTATAGTGTGAGACATCATCAAAACCATAAGGATGCAACACCTCACTCTCCATTACCGACCTAGTGGCCGAAAAGATGAAGCCCGATGAAGATTTTGTCCGCTATGCTGATAGATGGAGGTCTCTGGCGGAAAGAATAAGGGATACCCTCTCCGAGCCCGAACAAGTGAAGATGATTGTGTCTAATGCAACCCCACAGTTCAGACACGTCCTGGCCATGAATAAACTTACTACAATGGAGGAACTCTATGAAAGGGCCCGGGACATCCAAACCCAGTTAAAAGACTCCCCCATTATGAACATGTTTGAGTCACCGAAGCCCAAAGTGGTCAGAAAGACAAGCGCTGGTGTCCCAGGCGGAGCCACAGAAGGGGTCGTGACAAATGAGCAAGTGGGTGTGATCAACAATGCCAACTATGCAGTCAACCCAAGGCCTCCACAAATGCCCCGACTTCCCCTCCAACCAGGTCCTTTCCCTCTTCGTCCTCCACCCCAAAATAATCCACCCCAGGATAATATGCCTCCATTACGTCAACCCCAGCAACAACAACCACAACCTTAGCAACAACAACCACCGCTTCAGTACAACCAAGTTCCACCCCCGGGGAACTATGGTCCCCAACAGCAACAAAGTAGGCCGGTCGGTCCCAAGAGAGCCTACTATCCACCATTGCCAGAAACCTTAGCAGACATTTTTAATGCCCTCATGGCATCAAACCAACTCGCCCTACCCAGAGAAAGGCCCGTGTGGCCCCCGAATGTTGATACCTCCAAATACTGCGTCTACCACAGGCAGCCAGGACACACAGTAGATTACTGCTTCCATTTCAAAGATTACATCCACGATATGAATGATGAACATCAAATAGATTGGGATGAAATGAGACGATACGTCGCCGCTCTCAAGGTTAGGAGACCTCCTCATAGGCCACAGCAGCAGTTACAACAGCAGCAGCAGCAGCAACCACAACAACAACAACAGCCTCAGTAGGCCCCACAACAACAGCCCAACATGGACATAATCCAGAATCCATTACCGGAGCACCAACAGCCCAATCATCAGGTTAACCCCATCTCCTCCCTCCCGAAAGTCGGGA
Source organism: Amorphophallus konjac (assembly GCA_022559845.1). Taxonomy (NCBI): domain Eukaryota; kingdom Viridiplantae; phylum Streptophyta; class Magnoliopsida; order Alismatales; family Araceae; genus Amorphophallus; species Amorphophallus konjac. The sequence continues at coordinate 181,589,653 of CM040122.1, forward strand.
GAGAGCAAGTGTGGCACCAGGAAAGTACCTCCATTCTTTCTACCGTCAATCCTATCATCACGCAACACCCTTGCCTTGCCCGGGTAGCACCTCTCTCTCATCAACCCGCGTCAGTATCGCCTTCACCATTTCCACTACCATTACGCCCTCTCATCCGTACCCCGATCCCCTATCAACCGACACTCTCCACTACGCCTTCACACCCTCTCATCTTCTCCCACTCCCCCACTTTACCATCCACCTCTACCACATTTACCCCTACGCCTTCTAAACCCCTTACCATCTGTCAACCATACATAACCCCGTCTTTCTCCACCATATCACCACTAATGCCTTCAAAACCACTCATTACCCATCACCCACCTCAAAATCATTGCCCGCTTCAAGCCCTACCCACTTCTACTTCGTCTCCACCTCCACCTTCCAGACCCCTTATCCTTCATAATCCGCGCGATATCCCCTCTACCTCCACCATGCCTCCACCTAACAAACCCCTCATCAGAATCCCTGCTCCCGTCATCACCCCTGCTTCATCAACCATTCCTCCACCACTACCCCTCAAATCCCTATTAAAACCCACTGCTACCCCCACAGAGGTACAAAAGCCGCAGGCAATGGTGCTCCGGAGTGGAAGGATTTTCCACAGGGTTTTCCCCCACAACAGTCAGAATCCTGAGCAATCTCAGCCAGAGAAGGATGATGGAGAACAACCAGAAAGAGCTATCCCTGGAATACAGTATGATCTATTGAAACACTTGGACAAGACGCCTGCTCGGATCTCCATCCTGGAGCTACTTCAAAGATCCACATCCCACCAGGCAGCCTTAATGGAGTACCTTCAAAGGGTCATGGTGAATGAGGACCTCCCTGTAGAAAAGATCTCTACCGTCCTGACCCCAACGGACACACAACCGGCCATCATGTTCCACAACTATGAGCTCGCTCCCAAGGAAGCTCGAAAATATGCACTGTGCATTTCAATAAAAATTAATGGGGTATCCATAAACCCGTGTCTTGTGGACACGGGTGCGTCCATAAATGTGATCTCCATGGACACCCTTCAGTTGTGTGGGGTCAACGAGGAACAAATAAGACCTTCCTCGATCACGGTCACGGCTTATGACAATAGCAAAAGGCCGCCGCAGGGGATGATTATTCTGAAGGCAGAACTAGGCCCCATGTCAATTCCCACGGAATTCTATGTCCTCGACATGGACCCCACATTCAAGGCTATACTGGGTCGCCCTTACATCGAAGCCATGGACGTTGTACCTTCCACCAACCATCAGTGCCTGAAGTTTCCTTACAATGGGAGGATTATTAAAGTGATCAGTACACCTGTTCTTCACACAGTGGATGCTATCAACACCTCTCTGCCCTCTGTTTGGCCATCTCATCGGCCCATATTGTCACTACTGGACGTACGTGATTCATCTCACGTTCCACTAGCACCAAAGGAGCCGGTCAGGACAACCGCAACATCATATCTCCCTTTTCACTCCAAAGGGTGGGAGATTATAAGGAACATCGGCTACCAACAGGGTAAAGGTCTGGGCATATAGTTACAGGGTAGGCTCAAACCGCCAAAGGAAATTAGGCCGAACCGCAGGTTTGGCCTAGACTTCAAAGGATGGTTCAAGGCGGATTGGAAGCCCCTCACATGGACTCTATCAAACCACTTCAACAGAGGGCCCGTTGTTCAGATGAGAGATTACCCACGAGAAGCATATGGGAGATCACATGCTGTATATTTGGCTGAAAAATGTCCGAGGATCACCAAAAGAGGCAAGATCAAAGATCAGGAATGCGAGTGGAACAAATGGTTCGACATACGGGACATTTCCGTTGCACTGGAAAGGATGTTCTCGTCTCCGCAGCTTGAAGGACCACCATTGATCTCTGAAATACCAGAGAATATTACCACTCTTGCCAAGGTTCCAAACTATCCTCGTCCTTGTCAGAAGGACCCTGTCATCGACGGACCTTCATCCGTCCTCAACATTGCCATCGACGGCTCATTAGCCGCCATCTTCTCCATCCACTCGTCTCAGCCTTTGCTGATATCTTCTTCCTGGGCCAGACAATTGTCTGATGATCTTCCCAGATCCCCTTCTCTGCTTACATACCTACGCGGGCTTCTCAACCCGCGCCAGGTCTTCAACCATGATCTGCTCTATGAGCCTCACAATTCTCTAGCCATAACCACTTTCCTCTCTCCTCCAATATCTTTTCACTGCTTTGTCATTAAAAATGAAAACGAAAAAAAACGTCAATTTCAAACTCCCCAACAACACATCTTCGTTGAGGAAACCTCCTACATCTCCCACGGGTGCGTACCGCCCTGCGGACCACCCGTCCAAGGTCCGATGAGCGACCTTTTCTACCCCTCCTCTGAGGGGTCTTCTCCTGTACATTCTACACCATCCTCTTCATCTTCCTCTTCTTCTGTAAATATTGTCAGTCAATCTAGGAATGATAGGCCAAGGGTAGTACCTAGGGAGAAATCCAAGGGTAGGCAGATCCCTCGTCGATTCCTTCTGGATTTAGCCGCCAGGTGTCAGGCCCTTCTTGCCATCCCCCAGTTGTTAGAAAATCCCATCCGGCTACCGGAAATAGAATGTGAGGGCGACGGTGCATTTGATGAAGGGTATGGAGTCTACAAGATCACGGATGAAGAATGCCCCACTGACGATGAGGGTGAAGAATATGAGGATGCGGCGGGCGCATACGCTAGTGGAATAAAGAGATTCGACGAGCCGTCAACCGCCGTAGAAGAATCCACCAAAGAAGTCAACTTGGGAACTGAGGAAGACCCTAGGATCATCCTCATAAGTGACAACCTACCACCCTCTGAAGAAGAGGCATTAATTGAGGTTCTCACAGAATATAAGGACACGTTTGCATGGAGCTACGAGGATATGCCGGGTCTAGATTCAACCTTGGTCGAACACCATTTAACCCTAAAACCAGGGTCCGTCTCGGTAAAATAAAGGTTAAGGCGTTTCCACCCTCAGATGGCTTTGAAAATGAAAGAAGAGGTCGATAAGCTCCACAAAGCCAGGTTCATTAGAGTCGTTCTTTATCCTCAATGGGTGGCGAACATTGTCCCGGTCATGAAAAAAGATGGGAAAGTCAGGATTTGTATCGACTTCCGGGACCTTAACCGCGCGTGTCCAAAAGATGATTTTTCCTTACCTCACATTGATGTGTTGATTGATAACACGGCAGGCTACGAAACCCTCTCATTCATGGATGGATTTTCAGGATACAATCAAATTCGTTTGGCAGAAGAGGATCAGGAAAAGACGTCATTCACTACCCCTTGGGGAACATATTGTTACGTGGTCATGCCGTTCGGATTAAAGAATGCTGGAGCTACTTACCAAAGAGCGATGATGGCCATATTTCATGACATGATGCACATATATCTGGAAGTGTATGTGGATGACTTATTGGTGAAATCAAGGACCAGGATGGAACATCCAGAAGTTTTGGCTAAGGTCTTGCAGAGGTCAAGGGAGTTCCAATTGAAAATGAACCCGAAAAAGTGTGTGTTTGGTGTGTCATCGGGTAAATTGATGGGGTTCATTGTGAGTAAAAGAGGGATCGAGATAGATCCCGACAAAGCTAAGGCCATCAGGGATATGCCGCCTCCCAAGAATTTGAGGGAAGTCCGAGGTTTAATCGGGAGGTTGCAGTTTATTCGTCGGTTTGTGTCCCAACATTCACAAAGGTGTAGACCTCTCTACGAGTTGACCAAGCCAGGAGTAGAATTCCACTGGAATTCTAAATGTCAGAAAGCTTTTGAAGGGTTGAAAGAATATCTGGCTAGTCCACCCGTTCTCATTCCACCTAAACCAGAAAAATCTCTGATCCTTTACGTCTCAGTCTTGGATGACTCCGTGGGAGCCGTCCTCGCACAAGCTGATGAAGAAGGCAAGGAACGGGCAACCTATTACTTGTCCAAACTTCTCAATCCCTGTGAGCAGAAGTACACCGTCATGGAGAAAACATGTGCTGCCCTCGTTTGGGTAGTGCAGAAATTGAAGCACTACTTCTTGGCTCATGAGGTCCACTTGATTGCTCGAATGAATCCTATCAAATTCCTTCTGGAGAAATCCGTCCTTACGGATAGGCTAGCACGCTGGCAAAGTTTTCTCTCTCAGTTCGACATCACCTACATCCAGCAAAAGGTGATTAAAGGCTATGCCATAGCCGAGCATCTCGCTCACCATCCTCTTCCCAAGTTCGATCCCGTCCAATCAGAGTTTTCAGATGAAGAACTAATGTCCGTCAACCAATCAGATGAGCCAATGTGGATGCTATATTTTGATGGAGCTCTGAATTCTCAAGGGAGAGGAATTGGCGTCGCCCTCCTGTCGCCTGAAGGCCTCACATTCCCATTGGCATACCAGCTCAAATTTCCAGTTACCAACAATATAGCCGAATATGAAGCTCTTCTAACTAGCCTAGAACTCGCTCATTCTTTTCGTATCACTGAGTTATGAGTCGTAGGTGATAGTCAACTCATCCTTCGCCAGGTGCTCACTAAATATCACACTCGCGATCCCAAACTCAAGCCATACCAAGAACTCACTGCTGCCTTTGCCAAACTGTTCACCAAACTGATCTTTGTTCATGTCCCTCGTCATCAGAATATTCTCGCCGATGCCCTCGCCTCGTTAGCATCATCTATAAGGTTCCCTCTAGGAAGATGATTTAAGTCCATTTCCATCTACAAACTTCACGCCCCTGCAATCGATGATGCTTCCTACGTAAATATCAAAGACAGGATAGCAAGGAAGATCCTGCAGGAAGATATCCTTGAAAAGAGGGAAATCATGTTGGCAGAGGCTGAAGAAGAACTGGCTCATGAAGAGAAACCATGGTTCTATGAAATCGTCAAATACTGCCAAGATCAGTCTTATCCTGAAGGGGCCACCACAGAGGACAAGAAAGCCATAAGAAGGGTGGCTCAGAAATATACTTTGGTTGGAGGTCTACTCTATAGGAGGAGCCTTACTGGTATTCTGTTAAGATGTCTTGGTGACGATGAGGTTTGGAAATGTGTAGAGGAGACGCACTCGGGTGTGTGCGGTGGCCACGTGAATAGTCAGATGCTCGCTAAGAAGATCATTCGCCAAGGCTTTTATTGGCCCACTATGGAAGAGGATTGTGCTGTCTATGTCCGTAGGTGTGTCAAGTGTCAACTTCACACCGATAAAATCCATTCACCATCTTCCTCACTTCATCCAATATCCTCCCCGTGGCCTTTCTCCATGTGGGCATTCGACATCATTGGTCCCCTAGGTGATCCCAATTCCCTCACCAAGCAGAAATCTTTCATCCTTACTGCGACGGAATACTTCACCAAATGGGCCAAAGCCGAAGCTTACGCGGAAATCAAGGCATCAACAGTCTGCAAGTTCATCATGAAGAACATCCTCACCAGATTCGGCGTCCCAAGCACAATCGTCACCGATAATGGGCCACAGTTCATTTCTCAGGACCTACAGGACCTCTGCAAAAGGTACGCAATTGCATTGCATCATTCATCGCCTTATTACCCACAAGGTAACGGCCAAGCGGAGGCCACCAATAAAACATTGCTCAAAATCATCAAAAAAACCTGCGAGTCTAGTAAGTTTTCAGACTGGCCAGAAAAACTTATCAAAGCCCTATGGGCCTATCGCACTTCAATCCGTACCCCCACCGGGTAGACTCCATTTGCCCTTACTTATGGTATGGAAGCGGTAGTCCCGTACGAGACTCTGATCCCTTCTCTCAGGGTACAATTGGACGAGGAATTTCCCCTCGACGATCGTCATAATTCACTCCTCGCCCAGTTGGACCTCTTGGATGAGAAGCGGCTGGCCGCTGCCGAACACGCGCGTGTGTATCAAAATAGACTCGATCGCTTTTACCAAAAGAAAGTCATTGAGAGAAAATTCAAAGTCGGTGAGATGGTCGTAAAAAGAATTTTTGTCAAACCTGGAGGGCCGCGTTCTAAGCTCCAACCCAATTGGGAAGGACCATTTGTAATTCAAGCCGTGTACCTTGGCAACGCCTACAAGCTAATCAACGTCGAAGGAACCGAGTTATCACACCCTTGGAATGGGCTTTATCTTAAGAAATACTACCCTTAGCAAAAAACAAAAAAAATGATGAAAAGATAAAAAACATCAAAAAATAAAGAAATACCGAAAACCACTAAAAATATGGAAAATTCAAAATGCCAATGCCTGGTGGTCACCATGTAGTCAAGTCACTGCATCTAACCTTCATGATAGGATAGGGCCCATTAAGGCTTGGTAGGCACCGGGTCTTGGTTTGCCAGAACCGTGGAGATCCCTGTCCGGCCACGTCAGCCTATGCTCGCTCGAAGGAAGCTAACATGTGCTCACTTATGTATTTTATTCAAAAAAGTCGGTAGCATCACCTACGGTGGGGCCCCACCCAGAAGATCTCCGGAAGCTGTAATCTTTATTCTTTTCTCTTCGACCAAATGAGACAGTCGGCGCCCTTAAAACGCTGAGCATGAGAAACCGAAACTCAAACCCCAAAGGCAAGAGTAGGATCCATTTCCTCGAGCATCGATCAGAGCACGAGAAGAGGGCAGTGTCCCCGCAGGCATACGAAAAGGGAGCCCACAAACGTCAAACGACTATATCTCCCTCACAAAAAGAAATACAAAATCAAAATCAAGAGAAAAGCCTGGTCGTGACCGTGCCTGTTGCGATAAACTGAACCCCTCAAAGCAAAAGTTTGAATCCACAAAAAGGAGGGGGCTATGGAATGTAAATGCTCGAGATTTGGTCCGAAGTTGTCCGAAAGGAAAGAGTTAATGGGCCCTTATTCGCTCGCCGGGTTAACGACTTTGCCGATCCTCTCAGGAGGTTTATCCCCCACGCTCTTCCTTCTTCCTTTGAAGATGAACGCTAGATGGAGTTTCTAAAGGGTGAAACCCGCCAAGGTCTGCGACCTTATTTTAATATACACATATGGTTGCCTACTTTGAAAAGCAAAAGTTATCGCTGCGAAGGAGTCTCTGTATTTCTGGCTGGCCAAGACCCCTGTTTACCACCTTGATGTCTTCTTGTTTAACCTCGGGCTTAGGCCAATGCAAGCGCGTCACCTATGGGTGCGACGGCGTCTGATTCCGGGTCAGCGTCGCGCGGTTGGTCGTTAGGGTTCCAAGGTGTTCCATCATATACCATCTAGAGTTGTGAGGAAACAGACCCGGGTCGGGTAAATCTCTTACCTCAAACACCTTTTGGGTGAATCCCTGTGGTCGGAAGCGACTGGGAGCCTAAGCATGGCATGACGGTATTGTCATCAGGGTAAGTCTTAGCCGGCGGGATCATCGTTCAAGAGGTCTAGAGGCCCAAATCAACCTAGATGTGCACTTAGGATACCTGGGAGGTTAGTAAGAAACCCCTGTTCTCACGTAGGTTAGGTGCCATTTGGGTGCTTGCCTGGCGTTAGCAACAAAAAAAATTGAAATGATAAAAACAACAAAAAATGGAAAAGAGAAAATGTACATATTTGCAAACAAAAAAAATCCTTTTTATGATAAAATCAAAAAAAAATGCCAAATATAACAAGAAAAACAAATCAATTTTACATGATTATATTTACGTGCAGCATCTCACTTTTAATACCGCTTGCATTCGTGTGCTTGCCTATCGCATTTATCATCATCGCATCTTTCCCTTGCCTTCGCTAAATAAAGGCTTGGCCCCTTGACCAGTTATCAAAGACAGTCACAGTGACCATTTGCTTATTGAGCAAGGGGCCAAGTCAGAACAGAAATTCTGATTTGTTTGTTTCAGTGATGTGTGCAGGGATTCAGGCAACAGAAGCAAAGGTGAAAACCAAACAAACCGAACCTTGTATTTTATTCCAAAAACTAAAAAAATTACATCAAGTTCCGTCCTCTCTCTCTGCATTACTCGTCCCACTACTCTCCGGGCAAAACGCTCTCAAAGGTGCTACCCAACTACTAAAAGCGGTACTCCTACCGCTTTGTACTCCCCTTCCTATTCCCACACCCCGGTGTTGATCCACGGAAGCAGTAGAGAAGCTACCAACACAAAAGCCACGCTCTCGTGCTCTTCGCTAGCGCTCCTCACCATCTCTCAGCCACTGTTCAGCAAGACCAAGGCTGGTTCGGAGTTCGAACAACTGGGCCTCCATGGCCCTTCGTTCCACCCTTTCAGTCAATCTGTTGGCTCTTTCTCTCTCTGCGTCTCTTTCTCTCTCTGCCCGTTCTCTCTCACGGTCTTCCCTCTCCAACTGGAGAGTGATCCTCAGTTCCATAGCATCCCTGGAAGAGTCATCATCAGGATGACGCCGCAGTTCCCTCTCCAGTTCTGCTATCCTAGCCTCCCTCTACGCAGCTTGGGCAAGCGCTTCTTCAGTCTCCTTTTCCTACCGAGTGTACCATCTCAGATACGCGATAAGGCGTAAACAAGGAGAACTCAACACTGAAATTTTTACCTGTATATAGAGCATCCCTTCTGCCTCCGCAGCACGCTGCGTGGCGTGAGCAAGTTACTCATGAAGCAAGTCAAGTTCTGAGGTGGGAATCCACAAGCTGGAAGAGGCACCACCTACTCCCATCACTGGGGAAGCCGCGCCAATCTGGGCATGCTACGACCGCGTGAATTAGCAGCCAACATCTGGAATCTGGGATTTTAATTAGGAACACACTGTACACCTACCAAGGCACTCGTAGCTCCACGGGCATCGCCCAATTGTTGCTCCATCTCTACCAAGCGAGTTCGTAAATTCGCTATCATGGCATCCCGAACATCCTGCAGCCATACGAGTCAGCATTTTCACCAGAAAAATAAAAAAAGGAGAAAGAAGAAAAGAGAAAAAGGGGAAACCTACCTCCACAAATCCCCGGGGTTGGAGCCGCTCTGCGTACTTTATCCTATATAGACGCAAGTAGTCCTCGCTATCCCGCGCATATGATTCTACAATCGTGCCACCACGTTGCCAGTCTTCGTACTGTTCGGGGAATCGCACACGCCAGTCAATGCAGGTCGCCGGTCCTCGCGTCTCTCTCCCAACGCGAGGTGGCGCAGCTGAATCCACCCATTCTTGAGCCAGTCCCAAAGTCCTCATAACCAATCGTAGCCGAAGCAGCTCGATTTCATTCAGGCAGTGCATCCACAGTTCCCGTCCGAACCGGGCACGACTTGCTAGAACCCATGGCTGGTCGACATCGACCATGTGTGAGTAGGGTCTCCAGTTTACCATCGCTGTAGGGAACTCCTGTAGCTCCCGCCTTAGCACCATCAGTTGGTAGGTTAGGGGTGCCGCACTCATGATGGGTTCCCACCGCCTGGCTAGCGGCACCATCGCGGGTCGCCAATGCCGAGCTCTCCCCATGGGGAGGTAATAATAACTCCACAGCTGCTCGGCACAGGTCATCAGTACCTTGCAAAAACATAAATATATATATATATATAAAAATACAAAACAAGCAAAACCAAAAATACCTGAATGAATGGAGTAAAACCACTCACAGCCATCTCACGATCCACTTCTTGGAACAGGCCTGCAAACAAGTGTGCCAGCATGGCAGCTCCCCAGACATAGTATCCTACTCTTTCAAGGTCTGATAGCAGCTCTAGGAAGCGACATTGGATACCGTCCCCTTTCGAGCTCAGTACCAATCTCCCCAGCAGGAAGAGGAGAAATCTCCTCAAATCTATGTTGCATCTTTCCCAGTTGCCGAAATCTGTGCAGTACACGGCACGGCATCCTATTTTCATCCTTTCCATAAACTCTTCTGAGGATTCATCGTCCCGCCGACGAGTGTCGGTGAGCCCTAATGTATCCATGAGGGACGCCCTAGCTACCGACCTATTTTTCCGACCATCTAGGTCCAAACCCAGTAGCTTCCGAGCACCTTCTCGGTAATCCGCATAAGTGACCCCGGTCACTGCCTCGCCCTCCACCTTCAGGCTTGTGATCCGGACCACATCCTCCAAGCTGGGCACCATGTGCCCCCAGGGCATCAAGAATGCCCGAGTCACTGGGTCCCATCTCTCACATAAGGCTTGGATCAGAACCAGGTTGAGCTCGAGCGGCTCGATCCGAAGAAAGGTGCCAAATCCCATCATGTCTAGCCTTGCCTTCTGAAAATCTGGGAGACCTCGGTATGCTGCCACTACCAACTCCCATGAGATCTGTGATTTCATCACACTCTACGCATGCAGGGAATGGAGAGGAGGTTTGGTCAGAAAGAAAGGAAGAAAAAAGAAGAAGAAAAAAAAGGGGGGGGGGGGGGGGGCAGGAAAACTTGGCTTACGAGTTGCGATCGGGTCCTTTCGCTGAAGTGCCCTTCGAGGTCCAAAAGCCTCTTGGAACTACTACCACTGGACCTGCTTCTCTTCGAGGAGCGGGAAGATTCGCCCTCCATCCAACTCTTGGAATTTTGAACTCCTCTTCTCCCGTGAGAACTTGTGCTCCTCGAGTTAGCCCTCGATATACCTGGGAGGATAAAATGGACAAGAATTTATAGAAATGAAAGGAGTGCATGCCAAGATTGCCTCCATCACCTTTAATGATAAGCCCTCGCGATGAGGCACCTGCCATGCTGTCCCGTGTGTCACTTCACCGCTCGCACAGGGTGATTGATTGGACGGAGAATATGACGACTAGCCCCCTATGTTGTCTAGGGATACCCTATCATGTTTTGGAGGACGTCCGCAAAACTTGACACAACATCTGGGAAAAGGGACTGGGGCCGTCATTATTGACTTCGACGGCAGATTCCCGTGGAAAATGGTCACAACAAGACGCGATTCTCTGCTTGGGGTGGAGTCTCAGTAGACCCATCACATGGGAACAGTGCAAAGGAGAAGAAGTGTAGGGAAGAAGGAACGCACAAGAGAACAAACAAGCAGCAGAAAATCAAATCACTCCATTCATAATTCTACATAAGCTGTCATAAACACTACAATCATAGAGAGGAGGCGGGTCCACTAGCTCGCCAACTCTTGCCATTATCCTCATGCTCGTCCCTCTAGGCGTCCCTCTCCTCTCCCCTAAGGTGAGGGTCCCTCAGAAGCCTCCTGGATCCCTGTGCAGTAGCACCCACCTCGCCTCGTGGCGGCGGCTCCACAGCAATGACTCGCTGCTCCTCCCCTGGCGTGGCGAAGAAGCCACTAGCGGCAAAGCGACCAGACTGGCGCAGTCACTCCCCGAACTCTCGCGCTCTCTCGTAGCGCGTCTCCATCCCTCCTAGCCTCTGCACGACGGCCTGAAGGCCCAGCTGGAGCTCCCTCACTTGGGCCTCCAAGGCCCTCCTCTCGGTCTGATCCCGCTGTCGCTCAGACCTTCTCTCGGCTTTCTCTCTCTCTGCCTCTCTCCTCATCATCTGTAGAAGAACCCTTAACTCCAGGATGTCTGGAGAAGGTCTCTCCTCACCGCGATGTCGCAGCTCTGCTACAGTCGCCACCCAGGCATCACGCTCCTCTTCCACCCGGGCAGCCCAAGCCACAGCACCAGCAAGTTACTCCCGGAGGGAGGCAATCTTCAGAAAAGGGGCCGAGGAACTGGAAGAAGCACCGCCGGTCACTCCCACCATCGCTGTCTGCTGGGCACACTGGAACGAACAAACAACAGCCGTCAGCTAAGCTCCACATTTAAAAACAGAAAATGCAGCACTTAGCTTACCAGGAGCGACAGTTCCTGTTGAGTGGCGGCCAGCTGCCGCCTGACCTCGGCTAATTGGGCACGCGACCCGTCAACATCGCGCGTATCCCCGGCTTGGAGAAGCCCCGCATAACTCTCTCTCTGCTACCGCAGGAAGTCGGCACTATCCTGCACCAGCACGCTCCCTTGCTGTCTAGGGAGACGTATGCGCCAATCCTCGAGCTTCACCTTGCCGCGACTCTCCTTCTTAACACGGCTCGGCTCGTCTGCACTCGCCCACTCATCGGCCAGGCCCAGGGTCCTCGCCATGTCCTGCACCAAGAAAGAAGGGCCTCGCATCATAACAAAGAACGCGTCCCCTGTCTAGGATGCGTCCATCATTTGAGTGCAACACTCGCCGAACCCTTTCCCCCCTCACGCGGCCCGCTTCAAAACTCAAAATAGATCAAAGAAGGGGAAACCGAAGCACTCACCAAACCGTGTTCACTTCCTTCCGCGCCATTGGGCCCCTCGGGTCCCTCGGGGGCCCGAAGCGGCCCTTCCTCCTCCATGGACGTCGTTCCGTGCTCTGGCGCGTCCCTCCTCAGGCGAGGGGTCCCGCGTCCCTCTCCACCTTCGCCGTGGTCCGGACTGCCAAACTCCATCGATCGAGGGGAAGAAGACAAAGACGGGCGAGCGAGTTTCGACGGAAGGCGGGCTCGTTTACGGGTAAGGCACGGGAGAAGAAAGGCCACCCGACGCTTTAAATTTGAATTCAAGGATTAAGACGCGTCCTCGCGCCTGGACGCGCCCAAAAAGGGAGAAAGGAAACAGAATCCCCCCGTGCAAAGTGCAGTTTCCCGCTGTTCAGGGCAAAGTCTCGTAAGGCATGCCTCGAAACAACTTGGTGCAGCAGAAAAGTGAGAGAGGAAAGGTACACACAACACAAGAAAGCCATTTTCATTTCATATAATAGTCGAAAGTACATCATGCAGTAAGGAGGGTGGTGTACAAGCAACTCTCTAACTCTCGCCATTGCCCTCCTGGTCATCTCTCTCCTCCCTCCTCTGACGGGGATCCCTAGGGGGCCTCTGCGACCTCTGCGAACCCTGAGATGCCGTGCTCGCCTCGCCCTGCGGTGGCACCCCAGTCTCAAAGGCACGATGACGCTCCTCGGCCGAAGAAACCAGATAGCTGCCCATGGAAAAAGAACCAGACTGACGAAGTCACGCCCCGCGTTCCTTCGCCCTCTGGTACCGCTCCTCGCTCTCTCGAAGCCTCCCCTCCGTCGTATGGAGACTCAATCAGAGCTCCATCAGTTGGGCCTCCAGAGCCCTCCTCTCGTCCCAGTCTCGCAGTCGCTCCGCCCTCCTGTCCTCCCTCTCTCTCTCTCTATCCTCTCTCTCTCTCTCTGCCCTCTCTCTCCCTCTCCCTCTCCCTCTCCTCTCTCTCTCGCGTCGCCTCCCTCCTCGACAGTTCGACGGCGATCCGCAAATCCATCACGTCATGAGGGAGCTCCTCAGCCTCCCGTCGATGCTCCTCCTCCAGCTCCACAATCCGGGCGTCACGCTCCGCCACCCGAGCGTCGCGCTCCTGCTCGGCACGAACAGCACGCACAGGGCCTCTCGGATCTCGGCCACCTGTCAAAGTACGCGTGCATCGTAAAAGAGAGGTGAAGGATGAAAGAGTAACTAGAGGAGGGTCAGGGCCAAGCAAGGACTCACTCGAGCCTCACGATCGTGCTCGGCCTCCTCAGCCCGGGCCACCGCGTAGGCCAGCTGCTCCTGAAGCGCAGAAACCTCCGGAGGAGGGCACCACAAACCGGGACCCGCCCCACCAGCCGTCCCGGCAGCCGCTGCCTGGTGGGCCCGCTGAAACACAGAGCAAACGACAATCAGAGGCCAAGTATCAAAAATCCAGGGTAACAAAAAAATGCATCGCATAAACTCACCAGGATCTCCAACTCCTGTCGAATGGCCACTAACTGCCGCCTGGCGTCTGCCAGCTGGGCCCTCAGCTCGGCGATCATGTTGTCATGAGCATCCTGCATTGCACATAAGTTAGTGCCACAAGCATATACATATAGAAGGGTGAAGCATTTTCATTTCACACTTACCCCTGCCATACCACCAAGGAAGAGGCGGTCCCCGTACGTAGCCCGGTACCGTCTCAGGTAATCAGTACTGTCCTGTACATGGGACACCACTGGGGCCCCGCCCTGCTGCCATTCCTGGTACTGTGCTGGGAAGCGCGTACGCCAGTCCACAATCTTTGCCTTCCCCTTGGTCTTCCACCCGATGCGGACCAGCTCGTCTATATCAACCCACTCCTGGGCTAGCCCCAACGTCCTCATAACCAGCCTTAGCCGAAGCGGCTCGATCTCGTTCAGGCAATGGACCCACACGTCCCGCCCGAAACGAGGAAGACCCGCTACAACCCAAGGCTGGTCAGCGTCGCCCATGCCCAGGTAGGGTCTCCACACCACCTGCATCACCATACATACATCATGTTAGTTACCATTCAGTCACATGCATAAAAAACACAAAAAATCATACACATCATACCATAGCCTCGGGGTACTCGCTCAACTCCCGACGAAGTGACACCAGCTGGTAGCTGTGTGGTGCCGCTACCACGACCGGCCTCCACTGTCGCGCCAGAGGCACGGCTCTCCTGTTCCCCTGCCTGTCCCTCCCCATCGGGAAGTAGTAATAACTCCACACCGGCATCCATCATACATCATTAGCACGAGTGATTGCATATTTAACTACGGTAAAATGCATAAATAAATTGTGTACCTGGAGAAAAGGTGTGAAGCCGCTGACTGTCGTCTCCCTCTCTGAAGTCTGGGAGAGATCAGCAATAAAATGGGCAAGCAGAGCCGCTCCCCACGCGTAGTGCCCCACTCTGTCAAGGTCCGCCAGGATCCCGAGGAAGCGGCAGTGGACGCCATCCTCCTTCGTCCCCAGCAGAAGGCGGCCCAGGAAGAAGAAAAGAAACCTCCGGAGGTCTAGATCCACCAGCTCCCGCTCGCTCGGGTCCTGGGTGAAAGCTACACGGGCATCTCCCTCCAGTCGTGCCAGAAACTCCGCTCCAGTCTCGCTAACCCGCTGGCGCGGGTCGACGAATCTGAGCGCCTCCATAATCTCCACTCGGCCGACTACCCTACTGTCTCTATCGGTCACGCTCGTCTCTAACCACAGCAGGTCCAGGGCACTCTCTCGGTAGTCGGGGTAGGTGACCCCGCTGACCGCCTCTCCGTCAACTCGTAGCCCGGTGATCCGGGCTACGTCTTCAAGCGCCGGCACCATGTGCCCCCAGGGCATCAGAAACGCCCGACTCGGCGCATGCCACCGCTCCCTCAATGCCTGGATAAGAGGAAGGTCGAGCTGGAAGGGCTCGATCCTGAGGAAGGCTCCAAAGCCCATGGCGTCCACACGCGCCCTCTGGAAGTCTGGCAGCCCACGGTACGCTGCCACCACTAGAGACCAGCTGATCCGGCCCTTCATCACACCCTGCACACCACAAAACCAACAGGGCAACACATCAGCAGCATGGATAGTAATAAACAATAACACTGTATATGCTACTTATTTATTTTATTTTTTATTTTATTTTTTAAAAAATATTTATGTTTTTATTAGAGGCGTCCAACCCCTTGGACGCCTCCTCTTTATTTTCTTTATTTTATTTTTAGAAAAACCCAAAAAACAAAAACAAAAATAAACAAAATAATATATATTATCATGGAGGCGTCCTAAGCCTTGGACGCCTCCTCATTTTTAATCTTATTTTATAAATAAATAGATAAAAAAAAGAAAAAAGAAAAGAAGAGAAAATGTGGAGGCGTCCAGGCCCCTGGACGCCTCCTACCCTCACTCCCCGGCCTTCTCCACACAGCCTCTCGTCCGTCCGTTTAGCCCAGTGAACCAATAGAATGGAAGTCTAAGGGGCTTACCGGATCATGCTCGTCCTCTCCCGCGTCACCAGCACCCGCAGGGTCCTCCACAGCCAAAAGAGGAGCCTCCTCCTCCACGGTAATCTCCTCCGCCACGGCAGCCTCCTTGGCATCATCTCTCAGCCTCCTCGGACGCCGAGCCCGTCGTTTCCGCTTCTCCCCACCCTGGCTCGGGCCTCCTTGCTCCATTGGAATTGGGAATGGGTCGTTTAGAGTGAACGAGTCGTCAGAATGAACAGTAGAAGTGAAAGGGGGGTGAGGCCCCCCTTATATAAGAAAAACCCTTTCTTTGGGGCGTCCAGGAGCCTGGACGCCCCCACTTTTTTCTTTTTTTCAAAAATTCAAAAAATTTAGGGGCGTCCAGGCGCCTGGACGCCCCTTAACAAAATTCAAAAAAATAATAAAAAGAAAATATAGGGGCGTCAAAACGCCTGGACGCCCCCAAAATAAAAAAATAAAAAAATAAAAAAATAAAAAATTGGAGGCGTCCAGGCCCATGGACGCCCCCATTAAAAATATTTTTCTAATATATATTTACATATGATCATATTAGGTACATAAAAAGAAAGAAAACACAAAAATAAAAAAATGAAAAAATAAAAATCATAACAAAGGGAACTGGTCCAAAACATCAAAATGCCAGATTTTATTCCATCAGAAAGCAGAACGAGCTACATCGGGGGTTTAGGCGCCTTAGGCCTTAACTTCCCCAGTTCGGTTACATAAGCCCTCCCCAGCTCGCACTCTTCCCCCACGTGCGCTAAGGCCTTTCCCGCAACACTTGTCTTCCAGGGTGCTTTGACGACCTTCACTTCCTTCGCGTCCGCTTCAGTGCCCAACTCCCTCTTCTTCAAAGGAACGATGCCAGTCGATATTGGGAATGAATGGGGTGGAATGCCGACCTGGAGGCAGCATCGATGCGCGTTATAAAGGATGAACTCGGTTGCGCCGATCAGTTGGAGATCAACTTCAGAGGAAGGCCTCATGAGGAGCTCGAGCGAAAGTAGACATGCCGGTGCGCAAGTAAAGAAGCTTTGTGTCATGGTTCGAAAGTGGGACCGCCAGTCTTCACGTTTCTTCAGCCACGGAACACGGTTCGCTACAGTGCCACCAAAGCCTAACACGTCGGCTATGTGATGAAGCGGGCTTTGTTGGAAAAGCTTCGAAGCGGTTGGCATTCCCTCACGGTGATCAAACTTGAAATGCAAATCCAGCCAGCAATTCAGGACAAGTGTGCAACCAAAAGGAGGCTTACCCATGCTCGAGGCAGTAAGGCCACTATATAGGTAGGCAAGGACAGCAGGTCCCACCCTCTTTCCACGCCAGATCTCGCAGATAGCACTCAGTTGGTCTTCCTCCACCATGTTGTCGGTATAAGGAAACAAGAGAGCACCCGCCAGACAAATGGTGAACCTTTTCATGATTCCCTCCAAATAGTCATCGTCAGGTAACCCTCTCAGGGCCTCCATGACCCATTCCGCGAGCTTTTGCAAATCAATTCCCTTTTGAGTACGAACCTTTCGGGCTACGTCGGGCGGCATGAAGCTTCCAAGGACGCTTTCGAAAGTCCCCCGTGTCAGCATCCGCATAGCCTTCACCTTCCCGTCACTCTTGAATTTCTTCAATCCGAGCAGAAGTTCCACCTCCTCGAGGAGGATGGTCGCCTCGAAGGTCGGGAAGATAAAAGTGTGGGTCTGGGGATGCCAGATCTCCACTAGTGCGCCCATAGCCGCCCAGTCCATACAAATCTTCTCGTAGTGTTTGGCATGAATAAGGAGCCCCTGCAGATGCCACTTCGAGAGTATGGTCCTCATGCCGATGGAGATGTTGGAAGTTAGCTTTGAAAGCCATGGCAGTTTGGAAAACTTCCTCGGGCCTGGAAAGAGTGGATATGGCTGGAAGAGAAAAGAAAGAAGAAGAAATGAAGGAAGTAAGAAGAAGGTTCACGTGGAGAAATTTGAAAAGAATCAGCTTACCATATGCGACATGATCGTCCCACTCAGATGACCCTCGAGGTCGGAGAGTCGCCTGATCTCGCTGCTAGGCCTGCTCCTCTTCATAACGCGGGAAGACTCTCCTTCCATCCTGAAATCTCTAGATTCTCCTCTCTTTCCTCTCCTGAGCTTCCAAAACCCACCTTGATGCTTTTGAATGAACTAGCCTAAGGGGAGTTCTTATAGGAAGGGTAGGGCACTACAGGACGGAACATGTCACATCAGCGATCAATGTCAGGATTTTGGCTAGATCTCCTTTCCATTATGGTGCAATTCTGTTACGATTCTATTACTTTCTGATGTTATTAATCCATGCTGGCCTGTGCAGGTTTTACTAACGGACGTCTTTGTCCTATCTCCTGTCCCACCTTTCAATGGTTGGTCCCACCATGTCATGCATCGTAGTATATGATACCTACGCTACTAGAACATGTCAAGGACCTTGCGGCCTGAACGAATCTGGGATTTGAGTTCCCCTTCAACAAAAACAGTGATGATCCCGGAAGAATTTGGGTTGTACGGATAGGCCGTTAACTTGTGGTAGCATAGGGATGACGGTTCCATTCAGTGAGTTGGTGCGCGGATAAACGGGCCCCAGCCCAGTGTCGGCTCACCGGATCGGTATCATGACCCGTTCTTAACAAGTTGACAATATTATCCTTGGCTATTTTCTATTTTAGTTTGTTTTAAATTTTTTTTAAGCCCAGCATGCATTCATATAGGACTTTGATTTATTGCGGAAGATCATTCAAGTGATTCGATTGCGAAAGCCGCTGTGCTTCAATTCTTATATGAGATATTCCACTCCGAATGAAATACTGAGTTTCCTTAAAACGGCCCTACACTGCTCTTCCAAAGGAGACCCTTGTTTGGACAGATCTTCAGATATTCCTTTACTTTTTACCTTACTTGACCCACCTTGGCCGCAGCACTTCCACGTTGGCTGGTAACCGCTCCCCAAAGGTGAAACCTGCAGGTTTATGACCCAGGTACTTCCACACCGAGAAGTTGGTCTCTTTTTGTTTCGTGCCTGAGCGCACATCTCACCCTCCCTTATTTGATCTCCGTCCAAACAAATCGTCAAAATTTGAAAGACCTCCTTCAAGGTCGCCTCATTGAAACTTCAGGAAAGATTCCAAACAGTAATGTCAAAAGCGTGTCTCATCACACCTTGGCATCAACTTATCAGTCCTCTCCCACTTCACTCCACTTCGATACCATTCCACTATGTGTCGCTCCCTTGCAAAGCAGACGCCAAGGCGGGACAGCTGTAGACACGCCATTCCTGACGTCTCCTGAGAAAGTCTCATATTACTATACGACGCCCCGCGGCGGATTTCGCATTTTGAATCACTTGAGTGCTTCCTTTTCTTGGGTCTTCTTCTACCTTTTTCGGTATCCGGAATTGTCTCGTCGCAGCATTCGGATGGCATCAACACCAGTCAGACGCATCGGAAGGTCCCGAAACCAGGAAGGGTGCCTGTCGGGGAGCTGCCGACGCCTTTTCAGCGGACCCGGGGGGGCCTTAATGGAGTCGTCCAGGCCCCTGGACGCCTCCATCATTTTAATTTATTTTTTAAGACAAAAAAATACATAAAAAATATATATATTTATGGAGGCGTCCAGGCCCCTGGACGCCTCCATGAAAACAAATATAAAAAATATATATGCCAGTTGGCATAAAAAACAAAACATAAAAAAAATAAAAATATAGTTTCTTGGAGGCGTCCAGGCCACTGGACGCCTCCATCAACTCACTCACGGGGCGCCGCCCACCGAATGACGGTTTGTCGTGTGTGAAAGAATCCAAATTGTGGAGACATCCAGCCGGCTGGACGCGCCCATTTCCAAATCACGGGTCGCCGCTCCAAAACCACGTGTTGTGTTAAACCGCGTGCGACTTTCGGTGGAGTTCGGTGGAACTTATGGAGGCGTCCGGGACCCTGGACGCCTCCATGAAAATATTAGGAAAAAATGAATAAAAATAGAATAAAATATCTTTTTTGCCCTGATGGAGGTGTCCAGGGTCCTGGACGCCTCCACCCTCCGGAGCCCTATAAATAGAGGCCCACCCCCTCAGTTCTAAAGGAGCTTCTAAGAGATCCGATAGGCTGCCGGAGCCTAGAGGCTACCAGAGTCATTTCTAACCCGTGGGGTCTTTTGTAGGTGGAGGTTCTGCCGACTTCTCGGGTGCCCACGCTCGCGAGAGGAAGGTCGTCTTCATCCACCACGCTTCCACATCGTCCCTACGCTGCCGGAGCTCCGCTGGATTTCACCATTGGCACATCCAATAAGCCAATCCTTTCCTTTTCTTCATAGTTCTTTTACATTCATCATCTCGCATCCTCTATCCCCCTTCATAAGGGCACCTCTTCTTATATACTTCTTGCATCCATCATCTCATTTTCCTCCTACTCGAGTCCGAGAGGGGTTTAAAAGATAACACCAACCAGGTGTGTCTTGCCATCATTTCGTCATTTTTATCGCAAGGATTTGAATACTACACCTTCATCTTTCTAATCCACTCGTTACTTGTTTGTCGTTGTTTTGCAAGGGTACTCAAGGAAAGCCCTCTCCGTCGGCCGGCCGAAGGGGGAGGAAGAAGCAACCCGCCATCTCCCGCTCTTGAGGTAGGCGCGATCACTTTCTTTATTTTGGGGTCTTTTGGCCCCTAGCGATCACATCTCGTTCTCGAGGCAGCGGCGAGTCACTTCCCCAATGGCCGTTTAAATTCCCGTTCTTATATTCTCTTTATATTCTGTTATATTCTGCTCATATTCTCGAGGTCCCGGCGAGTCACTTCCCCAATGGCCGTTTAAATTCCCGTTCTTATATGTTATATTCTTATCTTTTCATATTCTCGAGGCCGCGGCGAGTCACTTCCCCAATGGCCGTTTAAATTCCCACTCTTATATTCTCTTTATATTTTGTTATATTCTTATCTATTCATATTCTCGAGGCCGCGGCGAGTCACTTCCCCAATGGTCATTTAAATTCTCGCTCTTTATATTCTCCTTATATTCTGTTATATTCTTATCTGCTCATATTCTCGAGGCCGCGGTGAGTCACTTCCCCAATGGCCGTTTCAATTCTTGCTATTTAATTTCTGCACCATTCCCGTCGTCCCGAGGCCGTGGCGAGTCACTTCCCGCTATGGCCGTTTAACCCCCATATCTTGCTATATTACATTTGTCCCGCTCGCCCCGCCGGAGCAATCTCCTGTGGTGGCCCCTTCTCTTTTCTTTTATTTCTGCACCATTCCGGTGATTAGGGGTCCAACAAGATCGTATGCGCAGGTCATCTTAGCGACCAAACCAGTTCACAAGCGCGCGATTCCGGTGAAGGAGCCAAGCTTCACTGACAAAGGGGAACCGGCAGTCTTCTTCTCCAGCACAGACATTGAAACCTCGATGGAGTCCATGTCCAATGCCATTGTTGCAAAGTGTTCCTACGGAAGACCAGCGCTACCGGAGATCAAAGCCGTCCTTGCGCAGAGGCTAGTTCTTGCAAAAGACTTTGTGATCAGCCGTTTGAATCAGAGACATGTGCTAATCCGCTTAGGCTGTGAGGAAGATTTCTTAAAGCTTTTGTTGCAAAAAAATCTCTATGTCAAAGGCTTTCTATTCCGGTTTTTCAGATGGACATTGGATTTCGATTTTACAGCGGATCCGGCCACTGCCCCTATTTGGATAGGTCTCCCAGGTCTTCCTGTCAACCTTTACCATGAGGACTGCATGAAATCCATTGCTGGAAATTTTGGCCCGGTTCTAAGGATACATGATAGAACCCTGGCAATGACGGACACGGCTGAAGCATTAGCCTGCGTGGAGCTGAATTTGCCAGCAATGAGGAGGGAGAGGCTGTGGATCGACATGAATGGTGTTGGCTTCTGGCAGTCGGTCAAGTATTATAAAGTTCCTGATCTGTGTAGGCTTTGCCATAAAATTGGCCACTCGGCTGATGACTGCAAAAGCAACGTGATAAGGTCAAAGTCTATAACAGCCCGGCCACACGGTGAGTCAAGGCCAAAGATGCAGGTTTTTGTTCCCAGACAACCCTGCTCTGGCTCTGTTCGACAACTGTCCCCAACGAGCAATGAACCGATGTATCTGGTTGGTGAAGTTCTAGAAGGGAATGATGGTAAGGTAAGACAAAGGAAGGATACTGATCAAAGTGATGCTGAGAATGGGAATGGTAAAATACAGGTAGAAGAAGTCCTGCCTCAACAGAAAGGAAAATATCCTAGAGAAGCTGTGGAGGTGGATGCCAACTCAATTCCCCTTGAAAAGCAGAGCTCAGAGTTCCTTTCAGTCCATTTGATTAGTAAGGAAACTGTGCATAGTGTGCAGATCAGTTCTAATGCAGATCCAAGTTATATTGATTCTGCGAAGGACAATATCTCACATCGGAGTTTGGATGGTAAGGCCAGTCGGTCGAAGGAAGGTAATAAACGGACAGTTGACATTGCAGAGGAACAAGCTAGTGAGACTCATAGCTAATTCTTAGATGAGAGAATTTCTGTAGCTCATGACATATCTTCTGGTTCCGCTAGTCTGGCAGAGGTCCAAAAAGCTATATCGGCCCATACATATGATATAGGAGATTTCTCGATGGCCCTCCAATCAGAGGCAGAAAATGTTTTCATGCCAGTACTTAACGTGGAAAAGGAGAAAAGCAAAGGAGATGGAAAAAGTCAGATGGTTAAAACATTCCAGCAACCAATGACCAGAGCAATGACAAAGCAGTTTGCGGGTGGACAGTTGACTTCATCCCTATCTCAATGAATCAGTCCTTGTTAATTTGGAACATCCGTGGTATTGGTAATACAAAATCCATCAGGTGCATGAAGAATCATATAAGAATGCATAAAACTCAGTTAGCTTGCATTATTGAGCCCAAGGTCTCCATGGATAAATTGGAACTGACTAGACAGAAATTGAGTTTTGATTGTGCGGTGGCTAATGATGATAGCAACTCTAAAATATGGCTACTATGGAACAACTGCCTCACTGTTAATATTCTGCAAAGGAATGAACAATTCCTTAATGTTCTTATACAGAGCGGTGGTGGAGGAGATTTCATCATGTCCTTTGTTTATGCGTCCTGTGACAGGAATAACAGAAGGAATCTCTACCAGGAATTGCAGCAGTTTGGGGGTAACATTAATAAACCATGGTTGATTGGTGGGGACTTCAATGCTATTCTGTCTCCAGAGGAGAAGAAGGGTGGCACGATGGGATTTCTTAATTCTATGATTGATTTCCAGGAGTTTGTTGCTAAGCTAGGTCTGTTCGATGCTGGTTTCACTGGAAATCCTTTCACCTGGTCTAATAATCAGAAGGGTAGTAAAAATGTTAAAGCAAGGCTAGATAGAATTTTGCACAATGACAAATGGGTAGAGGAATTTCCCAATTTCTCTGTGCAGCATCTACTAAGAGAACCGTCAGATCACTGTCCTCTACTTATTAAGCAAAACAATGCATCAGCTGGCATTGGGAGGTTTGTTATACAAAATATGTGGCTTGAAGATGACAGCTTTAGGGATTTGGTGCTTTCTGCCTGGCAATCCATCAAGGTGTCTCACAGAAATGATATGGTTAATTTGCAATATAAACTCAAAGCTATCAAACCTTTCATAAAGCAATAGAACCGGGAGCATTTTGGCAATATTTTTGATGGCAAGAGAGAGGCAGAGGAGGAAGTCAGACTAGCTGAAAGCAACTTTGATAATGACCCCAGTGATAATAATAGAGCTTCTTTGCAATTAGCTCAGGCCAAATTCAGAAAGTCTCTTCACTTAGAGGAGATTTATTGGGGACAGAAAGCCAAGATTAATTGGCTCCAAACGGGAGACCGGAATACTAAGTTTTTTCATCTCAATGTTCAACAGAGAAGAGCCAGGATGGCCATTCATCGAATGAAAATGGAAGATGGGCAGTGGTGTGAAGATGAAGCTACTCTAAAAAACCAAGCTGTGGAGTACTACAGAGAGCAGTTCACCTCGGCCAGTCATGTTATCAACCCAAATATTCTAGCTCACATTCCTTCACTGCTCACCTTTGAAGACAATGAGGCTCTGATTGCTATTCCAGTGGAGGAGGAGATTAAAGATGTTATCCACTCTATGGCTCCTGACAGTGCCCCTGGCCCAGATGGGTATACAGGCAAGTTTTTCATTTGTTTTTGGGATGTGATATCTAAGGATGTCACAGCTGCAGTCCAAGCTTTTTTCAAGGGCATGTCGCTACCTACTGGCTTCACCTCCTCCTTAATAGCTATGATTCCCAAGGTTAGTTCACCCGCTACTTTTGCAGATATGAGACCAATCAGCCTTTGCAATTTCATTTATAAGATTATATCTAGAGTTATTAGCAGCAGACTGGAATGCATCCTTCCAAGAATAATATCACCAAACCAAGGAGCTTTTGTTAAAGGCAGGAACATAGTGGAGACTATTTCGATGGCCTCTGAAATGATGAAAGAAATTGGCAGGAAGGTGAGGGGTAACAATATTATCTTGAAGCTTGACATGGAAAAGGCATATGACAAAATGGAATGGGATTTTATTCTTAGTGTGATGAAGTCGTTTGGTTTTTGCAACAGATTCTGCTCATTCATATCTATGATGTTGTCAAATTGTTGGTTCTCAGTATTATTTAACGGATCGCCTACTGGTTTTTTTAAGTCCTCAAGGGGTGTGAGGCAAGGGGATCCTATTGCCCCAGCCCTTTTTATAATTGCTGAGGAGGCATTGAGTAGGGGTATCACTAGTCTTTTCAATTGTGGTAAGGTTCAGCATTTCCAGGTTCCAAGGGGGTGTCCGCCAGTCACCCACCTCCTATATGCAGATGATACATTAATTTTTTTGACTGGTATGTCCAAACACATTAAATGTCTGCTGCAGTTCATCAAAGATTATGAAGCCTCGTCGGGTCAGAAAGTGAACAATAACAAGAGCAGTTTCATCATCACTCGCAAGGCCTCAGCTGCTGTAATTACCAGGGTCTCCAACTTAACTGGATTTCAGCATAAGACTGGGTTGCAGTCTTACATGGGCGTCCCACTCTATGAGGGCAGGAAACGTATATCCCAGTTCAAAGAACTTATGGACAAGATATGCAGAAGGGTAAGTAGTTGGCAATCAAAGTATTTGTCTATGGCTGGTCGGAGATGCTTAATAAATTCAGTTTTGCAGTCCATTCCATTATACACTGCTAGTGCACTTTGTCTCCCAGTCACTGTCATCAGGTTTATAAATAAGGTGTGTGCTAATTTCCTTTGGGCTGGCAATGACACTTCTCGTCATCACTGGGTGTCTTGGTCACGTATAGTTAAACCTTTTGAAGAAGGTGGGCTAGAAATCAAGGACCTTCATTATACTCAGATTGCGCTGGTAGCCAAGCAGATATGGAATGCTATTCATGGCAACTCTATATGGTCTTCGTATGCTCAGTCCAGGTACATTAAAAACCACTTAGTTGAGACTCACAAACCATTTCCTGCTGGTGTCCGAAATGACATTTTCAGACATGCTAAAGAGCTGATCCTCTCTAATGTCAGATGGATCCCTATGAATGGGGAGGAAATAGATGTATTGAGAGATAATTGGAGTGGTACCCCCTTAGCCCCTCACTGTGATATACCCAGGACCACCTTGAAAGATGTTATTGAAGATCAGAGTCACCAAGCTTGGTCTTATATCCCACAACATCTAACTCAGACAGTTAAAGGTATCCAGCTGGTGCCAAAGCAGGATAAGTGTATATGGGCGGAATCTATGGATGGAAATTTTACCTGCAAGTCAGCTTACAACGCTGTGCGCAGCAAGGGGCAGAGCACACCCGTCTTGAGGAAACTTTGGGGCAATCTTATTCCCCCACGAGCCTCACTGTTTGGCTGGCGGTTGCTACATAATGCAGTTCCTGTAGACCATGTTATCAGGAATTTGGGCTGCTGTATGCCATCCAAGTGTGTTTGCTGTAAGGCCAACCACCAAGAAGAGTGTTTCAATCACTTGTTCATGGAAAGTCACCTTGGCAACCAGGCTTGGAGTTATTTTAGATTCCTTTTCCCCTCTTTTGGCAGAAACAGCAGGAACCTTCATACCCTCTGCTGGGATGTTTTACACAGAGCTGATCAACAGTCCCCGATGGGTTATGCTGCTATTCTCACAATGTTACTTACTCTTTGGGAAATATGGAAGGCAAGATGCAAGTGGAAGTATGAGGGTGCAGGCCCCTCTCCTGCCATTGTACAACAGAGAGTTAAAAATCAAGCTATTTTGCTTCTACAAAAGGCCTCCTTCCAAAAAGCCTCACCACATACAGAAATGAAGTTCCTCAATGACCAAGGCATTGTACTCAGACTTAAGGAAAGGATTCCCATCCTTGTCAAATGGAAATCTCCCACAAATGGTGTAGCTCTCAATGTCGACGGTGCAGCTAAGGGAAACCCTGGACACTCGGGTGGAGGAGGGTGCATAAGGGGGACCAGAGGTGAGTTTGTTTTTGGTTTCTCATACTACTATGGGATAGGATCAAACATGACAGCAGAGGCCAGAGCAATGCTTGATGGTATGAGATTCTTGGCAAATAGTGGTATTCAAACGGAGGTCATCTACTCTGACTCCAGGACACTCACAAACATGCTCCTCTCAAACAACCCACCCCCATGGACAGCCTATAAATGGTGGGAAGAAATGAAAGATTTGATTGCTAAAAATAAGTGGAACATTCAACACATTTACAGGGAAGGAAATTCGGTGGCGGATGCCTTAGCCAGCCTTGCTTGCTACAATCAATCCAATAAAGATTTCAGGTGTTGGAAGGAGCTCCCACTTAAGGTTCGAGGGCTTCTTACCGTTGACGCGGCCGGTCTCCCTAACTGGAGGATGTAATTTTAGAGCAGGTTTCCCCGTGGTTTTTTGCTGTGTATCCACTTCAATCTTCATTTTCCTTTCAGGGGAATGCCCTGTGGTTTTTTTGTAATTCAATTAATGAGGAAAAAAAATAGGGCCGGGCACTCTTGTTGATGCTATCACTCCTTGTGTGGCTCAACATTAGCTGCCTTTTGGTCTCATTTATATAAAAAAAAAGAGGAGCCCGTGCGCTCCGCGTCTTCTTCGCTCCCCGAACCGCGTGATGTCGCTCACAAAGGTCTTCATTTTGGTAAGTGGAAAGTGTGGATTCCACTTACGTACAACCCCATGGCCCATGTGTTAAAGTTTGTCTTGTATATTTATAGAATAACCCTCCCTTTGTTTTGTTTCTTTCTACAAGACCTCCTATGTAAGATGCTTTACCCTTGTGCATAAAGTTGGATTGCACATTTGTATGCTAGTCCTCCTATAGTTTAGTTCTTCAAACAAAATCTAGAATTCTATTAAGAATAGTAGGTTACATATACATAAGGTGGTGATTTGTAATTTTATATGCTAGCCCGCCTCAGGTTTGGCTCTTTACACAAAGCCCTCATGATTCTTTATGTTATAATGTAGGGTTGGCTTGTATATTTTCATTATAGTCCTTGTGAGGTTGGGTTCTTTATGTAAGACCTTCATGTATGTTTTCTTTTAAGAAGAAGTTTTGAATTTATGTAAAGGTATTGATCGGGGGTGCTACAATCGTGTTGGCGAGTTATCAGTTGCAAGGATCAGCTCTGTCACGGTGGACTACAGAGTGGGAATCAGCATTCCAATCACGTTCTCTACGGCAGATTCGGTGGCAGGAGTTTCTCGCAGCATTCGAGCGAGTTTTCAGCCCGGAACATATCAGGATAAGGAAGATGTATCAGTTCATGGAGATGTCTCAAGGAGATCTGTCAGTGATGCAGTATCGATCTAGATTTGTAGAGTTGGGTCGCTATGCTCCCCATATCATGGTAGATGACAAGTTCAGGACTCGACAGTTTATCAGAGGTCTGAGGACAGAACTTAGACACCTAGTGATTGCGACCCGTGTGGCAGATATGGAATCGGCTTATCAAGCCGCGGTAGATGTAGAGGAGGATTGGCTGAGGACCCAGGATTAGATCAGTGCAGAGCAGTCCCAGACAAGTCAGGGTCAGCAGAGGACTCTTCAGCAGTAGCGTGTTCCCTAGCAGTCTTGGAGGCAAATAGAATTGGCATCTCTTCCACCTCCTGCCACAAGTTCTACCCCTCCAAGATCGAGTCTTAATCAGGTGTCGAGCTAGTTCAGAAGAAGCAGATCTGGTAGGAGACGCCAGGTGCAGGAGGAGCAGGTTTTAGTAGGGTCTGATCGGTAATTAGAGGTTCAACCACTGTGGCATGGTATGAATGAGCAGCCAGGATAGTGTCCGAGATATGGCAAGTTTCACAAGGGCAGGCCGTGCATTGTGGATGAAGTTGAGCCGGAGTGTTTCAGGTGTGGTCAGTGTTATGGTGCACGACTGGGATCTAGAGGGGGGGTGAATAGATCCCCTAATTAAAACTATACCCAGGTAAAAAACTAAATCGGGCTTGATCAAGCTGAACAAACTTAATATCTAGATAGGACAAATGATCGAACACTTGGCGAGAGGACAGCTACACTCCTTAACAGGTGAATCACGCAACACATCACAACAACAAGCTCTCAATAAACTACCAAAACCTTCTTGGTACTAGGCGGAGTTTGGAGTCCAAAACTCTCCTCACGCAAAGTGTGCTATGCACACCTTTTGGTATACTAGAAAGGTTCCAGCAATGCTGATTTTTCAAAGACACAATGAATAGCAGTGGTATTTCAACTAAATCAGTAACATTTTCATTCCACATACCATCATGTGAAGAGAGATAGACGATAAGGAATAAACACACAGTCAAACCACGGTGCAAAGAGATTTTTAGGTGGTTCGATTACTTCCAGCAATCTACGTCCACCCCTCACTGAAACCGAGTGAGGATTACTGCAGATACAGAGCTTAGACTCCGCTGATTACACATCTTAACAACCGCTGAGCATCACAACTTGCTCCGCTGATGAACAGCTTGAAGAATCCATTGAGCATCACAGCTTGCTCTGCTGACAAATAGCTTAAAACACCCGCTGAGCATCACAGCTTGTTCCGCTGACAAACAGCTTGAAAAAGAGTTTAAAGAAAATGAAAATAACCGAATGAAACCACAAAGCAGATCAAAGACAATATAGCTCAAATGAGCATGTGACTCTGGATATGATCCAGAAGTTGAACTCTCAACACTTCTTCAAAGGATCTTCAGATCTCACCTTCTATCCTCTGCTCTATTGTACTCCAATCTCATCGACTCTCCGGCACTCTATTTTTCTACTCACTTCTCTCTATTTTTCTTTTCTCTCTGGCTCACTCCAGTTTCTCTCCGACTGGTAGCTCTCACTATCTTCTTCTTCTTCTTCTTCTTCTTCTTCTTCTTCTTCTTCTTCTTCTCTACCGTGCAGGCACTCTTCGCAAATCTCAGCTCTCTCCTCTCTCACTTCTCTTCTCTCTTCTTAGCTCACAATTCCCAGCTCTTACTGCTACGCAGCTCTCGATTTCTTCTTATCTGAATCATCTGATTCTTGTGGACCCCACTTGATTTCATCTGGTGTGTGGAGGGAACATTCCCGCCAAGAGAAAGCTTCTAGAAATTCCTGTCCGAGAGTCCACGTGTCAGATCTAGAGAAAAGTGTGTCCACGTGATAGATCATTCTATTGGACTATCTGCCTTGGTTCATGTGCCAGACATATTGAGTCTTCGAGCCACGTGACCACACTTAGTCTTCATAGGATCAGCAGCCTCTCATGCTTAATCAGTAGTAGAAGATGTTTCGTACTTAAGAATTCTCATGATTGAAGTTGAGTTGGCATGTACATTTCTATGTTTTGCAGTCTAGGTGTTTAAACAAATTTCAGAATAACTTTGGATGCTTCCACTTTCGTATTCCTATCAAAACACGTATGAAAATTCATCATCAACCTTGTTATTATGTGGCTAATGAGATAATTTAATATGTGCTAAGGAAATACAGATTTAAGCATTTTCATAAGGATCAGACAAACACGTGATAGAATGTAATGCCCCGGATTTTTTGGATTATTTATCAGGTCAGGATCCGTGGGTTTCGGATCGTTTTCGTGGGTCCTGGATTGAGTTTAGCGGTTTACGCGTGTTTTTGTCTGTTGGACCTTTGGAACCCCGTGTAGGGTGAACCGTTGCGTTCTCCAACTCCGGGACATTACCACTGCGTTGTGCGTTTTTGAGGATCGTGGGAAGTATTTTTTCCTATTTTTGGTATTTTTTGGAATTTCCATATTTTCTATATATAAAACCTCCTTTTCCTCTCTCTCTCCCCATCTCTCATTTCTCACCCTCTCCCTCTCTCTTCACTCACGCTTTCTCTTCTCTCCATGTCTTCTCCGGCGGCCGACGGAGGTGGATGGGGGTGAGGTGGAGGCGACGCGGGTGAGGAGTGGGCACAGACAGGATGAGGATCGAGACGGTGGAGGTGAGGCGAAGCTCGACCGCGAGTTCGGGGCGCCG
The DNA here is from genome assembly GCA_022559845.1 of Amorphophallus konjac. Classification (NCBI taxonomy): domain Eukaryota; kingdom Viridiplantae; phylum Streptophyta; class Magnoliopsida; order Alismatales; family Araceae; genus Amorphophallus; species Amorphophallus konjac. Next base: position 181,619,753 of record CM040122.1, read on the forward strand.
TGGCGTTCGTGCGGCATTTTCTTGGCGGATCGGTGTCCCCGGTGCGTGGAATCTTCGAGGGAGGTAGGGGGATGGTTCCCTAGCCCGAGTACTTCATTTCTCGTGAGTTTTGTATGCCGTGGTGAGCCGAGCGGGTTTATTTCTCCATCAGGGTGAAAATATGTGATTTTGGGGTGTGAGCCGGATCTTGCGTTTTAACCGCATTTTTGGGGTTTAAATGGGTCCTCTCGCTGCTAGAGAGGTTGGGGACTAGTTTCCCCTTGTTTTCCCCTTCGCGTGGGCGCGAACGGGGCGTGGAATGGAGTTTTCCACCGAACTCGCAATTTTTGCATTTGCAGACAGAAGGCGGTCGTACCAGGAACAACCACTTGCATAAGGCGGCATGCTGGAGGCTGCTACCTGGCTCCTGTAGTGTCGGTAGGGTTACCGGTCTAGAAGAAGACCGTTTGGCCTGTTGCGGTCTCGCGACTGACCGCTACCCTATGGGTAGCGGCCAGACTCTGACTGCTTTTTGTTTTATGTTGCGTTATGGCCGTTGGGTAGCCCCCGTTGTTGCTGTCAGGTTATGACCGTTTCACTGAGGGCAGCGGCCTTGTGGCTGACCGCTAGCCGATGCTTGCGGTCAGGCCAGGGCCGCCACCTAGGGCTGGGTGCGGTCCGGGTTGTGACTATTTCATGTGCCTAGCGGCCCAGGGTGGACCGCTATTGTTGGCTTGCGGTCCAGAGTGGACCGCCACTTGTTGTGACGGTCTAGGGAGGACCGCCACTTCATTTTCCATGCGGGTCGTGTTCAGTTCGCATTGGTTTTGACCCTGGTCGGTCCGATTGGGACCCAATGACCGACCTATGGTCTCGTGAGTCTACCAGACACCCCATGGGTTCCGTGACCGTGATTTTGGGCGTCCGGAGGTGCTGTACTACCCCGATTAGTGTGCCCGTGGGTTGGACCCATGTGTTCAAGGATTTCGTGTCCTTGCTAGATCAAGTCACTGTGTATCGGTAGGAGTGCGGTGCGGCTTCCCCGCACGTCGTGGGTTTCTCTAGAAGGTGGTTTTCTAGTGGGGCCTGTGTGTGGCCTTGGACTATGAGTCCAGTCAACCAGCCTAGGGCTGGAGGTTTTCGTGTGTCCCTGAGATAAGGGATTAACCCGACGACTTTTGAGTTGCCTCGATACTTGTGCTATCATGGTTTTAAACCTAGGGATTAGGCTAGATTGATGACATTGTGCTGTTATGTACGACGGTCTTGACCCCGAGTCGTGTGACTCAAGGACCGGTGGGTTAGTAGGTTTAGTGGACCATCCAGAGTCCAGTCGCTCTGAGCCACCTGTTACTCCGCGTTACTCGCAGTAGGGTGTGTGTGTGACTTTCCGTGTTCACATTTAGTGACCTCCCACTGGTCGTAGCCTTCTTACGACATGCGTGTGCTGACCCACCAGGGAGTGGTGGAGCAGCTTACCCGAGAGAGACGATTTTTAGGCTGGTTACCGTAGGGCCCCCACGCGCAGCCTGAGTCTGGGCTTCGGGGGAAGAACTAGCCGGAGGATCTGACCTAGGGCGTATGGTCTGTGTGTGCACACTTAGTTGGGGGCTGTCGGACCCGCGGTGACCAGCGCGACCCCAGCTAGTCCTTGTTCGTGGTACTGGTTACTGTTGTGTCTCTGTCTCTGCCTGGGGCGTCGCAGCGAGACACTTGAGGCACGGACTAAGTCGTCAGTGGACGAATCCGGCTTTGCTTCTGGTGGGCAGTGCTCTCATCACATGACGTGAGTTTCTTGTGGCTTGAGTTTTCACTTCCCGTCTGCGAGACGTGGTTTTACGTGTAGTTTTCGGGTGTGTTCTTAAGGTAGAGGTCTAGGGTTCCGGTTGGTGTCACCGAGGGGTCTCTCTAGATGATATTAGGTCCATGACAACGTTGTGGTGATGTTTCTTCCAGTAGCGTAGCCAGAGGTTTTCCTGTTAGTTCGGTGGTCCCCCGACTGTGAGGTCGGGACGTAGTTTCGTGTACAGTAGGAGTAGCTTTAGTGCCAAGTTTTACCAGCCACTGAGTTTGTTGTTCCTGCTGTTGTTACTACTTTCCGTTACTGCCATTGTTTAGAGTTGGGGTTCCGCGGGGTCCCTACTGAGCCAGTGACAGGAGGCTCACCCCTATTTTTCAGGTGCGGCGGTTCTTCCTCGAGGTTTGAGGGTGCTGTGCGGAGGTTCTTAGTCACCAGCTTGCCGGGCCAAATGTTCACTTGGCGTTGGGTACGTTCTTTTACCCTAGACTGTACTTCTGTTGGACTGGACTCTATTACAGTTGTTTATTTATTTCTGTTAATTGTTGAAGTATCCTACTTTATTTCCTATTTCTTTGTACCTCCACACTCCCTTTAGCCCTTTCGAGTCCTCCCAGCCCGTGGGTGGCGGGCCAAGATTCGAATGGTATCGGGTTCCTTTCCCGGTATCCAGATCTTAGGTCATTACAGTTGGTATCAAAGCATGGTTGTGGACGTACATGGGAATTCGTGATATTGCAGTGATCAGAGTCCATAAGGTCCAGTACAGTCGGCAGCTGGCATAGGGTTTTGCATTCGTTTTTCGCTTGGTTCCTGGCACGAGAGCTTAAGTGCACGGCGTTGGCGCTGTGAATGTGGTTGCTATTCTCGTTGGAGTGCCGGTGCGAGGCCCAAGGGACGTGATAGAACGATTCCTTCTCGATGGGTGGTGGCCCCAGTTGTGCTGTGTTGGGCAGAGTTGAAGGCAGGTGCGTTGCTGCAGTGCTGCATTCGAGGAATTTGCAGCGATGTCAGGTGGCTGGTGAGGACTGTTTATCGTTAAGTTGCTGTGAGCGTGCTCTTAGGGAGTTGTCATTGCTTTGGCCACTCCAACTTGAGGTTATCCAGCCCTTGAGGTGTTAAGGTTGTGGTTTGAGGTGTTAGAGCGGGTGCTCTGATCGAGAATTATGCTCGGGTGAGCGGAGGATCTTCTGTCAAGCTGCTGATTTGTCGAGCCCGATGTTCTTGTCATGCTCTGTGGCGTCAGAAATGACGTGTCGGTCCCAATTATCCTTACGGATTTTGAGGCAAGATTGGGCGGAGATGTCCCAGTAAGTTCTTGCTCATGCGCTTCTACGTGCGAATGGGTTGCGTTCACCCTGGATTTGGCTTAAGATGTGAAGATTCCACTGTGAGTTCGAGACTCAAGGATGAGCGTTGGTAGTTGCCAATTATGGCTCGTGCTGCGTCTCTTGGCCTGGCGTGTTGGAGTTCGAGGAATTGCGGCGGTGGTGCATCGAGAGATGCTGTGATCGTGGTCCAACGGGACATTTGGTGAGTGTTGTCGGAGGAGCTGACCTGACGGAAGTGATGGTTTTCTTGGTGCTGGAAGGTGTTGTTCCTAGCGTGTGCAAGGTTTGAGGTCAGGTCGAGCGTGGAGACCTTCCGTTTGTCGAAGGTGTATTGAGGTTTTCCCTTGGTTGGAGGAGATTACGTTTGGCTAAGGTTTGTCATCTTACATCGTGTGTCCAGGGTGGTTGGCCTTCGTGTGCCATGAAGTCTGCGCGAGACACTTCCCGTGTTGGCAAGGTGGTTGCCTGTGAGAAGTCGTGCCCATTTCCCCTAGTGTGTAAGGGTGTTGGCACTATTTCAGCAGGACGAGTGCCGATTGGGCGGTGTTCATGAGAATTTGTGGCTGGTGTTGTGATTCCCGATGTGTGAAGGATCGGAGCCTGCGGAGTGTTGACGCCTAAAATAAAGATAATAATAATAGCAGCGATGAAATAAAAATAATAACCCTAAAATACCTTTATAAAATGTCTTATTTCTGTTATCTTGTTTTCAGGAATAAAAGGAGAAAAGAAGAGACAGCCGGCTCTAATAGAGAACCACTGAAACGAGACACAAGACCTCGAGAGATACTCGGGACCATCCCCGAACGAACAAGAAAGAAGCCGGCCGACAAGATATGTCAGCTGATGAGTCAGCCCTCACAACTGAAGAAATGAACACAAGAAGCCCAAAAGCTCTAAATGGGCCAATATCGGTGGCACCGAGAAGCTGCTGAAGAGGCCCACTGTCACCAAAAGGCGCACCGACAGTGGCCACGCCGAGAAGCCAATGGAATGGGCTTATAAAAGCCATTCCCTCCGTCAAAGGGAGGGGAGAGGAGGATAACCAGAAGAAAAGAGGGGGCATCGAAGAAACCTACAACCTCATCCACCCGAGAAAGAAAAGAAAAAAAGAGACCAACAGAGAGAGAGAGAGAGCCTCCTCTGCTGAGAAAAGAGAGAAGAGATCGATCTGAAGAGAAAGAGAAGGAGAAGAAGCTCCAGGTGGGCAAGCAGCTGGGGGAGGGAGAGGAGTCAATGCTCCGCCCTCCCCCCATGTTTTCTTTTCTTATGTTTTCTTCTCTTCATCATGTAATCTTGCGAGCTCTATCTCGATTCATCGGATGTAACTGGGATTTCCCGGCCTCTGTTTTATCTCCTTTCCCTCACTCCCTCCTTGTGATTGGTGTGAGTTTTGGAATGATGCAATGAAATGGAATGTCATGATGGCCCGTTTGGGCATTGAATGATTGAAATATCTGCTATCTGTCCCCCCTTTTCCTCACTCACTTCTCGTGTTTGATTTGAGTTTTGGAATGATGCAATGAAATGGAATGTCACGATGGCCCGTTTGGGCATTGAATGATTGAAATATCTGCTATCTGTCCCCCCTTCTTTTCATCCGATGTTCTTCGAAGCGTTTGTTTGCTTAGATGCTCCGGATTTCCGGCTCGAGTCGTTCTCTCGTGAAGGATGAAGACGGAGCCCCAACCCTCATTCAATGGGTTATTGGGCTCTGTCCTCCTCCTTCCCTCCCTCTGATGATGGACTTTCCCGCATATTGTGGATTTCTGCCGAGCTCCCAGCTGGTTCGGGGTCAGAGACATCAATCTCTTGATCGTCTGAGCAGCAGGTGACCAGAAAAACACCCCTCATCCCCGAGGGTTTAATAATGGATGATCTTGCCCTTCGACTGATGCTAACCTCCATGTAATCCCCTCCTGCACTCCAGATCTTGCCTCAATCCGAGCCAGAAATCCCAGAAGTCTCCTGAGCAGAGTATCGCAATCAAGCCATAAACCCTTTAGCCCCTTCCCGGCGTGGTCATTTCCCCGCCGAGAGCTACGCCGCCGAGAGGTCCCTTTCTTTAGCCCCTTCAGCAAGTCAATAAAGCCCTTCAATATACCTTTCCCGGCCCGGGGGCTTCCCGGCGCCAGGTTCCCGGCGCGGTGACGAGCGCGCCGAGAACCCTTGGCGCCGAGAAGCCCCCCTTGGCCAATAAAAGCCACGCCGAGAGCTCCCCCTGGCCAATAAAACCCACGCCGAGGCTCCTTCTTTGGCCAATAAAAACCCAGGCCGGGAACCACCCCTCTTGCCATCCACCCCTTGACACTATGGATTCTCTATCCCTTGAACCCTGGATGAAAGCCTCCCTGCCACCAGCCAAGAAACCATATAGATACCCCTTATAGTCTACTAGACGTAACCTCTTATTCTGTCAAAGGGCACCCCAGGTCATCATATGCACCTCAGGGATAAAGATTAATGGGGATAACCCTCACATAACCTTACGAGCCAAGGGAGCTCTGCCACTGCATAAGCTTCAATGGCCTCAAAAGGGATATTAAGCTAGTGCTCCAAGCACATACACAGGGCAGGGGTCCAATACCCCTCTATTGTGGCTTTCATCCCGACACTCCGTGGGTGATTACCTATCATTCACTGGCAAATGCTAAGTCCAGGGGAGGTGCTACCAAAATTCTCCCGGGATGATGAAAGATAATATTGAACTGTCCCTGGGACTCTGCACATCAATGGTGAAAGAGGTCCTCTATGCTGGATTGGTCTTCCTCAGTTCCTCTCAGCCTCTGGCCTTCTTTTGAAACACAAACCAAAATCAGTTGAAGCCCGATGAATAGATGCAATTTGATCACCCAGGGCCCATCTATTTTGACCTGGATCTCCAGGAAATCCTCTGACCCGCCAGCAAACCCCAGAACAGAGTATCGTCAAACCTTGCCGGCGCCATAGCTCCCGGCGCGGCCCGCGTCGGGAACCCCATGCCGAGAAGCACACCTCTTTGGCCTCCTGCCAAGATCCTTGTTATTAGCGCACCGGGAACCTCTGGCCGTTTGGCCCTTGCGCCGAAACCCCCCCCCCTTGGCTTCCCTATGCGCCGAGAACCATCTCTTGGGCGCGCCGGGAACCCCATCTCCTGGGCGCGCCGGGAACCCCCCTTCATGCGCCGGGAACCTTGGCCATTTTCCTTGCGCGCCGGCAATCCCCTGGCCATCTTGCCTTTGCGCCGGGAACCTATGCACGGTTGAACTGCACCGATAACCTACCCAAATTGTATTACTGAGTCTTCAATCCAAATTTTGTTCCGGGGGCTCCGCCCCCGGAAACCCCCGCAAGGGGCGCTGCCCCCTTGACCCCCGCGACCTGACCGCGCAAGTCGATCCGCGTGCGAGGGCGCAACATTGAGCGTTCACTTACATTCCGTCGTCCCGCATCGGATTTATGAGTAACCCCTTTAGCTCGGGAGGGCTATGCCACTGCATGAGTTCCGCCGGCTTCCCTAAGGGAAAATCAAACATTGCCCCATGGCATATATATATAGGTAGAGAGGTTTGGCCTCTCTCTTTCTCTCGGCTTTCATCCCGGCACTCCGTGGGTGATAGCCTATTTCCCCCTGGGCATAATCCAGATAAAGGGGAAATGCTGTCGAAATACTAATCAATGCTTTAAACCTCCATCATGGCCACGGCTCAGTCTTTGAACCGCTGACTTAACGATATCATCTCTGAGCCGTTGACTTAACGATACCGTCTGCTTCTACAGCTGATGTTGTTATCTTGCCCGCCTTCCTGGCTCTGGTATGAAGTTCCATTTTGCGCACATGAATACATGTTTGCCTCTCGAGGCCTCCTATTTTGGCGTTTAATCAAGGGTTATCCTTCCTTGTAAGGACGTAATTAACGTCATAGCCTTTATGGTATGACGGACTTCTGGTCCCGACTCGGACCTCACAATCGGCTGACCAAGTCAAGTCGAGCGCATAATAAAATTGTCACCCCGGTGACTGGCACGCCTAATAAATCAAAAATCCAAAATAAAAAATATAATGAAATAGAATAAAATCCGCGTCCACACGGAGTTACAGAGGATTGTCGGGATGGAGGATCCTGAGTTGGCATTGTGGTGGCTGTGCGTGTGGATCAGAATGCGCAGCGGAAGCCTGGTGGGCCCATAACCCACAGGTTCTGGATCGTAGCGTTGGCTGCTACAGGCGGATTGCTGAGAATGAGTTGAGCATTGGAGGATTGGTTCCTCGGTGTGAGATGTGTTGTTGCCATGCCATTGCTTGAGATATTATGGTTCGTGACACTGGCAGGTGGAGAAATGGGGAAATATGTTGGCAAGTGCACCGCATGAGTACCCTGTTTGTGTTTTGGAAGATGTGTTCTCGGATGAGATCGTGTTTTGGAGAAGTGATCTCTCAGAGATTATGGGTCCCGGTTGGTGGCCTTGAATGGCTGGTGAGGTTGACCGAGTGGTCGACCATGGTAAGATGTGTATCGTTTGGGGACCCGTGTGCATTGGTCATGGCGCTATCCACCAGGTTGCTGTGTTAGCAAGTGGCACTTGGTTGCCTTGGGGCTGTGTGCCGTGAATTGTGCAGGTCGTGTCCCGTGGCTCTATGATAAGAGCGGAATCAGGATTGGCAGGCGTCCACTTGGAGTAATTGAGATGGGATAGGATTTGATAAGGCAAGACGACGGTCGATGCTTGTGCGTAGAGGTCCTTGATGGGATGTTGGCGTGTAAATGGTGGTCCTCGGTCTGGTGACCAGCATGGGAGGATTCCCCTGTAAGTCTGAGTCGAGTGAGGTGAAGACCGAAGACTCTGGACCTTGTCATTTGGTTTCATTGTGCTCCCCTGAGAGGGTAGAGTTGGCATGATAATAGGTCTGGATGTGGTCTTTGTATGTGCGTGAGTCAACAGATGGCCTGTCGAGATTTGGAATGTGCCCTTCGGATCTGGTGGAGGACCAGGAAGGAAGGAAGAAGTTGAGTGAGTCAAGGGTTTCCCGTTGGCGAGTGTCTGGTGACTGGTGATTGGTCTTTCACAGACAGAAGATGCTGGTGGTTGCGCATCGTGAATGGTGAACGCCATGTGGAAGTGGGTCCTGTGGTGGCTGTTTCTGTGATGTGCCTTTTTCGGATGGGATCTGGGCTTTGTCAAAGTTTGAGTTCTGATAGAGTTGGTCCCGTGCTATTGTTGGCGTTCGGCTTACCAAGTATGAGATGGTCCTTGGTGTGAGCCGATGGGTTTGTGGTGGTCAGCTGGTAGAGAAGCTGATGTCTAGTTGGTCCACCGAGCGTGGTTGGATCGGTGGTTGTTTCTCATAACGAGGACTGTGTTTCCTCGGTGAGCAAGAGGGTGGCAGTGATGCCGTGAATCTTTTCGCGTTGTCTGAGGTGGTGCCAGACTTGTGCTTTTGTATGTTATGCCTGCTCTGATGGCTGATGTGTGTGCGGTGTGCGGAGCATGGTGCTATCCGTGTTTAAGGTCTGGCGGTATCTCTCATGATTGGTGCTTTCGTGAGAATCAAGATTTTCTGCGCTGGGGCTCTGACAACGTTGTCAGTTGGATAAGCCGTTCTTCCCCTGTGGCCTGGCGCTAGTCCAAAATTTCAAGGATGAAATTTCCTTAAGGGGGGAGTGCTATAATGCCCCAGATTTTTTAGATTATTATCGGATCAAGATCTGTGGGTTTTAGATCGTTTTCGTGGGTCCCGGATTGAGTTTAGCGGTTTACGCGTGTTTTTGTCTGTCGGACCTTCGGAATCCCATGTAGGGTGAACCGTTGCGTTCTCCGCCTCCGGGACGTTACCACTGCGTTGTGCCTTTTTTGTGGATCGTGGGGAGTATTTTTTCCTATTTTTGATATTTTCTGAAATTTTTAGATTTTCTATACATAAAACCTCCTTTTTCTCTCTCTCTCCCCATCTCTCATTTCTCACCCTCTCCCTCTCTCTTTACTCACGCTCTCTCTTCTCTCCCTCTCTTCTCCGGCGGCTGACGGAGGAGGACGGGGGCGAGGTGGAGGCGACGCGGATGAGGAGCGGGCATGGATGGGATGAGGATCGAGACGGTGGAGGTGCGGCGAAGCTCGGCCACGAGTTCGGGGCGCCGCGGCGTTCGTGTAATGTTTTCTTGGCAGATCGGCGTCCCCGGTGTGCGGAATCTTCGGTGGAGGTAGGGGGATGGTTCCCTAGTCCGAGTACTTAATTTCTCGTGAGTTTTGTATGTCGTGGTGAGCCGAGCGGGTTTATTTCTCCGTTGAGGTGAAAATGTGTGATTTTGGGGTGTGAGCCGGATCTTGCGTTTTTATCGCATTTTTGGGGTTTAAATGGGTCCTCTCGCTGCTAGAGAGGTTGGGGACTAGTTTCCCCTTGTTTTCCCCTTCGCGTGGGCGCGAATGGCATGTGGAATGGAGTTTTCCACCGAACTCGCCATTTTTGGATTTACAGACAGAAGGCGGTCGTACCAGGAACAGCCACTTGCATAAGGCGGCCCGCGGGAGGCCGCTACCTGGCTCCTGTAGTGTCGGCAGGGTTACCGGTCTAGGATAAAACTGTTTGGCCTGTTGCGGTCTCGCGACTGACCGCTACCCTATGGGTAGCGACCAGACTCTGACCGCTTTTTTTTTTGTTGCGTTATGGCCGTTGGGCAGCCCCCGTTGTTGCGATCAGGTTATGACCGTTTCACTGAGGGTAGCGGCCTTGTGGCTGATCGCTAGCCGATGCTTGTGGTCAGGCCAGGGCCGCCACCTGGGGCTGGGTGCGGTCCGGGTTGTGACTGTTTCATGTGTTTAGCGGCCCAGGGTGGACCACTATTGTTGGCTTGCGGTCCAGAGTGGACCGCCACTTGTTGTGACGGTCTAGGGAGGATCGCCACTTCATTTTCTAGGCGGGGCATGTTCCGTTCGCATTGGTTTCGACCCTAGTCGGTCCGGTTGGGACTCAATGATCGACCTATGGTCTCGTGAGTCTCCCGGACACCCCGTGGGTTCCGTGACCGTGATTTTGGGTGTCCGAAGGTGCTGTACTACCCCGATTAGCGTGCCTGTGGGTTGGAGGGTCTGGGAGACCCCATGTGTTCTGGGCTTTCGTGTCCTCGCTATATCAAGTCACTGTGCATCAGTAGGAGTGCGGTGGGGCTTATCCCGCAAGTCATGGGTTTCTCTGGAAGGTGGTTTTTGAGTGGGCCCTGTCTGTGGCCTTGGACTGTGAGTCCAGTCAACCTGCCTAGGGCTGGAGGTTTCCGTGTGTCCCTGAGATAAGTAATTAACCCGACGACTTGTGAGCTGCCTTGATACTTGTGCTATCATGGTTTCAAATCTAGGGATTAGGCTAGATTGACGGTGTTGTGCCGTTATGTACGACGGTCTTGACCCCGAGTCATGTGACTCAGAGACCGTTGGGTTAGTAGGTTTAGTGGACCATCCAGAGTCTGGCGGCTCTGAGCCCCTGTTACTCCGCGTTACTTATAGTGGGGTGCGTGTGTGACTTTTCGTGTTCACGTTTAGTGACCTCCCACTGGTCGTAGCCTTCTTACGGCATGCGTGTGCTGACCCACCTGGGAGTGGTGGAGCGGCTTACCTGAGAGAGACGATTTTTAGGCTGGTTACTATAGGGCCCCCACGTGTGGCCTGAGTCCAGGCTTCGGGGGAAGTACCAGTTAGAGGATCTGACCTAGGGCGTATGGTCTGTGTGTGCACACTTAGTTGGGGGCTATCGGACCCGCGCTGACGAGCGTGACCCCAGCTAGTCCTTATTCGTGGTACTGGTTACTATTGTGTCTCTATCTCCACCTGGGGCGTCACAGTGAGACACTTGAGGCATGGACTAAGTCATCAGTGGACGCATCCGGCTTTGCTTCTGGTGGGCAGTGCTCCCGTCACATGACATGAGTTTCTTGTGGCTTGTGTTTTCGCTTCCCGTCTGTGAGACGTGGTTTTGCGTGTAGTTTCCGGGTGTGTTCCCGAGGTAGAGGTCTAGGGTTCCGGTGGGTGTCACCCAAAGGTCTCCCTAGAGGGTGTTAGGTCCATGACAGCGTTGTCGCGATGTTTCTTCTGGTAGCGTAGCCAGAGGTTTTCCCGTTAGTTCGGTGGTCCCCCGATTGTGAGATCGGGGCGTGGTTTCGTGTACAGTAGGAGTAGCTTTAGTGCCGAGTTTTTATCGGCCACCGAGTTTGTTGTTCCTGCTGTTGTTACTACTTTCCGTTACCGCCGTTGTTTAGAGTTGGGGTTCCGCGGGATCCCTACTGAGCCAGTGACAGGAGGGTCACCCCTGCTTTTTAGGTGCGACGATTCTTCCTCGAGGTTTGGCGGTGCTGTGCGGAGGTGCATCGACCTTGTGCAGTTTCAGGCTTAAAAGAAAGTGCACAAGGTGCATCGACCTTATGCACATGAGAGCCTTTATTGCATCAACCTGATAATGCAGACGCAAGTGCAACTTGTACCGCAGCATCGACCTGACTACAAAGTGCATTAACCTGATAATGCAGACGTTAGCAACCTTTGTACCACGGCATCGACCTAACTGTCTAACACATGAATATGCATCGACCTGATATTCTTCACAATAAAGGATGCATTGACCTGATAGAACATAACACTACATGTGCATCGACCTAATAGAAGAATCAAAACTTATTCTCAAAAATGCAACTTAATCAAACATCGTGAATGTAGTTTTGCCAACATCATGAATCATAGTATGACATTATCAAAATCAGGATTCCAACAATCTCCCCCTTTTTGATGATGGCAACTATGAGTCATGTATCCACTTATCACACAAAATGCAATAGTTCATTCATTCAACAAAAACAAAAATTTCTTTCATAGAGAGAGACAACTAGTGTAACATTTAGATATTCATTGCAAACATATTCCATTCATTTCAACCAAGAGTTTCGAAGTTTTCATTTTTTCATTTTGCACAGAGATTTTTCAAAGAAAAAAAAATTGCAACACTCAATGCTAAAAGACACAAGACATAACTAACAGACACAACACATGACCTAAGATAACTCTTCCAACTCCAGAAATCCAGAAACTCTCTTCTAGCCAGATATGCCTGAATGTATGACTTAGATTATCTTCTCCCCCTTTGACATCATCAAAAAAAATGTGGGAATGTAGTTGACAACTTCTGATATTGCTCCTCTGTTGGAGTTGAGGTTCCAATAGTATCTTTGGGTGCAACCTTCTGAATAAGAGCATGAATTTCTTCAGCTGACTGTTTTACTCGGTTGGAAACAATGGTGAGTCTTTCATTGATGGCTCGGTTGTGCTCAACCAAGTAGTCTTGATATAGATCAGTTTTTGCTTGAACGACAGTGGTATACTGCCTGATCATGTGAGCAATATAAGTGAGTTGGGCATCTTCAGTTGATAGAAGGACTGGTTCATGTGAAGATGAAGGATCTGCTACAGGGTCACATTCATCATCTTGAATTGATTGGGGATAATTATTCTTAAACACTTCAACCATATATTTAATGTCATCTGTCATCAAGATCAATTTATCATTAATGCTATCATAGTTTCTGCCAATTTTGTGATGGTGTGACTTGGATTCATGAAAATATTGAGCTACAGTAGTGAGCTTATCATCATGATGATTCAATCTCTCACTAAGTCTGCCAATGTGGTTGTCGGCTGTTAAATAGAAGGACGGTGAGCTAGAAGGGGAGGGGATGAATAAATCACCGTTTAAAAAATATTTGTCCGAGCCGAGGAGATCTTAGAAGATGAGATTGGCTAGGAAGACTGTCAATATGTAAAATAATCCGAAACCTTAACCAAGATAAAGCAGGTCACGAGCGCAGAACATATATCACTCAGAATTTCATCAGCACATATGCACAAGCACTAAGCGAGCAGTCAGACCAAGGTTTCGATCATCAACAATCACACTTACTTCATGGAGCCAGACAGAAGCATAAAGAAAATAGATGCGCACAATCACACCACGGAGAACAAGAGGTTTAGATGGTTCAGTCTGCAACCTGCAGACTTACGTCCATCCCTCACTCAAGGCAGAGTGAGCCTTCCCTTTCATAAGAAAGAACCGCATACTCAGTCTGCCAACAACACGCTGATCCACAGCTTGGGGATCGAAATCCCTACAGACGCTGAACTCACAGCTTGCACCCAGGTCTCACACCACAAGACCTGACCCGGAGATAACTCTCCCTTCCTCTTAGACAAGAGGGAACCCAGCAGTGACCCACCCTCACTGCAATTCAGAGACGCTGTCTCACTTCCTCCTCAGCCGGAGGGAAGAACCCAGGTAGCCTTCTCACTACCTGAACACAAAACCCCGGAGAACTCCTCCCTGACTGTAGCCTTTAGCTACAAGTCTAGCTTTATTCCTAGAGATGACACCTTCTTCATTCAGTTTGTTCTTAAAAACCCATTTTGTTCCTATTTCATTAAAATTTTCAGGTCTAGGTACAAGTTCCCAGACATTGTTTCTATCAAATTGCCCTAGTTCTTCACACATGGCAGTTACCCAATTCTCATCACTTAAGGCTTCTTCAATGGTCTTAGGCTCAATTTAAGAAACTAAAGCAATTAAGTCCTGATTCTGAACATTTCTGAAATGGGATCTTGTCCTAGGGGGGTCATGAAGACTACCAATAATATTGGTTACAGGGTGGTCTTTTAAAACTCTGACATTTGTTGAGGACTCACCTTGTTCGGCTGTACTTACTGGGTTCAGATCAGTGGGTTCTTCAGCCGGTTGTACTTCCTCCTCTTGCATTTGATTCAGGAACTCTCCATCATGACTTGTAGACCTGTTATCATCATTTAGACTGTTAGAGATTTTTGTTTCATCAAAAATAACATGAGGGGTTTCCTCTACAGTTCTATCAGTTTTATTAAAGACCCTGAAGGCCCTAGATGTTTCAGAGTATCCTGGGAATATTCTCGGAATACTTCTAGCATCAAATTTATCTAAGTCTCTCTTGTTGTTATTATGAATAAAGCATTTTGAACCAAAAATTTTGAAATATGATACATTAGGCCTCTTACCTTTCAGGAGTTCATATGGTGTTTTCTTATGTATGGGTCTTACCAAAGCTCTATTTAGTATATAGCAGGCAGTGTTTGCCGCTTCTGCCCAAAAACTCTTCGGTAGCTGACTCTCCATTAGTAATGTTCTTGCCATTTCCACTATTGTCCTATTCCTTCTCCTGTTTTCTTGAGATTTATCTCATAGGTCATAAGAGACCCTATGAGTTCAGTGACGGTCATGGTTGTTAAATCCTTTGATTCCTCTATCACAGTAGCTTTTATGTGCCACGCTGGAGTCAAGGATCTTAAGATCTTCCTGACTATATCCCCTTCAGATATTTCCTTTCCAAATCCCTTGAGGCTGTTTGTGATCAGTGACAGCCTAGCGTACATATCAGTCACGCTCTCCTCTGACTTCATCTTGAATAATTCATACTCAGAGGTTAGGGAGTTTACCTTGGTAGCTCTGACCTGAGAGGTACCCTCGTAAATCAGCGCTAGTTCATCCCACATCTTCTTAGCTGTCTTGCACGCCAAAATTCAGGCATATTCTTCAGGGTGAACTGCGCACTGGATGATGTTGAGCACAGACCAGTTCAGTCCGGATAATTTGACTTGTTCTTCAAACCACATCTCCTCATTCGGAGGTAAATCATAAGGTCCACTTGTAATGACTCTCCACAGCTTGTGGCTCTGAGATCGGATGAAAACTTCCATCCTGTTTTTCCAAAAGAAATAATTAGAACCATCAAAATATGGGGGACGGGAGATTGACTGTCCTTCAGCTATGTAGCTGCGAGCACCACTAGTTCCAGGATTACCATGGTCGTTGGACCACATCTCGGGTAAACCTGCTCTGATACCAACTGTTAAACAGGAGGACGGTGAGCTAGAAGGGGAGGGGATGAATAGATCACCGTTTAAAAAATATTTGTCTGAGCCGAGGAGATCTTAGAAGATGAGATTGGCTAGGAAGACTGTCAATATGTAAAATAATCCGAAACCTTAACCAAGATAAAGCAGGTCACGAGCGCAGAACATATATCACTCAGAATTTCATCAGCACATATGCACAAGCACTAAGCGAGCAGTCAGACCAAGGTTTCGATCATCAATAATCACACTTACTTCATGAAGCCAGACAGAAGCATAAAGAAAATAGATGCGCACAACCACACCACGGAGAACAAGAGGTTTAGATGGTTTAGTCTGCAACCTGCAGACTTACGTCCATCCCTCACTCAAGGCAGAGTGAGGCTTCCCTTTCACAAGAAAGAACCGCAGACTCAGTCTGCCAACAACACGCTGATCCACAGCTTGGGGATCGAAATCCCTACAGACGCTGAACTCACAGCTTGCACCCAGGTCTCACACCACAAGACCTGACCCGAAGATAACTCTCCCTTCCTCTTAGACAAGAGGGAACCCAGCAGTGACCCACCCTCACTGCAATTCAGAGACGCTGTCTCTCTTCCTCCTCAGCCGGAGGGAAGAACCCAGGTAGCCTTCTCACTACCTGAACACAAAACCCCGGAGAACTCCTCCCTTCCTCTGATCTAAATCAGAGGGATGCCACACTACGACCCAGAGGATTCACCTCTCTTCCTCTACACCTAGAGGGAACGAAAACAGAGTATCGGAATTTGAGAATGAACAAACGAAGACATAAAGAAATATTGAAAGACAATCGAACGGAGAAACAATGTAGCTTCTTAAAGAAGCATAGACAAAACGTAGCAGAAAACCATCCTCTCCTTCATCACTCTCTCTCTTCCAGGTACGCTCAACGAATGGATCAGGATGGCTTCTCCTCTCCTTCCTCTCGCTCTGGCCTCACCCTTTTTCTTGTGGCTTCAGCGGCTTTTCAGGAGCAGAAACCTTCCTATATATCCAGACTCACGAGAGACTGAGGGTGTGGGAGACACGCGCGAAGAAGATGCTTCCAGATGAGCCGAGCCACGTGTTAGATGATTATTCCCTCAAATCACGTGCTCACATGATTGGAATAAAGTTCCAATTTGTCTTTAAGTCCCTGTAAGGTTTCAGAGAACATTCAGTCAATCTCAGAAATATTCAAGTCATACATTTGTTCACACAGATTGCACGGGACTTATCAAAGGACTGAAGAACGCGTCAACGCAGTAAAGCCAAGGCGTTAACGCAATGAGTTTATAATGGAGAGCAGGACCCTTCACAATACACACCAATGCATCAACACATTAGTGACAGTGTCGACGCATCAGATTGGTTGTTGATCAAAAGACCTTTGGACATCAGCCCAAGGCGTCAACGCTTCCATCGTGCAGCGTCGCCTCAGCTCCTCAAGCGAGATGCTCACGCCCTTGGCAACTGGCCAATGCGTCAACGCATCTAGTGTCAGCGTCGACGCAATGAACAAGACAGCAAGTGAAAGACGCACAATTGCGTCTATGCAGTCAGCCAAGTGC
Organism: Amorphophallus konjac; assembly: GCA_022559845.1. NCBI lineage: Eukaryota > Viridiplantae > Streptophyta > Magnoliopsida > Alismatales > Araceae > Amorphophallus > Amorphophallus konjac. The sequence goes on from CM040122.1 coordinate 181,636,321, forward strand.
GTCAACGCACTCAAAAGCACAGAACCCATATAGATGAAGACAGACAGGTACGAGCTAATGGGTGAACGAGTTAGAGGAACATTTAATCAGAAAAGCATGATGAAGACATTTTAATCAGAAGATGTGCATGCAAACAAGAAATTTCCCAAGGCTCCTTTCAGAACCAAGATCCAGAGATTATCCAGACAATGCAGGATCTTTAACAGTCACCAGGAAGCAACACATAATTTGATTCATAGTGTTAGTCATCATCAAAACTATAGAGATTCAACATCGGCCAGACAAAGGACTCCCTGAGTATCTTGAACTAAATGACAAAAGTCTGCGACAGTAGTGCATTTGTCTAGCTAAATATCATGCAGCCTTCTATCTAATCTTGTTTCAAGATGCAAAATTTTCTGTTCTAACTGAATAAGTCTTTGTTCCATGACGTTTGGCATCTCTTTCATATTGGAATTGACCATAGCAAACTGAGTAGACAAAAATTGATATAAGACAGGAGGTACTGAACCAGTTGAAGTAGAAGCTCTGTGCTATGGAGTTGAGGTAGAAGCCTCTGAGGAGAATCAGAAGCAACTGGCACACTATCATAATTCTGAATTTGCTGGGGATGTTTTGGTTCATCCTGTTGAATATGAACATCCTGAGGATGTTCCTGTCTCTCTTGCTGGACATCAATCTCCTGAGATTGATCATGCACTTCCTACTGAAAAGGAGCAACATGCTCTTCTTCCACTTGTTCTTGATCTACTACCTGGTGTTCTACCTGGTGTTCATCTGTCATTTGTAGCTGACCTTGAACTCTTACAACAGCTGGTTTAAGTTTCATGAACTTGTTAATGAAGTCCATGTTATAGACATTACCCTCGGAATTTCTTTAAATCTATCATCTTCCAGAGGAACTTTCATCTTCTTAAATATTGCAGTCAGATGAGCCGCATACGGCAGATGTCTTCTAGATCCTTTGCACGACCCTATAATCTGAATCATCATCTCAGGCAAACAGACTTTTATATTTTTGAACATGTAATAAAATAAGAATCTCTGAGATTCAGTCAACCTTCCTCTGCCCCCACCCTATGGAGTTATGATAGTGGTAAACATATGATGCAACAGTCTCCTCAATGGAGAGAATTTGTTAGTATTGAAGCTAGTTAGCCGAGTTTGCTTAAAGTCGAGAGGATTACTTGGCTGATCCGTTAAAATGCTATAAGCCTCGAATTTGTCATACTCTAACTCATCCTCAAACAGACCACCCTCAAGAATTCTTAAGGCCTTGTGGAGAAAGTATTGAGACAACTCAATTTCAATACCCTTGACATAGGACCATAACTTTGGTTGGTCTGGATCGTATTTCAGATTCTTATAAAATTCAGTAACAAGCTTAGGATAGTAGTATCTATGTTTTCCCATAAACTTCTTCCACCCTTGAAATTCAATAAGTCCCAGCAATTATGGAAATGCATTGAGCATTTGGTGGTCATGAAAATCTACATACTGGGGGAAGAGAATTTTAACAAATTCATCCAGTTCTTCAGCTTGTACTGATGTTGTAGGAGACTCAGCCTCTTCTCCAGATAGATGGTGTGTTTCCTCCTCTACAGTAATCCGGCACCGCTTTGCCGGTACTTCAGACATTTTTTCTTTTCTTTTAGATGACCCCTCTGCATGAAACTTAGACTTCCCTTTTGAGGTACCCCTATCATGTATGTGCTTGGACCTAACCTCCTTGAGTGGTACATCTGCTTCTGGTTGAAGCTCTTCCTGGACTTGTCGTTTTCCTTTGCTTCTGGTGGCCGGAGACGACATGGTTGAACAAGGTAGACAAGGAACACATACTTACAACAAGGATTTGAAGAAATCCAAGGGAGGTGGAGAGCGAGAACGAAAAGTGTAGGATCAAATAGGTGGTCGATGGCGAGGATGTCCCTTCTGCATCAAGGTGATGGAGTTTAAGAGAATATGCCTCGACCTTAATTTGAATGGGGTTTCGACGGAAGGAGATGAATAAAATAGGGCAGAGTTTTCGAATCAGCTGTTAACTTTACTAACTTCAGAGACTTTTACAAAATTACCCTTCACTTTAAGATATATTACATCACCTTACAAAACCATTGGTTTGTTGTTTATAGAAGTTAAATCTTCAGGCATGAAAGTTCCGAAATTAATCCTTTTATGCAAATGCAATAGAAATAAAACAAACCTATCAAGGTACTATGCCCAATCCAAAAACCATCAATCTTACTCATCATTTATAGTAGACAACAGTGGTATAATAATCAAACTTATATTGGATATAAGCATTTAAAGACATTAGAATGAGACACAGAGTCAACCATAACTTCTTTTATTTATTTTATTTACTTGAGCATTCTAGTATAACTACACCTTTTGACACAAGGAGACACGTTGATTAGATGTGTAGCAGCCCTGGAAAAAAAATAATAATAAAGATTTTGAAAATGGATCAAATTAAAATAAAAGATAAGTAAATAGATGATGAAAGCCTAACGCATAAGAATAAGCCAGAAGGAAAATAACGCCTTGGGTCAAGGCGCTACTTCAAGAAGAAACGCCCTTATACAAGGCGCTAATTTATGAAAGGACGCCAACATGTGAGGTCGTCAATTCTTAAACGGTCAAAATAAATAAAAAGGAAAGTAGAAGTGACGCCCTCCACCTGGGCGCGTTTTATACAAGAAACGATGCTTGACAAGGCGTCAATTTAAATTAACGCCCTCACTTAGGACGTTAATTCAGTTCGAGTTTCGTTCGACCCAGGAGTCTATCCAGAGCAAGTTCTGGATAACTACATCGAAGATGGAAAATAGTAAGGACTTTATCATGGAAGTATTACTTCCAATATAACTCTAACCCTATTAGGATTCTAAAAATCCTATAAATACCCACCTATTCGATCTGTTCGCTATTTTGGCGTTCGGTTCTTCTGAGGTATGTGAAGAACAGCAGGTTCTTCTTGAATCTCTGCTTTTCGATTTCATGAAGAGTGTTAATTATTCTTCATCTTCTTTTATTTGTAGGAAGCCTGCAGTAACTCTGTTGAATCAACTGAAGAAGTGGGTTCTTCAAACGGCAAGCATCTACATCTGTTCGTGCCAAAGGAAGAACTTATTGATAATCTTCTTCCTCTTCCTCTACAGGTTGCCTGTGGTGTGAAGACGCCTGAAAACTATTCCTCGACCATATTCTTCTTCCTGCAAGTGGGACGTGAAGACCGTATCTTCCTCCTTACTGAACTGAAGACAAAGACTGCTACTTTTTCTTCCCATCCTACAAAACAACATACTCTGTTCGTAACAGAGTACCGTTTCTTCATCAAAGTTCACCAGTCAATCCACAACAAAAGGTAGGTTTTCTCAAGATCGTAGCCCAAACTAGCTTAAGATCTTAATAATATCATCGGTCGTGCATGCATATAGTTTTATTGTGGTTTCAGATGTTTTCTATGTAATTTCAAAAAGAAACGCCCTTGGCAAGGGCGCTAATTTAAAGAAGCGACCCACACTAGGGCGCTAATTATTGTTTTGACGCCCTGCCCAGAAGTCGTCAATTACATGTAATTAATAAATACCCACGTTTAAAATTTAATATCTATGTAACCATGAATCTAATATATTGCATGAGTATACCTGTGAAATCCTGCTATTTTTCCTGTCATGATCATGTACCCTTTTTCCTGAAATTTAATTATCTGAAAATGTGTAAATTATTGAATTCACGACCTTGTCTAGGTCGTCTCCTACTGAACTGATGCCCCAGACCAGGGCGCTAATTGAGAGGTAACGCCCCTGTCCAGGGCGCGTTTTGGTTAAAATTCTGAAATATTGAAATTCTGTAAAAATTGAAATATAGTTTGGACGACTGCTTCACGAGTCGTCAAAAGCTCAAGAAACGCCCTTATGTAAGGCGTTAATTACGTGATTAATGACTTAACTAAAGTCGTTATTTTCCTGTAAAACTATTTTTTTCACTGTTTCTGTTATCCAACGGTTTCATACTTATGTATATATATATTGGCACTATATTTCCACTCCGTGAATATAGTCCCACGTTTCATGATGTTTTAACGTTACCCTCAATTCTCGGTGACATACAAGCTCTCCATTAGATATTCCGTTCCTTTGGACTAGCGAGTTAGTCATAGAGACCTCCGTAAGACTCCTCGAGCCTTGGATTCCCTCAAGGCCGACTGAGTAGGTTGTACCATAAAAACCTATTACATTATTTGATTGCCATGTCACTCTAAAGAAACATGGTATACCGGCCCTCATGTCATGCCATGTGTATGATATGAGAATTATCTTAATGAACGGGGTAAAGCATGACATTGTTATGATGTTCTTGTAAACCCCAATTCTATATCAACATTGTTATGATGTTCTTGTAAACCCCAACTCTATATCAACATTGTTATGATGTTCTTGTAGACCCCAATTCTATATTAAACTTGATGTTCTTGTGGACCTCAATTCTATATAAAGAATGTCCATACTTGTTTGTCATGGTACCCAAGTTAGGGAACCAATTCCACCTAGTTTATCGATAATCGTGATTATACCGTTATTATCGCCTATCTATGTCATGTGTCATATCTTGGACTCTATTCTATCAAAGTCTATCCTACGTGTCTACAAGCTTTATTCTTGAAATTCCATATTGGCTATACACAAAAGTGGATGTTAAAATACATGATTAATGCCTGCGCATATAGGGCCCGATCTGGTCCTGGGAGGAGCACCCGAAAGTACTTGTGCCCATGGGAGTTGATTGATCACGGTATTGGCATTATACCGAAGTGCATGACTAGCTTGATTGAACATTCCACAAATCTTGTACTTGTACTTGACTTGATACTACATGACTTGCGTGGCCCGAAAAGGGGTAATTTCATACTTGCGTGCTTGAAACGTGATAGCCAAATTCCAACATGACATGATGAATACACTTGCTTGAATATCTTGATATCTTTTGATATAAGTTCTTGAAAGTTCATGACTAGTTCTCGTCGCTATCTTATTGTTATACACTCTCTCTATCTTGTCGTTTTATGCGAGCATGCATAGCTATAGTGCATTCATGAAAGATGTAATTACTTAAACCCATTGCTAGTTCTTGAGATATAATTTCCTACTGAGCGTTCGCTCACTTAGTGTTTCCCTACTTTTCAGGTAGGTCCGACGATGAGGGAACTCAAACGGATGGGGAAAATCAAGAGTGAAAGAGATAGAGCTTCTCCCGTGTTATCTAGTCTTTTTTCATATTTTCTTGAGTCAACCTTGTATTTTTCCTTTATTTTAGTTAGTACTTCAAAGGTTTGTAATAGACATAGTCTTATGAAGGAATAAAGGATTGGGTTATCTTTACTTTTGCGCATCTCTGATTTTGGTGTCGAATACACTAATACTCTGATTGACATGATTGATATAAACTCGTCACGCCTCTCCGGGTATCTTCCGCTCTCGGGGCGTGACAGTTTTTGTGGTATCAGAGCCTAGGGTATTCAATTCCTAGGAAAACCCAAGTCCAAGGATAGATTCAAACCTTTAACCAGTGAGATTGGGTAGAACCAAGGGTTGAGTTAACATAAAACTTAAAAGCCCTTAACGCGAGTATATACTAATATAGTTATTGTAATTGTAGGATAATGGCTGCCGAATGTGCTCAGTGGCGCAACATGCAGCGTACACTCCAAGGCATGACCCAAGTGCTGCAACAGGTAGCACAAGGAGGAGCACAACGAGCAGGGAGTCTCCACCAAGTCTTTAAAAACATGAACCCGCCTAAATTCACAGGTTCTACTGATCCGGATGACGCAGAGCACTGGATCAGGGAGACGGAACGTATATTCCGTGTTATGCAGTGCACGGATCAAGATAAAGTCTTATTAGCTACCTTTCAGTTGGAAAGGGATGCCCGATGCTGGTGGGAATCAATAGAAGCTACTTTAAATCAAGACCAAGTTACTTGGGAAGAATTCGTTGAACATTTCAACGCTAAATATTTTTCGAACCGAGTACAGGAAAAGAAAGCTGCAGAATTTGCTGCACTGAAGCAACGGTCCTTGACAGTGGCCGAGTACGAGGCCCAATTTTCTAGATTGTCTCGGTATGCTAAGCACTTAGTTAGCACCGAGAAGATGAAAGCTAGGAGGTTCCTAAATGGGCTCAGGCCCCAATATATCACACAGCTGGTGCCAATGGATATCCAGATCTACTCGGAAATTGTGCGCCGAGCTCAGCTATTAGAAGACGTCACGGAACTATCTGATAGAATCCGTGGGAAGGACAAGAAAGAACAAGTTACAAGTTCGGGTTCCTTTAAACCCAACTTCAAGAAGAGGCCTAGCAATGGAGGTACTTCCTCACAAGATCAGAAGTTTAAGAAGACCAAGCCCTTCTCCATCACCACTACCCCATCAAATATAGTGTGCAAGCATTGTGACAAGGCGGGCCATAGAGCAGAAGAATGCTGGAGGAAACTAGGAGCATGTCTCCGCTGTGGGAGTCGCGATCATCGAATTCCCGATTGCCCATTACTTAATGATCAAGCCGGGGACGGGAAGCGCCCAGTAACCAAGAATGCTCGTCTTCACGCAATTAAGGAGACCGAACAAGAAGAAGAAGGCGGACTAGTAGAAGGTACATTGAAAGTTTGTTCCAAGTCTGCATATGTCTTAATTGATACTGGTGCTTCACATTCAATTGTTTCCAAGAAGTTCGCTGATCCGTTACCCCTAGAACCGGAATGGATAAAATTAGTCTTGTCTACTCCTCTAGGAAACGAGACTGATATTACACACCATTACCAGAACTGTGAAGTATTGGTTCATGGTAAGAATCTCCCTATTGATCTTATATGTTTAGATCTAAAGAAGTATGATGTCATACTAGGAGCGGATTGGTTATCTAAATATCAGGCAACGGTCGATTGCCGCAATAGCAAGGTTACTTTCGAGGAATTTCCAGAACTGATCTTTACTAGCCCCAAGAGGCGAAGCAAAACCCCTCTTATTTTGGCTCTCCGAGCTAGCAAGATCATCAGGAAAGGATGTGTATCTTTCCTTGCATTCGTCACGATTAAGGAGGCTAAGGAAACTAAGATAGAAGACATTCCGGTGGTACAAGAATTTCGGAAAGATTTGCCTGGATTACCCCCACAAAGAGAAGTGGCCTTCACCATCGATTTAGTTCCTGGTGCGGGTCCAGTTTCTAAGGCACCGTATAGAATGTCACCTACTGAACTCAAGGAGTTAAAGGAGCAATTGATGGAACTCATTAAGAAAGGATTCATAAGACCAAGTACTTCCCCATGGGGAGCGCCTGTATTATTTGTAAAGAAGAAAGATGGATCCATGAGGTTATGCATCGACTATCGATAGTTGAATCATCTCACTATCAAGAACAAGTATCCACTGCCGAGAATCGATGAGTTGTTTGATCAAATTTCAGGATCCAAGTACTTTTCCAAAATTGATCTTAGGTCGGGATATCATCAGTTAAGAATCAAGGATGAGGACATTCATAAGACTGCATTCAGAAGCAGGTACGGCCATTATGAATTTGTTGTTATGCCTTTCGGACTAACGAATGCCCCTGCTGCCTTTATGCAGTTAATGAATAGTATATTCAGGCCTTATTTGGATCAATTCGTGGTGGTCTTTATTGATGATATATTGATTTATTCCGAGACCAAGGAAGAGCATGAGGAGCATTTAAGGATTGCATTACAAATATTGAGGGCAAACCAATTATATGCAAAACTCAACAAGTGTGAATTCTGGCTTGAGGAAGTGACTTTTCTCGGACATGTTATATCAAAGGATGGCTTATCAGTAGATCCATCAAAAGTTGAAGCTGTAAGAAATTGGGAAAGACCGACCAATGCTAGCGAGATCCGAAGTTTCTTAGGTCTTGCTGGCTATTACAGACGATTCATCAAAGATTTCTCTAAGATCGCCGTACCACTTACGAGGTTAACTCGCAAGGAGATCCGTTACGAATGGAGTGAGGAATGTGAAAGAAGCTTCCAAACTCTCAAGGATCATCTTACTACAGCTCCTGTCTTAGCTTTACCAATGGAAGGAGAGAAATTCGAGGTATACACTGATGCTTCTGGCATTGGCCTCGGATGTGTTCTAATGCAACAAGGAAAGGTTATAGCTTACTCTTCTCGTCAATTAAAGAAGCATGAAGAGAACTACCCCGTCCATGACTTGGAATTAGCCGCGGTAGTATTTGCACTAAAGATCTGGAGGCATTATCTATATGGAGTACAGTTTACTGTATACTCCGATCACAAGAGTCTCAAGTATCTTTTCTCTCAAAAGGAACTAAATATGAGGCAAAGGCATTGGCTAGAATATCTCAAGGACTTCGACTTCAATATACAATATCATCCCGGAAAGGGTAATCATGTGGCCGATGCCCTTAGTCGAAAGCCGAGAGCACTGTTAGCCAATTGTATGATTCAAGAATGGAAGATGCTGGAGCAATTCTCTGCACTTAATATAAGCATGGACACGAATTCCCAATGTGTCACCTTATCTCGTGTAAGCATCCAGCCGGACCTATTAACTGAAATACAAGCACTTCAGGATGATGACCCAATATTAGTGGAAATCAAGGGCAAACTAGAAGGACAGTCTGATTTCCAATTAGCATCAGATAGAAGGTTGTTGTTCCAAAACAGAACTTGTATACCGGATTGTCCCGAGTTAAAGAAGAAGATCTTAGATGAAGCTCATAGATCAAGGTACACGATTCATCCTGGATCTACCAAAATGTACCAAGATGTGAAAAGAAATTTTTGGTGGCCCAACATGAAAAGGGAAATAGCGGACTACGTGTCGCGCTGTCTCACATGCCAACAGGTCAAGGCGGAACACCAAAAGCCTACTGGAAAACTACATCCTCTAGATATCCCTAAATGGAAGTGGGAGGATATTGGTATGGATTTCATCATGGGTTTATCTAAATCAAAAGGAGGACATGATGGAATATGGGTTATTATTGACCGATTGACTAAATCGGTGCATTTCTTGCCAATCAAGAGCCGATGGTCAGTTGATGTTTTGGCTGCATTATACATCAAGGAAATAGTCAGATTTCATGGTATTCCTGTTTCAATCGTGTCTGACAGAGATCCCCGTTTTACTTCTCATTTTTGGAAGGGTTTACAACATTCATTAGGAACGAGGCTTAACTTTAGTACAGCTTTTCATCCTCAGACGGATGGTCAGACTGAGAGAACTAATCAGGTCATTGAAGATATGCTTAGGGCATGCATCATTGATTTTGGTGGGAGCTGGCATGATCACTTGCCTCTGGTTGAATTCGCATACAATAATAGCTACCAGGCAAGTATAAAAATGGCACCTTTCGAAGCCTTATACAGAAAAAGTTGCCGATCACCCTTATGCTGGCACGAAGTTGGAGAGAAACAACTGCTAGGTCCAGACATGGTAAGGGTTACCATTGAGAAGATACAATTGATTAGAGAAAGACTGCAAGTTGCTCAGTCTAGGTAAAAGGCTTATGCTGATACAAGAAGGAGAGATCTTGAATTCCAAGTTGGAGATCATGTATTTCTCAAGATATCGCCTGGACGTGGCATACGGAGATTTGGTGTCAAGGGCAAGCTTACACCAAGATTCATCAGACCCTTCGAGATACTTGAAAGAGTTGGCGAGGTTGCTTATCGCATCGCATTACCTCCCCAATTGTCCGATGTTCATAATGTGTTCCACATATCTATGTTGAAGAAGTATGTACATGATCCATCGCATATTATTGAACATGGAGACTTAGTTATCCAGAAGGATCTCACATATGAGCAGAAGCCCATAAAGATACTAGATCATGAAGTACGTACTCTAAGGAATAAGGTTATTCCCATGCTAAAAGTACAATGGAATAAGAGTTCCGATCAGGAAGCCACATGGGAGACTGAGGAATTCATGAGGAAGCAATTTCCAGAATTATTTTAAGGTATATACTCTACACTCTCCACATATATATATACTATGGAATTTGGGGACCAAATTCTTTTAAGTGGGGGAGGGTGTAGCAACCATGGAAAAAAAATAATAATAAAGATTTTAAAAATAGATCAAATTAAAATAAAAGATAAGTAAATAGATGATGAAAGCCTAACGCATAAGAATAAGCCAGAAGGAAAATAACGCCTTGGGTCAAGGCGCTACTTCAAGAAGAAACGCCCTTATACAAGGTGCTAATTTATGAAAGGACGCCAACATGTGAGGTCGTCAATTCTTAGACGGTCAAAATAAATAAAAAGGAAAGTAGAAGTGACGCCCTCCACCTGGGCGCGTTTTATACAAGAAACGACGCTTGACAAGGCGTCAATTTAAATTAACGCCCTCACTTAGGACGTTAATTCAGTTCGAGTTTCGTTCGACCCAGGAGTCTATCCAGAGCAAGTTCTGGATAACTACATCGAAGATGGAAAATAGTAAGGACTTTGTCATGGAAGTATTACTTCCAATATAACTCTAACCCTATTAGGATTCTAAAAATCCTATAAATACCCACCTATTCGATCTGTTCGCTATTTTGGCGTTCGGTTCTTCTGAGGTATGTGAAGAACAGCAGGTTCTTCTTGAATCTCTGCTTTTCGATTTCATGAAGAGTGTTAATTATTCTTCATCTTCTTTTATTTGTAGGAAGCCTGCAGTAACTCTGTTGAATCAACTGAAGAAGTGGGTTCTTCAAACGGCAAGCATCTACATCTGTTCGTGCCAAAGGAAGAACTTATTGATAATCTTCTTCCTCTTCCTCTACAGGTTGCCTGTGGTGTGAAGACGCCTGAAAACTATTCCTCGACCATATTCTTCTTCCTGCAAGTGGGACGTGAAGACCGTATCTTCCTCCTTACTGAACTGAAGACAAAGACTGCTACTTTTTCTTCCCATCCTACAAAACAACATACTCTGTTCGTAACAGAGTACCGTTTCTTCATCAAAGTTCACCAGTCAATCCACAACAAAAGGTAGGTTTTCTCAAGATCGTAGCCCAAACTAGCTTAAGATCTTAATAATATCATCGGTCGTGCATGCATATAGTTTTATTGTGGTTTCAGATGTTTTCTATGTAATTTCAAAAAGAAACGCCCTTGGCAAGGGCGCTAATTTAAAGAAGCGACCCACACTAGGGCGCTAATTATTGTTTTGACGCCCTGCCCAGAAGTCGTCAATTACATGTAATTAATAAATATCCACGTTTAAAATTTAATATCTATGTAACCATGAATCTAATATATTGCATGAGTATACCTGTGAAATCTTGCTATTTTTCCTGTCATGATCATGTACCCTTTTTCCTAAAATTTTATTATCTGAAAATTTGTAAACTCTTGAATTCACGACCTTGTCTAGGTCGTCTCCTACTGAACTGACGCCCCAGACCAGGGCGCTAATTTAGAGGTAACGCCCCTGTCCAGGGCGCGTTTTGGTTAAAATTCTAAAATATTAAAATTCTATAAAAATTGAAATATAGTTTGGACGACTGCTTCACGAGTCGTCAAAAGCTCAAGAAACGCCCTTATGTAAGGCGTTAATTACGTGATTAATGACTTAACTAAAGTCATTATTTTCTTGTAAAACTATTTTTTCACTGTTTCTGTTATCCGACGGTTTCATACTTATGTATATATATATTGGCACTATATTTCCACTCCGTGAATATAGTCCCACGTTTCATGATGTTTTAACGTTACCCTCAATTCTCGGTGACATACAAGCTCTCCATTGGACATTCCGTTCCTTTGGACTAGCGAGTTAGTCATAGAGACCTCCGTAAGACTCCTCGAGCCTTGGATTCCCTCAAGGCCGACTGAGCCGGTTGAACCATAAAAATCCATTACATTATTTGATTGCCATGTCACTCTAAAGAAACATGGTATACCGGCCCTCATATCATGCCATGTGTATGATATGAGAATTATCTTAATGAACGGGGTAAAACATGACATTGTTATGATGTTCTTGTAAACCCCAATTCTATATCAACATTGTTATAATGTTCTTGTAAACCCTAACTCTATATCAACATTGTTATGATGTTCTTGTAGACCCCAATTCTATATTAAACTTGATGTTCTTGTGGACCTCAATTCTATATAAAGAATGTCCATACTTGTTTGTCATGGTACCCAAGTTAGGGAACCAATTCCACCTAGCTTTATCGATAATCGTGATTATACCGTTATTATCGCCTATCTATGTCATGTGTCATATCTTGGACTCTATTCTATCAAAGTCTATCCTACGTGTCTACAAGCTTTATTCTTGAAATTCCATATTGACTATACACAAAAGTGGATGTTAAAATACATGATTAATGCCTGCGCATATAGGGCCCGATCTGGTCCTGGGAGGAGCACCCGAAAGTACTTGTGCCCATGGGAGTTGATTGATCACGGTATTGGCATTATACCGAAGTGCATGACTAGCTTGATTGAACATTCCACAAATCTTGTACTTGTACTTGACTTGATACAACATGACTTGCGTGGCCCGAAAAGGGGTAATTTCATACTTGCGTGCTTGAAACGTGATAGCCAAATTCCAACATGACATGATGAATACACTTGCTTGAATATCTTGATATCTTTTGATATAAGTTCTTGAAAGTTCATGACTAGTTCTCGTCGCTATCTTATTGTTATACACTCTCTCTATCTTGTCGTTTTATGCGAGCATGCATAGCTATAATGCATTCATGAAAGATGTAATTACTTAAACCCATTGCTAGTTCTTGAGATATAATTTCCTACTGAGCATTCGCTCACTTAGTGTTTCCCTACTTTTCAGGTAGGTCCGACGATGAGGGAACTCAAACGGATGGGGAAAATCAAGAGTGAAAGAGATAGAGCTTCTCCCGTGTTATCTAGTCTTTTTTCATATTTTCTTGAGTCAACCTTGTATTTTTCCTTTATTTTAGTTAGTACTTAAAAGGTTTGTAATAGACATAGTCTTATGAAGGAATAAAGGATTGGGTTATCTTTACTTTTGCGCATCTCTGATTTTGGTGTCGAATACACTAATACTCTGATTGACATGATTGATATAAACTCGTCACGCCTCTCCGGGTATCTTCCGCTCTCGGGGTGTGACTAGATGCCTGAATCCCTGGTTACTTAGTGTAATTAACCGTCCTGCTTCAATTTTTGAACAAAGGTAGCATCTTTTGTCATGACATAACTTCTGCATTTCTTTGATGTAGATAGTCAATTTCTCCAAATGACATGCCATTGCTCTGCCATATTTTTTATTATTATTATTTATGGCATATTCCCTAGCCTTTATCAGATTTCACTTTGAAAATGTTTAAGACCAATATAAGTATGAGATTCTCTACCAGAGATGTCCTTTTACTTGCAATTTTTAGATTTTAGGGCATGAATCAGACAGTTCTATTTTCAGAATGTTTTAAGACTATTATCAATACACTCATGGATAACTAGAACAATTAAGATCAGATTTAGCTCCAATAAACAGTAGATCACTTTTTTGTAAGATCAATCAATTTCTTTCACATGAGGGAGGTCTTGTAATGGCATCTCTTTAACCAGTAAAGAAAACATATTCTTATGTTAAACTCCCCCTGAATGAATGCATAAAAGTTTATACGAAAGCATGTGAAGAACTTAACAGAGAAGACATAAAGATGAGTAAAGGAATGAGTAAGAGAGTAGACATATTTGTGAGGTGAAAGAAGCTGAGATGGGTGAGGTAGATAACCACATCGAAGCTCATGTAAAACTAAAACCGGATTTTCAAACAACCAAAAGATTCCAATAACTTCCCAACAAGATGATGTCTTACTCATGAAGCACCTTAAGGCGACAAACAGCTCAATGCAAATATAGTGAGGCCGGTGCACCTTCCATATGCATCGACCTGCTAGCTTAACCAAACTGATGTTTCAGCCATATAGAATTATCGCGTCGACTCCACTAGGCAAAGAGTCAACCTCATAAGACTCTGACCAACAGCCCTTTTTAGAACACTTATCCAAATATCTCAAACAGACTAGTACTGACTTTTCTGACAGAGCTCCTCATTCTCTTCCACTGAAATGCACTTTGCCAGCCCATACCAAAACATATCAGACTCCCCCTCAATGTGTGCAGTAAGTCTAACCAACCAGCAACCGTCTCTTTCATTGTACACATGTATACATTTATGAAATGTAAGATGCAGATCTATCTCTACATGCACGTTAGACCCTTGGTACTAGGCGAAGGGCTAGCCTATACGCATAGTGTGGGTTTCCAGACAGAAGTGCTCTGCCCTTCTCCCAGCGTACCATTTGATATACCACAGGGTCATACGTGGAAATGTTTCTAGTATGGACAGTGAATGACTATTCAATTTACAAATGCTCATGTAAATTACATGCGGTAGATTCTAAATTAAAAACATAACTTGCATGACAAGATAACATCAACTAATACCAGTGAGTTCAATCTAACCAGATATACAACACTCAAGAGAGAATTATTCAAAACATCAGTAAAGAAAGAAGGAAATGGGGTTTGACTGACCTTCATGTGCCTTGATTTTATTGAGCCCCCTTTTTATTTCCTACGACCAAGGCACACCTGCAAGCAAACATTTATTTTGAATTTCTAGGAACCCAAGAATTCTTGGGTCCTGATAGATTGGTTACACCTCTAATAGGTGTTCTCCATGAATTTCATGCATTAACATTATCAGACTTCATCCAATAACATTAAATCATTGAATGCCCTGATTTTCCACAATATTGACACATTGAATGTCTACGAGCTGAAGAAAATTTATTTTTAAGAAAAATATTTCTGTGTGCAGGAAAATGAACATATTCAGAATGAGAATTTTTCTTTTGAGCAAACCAACAATGTGAAGCAACATGACCAAATTTACCATAGTTAAAACACTCAATTTTCTTATTCTAAACCGCCTATTTTCTAGCATGAGTATTCTTCACATGACTATTTTTAGCATGGAGTTTACCAATCATTTGATCATCTTGTTTCATTAATCTATAGTCATGCATTAGATGACCATTCCTACCACAGTAAAAACATGAAGTTCCAATTTTATTTCTATTTGCATGTATGGGTGAACTAAGATTGTGCTTAGCATGCAAAGAGGCACTACCAGCATGGATGTTTTTGGACTTTTTCTGCAAGTCATTATTCTATTTTTGCATTTTCAGCTTTTTATTTTGTTTTTCTGATCTCTAAGTAGTAAATTGAAAGATTTGTGATGTTTGATTGTGGCTGTCTCAGAGTTGCCCTCAACTGATGTACAGAGGTTGTTCTCAACCCCTTTCTTATTCACTTGACTGTAACCCAGTCCTTCTCTCTGAAAACTAACTTTAGCTCCAAGGATTTTATCCAAGTTATCTTTTCCCTTAATGAATTTGGACAAATAGTTTCTAATATCTTAGATTTCAGAGTGTAGAGAAGCAATGTTAATCTCATAACTTGCAATATTATCTTCACATAAAATTACTTGTTGCCGTAGTGCATCATTTATGCTTTTAAGAGTTTCAATTTCCTGTGACAATGTTTGTTCATTTTCAGATTGTGTTTAATTCAAGGAGCATTTGCCCTTTTCAAGCACAAGTAATCTTTCAAATATAGCTGTGTTGAGTTCTTTAAGATTTCCATTCTCCAATTTCAATTTTTAAGTTCTTCATCATAGTTATCATTATTTGACATGGAACTTAGCTTTCACTCAACTCCTCCTCAGCCTTTTCCAGTTCTTTCTTCCTATTTAGTAACTCTTCATTTTCTTCCCTAAGTGAAGCAATCAATTCTTCTTGCCATTTTATCTTAGACTGAAAATTGGCATTCAATTCTTTTATAGAGAAACAATTATTACATGACTCATCAGCTTTCTTCATTTAGTTCTGAGGTGTTCATTTTCAGATTTTAATGAACTTACTTCAGATGTCACTTATTTTTTAATTTCTTATTTTCAGATTTGACTCTCTTATACTTATCTAGCAAACCATTGTAGAGATTCATCATATCATTAAATGTGAGTTCATCAGATTCAGAACTTACCTGAGATGATGATTCATTCAGCTGATCACTGCTGTGATCTCTGACCATTAAGCATTTATTCCCCTCTTGATCATGAATGGCAGTCAGCTTGTCCAGTATCTCCTTAGCATTCCTGCACGTAGAGACACAAGGAAACTTATCAGCACCAATTGCCCTTTTCATCAACTTTAGAGCTTTTAGATTATCAGCATTTCTTAGTTTATTGATGACATTCCATTGAGATTTCTCCTCAGGAACTTCATATGGACCAAATTAAAACCATTAAATTAGAACCTATAGAGTTCATAAAATATCGCAATCTCCCTAGCAAGCTATAAAAGTTTGATTCATCAAACTTAGGTGGGTTAGCCATTGAAAATAGATTGAAACGGTAAGCAGAAACAATGAATGCACCAAATAGCAGGATCAGATCTGCAGATCATTCGATCTGTTGAATCAGAAACCCGCTCTGATACCAATTATTATGGTGCACAGCTGGGATCTAGAGGGGGGTGAATAGATCCCCTAATTAAAACTATACCCAGATCAAAAACTAAATCGAGCTTGATCAAGCTGAACAGACTTAGTGTCTACATAGGACAAATGATCGAACACTTGGCAAGGGGACAGCTACACTCCTTAACAGGTGACTCACGCAACACAGCAAAACAACAAGCTCTCAATAAACTACAAGAACCTTCTTGGTACTAGGTGGAGGTTGGAGTCCAAAACTCTCCTTCGCAAAGTGTGCTACTAGAAAGGTTCCAGCAATGTTGATTTTTCAAAGACACGGTGAACAACAATGGTATTTCAACTAAATCAGTAACATTTTCATTCCACACACCATCCCGTGAAGAGAGATAGATGATAAGGAATAAACACACAGTCAAACCATGGTGCAAAGAGATTTTTAGGTGGTTCGATTGCTTCCAACAATCTACGTCCACCCCTCACTGAAACCGAGTGATGATTACTGCTGATACACACCTTAGACTCCGCTGATTACACAACTTAACAACCACTGAGCATCACAGCTTGCTCCGCTGATGAACAGCTTGAAGAATCTACTGAGCATCACAGCTTGCTCCGCTGACGAATACCTTGAAGAATCCGCTGAGCATCACAGCTTGCTCCGCTGACAAACAGCTTGAAACACCCGCTAAGCATCACAGCTTGCTCTGCTGACAAACAGCTTGAAAAAGAGTTTAAAGAAAATGAAAATAACATAATGAAACCACAAAGTAGATCAAAGACAATATAGCTCAAATGAGCATGCGACTCTGGATATGATCCAGAAGTCGAACTCTCAACACTTCTTCAAAGGATCTTCAGATCTCCCCTACTATCCTCTGCTCTACTGTACTCCAATCTCATCGACTCTCCGGCACTCTATTTTTCTGCTCACTTCTCTCTATTTTTCTTTTCTCTCTGGCTCACTCCAGTTTCTCTCCGACTGGTAGCTCTCACTATCTTCTTCTTCTTCTTCTTCTTCTCTACCGTGCAGGCACTCTTCGCAATTCTCAACTCTCTCCTCTCTCACTTCTCTTCTCTCTTCTTAGCTCGCAATTCCCAGCTCTTACTGCTACGCAGCTCTCGATTTCTTCTTATCTGAATCATCTGATTCTTGTGGACCCCACTCGATTTCATCTGGCATGTGGAGGGAACATTCCCGCCAAGAGAAAGCTTCTGGAAATTCCTGTCTGAGAGTCCACGTGTCAGATCTGGAGAAACACGTGGCAGATCATTCTGTTTGACTGTCTGCCTTGGTTCACATGCCAGGCATATTGAGTCTTCGAGCCACGTGACCACACTTAGTCTTCATATGATCAGCAGCCTCTCATGCTTAATCAGTAGCAGAAGATGTTTTGTACTTAAGAATTCTCATGGTTGAAGTTGAGTTGGCCTATACATTTCTGAGTTTTGCAGTCTAGGTGTTTGAACAAATTTCGGAATAACTTTGGATGCTTCCACTTTGGTATTCCTGTCAAAACACGTATGAAAATTCATCATCAACCTTGTTATTATGCGGCTAATGAGATATTTTAACATGTGCTAAGGAAATGTAGATTTAAGCATTTTCATAAGAATCAGACAAACACATGACAGAAGATATGAGATGATGTAGATGCATCGATGCATAAACTAAGTGTATCAACCTGACATTCTAACGTGATGAACAGATGCAGCAAGTTTGCAACAGTGGCATCGACCTGTGTATCACACAGGTTGACCTTATGCAATCAGAAAATTAATAGCTGCATCGATGCACATTCGAGGTGCCTCGACCTATTAATACAAAAGCTGGCCCTCCAAGAACTGTAGCATCGACGTGCCACTGAGGCGTGTTGACCTGTTCAGTGAGAAATTACAAAGACTCTATAGACATCGATGCGAGACACGGCTGCATCGACTAGGCTCAAAAGAAAGTGCACAAGGTGCATCAACCTTATGTACACGAGAGTCTTTATCACATCGACCTGATAATGCAGACACAAGTGCAACTTGTACCGCAGCATCGACCTGACTACAAAGTGCATCAACCTGATAATGCAGACGTTAGCAACCTTTGTACCATAGCATTGACCTAACTCTCTAACACATGAATATGCATCAACCTGCTATTCTTCACAATAAAGCATGCATTGACCTGATAGAACATAACACTACATGTGCATCGACCTAATAGAAGAATCAAAACTTATTCTCAGAAATGCAACTTAATCGAACATCGTGAATGCAGTTTTGCCCACATCATGAATCATAGTATGACATCATCAAAACTAGGATTCCAACAGTCAGATCGGTCATATTGCTCGTGAGTGCCCATGGCAGCCACCCCGGCCCGACCATCACTACGGTGTTCCACTGGACTGGCGAGTCAGGGATCCCGACGTGCGCGAGGCACTTGATCGGGTGGAGTTGTCGTGCCCATCTCGTGGGAGGTACGTGTGAATTTTCGGTTGTTGTATGTTGTGCTTGTCTTTAATTCCGTTGTTCCCTTGTTATAAATGTGCTTCCATGTGCTTATGTTTTTCTCGCTGTGTGTTCGGAAGTCCTCGGAAGCGTCCTGTGCATTGGCTGTGGAGCAGCCTGTGAGGGTTATGTGTTTGTCCCTCAACGTGTCTTGGTACATGAGTGTTATTGTGGTCATGTAGAATCGGGCATGTTGAGTCACCAGTTGAGATGGTATGTCATGTTGTAGGGCTGGTGTTAAGCTTTCTCGTTGTGCCCTGATGTTAAGACCTGCGCGTGTAGGTGGTTTGCCAGGTGAGGAAGGGAGTTTGTGTTCTAGAACTGAGGGGTGTGGGTCTCTCCACCTCCATTTTTGGATTCGGTTAGTTTGTATGAAGGTCGTTGTTGACAACCATTTTTAGCCTGCGAGTTGAGTTTATTCTCTTATTCATCTTTCATGATGTCCCGAATTACCCATTGTTTTGGAGTCTTCTTTGTGCGTATTTCAAGCCTATTCAAGATCATTTTCGGGCCCATGGAGCCTTGCAGGCTATTTCCCTTTATTGCCTCGTGTTCGGACTCATTTTGCTCTATAAAACCCTAGTTCGGTAGACCTAAAACCCTAATTCGGTCGACCAATTCTGAAAATCGGTCGACCAATTCTGAAAATCGGTCGACCGAATTAACCCACTGCAGGCTTCCTGGTCACAGTCTGTTTTCAGACCGTGATCATCAGATCGCAGTCTACAAGGAGACCGCATTTAGCCATTTTTTATTTTTTTATTTTTTTATTTTTTTACTTTTTTTATTTTATTATTTTATTTATTTTTGATTCAAATAACGGTCTGGTAAAGACCGCTACCATGAGGTAGCGGTCTCCTCAAGACCACGTTCTGCCCTGCTTGTCCGGGTGCGTCGGCTTCCGTTCTGGGGTGCGTCAACTCAGCTGTTTGACCCTATTATGTCTCTGGAAGGTAGCGGTCCTCCAATGACCGCCTTCTGAAGGTCGTGGTCTCGCGACTGACTACGTTTTGATTGCAGAGTCCTGATCATTCTGGGCCCCGTTTTCTCCGATCGGGGATGCCCGAGACTCCGTGTTTGAGCCATTTCCACCAAGGATAACCTTCAAGCTTGATTTCCATCCATTCTAGGGATATTATCCCACTATTATCTTGAGATTTATCAAGCTAAATCCCTTATTTCTGGTGTTTATCCTTGGATTTCAACCTAGGGTTTTCTGGGTTTTATAAATAGACCCCTTCTTCGTGTGCGCGAAGGAGGGCGTTTTCCAGACTAAGGGCGAAGCCATGCCACACCACCGTCTCTCTTCTTTGACCCCAGGCTGTTCAGGGAAGTGTTAACTTCATCTTCATTCGTTTAGGGCTCTCTTCTCTCACTCATTCGCTTATTTCTCTACTCTATCTTTTCTTGATTTCACACAGTTTTCTGCACTATTTCTGCACATCTGCTGCACATTTGCACATTTTGCATCACACTTTCACCACAGTCTTGTTGTGTGTTAATTCATTCTTTTCACTCATAATCATACACAACATACACACCTCCTATTTTGTCCCATTTACAGGGGTTAAAAACCCTCCCCTGGTGCATTATTCCCCCTTTTCTCACATTGATTTCTGCACTCGGGATTGATATTACACGCATATGTTTCTAATGGGTTTTTTCTCCTTGCCTTAGCTTTAGTTTGTAGGAAAGCAACAATACAACGTGAGGCCCTTGTCTTCTAGCCGACTGGCAGGCAAGGAGGTGTAATCCATATCATTCCCTGCATCCCCTTCATCACGCACGATCACGTTGTAGCGGTATTCTTCGGCCGCATCTTTGCTTCTTATTTTCCAAGGTACGCAGTAGGCCTCTTCTACTTCTTATAGTCTTTTTCCTACTGTCAATCCTTGGTGGGGATCACGGTACCTTCATCTAATTCCTATCACCCCTTCCCCTTTACACTATATGCTTGCATGTTTATTTGTTCCTCTTGTTCGGGGCGGGATTATATATCTACATCCTCATTTTTTGGCGATCACAGTGGGACGCCTAGTGCCCATCACGTTATTCTTGCTCTCCTGCAACTTTGGTGTGTGTATGTCGATGTGAAGATAGTGCTTCCTCAGATTTTCTATGGTTCTACGGTTCAGGGATCAGAGCGCGGTCACCAGGCGACCACTACCTGAAGGTAGTGGTCATCAGGGGACCACGTTCTTTTTCTGGCAGACCCAGGGGCAGACTCTCAGATACGTTGTTCTTTGACGATTTAATTTGGCTTCCGGGGTCCAATTGTGCCTTTTTATGGTCCTATCTTGCTATCCTTTATATTATCTTGGTCTTCTCACATCATTTGCATTCATTTTGTTGTGTTTTCATATTTTTATCTTCCCTTGATTTGCTAGTTTAAGGTAAGAAATCTGCATGCACTCTGGTGAACAGACTCTCAGGTACGTCATTCTTTGATGGTTTTACCTAGCTTTTGGTGTTTGGTTCTACCTGTTTACGGTCTTGCTGATGGGGACATCAGAGCAAGACCACTAACATTTTTTATTTAAATTTATATCCTTGGGTTAATTGGGTTTGCAATTGTATGGCAAGTATAAGCCAATGTGTTAGTCCTTAGAAGTCTTTGAGTTTCTTTGTAAAAAGCCAGTAGGTCCAACAGGGTCCCCCATCCTTTCTCCCATTGGGCCACCTAGTTTCTAGGGCCCCTAGGGGATGGTCCATGGTCCAAGTTGCACTTGGACCTAGGAGACAAGGTAGGAAAATGTCAATTGCCCACTTGCCATGGGCGCCCCCCCCCTCCCTCCTTTATTATTTTTCTTATTTTTATAATTTGACCACATGGGAGATTAATCTCCTATCCCCTAAGTGCCCCTCCCTAACCCCAGATCTGAGGTTAGTTTAGGTCTTTTATCCATTGCTATATAATCCTTGTATTTCCATAATTTGAAGAATTAATGAAGAAAAATCAGCATTTTTGCTCAATGGCCTAAGGGCGCACCCCCTCTCTCTCCCACCCCCTTGCAGTTGAGAAAGCTGGCCTTCTGAGGTGAGAAGCCTCCATATCTGATCCCTCTCTGAGTGAGAAGCTCAGCGCCGCCGCCGTCGCACCACCACCGCCTCGCCGTCGCAGTTCTTTCCACCTCTGGATAGCAACGCAGTGCCCGATTTTTATCTCCCAATCCGGAGATCTGATCGAGCTCAAATTTTGAGGGTGAGTTTCCCACGAAATTCCCCCTCTCCAAAAAAATTTACAGGTTAATCCTCCATCGTTTGATCCTCGTTCCACCTTAATCCCCCCAGCCCTACACAATCTATCCCAGTGTAGATCTGTGTTCCAACAACCCCTCTCTTCGCCCTTTTGACTCCCTTTCCGAAATTTGGACTGTATTTTCTGTCCACCAAAGCCTTCTTCCACAAATTTTTTCACGAATTTTGGTATTCGTTTACCCCTCCTAATATTCACTGCAAAATCCGGAATCTGTTCTGTCTCCTGCAGTCCAGATCCGACCACCCCAGCCATAAAATCCATTCCCCCTGTCAAACCACCTCAAAAAAATACACAAAAATTATTCTCGTGTTCCTTACTTCCCCCTCTATCTCCCATAAGAATCCCAAGTCTCGGATCTATCATTTGGGCCTCTGTCAAAGCTTAGTTTCAGGCAGATTCTAGTCTGCCTGGTCTATTCTGAGATAGGAAACAGTCCTGTTCTAAAATTCCCCACGAAGAATCTAGCCACAGGAAAATTTCTGTGATTCCAAGTGTTCGTAGATCTTCAAGAGAGCTTCGCAACGGCGCTAGTTTCGTGACGATCCGACTTTGGATCTGATCGTAGCATCCATTCTCGCCGGGTCGCGCAGTTCTGGAACAGCAGAACTGGTTCGGGCCAGCAAGCAGTCGGGTCTCTAAATCGGACCGCCTCGCCTTCCTCAAGGCGATCCAGCGCGATCTGTTCCAGGGGATTGCTCGTCCAGGATGGGACCAATCCTTGCCAGGTCGAATGCCGGATCAAGGCGTGATCCACCAGATCGCTAGCTCGCGCCGTCTGGACAGCACCGACTGAGCGGTCCAAATTGCTGCCCGTCAACCCAAGTTCGCTATTCCCGGGTTATTGTTGTCGCCCTTTACCTCCCTGCGTGGAGTGGGCAATAAAATCCTTGCTGTAATTAAGTTTTACCATTGTACCGGGAATACGAGTCTTGGCCAGGGTCATCTTCTCCACGCCCAGAGCGTGGAGGTATTGTGTCTGCTCCCCACTTTGACATTTACTTTGCTCGTATATATTTCTATATGCCGCTGCTTGCATGTGATAGGTCCTAGCTCGTTAAAGTCTTTTAATCACCGCTGCGAGAGAGAGCTCTGCCTCACCCGTTCGACAGCAGCTAGAGTATGTGTCCAGATGGACGTCTCCAACAAGCCACCTGCCCGAGTATGGATCAATTGTGGGGGCTGGGGTTTCTGGCAGCCGTTGCACTACCCAAGCATCCCCCACTTTTGCTTCTCCTGCCGGCGTATGGGTCACTCCCCGGCCTTGTGCAAAGGCCGCCCTACCGGCCCATCGGCGTTTGGTCCCTCCAAGCTCACACGCGTAGCTCGTCTGCATCAAGGGCTGCCTGCCTCCTCAGGTGCCTCACAAGCCCACGCAGTCGTGGCCCTCACTACTGGTGGTGCCCCCAGAGAAGTTCCCTCAGTGCCTGCTCCTACCGCCGCGTCCTTCAAGCCCCTTGCTGCTCCTCCTGTCTTCGTGGAGCCCGCGGCTAGGTTGGCGCAGCCCTCCTCTCCTCTAGAGCCTTCGGCTCTCTGCCTCTCGATTCCTGCGAGAGCTGTTGGTGGTCCCCCTCCGACCTCCCCCTCTTCGGTAATCCCTCCAACACCTTCTTTTGACCGGCCCGCAGCTCATGGCGCGGTGTCGCCTCTTGATGCCCCTGCTGTCCTCGTCTGCACGAGTGCTGTCCTGCCACCCTCTGTGCTGCTCTCCCCGGAGCATGCCCCGTCCGTATGTGCAGCTGCGGTGGTGCCCCCTCCGCCAATCTTGGGTGCCGCGGCCTCGCTCGACGGCCTTTCTAGTGGAGAGTCTGCCCCTGCTGATCCGGCGGCCGTGTTGCCTCTGTTGGCTGATGTTCGCTGTTGTCCTTCCCCCTCTCCGGCTGCCCTGGCTCGGTCGGGTGGCATGGCCTACGAGGATGCAGCTTCTTCGATCTTTGCCTTTCCCGCGGCGGTGGTAAATCTCCCTTCGCCTCCGGCAGTGGAGTCTCTCCTGATGGCCCCTCGCATCACCCAAGTCCTGGCAGTTCCTGGGTTAGAACCGTCTTCTGCACCTCAACCGGCTCCTGCCATGAGTCTCAATGCCACTGCACCTCCTTGGTCCCCGACTGCTCCCCCTTTCGACGTTCTTGGGTCTTCTATTCCAGCAGTTCCTTCTGCCTTAGCTTCAGGTCTGCAGGTGGAGGCGGTTGACTCTCCGCTTGGTCCTCCACCACCGGCCCCTCGCGTCTCCTTCGCGGAGGCCGTCAAGCATGCTGCTAGGTCATCTTATCGAAGAGCGTTATCCTCCGATGAGCACGCGCCTCCCTCCCTCGACCCCCCCCTCTAGGGCCGTTGGGATTGAGGAGCAACCTCATGACTCTGAACATCGGATCATCTTCACCTCCCCTCTCCAGCGCCTCCACATTCCGGGCGTCAAACCGATTTCGGACGAGCTGTTGGACCTTACTCGTGCTCACACCTTATTCGTTGGCGAACACTGTGATGACCATTCGCGTCCGGTTGCGAGGGCTGACGGCGTGGCGACTAGGAGCTCCCTCCGCAGATCCAAGTCCACTAGCTCCACCAGGGACCGTTGATGTCTGCTGCAGGGGTCCTTGCCACCTTTGGCACCTTATTTCTCTGGTTCACTACTGTTTCTTTCGATGTCTGTCGTTTGCACCACATTCCTTATTAGGGTGGTGCCCCTCATCTCTCCTCCTCCTGTACCTCCCTTTATTTTGCACTGCTTAATGAAAAGGCTTGCCTGGTGGCTGGGATAGTGTTTTCATCTTCTTCCGCAATGAAGGGATGAACCCCCTCTCCCGTCTCCCCCCTTGCAAGTATCAACTTTAGTTAAAAAAAACCTGTCCTGTGACACGATCCGGGCACGAAAGTGAGAGTTGACTACCCTAGCTCATTGTCGGTTTCTCAACCGCACACATCAGCACGCTTCCCTCGCCAGGGACGAGTCGCGAGCTAGAGTCCCAGATTTGCATCAAATCGATCGAGTCACGTCCCATCCCGCATCAAATTGGTATCAGAGCGGGTTGAGTCTAGGGTAGTCTTATCTTAGGAGTCACATTGCATTCCGATACCCGGTGATGCGGGACGAGACCATGAACACGACAAGCTCGTGACTGCCCCTTAACGAGGGAAGCGTCGGACGTGCGCGGTTGAGAAACCGGCAGTGAGCTAGGGTGGTCGGCTCTCACTTGTGCCCGGATCGGGTCATGGGACGGTAATGCTCTCTCTCGCAGGAGCGGTGATATAAATATAAAGCGAGCTAATTGTCCCTACACATGCTCTCTAGCAGCGGCATAAACAAATATATATGAAGTAAGCAAAATGTCGAGAAGGGAGCGAAAACGATACCTCCACGCGCTCGGCGTGGGGAAGACGGACCCGGCCGAAACTCGTACTCCCGGAACAATAATACACAATATTACAGCAATACAACTCGCTGCCCACTCCACGCAGGGAGGTAAAGGGCTACACAATGGGGTCCGGGAGGACCGAATTCGGGTTGACGGGTGGCTTCTCGCGTTGATTCGGTAGCACCCGAACTTGTGACGGTGGGGCCCACGTGCTGTCCGAAGGGGCCGTGTGGGACCCGGTGGCACCGCTGTAGTGGGGACACTTAGGGAAGCGCTCCCCGGGCTGGCGGCACGCTGGTTCGCCGGCCGGAGGCCGGGCGGCTCCGTTCGGCGCCGGTCGGAATAACCGGCCACGGATCTGCAGCTTCTGGTTTTCAGCGCGCGCTCCGGCGAGAATGGACGCTGCGATCAGCCCCGATGTCGGATCGACATGAAACTGGCGCTGTTGGAAAGCTCTCTCCAAATACTTCAACCTAGGTCTGAATATCTGGCATGGATCTGCACGGATCTGGGCTTTAATGAATTGTTGAGTTGATATTGTACAGTGGCTTAACTCTCAGATCTGCAGGGCTGTCCTCTGATAATTGTCATTGACCGCAGGGTGGATGTCCGATGCAGCTCTTGCGGTCTTCATCAAAGGTGTAGGAAATTGAGCTAGAAAGACGGCAAAACTAGTTTGGACAAGTTTGGATGTGGCTATGAATTGATAGGATTTTGGAACTGGAAGTGGGTCGGATCTGGAAATGGGCTGAAAGTACTGTAGCTGAGATAGAACACGAATTTTAAAAAATGGATAGAGAGCGAATCAAAAATCAAGAAACATGGTGGATGTAGGGGATGATGGACAGAACTCCCAGTAAAATTGGGAGGGTTTGGAAAAATCAAAAAGAGGGTCGGAGGTGAGAAACACAGGGCTGCTGTCACTGTAGACAGAGACAAAACAGATCTGGGAATGAAAGATGCACGAAAATGGAAAAATACCAAACGAGGGATTTTGGACCTGAATATTTTTGTGGAAATGGGAATACAAGATAGGAATAACCTCTGAAAATTTAAGATCAAGAGGATGTCGGAGTTGATAGAAGGAATTCTGAGAAGAAGCTTCTATCCAGGATGGACAGAACACCGAAGTCGACTTCGCGGCGGCTCGAAGGCGGCACGAACGGCGGCGGCGGCACCGGAGATGAACTCAGAGATTGAGGGGGAGGAGATAGAAGGGTTCCACTCTAGAATTGGGGGTTGGGGATGAATAAAACCAGGGGGAGAGAGAGGGGAGGTCGAAATTCCCACAAGGGGGGCTCTTGCACAATGCTTTTTTCACTTTCATTAATTCAATCAATTGGAAAATACAAGCTATATATAATAAATGTAAAAAGACACTAAATGCCCATAGATCTAAGGTTTGGAAGGGCATATTAGGGAGTTCCTAAATATTTCTCCCATGTGGTCAAAACTTTAACCATTAATCTAATCAAACTTGGACCATTTCCATTCAAACTTACCTAATTTTCACTAACCAAGCCTAATAAGGCCAAAGAATGGGGCACCCCCATCATGGGCTTCTCTTGGGCCTAGGCTGGTCCAAGGCCAACCACTCAAGTCCAATAACCCATGTCTAGACTTGGGCCTTCCAAGTCTTGGTGGTCCATGAGAGGAGAAAGCCCACTTGGGCCTTAAGTGGCTATTAAGGTCCAATATGAACTAGGCTTCTAATGGACTCTACTAATGGCAACATAGCCATGGACTTTACATTACAAGTGGCCCATTGGCTTGTTATAAGCCTTACAAGGAGCCCAAATGAAAGAAATGAAATAAATACACAAGTACAATCCCATACAAGTCATAACACACAAATACGATCCGCCCGTATAGCTTTTGATGCTGATGGGGACATCGCTTACCACTTCCCATTTCTCCACGATTCCCGTTGCTTGCCAGCTATGCGTCATCATGTTCGCGGCATTTTTCTTAATCATGACTTGTAATTTTTTATATTTTCTTGAGTCATAAATTATGTAATTTCCCTTTTATTGAGTCAAGTACCCAGGTTAAAGAGTCATCTACCTAGGTTAATTGTCATTAGAGTGGTTAATGAGTCAGTTGGGCCCAATTAAGTGGGCTAGGCCCATAGGCATCCCCCCTTCCCCCTTGGTTTATTGTCATTAGTTAAAAACTCAGGGTCTTTTGTTAAATTGTGGGTTTCCTATAAATAGGACCCCAATCCCCCCCATTTGGAGCTAATGAAGATTTGATAAAGTTTGCCAAAGCAATTGTGCATCTCTCTCTCTCTCTAGCTCTCTCTCTCTCTTCTTCTCTCTCTCACTAAAAGGGGTGAACCCCTCTCTCTCTATCTCTCTATCTCTCTCCCTTGGGCGCACCTGCCCCTTCACCACCCTCTCTTGCCACCTCATCTGCCACATCAGCCTCTCACCCCTTCACCTTCCCAAGGCCCTTTACTCCACTTCAATTTCCCCCACTTCCCAAGCAACCCTTCCCATTCCCTATACACCCATTCACCTTCCCAAGGAAGACTCCCTTATCCTAGGCAACCTTTCCCATCCCCAAGCAACCCCTTCCTATTCCCTAGACTTCCATTAACACCACCATTAACCCAACTCACCAATTCCAAAGGAGGCCCTCCCTATTCCCAAGCTACTTGCGCCCCCATCACTCCACCACCTCCACCCCTTGACCATTTGCGCACCGAGCCCATCTCCCTACTAGCTCTGCCCCTGACCTTCCACCTCACCACCCCTCCCACCTCCTAAATCACTCCCCTCCACCAAGGCATCCATCTCCCTCACCCCTCCACCAAAGGAACCACCCCTCCACCCTTTTCTCCCTTCTCATTTGCATACAGCTGAATACCAGCAGACTGACAATCTGTTGAAGCACCGCCCCAGCCTCCATCCCGGATCTCCTGGGGGCGTGGTCTACATCGACAGAAAGCTCTCCCAGTCGTCTCCGCAGGCGAGGCGGTTTCGTCTCAATCTGAGGTCGGAGTTGTCTGGGAGAACCATTCTCCCCCGACTGCGCAGGACTCCCTCTGCAGAGCACCTGAACCCAATTAGAAGCTGCACCACGACAAACGGTGGAAGATTCAGGCCAAGATCCCTTCTACAAAGTTCTTCCTCCTCTAGTCCTCAATCAGAATCAAGAAGCAGAACCGTGTTAGGCATCCGGAGGCCAAAGTTATTATTTTTCTCCCTCGGCTGCGCGGGTCTGTCTCCCACAGTTTGCAACGACCTGCCTCCACTCTTATGAGTCCCCCAGTCTTCTCCGACATCAGACGGCTTCCTCGCCAGTTTTTCTGCGAAGAGGGCTCGTCCACGGTTCCATAAACTCCGGCGGTTTGTGATTCGGAGTCCAGGAGCAGTCGGGGCACTCTCTACAAATGGCTGTCAAAAATAGGAAGCTGCCACGCCCAGATTCTATCTCCCTGATCGAACCTCGTCCCGGGCCCGCAACTACAACAGAAGAATTCTGCAAATTTCAGAGGCATCCTAGTCCCAGATACGAAGCGTTCCCCACTGGTCTCGCCATCTGCAAACTTCTAGAATGGTATCTACGGCCTCGACATCAACTGTCAGTCAGCCATCGCAGAGAGCAGGCAGATTCGGCCTCAGCTTCTCCTTTCGTGTTTCCGGAGAATCTCCCCTCCCCGCCTGGCCGGCTCACCGCCCCTCCCTGCGTGGAGGTAGTGTTTGCGTGTAAATCAAACATCCCCACCCCAAGTCCACCCTCCTGTGTGAGGTGTAGTGCTTGTATTAAACAGGGTTCAAGCTTCATCGGCGCAGTGTGCGGGGATCCCACACTTCCCCGCTCGCCCATCGTCTCCGACCGGGGTTGGTTTCTTCAAATCAACCAGGTGAGCTCCTGCCCTTGCTCCCCCCTTAATATCTATTTATTTAATATCCGTCAAACTAGTTCGCTGGCTAGTGAGAGAGTGCCCGTTCTCGGAGCCACCATCCTGAGTGGTCATCGTGGATAATAGTGAGTGAGTGACCTTGTGCCCCCAAGGCACCCGGCCGCCCTTGATCGTGGGCATCCTACCTTCGGGAGGGAAAACCTTAGTTGTGCTGGCCCTCTACCAGCAAGGGTCCTTCTCCCCCACCTCGACTCGGCATCATCGAGTCACCACGGGTAACGGATGCGCACGGTGAGACGGCGTCTTCCAAGCTTTCTCGACTTTTGTGAATGTGTTTGCGAATTAAGTCCAAGGGATCATTGTCACTTGCTGCATTCCCATCAATGTTTCACATCAGTTGGTATCAGAGCAAGTTCTAGACTTGTCTCTACTAAGTCTTGTCCTAGGGCGCATAAACATTTAGAGTCATTCGGTTCATCAACATGGCTACCTCTCTTTGGTCCCACTCGGCCCTCCACAAAGGTCCGATCGACCACCCATTTTCGGACATCCTTATAGATGAGAGTATCACCTTTGATGGGTCACATGCTAGTGATTATGTTAGGTGGGAGACTTTCATGACAAAACACTTTGATAGGACTAGGCTCTATGGACACGCTAGAGTCCGCAGGGCCACAAGGCGACTTCGGGGACAAGCCAAGAAGGAGTGGGAACGCATAGTGAGCCTAAGGAGGATTTGGAGGCAAGAACCCATAGGAACATGGGAAGAGATGAAAAGTGAGCTTAGGAAGATCTACACCCCCCAACCCTCCCACTCTTACCGTGAGGTCCATAACCCGAGGAGCACTCCCACTCTCCCTTTCCCTCCCCGTCAACCCAAGACCTCCATTAGGACCCAAACCCCACCACCCAAAGGACCCCTAGATTCATTGGAGGAGATAAGGATTGAGATCAGGAAGATCTTCACTCCCCAACCTTCCCACTCCTACCTCGAGAACCATAACCCGAGGAGCACTCCCACTCCTCCTTTCTCCCCCAGCCAACCCGAGACCACCGTTAGGGTCCAAACTTCACCACCCCGGGTACACCATGCCCCAACTTTCATCACCCCATCCCCAAAAGACCTTCCCATTCCCTTGGAGAGTAAGACCCCCACACCCCAAAGGGATAAGATTGTAATCGAGGAACATGAGGCCTCCCCAGATTGGGAAGAAGAATGCGAGTCACAATGTCATGGGTTAGGCCAAGAAGTTACCATACCATGTGGGAGAAGCATCATGGCTCACTCCACCCTCACCATTCAAACCCACATGGACCCCATGTCCACCCCTCCACCTAGGCCCGTGACAGCCACCATTCCCCAACACCTTCCGCTTCCAACTCCTATCCTACCCAAACCTAGCCCCCCACTACTTCCACTCCCAACCCCAACCCAAGTCCGGCCTCACTCACCGCCCTGGGTACACCATACACCAACCTTTATCATCCTGTCCTCAAAGGACCCACTCACCTCCCTGGTAGAGGAACCCATACCCGACCCCATAGTGGTGAACACTCCGGACCCAACCCCCGCCATGGAGATC
The DNA here is from genome assembly GCA_022559845.1 of Amorphophallus konjac. Classification (NCBI taxonomy): domain Eukaryota; kingdom Viridiplantae; phylum Streptophyta; class Magnoliopsida; order Alismatales; family Araceae; genus Amorphophallus; species Amorphophallus konjac. The sequence continues at coordinate 181,667,431 of CM040122.1, forward strand.
ACCCATGTCTAGGAAGAAGAAGAAACTTCACATGGTGGTCTTCACCTTACACCAGCCTCCCTAGTAGGGGCCGAGCTCATCTTAGGAGAACCCCTTTCACGTTGGCTAAAGGAGAACCCATTTAGAGATCTCATGGCCCATGTTTGCCCTCCTATGGAACAAAACCTTCCTATAGTACGCTTACCCTCCTATCACACCACAATCCAATCATCCTATCAAGTGGAAACATTAGGGGATTTTCTTAAGGGTTTATCTTGGCAAATGGAGTTAACTGGCATGTTGACCACTGTAGCCGACCAACCTAGGAGCCTTGACCTCCTACACCTATGTGTCGGGTCCATCTCCTCGATATACACTGTGGGTTGCTACACTAGCGACCTTCTTTTATTCCTCCCAACACCTGAAGAGCCCGATGCTATCCGCAAATTAGAGTTGCTTATTTCAGGTAGGATGCCAAGCCCTTCATTCATGGCCAACCAACCCGCCAAGGACTTCTGTTCAATTACTTCATTTGAGGAGGAGGACTCACCATCATTTGAAGACCTTGAGGAGATAGAATACCCCTTCCTTGGTAACACATTCCATGACCCCTTTGATCCCTCCCTATGGAAGACATTGAACCCATGGGACCTAGTCGCCTTACCCACCACCCACTCCCTCCTACCCTCACCCACCATGTTGAACCCAACCCACCCATTCTACTACTTAGTTCACACTATGAGATCCATGACCGAGGGTGACATCCACCTAGGAAATGAGGAAGTGACCTATCCCAAAATGTCCACCTTCTTGGACCCCTTCGACCCCTATGAGTGGAAACCCCCAAATCCACCCCCACCTAAAGATGGGACCATCTTGATTGTAATACATGTGTCACAACATTTTGCATCATGTAGTAAGGCTAGTCACGTCATTTATATCATTCACACACTAGGTCCAATGCACGACAGGTTGACATTTGAACATGCTGGTCTTCCCCCACTCTTCATCCGTCTCATGCATGATAGGGCCACTTGTGGCTGCCCCGGTCCACCTAAGTGCATCAAGGTCCACATGGTTTCTAAGCATGATAGGTCAATTCATGGATGCCCTAGTCCTCCTAAGTCTATCAAAACCAATCTAACACTTGATAGGGCTGAATTTGGTTGTCCAGGCCCTCCCTTCATCCCTATAGGATCATCATTCATGACATTGCATGGTAACATTCGCAAACACAACAACAAGAGCAGCAAGGTTCTTAAGGAATTAGCCGATTCCCACTGTCGCCACCAAGAAAGCCATGTCGGTGATTTTGTGATGGTGAGGACTGAGATTGTCTCAAAATTGAGGTCTCGTGGAGCAGGCTCCTTTCAGGTGTAGAGGCGCCTTGGCACGAATGCTTATGTGTTGGACCTCCCCGAAGAGTACGGAGTAAGCCCCACTTTCAATGTGGCTGACCTGGTGCCCTACAAGGGTCCCACGGTGACACCCAGTGAGGAGATCCAGCCTATCCCACCCCTTGAGAGAGCCCCCACACCAACGAGAGCTCCATCTAGCCAGAGAAACCAGCGTGATCAAGTGGAGCGGATATTAGATGAACAGATCACTACCACACGGAGCAAGGCATATGAGCGATATCTGGTTAGGTGGAAGGGACGGCCACCTTCGGTTGACGCCTGGGTGATTCGGGAGGATCTCCAGCAGCTGGATCCTGACCTATTGGAGCAGTACCGCAGCAGGGATGACCCTTACTCGACATAGTCGAGTTCTCTGCACCCCGGGAGTATGATGGGGACATCGCTTACTGGTGTCGCCTCGACAATCGTCGTTTAAAATTACCGTGCCACACAAATTTCAAATATTTATAACCGCACTCACTCACTTATGGATTTGAAAACATGAGTATAATGGTAAGTACGGGTCGATCCCACGGGGAAGGAATTTGGTTATTTTTCTTAGTTGGAAAATATTCTTGTGTTTTGAAAAATCAATTGTTGGGTTTTGAGTGCGATTATAACTAAATGGAATTAAAGTGCAACTTCAAACAACAAAAGGTAAGTGAAAGAAATAAAGAAGAACGCCGTCGTTTCCATGCCGAGCCTTTGATGAAGATCGTTCCGCCTAGGAAGTCGATGCCGTGAGAGGATTTGCAGAAGAATGATCACCGCTTTGGGTATGATTGAAGAACTGGAAGACAAGAGTTGGATTTAACAAGTTGAAAACTTAAGTTTGAAATCATAATAGAATTCAAGTAAAAATAGGGATTGGAAGAAAAAGCATAACTTCAAATCTAGACAGAATTAGAAGAAGTGTAAAACATGAAAGTTGTAGAGAATTGAAAAAGGAAGAACTTTGATTAAGAACACAGAGACAGAAAATAAGAGGAAGGCACTAAAAAAGCAAGATCTATCCCTACTGGTGAATAGTAACTGACAGAAAAACAGCATCTTGTAAAATTAATTCTAACTCTAAAAATACACAGATTTAGACAAGGTGGTAGAAGAATGAAATGGAGATCTATAAGAGAGGAACAAAGTTGATGAATAACTCAGATTAAAAAGAGGTCTAGAAAGGCTTCAAAACATAAGAAAACTAGAATGTCTCACCACGGATGAACAATAAACACCTAAAACAGCACTTAAGAAAACGGACCAGAACTCTATGAAGTAGGAAGAATTTGAAGAAATGATCAACAGAGAAGTTGAAGAAGACTTACAAACAAACAACTTTTGTGAATAAATCAAATTGAAATAAAGATTACAACCATGCGAAATAAGGCTAAGAACATGCTGAATTCAAAAATGAAACTTTTATTGAAATAAGAACAACTTACAACTTTGGCTTCAAAAGCTTGGAAAATACAACTTGATGCACTCAACAACTTCAGAAATGCAAAGAACAACTTACATTACAAGTGACCCAAGCTAGCTCTCCCCCTACTCAACCTTCTTGCCATCTTCTATCACTCACTAACTAACTCTACTTACTAACTAACTCCCTTCATTCAAGACCAATGCACCCTTTATATAGGGGTTACAAAAAACACTCCATCAATACAAACAAGTGTACCCAATTTTAGCCTAAAATGGTAGGCAGGTAGGTTCTGCCCACTTTGCCATTTTTTTCGGATTTTTCTGAATTTTTTTTGGAATTTTTTATGGCCCTTTCTTCTCCTCTTTCTCTCTTACTCTCTCTGCGGGCGCAACGCGCCGACCGCCGATCGGTTAGGCCGCCCGCCCTGTGGGCCCGCCGTGCGCCCGCCCGTCTGGCCGCCGCCGCGTGTCGCAAGCGCGAAGCACGCGGGCGCACGCGCCCGCGCCCGCGCCCGCCTGCCGCGACCCCCCCTCCGCTGTCGCCGATCGTCCGCCACGCACCCCCCTGCCTTCGCCTTTCCTCGCCTCGTCGCCCGTGCGGGCGGCGAAGGCGGGAAGGGGGGGGCGGGGGGTTCAAACGGTTTTTTTTATTAATTATAATATATATATATATATATATATCTAGTATATATCTAGTATCTATTTGTATAAAATACTAAAAAAATAGCAAATAAATTTATTTTTTTTCTAGTTTTTTTTTATTTTCTTTTTGAACAACTTCCTGGGCTTTTGGCCCATTTTAATATATATTTTTATTCTCTTTTTTTTCTTGGAGTTTTCCTCGTATTACGTGCCTGCATAAATACATAAAAATGTAATTAAAATTTATTTAATTTCAGAAAAATAAACATTTGATACAAAATCAACAATAAGTGTGAGAAGTGTATATTTATCATTATTTAAGCTCATAAAGATGTGGATAATCATGCATTAAGCGATAAAAATACACACTTATCACTTACCACTTCCCATTTCTCCACGGTTCCCGTTGCTTGCCAGCTATGCGTCATCATGTTCGCGGCATTTTTCTTAATCATGACTTGTAATTTTTTATATTTTCTTGAGTCATAAATTATGTAATTTCCCTTTTATTGAGTCAAGTACCCAGGTTAAAGAGTCATCTACCTAGGTTAATTGTCATTAAAGTGGTTAATGAGTCAGTTGGGCCCAATTAAGTGGGCTAGGCCCATAGGCACCCCCCCTTCCCCCTTGGTTTATTGTCATTAGTCAAAAACTCAGGGTCTTTTGTTAAATTGTGGGTTTCCTATAAATAGGACCCCAATCCCCCCCATTTAGAGCTAATGAAGATTTGATAAAGTTTGCCAAAGCAATTGTGCATCTCTCTCACTCTCTCTCTCTCTCTCTAGCTCTCTCTCTCTCTTCTTCTCTCTCTCACTAAAAGGGGCGAACCCCTCTCTCTCTATCCCTCTCTCTCTCTCTCCCTTGGGTGCACCTGCCCCTTCACCTCCCTCTCTTGCCACCTCATCTGCCACATCAGCCTCTCACCCCTTCACCTTCCCAAGGCCCTTAACTCCACTTCAATTTCCCCCACTTCCCAAACAACCCTTCCCATTCCCTATACACCCTTTCACCTTCCCAAGGAAGACTCCCCTATCCTAGGCAACCTTTCCCATCCCCAAGCAACCCCTTCCTATTCCCTAGACTTCCATTAACACCACCATTAACCCAACTCACCAATTCCAAAGGAGGCCCTCCCTATTCCCAAGCTACTTGCGCCCCCATCACTCCACCACCTCCACCCCTTGACCATTTGCACACCCAGCCCATCTCCCTGCTAGCTCTGCCCCTGACCTTCCACCTCACCACCCCTCCCACCTCCTAAATCACTCCCCTCCACCAAGGCATCCATCTCCCTCACCCCTCCACCAAAGGAACCACCCTTTTCTCCCTTCTCATTTGCATACAGCTGAATACCAGCAGACTGACAATCTGTTGAAGCACCGCCCCAGCCTCCATCCCGGATCTCCTGGGGGCATGGTCTACATCGACGGAAAGCTCTCCCAGTCGTCTCCACAGGCGAGGCAGTTTCGTCTCAATCCGAGGTCGGAGCTGTCCGGGAGAACCATTCTCCCCCGACTGCGCAGGACTCCCTCTGCAGAGCACCTGAACCCGATTAGAAGCTGCACCACGACAAACGGCGGAAGATTCAGGCCAAGAGCCCTTCTACAAAGTTCTTCCTCTTCTAGTCCTCTATCAGAATCAAAAAGTAGAACCGCGTTAGGCATCCGGAGGCCAAAGTTATTGTTTTTCTCCCTCGGCTGCGCGGGTCTGCCTCCCACAGTCTGCAACGACCTGCCTCCACTCTTATGAGTCCCCCAGTCCTCTCCGACATCAGACGGCTTGCCTGCTAGTTTTCCTACGAAGAGGGTTCGTCCACGGTTCCAGAAACTCTAGTAGTTCATGATTCGGAGTCCAGGAGCAGTCGGGGCACTCTCTGCAAACGGCTGTCAGAAACAGGAAGCTGCCGCGCCCAGATTCTGTCTCCCTGATCGAACCTCGTCCCGGGCCCGCAACTGCAACAGAAGAATTCCGCAAAATTCATAGGCATCCTAGTCCCAGATACAAAGCGTTCCCCATTGGTCTCGCCATCTGCAAACTTCCAGAACAGGATCTACGGCCTCGACAACAACTGTCAGTCAGCCATCGCAGAGAGCAGGTAGATTCGGCCTCGGCTTCTCCTTTCGCGTTTCCGGCGAATCTCCCCTCTCCGCCTGGCCGGCTCACCGCCCCTCCCTGCGTGCAGGTAGTGTTTGCGTGTAAATCAAACATCCCCACCCCAAGTCCACCCTCCTGTGTGAGGTGTAGTGCTTGTATTAAATAGGATTCAAGCTTCATCGGCGCAGTGTGCGGGGATCCCACACTTCCCCGCTCGCCCATCGTCTCCGAACGAGGTTGGTTTCTTCAAACCAACCAGGTGAGCCTCTACCCTTGCTCCCCTAGTATCTGTTTGTTTAATATCCGTCAAGCTAGTCCGCTGGCTAGTAAGAGAGTACCCGTTCCCGGATCCACCATCTTGAGTGGTCATCGTGGATAATAGTGAGTGAGTGACCTAGTGCCCCCAAGGCACCCGGCCGCCCTTGATCATGGGCATCCTACCTTCGAGAGGGAAAACCTTAGTTGTGCTGGCCCTCTACCAGCAAGGGTCCTTCTCCCCCACCTCGACTCGGCATCATCGAGTCACCACGGGTAACGGGTGCGCACAGTGAGACGGCGTCTTCCAAGCTTTCTCGACTTTTGTGAATGCGTTTGCGAATTAAGTCCAAGGGATCATTGTCACTTGCTGCATTCTCGTCAATGTTTCACATCAGATGCCCCCATCAATTCTCCCCGGGTGGGAAGAACTCGACCCCGTCGAGTAAGAGGTGCGGCTGCTCGAGTACTCCAGCGGATCATTCACCATGCCAAGTAACGCGGGTATGCTCCACTCCAAGTGACTGTCACCTGCTCATTCCATATATACTCGATATGCACAAGCTGCTGTGGGCTAGAGGTGGACACTCCAGGTGGGGCACTCTCAAAAGGGAAGGATGCGGCTCGAAGACTCACTAGGAATCACCGCTGAGTCCCTGTAGGTGACTAGATCCGGGTGTAGATATGGAACCGATCCCATACTCATCGAGTGGGTCCAATCGCCTCTTACACATAAGAGAATGACAACGAGCTGACACAAGACACATGCAGACTCACCATGCACTGACACACATATGTAAACCACTCAAATAAGAAACAGACTCATGCATGACTCTAGACAAAAACTAGTGTTAGTCAGACCCGTACATGGATGACGGCGGACCAGGACACCCGAATATGTGCCATACATGCATTTGACGTAACCGGAGATGGGTGGCATGGGGGACACCTAAATGTCCAAGTATGACCCAGTCATGCATGGACGGCCCTTTAGATTTAGGAGACTTGAGTGGGCTAGGAAAGTCGGGTGTGGAAGAGCCGGGTGTAGGTGTATCGTGGACGGGCTTGGTGGGTATGGAGGACCCGACCCGTAGGAAAGGGGTTTGAAGGTGGACTTCCCCGAAGAAGTGAAGGGAATATGAAAGGTCTAGGGATCCACTAGGGGATGGGTCAAACGGATCAAAGAAGGTATAACCCCTTGTGGTGGGTTCCCATAAGTCACGGTCCCACGTGTAGAAGTTTTGAAGGTGTGAATAGTCACATTCTTGAATTGTGACGGGCGGGACGGGGATCGTAGGCAAGAAGTATGATTCCTCCCTCGGATAAAAGGGTATGAATTCGGGCTCGTTCGGTAGCGGGAGAAGTAGAAGAACCTCCGTGGTGATACAACCCACGGTGCACTCGAAGGTAATGGACCCGAAGGCCGGATGGGTGAAGCTAAGACTAGCGGGTTGGTCAAAGTCTCGGTCCAAAAGATGCGTCAACTCCCATTGTGAATCTAATCCCATGATAAGATCGTCCAACGTATCAACATGGTGACGAGATCGAAATGTGGTATGGAAGGAATTGACCGGCACTAAAGGTAGGGTGGGGTCCATGGATGGAAAGGGATGTGGGACCGAGCCTTCCTTGAGCCATCTAAGAAGTGGCTCGGCTATATAAAGAGTACCCGTTAGAAATACGGGTGGCTCGGGCTTTGGTAGTTCCAAATGAGATGGTTCCGAATCAAGTTCAGAAATAGAGAGTGATGACATTGGAGCTCTCATGGGTGAGGAAGGAATGTCCTTCTCGTGGTGAAGGGGTCCTTGGGGTGGCTCCGGGAACAACCAATCTACCCCGATAGACCGATCTAGGCTAGTACTAAACCGATCTAGGCTTGTACTAAACCTTTGCACTTGTCCCATCATGGCTTGAAACATTGCGCCCACTTCATCGGCACTATGGAATTGGGGTGTGGCCATGGTGGCTAAGATGGGGTTGGGTCCCCTAGGAATGGATATGCAAGGCCATTTTTTTTTAAAGCAAAATGTGATGCTAACTAATGTACCTAGACATAACCAAAACTTGGTATGTGACGGAGACAACCGATCCAAAGATCACTCGCGCAAGTGTGCGGCCTTCCCGATAGGCGTAGCCTAACGTTCGGACAACACCTTTTAGTATACCAACTAATGGTATGCAAATGCAACTCTTAAGACCGACTTAGACACTTAGACTTAAATGACTAGACGTAAATAACTAATGAATGACACTTTTTTTTGACACCCTAGACTCAAACTCGCTCTGATACCAAATTGATGCAGGACGAGACCACGGACACGACAAGCTCGTGACTGCCCCTTAATGAGGGAAGCGTCGGACGTGCGCGGTTGAGAAACCGGTAGTGACCTAGGGTGGTCGGCTCTCACTTGTGCCCGGATCGGGTCACGGGACAGTAACGCTCTCTCTCGCAGCAACGGTGATATAAATATAAAGCGAGCTAATTGTCCCTACACATGCTCTCTAGCAGCGGCATAAACAAATATATATGAAGTAAGCAAAATGCCGAGAAGGGAGCGAAAACGATACCTCCACGCGCTCGGCGTGGGGAAGATGGACCCGGCCGAAACTCATACTCCCGGAACAATAATACACAATATTACAGTAATACAACTCGCTGCCCACTCCATGCAGGGAGGTAAAGGGATACACAATGGGGTCCGGGAGGACTGAATTCGGGTTGACGGGCGGCTTCTCGCGTTGATTCGGCAGCACCCGAACTTGTGACGGTGGGGCCCACGTGCTGTCCGGAGGGGCCGTGTGGGACCTGGTGGCACCGCTAATGGGGACATCGCTTGCCACTTCCCATTTCTCCAAGGGTCCCGATGCTCGCCATTATGTTCGTCTTAATTTCCTGAGTCTGGCTATGCAATTTTCATATCTTTCTTGAGTCACTTTGATGTATTTCACCTTTATTTTGAGTCAAGTCCTAGGTGCTCATGCTTGTTACCTAAGTTGATCGTCATATTGGGCTTGTTTGGCTTTGTGGCCCATTTAGAGGAGCCAGGCCCATGGGCGCCCCTTTTAGCACTTTTGGTTATCTGTTATTGGCTCTTTCCTCAGGGGCTTTTGTACAAAGTTGGGATCCCTATATATAGGACCCCAACCCCCTCTTGTGGAGGCTAATGAAGTATTAAAGAATTTGCCACAGCATTTGTGCACCTCTCCTTCTCTCTCTAGCTATCTCTCTCTCTCTCCTCTTCTCTCTCTCTAAAGGGGGCGGCCCCCTCTCTCTCTCCTCCCCCTCTCTCTCCCAAATTCACACCATCCTCTCTCTCTTCACCTTGCCACCTCACCTTGCCACATCACCCACCCTTTCACCTCTCAAGGCCACATTAACTCTCCCATTTAATCCCTCCCTCTTCCAAGGCACCCCTTGGCATTCCCCATACACCCCCTCGCTTCCCCAAGCACCCCCTTCACCCCTCCCAAGCTAAAATTCAAATTCTCCTCCCTTTGGGGACTGCACCCATTCATTCCCAGCCCCTCACCTCCCTAGGTCGCAGCCCCCCAACCCCCCCTTCCCATTGTTCTTCCTTTGGCCAACCAAGTTCTTCCACCCCTCTCCCCCCTTTGATCAGTCTGCAGGTGGCAGAGGAAGGGTCATCTTGCAGAAGCTGTCACGGAGTCATACGGAGACCTCTGAAGACGTACCATACATTTCTGGAAAGGTCGACCAGTTGGCTTCGCAGGAGAGGTGACCTCATCTCATTCCGAGTTCAGAGCTGCCTGGGAGAGCCATTCTCCCCCGAATGCGCTGGACTTCCCCTGCCAAGTTCCTGAACCTGATTTGAAGCTGTACCACGACAAACGGCGGAGGATTCAGACCAAGAGTTCTTCAACGAAGTTCTTCCACGTCCAATCCTCTTCCAGGATCAGGAAGCGGAATCGCGATCGGCATCCGGAGGCCAGAGTTCTCGCTCTTCTTCCTCAACTAGACGGGTCTGCCTCCCACAACCTGCAGCGACCAGCTACCACTCATCGGCATCCCCCAATCCGCCCCGACATCAGACGGCTTCCCCACCAGTTTTCCTCCAGAGAGGGTTCCTCCACGGTTCCAAAAACTTTGACAGTTCGAGATTTGGTGTCCGGGAGCGGCCGGGACAACTCCTGCAAGTCACTGTTCATGTCAGGTAGCTGTTGCGGCCAGAAGCTGCCACCTTGTTCGAAGCTTTACCCGGACCAGCCACTGGAAGATTCAAGCCATGAGTTCTTCTACGAATATCTTCCTCCACCTGTCCTCTTTTGGGATCAAGAAGCGGAAGTGCGTTCAACATCCGGAGGTCAGAGCTTTCATTTTTCTTCCTCAACTGGACGGGTCTGCCTCCCACAACCTGCAGCGACCAGCTGCCACTCATCGGCGTCCCCCAGTCCACCCCGACATCGAACGGCTGCCCCGTCAGTTTTGCTGCAGAGAGGACTCGCTCACGGTTCTAGAAACTTCAGTAGCTCGTGATTTGGAGTTCAGAAGCCATCGGGGCGATCTCTGCATCCTGCTGTCAGAAACAGGGAGCTTCCGCGCCCAGATTCTGCCTCCCCGATCAAACCCCAACCCGGACCAGCAACTGCAGCAGAAGAAATCAAGGAAATTCAGGGACATCCGCGTGCCAGATACGAGGAATTGTACACTGGTCTTGCCTCTGGCAAAATTCAGGAATGCGATCTACAGTCCAGGAATCATCGGGCATTCAGCCGTCACTGGTTGCAAGTGGGAACATCCCCGGCGTCCAACCTACCTTTCCCCGACGGTTCTCCCCTCCCCGCCTGGCCGGCTTACCACCCCTCCCTGCGGGAGGTAGTGTTTGATTGTACTTGAATATTTCCCACCCCCGAGATCACCCTCCTACGCGAGGTGTAGTGATTGTACCTTTAAACAGGATTGAAGCTTCATCGGCGCAGTGTGCGGGGGAACCCACACTTCCCCGCTCACCCTCGTCTCCGACCGGGGTTGGTTTCCTCAAACCAACCAGGTGAGCTCTGCCCTTGCCCCTTTATTCCTATTCATTTCATATTTGCGAGACTTATCCGCTGGTTGGAGAGCGAGTGCCCGATCCCGGAGCCACCATCTTAGTATGGTCACCGTGGCTAAAGTGAGCGAGTGACCTAGTGCCCTCAAGGCACCCGGCCGCCCTTGTTTGTGGGCTTCATACCTTTGGGAGGGACAACCTTAGCAGTGTTGGTCCTCTAGCCAGCCAGGGGCTAACTCCACCACCTCGACTCGGCATCACCGAGTCACCACGGGAATCGCGAGCGTGCGGTGTGTTGGCGACTCTCTAGTAGCTCTCAAGTCTTGTTGTTGCTATTGCGAATTAAGTCCTAGGGATCAAATTCCATCGCTGCCATATGGTGTCACATCAATTGGTATCAGAGCAAGTTCTAGACTTGTCTCTACAAGCCTAGATCATAGGGTCTTTACATTTTCATCATCCGTATGCATGTCCACCCGTAGTGGTACCTTGTACCGAGCCGACCCCTCTACCTCGGTTCCCCCATGAATCCCACTCCCCAAGGTTACCCAAACATACCTAGGGAGGCTCCCAAAGCTCCAATGGATCGACTTGAGGCTGCCATTCAAGCCCTCTCGGAGAAAATGAGTGGGATTTCCACCCGCCTAGAGAGACTCGATGAAACTAGGGCCCTGCCTAGGAACCATGCCCAACGGGCACCCCCTCCACGAGTTGAACTTGATAGGGAGGACCTTGAGGATGACTTCCACCGTGAGTATGAGAGGCCCCGCCAACCTAGACATTTTGAAAGGCGACCACGGGAGGATCCGGATGATTACCTCTTGAGGATGATTAAGGTTGAGGCTCCTAACTTTGATGGGTCACATAATCCACATGTCTACCTAAAATGGGAGAATGCTATGGACCAATACTTTGGTTGGTACCCTATTACGGAAGATAGGAAAGTTAGGCTCGCGAATATGCACCTTACCAAACTTGCCAAGACCTATTGGATAAGTGTAGAAACTAGGAAGAGGATTAGGAGGGAAGAACCAATCCATACCTGGGAAGACATGAAGACCCAACTTAGGCTCCAATACCTCCCCAACTCCTACCGTGAAGACCATAACCCGAAGAGCACTCCCACTCCCCCGTTTCCTCCCAGTCAACCCAAGACTTCCCTTAGGGCCCCCGCTCCACCTAGGCCCATGACGGCCATCACCCAACCTAAAACTCTCCATCAAACCCACACCCCACAAGCTTCCACGGTCCCCACCACTACCCTTCCATCTTCCCCAAAAAGGGACACACCTCCCAAAATCAATCAACCCATTCCTCCTCGACCCACCCATCTTCCACTACCAATCCCAATCCTACCCCAACTTAGGTCTCCACTTCTTCCACTCCCAAACCCAACCCAAGTTCAAGCCCCCTCACCACCCCGGGTGCACCATGCCCCAACCTTCATCACCCCATCCACAAAAGACCTTCCCATTCCCTTGGAAAGCAAAACCCCCACACCCCAAAAGGATGAGAACGTGATTGAGGAATATGAGGCTTCCCTAGATTGGGAGGAAGAATATGAAGCCCAATGCCAAAGGTTGGGTCAAGAAGGCTCCTCTTTATCCAAAGAGACCACAACGAGCCTAACTAGGAACATCCTCCCCCTTGAGTTGCCAGATGACCATCCAAGTCCCCCCACCCATCCTTCCATAAAACCTGTGATTTTAGGGGAACCCCTCATTGAGTGGCTAAAGCAAGACCTCCTCCTCCACATCATGCACCCCCCTATGGAAAATCATTACCCAGTTGTACCCACCTCTCCATTCCACACAACCTTCCAATCGTTCTCCTTTGTAGGATCCATGAGGGACTTGGTTAGGAGTGTATTTTGGCAAATAGAGGTGACAAACATGTGGGCCTTAGAAGTAAGCAACATGGGGTACCTTAGTTTCTCACACCCCTCTATCGGGACCATCACCTCCATTTACACCAAGGGTCCTTGCACGAGTAAGCTCTTGTTGTTTCTACCTGAGCCCAATGAGTTTTACCTCACCCCCTTGCCCTCCTACAAGGAGCCTTGCGTTGGGCCCCACCAGGATCATGACTTCCACTTCCCTATGTGTGCTAGGGACCCTAGGGTGATCACTTGGATTGAAACCCCCCTCCACGTTACTCACCCCTTAGCCCATCTTGATCTGTTTGGCCACTCCCCATGGGCTTCCAAGTACTCATCACTTACCACCCACTCCCTCCTACCCTCACCCACCATGTCAGTCCTAACCCACCCATTCCAAAATTTCACCTACACTATGAGAGTCAAGGCCAAGGGTGACATCAACCTTGGAGATGAAGGAGTGACCCATCCCAAGAACCGCTTCGATCCCTATGAGTGGAAACCCCCAAATCTCACAGATGGGACCATCTTGATAGGAATCCATGTATCACAACCTTTCGCATCATGTGGTCAAGCTAGTCACATCACTTGTGTCACTCACACACTAGGTCCAGTGCACGATAGGTTTACATTTGGACAAGTTGGTCTTCCCCCACTCTTCATCCGTCTCATGCATGATAGGGCCACTCATGGCTGCCCCGGTCCACCTAAGTTCACCAAGGTCCACATGGTTCCTAAGCATGATAGGTCAATTCATGAATGCCCTGGTCCCCCTAGGTCCATCAAAGTCTACATAACACCATTGCATGATAGGTCCACATTTGGTTGTCCAGGACCCCCTTTATCCACTAGTGAGTCAACATCCACAAAGACACATGAAAACATTCGCAAACACATCAACAAGAGCAACGAGAATTATAAAAAGACTGCCGATCCCCACCGCCGCCACCAAGAATTCAAAACTGGTGATTTTGTGATGGTGAGAACTGAGAGGCTATTCCCTAGGAATAACTCAAAGTTGAGGTCTCGTGGAGCTGGCCCCTTCCAGGTGCTGAGACAACTTGGCACCAATGCTTATGTGTTGAAACTCCCCGAAGAATATGGAGTAAGCCTCACATTCAATGTGGCTGACCTGGTACCCTACAAAGGCCCCACGGTGACACCCAGTGAGGAGATCCAGCCTACTCCATCCCTTGAGAGCGCCCCCACACCTCAGAGAGCTCCACCCAACTTGAGAAACCAGCGTGACAAAGTGGAGCGAATATTAGATGAACAGGTCACCAACACAAGGGGCAAGGCGTATGGGCGATACCTGGTTAGGTGGAAGGGACGGCCACCTTCGGACGATGCCTGGGTGAGCCGGGAGGACCTCTAGCAGCTGGATCCTGACCTATTGGAGCAGTACCGCAGCGGAGAGGACCCTTACTCGACAGAGTCGAGTTCTCTGCACCCCGGGAGTATGATAGGGACATCGCTTGCCACTTCCCATTTCTCCAAGGGTCCCGATGCTCGCCATTATGTTCGTCTTAATTTCCTGAGTCTGGCTATGTAATTTTCATATCTTTCTTGAGTCACTTTGATGTATTTCGCTTGTTAACTAAGTTGATCGTCATATTGGGCTTGTTTGGCTTTGTGGCCCATTTAGAGGAGCCAGGCCCATGGGCGCCCCTTTTAGCACTTTTGGTTATCTGTTATTGGCTCTTTCCTCAGGGGCTTTTGTACAAAGTTGAGATCCCTATATATAGGACCCCAACCCCCTCTTGTGGAGGCTAATGAAGTATTAAAGAATTTGCCACAGCATTTGTGCACCTCTCCTTCTCTCTCTAGCTATCTCTCTCTCTCTCTCCTCTTCTCTCTCTCTAAAGGGGGCGGCCCCCTCTCTCTCTCCTCCCCCTCTCTCTCCCAAATTCGCACCATCCTCTCTCTCTTCACCTTGCCACCTCACCTTGCCACATCACCCACCCTTTCACCTCCCAAGGCCACATTAACTCTCCCATTTAATCCCTCCCTCTTCCAAGGCACCCCTTGGCATTCCCCATACACCCCCTCACTTCCCCAAGCACCCCCTTCACCCCTCCCAAGCTAAAATTCGAATTCTCCTCCCTTTGGGGACTGCACCCATTCATTCCCAGCCCCTCACCTCCCTAGGTCGCAGCCCCCCAACCCCCCCTTCCCATTGTTCTTCCTTTGGCCAACCAAGTTCTTCCACCCCTCTCCCCCCTTTGATCAGTCTGCAGGTGGCAGAGGAAGGGTCATCTTGCAGAAGCTGTCACAGAGACATACGAAGACCTCTGAAGACGTACCATACATTGCTGGAAAGGTCGACCAGTTGGCTTCTCAGGAGAGCTGACCTCATCTCATTCTGAGTTCGGGGCTGCCTGGGAGAGCTGTTCTCCCCCGACTGCGCTGGACTTCCCCTGCCAAGTTCCTGAACCTGATTTGAAGCTGTACCACGACAAACGGCGGAGGATTCAGACCGAGAGTTCTTCAACGAAGTTCTTCCACGTCTAATCCTCTTCCAGGATCAGGAAGCAGAATCGCGATCGGCATCCGAAGGCCAGAGTTCTCGCTCTTCTTCCTCGACTAGACGGGTCTGCCTCCCACAACCTGCAACGACCAGCTACCACTCATCGGCGTCCCCCAATCCGCCCCGACATCAGACGGCTTCTCCACCAATTTTCCTTCAAAGAGGGTTCCTCCACGGTTCCAACAACTTCGACGGTTCAAGATTTGTTGTCCGGGAGCGGCCGGGACAACTCCTGCAAGTCACTGTTCGTGTCAGGTAGCTGTTGCGGCCAGAAGCTGCCACCTTGTTCGAAGCTTTACCCGGACCAGCCACTGGAAGATTAAAGCCACGAGTTCTTCTACGAATATCTTCCTCCATCTGTCCTCTTTTGGGATCAAGAAGCGGAAGTGCGTTCAACATCCGGAGGTCAGAGCTTTCGTTTTTCTTCCTCGACTGGACGGGTCTGCCTCCCACAACCTGCAGCGACCAGCGGCCACTCATCGGCATCCCCCAGTCCACCCCGACATCGAACGGCTGCCCCGTCAGTTTTGCTGCAGAGAGGACTCGCTCACGGTTCCAGAAACTCTAGTAGCTCATAATTTGGAGTTCAGAAGCCATCGGGGCGATCTCTGCATCCTGCTATCAGAAACAGGGAGCTGCCACGCCCAGATTCTGCCTCCCCGATCAAACCCCACCCCGGACCAGCAACTGCAGCAGAAGAAATAAAAGGAAATTCAGGGACATCCGCGTGCCAGATACAAGGAATTCCACGCTGGTCTCGCCTCCGGAGAAATTCAGGAACGCGATCTACAGTCCAGGAATCATCGGGCAGTCAGCCATCGCTGGTTGCAAGTGGGAACATCCCCGGCGTCCAACCTACCTTTCCCCGACGGTTCTCCCCTCCCCGCCTGGCCGGCTTACCGCCCCTCCCTGCGGGAGGTAGTGTTTGATTGTACTTGAATATTTCCCACCCCCGAGATCACCCTCCTGCGGGAGGTGTAGTGATTGTACCTTTAAACAGGATTGAAGCTTCATCGGCGCAGTGTGCGGGGGAACCCACACTTCCCCGCTTGCCCTCGTCTCCGACCGGGGTTGGTTTCCTCAAACCAACCAGGTGAGCTCTGCCCTTGCCCCTTTATTCCTGTTCATTTCATATTTGCGAGACTTATCCGCTGGTTGGAGAGCGAGTGCCCGATCCCGGAGCCACCATCTTAGTATGGTCACCGTGGCTAAAGTGAGCGAGTGACCTAGTGCCCTCAAGGCACCCGGCCGCCCTTGTTTGTGGGCTTCATACCTTTGGGAGGGATAACCTTAGATGTACTGGTCCTCTAGCCAGCCAGGGGCTAACTCCACCACCTCGACTCGGCATCACCGAGTCACCACGGGAATCGCGAGCGTGCGGTGTGTTGGCGACTCTCTAGTAGCTCTCAAGTCTTGTTGTTGCTATTGCGAATTAAGTCCTAGGGATCAAATTCCATCGCTGCCATATGGTGTCACATCAACCGCTATAGTGGGGACACTTAGGGAAGCCCTCCCCGGGCTGGCAGCACGTTGGTTCACCGGCCGGAGGCCGGGCGGCTCCGTTCGGCGCCGGTCGGAATAACCGACAACGGATCTGCAGCTTCTGGTTTTCAGCACGCGCTCCGGTGAGAATGGACGCTGTGATCAGCCCCGATGTCGGATCGACACGAAACTAGCGCCGTTGGAAAGCTCTCTTCAAATACTTCAACCTAGGCCTGAATATCTGGCCTGGATCTGCACGGATCTGGGCTTTAATGAATTGTTGAGTTGCTGTTGTATAGTGGCTTAACTCTCAGATCTGCAGGGCTGTCCTCTGATAACTGTCATTGACCGCAGGGTGGATGTCCGATTCAGCTCTTGAGGTCTTCATCCCAAGGTGTAGGAAATTGATCTAGGAAGACGGCAAAACTAGTTTGGATAAGTTTAGATGTGGCTACGAATTGATAAATAGTTTTGAACTGGAAGTGGGCCGGATCTGGAAATGGGCTGAAAGCACTGTAGCATAGATAGAGCACAAATTTTGAAAAATGGATAGAGGGCGAATCAAAAATCAAGAAAAATGGTGGATGTAGGGGATGATGGACAGAACATCCAATAAAATTGGGAGGGTTTGGAAAAATCAAAAAGAGGGTCGGAGGTGAGAAACACAGGGCTGTTGTCACTGTAGATAGAGACAAAACAGATCTGGGAATGAAAGATGCACGAAAATGGAAAAATACTAAACGAGGGATTTTGGACCTGAATTTGTCTGTGGATATGGGAATACAAGATAGGAACAACCTCTGAAAATTTCAGATCAAGAGGATGTCGGAGTTGATAGAAGGAATTCCGAGAAGAAGCTTCTGTCCAGGATGGACAGAACACCGAAGTCGACTTCGCGGCGGCTCGAAGGCGGCACGAACGGCGGCGGCGGCACCGGAGATGAACTCAGAGATTAAGGGGGATGAGATAGAAGGGTTACACTCTAGAATTGGTGGTTGAGGATGAAGAAAACCAGGGGGAGAGAGAGGGGAGGTCGAAATTCCCACAAGGGGGGCTCTTGCACAATGCTTTTTTCACTTTCATTAATTCAATCAATTGGAAAATACAAGCTATATATAATAAATGTAAAAAAACACTAAATGCCCATAGATCTAAGGTTTGGAAGGGCATATTAGGGAGTTCCTAAATATTTCTCCCATGTGGTCAAAACTTTAACCATTAATCTAATCAAACTTGGACCATTTCCATTCAAACTTACCTAATTTTCACCAACCAAGCCTAATAAGGCCAAAGAATGGGGCGCCCCCTTCATGGGCTTCTCTTGGGCCTAGGCTGGTCCAAGGCCAACCACTCAAGTCCAATAACCCATGTCTAGACTTGGGCCTTCCAAGTCTTGGTGGTCCATGAGAGGAGAAAGCCCACTTGGGCCTTAAGTGGCTATTAAGGTCCAATATGAACTAGGCTTCTAATGGACTCTACTAATGGCAACCTAGCCATGGACTTTACATTACAAGTGGCCCATTGGCTTGTTATAAGTCTTGCAAGGAGCCCAAATGAAAGAAATGAAACAAATACACAAGTACAGTCCCATACAAGTCATAACACACAAATACGATCCGCCCGTATAACTTTAGATGCCCCCATCACCCGGTATATTAAAAGGTGCCTCCGAAACGATAGGTTATGCCTATTGGGAAGGTAGGACGCTTGCGTGAGTGTGATCTTCAGATCAAACCTCCTCCACGTATTGGATACTGGTTGAGTCTAGGTTTGTAGTCGAGTCTGCATTCCAACTTTTTATTATTGTTGTAGGGTCGTGTCTAGTCCATGAGGGAGTCAGTTTGTCTTGTCCCGAGTGTTTGCATGCCCAGTCACAGGGGACCCAATTTCCATCTTTTGCAACTATGGCCAATCCCTACGCCCAAGTCCCAAGGCATTCTTCCTTGCTTAAAGCGGTGCACACCCTCATGGATAGGATGGACGCTACCGACCGAACTGTCCAAGGTCTGGTTAGACGAGTCCCCGCCCTAAAGAAATCCCCGATCAGTCCCATCCAAGGCAACAAGTCCATGTCTTAGTACATTCGGGACTTTGATGAGTACCTGTTGGGATGTGGAGTTGGAGACGAGAGCACCACGACCGCATTGTGCTTCCGGAAGGGTTTACGGCTTCACTACCAGTTTGAATTGTTTTGCCGTAATGTGACCACTCTGGAGCATGCTTATCAGGTCACTCTAGAGGTTGAGCCATTCGAGTCAAGGTTTGATGCTGCCCTACGGCGAGCATCTACCTGACAGCAGAGTGCCGGGCCTATCGAACGGCCACATGAGCCCACGAGGCAGGACGCTCCTACCCCACGGCCACACCCACCCCAGTCGGGGAACCCTTCCCCTAGAGCTCCCTTGCCAGCTACTTCACCTTCCGATCTTTATTCGGAGCCACTTCTGTAACGCCACGAGATCCGAGTCCCAAATTATGGGCATAATTTTTTTCTTCTTTATCGGACCCCGAAGCATTACTTCGTACGTATCACAGAAGCACGATATATAAACATGCATACATTCGCATGAGAGAGAGAGAGAAATGACAGTTACAAAAATGTAAATATCATCTCAACCATTCATAATTTCCAGAGAAGAGTACATGGCCATTGTTCCAAAATAAACCTGAGCCCATAAATGCTCACTGCCCCATAGCTATACATATAAGAGAGACCTTCATCCATAGCATACCCAGTCGAACTACGCACTGGCATTACACCTCAGCTACAGCCTCCTCCTCAACCACCTTCTCTATATATTCTGAAAACGTGTCATAAAATGGGTGAGTGTGACGCTCAGTAGGCAGCCTAAACAAACCGGGGTTAACTTGCATTTATATAACTGAATTATATACATAATTTAGATGTTAATAATAGAATAATCCATTCATTATAGTTTGCTGAAAATAACTCATAAGAGGAAAATACACATTCTTAAGCTGACATATAAGGTACCCATGCATGCGCTAAAACCACGGTGAATTAGCATTTACACATTATCACATTTCCATATTTTCACACTTTCACATATCACATTTCCACATTTTCACATTTCACATTTCACATTTTCACATTTCACATTTCACATTTCCACATTTTCACATTTTGTTAGTCATGGAAACAAACAACTGCCACAAACAAAGGAGGCCCACACACAAACGAACGAACGAAAGAGTACTGCGCAGACCCGAGAGCGAACTCCCACCTAGATTCTTGTGGCCCCGTGACGTTACGAAATGCCACAGCACAAGGGCCGCCCCACAATGGGACCGAAGACAGAATCAATAGGATTTTAAAGCAGAGAGTGAACTCCCACCAAGATTCTTGTAGCCCCGTGACGATACGCAATGCCACAACACAAGGGCCGCCCCACAATGGGACCAAAGACATAATCAATAGGATTTTAAAGTAGAGAGCGAACTCCCACCTAGATTCTTGTGGCCTCGTGACAATACGCAATGCCACAACACAAGGGCCTGATGGGGCATCAAAAGCTAATCGCTTGTATTAGTGTGTATTATGGCTTGTATTGGCTTGTATTAGTGTGTTTGTTGATTTTTTTTTCATTTGGGCTCCTTTGTAAGGCTTTTAATAAGCCATTGGGCCATCTTCCATCTAGAGTCCATTAGTGGTTTTCATTTATTAGGTACATTGAGGGGGTTATATCATATTGGACCTTAAGGCCTTCATTATGGACCTTAAAGTCACTTAAGGCCCAATTGGGCTTTTCCCTCTCATGGGCTATCTAGATTGGAAAGTCCATAGGCTATGCATGGGTTCATGGGCTTGTGGATGGCTTTGGACCAAAGTTGGCCCAAGATTGGCCCATGAAGGGGGCGCCCCCTTGTTTGTCCTTATTAGGCTAGTTTGATTTCATTTGATTAGAATATGTAATGTGTTTTGACCACATGGGATAAATGGGGTTTGACATCCCCAAGATGGCCTTTACCCACCCTAGATCTGAGGGTATGGGAGGTCATTTGCCAATTTGGTCAATTCCATACAAATACCATGTATTTTTCATTTGTTAGAATTAATGAGAAGAAAAAAATTGTGAATTGCTTGGAGCTTCTTGCGCCCTCCCCTCTCTCCCTCTGGTTTCTCTCTTCTTCCTCCAATCTCCAGGGTATAGAACCCTTCTATCTTCTCTTTAGCCCCTCTGGATTCTATCTCTGCTGTCGCCACCGCCCTTCGTGCCGCCATCGAGCCGCCGCGAAGCTGCTTCTGAAGTGCTGTCCAGATCCCTGTTCTATTGGACAGAGGCTCACTCTGAGAATTTTATCTCCCAACTCCCTCATCTTTTGGAGCTGCGATTTTCAGGGTAGGTTCCCCACTTGAGCCCCAACGTCCACAAAAAAATCCCGTCATTTACCTTTCTTTTTCTATTTTTCCATTTTCATGTATTTCCACCTTCCAGTTCTATCTTCTGTTCAGAACCTGCCACAGCCACCCTGTGTTTATAAGTTTCGAACCCATTTCTCTTATCTTCTTGAGTCACCAATTTTATTGGGGATTCTATCCACCCAATACCTCTTCCACAAATTTTATTGTGTATTTAGGATCTAGTTTATATTTTCTAAAAAATCACTTCAGATCCTAAATTCTGTTCTGTCTCTGCTGTCCAGATCCGACCACCCAATAGTGGAAAATACCTTTTCCCATTTAAATCTCCACCAAATCTTTCATAAAAATTATCCCCATTTTCCTCTCTTCTACCTCTACAACTTTCATCTAGAGCTCAATAGCTGAATCGGAGGTCTACATCACGGTCAATGCCAACTCTCAGGAAAGTTCACTTCTGCCTGACCAGATCTGAGACAGAGATCAGTCAGGTTCAAAATTCGGCCATGAAAATTACAGCCCTGAGGAAATTCTTAGATCCACAGAGGGTCGAAGAATTTAGAGTCAGAGTTCCAACGGTGCCAGTTTCGCGTCGATCCGACGTCCGGGCCGATCGCAACAACAGTTTTTGTCGGGACGTGTAGGTCTGAAACAGAACACAGATCCGTGGATAGCAAGTTCCACACAAGGAGGTCGGAGCCGACTCACCTTCCACGAGGCAAACCAGCGCGCCGCCTTCCCAAGGAGCGCCCCTCCGGACGTCCCCATCATAGCGGTGCCGCTCCGGGCCCACACGGCCCCACTGACCAGCACATGGGCCCCACGTTCGTGAGTACGCGTGCCACCGAAGCTACACAAATTGCTACCCGTCAACCCGAACCCGCTACGCCCGGGTCCCACTTTGTAGCCCCTTACCTCCCTGCGTGGAGTGGGCAGTAAAGTCATTGCTGTAATTTATGTAATTTATTGTTCTGGGAGTACGTGATCGGCCGGGATCATCTTCCCCACGCCCGACGCGTGGAGGTATCGTGTTCGCTCCTTACTCGGCATTTTGATTTATTCGTATATATTTTATATGCCACTACTAGAGAGCATGATAGGATAGCTAGATCGATATCAATTTAATCACTACTACGAGAGAGAGCGAGACCGTCCCGTGACCCGATCCGGGCACGAGTGAGAGCCGACCACCCTAGCTCACTGTCGGTTTCTCAACCGTGCACGTCCGTACGCTTCCCTCGTTAGGGGCAATCGCGAGCTTGCTTAGAGTCCACGGATCGTATATCCAATTGGAGTCGAGTCGCATGTCCGTCCCGCATCAGTTTGGTATCAGAGTGCCAGTTGAGTCTAGGGTAGTCATTAGTCATTGCTTAATAAATGCAAAAAAAAGTGTCTAAGTGTAGGTGTCTTATTTGCATTCTTTTAAGTCTAGGAGTCTAAGTCTAAGTCAAGTCTAGAATCATCATTGTTTTAAAACAAAAAAAAAATTTGGGTCGCATTTTCATCCCAATAACCCGGTATATCAAAAGGTGTCACCCGAACATTAGGTTACGCCTATCGGGAAGGCCGCACACTCGCGTCGAGGAGTCCCTCGAGTCAAACCTCCGCCACGTACCAGATATTGGCTAAGTCTAGGCGCATCATCTTTGCATTAGTCCATGTCTCCTAGTCCTTGTGTCGTTGCATGCCCACTCGGCGAGGTACCCAATACCATCGCCCTACACCTATGGCCAACCCACGGGATACCATCTCGGGAGACCTTCACTCCTTGCACGAGGCGATCATGGCCCTCGTAGCCCGGATGGACCAATCCGTGGCAACCTTTAAGGACTTTGCGGACCGTATTGATGGCCGGTTTAACGCCATAGAGGAACGGATGGAGTCATCCGACAGATCTGTCTAAGGTTTGGTCGGACGGTTGGATAGGATGTCACACGGAGACCCTCCTAGAGTGGCCCTAGGCCCACCCACACTCGCTCCAGCGGCTGCCCAAGGCCAAGCCATTCCCATAGCCCAGGCCCAGCCCACCCTTGTGGCCCAGGACCTGCCCGAACATGCTCCTCAGCCAGCACAGGCTCCTCCGCCCGCCCCTCCTCGGGCCCCCGAACTACCGCTCTGTGACCTTGGTCTTGAGGACTATGGGTCCGATAACGCCTATGAGGGGTATGGTCAATGCCGTCGTGGCCTCCAGCCACGTACAGAGGGATGAGGAGGACGATAGGGTCCTTAAGACCGTGCGAGCGGACTCTCCCATTTTTTACGGGTCTTTGGATCCGAAAGTCTATCTAGATTGGGAGTCCAGCATGGATCGATACTTCGACTGGTACGATATGTCGGAGCGTCGAAGAGTCTGATTCGCTGCCATGAAGCTAATGGGACAAGCGCAAACATATTGGAAGAATGTAGAGAGACTGTTATTTCAGTGGCTAGAGCCCCAGATTGAGACATGGGGTGAAATGAAGTTCAAGCTTCGGCAAAAGTACCTCCCTGCCACATACCGCCAGCGACTTATCGATAGGTGGCAGAGTCTCAGCCAGGGAGACCGGTCCGTCTCCGAGTACATCACTGAATTTGATGAGTACTTTCTACGATGTGGAGTCACGGAGAAGAGCACCATGCCTGTTTCCCGCTTTCGACGTGGTTTGCGGTCACACTACCAGTATGAGCTTTTCCGCCGCAATACCAAAACGTTGGAAGAGGCATATCATGTTGCTCTCGAGTTGGAGCAATTTGAGGGAGAGTTCGAGTCTAGCCATCGGCCGGGTCCCACCCCTCTTCGTAGTACCGAGCCCCATCACTCTCTAGGCCTACATCTGCGGGCCCCCATGGCTCGATCTTAGGAGCCCGCCCGTCAGGTGCATTTCGCTCCATGGCCTCGCCCTCCCCCACCTTGGGATCTACCTTCATACCAACCACCAGCACCCGTTGTCCGCCCCCCGGCACCCATTGCCCATCCACTGGCACCGGCACCCCCACCCCTGTTGCCCACGCCCACACCCCCTACCCGTCGGGAGGATAAGGGTAAGGGCCCTCTTATCGGGGAGACCAGTAGGTCACGACTGTAGTGTTATCACTGTCATGGGTTTGGCCACATCGCTAGCCAATGTCCCACTCATGCCACTCTAGCCCAAGGGGTAGGAGAAGCCTCACCTTCTGGGCTTGTATCTGTCAGCTACGAGGCCGATCAGGAACTAGCTGATGAGTACGAAAGTCTGGAGGAACCTACCAACGCTCAGGATGTGGCACTCGGATGATGGCCACCTAGTGGGGTTGATGTCATTGCATTAAGTCTAGGGTCATGCATGAGTCAGTTTTGTTTCTTCTTTGTGTGGTTTGTTTTGTGTGGTGTGGTTTGTGGAGTCTGCATGCGTCTTGTGCAAGCTTGTTGATGTCAGTCCCGTATGAGTGAGAGGCGAGTATGGGATCAGCTCTACATCTATGCCCCGGATCTAGTCACCTACAGGGACCCAGCGGTGATTCCTAGCGAGTCTTCAAGCCGCCTCCTCCCCTTGAGAGTGACCCCACCCCGGAGTGTTCCACCCCTAGCCTCTTCCCGTAGCAGCAGCATACGCATATCGAGTATATACGGAGTGAGTAGGTGACGATCACTTGGAGTGGAGCGTACCCGCACTACTTGATACGGTGATGGATTCGCCGGAGCTACTAGAGCAGCAGCACCCCTTACTCGGCAGGGTCGAGTTCCTCCCACCCGGGGAGAATTGATGGGGCATCAAAGGCTAATGGCTTGTATTAGTGTGTATTATGGCTTGTATTGGCTTGTATAGTGTGTTTGTTGATTTTTTTTTCATTTGGGCTCCTTTGTAAGGCTTTTAATAAGCCATTGGGCCATCTTCCATCTAGAGTCCATTAGTGGTTTTCATTTATTACGCCCATTAAGGGGGTTATATCGTATTGGACCTTAAGGCCTTCATTATGAACCTTAAAGCCACTTAAGGCCCAATTGGGCTTTTCCCTCTCATGGGCTATCTAGATTGGAAAGTCCATAGGCTATGCATGGGTTCATGGGCTTGTGGATGGCTTTGGACCAAAGTTGTCCCAAGATTGGCCCATGAAGGGGGCGCCCCCTTGTTTGTCCTTATTAGGCTAGTTTGATTTCATTTGATTAGAATATGTAATGTGTTTTGACCACATGGGATAAATGGAGTTTGACATCCCCAAGATGGCCTTCACCCACCCTAGATCTGAGGGTATGGGAGGTCATTTGCCAATTTGGTCAATTCCATACAAATACCATGTATTTTTCATTTGTTAGAATTAATGAGAAGAAAAAAATTATGAATTGCTTGGAGCTTCTTGCGCCCTCCCCTCTCTCCCTATGGTTTCTCTCTTCTTCCTCCAATCTCCAGGGTATAGAACCCTTCTATCTTCTCCTTAGCCCCTCTGGATTCTATCTCTGTTGTCGCCGCCGCCGTTCGTGCCGCCATCGAGCCGCCGCGAAGCCGCTTACGAAGTGCTGTCCAGATCCATGTTCTGCTGGACAGAGGCTCACTCCGAGAATTTTATCTCCCAACTCCCTCATATTTTGGAGCTGCAATTTTCAGAGTAGGTTCCCCACTTGAACCCCAACCTCCACAAACAAAATCCCGTCATTTACCTTTATTTTTCTATTTTTCCATTTTCGTGTATTTCCACCTTCCAGTTCTATCTTCTATTCAGAACCTGCCACAGCCACCATGTGTTTCCAGGTTTCGAACCCCTTTCTCTTATCTTCTTGAGTCACCAATTTTATTGGGGATTCTATCCACCTAATACCTCTTCCACAAATTTTCTTGTGAATTCAGGATCTCGTTTATATTTTCTGAAAAATCACTTCAAATCATAAATTCTATTCTGTCTCTGCTGTCCAGATCCGATAACCCAACAGTAGAAAAAACGTTTCCCAATTCACATCTCCACCAAACCTTTCATAAACATTATCCCCGTTTTTCTCTCTTCGCCCTCTACAACTTTCATGAAGAGCTTAATAGCTAAATCAGAGGTCTACATCGCAGTCAACGCCAACTCTCAGGAAAGTTCACTTCTGCCCGACCAGATCTGAGGCAGAGATCAGTCAGGTTCAAAATTCGGCCATCAAAATTACAGCGCTGAGGAAATTCTTAGATCCATATAGGGTCGAAGGATTTTGAGTCAATGTTCCAACGGCGCCAGTTTCGCGTCGATACGACGTCGAGGATGGTCGCAGCAACAATTTTCGTCGGGAATAGAACACAAATCCGTGGACAGCAAGTTCCACACAAGGAGGTCGGAGCCGACTCACCTTCCACGAGGCGAAACAGCGTGCTGCCTTCCCAGGGAGCGCCCCTCCGGACGTCCCCATCACAGCGGTGCCGCTGCGGGCCCACACGGCCCCACTGACCAGCACATGGGTCCCACGTTCGCGAGTAAATGTGCCGCCGAAGCTACACAAATCACTGCCCGTCAACCCGAACCCGCTACTCCCGGGTCCCACTTTGTAGCCCCTTTGTTAGGGTGCTAGGCCCGGATACAGAGGGGGGGTGAATGTATCCCTCTAGAAAATATAGCCCAAATTAAAACTCTAAAGCTCAGATATGTGGAATAAAAATTAATGAGCTTTCCAAGATGAAATGATAAGGCAACAAATGAACAAACAGTTGGACTGCAACAATGCAGCCACCTGATCAACCAGAACCGAAGGCAGAGCTAAACAACCCACACACACTTAGCAGAATATAATGCTCAAAAATAACTCTCTAGATAATGCAACTAGCCAAGCATGCACAACCTGTGAATGGGAGGTAGAAGATATGGAGCTAACGTAAGGCAAACCACTGCACAAATAATTTTTAGGTGGTTCGGTCCTCCAGACCTACATCCACCCCTCACTCCCAACCGGAGTGAGGCTTCACTAGCAAACGTTAGAACCAAGCAGACTCAGTCTGCAAACAGTTGCTGCCACACAGCTTGACCAGGGGAACAGCCTCCCCTCTTCCTCCCAACCGGAGGGACACCCAAGTGACTCCCAGCCACTTGGAAACCAGAGGTCGCAGACCTCTCTTCCTCCAGACTAGGAGGGACCCCTGGACTTGCAACCCGCAAGCCCAGAACCGGAGGACCAATCCTCCCTTGCTCTAAACCGGAGGGAACCCACAAGTAGCTCCCAGCTACTTGCAACCGAAGATCAGATCTCCCTTCTCCTGACCCACCAGGAGGAACCCGACCTCAGTCCAGAGGATCGGAAGTACAAAGATGGAAAGATAAAAAGGAAAATAAGAAAGGATGAAAAATCACAGCGCCAAAAGCTGGAAACGAAATACAAGTAATGTAGCTCTCAAGGGAGCATGTCTGGCTTGGATTTGATCCAAACGCCAGAGGACAGATCTTCAAGCTTTTAGCATTTCTTCTCTACGAACTCCTTCTCTCTCTCTCTCTCTTTCTCTTCTGGTTCTTCACTCTTTTTCTTTCACAGGCTCTCTCTGTCTCTTCTCTTCTCTTCTTCTTCTCTGCAACTCTTCTTCTCTTCTTCTGGATCGAACTCTCAGCACTTCTGCACTTCTGCTATTCTGCTATTGCTCTCAAGGCTTCGATCACTTTCCTTCAGACAACCGAGACTCCCTTTTATAGCAGCTCGAGCAGAGGCAGCATTGGGCGCCTGTGGCCTCCACATTTCCCGCCCAGGTATTTGGCAACGTGTCAACATCTCAGGTCCTTGGATCAAGTGCCTTCAGCTTCTCGAACAGTACCTGCCACACAGACATAAGTAGATATCAGTTGGATGTATATACTTGGTTCAGTTGTTAACAAAGTGTGTACAGTCAACCTGCAGCTTGAGTGAATAGACTTTGAAGTTAACAATCGAGTGTATAGAGTTGAAGGTTAACAAACGAGTGTATAGAGTTAGTTGAGTGAGCATGCAGTGTATAGACTTAAATGAATAAGCTCATGAATGGCAGTGTATAGACATGTGATGAACAATGCATGAACTAGCCTTACCAATGTGTAGACTTTACATTGCTCAGCCACTGTATAGACTTCACGAAGCCTAACTAGTGTACAGACTTGGAACGAGTGTGCTGTGAGCACTGAAGACTCAAGTTATAACAACCAAATGTATAGAGTTGTGGTCAGACAACCCAATGTATAGACTTGAAGAATGAGGCCAATGTTCAGACTTTGATGCCCAACGGCGATGTCTAGACTTCGACAAGCTTGAGCCAGTGTATGGACTTGCGAGAGTGAGACGATGCATGAGACGCTGAAGGACCGATGTACAGACTCTGAATCGTGAAGGCTGGCTGTATAGACTTGAATCACTTGAAGCGATGTACAGACTTGGTGAGGCTCAAGCAGTGTACAGACTTGTGAAGGCTTCAGCGTTGTACAGACATGGAAGTACCACTGTGGATGTATGGACTTGATGATCCACTGTGGATGTATGGACTTGATTGAGTGAAGCCGATGTACAGACTTTGCTTAGGAGACCAGTGTATAGACTTTCACAGAGCTCCCAATGTATAGACTTCACGCTGTACAGACTTTCCAAAGAGGCGAAACGGTGTACAGACTTGAGGCTTTGAACGTGTAAGCTGAAGTGATGTACAGACTTAGCGATGTATAGACTTGGCCAGAAAACGTAGGGAAAGATATGAGTGTATTGACTTGGCCAAGCGTAGGAAAAGATGTGGAGTGTACAGACTTGGTGAAACAAAGTCCAGTGTATAGACTTGGTTAACACTGCAATAGTAATCGGATGTATAGAGTTGAAGTTAGACAATCCAGTGTATAGACATGAAGCTTGACAATCCAGTGTATAGACTTCAGTTAAGTGCATTGGCTGTACAGACTTCAATTAGAAGTTGCCCGATGTACAGACTTGAAGATAAGACTCCAATGTACAGACTTGCAAAAGCGAAGCCAATGCACAGACTTTGATAGACTTGAACACTGCGATGTTCAGACTTTGGAAAGTCTGAGCCAATGTACAGACTCTGCCTCAAGAATGAATAGGCAAAACAGATGTACAGAGTTGGCCAAACACTTGTACAGGCTTTGATAAAGTAGCGATGTACATACTTGGAGATGAGATGCCAATGTACAGACTTAATGATATGAACAATAAGGCATGCTGTACAGACTTACTCGATCAAGCTGATGTATAGACTTTGATACCCAGACAGTCAGTGTTCTGATGGGTCGACGCATCAGCAAGGGTGGGTCGACCCACTACTGTCCATACTAACCAAGCAGAGTGTAGATAGATGAAGATTGAGGCCGTTGTACAGACATGGGGTTCAGCTGAGGATGTATGGACTTTGACGAAGTGAAGTAGTGTACAGACTTTGAATCAAACTGATGTACAGACTTGAATGGGCATGGAGTGTATAGACTTGAATGATTGAACTGAAGAGTCGACGCATCAGCTCAAGGAGTTGACGCACTCCTGTGGAGACTGTGCAGACAGAGTGTAGACAGAATTGAGTAGAGCATGTTATCTGACAGCCAAATGAACTCCATTCACTTACATGATAAAATATGAATTAATCGAGCATATAAAAGAAAGCATTATGATTAGAGAATAACTGAATAATAGCATGATGACACACACAGCAAGATGACTCACAGAGATTAACTCACATCAAAAACCAATCATCAAAACCATCATCAAAATCACAGGGGCACAACAATCTCCCCCTTTTTGATGATGGCAATACTACACTGTGAGTAATGCTGATGACACAAACTATTCTCCCCCTTTGACTTCATCAAAAAGAAAATAGTTTGAGAAATTAAAGCATGTATAAAAATTCAGTCAATTTCTCCCCCTTGCAAGAACATGATTCTCCCCCTTTAAGAGTGTCAGCAAGAGCATGAGTTAGAGATGATCAAAAGGAACCTGCATACAATGATTGAATGATATTCTCCCCCATTGGTATTAATCAAAATAAACTATTGGAAGGGGTATGAATGTAGATGCAGATACCAGAATGCAAGATCTCCCCCTAGAAATATGAATGCAAGAGCACAATTCTTCTCCTTCTATGCAGCATGATGCATATGACAAGGAGGCTCCCCCTCAATAAATGGAACCTTATGAAATGAATGAGAAGGAGACCACAGGGGCAAACAAGGAGAAGTTCAGGTCAATGAGCAGAAGAGGTTCAATTAGCAGATTTTTAAAGAAGCTCTAATCTCAGAAAATTCAGTCAGATTTTCAGAGAGATATCAATCTCATAAATCCAAAACATAAGTTTTTTTAAGTCTTCCATTATAAGGGCTTATGAATGAGCTTTATTGAACAGCATGGTTTAAACATGATGTATGTAGAGTTTATCAATAAAATTTTGTATTGATATCTAAAACCATGGTTTAATAAAAATGAACCAAGCCCTCATATTTATCTTGATTAATCTCCCTTTCTCTTACACAATCAAATTTATTGACTTCTTTCGGAATTACATGCATTAGTATTGAGATCAAGCAATTATGAAGTCATATGATTTTGTCTAGGGTTGTAGCAATTTGATTTTAGCATCAATATTCAAACATTTCAATTTGTTCAATAAATTTTTTCATGCTACAAATTTTACGAGCACTCTAGTTCAGTGCACACCTTGTAACTAGAGGATATACCTTGATCAGAGGCCAATATCCCTAAGCACTTAGTGTGACTAACTGTCATGCTTTATATGAACAGAGATAGCATTTACACATCATGACCACTGCAAATCATTTCTTGATGAGTGAGTTGTATTTCTCAGTGTGCATGCCATTGCTCTGCCTGAATTTTCAATAAATTTTATTCTGCAGAGTTGACTAAGACACCTCATGACACAGTCCTTTGGACATGGTTTCTCAGTGACCAAAGTCATTGCTCTGACAACAATTACCCTTTAGACAATTCAGACAAATTCCTTTGCTTCAAGTCAATAATAATTTCATGTACTTAACCAATTAAAGCCATGAATTCAATAATGCAGATTTCAGAAGATTTTACAAGACACAGCATGAAACAGATGGTTAAGGTTTATTAAACATGCTTCAGATATTTTTAAGAGATTTTAAAGTCAAACTCATTGAATACATTAAACTTAAACCACATGAGTTATTTCAGTCATTCATAAAAACGTATAACAGAAGATTTCTAGTTCAAGAATTTTTCAGATTTATGATTGAGATAGTCCCATTGAAATCTTCATGACAGACTGATAAATTTCTGAAACCAAATAATACCAATTGATAGGAGAGATTTTGAAGCTTAGTGTTTTCCGAATATGATCAAGGTTTGTCAACAAAAATGATAAGAAGGGATATGCAATGAATTCTGACAAATGTATGCATTTGACAACCTATATGCAATGCATTGACTCCCCCTGACAACATGCATTCAGACAATCTTTTTGGCATTTTCAGTTTAAGGAAATGCAATGCACTATATGTATGCAAAAACTCAACACTGAATGCTATGCAAGGACATGCAATTAACTCCCCCTGAAAACATACAATGTTTGCCATGAGACACTAAATATATGATTTTGATTCATGCACATTCAGACTGTCCTAACCAGCAAAGTGACCCATGATACTAGGCGGAGCACTTGGTCTAAAAGACCACCTCACACATAGTAAGAACCTCCAGACAGACTTCCCTGTCTTTTGGTACCTTACCATTTATATACCATTGAGGTCATGCATGATAATTCAACATGCAGTCCTATATGCAATTCAGAATGTTCAGTGAGCTATTACAACACACAAATTTCAAACAATATTCACATTCAGTTCAGATTTTCAGAAATTTCAGAGTGCATGATCAGAAAATAATGCAACTGGCAGATGATGAATGAATATGCAAGAACAGATTTAATATGCATGCA
Organism: Amorphophallus konjac; assembly: GCA_022559845.1. Taxonomy (NCBI): domain Eukaryota; kingdom Viridiplantae; phylum Streptophyta; class Magnoliopsida; order Alismatales; family Araceae; genus Amorphophallus; species Amorphophallus konjac. The sequence continues at coordinate 181,699,339 of CM040122.1, forward strand.
CTAGATGAAACTAAGAACAGGATATGCAAGAATACATCAAACCAGATATGCAATGAGTTTCAAAATGGGAAATGCAGATAGATTACCTGAAAAGTGTGAGAATGGGGTTTTTCATTCTTGAGTGCCTTGGATCATTACCCCTTTATTCCATCCAAGGCACACCTGCTAGGCACCTTCCTATTTTCCACTAGCAGGAACCCAAGTGGTCTTGGGTCTTCCATAGTAATTAGCCCCTTTTGGGACTGCCTGCATCTTTTTTTGTGCCAAATAGTCATCAGAGTTCATGATAAAACAGTTATGCATTGAATGCCCAGACAGCCCACAATAGTGGCATGAACTAGCAGGTTTCATGTTCCTCTTATGTATACTAGCATGAACTTGAGCATTATAAGAGTGAGCATGAGGGTTTCTGTTATTATTATGAAATTTTTTCTTTTCATGACCAGCTACCCTGCAAGCAGCAACTTGGTGGCCTGGTCTTCTTCAATTTGAGCAACCAGGAATTCTTTTAAAAACAAGTTTGTTCCTACCAAATTCTTTGGAATTTCTATTCCTACCCTGGACATGCCAGCAGTCCTTGACTGCATGGCCATGCTTCCCACAATGGGAGCAGAAAGGGGACTTTCTTCTAAAAGAACTTGCCCAACATTCAGTGGCCTTGTGCCCAAGCTTGTTACAATTAAAACATTTGACATGCTGGTTCAGAGAAGCAGTTTTGTTTATATTAAAAGCATGTTGGTTAGCATAAGATTTAGCATGATGTGAGAGTGGTTTTTTCTTTCCATTAGCAAACCAACATTGAGCAAAGGTGTGGCATAATCTACCACAATGAGAGCATTCACTTTTCTTTGAATGAACAGCAGGTTTTTTATCATGATATTTCCTAGCATTCATCATTTCAGCATTCAAATCATCCAGTTCGTTTAATTCACACTCATGCATCAAATGGCCAATTCTATGGCAGTAATAACATGACATTTTCTTTTTCTGAACCTCATGATTTCTAACATGAGTTTTCCTGACATGCATTTTAATGGCATTCATGTCATCTTTTCCTTTCAGTTTGCATTTATGCATTTGATGACAGCTTCATGACACTTAAGGCATGACATGAGTTTCCTGTTAGCATGAGATTTAAAAACAGGATGCATGTAAGTAGTAGAAGCCATTTTGTTCTTTCCTTTTTGTTTTTCAGTTGGCTTCAGAATTCTTTGAGCAGCAAATTGAAACACTGAATGATTGGCTGAACTAACAGAGGCAACATTTGAAATAGTTGAAGTTTGAATCTTATTTTCAAAACTCTTTTTCTTTGTTGGGTTATAGCCCAACCCTTCTTTTTAAAAATTGACTTTAACACCTAGCAGTTTGTTCATATTATCTTGCCCACTGACAAATTTAGACAAGGAGTTTTTTAAATCCTGAATTTCATTTTCTTGAGAGGAAATGTGTAGCTCATAACTGGCAATCTCTTGTTCACTGCAATTCACACATTCAGTTAACACCTTGTTAGCAGTTTTATATTTTTCAATTTCATTTTCCAGATTGCTCAGTTTATCAGAATCTTCAACACAAATACTTTTTCCTCTTTCCAAAGTAAGAAGTCTTTCAGACATAGTGAAGTTCAGCATTTTTAACTTCTCATTTTCTTCCTTGAGTTTGTCATTCTGAACTAATTCATTTATCAGAAGTTGATCTTCTGAATTGACTTCATGTTTTCTTCCAGTCTCAAATTCCTTTAATTCTTTTTACTATTTCTCCATATCTTTCTGTAATTCTATGTTTACAGATTTTATGGCAATCAATTTTTCAGTCAGCAATGTGTTCTTCTGTTTAAGTTTCTCAAATTTTTAATCATTTTTATTGGAGAACTCTCTAAGATAATCATTTTCAGATTTCAGCTTGTTTAATTCAGACTTAAGACATTCAATTTCTTTCAGCAAATCCTTGCTCTGAACAGAATCATGACTAGCTAGACTAAGCTTCTTTTCAAGTTCAGAGATTTCTTTCACATGATCTTGATTCTCAGTTTTCAATAATGAAATTTGTTTCTTCAACATTTGAAAATCAGACTTACAAGTATCATGAACATTTTTTAATTCAACACAATTTCTACATGGAGAACTTGAACTATCTAACCCAGTACCCTTCTTCAATTTTTTATACTGTTTTCTTAACAGTTCATGAGATTCAAATAATTCAGCATATGCGTTCTCCCAATCTTCTAGAGAAAAATTATCGAAGAGATTTACCTCATCATCATCATCTTCTTCATTTTGATTGCTGCCTTGATCGCTTCTGTTGGCCATCATGCAGCTGTCCACATCTATCTCCTGAGTTCGCTTCAGTGTATCCAAAATATCTTTAGCAGAACTGCAATCAACGAAACATGAGTGAAAAGCTCTATCAGTAGCTGCCTTCATCAGATTTATAGCTATCTGATTTTCTTCATGCAGTGATTTTTGACTGTCAGTCTATTTGGACTTTTTCTTTGGTAGTTCATGAGGACCATGTGAAATTACTTTCCACAGGTCTGGATTCACAGATTTGATATAATTCTTCAGACTAGCGAACCATGCATTAAAATGCGTACCACTGAAAATCGGTGGATGAGCCATGAGAACACAACAGATTAATGCAACAGGAATATTGATGCACTAAAAACAAATTAGCACCTAAGACTGCAAGATCGAATCTGCAGGTCGTTGGACCTTGTATGCAGACACCGCTCTGATACCAACTGTTAGGGTGCTAGGCCCAGATACAGAGGGGGGGTGAATGTATCCCTCTAGAAAATATAGCCCAAATTAAAACTCTAAAGCTCAGATATGCGGAATAAAAATTAATGAGCTTTCCAAGATGAAATGATAAGGCAACAAATGAACAAACAGTTGGACTGCAACAATGCAGCCACCTGATCAACCAGAACCGAAGGCAGAGCTAAACAACCCAAACACACTTAGCAGAATATAATGCTCAAAAATAACTCTCTAGATAATGCAACTAGCCAAGCATGCACAACCTGTGAATGGGAGGTAGAAGATATGGAGCTAACGCAAGGCAAACCACTGCATAAATAATTTTTAGGTGGTTCGGTCCTCCAGACCTACATCCACCCCTCACTCCCAACCGGAGTGAGGCTTCACTAGCAAACGCTACAACCAAGCAGACTCAGTCTGCAAACAGTTGCTGCCACACAGCTTGACCAGGGGAACAACCTCCCCTCTTCCTCCCAACCGGAGGGACACCCAAGTGACTCCCAGCCACTTGGAAACCAGAGGTCGCAGACCTCTCTTCCTCCAGACCAGGAGGGACCCCTGGACTTGCAACCCGCAAGCCCAGAACCGGAGGACCAATCCTCCCTTCCTCCAAACCGGAGGGAACCCACAAGTAGCTCCCAGCTACTTGCAACCGGAGATCAGATCTCCCTTCTCCTGACCCACCAGGAGGAACCCGACCTCAGTCTAGAGGATCGGAAGTACAAAGATGGAAAGATAAAAAGGAAAATAAGAAAGGATGAAAAATCACAGCGCCAAAAGCTGGAAACGAAATACAAGTAATGTAGCTCTCAAGGGAGCAGGTCTGGCTTGGATTTGATCCAAACGCCAGAGGACAGATCTTCAAGCTTTTCCCATTTCTTCTCTACGAACTACTTCTCTCTCTCTCTCTTTCTCTTCTGCTTCTTCACTCTTTTTCTTTCGCAGGCTCTCTCCGTCTCTTCTCTTCTCTTCTTCTTCTCTGCAACTCTTCTTCTCTTCTGCTGGATCGAACTCTCAGCACTTCTGCACTTCTGCTATTCTGCTATTGCTCTCAAGGCTTCGATCACTTTCCTTCAGACAACCGAGGCTCCCTTTTATAGCAGCTCGAGCAGAGGCAGCACTGGGCGCGTATGGCCTCCACATTTCCCACCCAGGTATTTGGCCACGTGTCAGCATCTCAGGTCCTTGGATCACGTGCCTTCAGCTTCTCGAACAGTACCTACCACACAGACATAAGTAGATATCAGTTGGATGTATATACTTGGTTTAGTTGTTAACAAAGTGTGTACAGTCAACCTGCAGCTTGAGTGAATAGACTTTGAAGTTAACAATCGAGTGTATAGAGTTGAAGGTTAACAAACGAGTGTATAGAGTTAGTTGAGTGAGCATGCAGTGTATAGACTTAAATGAATAAGCTCATGAATGGCAGTGTATAGACATGTGATGAACAATGCATGAACTAGCCTTACCAATGTGTAGACTTTACATTGCTCAGCCACTGTATAGACTTCACGAAGCCTAACCAGTGTACAGACTTGGAACGAGTGTGCTGTAAGCACTGAAGACTCAAGTTATAACAACCGAATGTATAGAGTTGTGGTCAGACAACCCAATGTATAGACTTGAAGCATGAGGCCAATGTTCAGACTTTGATGCCCAACGGTGATGTCTAGACTTCGACAAGCTTGAGCCAGTGTATGGACTTTGCGAGAGTGAGACGATGCATGAGACGCTGAAGGACCGATGTACAGACTCTGAATCGTGAAGGCTGGCTATATAGACTTGAATCGCTTGAAGCGATGTACAGACTTGGTGAGGCTCAAGTAGTGTACAGACTTGTGAAGGCTTCAGCGTTGTACAAACATGGAAGTACCACTGTGGATGTATGGACTTGATGATCCACTGTGGATGTATGGACTTGATTGAGTGAAGCCGATGTACAGACTTTGCTTAGGAGACCAGTGTATAGACTTTCACAGAGCTCCCAATGTATAGACTTCACGTTGTACAGACTTTCCAAAGAGGCGAAACGGTGTACAGACTTGAGGCTTTGAACGTGTAAGCTGAAGTGATGTACAGACTTAGCGATGTATAGACTTGGCCAGAAAATGTAGGGAAAGATATGAGTGTAATGACTTGGCCAAGCGTTGGAAAAGATGTGGAGTGTACAGACTTGGTGAAACAAAGTCCAGTGTATAGACTTGGTGAACACTGTAATAGTAATCGGATGTATAGAGTTGAAGTTAGACAATCCAGTGTATAGACATGAAGCTTGACAATCCAGTGTATAGACTTCAGTTAAGTGCATTGGCTGTACAGACTTCAATTAGAAGTTGCCCGATGTACAGACTTGAAGATAAGACTCCAATGTACAGACTCTGCCTCAACAATGAATAGGCAAAACAGATGTATAGAGTTGGCCAAACACTTGAAGATCGACTATACAGGCTTTGATAAAGTAGCGATGTACATACTTGGAGATGAGATGCCAATGTACAGACTTAATGATATGAACAATAAGGCATGCTGTATAGACTTACTCGATCAAGCTGATGTATAGACTTTGATACCCAGACAGTCAGTGTTCTGATGGGTCGACGCATCAGCAAGGGTGGGCCGACCCACTACTGTCCATACTAACCAAGCAGAGTGTAGATAGATGAAGATTGGGGCCGTTGTACAGACATGGGGTTCAGCTGAGGATGTATGGACTTTGACGGAGTGAAGCAGTGTACAGACTTTGAATCAAACCGATGTATAGACTTGAATGGGCATGGAGTGTATAGACTTGAATGATTGAACTGAAGAGTCGACGCATCAGCTCAAGGAGTTGACGCACTGCTGTGGAGACTGTGCAGATAGAGTGTAGACAGAATAAAGTAGAGCATGTTATCTGACAGCCAAATGAACTCCATTCACTTACATGATAAAACATGAATTAATCAAGCATATAAAAGAAAGCATTATGATCAGAGAATGACTGAATAATAGCATGATGACACACACAGCAAGATGACTCACAGAGATTAACTCACATCAAAAACCAATCATCAAAACCATCATCAAAACCACAGGGGCACAACACCCTTACCTCCCTGCGTGGAGTGGGCAGTAAAGTCATTGTTGTATTTTATGGAATTTATTGTTCCGGGAGTACGAGATCGGCCGGGATCGTCTTCCCCACGCCCGGCACGTGGAGGTATCGTGTTCGCTCCTTACTCGGCATTTTGCTTTACTCGTATATATTTTATATGCCGCTGCTAGAGAGCATGATAGGATAGCTAGCTCGATATCAATTTAATCACTGCTACGAGAGAGAGCGAGACCGTCCCGTGACCCGATCCGGGCACGAGTGAGAGCCGACCACCCTAGCTCACTGCCGATTTCTCAACCGTGCATGTCCGTACGCTTCCCTCGTTAGGGGCGATCGCGAGCTTGCTTAGAGTCCAAGGATCGTATATCCAATTGGACTCTATTCGCGTGTCCGTCCCGCATCAGGGCCGCCCCACAATGGGACCGAAGATAGAATCAATAGGATTTTAAAGTAGAGAGCAAACTCACACCTAGATTCTTGTGGCCCCGTGACGATACGCAATGCCACAACACAAGGGCTGCCCCACAATGGGACCGAAGACAGAATCAATAGGATTTTAAACCATGGCCGTCCCACAAAGGGACCGAAGTCCTATCTCACAGAATGCTATTGTTTCCATTCATAACATTCACATCGTATTCGCATTCTCATTCATACTCATTTTCATAAATATTAGTATGATACTTTATCATAACAAGCATGCTTCCATATGGTTTAAGTGAACAAATCACAATCATAAGCCTATTTGTTGTGGAATCGAACATGATCAGGTTACTGAAAAAGAAGACAGATTGATTTCTAGGTTACACATGCGTAGAAAACAAAACAAAACCACAAGTGCAGAATTTTTATGAGTATGAAATTTTTACCGTGGGCTACTAACTTATCCTTCTATCATTTTTTTAATTTTTCATATTTTTCTGAATTAATATGACCTCTCAAAACTCTCTTTTTTCACGTTTCTGGAAATTGGTCCAGTGTGCTCAGGGTGTCGACCTGTCCAAAGGAAGTGTCGACCTGTCAACCCTACACATGGGTAGAAAATAAACCATAACTTCAAGTGCAGAATTTATATAAGCATGAAATTTTTTCTATGGGTTACCAACTTACCCTTCTTCCATTTTCTAATTTTTCAGATTTTTTCTAAATTAATATGACCACTCAAAACCCTCTTTTTCCACATTTCTGGAAATTGGGGACAGCATTCTCAGGGTGTTGACACATCCATTGTATGTGTCGACACATCCGTGGGAAGTGTCAGCACGTCCATGGGCAGTGTCAGCACATCCAACAGTTTCCAAAGAAGAAGTGTCGACACATCCAGGGTATGTGTCGACACATTCAGGGGGGAGTGTCAGCACGTCCATGGACAGTGTCAGCACATCTGACAGTTTCTAAAGAGGAAGTGTCGACACATCCAGGGTATGTGTCGACACATTCAGGGGGAAGTGCCAACACGTCCAGGGGAAGTGTCAGCACGTTCATGGGATGTGTTAGCACATTCATGGGAATGTGTCAGCACATTCATGGGCAGTGTCAGCACATTCATGAGAATGTGTCAGTACATTCGTGGGTAGTGTCGACACCACCCAATATTTTTAATTAAAATTCTGAGAAACCTCTAAAAAACACATAACTTGATGGAAAAACCAGTAAATAGACTTGGTAGCCAATCCCACATGCCCTTAATCCCTCTTTGGCATATAGAAACTACTTTAAAATCATTTTAATGCTTCATTGACCCCTAAGATTTGAGGATAGGTGCCTACCTTTGAGATGGTAAGCCGTCGATCCGGGGATGAAATCCACACCCCTGATCCTCCTAAAGTTTTTTCTTCCGATCCGGGGATGAGTTCCACACCCCAGACCCTCAGACTTCACTGCAGGTTCACCCTTTACGAAATGCCAAGGTTCCTCACTCCTCTTCCTTACCCGAGAGAAACCGTAGATGGTGGGTGTTGAGGATAGGTGTTGCTAAAGGCTGATCACCCTTGGAACCCACTTATTTATATAGGTTTAAAGCCTCCCAAGGCCTGTCCCACGTCCAGCAAGGTTTAGCCCAGCCCCCAGGTCGCTCGCTTAAAGAGGGGTTAATGCTAAGCATCCCTTCAGGTTTCAACATGTGTGACGTTTCATCTACTCGGCCAAAGATACGAATGGGCACATTTATTCATTAGGATTTATGTTGGAATGTCTTCATTTGAAATGAAGAGGACTTCTAGATCTAACTTTCAGTCTTAGTTTCATCGAATTTTATTGACTCTATCGTGAGTTATGATTTTCGCAATATTAATATTTATTTTGCACGTTCCAGTCGCGACCCTTCGTCTACCTGATCGTAAATGCGAGTGAGCGCATTTTTATGTTGGGATTTAGGTTAGGATATCTTCATATGAAATGAAGAGGACTTACAGATCTAACTTTCAGTCTTAGTTTCATTGAATTTCATTAAATCTACCCTTGGTTATGATTTTCATAATATTAACGTTATTTCTCCTCTATTCCAGTCGCGACCCTTCGTCTACCTTGGCATAAATGCGAGTGGGAGCACTCTTATGTTGGGATTTGGATTGAGATGTCTTCAAATGAAATCATAAGGACTTACAGATCTAACTTTCAGAGGTAGTTTCATTGAATTTCCTTATTCGTATCCTGAGTTATGACTTTTACAATATTATCATTTATTCTCCCTCATTCCAGTGGTGACCTTTCAGTAGCCCGAGGTAATCCGGGTATAGCTCCAGTATCCAGGTAGTATTTGACCTTGACCTCAACATAGAAGTTGTAGCTAACATCTCAAGTGGAATTATGGCCTTGGTTTTAGGTCATTTCATTAACCACAAGTGAAGTTATGAATTTCCCATTAATTACATCTGAATTCTCCTAACAGTCACACCTCTTCGTGACAGCTGGCAACAAATGGGCTAAGAACCTTTGGTTCTTGTGCGAATTTGGTTTCTATGTCAACAGAAGAGTTTGGGCTAAGGGCCCAAGCTTTCTAATGAGCCTAGTTTCATCCCATTTGGTTAACTATGGACCGAGATATCCTTATTTTAACGGGTGATTATGTTTTTAATATAATTTCGACCCATTATCATAACTCCTTCTTATCTCCTATTAGGCCCATTTTTCAGAAGTTATACTCTTCATCAAAGTTGTTCCCTACCTAATAGTCGTTTCATGGGCTTTGGGTTCATCTAATTCTGACCTCCCTATGGTAAGTTACCAATTTCCTAAGGATCCTTCAATAACATGTTCATATTTCTAGCTCATTGAGTTCACGGGCCCGAATTATTCTCAATTGGGCCAGTGCCCAAATTGGCGATCGTAACAACTTCATTTGGGGCCGCCTCAGCCAGAGCCACCTGTACTTCTAATGGGAAAGCTAATCATCGTCGAGTCACTACTTAGCTAGCTCAAGACATGCTTGGTCCCTAGACCACCTTACTATCCATCCGTGGACCCCGCACTACCATTAGTGCCCGTCAACTCATTCCACACCACTTTTTGGTCTTGTCACCATGTAGATACATTGGAAGACCATATTAAGGGATTAGACCGGCAGTTGAAGTTGATGCACATGTTGGCCCCAGGCTTCGACCGACCCAAAGGTCGTAGCTTCACCCATCCTACTTTGGGGTCTATTACCTCCGTGTGCACCGTGAGTCATGTCACCACGGAGGTTCTTTTATTCCTCCCCATGCCGCCCGAGCCTGATTTCATTCCACTTTTCCCGAGGGAGGAACCTTGTTTTCTCCATGAGATCACCGTCCCACTTACACCTTCAAGGATTTCAAACATGGGACCGTGTCATGAGGGAACCCATCCCGAGGGGTCGCACTTTCTTTGATCCCTTTGACCCCTCCCCAAGTGAATCTTATGACCCACCTCATCTATTCCACCTTGCCAAGGAGGTCCACTATCACACCTCTTCCACATAGGCTAGTCAACCTATGCTTCATCGGAAAGAGTTGCATACATCGCCATCATCTAGGGATGAAGAAGGTAAATTTGGCTCTCCTAGCCCTCCCAAACCTCCCCAGTCCAATAGGAGGTCCTTGCATGCATGGTTCACTTTAGGATGTCTAGGAGTCCCCCATTCCGCCAACCTTCGGTTGCGTCTTGTGTATGCTAGTCACACATTCGGGTGTCTTGGTCCACCATTGCATATGCATGGATTTGCATAGCATTAGGTTTGTCTAGGACATAGAGTGTGCTCTTTATTTGTACAGTTTGTTAGGAGTCTGCATACGTCGAGTCGAGTCAGTCTATTGCAAGCTCGCGGTGTCAATCCCTTTCGAGTGTGAGGCAAGTCGGATCTCATGCGTTCGTTGCGGACTTGCCTGACGAATATGGGATCAGCTCTATCTATGTGTCGGATCCAGTCACCTATAGGGACTCAGCGGTGATTCCTAGTGAGTCATTAAGCCGTCTCCTACCTTTGAGAGTGACCCCATCCCGGAGTGTCCACAACTAGCCTCATTCCCACAGCAGCGTGAGCATATAGAACATATACAAGATGAGTAGGTGACGATTACTAGGAGTGGAGTGTACCTCCGTGCTACCTGGTACAGTGACGGATCTGCAGGAGCCACGTGAACAGCTGCACCACTTACGCGACAAGGTCGAGTTTCTCCCACCTGGGAAGAATTGATGGGGACATCAGAGCAAACCCACTAACATTTTTTCTTTACATTTATATCCTTGGGTTAATTGGGTTTGCAATTGTATGGCAAGTATAAGCTAATGTGTTAGTCCTTAGAAGTCTTTGGGTTTCTTTGTAAAAAGCCAGTAGGTCCAGCGGGGTCACCCATCCGTTCTCCCATTGGGCCACCTAGTTCCTAGGGCCCCATGGGATGGTCCATGGTCCAAGTTGGACTTGGACCAAGGAGACAAGGTAGGAAAATGTCAATTGCCCACTTTCCATGGGCGCCCCCCCTCCTTTATTATTTTTTTTATTTTTGTAATTTGACCACATGGGAGATTAATCTCCTATCCCCTAAGTGCCCCTCCCTAACCCTAGATATGAGGTTAGTTTATGTCTTTTATCCATTGCTATATAATCCTTGTATTTCCATAATTTGAAGAATTAATGAAGAAAATTCAGCATTTTTGCTCAATGGCCTAAGGGCGCACCCCCTCTCTCTCCCACCCCCTCGCAGCTAAGAAAACTGGTCTTCTGAGGTAAGAAGCCTCCATATCTGATCTCTCTCTGAGTGAGAAGCTCAGCGCCGCCGCCGCCATCGAGCCGCCGTCGCACCACCACAGCCTCGCCATCGCAATTCTGTCCACCTCTGAATAGCAACCCAGTGCCCGATTTTTATCTCCCAATCCGGAGATCTGATCGAGCTCCAATTTTGAGGGTGAGTTCCCCACGAAATTCTCCCTCCAAAAAAATTTCCAGGTTAATCCTCTATTGTTTGATCCCCGTTAATCCCCCCAGCCCTACACAATCTATCCCAGTGCAGATCTGTGTTCCAACAAACCATCTTGGCCCTTTTGACTCCCTTTCCAATTTCAGATTGGTCTGAAATTTGGACTATTTTTCTTTCCACCAAAGCCTTCTTCCACAAATTTTTTCACGATTTTTAGAATTTGTTTACCCCTCCTAATATTCACTGCAAAATCTGGAATATGTTCTGTCTCCTGCAGTCCAGATCCGACCACCCCAGCCATAAAATCCATTCCCCCTGTCAAACCACCTCTGAAAAATACACAAAAATTATTCTCGTGTTCCTTACTTCCCCCTCTATCTCCTATAAGAATCCCAAGTCTCGGATCTATCACTTGGGCCTCGGTCAAAGCTTAGTTTCAGGCAGATTCCAATCTGCTGGGTCTGTTCTGAGACAGGAAATAGTCATGTTCTAAAATTCCCCACGAAGAATCCAGCCACAGGAAAATTCATGGGATTCCAGGTGTCCGTAGATCTTCAAGAGAGCTTCGCAACGGTGCTAGTTTCGTGACGATCCAACTTCGGATCTGATCGCAGTATCCATTCTCGCCGGGTCGCGCAGTCTGGAACAGCAGAACTAGTTCGGGCCAGCAAGTAGTCGGGTCTCTGAATCGGGATGCCTCGCCTTCCTCAAGGCGATCCAGCATGATCCCTTCCAGGGGATTGCTCGTCCAGGAGTCCACTTCACGTTGGGACCAATCCTAGCCAGATCGGATGTCGGATCAAGGCGTGATCCACCAGATCGCCAGCTCGCGCGGTCCGGATAGCACCGACGGAGCGGTCCAAATTGTTGCCCATCAACCCAAGTTCGCTATTCCCTGGTTATTGTTGTCGCCCTTTACCTCCCTACGTGGAGTGGGTAATAAAATCGTGATATAGATCTAGAGAGGGGTGAATAGATCTACCCCAAATCTTAAACCAAGATTAAGCAGCTAAATGCGGAATTAAAAATTACTTAATTAGAACAGCCAATCTAGACACGGAGTTACTAGAAGACGTAGTCAAGTGATATGTAAGAATTATCAATAGAGAAAATGAGTGAATTTAACTAGACAATCGAAACACAACAGCAGCAGAACTGAATTCCAGAGAGATGAAATGTGAATAGGTACTTGGCGGAGTTTGAACTCAATGAGTGTCCTAACGCAAGATAAACCGCTTTTCAGATAATCCTGACTTAACCTTCGAGCAGTACCTTTTGATATACCTTTTTCACTCTCTTGAATACGTAATATATCAATCAAATGAAGCACGATAACTACCAGATGAATAAATGCAACAATCACACACCATCAAGCATAGACAAGCAATTTTTTGGCGGTTCGATCTCCTGTAGAGATCTACGTCCACCCCACACTTAAACTAAGTGTGGATTCCCTGCTGATTCACAGCTTCCAATCCGCTGATCAACAGCTTCGGGGAAAACTTCAAAACACACACTGAGCCTTACAGCTTAAGCTATCAGAGGAATCCTCCTCCACCACTGGGGATTACAGCTTACCCACCGCTGACTCACAGCTTGCTATAACAAGAGTTTGAAATTGAAAAACAAAAGCAACAGAAAAATAGTAAAACAATCTGTAGCTCCTACAAAGAGCAGGTCGGCTCTGGTATTGTACCAAGAAGCCAGAAACAATAACTCACAGACACTCTGACTCACACCCTTCAAGCGACTCTAAGCTCTTCTCTCAAAGCTCTCTCGAAGCTCTCTCTGGATTTTGCTGGAAATTCCTCTTGACTTGGCTGATGCTATTCTCTCTATATTTTTCTCTCTGTATTTCTCTAAGTCTATGGTTCTCTTCTTTTTCTCTATTTTTTTACAATGGGTGATCTGCCCCTTTTATAAGGCAGCAGATGTTGGGCGCGTGGAAACCACGTTTCCCGCCAAAAAAATTGTTCAGATCTGAGCTTGGAATGTCCACGTGGCATCATCTTAATTGGGTTGCTTTCCACGTGTCATGAACATAACGCTTCACCTTTTGCCTTGGATCACGTGCCTTTTATCTTGGTACTTTAGTTGCTTGTGACTTGGAGTTCGCAGGTAGTTGGGACACGCGTCAGGTGTTTGATCATAAATCCCACCTATCATTTTAACAAACAAAGTGTTAGTCACGTGTTGTGGACTTAGACAATTCACACGTCTATGAGTATAGGCACTGATGCAAAAAGAACTAGCACAGACTTGAAATACATATGCACCGACCTTAAGTGTGCATGAGGTATTATGTGTTATGATATAGAACAGAAAGTGCACTGACCATCTACACTCGTAAAGCATACAATGCACTGACATTGGTTATGTAGAATACAAGTGTGCACTGACCTTATTAGGCATGTATGAAAACATGCACAGACCTCTATATGCATGAAGTAGACAGTGCTCCAACTCTTTGCATACGAATGGAAAAACAATGCACCGACCTATTATGTGTAAAGCAAAATGTGCACTGACCTTAAATGCTCACATCAAAACTTGCACCGACCTTATGTGGTCACAGCGAAACCTGCACCGACTTATATGCTCACAGCATAACCTGCACCGACTCTATATGCTCACAACAAAACCTGCACCGACCCTATATGCTCACAGCAAGGCCTGCACCGACTTATATGTGTTTCTACAACGACATGCACCGACTATATGCTCAATGCAGATGCTGCACCGACTATGTACGCTCATAATAACTTGCATCGACCTCACTAAGTGAAGACGACAACTAGCACTGATCTGAGGTGTGCGAGCGACACCACTTGCACCGACCTTACTTAGTGCAAGGCAAATGCCTGCACTAACTTATATGTGTTTCTTACACAAACATGCACCGACTAAATGCAAGCATAACACAGACATGCACCGACCTTAGATTCAGTATAACAAATTGTGCAGAAATATTTTATGAAAATGTCTGACATATAACCAATTCATGAAAATACACAATATTACCATGGTCAATATGGAGTCATCAAAGTCAACTCTACAGTCAACAAAGTCAACTCTATTGTTTCCAATCTTTCAAAACACAATCAATGTATAGCAGTCTTCACACTGCTGATCAACTCCAGAGGAGACCCAACATTCTCCCCCTTTTTGATGATGGCAACATCTAAAATTATGATGTATTTTGTTGAGACAAGATTAATCCAATATCAGACGTATTTGACATAACGCAGAGTCAGACAATGCACCAGACAGATTCACAGATGCAGACCTATCATATAGAGAAAATCATACGCAGCCAAATATAATCCATCGGATACCAATTGATCAGCTATCTCCCTGAATCTGACACAAGTGTTTGTCTCTCCCCCTGAAGAAACTCTTCCCCAAAAAAAATCTCCTGACACTTGATACTCTTCCCAAACACATCCAAACACATCTACCCCCTGAAAATGTTATGTTCTCCCCCTTTAACAAGCTTATCCTGAAATACAACTCCCCCTTAATCAAAATACCACGAAGTACGTTTTCTCTCTCCCTTTGCCATCAGCAAACAAGGAGTAAGGAATACTGTGGAAGTTAAGAAGGGTAACCAGAGAAAAAAGGGAACTAAGTAACACCCTGTGCAATAGTTCAGTAGATAAGCAGATTATGGGGAAAGTCTTCAGACAAAGAATCACAATTATGCATTCGTGACAGATGACTGGTTTAATAGTGATAAAAGGTAGAGTAGATTCACTAAATGTCATATATAAGGTTGCAGTTCTTGTTTATAGCAATAAACCTAAGTCACATAACCATGATAGACTTGGTCAATACTGTATCCTACTTATTTCAGAGCCAATGAATATCTATGGGAGTAACTAGATATGTATTGAGGTTAAATAATTTGACACTTAGTGAAACAAGAATTGCAAGGGTTATAGCAAACTTCTCCAATTTTGATTTTAAAACTGAACTTATTGAACAGAGAGGTAACTTCTATACCTTTGACATTAAGGGTATACATGAGTTAGATGCCAGTACCCCCAGTTACTAAGCATAGACTACCATATCTGTTTCTGATCAAAAACAGCAGTCATGATTACACCTTTTTGCATAAGGGTACATGTTTATCAGATGCCAGTACCCCCAGTTACTCAGTGAAACCAATTCTACAGATTTGATCATGTGAACAGAGTTAACATGAAGCACTTCATGACATGAGTTTGTATCCATTTCATTGATGAAGTACTCAGTTTCTCAGTGTAGTTCAGTCATTGCTCTGCCAATTGAGTTATTCAATTCTTTTACTAATGATTTTCTTTTTGCTGCCCTTTTAATTTTTCAAAGTGACTTGTTTAAAAATAATACACTATCTGAGTTTCTCAACCTAGATTTCACTAAGTCTTTCATTTTCAGATACTGTAAAGATCTTATCTGTCACAACATGAGAAGGAGGTTGAGAGCTATAAACAATTTTTCCACCACCCTATTTTCTGAATACAGTCTTTAAACTCTACAGTTTATGAAGATTAAACCAACAGTTCATTCATGAAGCAAACATGATTCTTATAGAGACATATGCTGGTTACTGCTTAAGATAATGAATGGATTGCAAGATTGTCATCTATTCAGAAAGAGGGATTTGAAATTTTAGCACAGAATCAGCTCTTGGGACATATCAAGGAATGGAAAATACACCAAATGATGGGAATGGATACCACATGATATAATTAATGTAATTGAGTCCAAAAGAGACTGAGTGATGAGGGTTTCTGTATATGGAGAGAATTTAAATGATAGGGGTTTGAAGTTTCAAACAACTGATCTGAACACATGAAGTTTCAAAAATACTGATTTGAACACTGACATAATATCTTTAACAGCTCACAACCAGACATAACTGAACCATACTCCCCCTGACAGAACAATGCAGCATGGACAGGCAATCTTGATCTAAGCAAAAACTCCCCCTGTCTATATGCATATTTATTCAAGCATTCAGACACAACTGTCCACAAGCCACTAGACCCAACATTTAAGAAATGCAGTGCAATGCATGGACTCTCTTGATTCATGGTACCTGGAGGAGGATAGTCCTCTACACATGGTATGGGCTTTCAGACAGATAGAATCTATCTTTCCACCACATATCATTTTATATACCTCTGAAATCAAGATGACTCAACTATGACACAGATAAAGCTATTAGCAAGCAGACTTGAACCATTCTCAAGATAGATCAGAACATTTATTCAAGAATTTTAAAGACAGGCTGACACACAATCATTCTCAGAATTAATCCAAACATCAGTACAAGAATGAAATCAGAATTAATCATCATGCTGAAATTTACATAAACCTAATTCTCTTCTTAAAATTTTAAATCTTTCATTTCCCAAAGGTTTAGTAAATATGTCAGCAATCTATTTTTTAGTTTCAATGAAATTCAGTTCAATTTCATTCTTGCTTACTTCATCTCTAAGAAAATGGTGTTTAATTTCTATGTGCTTAGTCCTAGAGTGATGAACAGGATTTTTAGTCAAACATATAGCACTAGTACTATAACATAAATTGGAATGCATCCCAATTTAATCTGATAATCAGTGAGTTGGTGCTTGATCCAGAGTACCTGGGCTGCACAATTCCCTGCTGCGACATATTCTGCCTCAGCAGTGGATAGAGCAACAGTGTGTTGCTTCTTGGATGCCCAAGACACTAGACAACCACCTAAGAACTGGCAGTACCCACTAGTGCTTTTCCTATCAATCCGACACCCAACATAATCTACATCGTGTATGCTATTAGGTCTAGCTCACACCTAGCAGGATACCAAAGGCCTAATTCTGGGGTGCCTGACAAATATCTAAAAATCCTCTTAACAACACTAAGATGTGACTCTTTAGGACTAGCCTGAAATCTAGCACATAAACACACAGCAAATTGTATATCAGGCCTAGATGCAGTAAGGTAAAGAAGGGATCCGATCATACCTCTATACAGCTTGGTGTCAACCAATTTACCTTTTGGGTCATCATCAAGATAGTTGATGTACCCATTGGTGCTGTTATCTCCTTGAGATTTTCCAATTTGAACTTCTTCAGTAGTCCCTTATATACTTGGACTGAGTGATGAATGTTCCTTCTTTGGTCTGTGTCACCTGCAGTCTAAGAAATAATTTTAGCTCACCCATAGAGCTCATTTCAAACTCATGTGTCATTAAGTCAGAAAATTCTTTACACATTGTCAGGTTAGTTGAACCAAAAACTATATCATCCACATATATTTGAACAATGAGAATGTCTGGATGACATAACTTTGTGAACAAGGTTTGGTCAATTTCACCTCTTATGAACTTCTTGTCTGAAAGAAATTTACTGAGCCTGTCATACCGAGCTCTGGGAGCTTATTTCAGTCCATATAGAGCTTTATTCAATTTATAAACATGATTAGGAAAGTCTATACATTCAAAACCAGGAGGCTATCTTACAAAGACATCCTCTTTAATTTCTCCATTCAGAAATGCAGATTTCACATCCATCTGCTGAAGGGTGAATCCTAATGAGTATGCATATGCTAACAGAATTCTAATTGCCTCTAACCTAGCCACAGGGGCAAATGACTCTTAAAGTCAATATCATACTCTTGATTGTACCCCTGAGCTACCAATCTGGCCTTATTCCTAACCACATTACCCTGCTCATCGATTTTATTCCTGAAAACCCATTTAGTCCCAATGACAGTCCCATGATCAGGAGATGGAACTAGGTGCCATACCTTATTCCTATCAAATTGATTTAATTCCTCATGCATGGCATTGATCCAATGCACGTCACTAAGGGCACTGTCTATGTTTTTGGATTCTATCTGTGATACTAATGCAAAAGAGTTTAACTCATTCTGAGCTCTGAGATAAGATCTGGTCCTAGGGGGTTCATACAAATTACCAATTATATTATCTATGGGATGATCTCTAAGAAATATGACATTGATAACTTGATTACCTTGAACCTCATTTACCTCCCCCTGAGAACCAGGCTCCTCTGCATCATTATCTTCAGATTGATCTGCAGGATCTTCATCTTTTAGAATTTCTCCATTATTATGTTCCCTACACAAACCATTTTCAATCTTAGTCATTGTTTCATCAAAGACCACATGTGGAGATTCTTCTACTATTTTAGAGTTTAAATTGAATACCCTATAGGCTCTAGATGTTTCTGAATATCCTAGAAAGATTCGGGATCACTTTTAGGTTCAAATTTATCAAGATCTCTTTTTGCATTGACATGCACAAAACACTTACAACCAAGACCTTGAAATAAGCTAGTGAAGGTTTCTTACTCTTGAGAATTTCATAAGGAGTTTTCTGGGTAAATGACCTTACCATGGATCTGTTGACTACATGGCATGCAGTGTTGACTGCCTCAGCCCAAAATTTCCTTGGTAGGTTACCTTCCACCAGTAATGTTCGAGTCATCTCCACAAGGGTTCGATTCCTCCTCTCTACTACGCCATTTTGCTCTGGAGTCCTTGGAGAGGAGAACCTGTGAGTTATGCCATTGTTCCTGCAGACGTCATCAAACTGTGAGTTCTCGAACTCACCACCATGATCAGACAAGATATTCTGAATAGAATTATCATTATTCTATTTTATTTTTAAATAGAACTCCTAAAATTCATTAAATGCTTCATTTTTTTGTGTGAGGAAAAACACCCAAGTAAACCTAGAGAAATCATCAACTAATACAAAACCATATCTTCTATTAGATAAACTAGCTGATCTAGTGGGTCCAAAGAGATCCATGTGAATCAGCTCATATGGTTTAGAAGATAAGTTTTCTGTTCAAGACTTGAATGATTTCGTAGTCTGTTTGGATTGGGTGCATGCCTCACATACAACATTATCAATTTTAAACGATATTTGAGGAAGTCCTCTGACCATGGAATGCTTATTTAGTTTGTGTAGCACTGTATAACTAGCATGACCTAGTTTACGATGCCAAAGATAGGCTAGGTCATCCTTGTTAGCAGTAAGGCACAGGTTTGAATGTGCTACATCATCTAGGTCAACTAGGTAAATGTTATTGACTCTTTTATCAGAAAATTTAACATTATCAGAATTAGGCTCATAAATGTTGCAACTAGTAGAGTCAAATACTACCCTATGACCTTTGTCACAAAGCTGGCTAATACTTAACAAATTATATGCAAGACCTTCTACCAGCATAACTTCATCAATACAACAGGTAGAGCACTTACCTACCTTTCCTGATCCGACAATCTTACCCTTGGTATTGCCTCCAAAGGTGACAAGGCCTCCATTCTTTTCAACCAGCATACAAAATTTGGCCCTGTCCCCCGTCATATGCTAGAGCAGCCACTGTCCAAGTACCATAGATTTTGCTTGGCTGTCAGGCATACCTGCATCAAGGATCAAGTAGAAAAGTTTGGAACCCAAAAATGTTTGGGCCCCAAAACAACAGATGAATCATCAAAACAAGATAGCAAACATTTAGGTATCCACATTTGTGTTGGAATAGATTGCTTTGTGGATTTGTTTGTTTTCTTTTTGTTGTTGCTATTTTTGTTGTCATTAATGGTATGGGAAACATTGGGTGGAGTGTACCCTGGGTTCATCCTAGGCTGACCATAGGAAGTGTGTTTCCTTGGGTTCCATGTCCTGGATTGCCTCAACCAATTTCTAACCTGAGGTCTATACTTATGAGTGGGATTTGAGTGGTATGTAGACCTCCATAAGCTCTATCCTTTCCAAACCTACTGAACTGATATGACTGTGCATAATGGTATGCATGGTAGGTCTGAGCTCTGGGATGGTTTCTGTTACTCTCTGATCTCCTGACAGTAGTAGGTCCACCTGGAATATGCATGGGAGTGGTTTGTGTTTTCCAGTTACCATTCTATGGTGACCTACTGGAGTTATTCTGGGGTTTTGATATTGCAGAAGGTTTACCCCTATACTGGTGTCTGCCCTGAGGTGTAGACTTGTGTGTGCGTGAATTGCTGGACACCTCCACTTTTTGTTTGCCCTTGTCCTGAGCACTAGGCTTTTTCTGATTAGCAGTTTTTACAAAAAAAAATTCAGCATTGTTTCGACTATACATTTTAATAAGAGGGGTGTTCTTTCCCTTTTCTGCTACAAATGAGACAGTTTTGAATTCAAAGCTTCTTTTAGCAGTAGGATTAAAACCAAGACCCTCTTTTCTGAAATTCACTCTTGTTCCCAAAAGAGCATTTAAGTTTTCTGTACCTTGGGTCATACTCTCAAGGGTTTTCTGTTTATCCTCATTTTCTTTTTCAAGATTTTCTATTGATTTCTTCAATTCAACATTAACATTTAACACAGCTTCATACTTTTCATTAATGATTTTCATTTCATTTTCACAATTTTGAAATTTCAACTTTAAGTCATCAATCACATTTTTCAGCATATCATTCTCCTTCCTAGCATCAATTAAAACATATTTTATCTCATCAAATTCAGCAGCAGATTGTTTTAGACAGTTATTTTCTATTTCAAGATATGCAATTCTGTCAGACATGGTAGTATCATTAACAATTGAATTAACTTTTCTTTTTAACTGTCTATTTTCTTTTCTAACATCATCAACTTTATCTAACAATTCACCGTAAGCATCTTCCCAATCAGTAAGAGTGTAATTTTCGAAGGGAGATGTTACCTCATCATTTTTTCTTCTCTATCGCAGTCCCTGGCCATCAGGCATACTTGACTTCCTTCTCCTTCACTCTCTGAGGTGCAGCTGAGATTGCCCTCATCCTCATCGCTCCAAGTACTTATCATAGCTTTGCCTCTAGTGTTTTTCTTCTTTGCTTTTTCTTTTAGTTTTTGGAGCTCCGGGCATTCTACCTTCATGTGGCCTGCCTTCTTGCAATGATAGCAAATAGTGGTGTCAGTCTTTTTGGCAGGATTAGTTTTATACCTTGTCTGTCTTCTGTCACTATGTTGTCTTCTTCCAAAGTTTCTTCCCTCTTTTCTCATAAACCTCTTGAACTGTCGAGTCAGCATAGCGAGCTGATCACCTTCAATCTCTGACCCTGAGGAGCTGTGGTCACTGGATGACCCACTTTTACAGGAGTTGGCCTTCAATGCAATGGGGCTCTTCCTCTTCTCCAGCTCATCTGCCTTTGGCAAGTTCATCTCATATGTCATGAGTGAACCGATTAGCTCATCGACCTTGGTCATCTTTAGGTCCCTGGACTCCTCAATAACGGTAGCCTTTGTGTGCCAGATAGGAGTTAAGGAACGTAGAATCTTTCTCACCAGCTCATATTCAGAGTACACTTTGCCAAGGCTCCTGAATCCATTGGTGATAGTCATGAGGCGAGCATATATCTCTATGATAGTCTCATTCGGCCTCATCCTAAACGCCTCATACTCAGAGACCAGCATGTTGGCTTTGGTCTCTCTCACTTGGGATGTCCCTTCGTATATAACTTCCAATTTATCTGACATCTCCTTAGCTGATGAACAGGATGAGATCCTGGAGAACTCCGTGGGATGAAGGGCACATTGAATGGCGTTGATAGCGCTCCAGTTGAGTGTTGATCTTTGGATCTGCTCTCGTTTCCATAGATCCTCGTCCTCAGACAGTTCGAACGGGCCTTTGCTAACAACTTTTTAGAGTTCAAAATCATTTGCCCTCAAGAAAACTTGCATACGATTCTTTCAGTATGCATAGTTTGAACCATCAAAGTATGGAGGCTTGGTTGTAGATTGTCCTTCGGCTGTCATTCCTCTAGCATCCATGATGTCTATCTCTTCAGGATGTTAGTCCCTGCAGAAGAGTTAGGCTCTGATATCACGTGATATAGCTCTAGAGGGGGGGTGAATAGATCTACCCCAAATCTTAAACCAAGATTAAGCAGATAAATGAGGAATTAAAAATTGCTTAATCAGAACAGCCAATCTAGACATGGAGTTACTAGAAGACGTAGTCAAGTGATATGTAAGAATTATCAATAGAGAGAATGAGAGAATTTAACTAGACAATCGAAACACAACAGCAGTAGAACTGAATTCCAGAGAGATGAAATGTGAATAGGTACTTGGCGGAGTTTGAACTCAATGAGTGTCCTCACGCAAGATAAATCACTTTTCAAATAATCTTGACTTAACCTTCGAGCAGTACCTTTTGATATACCTTTTTCACTCTCTTGAATACGTAATATATCAATCAAACGAAACATGATAACTACCAGATGAATAAATGCAACAATCACACACCATCAAGCATAGACAAGCAATTTTTAGGTGGTTCGATCTCTTGCAGAGATCTACGTCCACCCCACACTTAAACGAAGTGTGGATTCACTGCTGATTCACAGCTTCCAATCTGCTGATCCACAACTTCGGGGAAAACTTCCCAACACACGCTGAGCCTTACAGCTTAAGCTATCAGAGGAATCCTCCTCCACCGCTGGGGATTACAGCTTACCCACCGCTGACTCACGGCTTGCTATAACAGGAGTTCGAAATGAAAAACACAAGCAATAGAAAAAAAAAATTAGTAAAACAATCTGTAGCTCTTACAAAGAGCAGATCCGCTCTGGTACTGTACCAAGAAGCCAGAAACAATGACTTACAGAAGCTCAGACTCACACCCTTCAAATGACTCTATGCTCTCCTCTCAAAGCTCTCTCGAAGCTCTCTCTAGATTTTGCTGGAAGTTCCTCTTTACTTGGCTGCTGTATTCTCTCTGTATTTCTCTACATCTATGGTTCTCTTCTTTTCTATATCCTCTGTATGTCTATCTCATGTATATCTTCGATAATGGGTGATCTACCCCTTTTATAAGGCAGCAGATGATGGGCGCGTGGAAACCACGTTTCCCGCCCAAAAATTCGTTCAGATCTAAGCTCGGAATGGCCACGTGGCAGCATCTGGACTAGGTTGCTTTCCACGTGTCAAACATAGAGCTTCACCTTTTGCCTTGGATCACGTGCCTTTTATCCTGGTACTTTAGTTGCTCGTGACTTGGAGTTCACAGGTAGTTGGGACATGCGTCAAATGTTTGATCATAAATCCCACCTGTCATTTTAACAAACAAAGTGTTAGTCACGTGTTGTGGACTTAGACAATTCACACGTCTATGAGTATAGGCACTAATGCAAAAAGAGCGAGCACAGACTTGAAATACATATGCACCGACCTTAAGTGTGCGTGAGGTACTATGTGTTATGATATAGAACAAAAAGTGCACTCACCATCTACACTCGTAAAGCATACAATGCACTGACATTGGTTATGCAGGATACAAGTGTGCACTGACCTTATTACGCATGTATGAAAACATGCACAGACCTCTATATGCATGAAGCAGATAGTGCACCGACTCTTTGCATGCGAATGGCAAAATAATGCACCGACCTATTATGTGTAAAGCAAAATGTGCACTGACCTTAAATGCTCACATCAAAACTTGCACCGACTTATGTGGTCACAGCGAAACCTACACCGACTTATATGCTCACAGCACAACCTGCACCGACTCTATATGCTCACAACAAAACCTGCACCGACCCTATATGCTCACAGCAAAGCCTGCACCGACTTATATGTGTTTCTACAATGACATGCACTGACTGTATGCTCAATGCAGATGCTGCACCGACTATGTACGCTCATGATAACTTGCATCGACCTCACTAAGTGAAGAGGATGACTAGCACCGATCTGAGGTGTGCGAGCGGCACCACTTGCATCGACCATACTTAGTGCAAGGCAAATGCCTGCACTGACTTATATGCGTTTCTTACATAAACATGCACCGACTAAATGCAAGCATAACACAGACATGCACCGACCTTAGATTCAGAATAACAAAGTGTGCAGAAATGTTTTATGAAAAGGTCTGACATATAACCAATTCATCAAAATACACAATATTACCATGGTCAATATGGAGT
The DNA here is from genome assembly GCA_022559845.1 of Amorphophallus konjac. NCBI lineage: Eukaryota > Viridiplantae > Streptophyta > Magnoliopsida > Alismatales > Araceae > Amorphophallus > Amorphophallus konjac. The sequence goes on from CM040122.1 coordinate 181,723,509, forward strand.
CATCAAAGTCAACTCTATAGTCATCAAAGTCAACTCAATTGTTGACAATCATTCAAAACACAATCATTCAAAACACAATCATTCAAAACACAATCAATGCATAGCATTCTTCACACTGTTGATCAACTCCAGAGGAGACCCAACAAATCCTTGCTGTAATTAAGTTTTACAATTGTACTGGGAATACGAGTCTTGGTAGGGGTCGTCTTCCCCACGCCCGGAGCGTGGAGGTATCGTGTCCGCTCCCCACTTTGGCATTTACTTTGCTCATATATATTTCTATATGCCGTTGCTTGCATGTGATAGGTCCTACCTCGTTAAAGTCTTTTAATCAGCGCTGTGAGAGAGAGCGAAACCCGTCCCTTGACCCAATCCGAGCACGAAAGTGAGTGTTGACCACCCTAGCTCATTGTCGGTTTCTCAACCGCGCACATCCGCACGCTTCCCTCGCCAGGGACGAGTCACGAGCTAGAGTCCCCGGTTTGCATCAAATCGGTCGAGTCGGGTCCCGTCCCGCATCACTTGCATTGCTGTCCTTTATATTATCTTGGTTTTATCATGTTATTTGCATTCATTCTATCATGTTTTCATAATTTTATCTTGTCTTCATTTGCTAGTTTTAGGCTAGAAATTGCATGCACTCTGGTGCGCATAGTACCATGCATTGCATTATCGTAGTTGCATTCCTACCTTAGTAAGTGATCCTCTCGGCTTCATATTCCTTAGAGTCGACTAGGTGATCTTATCTGGGTCTTCCGTAAGCCTCTGCGAGCCGTGGATTCCCACACGGACGTCGAGCCAGTTGTACCTTTCCACCCTTAGGATTCGCATTCGCATTCATGTGAGGGAGTTAACCCTAGGTCAACTTAGAGTTTGGACCCTTTCTCTTTAAGATACCTACCTCTTGAGAGAATTTGTGCTTAATTAACTCATTAAACAGACCATTGAAACTCTTTAATAAAGTAACGATCATATCAACTTGTTTACCTTTGGTGAGACTCCCCATGCATATTATTGTTGTGTGTTCATGTTGGTTTTGCATTCTTAGCATAATTGCCTCATTTTGTGTGTTATTTTGTCATCATCCAGCTTGTCCCATCTGTTTGCATCATCCTTTCTTTATGTTATCTTCATCACAGTTTTACATTGCATCTGCATAAGTCAGTCAGTCTGTCGGGTCTCAGGGCAGGTAGCGGTCATCCCTGGACCGCCACCTTCTAATGGCGGTCTCCCCAAGATCGCTACTTTCCCTGTGAGTCTGCCCTCGCCTTGCTCTTCACGCCCTTCCTTCCCTGGCTGTATTCCCATTAATCTACCTGTATTAAGTCTCCGCCTTCCTCATGGAGCATTACCTTCATCCTATGTATCCTTCTTCTCAATCTTATTCTTACGCCCGTGTGGAATCTTCTTCCCACGCGGGCCCTTCCCCCCATGGTCCCTCTGATCCGTCTGAAGAACAGGCAAATCTTATGGCCCATCTCTCATGCCTTGTTCGTCAGATGGACCCGGTCTAGGCCAAAAAACTCATCACAAACCATCTTAATGGGCTTCCTTCTTCTTCTTCACATGTTGCTGGTCCAGGTGGTCCCTATGCTCATGTCCCTTCTAGGTCCATGTACCCTTCTACCCCTAGAATGGGCCTCCCTTCTTCCCCTCAGCCCGGATCCTCTTACTCGGCTCGGTATCATAATCCTAGTCCAAATTCACAACACCTTGCTCAGGCTGGCCCGCAGTACTGTCGATCTCTCCCTACCCAGGAGATGATTACTCAAGCCCAACGCCAGCTTGATGAACTTCAACGTCGAATCGATCCCAAACCCTCCTTGAGTGTTGCATTCACGTTCCAAAATCTCCGGCTTCCACCTCCTTCGCAGATTTCTGCTTATCACCATTATGGTGGAATCGGCGACCCTCATGTGCACATTAAGGAGTTTGTTTATGAGTCGGCCCAATTTTGGCATGACCAATACTTGATGGCCTATCTGTTCGGTCTATCTTTAGAAGGCCTAGCTCGAGATTGGTTCTTCTCTTTGCCGCAACATCAGGTTGTGAACTTTCAGATTGTTCAGGAGAAGTTCATTCAGCAATACCAAGACCAGGTTGGTCCCAAGTACTCCATCGTGGATCTGGCCCACGAGAAGATGAAGCCCGATGAGGAATTCTCCACTTTTACTGACCGCTGGCGTCGCCTCGCCGTGCAAGTCCCGGGCCACATTCCGGAGGGAGAGCAAATTAAGATGCTCATTTCCAATACAACACCCGAGCATCGCTTTATCTTAGCCCAAAATGGCATTACCTCCTGGCAACAATTGTATAGCCATGCCCGCTTCGTTCGCCAACAACTCCAAGATTCCCTTGACCCTAAATCTTCCCCACATTCCACGCCCACATACACCTCGTCATCCACATATACCCTTTTTGCACCCTCCATGAGTCAGCCTTCCACCACCTATTCACCCTCCATGAGTCAGCCTTACGCTTCCACATACCAATCCTCCATGAGTCAATCCTCCATGAGTCTGCCATCCGCCATCCATGGTCAGCCCTCTGCATACCCGCATGTGTCTCCGCCTCAGGTCAAGGGAACACCACACCCCGAGCAAGTGGATGTCATCCACTACATACCTCCTCATCCCGCTCCTCACACGCCTTCACCGAGTCCCTCCACTAGTCACTACGCGCCCTTACCTACGCAACCTCCACAACCCTCTTCTTCATCTCATACCCCTCAGCATCCCTCTTGCCCGAAGCGGGCCCATTATCCTCCGTTGTTGGAGTCTTTTATAGATATTTTTAGGGCTTTGATGTCCACTCACGCGTTACAGCTTCCTCCGATTGTGCCTTGTCGACCTGCGGTCGGGAATTTGCATCAGTTTTATGATTACCATCGTCAGCAGGGGCATTTGGTCAAGGATTGCCCCGAGTTCCGGGATTATGTTTATGACCTGGAAGACAAAAAGAGGATCGATTGGCCCGCTATTCATAAAGTTGTCTTATATCTCCACAGCAAGCAGCAACATCAAGAAGCGCCGCCCAGGCAGCCGTCTCTGTCATTACAAGGCCAGGGGCACCCCTATAATTCTTCATCGGGTGCTCCACCCGCTCCGTTATCTACCCCTTTGCCTAGTCCACCACCCGCTCCATTACCTAGCCCGCCATTACCTAATCCATCTCCTACGCCGTCTCTGACGCCTCCACAAACCCAAGCCTTTGCTCAGGCTAGCGCCTCCCTTCCTCTTTCCGCTCCCGTTACCGCCACCGCTTCTGCTCCCAACGGCGCCTGACACGTTGTGTCAATACATCGATGATGGGCACCGCGACCCTCCTCTTCATCCTCTCCATCACCGACACCATCTTCATTGCCTTCATCCCCATCTCCACCACCGTCACCATTGCCTAAGCCCTCATTGTCATCTCCTTCGCCTTCACCTCCTCTCCCCAAATCACCTAACCCATCGCTTTCTTTGCCCATACCATCTCCGCCGTCTTCATATCCACCGCCTTCTCCTCCCTCATTTTTCCTTGCTCGAACCTATCATTACCACCTTGCCTTCGCCGTTACCCCCACCTATGCACACGTCTGTCACTGCCGCTATCCCTTCACCTACGCCTATCTCACCTTCCAAACCTACTACCTCCACTCTATCCACTTCCACCCCACAGAGCGGGTGTGCGCTACCTTTCGTGCCCCTTGGGTATGGTCCCCAGGGAGAAGACGATCCGAGTCAGGACAATTCGGTGCCGGTTGTGTGTTTCAAGCTTCAGGATTTTCTCTGCCGCATACCGATTCGGGTCATGGTCCCTGGCTGTTTGGGGGCTGATGTGCCTATATTCTCGAGGACGGCTGCCAAGAAGAGTTCTCTTGCGCTACTGCCAATTTCCTCTCAAGCGAGACCGGTAGTAATTTCTTTGCCCGCCGGGGAGTTCACCGTTGATGCTGTTATTTCTTCTCGCTCTATTACCATTCAGATTGTTGGCCAAGAGTGGTTCTTTACCCGCATTGTGCTAACTCGCACGGCCACCGAGGAAATCATGGATTGCATGTTCAAGGGGCAATTGGCCATATTTTTAGAATTTTCATAGGATGTTCTGTAATTTCTATGCAATTTCCCTCAAAATTTCAGCAAGTCGGCCACGTCAACGCTGCGCATTACTCTCCCTCAGTTTCATCTCTCCCCTGTCTCAAGGGAATTATGCTTCATGCCTGACTTCCGAGTGGAGTTGCCAAATCTTATGCTTCTCACGCCAAGTGACAAAACTCCATGGTTTCATAATGGTCATCCTAAGGAGTTACTTGTTCAAGAATGTCCTGATGTTATTAGCACTGGGTGTCTAGGGGCAACCGCCCTGATGAAGCTGCATGTTCAAAACCGGGCTAGGCTGTCTGCCTGGTGGGCCCGTTACTTAAGAAGATATCACAAGTTAAGAAGCCCGAGAGGGAGATTTCTGTAGCCCATCTAAGATCGGTCGAACTAGGTCTCGCGAGACCAAACGAGGCACAGCTCATCTAAGTGACCACCCCGCAGAGCCCACTTAGCATAAAAGCCCAATAAGCTCACTCGGGATCAAGCACTTCCTAAGCGGTCATTAGGCTCGGAAGGCCGAGCGTCGGTGCGGTCGGAGGAAGACCCACGCCCAACCTATCCCCCTCGCCGAGATAAGGGCTAGCGCACAGCGCCCACTCCGACCGAACCTCACCTGAGCTATGCTTATCGCCTGAGACAGGGCTGGCACTCTACACGCTTGGGTCGACCGACAGATGCTTATCCACGCTGCCATTGAAAGCCCTTTCTGAGCAGGAGTTTACAAAGATAAGAGGGCCCACGAATCCTCAAGGCTATAAAGAGCCCATGACGAGGACGTAAAGAGCCCACGTCGAGGACGTAACCCCCACCTCAAACTCCTCAGCTTACAGGACTCATAAGGCTAGCGCACTATTTAAACCTGGGATCCCCTCCAGCGAAAGGTAAGACCAACACACGCCTAAAATTCCCTGAGCAGGAACCACTTCACCACCTTGGTGGAGAGGGATCTCTTGCATCTCCTTCCTCCCTTCTTAGCTTCCACCACTGCTCTACTGACTTAGGCATCGGAGGGTTTTCCCCAAGGAACCATCCCTGGGCCCCCTGATCTGTTTCACTTCCTTGCAGTTCACTGTTCGGTGATCATCTCTTCCAGCTCAGGACCAGCGCGAGATCACCCCTCTTCATCTGCCGCCGTCTGTGGGAAACGATCAAAGAGCCAGTATCGTGCGAAGGAGTACAGGGAGGAGGTCCACCGGCGATAGGGGAAAAGCCATGGTGGTGGTGAGAGAGGGCCCCTCTTAGGCCACACAGAACCCCCCCTCCAACGCCAGTACCCCAACCAACGAACAGCCTCCGCCCGCGGCGGTGGAGCAACCATCTTACTGGGGCGCTGACGCTTTCCAAGCCCTCATTGCAAAACTAGACGTCCTCGTGGAACTCATGAGGACCCAGGCGGCCAGGGAAGGAAGGTCACGCGCCCCTCCGGAAAGCCCTCCCCACAGAGACGCGTCCCAACACACTGTCGGAGGCCGCTTCACCCTCCAAGGATGGCGGCTTATTCGCAACAGGTCAGGAGGACCTTCACAAGCCCCTCCTCCAGAGCAAGAGGCCTCCTCCACGCCGAAAAGGGGAAATCCTGGGGCACGCCATCCACACCCAGAGACCGAAGTCACTGGGGAACGCCAGGACAGCCCCCCTAGCCCCACGGCACAACGACAGCCAGAATTATCCCTCCGACAGCGAGAGTTCGAGAGGCGCTTTGCAGAGCAGGAGCGCACCTTACGAGCCCTATAGAAGACCTCCCCAGCAGAGGACAAGGAGAATTCCCCATTCCCCGACTGCATCTTGAAGGCAGAGATATCTCCCAGAATCTCCATTCCGACCTTCAAGTCTTACGACGGCTAGGGTGACCCGGCCGACCACTTCGACAGCTTCGACGCCCTAATGACACTTCACGGGGCGTCTGACGCCATCAAGTGTCGAGCCTTCGTGACCACCCTGGTCCAAGGTGCCCAAGTATAGTTCCGGGCCCTCGCCCCCGGATCCATCCGGGACTTCAAGTAATTCGGGCGAGTGTTTAAGGAGAGTTTCACCAGCAGCGGCCCCCCAAGGTCGGTAGCGGGGCTATTGGCTCTCAAACAGGAGTAGGGGGAGAAACTCTGGGCTTACATCAACCGATTCAAGTCGGAAGCCCTGACAATCCCCTGCCTGGATGTTGCCTCGGCCATAACTGTGCTGACCGGAGGCACCCGTGATGAGAACCTCCGCCGTGAACTTGTCCTCCACCCTCCCTTGACCCTTGCCGAGCTAGTGACTCTGGCTTTGTGCCATGCTGAGTGCGAAGAAGTTCTCAGCGCATTCCGAGGCGTAATCAGTTCGGGTCGGGAGGGGGACAAGAAGCGAGCACCCGAGCCAAGCTCAGGCCAAGGAAAAAGGCCGAACCGAGATGGGGAGCATAAAGAACCATCCCAGAAGTACGAGCGGTACACTCCCTTAACCGCTCCGGTGTACGAGATCTATGAAGACATCAAAGGCTCAGGCCTCCTCTGCCAACCCGAGCCAATGAGGTCGAAGAGCCGCAATCGCAGTAAGCACTGCCTGTTCCACAGCGACCACGGGCATCATACCGGTGATTGCCGCCAGCTCCAGGATGAGATCGAGCGCCTCATCCGCCAGGGACACATGTCCCGGTTCGTAGCCGGGCATAAGGACGACCGAGGTGCCCCAGAGGAGATCGACAACGCCCCTCGCGGGGTCCACATCAAAGTCATCGCTGGAGGAGCTACATCAGGAGGAGATAGTAGCCGAGGAAAAAAGCGTCATGTTGAGCGGGCGAGCCGAGCCATCGAGCCTCCCAAGGCCCCGCCAAGTGAGCCACAGGTCATAGTCTTCTCCGACCAAGACCTGGAAGGGCTGACCAACCCGCATGACGATGCCCTAGTTATATCGGCTACGATAAACCATTGTCACGTAGATAGGATTCTAGTTGACAATGGAAGCGCCCCTGATGTATTGTCTTATCAATGTTTTCTTAAGATGGGGGAGAATCCGTCTAAACTCCGCCTGATCCGAACCCCCCTTTGCGGGTTCAATGGCCAGGCCACTTATCCCGAGGGAGCCCTGAGCCTGCCAGTTACACTCGGCACCCCACCCAAAACCGTTACGGTTATGGTGGACTTCATAGTGATCAAGGGTATGATGGCATACAACGAAATCTTCGGCCGGGGGATCCTTAGCCGAACGAAAGCGGTGCCCTCTACCTATCACCAAAAAATGAAGTTCCCCACTAAACATGGGGTGGGGGAAGTCCGGGGCAACCAGGCGTTGGCCAGAAGGTGCTATAATATCTCGGTTGAAGCCACAAGGCCGGACGGGAAGAACAAGGGCCCCCGGGAAGTCGAGGAAAAACCCGTAACATCCGAGCCTGGAGGCGAGTTGTGAACGATTTTCCTAAACAATGACCCGACCCTAGGAGTAAAGATTGGAGCCGACCTACATTCCGAGGTTCATCAGCAATACAAAGAATTTCTTTCTGGGTACATCTGAGTCTTTCCATGGTCTGATGATCAACTCCCCGGGATACCGGGAGAGACAGTAGTGCATAAACTCAACCTCGACCCGACCGTGAAGCCCGTACAACAACCCAGAAGGAAGCACTCCCCATAGAAGCAGACGATCATCAAGGAGCAAGTCACCAAGGGGCACTGGTCTTTTTAGATCGGTTCTAGACCCAACGTGGCTGGCTAACGTCGTCTTGGTGCCAAAAGCTTTGGGAAAGTGGCGAATGTGCGTGGACTTCACTGACTTGAACAAAGCCACACCAAAAGACTGCTATCCATTGCCGAGCATTGACCAACTGGTTGACTCAACCTCGGGCAATGAGATACTCAGCTTGCTGGATGCCTATTCAGGCGAACCACCAGATCAGAATGGATCCAGAAGATATCGAGAAGACCACCTTCATCACCGACTTCGGCGTACACTGCTACACTCGGATGCCCTTTGGGCTGAAGAACGCTGGAGCCACGTACCAGAGGCTGGTCAACCATATGTTCGAGGGACAACTCGGCCGGAACATCGAGGCCTATATTGACGATATACTCGTCAAGATCCCCAAGGCCGAGGACCACTTCACCGACCTCGTTGAGACCTTCGACACTCTCCTGAGGTACAATATGAAGCTCAACCCTACCAAGTGTGCCTTCGGAGTAAGGTCCGGGAATTTCCTGGGTTTCTTGGTGACCCAACGTGGGATCGAGACCAACCCCGACAAGGTCCAGGCCATCCTGGACATGCGGCCGCCCACCTACACCAAGGATGTTCAACGCCTTACCAGGCGCATTGTTGCGCTCAACCGATTCCTGTCCCATGCGGCCGAACAATGCCTACCCTTCTTCAAACTGTTGAGGGGGCCCAAAATGACATCTGCTACGTTCGCATGGGATGAGGAATGCCAAAAAGTGTTCACCGAGCTTAAGGAGTTCCTGGCCTCACCCCCGGTGCTGTCCAAGCCTGTTCCAGGTGAACCCTTACATCTCTACCTCTCGGCAACTCCATCCACAGTTAGCTCGGTCCTGGTCAGAAATGACTCGGGAGTCAAGAGATCGGTCTACTACACCAGCAAGGTGCTCAACGAGGTTGAAAGAAGGTACCCCGCAACCGAGAGACTCATGCTAGCGTTGGTTACCTCGGCCAAGCACCTTCGACCCTACTTCCAAGGGCACTCCATCATCGTGTTGACCGGCAAACCACTGAAGAGGATCCTCGCTCACCCTGAAGCCTCGGGATGCCTCGTCAAGTGGGCCATTATGCTCAGGGCCTACGATATATCGTACCAGCCTCGCTCGGCTATCGAAGGACAAGCGCTCGCTGACTTCATCCCGACCGAAGAAAAATCCCCGTCCGCGCCTGGGCCAACCTGGGAATTGTTCGTCGATGGATCCTCCAACTCGGCCAGGAGCGGCACCGGTATCCTCCTGAAGTGATGCGGGACGGGACTGAAATGGGCTAGGACCTACGAATGCAACAAGTGCGGCCAGCACTCGCACGCCAAAGGCAAGTCGGGCGGCAGACCTCCGTAGCGTTCCTCCGGGTGGAGGCGTCTCTCAACAAGAAACTCAAGCCCAACGACCGTCCCGATGAGGGAAGCGTAGGGATCTCAGCGGCTAAGGAACCGCCGTACGCCTAGGGAAATCTAGTCCGAGCTCGGCGCTCGAATAGGGCCACGGAATGGGTACTCAACTCACAATCACGCGGTGAATAACAAGGTAGCTAGGAACCTACACACACTCACGCGGCATGCTAGAAAGTATACTAGGAAAGCAAATGCCAACAAAGGGAGCGTCACACGTACCTCCACGCCTAGGCGTGGGGAAGAAACCCCGGCCGAGATCGACAACCCCGATACACAAGGACAAACAATAATACAACCTCAACCACCAACGCCCACTCCTCACAGGGAGATAACAGGCTACACAAAGAGATTCGGGGCTACCGATGTACGGGCTGACGGGCGGCACTCGGTGAAGGGTTGGCCGCGAGGAGGATCCGAACGGTGGTCGGCAGGTTTGCAGCAATGCGTGACTCCGCGGTGAAAACTCCCACGACCTGGTCCGGTGTCCGATTGAGGCGCCGTCAGTGATGGCGCGTAGCTAGGTCACAGGAGGAAGCCTCGGCCAAAGGGGGCGTGCAGATTCCGTCCGTAGTAGCCGGGGGCGCACCTGCAAGTTGTGACAGGATTCTGCTCCCAGAACCACGCGCTCGAGCGGGAAAAATCAGCAGAAATAGCTCCGAAGGGCGAACGGAGCTCTGCCTGTTAGAGGACGAAGAGGACACAGAGCCACAGGTCCTGACCAAAGGAATCGATCAGATCTGGTCGTGGCTGAGAGCAGCAAGCTCTGGATTCCGCAGGTGGTTCTGGGGCCTGGTGGACAGGGCAGACCTGCGCGACATCCGGGAATGGACGCCACGAGCAGCTCGGACGTCGGAACGAGACGAGATCAGCGGCGTTGGACAGAGGATGAAGAGAGGTACGACCGGTGAAGATCCCACGTCCAAACTCGCAGACGTCCGTCCCGTGGGACTTTTGCAAGGGGGCGAATAGAACCAGGCTCGCAGGGAGAGGGGGTCCTGCGCACGCTCACGAGGAAAATCGCCACGGGTGATGCCGAACTCCGAATGAGGCGAGACCACCTCGCACGCGTCGGTGACTTGTAGCAGAACCACCCAAAAATAGGCTGGTCGCTCAAAGTCACCAGGAACAGGGGAGGTCGTCGCAGCTCTTGGAAACAAGATCTGGTTGCACTGAACTTGAACCTGTGAAGAGATAGAAGAGAGGGGGAACCTCGGCGTCGCATCGAGGGGATGGGGAGTCACACCCCAAGCTTGATCCCGTCGCAGGATCAAAGAGACACAGAGGGGGGCGCAGCCTCCTTCAAGAGAAACAGCAACTTTTTTTGTTTATTCATTTGATAATCCACCAAAAGAAAGATACAAGCCTTATATATCCGGGGGGGAAAGAGCTAGGGTTTCATCCCAAGCCACAAGGAAGGGGGGGCGCAAATGAAAGGTGGGTGCGACCCAGCCCTCCTCCATTCAAGGGTGGTGCGGCCATCCCCCCTCCAATCAAGGAGGGATCAAGGGGGGGGGGGGGGCGCCCAAGGGGGAAAGGGGGAGGGAGATGGAATGGGGAAAGGGGGGCGCCCAAAAAGGCAAGTGGAGGGGCCAAGGGGGGGAAGGTGGCGCAGCCACCATGGGTGAGGGATGCGCCCTCCTCCCCAAAACCCTAACCCTAATCCAACCAGCAATGGGCCAAGGCTAAGCCCAATAAGAAAGGAAGACAACCCAATACTCCCTACACATAGTCTGATAACATAAAAGAACTAGATAACGCGTCCACGCAGGGACCAAACCTAGGCCCAACATGGCCTCAAATGAGAAGAAGGATCCTCTAGTAGATGCCGTAATCGCCTAGCCAAAGAGATGCTGGCGTGCTCCGTGTGCTCCGTCGAGTGATGCGGCGCGTGTCCTCACCAATTCTCCCCGGGTGGGAAGAACTCGACCCCGTCGAGTAAGGGTCACGGTCGCTCAAGTAGCGCTCCAGCAGGTCCGGGTCGATCCTCTCCAGCTCTCCACGTGTGATCCAGGCGTCGTCTGTCGCAGGGCGCCCTCTCCAACGCACTAGGAAGCGTTAGTAGGCTCCGCTCCTGGTCGTGGTCACCTGCTCATCCAGTATACAATCTATATGCTCGCGTTTCTGTAATGGGGCTGGAAGAGGTGGACGCTCAGAAGGTGTAATACTCTCAACAGGAGGGGAGGGCCCAAAAAGCTCACTGGGAATCACCGCGGGATCCCGATATGCCACCAGATCTGAGACATTGAACGTCGAACAGATCCCATAGTCATCTGGCAGCTCAATCTCATACGCATTCGACCCAATTCGCTTCAAGACTCGAAAGGGTCTAGCACCGCGGGCCTGGAGTTTCTTCACGGCCCCCGAAGGAAACCGTTCAGGTCTGACCCTGATCATGACGTACTCTCCCTCTCGGAACTCACGGGTGCGTCGATGCGCATCAGCTAACTCCTTATAACGTGCGTTGCTGGCCTCTATATGACGACGTACATGCTCATGCAACTGCCTAATATGCTCTGCAAAGGACTCAGCTGACTCAGAAACACGGGCCTGGATGGGAGATGGGACCAAGTCAATCGGCTTCCTAGGTCTACGGCCAGTAACAATCTCAAATTGACTCAGACCTGTAGACCTATTGACCAAGTCATTATATGCAAACGCTGCTAGAGGTAGAATCAAGTCCCAATCCCCGACACGATCACGCACTAAGCACCTAAGGAGATCCCCTAGACTCCTATTGACGACCTCCGTCTGACCATCGGTCTGGGGGTGATAGGCAGTAGAGAACTTCAACTGGGTGCCCATCATGTGCCATAGGGTTTTCCAGAAGTAGCTAGTGAAGCGCACATCCCTATCAGACACTATAGTACGTGGAAGCCCAAACCTGGAGACACAGTGAGTAAAGAACAGACAGGCAACTCTAGAGGCGTCTGAAGTCTTGGAACAGGAAATGAACAAAGCCATCTTAGAGAACCTGTCTACCACCACAAAAATGGAGTCATGCCGACGGAGGGTACGAGGCAATCCTAACACGAAGTCCATGCTAATGTCCTGCCATGGACTGTCCGGGACAGGGAGGGGAGTATAAAGGCCGGTGTTCTGCTTCCTCTGCTTGGCCATAGCGCAAGTGCGGCACTGAGCCACGATGCGAGCAACATCCCTCTTCAAACTAGGCCAATAGAACCTATGCTCAACGGCCTCAATGGTCTTGATCCGGCCGAAATGGCCAGCAAGACCCCCTGCATGCAACTCCCAAGTGAGAAAATCATGAACAGACGTCCGTGGGATGCACAACCTACCACCCTGGAATAAATAACCCTCCTGAAGGACAAACTCACTATAGTCACGGGAGGGGCCCGACTGAAGGGCAGCATGGATCGGACCGAAGTCCGGGCAATCGACATAAGCCTCTTTCAGCCTCTCCAATCCCACCACCTCTACTCCCATGGTGGACAACATCATCATCCGCCGACTCAGCACATCGGCCACCTTGTTCTCGGCCCCTGCCTTGTGCCTAAGCACAAAGGTATACTCCTGAAGGTACTCCACCCACTGACTATGACGCGCATTCAGCTTCTTCTGAGTATGGAGAAACCTCAAAGCCTCGTGATCAGAAAAGAGCACAAACTCCTGGTGTAGGAGATAGTGCCGCCAATATCTCAATGCCTGGACGACTGCATAAAGCTCCTTGTCATACGTGGAATACCGCAGTTTGGCATCGTTCAGCTTCTCGCTGAAAAAGGCAATGGGATGATACTCCTGACTCAAGACTCCCCCTATACCCACTCCAGAAGCGTCGCAGGTGACCTCAAACACCTTAGAAAAATCAGGTAAGGTAAGAACAGGTGCCTGGGTCATGCACTCCTTGATGCTCTGAAAGGCCGTGGCTGCAGCCTTAGTCCATGTGAATGCCCCCTTCCTAATGCAATCCGTGATCGGGGCAGTGATGGAACTGAAGCCACGAATGAAGCGACGATAGAACGTCGCTAGGCCATGGAAGCTCCGAACATCGTGGAGGGTGCGGGGCTCAGGCCATTCCTGAATGGCGCGTATCTTCTCCGGATCAGCGGAGACCCCATCGCGAGACACTATGAACCCAAGGAAGGAAACCTGATCAGTCATGAAAGCACACTTCTTCGGGTTGGCGAATAAGCTCTCTCGCCTCAGAACAATGCAGACCTGCCTGAGGTGGTCTAAGTGGTGCTCCCTAGTGCGGCTATAAATAAGGATGTCATCGAAGTAGACGACCAAAAAGACCCCTATCATAGGGCGCAAGACCTGGGTCATCAACCGCATAAATGTACTAGGGGCATTAGATAGCCCAAAAGGCATCACTAACCACTCATACAGACCATCCTTGGTCTTGAATGCAGTTTTCCACTCATCTCCAGGCCTGATCCTAACCTGGTGATAGCCACTTCGAAGATCAATTTTAGAAAAAATAGTGGCTCCCGACATCATATCTAGCAAATCATCCAGTCGGGGAATAGGAAAATGATATTTCACCGTGATCTTATTGATCGCACGGCTATCGATGCACATCCTCCATGTGCCATCTTTCTTCGGGGCTAGCAAAGCGGGGACAGCGCAAGGGCTCTTGCTGTCCCTGAGGGAACCCCTACTCATCAACTCCTCGACCTGCCTCTGCAACTCGGCATGGTCCGCGGGGCTCATCCTATAGTGAGGGAGGTTAGGCAATGAAGAGCCCGGGACAAGGTCGATCTCATGCTGGATGTCACGCATAGGTGGAAGGCCTCCAGGGAGGTCCTCCGGGAAGATATCAGAAAACTCGCGTAAAATCGCAGCCAACTCGGGGTTTAGCTCACCCTCGGATCCTGGGATGACATCACTCACCTCTCGAACAACAACAGCAAAGAGGGGACTACCACTGGTGAACTCCCTCTCCATCTCACGGGGACTAATCACCATCAACCTCCTAGTGGAAGGATCTCCTAGGGTGAGGGTAGTGGAGGAGGTAGTGGCTGGCACCAAGGGTGGGGTAGGAGGGTCGGCCTTCCCCTGACGAGGGGTGTTCGTGGCACTGGGGCCGGCTGGCCCGCGGACGGCAGGATCCCTAGGCTGGGTGGGGTGAAGAGTGATCCTATGACCACCATGGTCGAAGATGCAAGTGTTCGACCGGCCATGGAGGGTGGCATCCCTATCGAAGAGCCAAGGCCTACCTAGAATGATACTACCCACCTCCATAGGTAGCACGTCACACCAAATCTCATCATGGTAGGTCTGAAACTGCAATGGCACTAAACAACGAAGCCTGACCGGGATAGAGGTAGAATCTACCCAGGATACCCGATATGGAGCAGGGTGGTCCACAGGTGTCAACCCAAGACGGGTAACCGTACCGGTGGATATGGCATTAATGCAGCTCCCACTGTCAATGATCACCTTGCAGGCTTTCCCTCCAAGTCTACAAAAGGTGTGAAAGATGGTGGTACGACGCCAGTCGTCACTCACCTGGGGTTGGCTAAGGATACACCGGACTACCCCTAATTGCGCATCGTCCTGATACTGAGTACCAGGGACATCGTCCTGCTCTCCCTCAAGCAACTCATCGAAGAACTCCTCCGCTAACTCCTGGTCGGCCTCATAGCTGACTAGCAGAAGCTCAGTCGTGGGATCAGTGGGCGAGGGGTCCGTCACAACAAGAGACTCTCTAGTGGGGCACTTGTTCACATAATGGCCGACTCCCCCACACCTATAACAGTTGTTTCGCGCCCCTGTGCTAGGAGATGCTCCCCCGGTCATTGGCCCTTTCCCCTTGTCATCATGACGGGCCGGGGGTGGTGGTAGCTGGGGTCGGGTAGGGAACGCGGGCGGCTGAGGGCGTGAGGTGGGGTAAGGTGGCTGCTGGCGAGGAGGAGGGAGAGTGTCCCTCGGCAGGGGAGGGCGAGGCCTAGGAACAGTGGGGTCCTGGCGAGGGGGCTCCGAGGGCCGGGCCGCCGGAAACCGACTATAGGAACTAGGTGCGGTGCGTGGGTCGAACCCCCGCTGACTGGTGGTCCCCTGACGTTGAGTAGGAGTGAACTCCGCCTCAAACTGCTCTAGCTCCATAGCAACCTGATACGCGAGCTCTAAGGTGTTCACATTACGGCGAAATAACTCATACTGGTAATGGGGCCGTAGACCACGACGGAAACGAGAGATGGGCATGGCGCTCTGTCACGCCCCGTACTCTATACCGTCGAGGTATTGTCCGCTTTGGCCTACCGGCCTCACGGTTTTATCCCTTTTTAAGGGTGATCGGCTCCAGAATGAGGGACTTCCCGGGCAGGTCACCCATCCCAGTACTACTCCCCATTAAGCACGCTTAACTTCGGAGTTCTTTCCAAGAACTGAGCCGATACTCTAAAAGGCGCCTCGGTGATATAGAGTACAACTTAGCTATATTTGAGGGTGTTACAATCTACCCCTCTTATATAGGCGACGTCCTCGTCGCTGGGCACATATAGCACACAATCATGCAATCAAGCCCCCAGGCAGGTAGGACTCTAGAGGTGGCCCCTACAGGCTCAAGAGGTGGCTCCCACTATGTAGCACTTTGCTCCATTATGGACTCAAGAGGTGGCTCCTATAGCGTAGCACTTTGTCCTGCATGGCACTTAGTTCCCACACTTCCGGCTGGGGTATAGCTCTGATACCATTCTGTCACGCCCCGTACTCTATACCGTCGAGGTATTGTCCGCTTTGGCCTACCGACCTCACGGTTTTATCCCTTTTTAACAGTGATCGGCTCCAGAATGAGGGACTTCCCGGGCAGGTCACCCATCCCAGTACTACTCCCCATTAAGCACGCTTAACTTCGGAGTTCTTTCCAAGAACTGAGCCGATACTCTAAAAGGCGTCTCGGTGATATAGAGTACAACTTAGCTATATTTGAGGGTGTTACACGCTCTCCTCACTGACTCCACATCGCAAGAAATACTCGTCGAACTCTGCGATGTACTCGGACACGGTCCGATCTCCCTGGCTGAGACTCTGTCATCTGTCAATGAGCCTCTGGCGATATGAGGGAGGCAGGTACTTGTCTCGGAGTTTGACCTTCATCTCACTCCAAGACTCGACCTCGGGGTCCTGACGCTGAAATAGCAGACTCTCCATATTCCTCCAATATGTTTGTGCCCGACCTAGTAACTTCATCTTGGCAAACTTAACTTGCCGGTGGTCAGACATCTCAACCCACTCAAAGTACCTGTCCATGCTAGCCTCCCAGTCTAGGTAGATCTTCGGGTCCAGGGACCCGTCAAAAGTGGGAGAGTCCGCGCGAACGGTCCTAAGGGCCCGATCATCCTCGTCATCCCTCTGTGGTCGGTGACCACGGTGGCGTCGGCCATTCCCCTCATAATCATTGTCGGATCCGTAATCCTTAAAGTCGGGGACTCGTGGCCATCGCTCCTCAGCCCGATATGGTGGGGGCTGGGCAGCTGCCGCCTGTGGGGCACGATCAACTCTAGGGGGATCCTGATGGGGCACTTCCTCTATCCTCCCTATCCGCCCGATCAGACCTTGGATAGATCGGTCAGAAACCTCAGCGCGGTCCTCTATGGCCTTGAGTCGGCCCTCCAGACGGTTGGTCAGGTCCTTAGTGGCTTGTTCAGAACTAGCCAAGCGCTCCATGACTTCGGCCATGAAATCCTCTAGAGAGGGGCCTCCCTGGGTGGTACCACGGGGGTCGCCCATAGTGTCCGGGCGATGGTAGTGGGTGCCACCCCGAGTGGGCATGCAAAGGGACCTAAAGGGGCTAAGGGGGACTCACTAAGACCTATATGGGTGGACACATGCTAAATGGAATGCAAGACTCAACCCTAGACGCAAACCTATATGCTCTGATACCACTTTGATGCGGGACGGGACTGAAATGGGCTAGGACCTATGAATGCAACAAGTGCGGCCAGCACTCGCACGCCAAAGGCAAGTCGGGCGGCAGACCTCCGTAGCATTCCTCCGGGTGGAGGCGTCTCTCAACAAGAAACTCAAGCCCAACGACCGTCCCTATGAGGGAAGCGTAGGGATCTCAGCGGCTAAGGAACCGCCGTACGCCTAGGGAAATCTAGTCCGAGCTCGGCGCTCGACTAGGGTCACGGAATGGGTACTCAACTCATAATCACGCGGTGAATAACAAGGTAGCTAGGAACCTACACACACTCACGCGGCATGCTAGAAAGTATACTAGGAAAGCAAATGCCAACAAAGGGAGCGTCGCACGTACCTCCACGCCTAGGCGTGGGGAAGAAACCCCGGCCGGGATCGACAACCCCGATACACAAGGACGAACAATAATACAACCTCAACCACCAACGCCCACTCCTCGCAGGGAGATAACAGGCTACACAAAGAGATTCGGGGCTACCGATGTACGGGCTGACGGGCGGCACTCGGTGAAGGGTTGGCCGCGAGGAGGATCCAAACGGTGGTCGGCAGGTTTGCAGCAATGCGTGACTCCGCGGTGAAAACTCCCACGACCTGGTCCGGTGTCCGATTGAGGCACCGTCAGCGATGGCGCGTAGCTAGGTCATGGGAGGAAGCCTCGGCCAAAGGGGGCGTGCAGATTCCGTCCGTGGTAGCCGGGGGTGCACCTGCAAGTTGTGACAGGATTCTGCTCCCAGAACCGCGCGCTCGAGCGGAAAAAATCAGTAGAAATAGCTCCGAAGGGCGAAAGCAGCTCTGCTTGTGAGAGGAAGAAGAGGACGCAGAGCTGCAGGTCCTGACTGAAGGAATCGATCAGATCTGGTCGTGGCTGAGAGCAGCAAGCTCTGGATTCCGCAGGTGGTTCTGGCGCCGGGTGGACAGGGCAGACCTGCGCGACATCACGGGAATAGACGCCACGAGCAGCTCGGACGTCGGAACGAGGCGAGATCAGCGGCGTTGGACAGAGGACGAAGAGAGGTACGACCGGTGAAGATCCCACGTCCAAACTCGCAGACGTCCGTCCCGTGGGATTTTTGCAAGGGGGCGAACAGAACCAGGCTCGCAGGGAGAGGGGGTCCTGCGCGCGCTCACGAGGAAAATCGCCACGGGTGATGCCGAACTCCGAATGAGGCGAGACCACCTCGCACGCGTCGGCGACTCGTAGCAGAACCACCCAAAAATGGGCTGGTCGCTCAAAGTCGCCAGGAACAGGGAAGGTCGTCGCAGCTCTTGGAGACAAGATCTGGTTGCACTGAACTTGAACCTGTGAAGAGATAGAAGAGAGGGGGAACCTCGGCGTCGCACCGAAGGGATGGGGAGTCACACCCCAAGCTTGATCCCGTCGCAAGATCAAAGAGACACAGAGGGGGGCGCAGCCTCCTTCAAGAGAAACAGCAACTTTTTTTGTTTATTCATTTGATAAAACACCAAAAGAAAGATACAAGCCTTATATATCCGGGGGGGGGAAGAGCTAGGGTTTCATCCCAAGCCACAAGGAAGGGGGGGGGCGCAAATGGAAGGGGGGTGCGACCCAGCCCTCCTCCATTCAAGGGGGGTGCGGCCATCCCCCCTCCAATCAAGGAGGGATCAAGGGGGGGGGGGCCAAGGGGGAAAGGGGGAGGGAGATGGAATGGGGAAAGGGAAAAGGGGGGCGCCCAAAAAGGCAAGTGGAGGGGCCAAGGGGGGGAAGGTGGCGCAGCCACCATGGGTGAGGGATGCGCCCTCCTCCCCAAAACCCTAACCCTAATCCAACCATCAATGGGCCAAGGCTAAGCCCAATAAGAAAGGAAGACAACCCAATACTCCCTACACATAGTCTGATAACATAAAAGAACTAGATAACGCGTCCACGCAGGGACCAAACCTAGGCCCAACATGGCCTCAAATGAGAAGAAGGATCCTCTAGTAGATGCCGTAATCACCTAGCCAAAGAGATGCTGGCGTGCTCCGTGTGCTCCGTCGAGTGATGCGGCGCGTGTCCTCACCATGAAGTCCCCCGAAAGAGCAGAGCTGCAATACGCCTTGAAGTTCAACTTCTAGGCATCCAACAACGCCTCTGAGTACGAAGCCCATATCTCGAGAGCCCGCATGGCCCGGCGGTTGGGGGCTGAGCGAGTCAAAATTCACACTAACTCCCAACTGGTCGCTAGTCAGGTCAACGGTGATTATGAAGCTCGGGAAGAACCGATGCTCAAATACCTCCGGCGGGTCAAAACCGTGGCACAACAGTTTGAGAGTTTCGAGGTATTCCGAATAGCTCGGGAGGAAAACTCCCGAGCGGATGCCCTTTCCCGGATGGCCTCCTCTCTTGACCCCGAAGGTACTCGATCGGTCCTTCTCGAAGAGCTAGAGCAACTGAGCATTGATTCGGAGCTCATGGCTATTGACTCGGCCTCCCCAAGCGACTGGCGTACCCCTTATCTATTGTGGCTCCAAGACTCTCAGGAGGCTCCCGACCCTCGGGAAGCCCAGAGATTGAAATACCAAGCTCGACGATTCATCATTCTGGACGGCACTTTATATTGCAGATCCTTCTTCGGCCCCTCCTAAAGTGCATCAGTACTGACGAAGCTGGCCGAGCGATTCAAGAGGTTCACGAAGGCCTGTGCAGAGCGCATCAAGGGGGAAGGTCGCTCGCCAGGATCTTACTTCGGCAGGGTTACTGGTGGCCCACTTTGCAGCACGACTGCTCGACCTACGTGCAACAGTGTGACCGATGCCAGCGATTTGACCACTTGGTCCATCAGCCGGCAACGGAGCTCGTCACCCTAACCGAGCCTTATCCTTTTGCTCGGTGGGGGATCGACATCCTTGGGCCGTTCCCTACGGCTCAGGCCCAGAAGAAGTTCGTCATCGTCGCCATCGACTACTTCACCAAGTGGATCGAGGCCGAAGCTACAGCTAGGATCACCGAGATAGTCGTGCGGAGTTTCATCTGGAAGTCGATCATCAGTCGCTACGGCATCCCCCGGGTGATAGTGAGCGATAATGGTCGACAATTTGATTCTCATTATTTTCGAGATAGATGTGCCGACCTAAACATTCGCAATCACTTCACTTCGATCACCCACCCTCAGGCTAACGGGCTGGTCAAAAATGCTAATAAGACTATCTTAAAAGGCATCAAGACTAGGCTTGGCAAAGCCAAGGGCAGCTGGCTCGAGGAATTACCGAACGTACTTTGGTCGCATAGAACGACTACGATAATGGCATCCGATGAGAGTCCCTTTCAGCTGGTGTACGGCACCGAGGCCGTGATCCCGTTGGAGATTGGCAACCCCTCCCTCCTAGTCATCTGCTTCTCGCCCGAGGCAAACGACCAGAAACTGCTCGAAAACCTCGACCTAGCAGATGAAGTCTGAGAGATTGCCAGCATCCGAGCAATGGAATATCAATGCCGCCTCACTCGATACTACAACGCCAAAATCTAAGATAGACACTTCCAGCCGGGAGACTTTGTTCTCAGAAAAGCCGAAGCCTCTCGACCACTTGAGGTGGCGGGCAAGCTATCCCCTAATTGGGAAGGCCCCTACCGAGTGGTCGAGACGCTCGAGAAAGGAGCGTACCGGCTATCTACTATGGAAGGAGAACCCATCCCTCGGACGTGGAATGCGACAAATCTTCGCAAGTTCTACTTTTAAACATTTAGCAAGCATACACATGTAAGCAAAATAGAATAAATGTCATTCTTCTCTTCTTATTAAACTTTGATGTACATAAAGTAGGCCATGGCCGATACAGTATGCATGTATAGAAAAGTAAAATTACATCCCCTGGTACTATAACATGAGCAAAATGCTCGGCTGACCCAGTAGGCGCTCCCACGTCCAGCCACTGACTGTGCCTCGTGCAGAAACTGGCTCGGATAAGGGATCGCCGGCTTCGTTGGTTTGAGAAAGCTCGAAAGAAAAAAGAAAAGAGGGGAGAACAACAAGAAGAAGAGGAAGGAATAGAAGTGAAGGCCTCCTCTCTGCCAACTCTTTGGAAGGCAGAGAGTGCGGGCACCCTCCGAAGAGTGAAAGAAATGATAAGAAAGGTAGAAGAGAGAGAAAGAGGCTGCGGGAGAAGGGAGAAGAAGCAGGAAGTGGAAAGGAATCTTGAGAGGATCCCCTCCAGAGAGTGAGTAGGAAGGGACGAGAGAAAGGGGTGCCTGATCCCCCCATCCGTCCGCCGTTATGTCCCTCCCCGCAAGCGTCTCCGGAACAGATAAAAATAAGGCGACGTGCTTCCGCACGTCGAACCCCCTTCTAACCTGCCCGCCGGCCGTCGAACTCCCTTAAGACCCGAAGCAGCAAGGACTCTCTGCCCTCCATCGTTTGCAGCTTCGTCTTCCAGAGCGTCTTCCATGCTTCAAATTTGACGGCACAACGCTTCGTGAAAAAGGAGGGAGGAAAGACTGTCAGAGAAGACCCTAAGTGATAGAGAGGAAGAGACGCCCTTTAGACCTTTTATAGGCGAAGGGAAGCTACTTGCCTTAAATGATTCTCCCCTCGAAAACACGCTAAAGGGACCTCTCCCTACGAACGGTCACCTCAGACTCCTCGGTTCCATCCCAGTGGGACACACGAAGCGGTCGGGCATTTAAAGCTTGGGAAAACGGAAAGACACCCTGTCAGACGCCCGCGCAACCATGATGCAAGATCCACGCAGAAAGTATCGACACTTTCCAACTACTGCAGATACGCTGGTCAAACCACGACAATGGCGGTAAAAAATAGTCAAGTCTTTATCATAATGCTACTACCTTACGTTCTCGACCTTCCTTTACATAAAAAGAGAAGTTTTTTCTTCAAAAGGAAAAACGTACAAGGAGGAAAAGAAAAATAGATACATCAGGCCCCTGGCCCATCTTGAGGCTCAAAAGTTGAAGGCTCGGACGGTCTGCCATCGGCACCCTCGGCGACGACCGACCCTGGCACTGACCCCACCTGCGTGGGAACTACCTCGGTTGCGCGCCCTCCCGAGGCATTCGGAGTTGGCGACCCCTCGGATGAAGACGTGTCCCCCTAGTCTCCTTCTTCCCCCGACGCCAAACCAGAGGAATCACAGGACGCCGAATCCGAGTCGTAGCGTTGCCCGGACGGAAAACTGATTGTCCCGGGCGCCTGCTCCTCCGCGTAGAAGATGGCCCGGCCGTAGCGATGCTCGAACCCCTTGCGGAGGCGCCGGCGAAGTGCTAACTCATAGTAAGGGAGGGTAGCCTCCTTAAGGTCGACCCGGTAGGCCTCTGAGTATTTATATTGCTCGAGTGACTCCACTGTGGACGTCAAAAAAAAATGATGATGATCATACGACGTGCACGTCTCAGCACTCGAGAGTGAGTCGAAGATGGAAAGGCCGAATAAACCCTGTGCCTCCTCCAAGAAGGACGAATACCTAGCCGGTGCTCCGCCACCCAACAAAGAATCCCTTCGTGTTGAAGAGACAGCCCCGGCTCTCCAGTCGGCATTGCCAAAGGCCGAATCAAAAGAAACTCGAGAATTCGAACACCTGTTCGGCACACGCTGGGGATCACTCGAAGTTCCAAATCGGGATGCAGAGGCCCTGAACTAAACACCCCGACGGCGGTGCATTACGACTAAAGCAATACGAGAGGACAAGCGTCCATCTGAATAGCCGCGAAGCCAAGACGAAGTCTAAACCAGCGCGCCCTTGCATGGCCCTTAAACCGGTGCTCCCCCTCTCCCTTTGCTGATCCGGCGCGCCCCTATTCATTAGGTGATACGGCGGGCTCTTTACTATGGCTATCCGGCGCGCCCCCAGGCCACACCGGTTTAACCCCATTCTGTCCCATCTGCCCCCCGATACTCTGTTCTCCTATCAGATTTGGGGCAGGTTCTAGGGGGCATAGCAATCAATGCTATCGAGCTCTGTCTCCGACTCCGTTCGACAGCGCATCGGCATCAACGGCGAAGGCATGCATCCACGATGGAGAAGCGGCAGCAGATCTCCCGGTAGACCTGCGAACATCCCATCCTAGGATGAGCGCCAGTGTACGGCGCGAATCAGCAGCATCCAACACAACAACAACGTTGTTGCGAACACGGCAGGGGTGGCGAGAGTTTTCTCCCCCACTATCCATTCCATATATACTCTACCTGCTCCACTGGAGAAAAAAACAGAGAGGCTGGAACCACCCCCCCCCAGATGGGCTATTGAAAAGAGAAGAAAAAAGCTCTGGAACCCCCTGGCTGGCCATTGAAGAGAAGCTCCATTCCCCGGCGCCCGTGAGGTGAAGAAGAAGAGAGTGAGCGTGAGAGAAGGGAGGTGAGCACGGAGGGGGGAGAGCTTGTGCTCTGTTCCCCCTCCCCGTCCATGTATCTCTTTCCTTTTCCCCCATGCAATGTATTTTCTCTTCTTTTGAGATGAAAATCTCTTGGGTTTGAGCTGTTTCCCCCCTTCGGTGGATGAATAAACAGAAGGCCCCTTTTGGCAAACACGATCCTTTGTCTTTCTTCTTCTTTCCCCTTCCTCCTTCTCCTCATCCAGGGCCCTTCGAAGCATGCTCCTCCGTAGCATGGCCTTCAAAGGAGTTCGTCGATGGATGAATATTCATGGCCCTCTTGAGGCACACATTCGTCCCGCCTACGAAATCATCACCTGTAAGCTGCTGGAACTCTTGAAGGCTGGTCCTCGAGTCTCCACAGGCACTTATGGGTTAACGGAGGCCTCACTCCGAGTTTTGAGGTTCACCCCGGAGCTTTGCTCCGTTTGGTGTTCCCCTATTTGTCTCTGGCAAGCCTCAGTCCGGGGGAGGTGATGCCCATTTTTCGCCAGGAACAAACGAATCAAACTAAACTCTCCGAGGGCCAGAGCAACCTATGCTTGAAGCCTCTGCATCAAACTGAACTACCTTGTACAATAAACTCCTCCAATAAAACACTTGAACCTTCATGCTAATTTACCTTAACAAATGATCAAAACACTTAAACTCTCTTTCCACAAGCTTAATCCATCAATAAGATGAATAAATCAATCAACAGATTAACTTGCAGTTGAACGAAACAAGAAACAGAGCCAACAGAATAAAAGAAAGCCTCATAGAAGCTTAACCCGGTGCCCCCCTAATCCGGTGCGGGCTAATCCGGCGTGCTCACCCCCCGCGCCGGTTTAACTCTACACTCAAATCCACTTCCCAAATCTTGGAATGAATAGTGCCCTGCCCCCTCCTATTCCGGCGCGCCCCCTTGGTTTCCTTAAATTGCGCGCCCCCTTTTTGTGTCCCTATTCCGGCTCGCCCCTTGAGCTCCCTTAATCCGGCGCGCCCCTCCCTTGTAACACCATAACCGGCGCGCACCCCCTTGTAACACCATAACCGGCGCGCACCCCCCTTTGTAACACCATAACTGGCGCGCACCCCCCCTTGTAATACCTACACCGGCGCGCCCCTCTTCTCTCGTGCTCGCCTCCCTTTGCTGGCGTGCTTAAAAAGAAAGAATAATTAAACAAAATAAAGATCTTTAAGCTAACGGATAAAACCAATGAAAGGGTTAGGAGACCAATAGATAAAAGTTACCCGTGCTTCAATTAAAATTTTGTTCCGGGGGCGCTTCCCCCGCGACCTGACCGGGCAGGTCGAACCCCGCGACCTGACCGCGCAGGTCGATCCGTGTGCGAGGGCACATGTTGGTGAGTTCGGGCTTCACCCTTAACGATCCGCTTCCCCGGACGGTGTTTGAAGAGAAAAGTAATGATGCCCCACTAGATCGGACTTGGATCTCGGGAGCCCCCACCCGGACGTGACCATGATCCGAACTTATCCCGGGCCGATAGTTTGTTAGCTCAACCCGTCTTCATCGGGATCCGATCCCGCACCCGCATTAAACTTGCCGCACCTACGGCAGACATCCGCACAGTTTTATCGTCGTCCTCGACGCTACTAATACGGACTTCCGTCCGAATAATGAATGGTCCGTTAGTGACCGGCATATATGCCGGGATCTAATCCCGCGCTTGCATTAAGCTTGCCGTACTCACAGCAGACATTTGCAGGGACTCGCTCCCGTCGCCGACTTATTTTCTATACGGACCTTTGTCCGAACATAAAATGGCCCGTGTGTGACCGACAAAATCCGAACGGAATGAGGCGGCTCTCGTCATCCCTGGACCCTCCGCATGGGAACATCAATGAGGCCTTCATTGGTTACGCTTAGACCTCGGGTCTATCCCGATTATGGTCATTGTCTCACCCATATCCTCAGCCTATAGCTCGCTCTCTTTGGACACGTTTTGATTTTGGGATATAGTCTCGGGACTCTTCCCCGTTGCCCTCCGGCACCGAAAACATTAATGATGCCCACGCAAGCCCCGTTTGGACCGCGGGAGGCGCCCCCGGTATGGTCCTGACTCGATCTTGCACCGGGCCAACAAATTCATTGGTTTCCTGCTACGCTAACCGAGGTTTAACTGAATGCTTTCAGTGCCTCGGAATAATATATTTGTCGTATCCTGGCATACATACGTTCCGGGTCTTCCCGCGATGATTGTGATATTTTCAAGCAGGACACCCGTCCGAATGCCGAATGGTCCCTCGAGTGACCGATATGTTTCAAACGTTCACTTCCCAAGACATAGGGCTTTCTAGCTAATTCAAGGGATATTTCCCCCGTTGCCCCTTGGCATCGAAAATATTAATGACGCTCATGCGAGTCTGACTTCGACCGCGGGGGGCCCACCGCAGTATGGTCGCAGCTTGATCTTGCACCGGGCCGACAAACTTATCGATTTTCGACCGCTCTAACCGGGATTTAACAGAACGTTTCCCGTCCCTTTGAACAATAAATTTGACGTACCCTGGCATACATATGCTCCGATTTTCCCCGTGACGATCATGATTTTCTGAGGCCGGACGCTCGTCCGAATATCAAAATGGTCCCTCGAGTGACCAACATGATCTCTAATGCTTTCTTCTCACCCTCGTACGGGGATTTCAATGCTTCCTAATAGACTTTTCATGTAACTAATTTTCTGGCCATGAGGCCCTAATTCCCGGCGATTAATCAAGGGTGTTCCCCTCTCCGAGGGGATGTAAATAACGTCGTGACCTTTACGGCGCGGCGGGTTCTAGTCCCGACACGAACCACACAATCGTCTGATTAGTCAGATCGAGCACACAATAGATCGTCACTTTATGACTTGCACGCCCACGCACTTAATAAATGCCAATAAACAAATAACCAATGATTTTAAATAAAAAGTGCGTCCACATCCTCCCCGACCGATCCCACCCTACTAGCGAGCTCGGCCTTCTCCCACTCCGCCTCGGCCAACCTCCGCTCTACCTCGGCCATCTGCTTCTCCGCCTCGGCCCAATCAGCCTCGGCCTTCAGCCGAAGACACATGGCTTCCTTCGCTTCATCCAATAGCTCGGCGCGCTCGGCCTCCCACTGGCCATCTCGCTCGGTGCGGGCCACGCGCTCCTACTCCAGAAGCTAGCTCTTCCTCTCGAGTGACTCGTGGGCCTGAGGTAGTTGCTCGGTCAGTATCCGGGCCTCCGCCTGGCTCACCCTCGCCAGCTCTCTAATCGAGGAGAGCTCCCGCCGAAGCCCATCACGCTCCTCGGCGAGCCGAGCTACCTTCCTGTCAGACGCCCCAAGGGCCCAGGCAAGGTTCGCCTGTTCTGACTCCGACCGAGCGTAAGCTTCAGCCAGAGAGGCGTTGCCTATCTCCTCCCCTCACCACCTTCAAAGCTATGCTTCGACATTTCTGGTACAGAGGACCCTGGATGCCCAGCCTCTCCAGAGCCGCCAGAATAGGGTCCCCCCCTCTGAGCGGCATCCCCTCGGGAGCCCCGCCGGCCCGGATTGTGCCACTGCTTCATCCGCCCCTCTTGCCTCGGTCGTTTGGGGCTGCGTCGCCTCTTCTCGCGTCCCCCTAGCCTCGACCGGCTCAGCCCGGGCGTCGCCACCCGGAGCGCTGCCTACCTCGCTCAACGCTCCAGTCTCGGCCGTGGTCCTGGAGTCGCCAGCTTCGGCCCCGACCCCCTCGGCTCCTGCAGAGGGGAGAGCCGGGCCATCACCGCCGCCAACCGCAGGAATGGCCCTGGCCTCCTCAGCCCTCTCTTGCTCGGCGGATGGGAGAGCCGGCCTAATAGGGTCGGCCCTATCACACTTGGCAGAGGGGAGAGCCGAGCCAGACCCACCTTCGACTGTGGGGATGGCCCCGGCCTTCTTGGCCCACTTCTTGGCCTTCACGGTGTCCCGTATCATCCCCTCCACGGGATCCTTACGCTTGGATCCCTGCGGCCTGGAAGACCCTTCCCGGGTCACCCCCTTGCCCTTACCTCGGGCTCGAGAGTGACCCTCGGGAGCTTGGGACTCAACGGCAGCCGAGTCGTCACCCAGATCAATCACTTCCTCCTCCTCCGCAGCCGGCCGCCTGGTATCTGCGCCAAAGAAGATATGGTCAGGAAAGAAAAAGGGCTTCATCACCCGACGAGAAAGCTGATGCATGGTGCCCGTACCTGTCGACCGTAGCCGCTGGAGAAGGCACCGCTTGATGTTCTTCGGGGTCACCAGCTCCTCCATGGACTGGCGATGCTTCATCAGAATGGCCGCATACTTCTCCACATCCGGAGAGAACTCATCTTGCCTCAGAGGAATGTTCGGGTGAAAGTTGGGGATTACGGGACACCTCCAAGACTCCTCCACCAAACAAATCTCCACCCATAAGAACTTAGTCTTCCACCCCTTGTGAGAAGAGTCCTTCACGGCTAAGGAGACACAGCTCCTGTTTCGCCTCACCTGGACTAAATAGAAGCCATTCCTGGCCGAGGAATGCCCCTTTAACTCAAAAAAGTAATGAAAGAGGTCCAAGGAAGGAGGAACCCCACACTGGAGGCAGAGGATGCAGAAAGCGGAGAGAAGAAGATAAGAGTTGGATACCAACTGTATGGGAGCCAACATGAAGAAATTGAGAAGCTTAAGAATAAAAGGGTCGAAGGGAAGATGGAACCCACCCTTCCACGACAGAAGGAAGGAGCAGAAATGCCCTGTACGAGAATCCAAGCTCGTCTCGTTTGAGGTAGCCACGGCGA
The DNA here is from genome assembly GCA_022559845.1 of Amorphophallus konjac. Taxonomy (NCBI): domain Eukaryota; kingdom Viridiplantae; phylum Streptophyta; class Magnoliopsida; order Alismatales; family Araceae; genus Amorphophallus; species Amorphophallus konjac. The sequence continues at coordinate 181,751,623 of CM040122.1, forward strand.
AGTAGTACTGATAGGGCAGGCGAAATTGGTGCTCCAGCCGTTTCACCTCCGCCTCCCCCAGCTCGCTATAGTTCGGAGCCAACGGTATCACCATCACCCTCGCCTCAGGCTCACCCTCCAACTCCTCGACCTCCAGACGTTGGTCCGCCCTGAAATCTGAAGAAGATCTTGAAGGGGAAGGCTCCCGAGACTCTGAAGACTCTGGAGGAAGGGGAAGCTGTCGGACCGCCTCCGTGGTTATCTCCGCCAACTCTGCAAACGCCGCTGCGAGTCTCTGCTCTTCCGCCGTATCCCCACGGTGCATCAGAGAGCCCCGAAAGCAAGTACGAAGGATGGCAAAACCCTAATGCGGAGGGAGTATGGAATGACAGCAAGCGCACAACGCTTATATCCCCTCGCGGGAGGCGACGCGTCATTCCGACCTCCGAGAAAGGGGGGCCCCCTCATTTCAAATCCGTTAGGATTATCACTACTACGGGCCTAGGTGACCACGACATGTGGCTTCTTAACATCGCCAGATTTCCACCCACTCGAGCCACGTTGGTCCAAAACCCCAACGGCTACTCTCCGAGCCTGCCAAGGCTCGGGAGTAGGAGGGGGACAAGTGGAGAGGGGATTTCTGTAGCCCATCTAAGAGTGGCCGAACTAGGTCCTGCGAGACCAAACGAGGCCCAGCTTATCTAAGTGACCGCCCCGCAGGGCCCACTTAGCATAAAAGCACAATAAGCTCACTCGGGATCAAGCACTTCCAAGGTGACCATTAGGCTCGGCAGGCCGAGCGTCGGTCCGGTCGGAGGAAGACCCACGCCCGACCTATCCCCCTCGCCAGGATAAGGGCTAGCGCCCAGCGCCCACTCCGATCGAACCTCACCCAAGCTATGCCTATCGCCCGGGACAGGGCTGGCACTCTACACGCTTGGGTCGATCGACGGATGCTTATCCACGCTGCCATTGAGAGCTCTTTCTGAGCAGGAGTTTATGAGGATAAGGGGGCCCACGAATCCTCAAAGCTATAAAGAGCCCACGACGAGGACGTAAAGAGCCCACGTCGAGGACGTAAAGAGCCCACGTCGAGGACGTAACCCCCGCCTGAAACTCCTCAGCTTACGGGACTCATAAGGCTGGTGCACTATTTAAACCTGGGACCCCCTCCAGTGAAAGGTAAGACCAACACACACCTAAAATTCCCTGAGTAGGAACCACTTCACCACCTTGGTGGAGAGGGATCTCGTGCATCTCCTTCCTCCCTTCTTAGCTTCCACCACTACTCTACTGACTTAGACATCGGAGGATTTTCCCCAGGGAACCATCCCTAGGCCCCCAGATCAGTCTCCCTTCCTTGCAATTCACTGTTCGGTAATCATCTCCTCCAGCTCAGGACCAGCGCGAGATCGCCCCTCTTCATTATCCTCTCCTCCTGGGTCTGTGGACCCTCATTCCTCTCCTTTTCATCTGGAATCCCCGGATCTTCCCTCCAATTCCTCTTTTCATTTTAATTCTGGGTCATCTTCTGATCCTTTCCTTTCTCATCCGAAGTCTCCGGATATCTTCTATTCTCGCCTTCAAGTTTCATCTGTTTCTTCTTCTTCTCTGGAATTTTTGCGATCTTCTTCTGATTCTTCTCCTACCATGTCGGATGATCACTCCCCTTCCTCCTCACTTTCACAGCAATCTTCTCTTTCTCTTTCTTATTCCTTCTTCCTCACCCTTTCGGGGTCGTTGCCCTTTTTCTTGCTATTTTCAAGGCTCTAGTCCGCCTTGATCCCAGTTAAGTTCTGTTTATTCTATATCTTGTTCCTTGTAATCAGGGTCTCTGCGCCTTAGTGAGGGAGTTCTAGCCCTCACCTCTCTTCTTTTTTATCCTTCTTCGTCTAGTGTGGTGTCCGCCGCTCTTTTCGTGTCAAAGAATCCTTGAACCCTTGCTATCCTCTCCATTTTTCCTATTAAGCAAGGAATACAAAGCTCGTGCTACTGGAAGCTCGATGATCAAGCTCTCGCTTCAGGACGCTAGTTTTCACTCCCAGGATCTGTAAGGTATCTTTTAATTGTGCAAAACCATGATATCATTCTTATTACTTGTTTTGGTTCCTTAGCTCGTTTGAGTGGCTTTAGGAAGTCTGATTAGTTAGGTGTCAAAAAGAGTTCGCATCTGTAGCACCTTAGGCTGGTGATAGCTCCGTGCTGTGAGTCCAATTTCTTTCCCGTGTCGTTGAGGGTGTTCCCTTTGAGCATGGGCTTTGCACACACTACACGGCGAGCTATAGCCGATCTCTTCTGAGGCACACCGTTACTACTTTGTCCATCCTCTAGGTATACACAAAGGCCTTTTCTCTTCTCTGCTTGACCGAGTGCAGGGAAAAGAGATTGATGGGTAAGATGACCAACCTAGGCGCTCTCTAATATGAGAGAGGTCTCAAATAGGGGCAGTCTTATGACCCTCAAAATATGAGCTTTCATGCAATATCTAGCTAGTAAGGGCTATCAAAAATCAAAATGAATCAATTGTCAAAATTATGAAGATTAAAGGCATGGCAAGAGTGGCAGTATTGTTCCCCGCGGGACGTCATGAGCCCAGTCGTATGCATGCCTAATAATGGGTCCAAAATCAAAGACATAAAGTCCCGGCGCAACAAACTATATCTTTGAAGGGTAGTGCCCTGGAAGGAAGTTAAATCTTGATACTTCCTATCCTGCATAAGGCTTATCTCTAATCTTCTTCCGTTTCTCCCTCTTATGCCAGGTTGAATCTCGGGTATGGCCTTAGTAGGGGCACCGTTCTTTAGAGGAGGTTGGTTGTAGCGCGCCACCCTTAAATGCACGCCCTACTCAGGGAAGTCATTAATGAGAGGGGGAGGAACGACGACCCCTAGCCAATAGTTTAAGCCCGTCTATGTGCTGCAGATAGCCTAGTCATCAAAAATCAAAAAAATTAAATATTTCAAAAAATTCAAAAAATCAAATATTGAAAAATTTTAAAAAAATTAAATATTTCAAAAAATTCAAAAAAAAATCAGACATTCTCAAAATCCAAAAACAACCCAAGATATGTGTCTGTTGTTTTGAGGACAGATGGAATGTGTTTGTTTAGTGTGTAGGTGGAAGGTGTTCAAGCTTTCCTTGTTCTATCTTTCGCTCTGCCTTCTGTTCACATCTTTCTGATCTATCTCTTCTTCGGTCGTATCCCTTGATCTGCTCTGGAGCTCATGTCCTTCTCAGCTTCTTGATCGCTTCGTTTCATCATTATCTCCAAGAGAGGGCTATGCCTTACGATTGTGAACCTGCCGGTCCTGCTTCATCTGATCATAGGTTTTGGCCGAAGCATTTTGTCATTTCAATTTTTAGTTGTCTCCACGGTCTTGTCCGTGTGTTTCTTGTCCCCCCGTGTTGTCGCCCTACCATGGGTGCGTTTTATTCCCACAATGTTATGTTGTCGCCTCGCACATGTTGTCGTCCCACGTGTTGTCTTTGTCGCACACGTGTTGTGGTCATCTCATGTTGTCGTCTCACGTGTCTGTTGTCCCACCACGTGTCTCTTGTCCCCCCGTGTTGTCATCCCACATGTTGTTGTCCCACTATGTTGTCTTGTCGTCCACTGTGTCTATGTTTCTTGTCCCACCATATTGATTGTGTTTGCCGTCCCACTGTTTCTACGATGTTGTCCGTGTGTTTCTGGTCCCACCGCATTATGTTTGTTGCCCCACCGTGTTTCACAGTCCCACCACACTCACTGTTTGTTGGTTTATGATGTTCTATTTTGATGTTATGTTCTATCTATGTCGTGATCGTGATATTATGTTATGTCTATGGCGGTGTTATATTATATCTTTTGTCTTGTTGTTATGTTATGTTATGTTTTAGTTCATGTTCATCTTCACATTTTGTTTTGTCATGTCTTATTTGAAAATCCTATAAAAATCTAAAAATATCAAAAATCTAAAAAAATGTCGTTTCACCTTGGCAGGTAAGTCAGGTATGGCTCTCTATCCCTTCTCTTTGTTGCATTATTATATGGTATTATAGGTTATTATTTTTTCTCAAGGACCGACTAGTTCTCTGTGTGTTCTGGGATCTGATGTTCCCCTTTATCAAAAACGATGATGATCTAGGAGCATGCGGTTAATCGTTGGATAGGCCGTTAAGTTGAGTCGGGTGGGGGACGATGGACTCTGTCTCACACACCGTGGTTGCAAAAAGACTCTTAACCCTATCTTACTCGGTCTAGCAATATTATCCTTGAGTATTTTCTATTTTATTTTTTCTTTGCATTCATTTTGATGATTTCTTTATTTTATCCCAGCATGCGTCATGTCATTTTTGAGCATTCATGCCTCATAATTTTTCAAGGTTTCTCCTCAGCAATGGTTAATTGCACTTCAGTTCTCTTGGATAAGAGATTTTCATTCCACTCTAATTTGAACGTTCTCTCTGATCTATTCGCTCGGTCTGGTTGGCCAGTGTGATTCTTGTCTGGTTTTTATCTCAGTTTCCTTCCAGCTTTTCAGCTTTGGCTCTTCTGATCCCCTCATTGGCTCTGGATTGTGTCCCCTGATGAGGTCAATCGTGTTTTCCTTTCCTTTGTTAGTTAGTTTCTCCAGACATGTCTCATCCATGTCAGCCGTTCCTTGTGTCTAGTTTGGCATTTTCAGGAGAATTCATGTCGCTTGTTGGTTGTGACGGGTGTCTTTTACCTTGATGCTCGATTTTCAGTTCTCTCTGCTTCATCTTTGCTTCATCTCCTTTTCACATCGCTTTCGCTTTCGCTCCATCACCTTTCCATTCCGCCGCTGTGCCGCTTTCGCTCACTTTCTTGCAAAGTGGACATCAAGGAGGGGCATCTGTTGACACCCATTTTTAGCCTGCGAGTTGAGTTTATTCTCCTATTCATCTTTCAAGATGTCCCGAATTACCCATTATTTTGGAGTCTTCTTTGAGCGTATTTCGAGCCTATTCTTGATCATTTTTGAGCCCATGGAGCCTTGGAGGCTATTTCCCTTGATTGCCGCGTGTTCGGACTCATTTTGCCCTATAAAACCCTAGTTCGGTCGACCTAAAACCCTAATTCGGTCGACTAATTCTGAAACTCGGTCGACTGGATAAAGCCACTGCAGGCTTCCTGGCCGCGGTCTGCTTTCAGACCGCGATCATCAGATCACTGTCTGCAAGGAGACCACGTTCAGCCATATTTTTATTTTTTTTATTTATTTATTTTTGATTCAGATAGCGGTCTGGTGAAGACCGCTACCATGAGGTAGCGGTCTCCTCAAGACCGCGTTCTGCCTTGCTTGTCCGGGTGTGTCGGCTTGCGTTCTAGGGTGCGTCGACTCAACTATTTGACCCTGTTATGTCCTTGGAAGGTAGCGGTCCTCCCGTGACCGCCTTCTGAAGGTCGCGGTCTCGCGACTGACCGCGTTTTGATTGTAGAGTCCTGATCATTCTAGGCCCTATTTTCTCCGGTCGAGGACGCCCGGGACTCCTTGTTTGAGCCATTTCCGCCGAGGATAGCCTTCCATCTCGATTTCCATCCATTCTAGGGATATTATCCCACTATTATCTCGAGATTTATCAAGCTAAATCCCTTATTTCTGTTGCATCCCTACGGTTTTGATGATGTCATACACTATAAGTCAAACTTGATTAGCCTATGAACACATATACTTTATATAGTGTTTTTTGTCTGATTTACACTGAGCTGTTTGGAAATGCCCTCATGAAATGAAAGTTGGTGCACACTTTGCTTATGTGCATTTCAAGTCGGTGCATTCACTATCAACTCGGTGCATATCCTATCTTTCGTGCATTTCACAGTCGGTGCAGTTTTTGTGTTACGATATCAAGTCGGTGCATCTTTTATTTTACGCATATTCAGTCCATGCAGATGTTGCATCTTAACTGAATTGGGTCTGTGCATGCTAGCAGCAAGTCGGTGCAATTCTCGTTGAGACACGTGACTAAGTCCGTGCATGTTGTATTCCTAGCACAGCAAGTCGGTGCAATAATCATTGTTGCACGAAATCAAGTTGGTGCAACTCTCGCACCATGCACATAAAGTCTGTGCACACGTCTTTGCTAAGTCCGTGCATAAGAAGTCATAGGTCTAATCTCAGTGCATGTATTATGTTTTACATAGCGTCTCACTCTGTGTCTCATGCTAGAGGTCAGTGCAATGTTTGCTTTAACACCTCGGTGCAAGTGTCTTCCACGCATGATCAAGTCGGTGCAATTCTTGTTATGTGCTTAACAAGTCTGTGCTATTCTCTACTCAAGGTCGGTGCAATCCTTGTGGACGCACGCACGTAAGGCATGTGCATGTCTTGGCTTGTGCACAATCAAAGTCTGTGCATTGCTGTAAAATTTGTGCTTATCCTACAATTCACGACACATGGTCTAAGCATTGTTTCAGATACGGTCTGTGCATGTGTCTATGTCATTAGCTTTAAGGTCAGTGCATGTCAGTTAGAGTCTGTGCTTGTCTCGCTATATGATACGTAAAGTCTGTGCATGACCTTGGACTATATAGCCCTCACTAATATCTTCTCTTGCTTGGCCGGGTTGTCACCTGGTCGAGCATGTGTTGACCGAACCCAAAACCAGTGAGGTCACTCCACGTGGAAGGCAATGTACCAGGTTTAAGGGCTCGTGATCTGAGGCAAGGAACAGATAGGATGATCCTGACACATGGAACCAAAAAGGGATCAGATCTATGAGAAGAAAGGGGTGGGAATCATGTTAGCCACGCGCTATCGTTTGGCTATAAAAAAAGGTTGAAGACTGCAAGACAAAGTTGCTGAAGATTGAAAAAACGAGAGCATCTGAAGCCACTGCGAGTGCTGAAACCTCCCTATTCGAGAGAAGAGCCTGTCTAGACATGGGAGAGTCTGAGTGATCATTTCTTTGTATGAGCTTGAAAGACTGCTTCTCTGGAAGCCACATTTTCGCTGTGTTTTGAGTGATTATTTTCCTTTCTTTCTTTTGTTTTCGAGTTGTTTCATCCATTTCTTCTATATTGCCTTGTTACCCTCTAAGTGTTCTTAGAGGAACGGAGATTGGTTCTCCGGTTGTGAGTGTAGGGAATTCACTCGTATGTACCCTCTGGTTTAGAGGAAGGGAGGTTGGTCCTCCGGTTCTGATCTTGCTGGGGCAAGCTTAGGTTCAGATCCCGTAGGTAGCAGGATCAGTGTTGAGGGATTTGTTCCCTTGTGACAAGCTGTAAGGCAGCGGATGTCAGCAGACTGAGTCTGCGGTGCTTTTATTGCTTAGTGCAAGGAAGCCTTACTCCAGTGGAGTAAGGGGTGGACGTAGATTGCATACCGCAATCGAACCACCTTAAAAATCTTCTATCCCTTGGTGTGGTTTGATCTTGTCTGCTATATTATTTTCAGCTCGCCAGGTGTTTGATCTCTGCACTCTTATGTCTGAGTTCCATTGAGCTTTTGTCTCTCTTGTTGTTTCGTGGCTAATCTTGAGAAGGATCCTTACTGCGCTTTTGAATTATTTTGTCGATCTTCGAATTAGATTGAATTTGGGGGTGATCTATTCATCCCCCCTTCTAGCTCACCCATCGTGTGAACCAACAATTTCTAGTGTTTATCCTCGGATTTCAACCTAGGGTTTTTTGGGTTCTATAAATAGCCCCTTGCTTCGTGTCCGCGAAGGAGGGCATTTTTCGGACTTGGGGCGAACACATGCCACCCCGTCATCTCTCTTCTTCGACCCTAGGCTTTTCAGGGAAGTGTTAACTTCATCTTCATTTGTTTAGGGCTCTCTTCTCTCACTCCTTCTCCTATTTCTCCTCTCTATCTTTTCTGGATTTCACACAGTTTTCTGCACTATTTCTGCACATCTGCTGCACATTTGCACGTTTTGCATCACACTTTTGTTGAGCATATTTGATGCGGGACAGACTAAGGAGACGACGCTATATGAGATGGACACGACTCGACCAGCAACGACACGACTACTAGAGCGACCTCGGCTCGACACTAAGAGCTCCTCTAGGCTACACATTGCTAACAGAAGTGCAAACTCACTCGTCGTCCCATGCAAGGGAAAGCATGGATCGTGCGCGGTTAAGGAACCGACAGAGTTCAAGGTAGTCAGACTCAACTCCGGACTCGGATTGAGTCGCGGGACGGGTCACTCTCACACTCACAGCGGTGACATGGACACACGGGCTAGGAACCTACACTCTCACAGCGACATATGACCGTATACTAGCTAAGCAAGTAAATGCCAAGAAGGTGAGACCGTTACCTCCACGCACTCGGCGTGGCGAAGACAACCCCGGCCGATTTACGGACTCCCGGTTAAACAATATTCCAGCAGTACAATAATTTGACCCACTCCACGCAGAGAGGTAAAAGGTCACATGTGGGGCCCGGGAATCACGCAAATCGGGTTGACGGGCAGCATCTTGATGTCGCCCGGCGGTGCCGAACTCCGCGTTTTCGTGCTTTCTGAACGGCGGATTCTACGGGTCCGTGGGGCCCACGGGTGGCGCTATTCTCTCGGCCTACTGGGGTGGGGCCCAATGTGGTGGAGACCCCTGGTGGCACGCCTCCTCGGACGGCGGTCGGCCGGAAACGCCGATCGGGGGCCGATCAGCCCTGATTCCCAACTCTTGAACTAATAGCCCACGGATTTCCGGTTCCATTTTCCGGCGCGCACTCCGGAGAAAACGGCCGCTGCGATCAATCCCGACGTTCGATCGGGGCGCATGAGCTATCGTTGGAAATATCTCTTCAAATCCTTCAATCTAGACCCAGAGAGGTCTACTGGATCTGGTCGGATTTGAACTTTATTGAATTTTCAAGTTCCTGTTGTACAGTACCCGAAACCTCATATCTTCAGGTGAGCTGTCTGATAACGGCCATTGACCGTGAAGTTGATGGACGATTCAGCTCCTGAGCTCTTCCCAAAAGTTATAGGATTTGGAACAAGGAAGATGGCAATTTTTTTTGTGGACTGATTGGAGGTGGCTGTGATTTGTTACGATTTGTTTACTGGAGGGTGGTCGGATCAGGGAACAGGTGGATAGCACTACAGCTAGCTCTGAGAATGAATTTTGAAAAATAGGTGGAGGGCTGATCAAAAATCAGGAAAATTCGTGGAAGGACGGCTTGATGGATGAAACTCCCAGTAAAATTGGGAGCCATACAAAAAATCAAAAGGTGGATCGAAGATGTGAAACTCAGGAAAAGTGGAAAATCAGATCTGAAACTGGCAGAACTGAACTTGGAACTTGAACGAAAATGGAAATTATCAAATCGAAGATTCATGACCCACCAATTTTTGTAGAATGTGGGGAACATGTATGGAACATCCCCTCAAAATCCCAAGTCGATTTGAGCTCGTGGCTGATAGCAGAATTTCATGGAAGTGGCAGTGGTCGGCTGAAAATAGAACTCCGACGAACTTGATGGCGGTGCGATGGCGGCTCGTGGCGGCGGCAATGATGACCGGAACCGATAGGGGAGGCGTCACACCTCAGAATGGCAACCGTCTCAGCTGCAAGGGGGAGAGGGAGGAGAGAGGAGGGGTGCGCCCAAGGCCTGCTCCAAGCAATTTCAGATTTTACAATGCATTAATTCCTCCAAAATGGGAAATTACAAGTATTTATGTGTTACATCTCAAATCCATTGTCCACCGTTGGATCTAGGGGATGGGAATGGGTGGCCTGGATTGAGTGTGACACACACACAAAAAATACAGTAAAAATATTAAGGGGGGGGGCGGCCTATTGACTAGAGAGGGGGGGACATGGTAGTTAGCCACCTTGGACTTTGAAGTCCACTTGTCTCCCATGTGCCTTTTACCATTCAACCTTCTAGATGCCTCCATTTGACATATTGACTGACCCCACGTGGGGCCCTAGGGCTGAGGTGGTTCAATGGAAGGGGGTCTGGGGGGCCCATGGGCCCGGGGGTCCCACTTTGCAAATAAACCCCTCTTACAAACAAAATTACAAACTGACTAAAATGAAATAAACACATATTACACACAAATAAAGTCTAACTAAATATGATAAATGCCGAGACTCAAAGGGGAGTCTCCAGGCTGTCTCCGAGCCAGATGGATGCTGAGGTGGCTCGAGTCGTGCTCCGCGTGCGGTACCGGTGGCTCGGCGTATCGCGCCGCTCAACTGCTCGGGTGTCCGCACCAATATCTGAGTGATTTTGATGATAACAAAACCCAGGACATTTATCTCCTACGTGCCATGTATTAGAACGAAGTTTTATGCTATAAACCATCAAATTCCATCTCATTTAAGTTTAGTGTTCATGAATCCTCCCATGTGTTAAAACGAGCCTAAGCGAACTTGTAATCAACCATAACACAAGCTCATTTCAAGCATCGAACTCATGGACAATTTTTAATGGGCTAACACTTGGATTTTGTAGGATTGGAGATTCTCGGTCGACCCTTGGACCATTGGCGGTCGACCTGAAATCACATAATTGAAAGAAGGGAACCTGTAAAACTGGCGGTCGACCGCCAAACCCCTAGAGGTCAACCACTTTTTCCAGCAGCCAAATGGCTATAGGAATTCTCAGAGCAGTCGACCGCTGGCCTCTACAGGTCGACCGCCTGCCCCGATAAGCCCATAAATGTTGACTTTTGTCCATCTCGAAAGAAACATCTCCTCTTGGTATTATTTAATCCCAAATCCACCAAACCTTCCAGGTTTTATGGATCTGGTTCCTGGGTTGTCTCTTGACCATTCAAGAGTTATAAAACCATCTCTTTGGGGTAAGAAACCCTAATGCTCTAAGAGGGATTAAGGAGGCTACCAAAGACAAGAGAAAGGAGCTAGCACTGTAGACGTGAACAGTGCTCCGGGAGGTAGTTCTTCATCCTTCTTCATCCATCCTCAAGTGAAGATCAAGTCATATCTGAAGGAGATCAATCCCAAGCCAAGTGGAGTTCAAGCTGCATACAAGAAACTCTTCATCAACTAAGGGGGAGCATCAATCAAGTCTTTTCTTTTGTGTTTTCATTCTCAATCTTTCTAAACTTCAAGTGTGCTTGTTGTGTAATTCTAAAACCATCCCGTGTGTGTGTGTGGATCTTCGTAGATCCGTGTGTGTGTGCAGTTAAGTCTGATTTGTTTTGTGTGTGTGTTCGATCTTGTATCTCTTTACAAGATAGTGTGTGGATCCTCACTATTAGTGAGGGGTGGATGTAGGTTGCTGCTGTGGCATCCGAACCACCTTAAAATCGATGTCTCATTGTGGTTTGTTCTTTCTCTTCTATCCCCCTCCTACGCACGTTTGTGGAAGTAGATTATTTGTGCTTATTAGAAAAAGATTAACTGATCACTTTCAAATAGATCCTCGATATATCAAAAGCCAGATTCAGACTGACAAGGTTACTCTTGCCGGAAAGATAACAGCTTGCATTGAGTGAATCTACGGATTTGCCAACTCCGCCTAGTACCAAGGGTTATTGCAGTGATTGATTTTGATAGATCATTTTTGTCTTGCACTAGATCCATAGTGTTTTCACATAAAGTTAAAATTGAGTATAATTTTGTTAAAACTTTGATATCACCCAATTCACCCCCCTCTTGGGTGCCATTGATCGCGGGACTTCAATTGGTATCAGAGCTAAGGCTCTATTCCATCAAATCTAACGATCTAGAGCAAGATCCGATCAATGGCAAACAAGGGAATGATGCCTGAGGGCCACTCTATTAATCGTCCTCCATACTTTGATGGCTCAAATTACTCCTATTGGAAAAATAGGATGCATGTTTTCTTAAGAGCTCAGGAGTATGAGATTTGGAGAGTTGTGGACAAGGGTCCATACAAACTCGGGGATGATGAAGAGAAATGGACACCTGAGGAAATTAAAAAATGCACTGTAAATTTCAATGCCATGAATATTATGCATTGTGTTATTCATCTTAATGAGTTCTCTCGTGTTTCTATGTGCAGATCAGTCAAAGAAATGTTGGACAAGCTGCGTGTCATATATGAAGGAAACTCGGAGGTCAAAGAAACTAAGGCTAACCTGCTCGTCAGCGATTACGAGCTGTTCAAAATGAAGCCCGAGGAAACAATCTCAGAAATGTTCGCGAGGTTAATTAAGATCACCAATGGTCTCAAGAGCCTTGGGAAGGAGTACACAAACTCCAATCTGGTGAGGAAGGTTCTGAGGTCACTTCCGTCTGCGTGGCACACAAAAGCCATAGTGATCGAGGATTCCAAAAATCTATCTACATTGTCCTTGGATGAGCTCATAGGGTCCCAAATGACCTATGAGATAAACATGAAGAGAACAACTGAGGAAGACACGAAGAAGAAGAAAATTGTGGGACTGAAAGCTCATCAGTCTGATGATAACCTTCAAGAAGATGAATCCAGCGAAGGAAGCAATGAAGAAGAAGACTTGGCAATGATCACTCGCCAAGTGAGGAAATTCTTGAGGAGGAAGAGGAATTTTCAAGGCAACTTCAGAAGGGAACCAAGGAAGCCCATTCAAGCTAAGGGCGAACCAAGCAAATCAAGTAGCATTATATGCTACGAATGCAAGAAGCCCGGGCACATGAGAGGAGAGTGCCCAGATCTGAAGAAGAAATTCAAGAAGGATAAATTCAGAAAGCCCAAGGCCATGGTCGCCACTTGGAGTGACGAAGAGGACGGACCGTCCGACGAAGAAATTCAAGAGCTGGTGGAGTGCCTGTGCCTTATGGCACATGAAGATGACTCAACCGAGGTAAATTCTGACCCGGACTTTATTTCAAATGAACAGTGGGAGTCAGAATATGAAAAGCTATATACGAAATACAGAAAAATCAGAATTGAAAATAAAAATCTCAAGAAAAAGAATGGTGAGTCAACCCATGATGATATTTATGCTAGATTTGAAAAACTAGAACAAGAATGGTTTGAGCTATCTGAGGAAAAAGAAACACTGCTTCAAACAATTTCTGATCTTGAAAAAATTAAAGAGGAACTTTCATTCAAAATTTTTGAAATTGAAAACGTGTGTGAAAAGCTCAAGGATGTAAAAGAAATTCTAACAACTTGCATGTCAGAAATAAAAAATGAAAATGTGAGCTTGAATAAAGAAGTGGCTGACTTGCAGTCCACTCTTTCTAGGTTTGTTAAAGGGAAACATAGTCTAGACAACATTTTGGGAGTTAAAGTTAACTTCCGGAGAGAAGGATTGGGGTACATATCCCAGAATAAAAAATCTCTTGAACACAAGATCACCATATCTCACGTGCATGAAAAAGGAAATGACTATGCTTCATGTTCTCATACCAAGCCCCAACATGTTCAGCCTAAACCACACAGATATCCAAGAACATTCTCACATGTTAATTGCTTTCATTGTGGTAGATTTGGTCATGTGATTTCTAACTGCTGGTTTAGACAAAGCACACCTAAATATCATGCTCCATGGATAAAAAGGGCACATGCAATAAGTTGGACTAACTCCTATGGACCCAAACTTGTTTGGGTACCAAAAATAATTACATGAGAAATTTATTTCTTGCGGTTATGTCTTGAAGCCAGGGGGAGCAAATGGTATTTGGACAGTGGTTGTTCAAGGCATATGACAGGGGACAAGAAAGTGTTCTCCAAGCTGCAAGAAAAGGAAGGAGGTTCAGTTGCTTTTGGTGGATAGGACAAAAGTAAAATAATCAGAATTAGAAACATAGGTAAGAATTCTAAAATCTTGATTGAAAATGTCTTTTTGGTGAAAGGATTGAATCATAATCTACTGAGCATAAGTCAGTTGTGTGACAAGGGTTTTAAGATAGTTTTTGATGAAACCCACTGTCTTGTCATGAATAAAATTTCAAATGAAATCAATTTTATCGGTAAAAGGAACAACAATGTGTATACTATTGATCTTGATGATGTTTCATGTGATGATGTGTGTTTGGTAGCTAACAACCATGAGAATGCATGGCTATGGCACCGAAGACTAGGTCATGCTAGTTTTGGAGTGATCTCCAAGTTGTCTAGACATAATTTGGTAAATGGTTTGCCAAAATTAAAATTTGAAAACGATAGAATATGTGAGGCTTGCACAAAAGGCAAGCAAACATGTACTTCTTTCAAAAATAAAAACATTGTCTCTACCTCTCGGCCTCTAGAACTACTGCATATTGATTTATTTCATCCCATTAGGATATCCAGCCAAGGGGGTAAATCCTTTGGATTTGTAATTGTTAATGATTTCTCCAGATTCACATGGGTGTTATTTTTAGCCAACAAAAGTGATGCCTTGACGGAGTTTCAAGTGTTTTACAGAAAAATCCAAAATGAAAGAGGTTACCTCATCACCACCATCCAGAGTGATCATGGCGGTGAATTTGAAAATCATGAATTCAGCATCTTTTGTGAAGAGCAGGGGTACACACATAACTTTTCATCACCAAGGATGCCCCAGCAAAATGGAGTAGTGGAGAGGAAAAACAGAACATTCATAGACATGGCCCGGACCATGCTCAGTGAGAACTCCCTACCTAAGTACTTTTGGGCTGAGGCGGTAAGTACAGCATGCCACAGCATCAACAGGGCAATGGTAAGGCCCATTCTGAAGAAAACTCCATATGAGCTCTACAAGGGTAAGAAACCAAACATCTCATATCTTAAACCCTTTGGATTCAGCATGCCACATCATCAACAGGGCAATGGTAAGGCTCATTCTGAAGAAAACTCCATATGAGCTCTACAAGGGTAAGAAACCAAACATCTCATATCTTAAACCTTTGGATGCTCTTGCTATATTCTCAACAACGGTAAGTCTAACCTAGGTAAGTTTGATGAAAAGAATGACAAAGGAATCTTTCTAAGTTATGCACTCAATTCTAGAGCTTACCGTTTATTTAATAAAAGGACTTTGGTTGTTGAAGAAAGTCATCATGTTATTTTTGATGAATCGAATCAAAACTGACAAATCAAATTTCTTCTACTTTGAATGCAGATGAAGCTCCTAATAACTCAATGAATGACAGAGCTAAGGATGAACCATGGTAGGCAACATCAAGCGAAAATGAGGAAGATGAGGATCCTACAATTGAGGCATTGCAAGAACCACAAGTGCAGCATCCTGACTTACCCAGTTCTTTCACATTTCTAAAGGATCATCCAGCTGTGAACATCATAGGTAATTTACAGGATGGGATAAGTACTAGGTCCTCTCTAAGGTAAGTAGAAGAGGAAGATTTGATGGCTTTACTTTCACAAGAAGAGCCTAAGGACATTCATGAAGCTCTTCAAAAAAATGAATCTTGGATTCAGGCTATGCATGAAGAGCTGCACCAGTTTGAACGAAACGAGGTGTCGACTCTTGTGCCGCGTCCTAAGAACCATCTCACTATTGGAACCTGTTGGGTTTTCAGAAATAAGCTAAATGATGCGAGAGTGGTTGTTAGGAATAAGGCCCGGCTTGTAGCCAAGGGGTATAGCCAGGAGATGGGCATTGATTTTGATGAGTCTTTTGCACCGGTTGCTAGACTTGAAGCAGTCCGGATCTTACTATCCTATGCTTGTTCTTTGAACTTTAAATTATTTCAAATGGATGTTAAATCTGTATTTCTTAACGGCTATATCAAGGAGGATGTTTTTGTAGAGCAGTCTCTAGGTTTTGAAGATTCCAAACATCCACGACATGTGTACAAGCTCCAAAAGGCCTTGTACGGACTAAAACAAACACCAAGGGCATGGTATGAACGGCTTACCTCATTTCTGGTTAAAAATGGCTTCAAGAGAGGTAAGGTTGATCAAACACTTTTCACAAGGAAATCAGGTAAAGATATTTTAGTAGTTCAAGTGTATGTGGATGACATTATTTTTGGAGCTACTAACAATTCTTTATGCGATGAATTTGCAAAAATTATGTAAGGAGAATTCGAGATGAGCTTAATGGGGGAGCTAACTTTCTTCCTTGGATTGCAGGTGAAACAAACTTCAGAAGGAATCTTCATCAAACAAGCCAAATATACTATGGAACTGCTGAAGAAATACGGGATGGCGGAAGCAAAACCCATATCAACTCCCATGGCCACCACCACAAAGCTGGATAAGGATGAAAATGGTAAAACAGTAGATTCTACACTGTTTCGAGGTATGATCGGATCACTATTGTACCTCACAGCTTGCCGCCCGGACATTCAATTCAGTGTATGTCTTTGTGCCCGTTTCCAGTCATGCCCTAAAGAATCTCACTTATCAACTGTTAAACGCATTCTTAGATACCTAATTGGCACAATAGATTTTGGCTTGTGGTTTACCATCGGTAGTTCTTTTGATTTAATTGCTTATACCGATGCGGATTATGCCGGGTGTATTGTAGATCGTAAAAGTACAAGTGGGCACTGTCAGTTTCTTGGTGGGTGCCTAGTTTCATGGGCCTCTAAGAAACAGCATTCAGTAGCTCTCTCAACGGCCGAGGCCGAATATGTAGTCGGCGGAAGTTGTGGAGCCCAAGTACTTTGGATCAAAAATCAATTGCTTGATTTGAATGTTGAAGTGGATTGTGTGCCAATCTTATGTGATAATACGAGTGCAATTAATCTATCAAAAAATCATGTTCAACACTCTAGAACCAAACATATTGACATTCAGCATCATTTTCTGAGAGATCATGTAGGCAAAGGGGTCTTTAAGTTCAAGTTTATTGATACACTCAACCAACTGGCTGACATCTTCACAAAACCCCTAAATCAGGATCAATTCAATAAAATTAGGAGAGAACTTGGCATGTGCAAGGGTGAGGGCATACGTACTTAGGTCTACACCAGGTTGATTTATTTTGGGTAGATTATGTGAGATGCATGCATTGTGTGTTTTATTTCTATTGTGTATGACGATACCTAGCATGTGTTCTTGTACTTATATATATTTACACACTTTTTCTTTGACACAGTCCTAAGACTGAATATTCCTTGATAAATAAATGTAGACTAGTGATCTAGTGTTCTAAGCAGTCTTTAAACAGGGGATTCCGTAGTCGACTCATGCTTGATATCATTCTCGGTTCAGCAAAAGAAAAAGCAAAAAAAAGGATTAAAAAAATGGGGAAAATGTGATTTTGTGAAAGCGGGGGAGTCCACAAGCTCATGGAGCCCACTTTTATCTCTGAAGGTCACTGGCTAGACACTTTCTTTCTTGGAGTTGAAATGGGGTCTCTTTGCCCCAGCGGTCGACCGCTGGCTTCGTGTCGATCGACTGCCAGCGGCGAACCAGGTCGGTTCAGCCTCGTCTGAACCCCAACTTAAGGGGGTTTCCTCCCTTATTTCCACATTCTATTGCATCCTTTTTCTCTCCCTCACTCCCTCCTAACCCTAGCACACCTCACTCTCATCTTCTAAGCCCGAAAAATCCCACATCTCCTCTCTCCGCACACGATCCGGTCGATTGTTCTCCATTTCGGAACGACACCTCGCCGGCGTTCGTGCGATCGTGCCACCCTTCCCTGAGTTCCAGAGCATGAAGAAGGTGTTCTTAATCCTTCCCGGTGTCTCTCTCTCTCCATCCCAAGGTAGAGGTTCTACCTTTCAAGAGGATCATCTCCGGGTTTCTTAGTCTAAAATGGCACCTAGAAGGAGTGCTCTGCGTCTTCTCCAAGGGGAACCTAGTGCTCGGAGACGTGAAGCTCCGTCCGCACCAACACCACAAGCTCTGGCACCCAGGTTACCTCCAAGAACTATCATCGACCCTCGTCTTGTCGATTTTGAGGAGATGAATGAAATCATGCCCGACATTTATACAGTTTTCTCAATGCAACTGCGATGGATTGATTTTGTCACTAGATATAACCGCTACTATCCATATTTAGTGCAATAGTTCTATGGTAATTTGGTTGAGAGAAATGGAAGGTTGTACACCATGGTTCAGGGCATTGAGATCCACATTACTCCAGAATTATCTTATCGTGCCCTAGGTGTCTCTTCCAATGGTGCAGATATGAGCTTTGGGCATGGTGCAGTTGAGGAAAGTTTTATTGCCATGACGTGCTGTGAGTTTGTACGTAGTGTGAGTGATCTAATTGAGCTCAATGCCAACCACTTTCCCGCACTACAACGGGTCCTCCATCACATGTTTACTACACTCATTTATCCTAAGAGTGGCAGTCGAGATGAAGTCACTAAGGTGCACCGATTCCTGTTCTATCATGTTATGAATGGCGAATTAGTTGATATGGGATGGCTTATGACTCAATTGATAGGACGATGCCATACTCATTTACGGAGGTCCCTGCCCTATGCTTCTTAACTCACTGGAGTTTTCACCTTTGGTGGAGTCCCATTAGAGGGTGAGCAGTTTGTTCTGGTCCGACAGGATGACATTTATAATAAGCACAAGATTTTCTCTGATATGGGATATTACCGTGCTACAAATGGTGAGCTTCGTCGTGCTGTCCCAATTTATGGGGAAGAGGATGACAGTGAAGAAGAGCAAGAACAGGAACAACAGCCAGATCACCAAGATGCACCAGCACAAGTACAGCCCGCGGATGTGCCTCCACCCGAGGATCTTCCTCCACCACCGCAGTACTTTCATGGGGAGTCTTCCACTCAGGGTGCTGGGCATCCTACTTGGGGGGACTATGAGACTCCGGATAGGCGTCTTTTAGGCATAGAAACTCGGATTGACTCCACCCTTGGGTGATTGGACACTTTTATGGATACCATGACTGGACGAATGGACTCCTTCTCTCACGCTCTGGATGATCTTTCTACCCACATGGCCACTCTCTATGCCAGCCATGAAGATAACCGTGAAGCCTTCCGACTCAACAACCAATCCCTTCTTACCATCCGTCGCCAGCTTCTTCATCATGATGAGATTCTCCATGGCATTGAGGATCGTATTCCTCATCCTCCTGCTCCTGCTCCTGCTGGCTCCCCCCATGATGTTGATGCCCCAGATGGTGTTCATGGAGAGGAAGCTGCGGATCACCCTACTGTGTAGCTGTTTTTGGGTCACTCATGTCACTTTTGTCCACTTTTTGTATCCCTTCCCTCTCCTTTTTGCTGATGTCAAAGGGGGAGAAGTAGGCTATTGTAGGCTTATCTATATATGCTATGTGTGTTTGCCTGACTACATGTATGTCTATCTATGCATTGTAGTTTGAGCATGTTGGTTGTATTGCATTAGTGGTTGCACTCCTTCGTGTGTTGAGTCATGCATTCCTTCGTGTGTTGAGTCCATTTTCACCTCTTGCATTTAGTGTACCCTGTATTGAACTAATAAGAATGAATGGAAGAATGCACTCTTTGAATTTACACGATTGGCTCTCTCCTCTCTCACTTCTTTTCAATTTGGCAAATAAGTGTTGAATGGCCGGTATTGATATGTTGAATTGTTTGTGTTGGAAGTGATGTGCCATGCTGAAATGGACGTGTTGAATGCATTTCAAACATTGAGTTCAACGTTTCAAAATTGATAAATTTCAACTGAATTTCAAAATGTAATTGACCTCGTTTTGAAAACTTGCTCAAAGGCACAATGGTTTGAACACGTGAATTTAAATGCCTAGCTTTTGTCATCATCAAAAAGGGGGAGATTGTTGAGCATATCGGAGTGATTTTGATGATAACAAAACCCAGGACATTTATCTCCTACGTGCCATGTATTAGAACGAAGTTTTATGCTATAAACCATCAAATTCCATCTCATTTAAGTTTAGTGTTCATGAATCCTCCCATGTGTTAAAACGAGCCTAAGCAAACTTGTAATCAACCATAACACAAGCTCATTTCAAGCATCGAACTCATGGACAATTTTTAGTGGGCTAACACTTGGATTTTCTAGGATTGGAGATTCTCGGTCGACCCCTGGACCATTGGCGGTCGACCTAAAATCACAGAATTGAAAGAAGGGAACCTGTAAAATTTACGGTCGACCGCCAGACCCCTCGCGGTCAACCGCTTTTTCCAGCAGCCAAATGGCTACAGGAATTCTCAGAGCGGCCGACCCCTGGCCTCTGCAGGTCGACCGCCAGCCCCGATCAGCCCATAAATGTTGACTTTTGTCCATCTCGAAAGAAGCATCTCCTCTTGGTATTGTTTAATCCCAAAGCCACCAAACCTTCCAGGTTTTGTGGATCTGGTTCCTGGGTTGTCTCTTGACCATTCAAGAGTTATAAAATCATCTCTTTGGGGTAAGAAACCCTAATGCTCTAAGAGGGATTAAGGAGGCTACCAAAGGGAAGAGAAGGGAGCTAGCACTGTAGACGTGAACAGTGCTCCGGGAGGAAGTTCTTCATCCATCCTCAAGTGAAGATCAAGTCATATCTGAAGGAGATCAATCCCAAGCCAAGTGGAGTTCAAGCTGTATACAAGAAACTCTTCATCAACTAAGGGGGAGCATCAATCAAGTCTTTTCTTTTGTGTTTTCATTCTCAATCTTTCTATGCTTCAAGTGTGCTTGTTGTGTAATTCTAAAACCATCCCGTGTGTGTGTATGGATCTTCTAGATCTGTGTGTGTGTGTAGTTAAGTCTGATTTATTTTGTGTGTGTGTGTGTGTGTGTGTTCGATCTTGTATCTCTTTACAAGATAGTGCGTGGATCCTCACTGTTAGTGAGGGGTGGACGTAGGTTGCTGCTGTGGCATCCGAACCACCTTAAAATCACTGTCTCATTGTGGTTTGTTCCTTCTCTTCTATCCCCCTCCTACGCACGTTTGTGGAAGTAGATTATTTGTGCTTATTAGATCTAGATTAACTGATCACTTTCAAATAGATCCTCGGTATATCAAAAGCCAGATTCGGACTGACAAGGTTACTCTTGCCGGAAAGATAACAGCTTGCGTTGAGTGAATCTACGGATTTGCCAACTCCGCCTAGTACCAAGGGTTATTGCAGTGATTGATTTTGATAGATCATTTTTATCTTGCACTAGATCCATAGTGTTTTCACATAAAGTTAAAATTGAGTATAATTTTGTTAAAACTTTGATATCACCCAATTCTCCCCCCTCTTGGGTGCCATTGATCGCGGGACTTCAACTTTCACCGCAGTTTTGCTGCATGTTAATTCATTCTTTTCACTCATAATCATACACAACATACACACCTCCTATTTTGTCCCATTTACAGGGGTTAAAAACCCTCCCCCGGTGCATTATTCCCCCTTTTCTCACATTGATTTCTACACTCGGGATTGATACTACACGCATATGTTTCTAATGGGTTTTTTCTCCTTGTCTTAGCTTTGTTTTGCAAGCAAGCAAGAATACAAAGTGAGGCCCTTGTCTTCTAGCCGACTGGAGGGCAAGGAGGTGGAATCCATATCGTTCCCCGTATCCCCTTCATCACGTGCAATCATGTTCTGGCGGTCTTCTTTGACCGCGTCTTTGCTTCTTATTTTTCAAGGTACGCAGTAGGCCTCTTCTATTTCTTATAGTCTTTTTCCTACTGTCAATCCTTGGTGGTGATCACGGTACATTCTTCTATTTCTTATCGCCCCTTCCCCTTTACATTATATGCTTGCATGTTTATTTGTTCCTCTTGTTCAAGGTAGGATTATATATCTACAGTCGTGTCATGGTGGATGCCAGTTTTCTCTTCATCTTTGTGGTGTAATCGGTGCAAAGTGCGCAGCAGAAGCGTGGTGGGCCCATAACCCATAGGCTCCAGGATCGACTAGGTAGTGGAGTATGGCACCGGTGTTTGGTGCTCAGAGATGAGCTTGTGAGTCCACCGACCTTGGTCGATGTGGATGTTCCAAGAGTGGATCCAAGGCATGAGAGGTGTTGGCGTTGGTAGTGGGATCCTGTGTGGATGCCAGGATGAATAGTCGAGAAGTTGCTGGAATTGTTAAGCGCCCTGCTACTATGTGGTTTGGTGCACCGATGGTTCGGCGTGCGTGGTATCCGAGATCGGTTAAGTGATGTGATGGTTATGGATGGAGTGCTTGTCTATGACAAGATGTTAGCGTAGCAAGAGTGATATAGAAGGGGGGGGGATGAATAGATCACTCCCAATTTGTAGAAACTTAGGCGGAAAATAAATTCTACTGCTAACGCCCCTCCTTAACCCGCACACAGAGAAATGCAAATACAGTCACCAAGCAAGGCAATATAAGTAAATGAGAGTGAAGAGCTGATCACATGGAAGCAAAGAGACAAGCAGATGGAGAGCGCAGATAACAACAGCAAACCATAGAGGAGGCACTCGGTTTTTAGGTGGTTCGATTGCAGTCTGCAATCTACATCCACCCCTCACTCCAACAAGAATGAGGATTCCACTAGACAATGCTAGATCACTGTAGACTCAGTCTGCGAACAACATGCTACCACACAGCTTGAACAACCAAGGGAAACAAATCCCTCAACCAAGCTCTGCTACCCACAGAACTTGAAACCTGTTCTAGCTACCAGCTAGAACACAACCGGAGAATCCTCTCCCTTCCTCCACACACCGGAGGGAAACTGCTAATGACAACCTGTCACTAGCAACACCAGAGATCACCGATCTCTCTTCCTCTGCAACCCAGAGGGAAACTGGTGTAATACTCCCTTCCTCCACACACCGGAGGGGAACCAATTCAAATCAGAAGGATGAACAAAATGAAACGAAAACAAAGTAGAAACAAAAACCAATGAAGAAGCAGTCGGTTCTGAAACCAATACAAATGTAGCTTCAAATGAAGCAATTCATCAAACCACAGACACTGCTCTCTCTCTCGAACAAACTCCTCTCGGATCTGGAACTCTCTGCTCTTTTTCTTTTCTGGATCGTGCAAACTCACACCAATGGCTTCTGCTTTTTCTTTTCACGATCAAGCTTCTACTGAAGGACGAAGCTTCATATTTATAGCAGATTTTGGGCGTGTGGCTGCCAAGTTCCCGCCCATGAACTTTTTGCCATATCATTTGAATTTCGACCACATGGCAGCATCCTGACTAGGTTGCCATCCACGTGTCATGTTCCTGTTGTCTTGGATCACGTGCCAGGTGCCAACCTTGGTTCACGTGCCCAATCATCAGCCTGAATCGCCTGCAGACAGAGACAGATGGAATGTATAGACTTAGTTAGTTCAGGCTATTAACATGAATGTATATACTTCAGAAACATCAACTGAGTAAGTGTGTACAACGTGAGAGGATGTATAGACTTAATGAATAAAGCGCATGTGAAGGCAGTGTATAGACTTATGAGCAAGCGCATGAATGGCAGTGTATAGACATAATGAGCAAGCGCATGAATGTCAGTGTATAGACTTGTGAACAAGCGCATGAATGTCAGTGTATAGACTTGTGATGAACAATGCATGAACCAGCCTTGCCAATGTGTAGACATTACATAGCTCAGCCACTGTGTAGACTTCACGAAGCCTCACCAGTGTACAGGCTTGGAAAGAGTGTGCTGTGAGCATTGAAGACACAAGTTATAACAACAGAATGTATAGGGTTGTGGTCGGACAACCCAATGTATAGACTTGAAGCAAGAGGCCAGTTTTCAGACTTTGAACCAATGTGCTGTGAGCACTATATAGACTTCGCCAGAGTGAGACGATGCATGAGACGCTCGGCTGTACAGACTTTGAATGTGAAGGCATGTTGTATAGACTTGAATCGCTTGAAGCGATGTACAGACTTGGTGAAGCTCAAGCAGTGTGTAGACTTGTTGAACGCTTCAGCGTTGTACAGACATGGAAGTACACTGTGGATGTATGGACTTGAGCGAATGAAGCCGATGTACAGACTTGTTAATTCGAAGCCTCTGTACAGACTTTGAAGAGCAGTTCAGTGAACAGACTTTGAGGCTTTGAACGTTTGAGCAGAATGCAATGTACAGGCTTAACGATGTATATACTTGGCCAGGAAAGCGTAGGGAAATGTAGGAATGTATGGACTTGGCCAAGCGTAGGAAAAGATATGGAATGTACAAACTTGGTGAAACACAGTCCAGTGTATAGACTTGAAGAAATGAAGTCCAGTGTATAGACTTGGAGAAACAGTTCAATGTATTGACTTGGCGTTGTATAAACTTGACTTTGAACGCTTGAGCTGAAGACAATGTGCAGACTTAACGATGTATAGACTTCGCCCAAGGAACTGAATGCATAAACTTTGCCACAGTCTAATGTACATACTTTGCAAAAGTGAACGAGCCAATGTATAGACTTCAAAAGAAGCAGTCCGATGTACAGACTTCAAGAATTCTAGACAACGGACGCTGTACAGACTTGGACTCAAGGAATGTATATACTTAGCATGAAGACTGCCAGTCGATGTATAGACTTGGCTGAAGCTATCTCTGAACCAATGTTCAGACATTGTGCAATGTATGAACTTTATTGTGTGCGAGCCTGCTGACATGCAATGTGTAGACTTGAGTGTTTAAAGTAAGCGTTGTACAGACTATGCAAGCAAGACACTAGGCGATGTATAGACTTACACTATCGGATGTGTAGACTTCATGAGAATGCAGCAGCCAGTGTATAGACATTAAGCTTGACACTCCAGTGAATAGAGTTGAAGCTTGGAAGGATGTATAGGGTTGAGCTGAACTGACTTTGGCAATGTGCAGACTTAACTGGTCAGGCAGTGTACAGACTTAGAATATTAGGACCAGTGTGTAGACTTCAGTTAGAAGGTGCCCGATGTACAGACTTGAAGAAGTTATGCCAATGTACAGACTTAATAGATCAAGCTGGTGTATAGACTTTGGTACCCATACAAACAATGTTCAGATGAGTCGACGCATCAGCAAGAGTGGGTCGAGCCACTGCTGTCAATACTAACTAAGCAGAGTGTAGACAGAATCAAGATAGCATGCTTATCTGACAACCATATGAACTGTACTCACTCACATGATGAGACAGCATAAATCTAGAGATAGAAAATTGATTTATAGTGTGAGACATCATCAAAACCATAGGGATGCAACAATCTCCCCCTTTTTGATGATGACAACACTATGAATCAAGCAATATCAAAGTTCAACAAGAAATTAATATCAGCTGCAACAAACAGAGTAAATTCAAGGCATGCTCATGCAAATGAATTAAACATTCCCTACCACATACTCTCATCTCCCCCACAAATCATAAACATATCTTCCCCGAAGCAACATGACTCCCCCAAAGCACAAGACAAATACAAGACTCACTGATATTGCAGAACTTCACTCACTGATATTGCAGAACTTTTCTCCCCCTTTGACATCAGCAAAAAGAAATACAGAATGTATGACAGTGCTGGAAACATGAAGAATAAGAGCAGTAATTTCTTAGTGTAGACAGTCACTAGGAGGTCTTAAGAGAATAAGTGAGTTTCTAATCTCAAGAGAAGATTCTTTAAACTCCAGTACACAATAGAGAAATAGAATGATTGACAAGTTTATCAGCATACATAGTGGATGATTTAGAGCAGGAGTTCACAAGTATGGCCAGATATAGCTGATCATTCAACTATCCCACAAGACAGCAAGAGACGAAATCAGAGAGGTGTTCTCAAGGTATTGAAGACAAGCAATCCATTAGTTGCATATCAACAAGGAATTTTTTTTTGTTGAGATGATTTTCAAGAAGATCAATGAGTAAGTTGGTAGTTCACTCCTTTGACATTAGAGAGACACCTGGATTAGAGGCCCGAATCCCCAGTTACTCAGAGTGAGTACCTCATTACTTCCCCTTTTTTTTATTATTAAGGAACAGAGTTAGTAACTGTGGCTTTTGACATGAGGAAACACCTTGATTAGAGGCCAGAGTCCCCAGTTACTCACCAGCAAGCCACCATTGCTCTGTCATGTCTTTTCATTCATTTTAAGCATTTGACACCTCATGACATGGGAGAAATATTCATTTCATTGATGAAGCTCCCAGTTTCTCAGTGTTCAAAACAAAACATGTTTGTTCAGTTAAGCCCTTGAGTTAAAGAGATAGAATGATTGAAAACAATACCAGAAGGACTATTTCTTGAATTGAGTCTTGAAGACTAGATTTCAAGCTGATTGGGTCAGATATCAAGACATACAAGTTTTTGGCCTGAACCAGAATCAATGACAATGTAGGAAGATATACTTTATGCAATTAGTCCAGATATCTGAAGGAATACCAAAGGAAAGATTCTAACTGGAGATTAGAGTCATTGACTTATAGACTTAAGAGATAAGTGACACTCTACTGTCTGAGATAACCACACTAGATCAGTCATGCAAGACCATCAAAGTTACACATCTGGACAGCCCTTTTGAATCTGTCAAAGAACTTCTCTTCTCACATGACAACTCAGCTCCCCCTAAGAAATAGCATTCCTCAAAGCTAACCAGTAAGCATTCTGAACTCCCCCTTAAACCAGCATGAAAGAAGGCTAAACATCAGACAAACACAACTCCCCCTCACAACAAGAACAGGCTTCATAATTAAGATAATTTGTATAAGCCTAATTCTCTTCTCAATGTGGTGAATTTTTCATTATCCAGAGGTTTTATGAATATGTCAGCAATCTGATTATCTGTGCCTACATGAATCAGTTCAAAATTATTCTTAGACACCTCATCTCTTATAAAATGATGTCTTATCTCTATGTGTTTGGTTCGTGAATGCAAAACAGGATTTTTAGCAATATTGATGGCACTAGTATTATCACAGTAAATTGGTGTGCACCCCAGGTCTACTTGGTAGTCCTGAAGCTGGTGTTTAATCCATATTACTTGTGTTCCACAACTCCCTGCAGCCACATATTCAGCTTCTGCAGTAGAGAGGGCCACAGAATGTTATTTCTTGGAGCCCCAAGACACTAAACACCCACCCAAAAATTCACAATGGCCACTAGTGCTTTTCCTGTCTAGTTTACAGCCTGCATAATCAGCATCTGTGTATGCTACTAAGTTAAGTGTGTGAGATGCAGGAAACCATAAACCAAGAGACTGAGTAGCTGACAAATATCTGAAGATTCTTTTAACTGCAGCTAAGTGTAATTCAGTAGGTCTAGATTGATACCTTGCACACATTCCTACACTGAATTGTATATCTGGTCTAGAGGCTGTCAAGTAAAGAAGTGATCCAATCATACCTCTATAAAGTTTGGCATTTACTTCTTTACCTGTCTCATCTGCATCCAATGAGGTATTGGTGCCCATGGGTGTTGTAATGTGCTTTAAGTTTTCCATACCAAACCTCTTGAACAATTCCATTGTGTATTTCGTTTGGTTGATGAAGCACCCATCCTCTAGCTGCTGTACCTGCAATCCAAGAAAATATTTCAGTTCACCAACCAAGCTCATTTCGAATTCAGCAGACATCATGGTAGAAAATTCATCACATAGTTCATGCTTAGTTGATCCAAATACAATGTCATCTACATATACCTGAACTATGATGAGATCTCTGTTTATGCCCTTGGTGAATAAAGTTTGATCAACTTTACCTCTTTTGTAGCCTTTGCTGATCAGAAATTCAGACAATCTTTCATACCAAGCTCTTGGAGCCTGCTTTATACCATACAAGGCTTTGTTTAACCTGAAAACTTGGTTAGGTTGAGGAGAGTATTGAAATCCAGGAGGTTGTTCAACAAAAACTTCTTCTTTAATGACTCCATTTAAAAAGGCACTTTTGACATCCATTTGTTGGAGTTTTATATTCTTTGAGCAAGCAAAGACAAGCAACAATCTTATAGCTTCCATCCTAGCAACAGGTGCATAGGATTCATCAAAGTCTACACCGAATTCCTGACAGTAGCCTTTGGCTACTAATCTGGCCTTATTCCTAGAGATGATTCCATCTTCATTCATCTTATTTTTGAACACCCACTTGGTTCCTATGATATTAATACCATCAGGTCTTGGGACAAGCTCCCAGACATTATTCCTTTCAAACTGACCTAATTCCTCACACATAGCATTGACCCAAGCTTGATCAGCTAAAGCCTCTTCTACTGTTTTGGGTTCAATTTGTGAGACTAAAGCAATTAAGTCATCATTATTCACATTTCTAAAATGAGACCTAGTCCGAAGAGGATCTTCAGACTGGCCTATGACATTATCTAATGGATGGTCTTTAAGAAATCTAATATTTGTTGAAGACTCACATGTTTCTCTTGGACCTTCCTGATTTGGGGAATTTGTTTCTCCACTCGGCTGAGTCTTCTCTTCTTCCTGTTGGTCTTCTAGAAAATCCCCACCATGATTGGAATCCCTGTCAAGATTTTCAACATTAGAGACATCTTTCTTTTCACTAAAAAGGATGTGTGGAGACTCTTCCACTTTCTGATCTGATATGTTAAATACCCTATATGCCCTTGACACTTCAGAGTAACCCAAGAATATTCCAGGTGAACTTTTGGCTTCAAACTTGTCTAAATCTTTCTTATCATTGTTATGAATAAAACATTTTACTCCAAAAATTCTGAAATGAAACAAGTTTGGTTTCTTACCTTTTAGAAGCTCATAGGGTGTTTTCTTGTGTATGGGTCTTACCATGGCCCTGTTGATTATGTAGGTTGCTGTATTGGCCGCTTCTGCCCAAAACCTTCTAAGTAATTTACTTTCAATCAACATGGTTCGGGCCATCTCCACCACAGTTCTATTTCTTCTCTCCACAATCACATTCTGTTCAGGTGTCCTGGGAGAATAAAACATGTGAGTTAGTCCCTCTTTTTCACAAAGATCAGTAAACATGGAGTTTTCAAACTCACCTCCATGGTCAGATTGAATTGAACAGACCTTGTATTTCCCTTCTTGTTTGACCTTATTGAAAAACAGATTAAACTTTTGAAATGCATCACTCTTATTTGCTAAGAAAAATATCCATGAATATCTAGAGAAGTCATCTATGATGACATAGCCAAACCTGTTTCCATTAAGACTCTGAGTTCTAGTGGGATCGAAAAGATCCATATGAAGAAGTTCCATTGGTCTAGAAGACAATGGCTCAGATCTTAATTTAAAAGAATTTCTGGTCTGTTTGCCTAGAGCACAGGCATCACATGCTTTTGATATCGAGTTGAATTTAATTCTAGGCATGCCTCTAACTAAATCATGCTTGACCAATTTATTTAAAGTTGAAAAACTAGCATGACCTAGACGTCTATGCCATTCAAAAGCATCATTTTCAAAGTTGGCAGATAAACAAATAGTAGATTCAGATTTCTCATCTAAGTCTACAATGTAAACATTATTAATCCTGTTGGCTACAAATTTAACCACATCAGAATTTGTTTCAAGGATTTTGCATGAACTATCATCAAATACAACCATGTGACCCCTGTCACATAACTGACTTATGCTAATCAGGTTGTGTTGAAGCCCTTCCACAAGTAAGACTTTTTCAATGAAGTTTGTGGAAAACTTACCTACTGTACCAACTCCAATTATTTTACCTTTGTTCTTTCCTCCAAACTTGACCAGACCCCCTGGTTTCATCTCTATCTTGCTAAACTTGGATCGGTCTCCTGTCATATGCCTGGAGTAGCCACTGTCGAGGTACCACTTGTTGTCTTCAGCTGCCAGGCCGATCTACACAAATACATCAAGCAGAGTGATTTGGAACCCAAGATGAGTTGGGTCCAAGGACATTGTTCAAATCTCTGATCAAGTGTTTAGGTATCCAGATTTGCTTCAGCATGGTTTTCTCTGGCACCTTCCTTTCTGGTTTATTAAAGTTGAATCCAGCTGGACTGGAGAAGTGAGTTCTATTCCATTCATTAGTCTTCCTATTCCTAGGAAATTTCCTATAAGCTTGTTGATTAACATATTTTTGACTATGAAAGTTATTTCTCTAGTAGGTCCTGTTTGGACCCATCTGATTATTGTAATTCCAGCTCTTATTCTGATTCACTTTCTTGGTCCATCTACCATTTGTGTTCTGGTGAGTGGGCTTAGTGTTATTCTTCATAAAATTTATTCCCATCTTAAATGATTGTCCAGTACTGGTTTTTGTGTTTTCTTTAGGACTTTGATTTCCCTTAGAGCTGTTTGAGCTGGATGGTGTGTCCAGCTTCTCTTTTCCCTTCTCTGGGCAGAAGGTGATGGTCTTGAACTGCAAGGGTCTCTTGTTGGTTGGGTCATAGCCTAGACCCTCCTTATTGAAATTGACCCTAGTCCCTAGTATAGCATCTAAACTAGTCTTTCCTTGGATAAACTTTTCTAAGACTTTCTGTTTGTCTTCCAGCTCCTTTTGAAGGAACTCAGAATTTTTTAGGAGTTCAGCATTTACCTTCTTCACAGCTTCATATTTCTCTGAGTTCATTCTAATTTCATTCATGCTTTCTTCAGTTTTAGTTTTGAATTCATTGAGCTGTTTTTGACTTTCTTGAATTTCTCCCTTGAGCTTATCATTCTCTTTCCTTAGTGATGTCATTTCTTCTAGTTGTTCTTTTAGCTTCTCATTTTCCTCACAGACCAGAGTTTGTTCTTCAACATTTGTGTTAAATTTTCTTTTCAGGACTCTGTGCTCTTTGCTAAGAGAATTAAATTTATCTAGCAAGTCACCATAAGCATCCTCCCAGTCATCAATTGAGAAATTTTCAAAAACGTTTATTACCTCCTCTTCACTATTTGCCATAAGGCAAATTCCATCTTCATATTCTTCTGAGGAAGCGTCTTCGGGGTCTTCTTCTTCCTCGCTCCATGTGCAGACCATCGCCTGTGGCTTCTTCTTCTTCTGCACCTTTATGTTTTTCTTCTGAAGATAGGGACCCTTTTTCTGGAGGTCTGGGCATTCACCTTTCATATGTCCCTATTTGTTACAATTAAAACAAGTCAGTCTCTTAGGATTTCTATCCCTGTAATTAGTAAATTCAGCACTCTTGTTGAAAGAGTGTGGCTTCTTCTTCCTAAAGGTCTTTCCCTTTTTCTTCAAAAATTTTCTGAACTGTCTAGTGAGCATTGCCTGCTCCTCCTGGTCGAGATTTGAAAGACCTTCAAGCTCGGACTCAGACTCGGGGCTACTGCTGCTGCTCCCACTGTTGCTACCCTTGTTGCGGGATGCCCTTAGAGCCACATTCTTACCCTTCCTCTCACTTCCTTCTCCACCTCCTTTGAAATTCATCTCATAGGTCATAAGAGATCCTATGAGCTCATTCACAGTCAAGGTAGTCAGATCTTTTGACTCCTCAATCACTATGGCCTTAGTGTGCCATGCCGGGGATAAAGATCTAAGGATTTTCCTGACTATATCTGCCTCAGCAAGATCCTTCCCTAGCCCTTTAAGTGTGTTAGTAATCAAGGACAACCTGGCATACATTTCGGTTATATTCTCATCTGCATTCATCTTAAACATTTCATACTTAGAAGTGTAGAGGTTTACCTTCGAGGCTTTCACTTGAGCTGTACCTTCATAGATCAATTGCAGCTCATCCCACATTCGCTTGGCAGTTCTGTATGCAGATATACGGGCATATTCCTCTGGATGAACAGTACACTGGATGATGTTCAGCGCCGTCCAGTTGAGTGAAGAGAGCTTGACATGGTCATCTGTCCAAGCATCCTCGTTTGGTGGCAGATCATATGGCCCAACAGTAATTACTCTCCATAGTTTATGGCTCTGAGCTCTGATGAAC
Organism: Amorphophallus konjac; assembly: GCA_022559845.1. NCBI lineage: Eukaryota > Viridiplantae > Streptophyta > Magnoliopsida > Alismatales > Araceae > Amorphophallus > Amorphophallus konjac. The sequence continues at coordinate 181,783,095 of CM040122.1, forward strand.
ACTTCCATCCTGTTCTTCCAAAACAGATAGTTACTACCATCAAAATACGGAGGACGACTAATGGATTGACCTTCGACCATGAAGGTTCTAGGACCACCAGCATTTCCTTGACCGTTCATCCACATGGCGTTAACCTGCTCTGATACCAAGTGTTTGCGCAGCAAGAGTGATATAGAAGGGGGGGGATGAATAGATCACTCCCAATTTGTAGAAACTTGGGCAGAAAATAAATTCTACTGCTAACGCCCCTCCTTAACCCGCACACAAAGAAATGCAAATACAGTCACCAAGCAAGGCAGTATAAGTAAATGAGAGTGAAGTGCTGATCACATGGAAGCAAAGAGACAAGCAGATGGAGAGCGCAGATAACAACAGCAAACCATAGAGGAGGCACTCGGTTTTTAGGTGGTTCGATTGCAGTCCGCAATCTACATCCACCCCTCACTCCAACAAGAATGAGGATTCCACTAGACAATGCTAGATCACTGCAGACTCAGTCTGCGAACAACATGCTGCCACACAGCTTGAACAACCAAGGGAAACAAATCCCTCAACCAAGTTCTGCTACCCACAGAACTTGAAACCTGTTCTAGCTACCAGCTAGAACACAACCGGAGAATCCTCTCCCATCCTCCACACACCGGAGGGAAACTGCTAATGACAACCTGTCACTAGCAACACCAGAGATCACCGATCTCTCTTCCTCTGCAACCCAGAGGGAAACTGGAGTAATACTCCCTTCCTCCACACACCGGAGGGGAACCAATTCAAATCAGAAGGATGAACAAAATGAAACGAAAACAAAGTAGAAACAAAAACCAATGAAGAAGCAGTCGGTTCTGAAACCAATACAAATGTAGCTTCAAATGAAGCAATTCATCAAACCACAGACACTGCTCTCTCTCTCGAACAAACTCCTCTCGGATCTGGAACTCTCTGCTCTTTTTCTTTTCTGGATCGTGCAAACTCACACCAATGGCTTCTGCTTTTTCTTTTCACGACCAAGCTTCTACTGAAGGACGAAGCTTCATATTTATAGCAAATTTTGGGCGTGTGGCTGCCAAGTTACCGCCCATGAACTTTTTGCCAGATCATTTGAATTTCGACCACATGGCAGCATCCTAACTAGGTTGCCATCCACGTGTCATGTTCCTGTTGTCTTGGATCACGTGCCAGGTGCCAACCTCGGTTCACGTGCCCAATCATCTGCCTGAATCGCCTGCAGACAGATACAGATGGAATGTATAGACTTAGTTAGTTCAGGCTATTAACATGAATGTATATACTTTAGAAACATCAACTGAGTAAGTGTGTACAACGTGAGAGGATGTATAGACTTAATGAATAAAGCGCATGTGAAGGCAGTGTATAGACTTATGAGCAAGCGCATGAATGGCAGTGTATAGACATAATGAGCAAGCGCATGAATGTCAGTGTATAGACTTGTGAACAAGCGCATGAATGTCAGTGTATAGACTTGTGATGAACAATGCATGAACCAGCCTTGCCAATGTGTAGACATTACATAGCTCAGCCACTGTGTAGACTTCACGAAGCCTCACCAGTGTACAGGCTTGGAAAGAGTGTGCTGTGAGCATTGAAGACACAAGTTATAACAACAGAATGTATAGGGTTGTGGTCGGACAACCCAATGTATAGACTTGAAGCAAGAGGCCAGTTTTCAGACTTTGAACCAATGTGCTATGAGCACTGTATAGACTTTGCCAGAGTAAGACGATGCATGAGACGCTCGGCTGTACAGACTCTGAATGTGAAGGCATGCTGTATAGACTTGAATCGCTTGAAGCGATGTACGGACTTGGTGAAACTCAAGCAGTGTGTAGACTTGTTGAACGCTTCCGCATTGTACAGACATGGAAGTACACTGTGGATGTATGGACTTGAGCGAGTGAAGCCGATGTACAGACTTGTTAATTCGAAGCCTCTGTACAGACTTTGAAGAGCAGTTCAGTGTACAAACTTTGAGGCTTTTTACGTTTGAGCAGAATGCAATGTACAGGCTTAACGATGTATATACTTGGCCAGGAAAGCGTAGGGAAATGTATGAATGTATGGACTTGGCCAAGCGTAGGAAAAGATATGGAATGTACAGACTTGGTGAAACACAGTCCAGTGTATAGACTTGAAGAAATGAAGTCCAGTGTATAGACTTGGAGAAACAGTTCAATATATTGACTTGGCGTTGTATAGACTTGGCTTTGAACGCTTGAGCTGAAGACAATGTGCAGACTTAGCGATGTATAGACTTCGCCCAAGGAACTGAATGCATAGACTTTGCCACAGTCTAATGCATAGACTTTGCCACAGTCTAATGTACAGACTTTGCAAAAGTGAACGAGCCAATGTATAGACTTCAAAAGAAGCAGTCCGATGTACAGACTTCAAGAATTCTAGACAACGGACGTTGTACAGACTAGGACTCAAGGAATGTATATACTTAGCATGAAGACTGCCAGTCGATGTATAGACTTGGCTGAAGCTATCTCTGAACCAATGTTCAGACATTGTGCAATGTATGAACTTTATTATGTGCGAGCCTGCTGACATGCAATGTGTAGACTTGAGTGTTTAAAGTAAGCGTTGTACAGACTATGCAAGCAAGACACTGGGCGATGTATAGACTTACACTATCGGATGTGTAGACTTCATGAGAATGCAGCAGCTAGTGTATAGACATTAAGCTTGACACTCCAGTGAATAGAGTTGAAGCTTGGAAGGATGTATAGGGTTGAGCTGAACTGACTTTGGCAATGTGCAGACTTAACTGGTCGGGCAATGTACATACTTAGAATATTAGGACCAGTGTGTAGACTTCAGTTAGAAGGTGCCCGATGTACAGACTTGAAGAAGTTATGCCAATGTACAGACTTAATAGATCAAGCTGGTGTATAGACTTTGGTACCCATACAAATAATGTTCAGATGAGTCGACGCATCAGCAAGAGTGGGTCGACCCACTGCTGTCAATACTAACTAAGCAGAGTGTAGACAGAATCAAGATAGCATGCTTATCTGACAACCATATGAACTGTACTCACTCACATGATGAAACAGCATAAATCTAGAGATAGAAGATTGATTTATAGTGTGAGACATCATCAAAACCATAGGGATGCAACACAAGACTCGATAGAGTTTGAAGCTTGGTGCACCTGGTGGTGCCACTATCCAGATTGCGGTGTTCTCTTGGCTCGGAGGGAGCTGTGTAAGGGGACTTGGTGTGTGGGCACTAGATGTTGGTCCCTTGTTGGGCAGTCATTTAGGTAGAACTGTGATGTCGGTTGTGTGGTTCAGATGGTTACAATATAGAACAGTTGTCTTCTCGACGAAAGAATCTCCCGAAGTGTGGGGTGAGATGAGGGTTCTGCCATTGGAAAGGTGTGTGGGGCGTTGTGCCCAGGATTATTGTGGTTGAGGAGATCAAGGTTTGCGCGGGTGACCTCGTTGTTCTTTCCCCTCTCGAGAAGTTGGAATTGGTCAGATGGCCACGGAGGACCTAGATGGTGCCGGAGGAATTGATGGGTGGCCCTGCTGCGGAGTAGGAGAGGTTAGTAGCCAGGGACTTCTGGTCGTTGTGTGACCGGCGGCTGGCAAAGGGTTTTCTGCAGCCGGTGTCGGATTGTCGAGTTGGTCATCATGTGTTTTGAGTTTAGGATTGTGAAGTCCCGGGTGCTTGTATGTAACGTGTTCCTTAGGTGACCGGTGAGACATTGGTTTTGGGACCGATGTGACCGGCGAGCCTTGAGATATTTGGCTCTGGATCGTGTGTTTTCTCCGTGTGTGGATTATGGCGATCGTTGCTTATGCCCTTGAGAGTTTCGAGAAAGCTGAGGTGATGCCAGACTTGTCAGTTCGTGGATTGCCGTGATAGAGCGAGAGGGTTTTAACGACTGTTTTAGTCCGGCAATGTCCCTCAGAGGATGGTGTGCGGTGAGTATAGAGGTTGTGTGGAGATTGCGAGGTCTTTTCCATTGGTTGAGTTCTCCCCGTGAGTATATTTTAAATGTAGTTTCTCCATGTGAAAAATTCTTTTTAAAAGGTTATTTTATCTAAATGCGGCATTCTTGCTGACCGCGTTATGATCGTGGTGCCCATACTGACCTCGTTCTGGCACAGATTTCCAAGAATCCTAGTGCTCTTTCCAACATGATAAGTGAGTGCTAGTGATGCGGGACGCTATGCAAGCTAGGACTCTATATAAAGACGTGACTAAATGGACAACTAAGACCAGCAACTTGGCGATAGATCGAATGGCGTAGACTCGACAACTAACGCTCCCCAGAAGGAAATTACGCCAATCAACAAGAAACTATAGCTCACATGCGTCCCAAGAGAGGTAAGCGCGCCGATCTGCACGGTTGAGAAACCGGCGAGTCTAGGGTGGGCAACTCCACACTCGTGACTCAGATGAGTCACGGGACGGTCACACTCTCTCACCGTGATAGTGACATATCAAATGTAAGAGCTAGGCACCTATGATCTCACAAGCAGCGGCATCGAGAAACTATACTAAATAAGCAAGCTAAACCAAGGAAGGAGCGGACGCATACCTCCACGCTCGGGACATGGGGGGAAGAAACCCGGCCAAGTCACACAACCACCCGGTACAAGAGATAAACAAGTACAACCCAAACAACAGCCCACTCCTCACAGGGAGGTAAAAGGCTACACAGCGATTCGGGGGTCGTGCGAAGTGGGGTGACGGGCCATGGGTCGGTGTAGCTCGTCGTCCACGAACCGCTGTGAACCAATACGAACAAGGACCAGCGGCAAGGACGGCGCCTTGTGGGGGCCGAGGAAGGCGCCAACGTCCCTGGAGGTACGCTGTAGTGGATGACGAGTCTCAACAACGAAGCTGGAAGTTGACGGCGCCGGCAGGGACCTCCGGGATAGTCTCGAGCGGAGGGCAGAATGCAGGCCGGTCTGCGCGCGCGTAGGTAAACAGCAGGAAGACGAGCCCAGTACGCCACCTTCATCACGTCCGCTGGTTACGAAACTTGGCATGGACACTGAGGGGGATGTCCCAGGGATGTCGGTCAAGCGGCGACTGAAACGGAGCACTGTGGTAGCCTTGGCGAATTTTGAAATAGACCCTGCGCAATCGAGACTGTGTGCTGGCAGCCGGACAAGGGACCAGAGATGGGGCTGGAACCGGGGCTTCCTAGAGGCGAATGGGGCGGGAGTTTCTCTGGTGGATAGCTGATAGATGTAGGATGATTTGGTAGCAGTGATGGGGTGGTGTGCAGTGGAGGTTTTTGGGCGTGGGAAGTAAAAACAGGTGGTGCTCAGTTCTGCAGTTCAATGCAGTCAAAACTGAGAGCTATGAAGGTGGATGGGTTAAGCAAGGAAAAGATGCTTAGGAGAATGCAAGAAATTTTTGGAGGATGGGGGTGGACATAACTAATAAGTGCTCAAAATTTCAGAGCATTTGGAGACGTTTTTGGGGACGTCCCTTTGGAGGAGTTTTAGCACTGTCCCGGCAGGACTGCACAGGGACAGTTCGCGCAACAAAAAGGGCTCTAAATGGAGGTTCGTGGACACAGCGCGTTTCGGTGCGAGATTTTCAGGGACGATGGAGGACATGTAGAGGAAGAAAAGTGAAGAAGAGGTTTAAGTGATCAGAGGTGGGGAAGGGGGCGTACTAAGGTGATCTTCAGGGTTCAGATTTTATGCAGGTCTGCACAGGGGCAGCCAGCGCAGGTAAAAGGATTACAAAGGTAATTTTCGCAAATGGACGAATTTTGGCATGGGGTTTTCGGGAGTGTCTTGGGGACAGGGAGAGGAAGAAAAGTCAAGAAGAGGCTGAGGGGATATAAGGACGGGAAGGAAGGGTTCCAACCTGATCTTGGCCGCCCAATTCTGCAGGCAGACAACCAAGACTGGTGCGTAGGGCAGCAAGGGCTATCTTCCCCGAACTTGTAGCAACCTTTGATCCATGAAATCCGGACATGAGGAGAGGTTGGGGAAGTTGCCTCCCAGTAGAGTTAGCAGCAAGAAACCTGTAATAGACCTTAGGAGTCGCTCCCAAGGGAAGAGGAAGAGGGAGAGGAGAGATAGAGGGTGTCACACCCTAGAGGGGAGGGGAGGAAGAAGAAGGAAATGCTCTTGGTAAATTTCTAATTTCATTCATTCATCAAATCCCTCAAGGGGGGGAATACATGATAATATATAGAGTTTGGGATCCACCTTCCCTCTTGGAGTTTGAATTTGAATCCATTTGAAATGCGCTCCATCATTGCTCCTTGGAGTTTGTGTTTGACCCATTTGAAATTTAAATTCTATGGGCTCCATCTTCCCTCCTTAGAGTTTAGATTTGAACCCATTTGAAATTTAAATTCTATGGGCTCCATCATTGCTCCTTGGAGTTTGTGTTTGACCCATTTGAAATTTAAATTCTATGGGCTCCATTCTCCCTCCTTGGAGTTTGAATTCGAACCCATTTGAAATTTGAAATCCCAAACTGATGCAAACCCAAATATATGCCAAAGACACACCTAAGACGTACACAATACAAAATACGACCAAGTACGTACAAAATACCAAATATGTACAAAATTCAATCACGACCCAAATACGTACAAAATACAAATATGACCTAAATATGTATAAAATACATGTATGTATAAAAATACGTACTAAAGTGTCAAAGCTCTGGGGGAGACTCCAGACTGTCCCCCAGCCACAAAGAGGTTGGTGTCGACCGAGTCGTGCTGTGTGTCCGGTACCGGCAGCTCTCTGAGTCGAGCCGTATTCTTGCTCAGGTGTCCTTACCAATTCTCCCCGGGCTGGGAATAACTCGACCCTGTCGAGTAAGGGTCTCTGTCACTCTAGTACAGCTCTAGCAAGTCTGGATCTAACCTCTCCAGCTCTGCCCGGGAGATCCATGCATCATCGGACGCGGGCCGTCCCCTCCAACGCACCAGGTAGCGGTGATACGCGTCACTCCTAGTGGTGGTCACCTGCTCATCCAGTATAGACTCTATCCGCTCACGCTGCTGAGGTGACAGGGTTGGAAGTGGACTCTCAGGGGAGGGCTCGCTCACAAAGGGTGGAGAAGGCCCGAACAACTCACTAGAGATCACTGTCGGGTCCCTCTATGCGACTAAGTCTGAGACATTGAATGTGGAACTGATACCATAGTCGTCTGGTAAGTCTACAACATATGCATTGGATCCAACTCACTTCAAAACTCTAAAGGGGCCAGCACCACGAGCCTGTAGTTTCTTCACGGCTCCAGAAGGAAACCGTTCCGGTCTGACCCGGATCATGACATAATCTCCCTCCTAGAACTCGCGGGGGTGTCTATGAGCGTCAGCCAACTCTTTATATCGCGCGTTGCTGGTCTCTATATGGCGACGAATACCATCATGCAAACCCCTAACATGCTTGGCAAATGACTCTGCAGACTGCGACACTCTTGCATGCATGGGTAAGGGAACTAGATCCACTGGCTTCCTAGGTCTATATCCTGTAACAACCTCAAAAGGACTCATTCATGTGGACCTATTGACTGAGTCATTATATGCCAACTCGGCAAGTGGCAAAATCGAATCCCAGTCCCTCTCGCGTTCACTAACCAAACATCTCAAGAGGTTCCCCAAACTCCTATTGACTACCTCAGTCTGCCCGTCAGTCTGGGGATGGTAAGCTGTGGAGAATTTGAGCTGAGTGCCCATCAAATACCAAAGGGTCTTCCAAAAGTAGCTAGTGAATCGAACATCTCGATTAGACACAATGGACTTAGGAAGCCCAAATCGGCTCACTACACTAGAGAAGAACAATCGAGCAACCCTAGAGACATCTGAAGTCTTTGAACAAGGAATAAAGAGGGCCATCTTCGAAAATCTATCAACCACCATAAAAATTGAATCATGCTTGCGGGCGGTCCCTGGCAACCCCAAAACAAAATCCATGCTGATATCCTGCCACGGCCTATCAGGCACAGGAAGAGGAGTATAAGGACCTGAAACCTGCTTCCTCATCTTGGCCACAGTGCAGGTACGACACTGGGCCACAATGCAAGCAATGTCACGCTTCAAACTAGGCCAATAAAAATGATGCTCGACTGCCTCGATGGTCTTATTCTGACCTAAGTGGCCGGCTAGACCTCCCGCATGCATCTCCCAAGTGAGGAAGTTACGAACGGAAGTCCGTGGAACACACAAGCGACTCCCCCGAAAGTGATAACCATCCTGCAACATATAATCAATGTGCTCTTAGGACGGCCCCGACTGAAGGGTGGTATAAATTTGACCAAAGTCGGACAATCGGCATATGCCTCCTTCATCTATCCATCCCTACCACCTCTACACTCATGGTGGTCAAAAGATAAACGCGACGGCTCAGAGCGTCGGCCACCCGGTTCTCCGCACCGGCCTTGTGCTTCAGCATAAAGGTATAATCCTGAAGGAACTCCACCCAGCGACTGTGACAAGAATTGAGCTTTTTCTGGGCATGGAGATACTTGAGTGCCTCATGATCAGAAAATAGGACAAACTCCTGGTGCAACAAGTAATGTCTCCAATGTCGAAGGGCCTACACAACTGCGTAAAACTCCTTATCATATGTGGAATAACGCAGCATAGCATCGCTCAATTTCTCACTGAAGTATGCAATGGGGTGGGTCTTCTGACTCAGAACACTGCCAATACCAACCCCGGAGGCATCGCAAGAGACCTCAAACACCTTCGTGAAATGAGGAAGTCTAAGAATGGGTGCTTGGGTCATGCGCTCCTTGAGGAGCCCAAATGCGGCCGAGGCGGCCTTCGTCCACTCAAACGTCCCCTTTCCGATGCAATCAGTGATAGGGGTCGTGATGGAACTGAAGCCTCGAATAAAATGGCGATAGAAGGTCGCCAGTCCGTGAAAGCTACGAACATCATAAGAGTACGAGGCTCGAGCCACTCCACTATGGCCTTGACCTTCTCGGGGTCGGTGGAGACTCCCTTGCTAGACACAATAAACCCTAAGAAAGTGACCTGACTAGTCATGGAAGCACATTTCGTAGGGTTCGCATAAAGACTCTCTCTCCGCAAGATAAGACAGACCTATAGTAGATGGTCTAAGTGGGCCTCCCGGGTGCGGCTATAGATGATAATGTTATCGAAATAAACTACCACAAAGACCCCAATCAAAGGTCAAAGGACCTGGGTCATCAGCCGCATAAAAGTGCTGGGAGCATTGGTCAGCCCAAAGGGCATGACCAGCCACTCATAAAGACCATCTTTGGTCTTAAAGGCCGTCTTCCACTCATCACCGAGCCTGATCCTCACCTGGTGATAGCCACTCTTCAGGTCAATCTTGGAAAACACAGTGGCTCCCGCCATCATATCGAGCATATCATCTAAGTGGGGAATGGGAAATCTATACCTTACCGTGATCTTATTGATTGCACGGCTGTTGACACACATCCTCCAAGTACCATCCTTCTTAGGGGCAAGCAATGTAGGGACGACACAAGGACTCATGCTCTCACGGAGAGATCCCCTCGTCATCAACTCCTCGACCTGACGCTGAAGCTCAACGTGATCAGCGGGGCTCATCTTATAATGTGGCAAGTTGGGCAATGAGGACCCCGGAATCATGTCAATAGCATGCTGAATGTCCCGCATGGGTGGAAGGCCCTCAGGTAAATCATCAGGAAATACATCAGTAAACTCTCGAAGGATATCAGCAACATCAGATGGGAGATCACTATCCGTCTCTCCAACCACCTCTCAGACTACAATGGCAAAAATAGGGTCCCCTCTAACAAAGTCACGCTCCAACTCCCGGGAGCTGACTAGCATCAACCTCCTCATCGGAGGAACACTCGGGGCTGGGACATCCGGAGGCAAGGTCGTAGCCTGAGTCGGCGATGGGGTACTGGGCCCTGGAATAGCAGGAGTCGGGGTACTAGGTCCAGTGGGACCCCAGATTGATGGACTCCTCGGCTGGGACAGGTGAAGGGTAATCTGTTGGCCATTATGGTTGAATGTGCATGTGTTTGACCTGCCATGGAGGGTAGCATCCCAATCAAATAACCATGGCCTTTCCAGAATAATACTGCCTACCTCCATAGGCAATACATCACACCAGATCCCATCCTGGTAGGCATGGAACTGCAGTGGCACCAGGCATCGCAGCCTTACTGGAATAGAGGTGGAATCTACCCATCACACGCGATAAGGGGAAGGGTGGTCCACGATGGTCAACCCTAAGCGTGCAACAGTACCCGTGGAGATAGCGTTAATACAGCTCCCACTATCTATGATCACCTTACAGGCTTTCCCACCCAGCCTACAAAAGGTATGAAAAATGGTGGTGCGACGCCAGTCATCACTCACCAATGGCTGGGTCAAGATGCACCTGACAACAACCAGCTGAATGTCATCCTCGCACTGCGTGCCCTAGACATCTAGTTGCTCGCCCTCAAGCAGCTTGTCACGCCCCGAGCGCGGAAGGAACTCGAGAAGTGCGTGACGAGTTTATATCAATCATGTCAATCAGAGCAAATAGAATTTCGACATCAACAGAGAGTGCGCAATAAGATGAGATTTTGAAACATAATCTGATGTCACACAACCTAGGACTCAACAAGCAAGCACAATTTAAGCATTCAAAAATGGACCGATAATAGCAACCGCTCACCTGATGTTCACTAAGACCCGGGGTAACTTGGCAATGCCAAGGGGAGGTTGTGTGGGCTAGGCCCTTGCTGGCAGAGGGCCAGCAAGGCCAAGGTTTGATTCCCCAAGGGTACAGCTGCCCAAATCAAGGGTCCGACGAAGTGCCAAAGGGCACGGGTTCCACTCTCTTCCCACGATGATCACTTATAGCAAATGAGCTTAAGGATCGGGCTCTCGTCACGGCCAGCGGAGTTTATGAACTAATATTGAAAGAACAAGCATGAATTAAAGCAAAGTTTTGGAGCACTCACTCGACCGGTTTGAAGAAACCGGTCCCGCTCGGAGACGAGGGCGAGTAGGGAAGCGTGGGTTCCCCACACGTCGCGTCGGGGTAGCTTGACCTGTTTAACCTATTACAACACTACACCCCATGCAAGGGGGGGATCGTGGGGAAGGGAAGATGATAGTTACATCCAAACACTACCTCCACACAGGGAGGGGCCTTCAGTCGGCCAAGCAAGGAGGGGAAACTAGTGCTAAGAGTGATGAAGAAGTGATGACACCGAATCAGCCTTCTCTCTGTAATAGCTGACAGACAGAGGGTGTGGAGGCCACAGAACTCTCTCTAGAATTTCTCTGAGGGTGAGACTAGTGGGGATCTCTTCGTCTCTGGAACAGGAGTGCCTCTGAATTTTTCCAATTTATTCAAAGGTCGCTGGCGGCCTGGACGGGAGTACGAACAGGGTTGCTGAATCTCGGACAGTCTGCAACATACTATCAATAGCAGGAAGACGTGGCTGCCCAGACCGTTCTCGAACTTCGAATCAGTCGCCGTTAGAACCGTTGGAACTGTGGGTGAGTCCTCTTTACAACAGAATAAACGGAGATGCCAAAAGATGCCGGTGAAGATTAGAGGACTCAGAAAAGTGAGTGGTCTATGCAGACAGTGGGAAGCAGAGTCGAACGCCTGAGGAAGAAAATTGGTAACTTCTTCTGCAAGATGCCGAACGGAGTTTCGCTTCTTGGTTCTGAAATTAGACAGGGAGAGGAAGAACTTTGCAGAAGAGCTTGTGGCCTGATTCTTCCGGGGTTTGTCGTGGTGAAGCTTTCTCTCCGGATCAGGATCTCTGCAGAGCTAGCTCCTGGTTTCCAACAGCAGGTTGCAGAGGATGCCCCGATAGCTCTCGAACTCGGAAGCGAGCACCGTTGGATTCGTTGGAACCGTGGACGAGTCCTCTTCGTAGAAAAACTGACAGGGAGGCTAAATGATGTCGGAGAGGACCAGGGATCTCTGAACACTGTTAACAGGTCGGTGCAGACTGTGGGTAACAGGACTGCGAAGCTGAGGGAGAAAATTGATAACGCCTGCTACAGGATGCCGAATGGAGTTCCGCTTCTTGATTCTGAAAGTAGACAGGAAGGGGAAGAACTTTTTAGAAGAGCTCGTGGCCTGATTCCTCCTGGGTTCGTCGTGGTGAAGCTCTTTCTCCGGCTCAAAACCTCTGCCGGGGTAGATCTGCATAGTCGTAGAAGAATGGGCTTCCTGAGCAGCACCGAGCTCCGATGGGGACGAGACCACTGCCGTTGCGAAGAAGACAGGCAGACGCTTCCAACGATGGTTCTTGGGCTTCTAGGAACGTCCAGAAGAGGTCGGGGTCACTGCTGTAAGCTTCAGGTCTTCTACAGGTCCTCTTACTCTAGATGGTAGAAGGTGGGGGTGATGGAGGGGAACAAGGGAAGATGGAGAGGATGAGAGGGGGCCGCCCCTAACCAAAGGGGAGGGGTCTTGGGCGCCCTAGGGCTGTGGAGGGAAGGGGATTTTTGAATTCAAATGGCCTAGGGAAGTGGAGGGTTGCATGGGGGAGAGGGAAGGGTGCTTGGGAAAGGGATGAGGTGGTTGGAGGGTGGCTTAGTGATTGGGGATGCTTCCTTGGGACTAGGGGGTGGAGTAATGGGATGTGTGGGGAAAGGGAGTGGCCTTTAATGGGGGTAGGTGGGAGAGTGATGGTTGGGAAGGGAGGAGACAGAAAATTTTTGAAATTGGGTGTGGAGGAGAGAGAAAGTGGAGTGAAAAGAGAGAGATTAAGAGAGGGAAGGGTGGGGAATCTCTCCCGTAGGGTCTCTCACCCAAAAAATAGAATCTCTCCACTAGATAAGAAGTGTAAACTCTCAAAATGGCAAGTTTTTCATTCATTGATTCATTAAGTTGAAATGGGGGAATGGGATCCTATATATAGGCAACCCACATTTTACAATAAGTCCCTGACAAAAGACTCAATAACAAATAACCGAGGGGGTAGGGGGGTGCCCTTAGGCCAAACCCAATGAATTGGGCCCAATAACTAACTAAACAACATAATGACTCTCAAACTTAGGGAAATAAGCACAAGACCTAGGGACATGACTCAAGTAAAAATGAAAATTACATCAAATGACTCAAATAAAAATTACGTAGGACTCAAAATTAGATAACTAGACCATGCCGGATGCAACCGGGGCAAGGAGACGAGCTGTGAACGTGGGCATGGGAGGTGATGTCCCCATCATACTCCCGGGGTGCAGAGAAGTCTACTCCGTCGAGTAAGTGTCCTTCCCTCCTCGGAGGGTGTAGAAGTGGTACAGCCCTTAGGTCTTCCGAATGAGACCGATCCATCCACCTGCCAAGATAGCGCTCGTATACCTTGCTCCGGGTGGTAGTGACTTGTTCATCCAATATTCGTTCAATGTGCTCACACTGGGCTCTCTTGGCTGGTGGTCTCTCCTCACGGGTGGGTGCTCTCTCAACGGAGGGAATAGGCTCAATATCCTCACTAGGTACCACCGTGGGTCCCTTATAAGGCACTAGGTCGGCTACATTGAATGTGGGACTCACTCCATACTCCTCGGGGAGATCTAACTCATAGGCATTAGCGCCAATGCGTCTCAGGACCTGGAAGGGACCAGCCCCACATAGCCTCAATTTGGAGATGACTCCCGGGGAGAGCCTCTCCTTCCTCACCATCACAAAGTCACCCATGTGGAATTCTTGGTGACGCCGATGAGAGTCGGCCACCCTTTTATCAGTCACATTCTTCTTGCTAATGTGCTTGCGGATCTCTTCATGCAATGTTGTGAATGCAGACATTCTAGGAGTGATGGGTGGACCTAGGCAACCAAAAGTAGACCTATCATGTAATGATGCAGTGTAGTCTTTGGTAAGCCTAGGTGGGCCGGGGTACCTGTAGGTGGGCCTATCATGCAAATTGGTGATAAATATCAGGGGACCCGGACATCTGTAGATGCCTCTGACATGCTTAAGACCCGTGATGAATGAAGGTAGAACATGACATCCGAATATGGACCACTCATACTTTCTACTTGACATGTGGGTGATATGAATGAATGGACCCAACATAGTGTTCATGCCAAGGGGTGTGGTAAGCCTAGACACATGCATACTTTTCCCAAAGGTGACTTCCATGTGTATAGGTGTGGGACAACCTTTGAACTCCCATTGGAAAGGATCGAATGGATCTAAGAAGGTGGTCATCATGGGGTGGGGCACAACCTTATTACCTAGGGATATGTGGCCCAAGGTCATGGCTCCCAAGGTGTAACCCGGGTCATGGATGAGGTGGGTTTGGCCCAATATGGTGGGTGAGGGTAGGAAAGGGTGGGTGATTGGTAAAATGGTTGAGTCATATGAGTCCCTTGACTCCCATTGGAATGGATCATATGGATCATAAAATGGGTCACCTAGAGGGAGGAACTCCATGTCCTCAAGATCCTTAAAAGGTGCTAAGTCATCCTTCTCCATGATAGTTGGGCCAATGTTCTTGACAAGTGGGTCGGCCATGAGTGGAGGGCTTGGCTTTCTACCCGAGATAAGAAGCTCTAAATCGAGGAGAAGGTTGGGCTCATCGGGTGTAGGGAGGAATAGAAGGAGGTCGCTAGTGTAGCAACCAATGGTGCAAACCGAGGTGATAGACCCTATGCATAGGTGTAGGAGGCTAAGGCTCCTAGGTTGTTCGACCATAGGGGTCAACATGCTAGTCATCTCTAATTGCCATGCTATGCCCTTGAGAAGGTCCTCTAAGGTCTTCACTTGATAGGATGCTTGGATTGTGGTGTGATAGGAGAAGAAGGGCACTATGGGAGGTCTCGTTCTATGGGAGGGAAAACATGGGCCGGGGTCTCGCGAATTGGGCTCCCCTTTAGCCAACTAACAATGGGTTCTCCTAAGATGAGCTCCGCCCCAACTAGAGAGGGTGGTGTAACGTAAAGACCATCGTGTGAGATTTCTTCTTCAGCTTGGACTTGGGTTTCCTCCAAAGTGGGGGGTGGGTTTGGAGTGCTCACAACTATTGGATTGGGTATGAGTTCTGCTACCAAGGAGGTGAGAGAGTCTTTTGGGGTGATGAGGGTTTGTGTGTGGTGTTCCCAGGGTAAAGGGTAAAGGGAAACTTGGATTGGGATTGGTAGGGTATGGTTTGGGAGTGGAAGTAGTGGAGGTCTAGGTTGGGGTAGGATTGGGGTTGGAAGTGGAAGGTGGGTTGGGTGACAGGATTTGGGTTGGGTGGTGGTGGCCGTCATGGTTCTAGGTGGAGGGATGGACACGGGGTCTACTTGGGTTTGAATGGTGAGAATAGGGTCAGTGGTGGTCCTTATTGGGGAAACCGAGTCGGTTAGGGGTCTCTTCCCCTTGGGATCGGCCGGTTGTGGAGGGGTGGTAGTGGGGGCCAATTGAGTTTGGATAGATAGGTTTGCGGAAGGAGGTTTTGGTTGGAGTGTGGGGATCCTCATGGGATTTGGTGGAGAGGTGGCTGCTTGGTTTATTTGGGTCTTAAGGGAGAGGACTTGGTCGCGAAGTGTAGCTATGATGGTTGAGAGGTGATTTGTTGGGGGTGGTGGGGGTGGAGACCAAAGGTCGGTCTTAAGTTGGCCGGGTGGGGATGGAGGAGTGGTAGTGCTCCTCGGGTTAGGGGTGCTTGAGTAGGAGGGGTGGGAATGTTTGGGGATGCAGATCTTTCTAAGTTCTTTCTTCATCTCTTCCCATGAGGAGATGGGCTCTTGCCCCCTAACCCTTCTTAATCCCACTATGTGTTCCCACTTACTTTTGGCTTGACCCCGAAACTATCCCTTGGCCCTTCGGACTTTCGCGGATCCATATACCCAATTCTTGTCAAAGTACTTTTCTATGGTAGCCTCCCACCTAAGATAGTTACTAGAACATGATCCGTCAAAGGTAATATCCCTATCTAGGATGAAGTCTATGGGTGGTGAGTAGGCTAAGTAGGTGGCCATGATGATCGGGGGGATCAATGCAAGGGTCGGATTGATGATGACACCAATGCAAGCATGCCCTAGGACTTGACTTGATAGAGACAAGTCAATGACTTGCTCTGATACCAATTGATGTGACACAACCTAGGACTCAACAAGCAAGCACAATTTAAGCATTCAAAAACGGACCGATAATAGCAACCGCTCACCCGATGCTCACTAAGACCCAGGGTAACTTGGCAATGCCAAGGGGAGGTTGTGTGGGCTAGGCCCTTGCTGGTAGAGGGCCAGCAAGGCCAAGGTTTGATTCCCCAAGGGTACGGCTGCCCAAATCAAGGGTCCGACGAAGTGCCAAAGGGCACGGGTTCCACTCTCTTCCCACGATGATCACTTATAGCAAATGAGCTTAAGGATCGGGCTCTCGTCACGGCCAGCGGAGTTTATGAACTAATATTGAAAGAAAAAGTATGAATTAGAGTAAAGTTTTGGAGCACTCACTCGACCGGTTTGAAGAAACCGGTCCCGCTCGGAGACGAGGGCGAGCGGGGAAGCGTGGGTTCCCCACACGCCGCGCCGGGGTAGCTTGACCTGTTTAAGCTATTACAACACTACACCCCATGCAAGGGGGGATCGTGGGGAAGGGAAGATGATAGTTACATCCAAACACTACCTCCACATAGGGAGGGGCCTTCAGCCAGCCAAGCGGGGAGGGGAAACTAGTGCTAAGAGTGATGAAGAAGTGATGACACCGAATCAGCCTTCTCTCTGTAATAGCTGACAGATAGAGGGTGTGGAGGCCGCAGAACTCTCTCTGGAATTTCTCTGAGGGTGACACTAGTGGGGATCTTTTCACCTCTGGAACAGGAGTGCCTCTGAATTTTGCCAATTTCTTCAGGGGTCGCTGGCGGCCTGGGCGGGAGTACGAACAGGGTTGCTGAATCTCGGACTGTCTACAACAGACTATCAACAGCAGGAAGATGTGGCTGCCCAGACCGTTCTCGAACTTTGAATCAGTTGCCGTTAGAATCGTTGGAACTGTGGGTGAGTCCTCTTTACAGCAGAACAAACGAAGATGCCAAAAGATGCAGGTGAAGATCAGAGGACTCAGAAAAGTGAGGAGTGGTCTATGCAGACAGTGGGAAGCAGAGTCGAACGCCTGAGGAAGAAAATTGGTAACTTCTTCTGCAAGATGCCGAACGAAGTTCCGCTTCTTGGTTCTGAAATTAGACAGGGAGAGGAAGAACTTTGCAGAAGAGCTCGTGGACTGATTCTTCTGGGATTTGTCGTGGTGAAGCTTTCTCTCCAGATCAGGATCTCTGCAGAGCTAGCTCCTGGTTTCCAACAGCAGGTTGCAGAGGATGCCCCGATAGCTCCCGAACTCAGAATCGAGCACCGCTGGATTCGTTGGAACCGTGGACGAGTCCTCTTCGTAGAAAAACTGACGGGGAGGCTAAATGATGTCGGAGAGGACCAGAGAACTCTGAACACTATTGATAGGTCGGTGCAGACTGTGGGTAACAGGACTGCGAAGCTGAGGGAGAAAATTGATAACGCCTGCTACAGGATGCCGAATGGAGTTCCGCTTCTTGATTCTGAAAGTAGACAGGAAGGGGAAGAACTTTGTAGAAGAGCTCGTGGCCTGATTCCTCCTGGGTTCGTCGTGGTGAAGCTCTTTCTCCGGCTTAGAACCTCTGCCAGGGTAGATCTGCGTAGTCATGGAAGAATGGGCTTCCTGGGCAGCACCGAGCTCCGATGGGGACGAGACCACTGCCATTACGAAGAAGACAGGCAGACGCTTCCAACGATGGTTCTTGGGCTTCTAGGAACGTCTGGAGGAGGTCGGGGTTGCTGCTGCAAGCTTCAGGTCTTCTGCAGGTCCTCTTACTCTAGATGGTAGAAGGTGGGGGTGATGGAGGGGAACAAGGGAAGATGGAGAGGATGAGAGGGGGCCGCCCCTAACCAAAGGGGAGGGGTCTTGGGCGCCCTAGGGCTGTGGAGGGAAGGGGATTTTTGAATTCAAATGGCCTAGGGAAGTGGAGGGTTGCATGGGGGAGAGGGAAGGGTGCTTGGGAAAGGGATGAGGTGGTTGGAGGGTGGCTTAGTGATTGGGGATGCTCCCTTGGGACTAGGGGTGGAGTAATGGGATGTGTGGGGAAGGGGAGTGGCCTTTAATGGGGGTAGGTGGGAGAGTGATGGTTGGGAAGGGAGGAGACAGAAAATTTTTGAAATTGGGTGTGGAGGAGAGAGAAAGTGGAGTGAAAAAGAGAGATTAAGAGAGGGAAGGGTGGGGAATCTCTCCCGTAGGGTCTCTCACCCAAAAAATGGAATCTCTCCACTAGATAAGAAGTGTAAACTCTCAAAATGGCAAGTTTTTCATTTATTGATTCATTAAGTTGAAATGGGGGGAATGGGATCCTATATATAGGCAACCCACATTTTACAATAAGTCCCTGACAAAAGACTCAATGACAAATAACCGAGGGCGTAGGGGGTGCACTTGGGCCAAACCCAATGAATTGGGCCCAATAACTAACTAAACAACATAATGACTCTCAAACTTAGAGAAATAAGCACAAGACCTAGGGACATGACTCAAGTAAAAATGAAAATTACATCAAATGACTCAAATAAAAATTACGTAGGACTCAAAATTAGATAACTAGACCATGCCGGATGCAACCGGGCCGAGGAGACGAGCTGTGACCGTGGGCATGGGAGGTGATGTCCCCATCATAATCAAACACTGATACCAGTGATAATAACAAACCCATAAATAAAGTCACATACTCCAAGACTTAACAATACGAACCAGGCCCATAAGCCTTATCTATTACAACACATTGACATAACACAATATCCAACGATAAGACTCCAAGAATAAACTAAGGACGACAAGACACGATAAGTGGTAGTAGCATGACGCTTGCAGATTCTATGCTCGTCACTCTTGCTCCTGCCCATCCGAGTTTGAGTCATGGTCCGTATTACCTGAAAAGTTTGGGGACAAGAACTCGATGAGCGAACGCTCAGTAAGAATTATATCTCAAGAACTAGCAATTGGTTTAAGTATTTAACTTTTTCAAAAAAAATGCAAGTCTATATGTAAAACATGAAAAATAAAATGTTATGGAATTGAACAGGATAACGAGAGGAAATAACATATGTTGTTGATCCAAGATAGGGAATTTCAAGTATTCAAGTATTTGAATGAGTACCAAGTATATCAACAAAGTCTTTCATGTCGTGAAATAATGGCTATTAGCAAGCAAGTACTTTGCCCATTCCGGGCCACGCAAGTCATGTCAAGTCAATCAAGTCTAGCACGTGAGAGAGAGATAGAGATATAGTGGAGTGTCGTAAATTCAAGCAAGTACTTCGGTGCAATGCCACACCGTGATCAATATAACTCCCATGGGCACAAGTACTTTCGGGTGCTCCTCCCACGACCAGATCGGGCCCTATATGCGCAGACATTGTTACATGTAAATATCCAGACAACCACTTTATTGATAGCCATGGAATTCCAAGAACAACTCATGTAGGATATCAAGGTAGATTCGTGGATAGGTTCCACGGAATTTAAGGAAGAATATTAGATAGACGAGGATAAAACTAACGAGAAACATGACATGTCGATAACCTGGGTAGATTCGGTACCTTAACTAGGTAGCCGTGATAACTTGAGTGGATGACTAAACCTGTCACCAATCAAGGGACATGAACCAAGCTGAGAGATTGACCCCATCTATAAGGGACTCAATCCAAGATACCGCCTAGTGGAATATCATCATTCCAATGGCAAAGATTATTCTCTCATGGACCAAGATGGCGACATGAGAGGGCCGGTTTACCACAAGACGTGGTAAAAAGGTACAAGGTGTTTAAGGTACAACCAGCTCAGTCGGCCTTGAGGGAATCCAAGGCTACGAGGAGACTTACGGAGGTCCCAATGACTAACTCGCCAGTCCGAAGGAACGGAATGTCCAACGGAGGGCTCGTATGTCACCAAGAGTTGAGGTGTATACGTGAACTAATCATGAAACAGGGACTCCATCTACGGACATGAGATGAGAGTGCCAAAAGACCCGCGGTATGGGTCAAAAACGGAAGAAAACGGTGAGAATAAGAATGCGTTAATCATAGAGTTCATGTCCATCCTACCTTATAATTAACTATAATTAAATAAACTTATATTATTTAATGCCCGTGGGTGCCGTCATTTATTAATTAGCATCCTCTTGGGGAACGTTAATTTTTCATGATTTTTAACTCATTTTATTTAGCAAGAATTTTCATTTATACCTTTTTAATTGAATAAATTCAAAAACACACATTAAAAGGTACATTGATTTATTTAAAATAATTTCAGAAAATAGAATATATGATAATTAGGAGAAAAATACAAGGATTCCAAATATATTTTTTTTCATAATTTTTGGTTACATATTTTAATAAATACAGATTTTCAAAGACATATACACATGATATATATATATATAGTTAAATTGACGCCTATACCCCTAAACGTCAAAACTGAATCTCACGACCTCACATTGGTCGTTATTTCAAAATTCAAAATTTTTGGAACCTTTCGTTTCTGTACTTAACAATGTCGGAATCTAGCTTATAATATACCGAAATGACCGGCTCGAAAAACTCTACCTAACTATATGTTCAAAATAATTTTTCGACGAGAGACGGGAGATCTTGTCATAGAGGCACGAAAAATGGTGCAACCACTTTCAGTACCTCAGTCTCTACCCCAATAGTATGCCATTAAATTTTCATGGCCAAAGGATACTTCTATAACCATTAACAACTATAAATGCGAAAAGCTCATAACCCACATATATATATATAATTGACGACTGTCACTGATCACTTCTTTTTAGAATTTGTTAATTGACGCCCTCGTGACTGTCACGTTTTACTTTTTTAACGTCCTTAACAGTGGCGTCAATTCCATAAAACACGCCAAATGCAACGTCGTCAATTCCAAATGGAATTTGACGACCGTTTTGATGGCGTCAAAATGAAATAATGCCCTAGAAAGGGGCGTTAATTACTGTAAAAAATCAGAGCACACCGATAATCATATGTATGATAAAAATGCATGATATAAGATGATTTCATCTATCATGTTGGCCTTAAATCATGGTTTAACTTCGTTTAGGCTACGAAACTTGAGAAAACCTACCTTTTTTGAAGATTAAACGGTGTATGGGATGAAGAAACGATACTCTGTTTCGAACAGAGTATGTTGATTGCTTGCAGGATGAAGATGGAGGATGCCTGCTTCTTGATTGCAGATGCCGGATGAAGGAAAGGAAGAAGATCTATCTTCTCGTAGCAGTCAAACCGCAGGAGGGAGAGGAGGATGAAGACGAGCACCGTCTTCAAATGTCTGCAGGATGAAGACGGCAGGACGAAGAGGACGATGCCGGCGAGTTCGAACGCAGCAACACGATGGTAGGGGAAGGAAAATGGGCATTCGACCAATCAACGTGTTTTTATAGGAATGTAGGGATTCTAGAGAGTTCGTTCATGGGAAACGGAAGGATTTTGAAGGTTTACGTATGTTGCTTCATCCCCCCCTTCTAAAATGACAGCCACCTGCCATTCCCTTCCTCAATCCCTAGGGTTCGAGATGTTTACGGAGGCAAGGTATTAAGAGCCTGCCATGCATAACCAAAGATCATTCCCAGTTTGTGGCCGCCTTCTTTAAGTTGTTCCGAAAACCCTAGAAACTTAACACCATGCACCATCGATCCTGCATGCGGGTTTCGGGTGGCTTCGAGCATGACTCCCTTGGACTTGCTGTGTGTGTTAAGTGGGCTTGGGTTTTTGGCTAATTTAGTACACCCATACGTATATATGAGTTATAGCATTCGAATGGTACGAAGCCCATATGTGTATATTTAATTATTGGGTATTGGGTTTGGATTTGGTTTAGCAAGTGACCTCTTGAGTATATCCATATTTATATAAGTGAGGCCCATTAGTATATATCTCAAATAAATTCTTTTATTTTCACTTATTTTATTCTTTTATTTCCAATTTTCTCGATATGAATTAGCGCCTTAAGAGAGGGCGTGTTTTCATTAAATAGCGCCTTAATGAAGGTCGTCCTTTACTATTGTCTTATAAAATTGACGTCCATCAGAAGAGGCGTCACTATTTAAATTAGCGACTTAGGAGGGGGCGTTATTTTTTTTTGACCCATTTGTTATATATATATATATATATATATATTAGTGTAAGGCCCAACATCAATTTAGGATATTTCCCTTTATCAAATTTTTATTTTATTTAACTCATGACCAATATAGATTTACTAGTTTAAATTTATTTAGAATCTATTTTATTTTTCTTAAAATTTTCGAGGGGTGCTACACCCTCCCCCACTTAAAAGAATTTGGTCCCCAAATTCAATTGCATGAATGAAGACATGGAGGGTATAGAGTACTTACAGTTTAGAATAATTCTGGATATCTCCTTCGCATGGATTCTTCAGTTTCCCATGTAGCTTCTTGCTCCAAGCATTTGTTCCACTGCACTTTTACCATGGGAATGGTCTTGTTTCTTAAGACTCGGACCTCTCGATCAAGAATCTTCATTGGCTTCTGTTCATAAGTGAGGTCCCTTTGAATCACTAAATTGCTATGATCAATGACGTGGAAAGGGTCGTGCACATATTTCTTTAGCATGGAAACGTGGAACACGTTGTGCACTTCCGACAATTGTGGAGGCAAAGCAAGACGATAAGCTACCTCGCCAACTCTTTCCAATATTTCGAATGGACCAATGAATCTCAGTGTGAGCTTGCCTTTAACTCCGAACCTTCTTATTCCTCGACCGGGTGAGACTTTGAGGTAAACATGGTCTCCGACTTGGAACTCTAATTCCCTTCTTCTATTATCTGCGTAAGATTTCTGTCGGGATTGTGCTACTTTAAGTCTCTCTCGGATAAGTTCAACTTTTTCTGTTGTGTTTCTTACCATATCTGGCCCTAGTAGTTGCTTCTCGCCAGCTTCATCCCAGCATATAGGAGATTGGCAACTCCTACCGTACAAAGCTTCAAATGGAGCCATCTGTATACTGGCTTGGTAGTTATTGTTATATGCAAACTCGGCTAGGGGCAAATGATCATGCCAGCCTCCGCCAAAGTCAATAATACAAGCCCGTAGCATGTCTTCAACTATTTGGTTTGTTCTCTCGGTCTGACCATCGGTCTGGGATGGAAAGCAGTACTGAAGTTGAGCTTCGTCCCCAAGGAGTGTTGTAGACCCTTCCAGAAATAAGAAGTGAAGCGAGGGTCTCGATCAGACACGATCGATGATGGGACTCCATGCAATCTCACGATCTCCTTAATGTATAATGCGGCCAAAACATCAACCGACCATCGACTTTTAATTGGCAAGAAATGCGCCGACTTGGTTAGTCGATCGATGATTACCCAAATACCATCATGTCCGCCTCTAGATTTAGGCAATCCCATGATGAAATCCATACCAATTCCTTCCCATTTCCATTTGGGAATATCAAGGGGGTGTAACTTTCCGGCGGGTCTTTGGTGTTCTGCTTTTACTTGTTGGCACGTGAGACAGCGAGATACAAAGTCTGCTACCTCCCTCTTCATGTTCGGCCACCAGAAAGCTCTTTTTAGATCTTTGTACATCTTAGTTGCTCCAGGATGAATGGTATACCTAGAGCGGTGTGCTTCATCTAGAATTTTCCTTTTCAACTCAGGATAGTCTGGAACACATGTCCTTTCCTGAAACATTAGTCTTCCATCAATTGCTAGCTTGAACTCAGTCCTTTGATCTAGTTTTTCCCTGATTTCAATTATTCTAGGATCTTCATCTTGTAACTCCTTGATTTCAGATAGCAAATTCGGATGCACACTCATGTGAGAGAGAGTAATACACCCGTCTTTCTGGTCCGTGATTATATTTAATCTAGAGAATTCCTCTAATAGTTTCCATTCCTGTATCATACAGCTAGCTATAAGGGTTCTCGGCTTTCGACTCAAGGCATCAGCTACCGAATTCCCTTTACCGGGGTGATACTGAATAGTGAAATCAAAGTCCTTTAAATATTCCAGCCATCGACGTTGCCTCATATTAAGCTCCTTCTGAGAGAATAGATATTTGAGGCTCTTATGATCGGAGAATACTGTGAATTGTTCTCCGTAGAGATAGTGTCTCCAGATCTTTAGTGCAAATACTACCGCGGCCAACTCCAAGTCATGCACCGGGTAGTTTTCCTCATGCTTCTTCAATTGCCTAGAAGAGTATGCGATAACTCTTCCCTGTTGCATTAACACACAACCGAGGCCAATACCGGAAGCATCAGTATATACCTCATACTTCTCTCCTTCAATAGGAAGGGCCAAGACCGGAGCAGTGGTCAAACGGTCCTTCAATGTTTGGAAGCTTTGTTCACATTCCTCATTCCACTCATACGGAACTTCCTTGCGGGTCAGCATGGTGAGTGGTACTGCAATTTTCGAGAAGTTTTTAATAAAACGCTGTAATAACCAGCAAGACCAAGGAAACTCTTAATTTCTGTTGCATTTGTTGGTTGTTCCCAATTCTTTACCGCTTCAACCTTTGCGGGGTCCACTGAGATTCCATCTTTTGAAATTACATGTCCTAAGAAGGACACTTCTTCCAGCCAAAACTCGCATTTGCTAAATTTGGCATATAATTGATTATCCCTCAATATCTGCAATGCTATTCTTAAATGCACTTCATGCTCCTCTTCAGACTTTGAATATATCATGATATCATCGATAAAAACCACAATAAATTTGTCCAGATGCGGTCTAAAGATGCTATTCATAAGCTGCATAAAAGCTGTAGGGGCATTTGTTAGTCCAAAAGGCATAACAGTAAATTCATAATGCCCGTACCTGCTTCGGAATGCAGTTTTGTGAATATCCTCGTCCTTGATCCTCAGTTGGTGATAACCCGATCGAAGATCAATTTTTGAGAAATACTTAGCTCCAGAAATTTGATCAAAGAGTTCATCAATCCTCGGCAGTGGATATTTATTCTTGATAGTGAGATGGTTCAGCTGCCGATAATCGATGCACAGCCTCATCGATCCATCCTTCTTCTTGACGAACAACACTGGTGCTCCCCACGGGGAAGTACTTGGTCTGATAAATCCTTTCTTCAATAGCTCCATTAGCTGTTCCTTCAATTACTTTACTTCTGCGGGGGACATTCTGTAGGGTGTTTTGGAAACAGGTCCGGCACCCGGAACAAGGTCTATAGTGAACGAGACCTCTCTCTCTGGTGGCAAACCAGGCAAATCTTCAGGGAAAACATCGGAGAACTCCCGAACCACTAGAATGTCTTCTAGTCTAGCTACCTTAGCCTCTGTGGCAGTTACAAATGCTAAGAATGCCTCGCATCCTTTGTTGATAAGTTTATGGGCTTAAAGAGCAGAGATGACTGGTGATCTCTTCCGGGGAGTAACGTAAGTGAACTCTGGTTAATCCACAAAAGTTACTTTTCCATTTCGGCAGTCTACAGTTGCCCGATAGGTGGATAGCCAATCGGCCCCTAGAATTACATCGTACTCTTTCAGATCTAAGCATATTAAATTTGCAGGTAAGTTGTGGCCTTTAACCATAATCTTACAATTAGGGTAATGGAAAGTGACATCAGACTCGTTCCCTAACGGGGTAGAAATCACTAAGTTTATCCATTCCGGTTCCATAGAGAATGAAGCAGCAAATTTCTTTGAAACAAAGAATGTGTGGCGCCCGTATCAAACAGTACTTGAGCAGATTTAGAGCAGACAGTCAAAATACCTTCCACCAACCCACCCTCGGTTGGTTCCGTCTCTTGGAGAGCTTGTAAACGTCCTTGCTTCTTTGCCGGACGCTTCTCTTCCTTTGTCTCCGGCTCACTTTGCTCGTTCATCATCGGACAATCGGGAATACGGTGTTCTTTACTCCCACAACGGAGGCATGCTCCAAGCCTTCTCCAGCATTCCGCAGCCTGATGACCCGGTTTGTCGCAATATTTACAATTCTCCTTTGGCGGTGCCGTGATGGAGAAAGGTTTGTTATTAGCCCTTTTTAAATTTCTTCACCTTGGAGGGTTCGCCTCCATTATTGGTCCGCTTTTTGAAAGACGGTTTAAAAGTGTTGGGGCTTGTGACATTCTCCCTTTTATCCTTACCACGGATTTTGTCAGACAGTTCCGTGGCGTCCTCTAGCAATTGGGTACGACGCACCATCTCTGAGTACACTTGAATATCCAAGGGAGCGAGCTGGGTGATATACTGGGGTCGTAACCCATTCAAGAACCTTCTTGCCTTCATCTTTTCAGTGCAAACTAAATGTGGTGCATATCTAGATAACCGGGAGAACTGGGCTTCATAGTCAGCTACCGACAGGGATCGTTGCTTCAAGGCAGCAAATTCCGCGGCCTTTTTCTCCTGAACACGGTCAGAGAAATACTTGCTATTGAAATGCTCGACAAATTCTACCCAAGTAACATGATTTTCGGGTAAGGTGGCCTCAACAGACTCCCACCAAGCACGAGCGTCCCGTTCCAGTTGGAACGTGGCCAGAAGCACCCTTTCATCATCTGCGCATTGCATGACGCGGAAGATCCGTTCGATCTCTTTTATCCAATTCTCTGCATCCTCAGGGTTTGATGATCCTGCGAACCTCGGAGGGTTGAGGTTCCTAAAACTCCGATGGAGGTCGCCAGCTCCATGGTGTGCCCCACCTTGAGCCACCTGTTGCAAGGCCTGGGTCAGGCCCTGAACAGTTCGTTGTATCTCACGCCATTGTGCGCGTTCAGCAGCCATAGTCCTACAAGTAGTGAACCTTAATTAGTTTCATGTTGAAATTTGTAGTCGGATGCCCTACGAGGACTTATACCCACGGCACTACCCATCCTCACAGTTTGGGATAGACCTATCCTTGGACTTGGGTTTCCTAGGACTTGAAATCCTAGGCTCTGATATCACAAAAACTGTCACGCCCCGAGCGCGGAAGGAACCCGAGAAGTGCGTGACGAGTTTATATCAATCATGTCAATCAGAGCAAATAGAATTTCGACATCAACAGAGAGTGCGCAATAAGATGAGATTTTGAAACATAATCAAACACTGATACCAGTGATAATAACAAACCCATAAATAAAGTCACATACTCCAAGACTTAACAATACGAACCAGGCCCATAAGCCTTATCTATTACAACACATTGACATAACACAATATCCAACGATAAGACTCCAAGAATAAACTAAGGACGACAAGACACGATAAGTGGTAGTAGCATGACGCTTGCAGATTCTATGCTCGTCACTCTTGCTCCTGCCCATCCGAGTCTGAGTCATGGTCTGTATTACCTGAAAAGTTTGGGGACAAGAACTCGATGAGCGAACGCTCAGTAAGAATTATATCTCAAGAACTAGCAATTGGTTTAAGTATTTAACTTTTTCAAAAAAAATGCAAGTCTATATGTAAAACATGAAAAATAAAATGTTATGGAATTGAACAGGATAACGAGAGGAAATAACATATGTTGTTGATCCAAGATAGGGAATTTCAAGTATTCAAGTATTTGAATGAGTACCAAGTATATCAACAAAGTCTTTCATGTCGTGAAATAATGGCTATTAGCAAGCAAGTACTTTGCCCATTCCGGGCCACGCAAGTCATGTCAAGTCAATCAAGTCTAGCACGTGAGAGAGAGATAGAGATATAGTGGAGTGTCGTAGATTCAAGCAAGTACTTCGGTGCAATGCCACACCGTGATCAATATAACTCCCATGGGCACAAGTACTTTCGGGTGCTCCTCCCACGACCAGATCGGGCCCTATATGCGCAGACATTGTTACATGTAAATATCCAGACAACCACTTTATTGATAGCCATGGAATTCCAAGAACAACTCATGTAGGATATCAAGGTAGATTCGTGGATAGGTTCCACGGAATTTAAGGAAGAATATTAGATAGACGAGAATAAAACTAACGAGAAACATGACATGTCGATAACCTGGGTAGATTCGGTACCTTAACTAGGTAGCCGTGATAACTTGAGTGGATGACTAAACCTGTCACCAATCAAGGGACATGAACCAAGCTGAGAGATTGACCCCATCTATAAGGGACTCAATCCAAGATACCGCCTAGTGGAATATCATCATTCCAATGGCAAAGATTATTCTCTCATGGACCAAGATGGCGACATGAGAGGGCCGGTTTACCATAAGACGTAGCAAAAAGGTACAAGTGTTTAAGGTACAACCAGCTCAGTCGGCCTTGAGGGAATCCAAGGCTACGAGGAGACTTACGGAGGTCCCAATGACTAACTCGCTAGTCCGAAGGAACGGAATGTCCAACGGAGGGCTCGTATGTCACCAAGAGTTGAGGTGTATACGTGAACCAATCATGAAACAGGGACTCCATCTACGGACATGAGATGAGAGTGCCAAAAGACCCGCGGTATGGGTCAAAAACGGAAGAAAACGGTGAGAATAAGAATGCGTTAATCATAGAGTTCATGTCCATCCTACCTTATAATTAACTATAATTAAATAAACTTATATTATTTAATGCCCGTGGGTGCCGTCATTTATTAATTAGCATCCTCTTTGGGAACGTTAATTTTTCATGATTTTTAACTCAATTTATTTAGCAAGAATTTTCATTTATACCTTTTTAATTGAATAAATTCAAAAACACACATTAAAAGGTACATTGATTTATTTAAAATAATTTAAGAAAATAGAATATATGATAATTAGGAGAAAAATACAAGGATTCCAAATATATTTTTTTTATAATTTTTGGTTACATATTTTAATAAATATAGATTTTCAAGATATATACACATGATATATATATACATATATATATATATAGTTAAATTGACGCCTATACCCCCAAACGTCAAAACTGAATCTCACGACCTCACATTGGTCGTTATTTCAAAATTCAAAATTTTTGGAACCTTTCGTTTCTGTACTTAACAATGTCGGAATCTAGCTTATAATATACCGAAATGACCGGCTCGAAAAACTCTACCTAACTATATGTTCAAAATAATTTTTCGATGAGAGACGGGGGATCTTATCATAGAGGGCACGAAAAATGGTGCAATCACTTTCAGTACCTCAGTCTCTACCCCAATAGTATGCCAGTAAATTTTCATGGCCAAAGGATACTTCTATAACCATTAACAACTATAAATGCGAAAAGCTCATAACCCACATATATATATATAATTGACGACTGTCACTGATCACTTCTTTTTAGAATTTGTTAATTGACGCCCTCGTGACTGTCACGTTTTACTTTTTAACGTCCTTAACAGTGGCGTCAATTCCATAAAACACGCCATATGCAACGTCGTCAATTCCAAATGGAATTTGACGACCGTTTTGATGGCGTCAAAATGAAATAATGCCCTAGAAAGGGGCGTTAATTACTGTAAAAATTCAGAGCACATCAATAATCATATGTATGATAAAAATGCATGATATAAGATGATTTCATCTATCATGTTGGCCTTAAATCATGGTTTAACTTCGTTTGGGCTACGAAACTTGAGAAAACCTACCTTTTTTGAAGATTAAACGGTGTATGGGATGAAGAAACGATACTCTGTTTCGAACAGAGTATGTTGATTGCTTGCAGGATGAAGATGGAGGATGCCTGCTTCTTGATTGCAGATGCCGGATGAAGGAAAGGAAGAAGATCTATCTTCTCGTAGCAGTCAAACCGCAGGAGGGAGAGGAGGATGAAGACGAGCACCGTCTTCAAATGTCTGCAGGATGAAGACGGCAGGACGAAGAGGACGATGCCGGCGAGTTCGAACGCAGCAACACGATGGTAGGGGAAGGAAAATGGGCATTCGACCAATCAACGTGTTTTTATAGGAATGTAGGGATTCTAGAGAGTTCGTTCATGGGAAACGGAAGGATTTTGAAGGTTTACGTATGTTGCTTCATCCCCCCTTCTAAAATGACAGCCACCTGCCATTCCCTTCCTCAATCCCTAGGGTTCGAGATGTTTACGGAGGCAAGGTATTAAGAGCCTGCCATGCATAACCAAAGATCATTCCCAGTTTGTGGCCGCCTTCTTTAAGTTGTTCCGAAAACCCTAGAAACTTAACACCATGCACCATCGATCCTGCATGCGGGTTTCGGGTGGCTTCGGGCATGACTCCCTTGGACTTGCTGTGTGTGTTAAGTGGGCTTGGGTTTTTGGCTAATTTAGTACACCCATACGTATATATGAGTTATAGCATTCGAATGGTACGAAGCCCATATGTGTATATTTAATTATTGGGTATTGGGTTTGGATTTGGTTTAGCAAGTGACCTCTTGAGTATATCCATATTTATATAAGTGAGGCCCATTAGTATATATCTCAAATAAATTCTTTTATTTTCACTTATTTTATTTTTTTATTTCCAATTTTCTCGATATGAATTAGCGCCTTAAGAGAGGGCGTGTTTTCATTAAATAGCGCCTTAATGAAGGTCGTCCTTTACTATTGTCTTATAAAATTGACGTCCATCAGAAGAGGCATCACTATTTAAATTAGCGACTTAGGAGGGTGCGTTATTTATTTTTGACCCATTTGTTATATATATATATATATATATATATATATTAGTGTAAGGCCCAACATCAATTTAGGCTATTTCCCTTTATCAAATTTTTATTTTATTTAATTCATGACCAATATAGATTTACTAGTTTAAATTTATTTAGAATCTATTTTATTTTTCTTAAAATTTTCGAGGGGTGCTACACAGCTCATCAAAGAATTCCTCCGCGAGCTCCGGGTCAGCCTCATAACTGACGGATACAATACCATGTGCGAGCTCACCGGTCGAAGAATCCCCGATGACCAAAGAAGATCAGGTAGGACAACTAACAGCATAATGATCAACCCCACCGCACCTATAACACTCATGACGGGACTGTTTGCGATGGGTTTATTCCTTCTTATTATTTTATGTATATATATATATATATATCTTATTTCACGTGTCGATCAACCAATTAACTAACTGGTAATTAACTGACTGATTGACGGCGCGGGCGTGCCAGTCACGTACGTGACAAGTTTATTATGCGCTCATCTTGACCCGTATCCGGCGAAAGTGAGGTTCGGTCGGGACCAGCAGTCCGCCATACCATAAAGGCTATGGCGTTAATTACATCCCCCACGAGGAGGGAAAACCTTTGATTAATTGTCGAGATAGCGGGCTGTCGAGGCCGGAATAAAAGGTGCGATGTTATGAACATGACAAGATCACGTGAGATGCATCTATCTATCATGCAAGAGAGGCATGGTTTATTAAATCAATGACCCTCGATACAGGGCGGAGGACGTAGGTCCGAAGACCACCATCGCGCGTAGCGGAGACTTCCGATCGGGCATAACCCGGCCTTCTGTCAACGCCATTTGATATACCCAGAGGGTCTATGCAAACATGCATGCATGATGCCCATGACTGTGCTAAGCATGGTAATAGAGTTATGAAAACGAACAGAGCTCAATCACATTTACTAATCCCCGCCAAAGGGGAAAAAGGTAACACAAGGGTGATAACGAAAGCAAAGAGCTAATACACATGATAGCCAACCTGATAGAAAGGTTATTCGGGGCGTGAACATCCCTTGCCTTATTCAATCTACTGCTAATTAGGGTTGCCAATCTCGACAACGGGAGGCCAGGATTGCCTCGGGGGCGAGCCAGGGATTAGACAGCGTAACGATTAGAAACGGCACCAGAAGACGTAGGTACAGGACTTAGAACGGCGTGGGGACCGTAGGTGAATGAAGACGTTTAAACGGCGCGACCCATTTGGGGCGCGCCGGGGAGGGGCGCGTTGGGAAGGGCGCGCCATTTTAATGCGCGCCATTTTAAGGTGCAACGTATGCAAACGGCACCGGTTTAACACGATCTCACGGAAACCGAGGTTTTATTCATTTTTCTTGGGTTTATTAAAATACTTTAGGAAACTTTGAAAGTTTATTTAAGTTATTTATTCAAAGGATCGGCCCCGGAGCATCCGGGAGCCGAGTCACAGGATCGCGCGAGGTTCACACTCGAGCGCGGCGATTGTTTCGAGTCAGACTCGTTGGAGCCAAAATTTCGGCAGCATCTCCCCATCCCGGAGGATTGTCAGGGAGAAGCGGGGAATACTCACGTGGCGGAGCAACCCCTAAGAGCCGGGTGGTGCAACGGCTGTCGGCGAACCCGAACGGAAAGGAAAACCCCGAGGCCTAGCCTGCTAGGGGCACCGAGTCCGTGGGCGAGAGTGAACGAATAAGGCGACTCATTATGGGAGCGAAAACCCCGAGGGCTAGCCTGCGAGGGGCACGCGACCCGAGTCGACACAACGCTCAAATCGGGACGACCGATAGAGGGAAGGAAACCCCGAGGGCTAGCCTACAAGGGGCACACAACCCACGGCCACCACAAAGCCCATTAAGGACCGTGGATTTGAACTGTAGGGCTTAGCCCCGTTACTGTGCACTCAATGGCCTGAAGGGACACTCATCATCAATGGATGAGCCCCTGTCGACCGAGTGGCTAGTGTAAAGATTGGGGGAATATCCCCTCCCCGGGTACTGGAGCGATGCTACAGAGCAGACTCCCGATGTTGAAAATGCGAACGGAGTGGAAAGAGCGGCATACGACATCGTTCGACGACAAGTGGACAAACAATTTGTTAGACGTGTATTAAAACAATGAAGCCCGCGGGCTGAATGAGTTACACTTATATGTTATATGATTAGCATACGGATTTGGGGAGGGGATATATATCATGTTCGCAAAAACCAACAGGGGCTCGGCACAGGACGAACGGGGATGTTAGAAGCGATCTTCCCCTCCCCTCTAACCCATGAGGAAGGGCATAGGGAAGGCGAAGGGTTTGATCCCTAGACAGGGGGTGGGTGGAGATACGTACACAAGTGTGTCTCCAACCACACAACTCGTAGCACTCGTTGTACAGAGCTCGACCATTGCATTGGAATAGAGAGAGAGAAAACCCGGGAGGGGGGAGAACGGTTCATGTAGCGCAAGGGCATATCCAGCATCGGGGAAAACAGATCCGGGAACTATGCACGTCGGGAAACCATTAAATGTACATTTGAGAAGAAATTAGAGAGAGCATGGAAGATAGATACGGCATCAGGCACAATCGCATTCCATTCATTCAATGAACGATAGATAGATGTACACAGCATATCGTTCCGACGCCGGCGTTGTCGCTCGGCCGTCGTTTACATTAACAAAAGAAGAGCGTTACAGGTGAAGAGAAGGAGCAGCGATAATGGTGAGGGGGGGAGGTCAGGCTCGTATCATCGCCCCTCCCCCCCTCTCACTTACATTATATCAGGAGAAGGAAACAAAGAAGAAAGGGGGAATCGACCGGAGGAAAAACACGGAAACCCACCTAAACCCTTTCTCCAGAACAGAGTATCGGACCACAGGCTTCTCTTCTCCGGCTCGGAGATACTCAGACGAGCAGACGAGGAAGACGGCGGTGAGAACCCTCAGTGGAAACCCTACTTCTCCCCCAAGGCTTTTCTCTCTCGAACGAGCAGTCTCTCTCCCTTCGTATTGGCTCTCTTCTATTCTCTTCTCTTTTTTTCTTTTTTCCTCTTCGTTCGTTCTCCCTTCTTTTTGTTTCGAAGCCACAGAGTATATGTAGCCTTCGTTAATCGGCGCCATGGCAAGAGGCGCGCCGGATTCAAGGGCGCCGGGGAACATGTCCCAAGTGGGGTTAGCGAGCCGGATTTGGCGGCGCCGGATTAAGGGGCGCCGATGTCCCTTCGTACGCCGATTTAGCTTGTTCGCTCGACGCGGGCTAGCCGGTGGGCCCGGGATGGTTCCGGAGGCTCCCGTTGACTGTTCCTCTCGCCCTGGTCCTTGGAAAACCTTGACGGGGCGTTGACGAAGCTCTTGATATGACGAATGGCCTTAATCAGAACTTCGCGTGTGTCTGGCCCGAGCATACGGGTATCTTGCTGGTACGGCCTTCGGCACTGTGATTTGTGCTTCTGGCTCAGACGGACTCGTGCTCGAAGCTTCCTTGCGGGATGCCATTGCATCCGGATAATTCCGCCTTGACTGGCGATCAATCGGCCACTAACGGGCCCACTATGGTGAGAAGCCGAGCCCGTGTCGGGTGATCGGGGCCTTCTGCCGACAGAACCTTCGGCCCCCTTGTTGTGAATGGCTGAGGACGTTCTTCCTCCGTAGGAGAGTCACCGGGTAGACCGTCGTCCTTGGTCGGGCGACGGATGTAGGGTAGCGGCATGACGGAGTCGATGCCGGATCATTAGGCAGGCTTGGTCGCACTACCTGTTGGTTGTGGATTCATCTCGACTCTCCTGAGGTGGAGTCCCCGGTGTTCACTTCAAGGTGACTCGGGGCCCTGGCAGCTTGAGGAGCCTTTAGTAAGTTGATCTTCATCGGCTTCTGTGCTTCAGTGGGTCGTATCATTCGTCTTTTCGGCTTGGTCGCCGAAGGATCATATTTTGAGTGCCAACAAATGCCCCCCAGACGTGGGTGGTGCAAGCGAGGCAGGAGTGCGGCAGGGCCGACGGATGAGCTTCTTTCGGGTTGATCTCCTTAGCTGACGGAAGCTTGAGGTGGCCCTTAATTCTGACATCGGACGTTAATCTGGTGTGGTAAGAAGCTTGAACGGCGCCATTTAAAACGGTGTGCCCTTTATTCAGGGTTAAAACGGCGCCCCCTTTACATGTGCTTGTTGAAACGGCGCCGCTTAAAGCGGCGCGCCCTTAGGCTTTGGTGGTTGAAACGACGCCGCCTAAAGCGGCGTGCAAAATACTTAAAACGGCGCGCCCCGGGGCGCGCCATTTTAACAGGGGTGGAGCCCCCCCCTATATATTGGCTTCTTCTTCATTTTTCCTTCACAACTGT
Organism: Amorphophallus konjac; assembly: GCA_022559845.1. Classification (NCBI taxonomy): domain Eukaryota; kingdom Viridiplantae; phylum Streptophyta; class Magnoliopsida; order Alismatales; family Araceae; genus Amorphophallus; species Amorphophallus konjac. The sequence goes on from CM040122.1 coordinate 181,817,937, forward strand.
TCATTTGTGGAAAAAATTTCTCTCTCTTCATCTCCTTCTCCACCGCGACGAGCGAGCGAGTCAGAGTTAGAGGTGGGTTGAGGGATTTTGTTATTGGGTTTAGAACCCATCTCCCGGGCCCCGGGAGGCTTCTAGTAGGACTTGTCCTCGGAGCTAAATTCCCCGGGTGTCCCGTTTGGCCTTGGCTTACGCCTATGGCTACTTTTAGGGGCCGCTCCCTCAGTGGACAGCTTCCATTTTTCCTTTGGCAAATCCCCGAGCTGGGGAGACTCTGCCGAAATTTTGTCAGAAGTCTTACTTGATCAACTGATTTCTAACTTTGCTCGTTCTTTTCTGGATGTTGTCTTGCAGATAACATGGCATCCGACCCTTCTTCCTCTGCCTCCCGAGTCCCTGTGACATGGGGGAATGTCCACTCCCTTGATCGGGGGTCAAGGCGGATAGCCGTGGTAGCTGAGTCTTCGGACTCGGAGACTGACACCGTTGACACCGGCCGCCTGTTGATTCTTGACGGCAATCATTTCAAGTATGAGCGAGGGGATGGCGTCAAATTGGATCACCCCAAGGACAAACACTTGATGGCATTCCTTGGGCGCTTCAACCTTGGCGGGAAGCGCGATATAATTCTCGTCCGTCGAGCCGAGGGAGCTTTACTGGCGGACAGAGACAGTCTGACCGAGTCGGTTACTCATGGCATGCCCATATATATTCCGGGCGAGCTCAGAAAATGGGGGGCCGTCCTTGCGGTGCAGGAGTTATCTCCAGAGGCCGGGCTGCTGACAAGAGCACCGCAGTACACACCAGCCCGCTGGAATGAGACTGTCGGGCGCGTCGACAGGGAGAAGCCCGTGTATGGTTTATTCCTTGCCCCGCTTCATTGGGGGTACCGAGATGAGCCTTTCCTTTTGGACTGCTTGGCGGTCCGGTTTAAGCATCAGATCTCAGTGGGATGGTTCGGAGAACTCAAAGCCACCGATGCTCACGCCTTCAGGACCGGGAGCCGTCGAATTTACAGATTTTGTATTGCGGCAGTATGCTCCCATCCTGGTACATGCCGGTGTCTATCAGAGTGTATATGCTTCCCGGTACAGGTATCCGATCTCCCGAGGTCTGTGCTGCGGGATGATTGAAGTCTTTTGCCCGGAATACAACACTTTCTATATTGCAGAGGGTGAGACTTCACTGGACCTCTGGAGTCTTTTTCAGCTGAGTGGCTTGTCGATAGACGGGGAGCCGTACGAAGAAGTTTGTTTCCCGGACTGGCTGAAAGACCAGACAGATGGCGAAGGTAAATATTTTACGGGCTTCGCCTACCGCTATTTGATGAAGGCGTATCGCACCCTGCTGCGCCTGACGCTTGACTCACAGGAAGTGCGGAAGCCTGGTGAGAAGAGACGCGTGCGGATGGGCACGTGGCTTCAATACTTCTTCGGTGGGGAGCAACAATATGAGGACTTCCCCACGGTGGTTTCGACAGCGGTGAAGCGGAAGAAGAGGGCTCGACGCCAGACAACCTACCCTGCTGCTTCAGGGAGAGGGCAGCAAGGGGGCCCGAATCCCACAAGAGTTGACGCAGTCACACATTGTGCAACGTATCTGACATATTGGCTTTGCTCGTTCGCCCTCCCTCAGGGGGACGAGACGGTAATCAGGCCGGAGGCCATTTACCCTGCCTGTTTGATGGCTTGGGGGACAAAGCTGTCCCTGTGCCCGGTGGCTCTATGCCTCACATATAAGATGCTGGGGGATTTGCACAAGTCACGCATCCCCAGAAATTCACGGACGGTGGTCCCATCCACTTCTTCAATGCCTGGGTCTGCACCTTGTTCCCTGAAGCAGCTCCCCGGTCGATGCAGTCGGATCGTCCTTTGCCGCAGATGATCGAATTTGCTAGTGCTGAGCCGTCTTCACTGGCGGATCAGCTTTTTGCTATTCAGGGGAAGCTGACTACAGTTTCGATAGATTCCCCTGGAGTTCTGCATTTCTGGAGCTTGGCCGCTAGCTCCAGCCCTCTCGTCAACAGGATGCGACAATGCCGGTTGTTCGAGACAGAGGAATTCATTCACCAGCTCACCGGGGCCAAGAGCACAAGGCCAATCTTGGAGCCAGAACTGGTTGATTGGGAATTGTCTATCCACCCCAGCGTCCTTGTATTTAGAAAGAGCAGCCTACTGTGGCTAGAGCCGTACTATCCCTTCCGCTTTAGCCGAATTTTGGATACGACCAGCAGATTCCTTCTTCCTCAGCCCGGTTCAATCTCCCGAGCAGACATCGGGCTGGTCAGACGACCACAGATGAAGCCCGCACATGGTGGGACTACTTCCATCGTCGGGAGGATGTATCCTTCAGGGTGCCAACCCCGGCTCGTCTGCCCCGAGTGACTCCGGACTTCATTAAGTGGTGGAATGCACGGACGGGCTTCTACCGGAACTTCGGAAAGACTGTTGGCATGTTGCCGAACGTCGTTTCTTAGATTCCCAGCGGGAGCCTGCTTTGGATGTTGATCCATCCTATTTGAATAAATTGAAGTCCTGGTCCAACACCGAGGTGATGGCATATCTGGAGGCCAGGAAAGCTGCGAAGGGTAGGTCGTCCAAGGCTGACCCGAAGATGCCAGAGATCCAGAAGGATGACTATATCAAGACTCTCTGGGGGCTGTGCCGGGTTAGCAGTGACCGGATTGCCCTCCAGACGATCCCCCTTCCGGTGGAAGAACCTCTTCCTGCAGTGGCGGGTTGGCGCCCAGAAGCTGACCGTTTTCATCCCTACCGGACCTTCATCAGGAGGGAAGATAGACGGGCTGACTTGTATTCCAGCACCCCCTGGATATTCACCCTGCTTCATTCTCACGGGCTTTCAATTTCTGGTCCATTAGAAGCCATCCGGGACCATCAACTCCTAGTATCTTTCAAGTATGTTGACGGCTGGGGATTGGACCACTTGGGCCTATATCACCACTTATCCTCCTGTGGCCATGAAGATTTGGCGCAGCTGGCGGAGAAAAGTGAGAAGATTGGTGACGTGTGCTGGCTTATCCGCGAAGCGGCTTCCCGGGACAAGGCGCCCGTGTTGCTTTACTGGTCGCTTAGTCCCAGATACACAGGGCCGCCAGGTAATGCTTATTTTTCTTTCAGCCTTGAAGTTGCTCCTTTTATAGTCAGCATGCATCTTTCTCACCTATGCTCGTTTGCAGCTCACCTCTCTGTGGAGGCGACCAGACATTACAGGGAGTTGATTTCCAAGGCGCAGAAGCCTTCGTATTTTAATATTCCAGAGCCAGCTCCGACCACAACACCGCTGCCCCCTGGGGATTCGCGAAGCGAACCAGGTCCCAGGTCAGGGAGGCTATCAGCAAGGCCAAGAAGGCCAAGAGGGCGGACTCCCGCGCTACCCGGGCGCGCCGGAGGAAGGCCGCTGAAGAGGATCCCATAGTCACCCCTCCTCGGGTTCCATCATTCTCCGAGTTTGAGGCTGCTTGGATGCAAGGGCCTGAGGGCGAAGGTAACTTCTTATTCCTGTATGGCTTGTTTGATTATTTCTGCCACCTTGGCTGATCATCCTCCCCCCCCCTTTTTTTTTTAGCTGCTGGCACCACCTCCGCCATTGTCGGGTTGGAGGCGGTGACTGGAGCCGTGGTCGAAGAGAGGGAGGAGGAAGCCCCCTCAGCCTCTGTTGAGGGTGATTTGCCTTCACCGACACCCCATCAGGAGATAGAAGGTAACTTGCAGCTTGCCTGTAGAGCTCAACGGTCTATTGTGCTCTCAGTCGGGTCTTGACTGTTTATTGTCTTTTATCTCCAGTCGATGTTCGACCAACGATGCTCCCCGAGGTCGGTGCCATGGCAGGAGCTGCTACTGGAGAGCAGGTGCCTTCAAGGGAAGAATCCCAAGGTGTCCAGCCAGCGGGTGCCTCCGAGGCAGAGACCGCCGAGGAGGTTCCGGCTAAGGGGTCTTCTCCTAGTAGCATGGTTCCGCTCAGATACTGGAGATTCGAGAACAGGCGGAAGAGTCCTCCTCCTCTGAGCGAGTTGATTATGGTGGCGGCTCCGGCGACGACGAGGGGTTCCCACCGGTTGACACCGAGGCTGAGGATGCTGGGGCCTCTTCAGCTTATGAGAGTGACCTTTTAACCTTTAGCCCTCCGAGACTACTGGGAGTCGAGCACGGGCCATCATACCCGACCGCAGGAGGAGGACCAGAACCTTCAGAGGCCACTTTTGGAGGCCTAAATATAGTGCCGGTCGAGGTAGGAAATGTCCGACTCCCGCCTGCAGCACTTCTTTTTACTTCCAAGCCAGCTGGCTGACATACATATATGTGATGCAGGCTGAGGCGGTACCGCCAGCTGTGATGGTTCGCATACCCCTTCCTGACTTGGGCATGAGCCAATCAGCTTTCCCACCTGTTGTGCGGCCCATCGCCCTACGGCTTCCACGGACCTATGCTGCTGCAGCGGCCTCAGAGGAGCCCGACGCAACTGCTGGAGTCGGCGACCTGACCGAGGTTGCAGGGACTCAAGCCTTGGTTGCCGGCGAAGGATTATTGCTGGAGCCAAGTGGTCCCACAGAAATAGAAGCGGGAGAAATCATTGCAGAAGAGGCCGATGCCACTAAAGCCTTGTCTGTCATAGAAAGCTCCCCTCCTTTAGCGGCCGGTGAGACTGTTCAGGAGGAGCGATCGCCCTCAGCTGCTGAGACGGCTGTCATAACCTCATCTCAAAGGACGGGCAAGGAAGTCGCCATCGTGGAGAGCCCTTCAGCTGTTGCAGCTGCAATTGTCGGGCCGGGCGTCGGCGCTGTGCAGACCATGCCGTCGACATCCCTCAGGGTGGCCGATGACATCTGGGCCGAGATAGATAGCAAGGTGGACTTTCAGCTCCCTGAGACTTCGCCACTAAGCTTACAATTCTCCAGTGACATGGTGTGGCAGTCTCTGGACAATCTCCAGCGAGCCATGTCAGCTTCCCCGGGTCTAACTTATGTGCAGCTGAGAGGCCTGATAGACCACCTCTCCCGGTCACTGTTAGCATTTGGCTGCCCAATGGATGATTGGACTCCGCGGGTTATAATGCTGTTAAAGCACGCCAACAGGCGGGATTTCCTCAGCCGAGAGGTATCTGATCAGCTAACGGCTGTGAAGCTGGAGAGGGCAGATTGCCGCGCCGCTACTACTTCATTGAGGGTGACCGTGGAACAATTGAGAAATGTTGCTGGCAATATCTCAGAACGTCGGCTGCTCCTCACGGCGCGGATGGAAGAGTTGCGCGCGGAACTTGCTAAGGTCGAAGCCGAGCTGCAGGAAGGCGAGCGCCTAGAGGTCCAGACAATGGAAGAAGCTGATCTGGCTGAAGGATGACTTGCCTCACTAGATGAGAGGTTATCGCAGCTGACAGCCACCGAGGCCCGTTTGCAGGAATTGACCCAATACCCCTCACTAGGCCTCTTGGAGTTGGCAGATATTTTCCGGCGTCCTTTGCCGTAGCTTTGCTTTGCTTTTCTTCTTGCATCGGGTTCTGCTCCTTTTTGCCTTCGGAGCTTATGTACCCCTGGGGATGCCCCGGGCACAAATGTATTCTGACAACCCTCATTAATGAAATATCTCTGTTTATCACCCCAACCGCGACTTCTTTCCCTCTTTTCTTCTGTTTCTTCTTCTGGCTGATCATCCAAGTCTAGGGATACGCGTCGATAGTGCAGGAGAGCGCTCACGCCTTCAGCGAAGGGGTGAGGTGTTCGCTCCACCGCGGTACAGCCGTTCCCGGAGTAGGATTTTTTTTGGCCAGGGCGGGACACGGGTAGCATAGGCGGATGTGCCTCATGAACTTCGCCGATGATGACGAAAAGTGTATTATAACCATCGACATGGGTTAGATGTCGGCGCAACGATACTTTGTCTATCAACGAGGGCGGAAGGCACAGGTTAGAGGGTAGTTGACCGGTTGATGGTGGCGAGGGTCGAAGAAGGTAGCGACCGATCTTGCCGATGGTGACAAGGGTCGAAAGGGTAGCGACCTATCTTGCCGATGATGGCAATGGTCAAAAAGGTAGCGACTGATCTTGCCGATGATGACAAGGGTCGAAAAGGGTAGCGACCGATCTTGCCGATGATGACAAGGGTCGTAAAGGTAGTGACCGATCTTGCCGATGATGACAAGGGTCGAAAAGGTAGCGACCGATCTTACCGATGGTGGCAAGGGTCGAAAGGGTAGCGACCGATCTTGCCGATGATGACAAGGGTCGAAAAGGTAGCGACCGATCATGTCGATGATGACAAGGGTCGTAAAGGTAACGATTGATCCTGCCGATGATGACAAGGGTCGTAAAGGTAGCGACTGATCTTGCCGATGATGACAAGGGTCAAAAAGGGTAGACGGTCCTGCCGATGATGACAAGGACCGGAAAGGGTAGCGACCGATCTTGCCGATGGTGACAAGGGTCGAAAAGGGTAGACGGTCTTACTGATGATGACAAGAACCGGAAAGGGTAGCGACCGATCTTGCCGATGGTGACAAGGGTCGAAAAGGGTAGACAATCTTGCCGATGATGATAAGAACCGGAGAGGGTAGCGACCGATCTTACCGATGGTGACAAGGGTCGAAAGGGTAGACGGTCTTGCCGATGGTGACAAGAACCGGAAAGGATAGCGATCGATCTTGCCGATGGTGACAAGGGTCGAAAAGGGTAGACGGTCTTGCCGATGATGACAAGAACCGGAAAGGGGAGCGACCGATCTTGCCGATGGTGACAAGGGTCGAAAGGGTAGACGGTCTTGCCGATGGTGACAAGAACCGGAAAAGGGTAGCGACCGATCTTGCCGATGGTGACAAGGGTCGAAAAGGGTCGACGGCCTTGCCGATGATGACAAGAACCAGAAAGGGTAGCGATCGATCTTGCCGATGGTGACAAGGGTCGAAAAGGGTAGACGGTCTTGCCGATGATGATAAGAACCGGAGAGGGTAGCGACCGATCTTGCCGATGGTGACAAGGGTCGAAAAGGTAGCGACTGATCTTGCCGATGGTGACAAGGGTCGAAAGGGTAGAGAATATATATATATGTAAATATATAAGGGGGACATCGGATGACGACTCCACCTCGACCCTGTAAAGGGTTCTCAAGACGGAGGACGGATCATCACTATTCATCATTCATTTGTATATTATATAGTTTTTTTATTCACATTACTGACCTAAGCGCCCTTTCGGGTTTTCGCCAAAGCCAGCCCCCTCTTGCTTTTGCCCACGCGCCCTCTCGGGTTTTCACGTGGCGGGGTACCTGATTTTGCCTGCGACGCCCTTTCGAGTTTTCGCCACAGCCGGGTTATAGCCATTTTTGCACTTGTCCCGATATAGGAGCAAGTCTGGCGGGGTATCTCTATTTTTAACCCCATTTTTCTTTTCTTTTCTTCTTTGGATTCGGAGTACAGAAGAACTGGACTGCTAGAATGCCGACTGGCCTTGCCGATGATGACAAGGATTGGTCCCGGGTTTAGTTCGTCGACACTGGTTAAATGCCGAAGCAAAGGTCATGGTTTGTTAGTAAGATCCGAGTTAGGGGTAGAGATCGACCGATCTCCCCGATGATGACGAGGGTCGAACATGGGTTTATTCATCAGCATGGGTCACATGCCGAAGCAAAGGTAGGATTATTAACAGGGACGGAAGGTCCAAGTTAGAGGTAGAGATCGACCGATCTCGTCGATGATGACGAGGGTCGAACATGGGTTTATTCATCAGCATGGATCACATGCCGAAGCAAGGGTAGGATTATTAACAGGGATGGAGCGTCCAAGTTAGAGGTAGAGATCGACCGATCTCGCCGGTGATGATGAGGGTCGAACATGGGTTTATTCATCAGCATGGATCACATGCCGAAGCAAGGGTAGGATTATTAAAAGGGATGGAGGGTCCAAGTTAGAGGTAGAGATCGACCGATCTCGCCGGTGATGACGAGGGTAGAACATGGGTTTACTCATCAGCATGGATCACATGCCGAAGCAAGGGTAGGATTATTAACAGGGGAGGAGGGTCCAAGTTAGGGGTAGAGATCGACCGATCTCGCCGATGATGACGAGGGTCGAACATGGGTTCGTTAAAAGATCTCCGGTGGGACGTCTAATGATTGTCCCTTTTGGAGTTTCATCAGGTGGAGAACAAAAGAGGAATTTTTAAATTACCACTTTACTGACTTAAGCGCCCTTTCGGGTTTTTGCCGAAGCCAGCCCGCTCGTGCTTTTGCCCACGCGCCCTCTCGGGTTTTCGCGTGGCGGGGTACCCGATTTTACCTGTAGCGCCCTTCTGGATTTTCGCCACAGCTGGGTTATAGCCATTTTTGCACTTATCCTAATATAGGAGCAAGTCTGGCGGGGTATCTCTATTTTTAACCCCATCTTTCTTTTATTTTCTCTTTTTCTTTTTTTTTGATACAAAGGGTGGTAGGTCGAAGTGTGATGTCCGACCCTTGGTTGGTAGTAGACGGCTGTTGGCCGGATCACCGGGCCTTGTGCCGAGCAGAGTGGTTTATTCGTTAGCAGGGGCTGAATGCTAACGCAAAGGAATGATCTTTCGCCGATTCGGACGTAAGGCCCGTAACGGCAATATGGTGTATTCTTTTGAGAGCTCGGCCAAGGCGGAGTGCCACTAGACCAAGGAAAGGTAGCTCGATCAGGGCGGGATGCCACTAGACCAAGATAAGGGTAGCTCGATCAGGGCGGAGTGCCACTAGACCAATATGAGGGCTAGGGCGGAATGCCACTAGACCAAGATAAGAGTAGCTCGCTAGGGTGGAGTGCCACTAGACCAAGATATGGGTAGCTCAGCTAGGGCGGAATGCCACTAAACCAAGATTAGGGTAGCTTGGCTAGTGCGGGATGCCACTAGACCAAGATAAGGGTAGCTCGATCAGGGCGGAATGCCACTAGACCAAGGAAAGGTAGCTCGATCAGGGCGGAATGCCACTAGACCAAGGAAAGGTAGCTCGATCAGGGCGGAATGCCACTAGACCAAGGAAAGGTAGCTCGATCAGGGCGGAGTGCCATTAGACCAAGATAAGGGTAGCTCGATCAGGGCGGAGTGCCACTAGACCAAGGAAAGGTAGCTCGATCAGGGCGGAGTGCCACTAGACCAAGGAAAGGTATTCTGATCGATCACTCGGGGAATGCCGGTTGCACTGCATGATACAGCTTTATATGCTTTCCGTTGAGGGGAGAGAACTGGATGACTCCTTTGTGGTCTACCAGGACGTAGGCACCTCCTTCGTATACTCGGCGGACGATATATGGTCCGATCCAATTTTCGACCAACTTCCCCTTGGGGTTGAAGGCCATTACTTCTCTTCTTTTGACCATCACCAGGTCTCCTTTCTTGAATTCTCGACCTTTGACCAGCTTATCAAAAGCACGGGCCATGCGAGCTTGGTAGAGTTGGATGTTTTGTTGTGCCCAGAGATGTTTTCCTTTGAGCTCAGCGAGCTCTTCCAATCTTCTTTCTGCATTGGTTTGTTCACCACTGGCTAGTCCATGCTGGATGGCGACTCGCAGCAAAGGAACTTCCAGTTCAATCGGCACCACAGCCTCTGACCCGTACACGAGGGAGAAAGGCGAACAGCCGGTTGGGGTTTTGTAGACAGTACGATAGGCCTAGAGCGCTTCGTACATCCTTTCTTCCCAATCTTTTTTATTAGACTTGACAGTCTTTGCCAGCAACGTACATAGTGTCTTGTTGAAGGCTTCTGCAAGTCCATTGCCTTGAGGGTTGTAGGGGGACGATGTCCTCCAGTCAATCTTGTATTTGTCGGCTAGCCGATAAACCTTCTGGTTCTAAATGGCTGCCATTATCAGAGATGATTCGGCTGGGGATCTCGAACCGGAATATTATATTATGCCGGAAGAATCTTGCAACTAGTTCCCCCGTTACATCTCTTAGTGCTACCACCTCCGCCCACCTGGAGAAGTATTCTGTAGTTGCTAAGATATATTTGCACCCTGATGAAGATGCTGGTAGCGGCCCTACCACGTTCGTGCCCCACTGGGCGAACGGCCAGCTTGGTAGGGTCGGATGCAGGGGCACTGGAGGTCTCCTTGCCACATTAGCGTGTTCTTGACACTTCTGACAAGCCTTGGCGAACTTGCAGCAATCATCAAACATAGTGGGCCAATAGTAACCCAATTTCTTTATCTCAATTTTCATCTTTGGGCCAGCCTGGTGTGCTCCAGCTGACCCTGCATGGATTTCTTGCATCACCTGTCCCGCCTCTGTTGAAGACAAGCAACGAAGTAGGACTTTCCTTCGGGCATCTGCCATTATCCGGAATAGGGTTCCGCTTCTCATCTCGTAAGAGTCCTTGACCCTCAGGAGCTTCATTCTCTGTTCTTTTTCTTTCGGAGCTGCTGGTGTTGGAACCACCGCAGGAGATGTTCTCGCCAGTCGGGCTGCTGAACCTCTTCGACGGCCATCCACCTCAATCTCTCGTTCGTCGGCTAAGACCTCTGTTACACTGGGGACTTGCCGGCGGTTGATCACTGTTATGTTCAGGTTTGTGTCTGGCGGGACTGCCATGGAACTGGCCAACTTAGCGAGGGCGTCTACCTGAGCATTCTGGCCTCGGTTGATATGCTTGATGCTGATGAAGTAGAATCTTGACATCAGGCGGGTTGCCAACTGATGGTAGGGGAGAAGTTCTTGCTTTCGCACGTCGAACTCCCCTTCCAGTTGTTTTATAACTAGCATGGAATCTCCGAATGCTTCCAGCATCTGAATTCCATGGACAGTGCGATCTGCAACCCGATTATCAGGGCTTCATATTCCGCTTCATTATTTGTGCAGTGTTTGTTTATGGAGCAGGATGTGTGCACCACTTCTCCTTCTGGGGATTTCAGGACTATGCCTGCTCCTGCCCTGACTCTGGCCGATCCAGTGGCAGAGGTGTCAATTCTGGAAGCGCCATCAAAATATAGCTGCCATAAGGAGGGCCGCACCTGAACGGCTTCCAGGGTTTCATCTTCAGGAAGCTCTGGTTCCAACGGGCAGTCCCCGGGTACCGGGTGCTCAGCGAAGAAGTCTGCAATAGCTTGGCCCTTGACGGCCTTGCGCGGTACATAGGAGATGTCAAACACCATAAGGATTACCGCCCATTTGCCCAGGTGACCTTTGAGTTCCGACTGGGACATAATATATTTCAGGGGATCCTCCTTGGATATCAAGCTGATTTCATGCGACAACATGTAGTGTCGAAGCTTCTTAACTGCAAAGACCAGTGCCAGACAGACCTTCTCAATATAAGTATATTTCTCTTCAGTTCTGACCAGTCTCCGACTGAGGTAATAGAGGGCTTGCTCTTTCCCTTCTTCATTATTCTGGGTCAGCATTACCCCCAGGGAGTTATGTGTAGCTGCTATATATAGTATCAATGGCCGTCCTCTCACCGGTGCGCCCAGCACTGGAGGAGTCTTCAGATAGTCTTTCAGCTTGTCGAAGGCTGTCTGGCAATCTTCATCCCAATAAAAGGGAACATCTTTCATCATCAGCTTGTGGAAAGGCTGGCATCGCCCTGACAGATTGGAAATGAATTATCGGATATAAGCCAAGCGGCCCTGCAGTGATCTCAGCTCGGAGATATTCCTTGGTGGAGGTAGCTCCTGAATTGCTTTGATTTTTGCGGGGTCTATCTCGATCCCCCGATATCGGACGATGAAGCCCAAGAATTTTCCGCTCGACACTCCGAACGCACATTTCATGGGGTTCATCTTCAGCTCATGCTGCCTCAGCCTCTGAAAAACAATCCGGAGGTCTTGCAGATGATCTTCTTTTCTTCTGGTTTTGACCACCAGATCATCTATGTAGCACTCGACCTTGTGGTAGAGTAACTCATCAAAGATTTTGGTCATTGCGCGCTGATAAGTTGCGCCAGCATTTTTAGTCCGAACGGCATCCTCTTATAATGATAAATGCCTTTAGGGGTTCGGAAAGTAGTATGGACCCGGTCATGCTCCGCGATCCAAATCTGATTGTAACCGGATGACCCGTCCATGAATGACAGGGCCTCATGACCGGTTGTAGCATCGATCATGACTTCCGTTATTGGCACCAGAAAGTCATCTTTGGGGCAGGCTTTATTTAGATCTCGGAAGTCGACACATATCCAGATCTGTCCATTATTCTTTTTCACGGGGATGATATTCGCCAGCCATGTGGTGTACTGGTTTTCTTCAACAAATCCCACGTCAATAAGCTTGTCGACTTCAGCACAAATTTGAGTAATGAGTTCTGGCCTCATGCGCCGCGGTGGTTGCTTCACCGGCTTGGCCTCAGGGCTGATCGCCAGCCCATGTTGTGAGACAGCGGGATTTAGACCTGGCATTTCTTTGTAAGTCCAGGCGAAGCAATCCCGGTATTCTTGCAGCAGCTGGGTGTACAGCTCCCGTTCTTCTGGGGACAGTTGGGCACTGAGGAAGGTAGGCCTAGGGTCCTCCTCATTTCCCAAGTTGACTTCTATCAGTTCATCGACTGTGGCTTGGCCTCCGTCTTCTATCTCCGGAGGTGCCGGCTGGAGGTCAACGAAATCTGGGATACCATCTTGAGGGTCGAGTACTTCGACTTCCTCGTCAGACACCACCAGAGCTTCTTGAGGATTCTCTGTTTCTTGTGCTAGCGACTGCGCGGATTGTTCTATTAGCAAATCCACTGCCGTTGCAGCTTCTATGGGCGAAAGAGCAGCTCCAGTCCTTGTAGATGAGGTTGCAGCCGTGACAGGCTGGTAGTTGTTTATTGCCGGGCCTGGACAGCATCCCAGTTTTGTAGCAGAAGTTGAGGAGGTCTCACCTTCTGGGGCAGTTGTATCTTCCGTAGAAGTGGCTTTTTCTTTTCTGGCGGCTTGTTCCCCTTGATCGGAGTCGACCGAGGCTTCCCTGATTGGCAGAAGGGGTGTTGAAGTCATCATCAGTAGGACTCCACTGGAGGGAGAAATTCCTGCTTCTTCAGTATCTTCGGCTTCACTGCTGCTAGCCGTATCAAATTTGGCTTGAAGGGCCGCCTCTTCAGGGTAGACCTGCTCCTAGCATCGGCAGGGGACCGCGGTCTCTACTTCTTGATTTTCGGTTGAGCCAATTCAACATGCTCAGCTTCCGTCGGGTATTCATCAAAAGTTGCCCCCAGCGGGCTATCTTCAGCAGGATAGAAGGCGGAGATGGTGTGCACCTCGTATCGCCCACTGTAATAATATTCCTGCAGGGTGAAGCCCATCCCCGGATGTTGAGAGACATGTCTCATTTCCTTATCAAGATTTGCGGGATACCACATTTTCTGGAAAGCTTCCTTGCGCTTTTGAGACTGGTCAGGGGGGATGTGTTTCTTCTGAAACATCCTGGCCATCCGATCAGTTGTAAATGCCAGACCCTGGACGGGAACCGGTGGGTTGCTTATATCTTCGGGGAGGCTGCAGTCTATGTCTTCCGAGTAGGGTGATCTTTAGCCGTATAGAACAAGCTGCTAGGTCCATCTTCATGTGTCACCTCCCAAGTCTTGAAAGGCTCGACGGTAGGGTTATCAAGGCCGGGAGTTGGCTTGGTGAGGCCATCTGGGATTTCAATATGATTGTGCTACCAAGCGACCCGCACTTCATTAGCTTCAGGGTATAATGTTGGGGGTGCTGTTCTGCCCACGTCCCCGGATGTTGTGATATGGGAGACCACCTTGGGCTTGATATATCCGCGCGGCGGTGGTGGATACTAACTGCTGCAGGATGTGCTTCTTGGTGCCCCCGCAGGGGTCTTAGCTTCAGAGGCCTTTTGGGAAGGCCCTGTATATAGGTTGGCATCCGCCAAATGACATTCAAACACCTCGAATGGGTGGGGGTCTGCAAATATCCTCTCCTCCTTCCCTTGGAGACTGTATTTGATGCATTGGTGGAGCGTGGAGGGCACCACCATATTTTCATGCAGCCATGGGCGGCCGAGCAGTGCCTTGTACGAGGTGCGGGAGTCAATGACATGGAACTGCACCGTCGTAGTAAAATCTGCTAAGGTGAGGGTGAACTCTGCCACCCCCATTGACACTTCACATTTTTGATTGAAGCCGGCGATACGCATATCCCGAACTTTCTCGAGGTGCACGTTAAAGTGGTGCCTCTCGTATATTCTATAAGGTAGGATGTTGACCGCTGCACCGGGATCAACCAGAATCCTGTTCAGCTCCCTTCCATTCAGGTGCCCCTTCATATACAGCGGCCTGTTGTGGCTGATGGTGGGCATCAGCATATCGTCTGGAGTGAAGGTCATGCTAGCCTCCGGCATTGCTTCAGCCAGACATGTCTCAAAATGAGCAGGCGTCTGGAGAGCAGTAACAATCGCCTGTCGAGTCTCTTCACTCAAAGAAAGGATCTCCCAGAATATAAATCGAGCAGGGAGCTTCTTGAGTAGCTTCATTATTTGGCTCCCAGCTCGGACATTGAAGAGCTTCATCTCTTCAGCCCATCTGGGCTTGGGGAGGTTTTGGTTTGCGGGCCCTGAGGGACCTACTTCATGTTCCTCAGATTCGGCGCCCTTCTGGCTGGTACCGACTCCTAGGTTTTCTTTGTCAGCTACTGCGGGGCATGCTCCATCTACGTTTGGATCTTCGGCAGATTGTGCTAGCTGCGGGTGAACGGCCCCGGGTGTAGGGTTGGCCTCCTGGCAAGGCTGCTTCCCTTTAGACATCTTCATGAATTCAAGAAATGAAGGGACCCCCTTGCCCCCACTCTTGTTATACAGGCCTGGCGGAGGAGGGATTTTGACTCCCTTGACCTCCGGCGGAGGTGTTTTGTAGGGTTGCTCCCCCCTGAACATGATGTTGTGGTTGGGTGGCGGCTGGCGCCCCCATTTTCGGCCTGACCGGGTGGCATGTGCAGCAGTTGCGGCCTCGGCCTTGCCTCCCCCAACATGGGGTGTGAAGCAAATTTCCTCTTCTTCCTCCTCTCCGGATAGGTTGAAAAGTGCTGATAGGGTATTACAGGAGACAACCTGCACTTTACCGGCCTCAGCGGCCTTTCTTTTCTTCTTCTTTTGTTTCTTCTTCTTCTTCTTTGCCTCTGCGGGCGCCTGCCCCCAGAACAAACTGCCCTCTTCACGGGGTGCTGCTTCAGCTTCATCCTCTTGTTTGAGTGAGAGATGTTCTAGTTCTTGCCACGGGACGTGGTCCCGCACCAATAAAGGCTTCAATTCGGGCTGCACGTACTCGTCTAGCCCCTCAATGAGGTTTTACAGTCGAAGGACCCCAGGATTAGTCTCTTTAACCACTGGCAGCGGAGTTTGTCTCCTCCGATTATGTGTAGGTATCCTGACAGTTGTAGGTGGAGTGACCCATACGGGCGCTACCACTGGCGGAGCAGGCCGGGGTGTAACACCACGGATATGTGCCCCCTTTTTCGGGTGAGGTGCCCTCTTCTTCTTATGCTTTACAGGGGCCTGCTGCCATCCCGTCTGCTCTTTCGCGGGCTCCAAGAAATGAGCTTCATAGCTGCTCCGCGTGCTTGTTTCAGAGATCTCCTCGGGCAGTGCCTCGTATAGGGAGATCATGTTGACTCCTACCATCCTCTGAGAGGCTTCATGTGGCTGAGGAGGGTCCACTTTATACTCTCCCAGCTCAATTTCATTCTTCTTTACCATCCCTTCGATGATGTCCTTGAAAACATAGCAGTCTTCGATTGGATGCCCCAACATCTGGTGGTAGGGGCAGAATCTTGGACTGTCTTTTCTTTTCAGGTCCTCCGGCCTCCTTGGCTCTGGCAGGGTGACCATGCTATATTCCGTTACCCAGTCGAACAGAACCCGGGTCTTGTCCTTTGGAAAGGAATAGGCCTTCTTCATCTTGTCCCTCAGCGAAGGACCTTCTTTGCCGTCTGGGACTTCTGCAGGTTGTGGGGTGACTTCCTTCTTGCCTTCATTTTTCTGTTGTTCGAACGTCTTTATGTCAAGAGCGTTCGCTTCTTTAGGCGAGGAGCGCCGCTCCACCGCCTTGCCCTTCTGGGTCGTGCTGACAGCAGATGTAGGGGCAGGTCTAGCCAGAAAAGCTTCCACCTTGGCCACCACATTATTCAGTCGATCGAACGACCATATTTCTATCCCAATCATCTTTTCCAGGACCTCCCTTCTGAGATTCTGTTTGCATATTTGCACAGCGTCCTCCTGATGCGGGGGCCGCTTGCACCTCATTCCGAGCTTCCTCCACCTCTTGATATAATCGAGGGCTGTCTCATCGGCCCTCTGCTTTGTTGAGTAGAGTTCGGCCACTGTGACCTCCTCTCTGTAACATGTAATCTTTCTCTGAACTTCTTCTGCATATCCGGCCAGTCGCTGATCGACCCGACCGAGAGGCTAGAATACCATTCAAATGCGAGCCCCGTCAGCGAGGACCCGAAGAATTTTAGCAAGTATGACTCGTCGGTGGCCAAGTCGCCCATGACAGTCATATAATAGGCAATGTGTTCTCTCGGGGATCCCTTCCCGTTGAATTTGTCAAACTTGGGCGGCTTGTTGATTCCCGGGGGAAGCCGCTTAGCAGCATGGTGTTGCGGGTATGGCACCCGGTATGCATCGAATGCGACGTAGTCACCTTCACCCCTTTCTGCGAGCTTTAGCTCAATCATTCTTTCCACCATCATCCGATTCATGATTGCAGGGTCAACTGGCTCCGGATAGAAGTGTGCCGGCTGTAGGTACGGGGTCACCAGGGTGGTCGCCTGTGGAGGACGCAGCAGCGGGGGTGTTTGGTGCACCTGAGGGAGTACCGGAGGTAGCAGCGGCTGGAGCTGTGGTGGCCGCTGTTGCATTGTCGCCATGCTTGGTTCTGACGACTGAGGCAGTGTGTAGAGCGGCGGAGGGTCGTCATGACGAACCGCTCCCCGAGATGATTCACCCTGGACTTCGGGTGGTTTGGAAGCTGAGGACTGTTCAGTTTTCTCCATCAGCTGCTTCTTCAGCAAGTCTATCTCTTGCCGATATTTCTGAAGTAGTATCAAGACCGATGGGTCTATAGTGGCTGTAGTGGGGATAACTTCTGCTGTCTCCCCGGACGTACCCTCGGGTAGGATGTCGAGGGGGACGTCGTCTTCTTCTTCCGCCGTCACCACATTAGTGGTCAGGACGGGGGACTTATCATCCCACTGGTGGTAGACCTGGGGTTGTTTTCCTTTAGTCATCATTAGGAGCTCCCTTGCTGCTTCTGTCCTCCGAGTGCTAAGCCCTGACCTTGCGGCCAACTGAGCCAATTCTCGGGGATCTTCGGGGAGCTCCCCATATCGGTTAGATATACCAGCCATGTTGTAGGTGAAGACCTGCATCCTTCTCCTTTGTTGATGGACCCTCCTTTTAGCTTGATGTGGGAAGGTTAGCCTCTCGAACACAGAAGTTCTTCTTGTTTCTTCTCGCTTGGGGATGGCTTCATCAACTTCGATGTCGAAGCCGTTATCATATCCATTGTCGTCGACTGACGACACCATCATTCTTTCTCCCACATATTCTTCATCTGCCATTGACGGGCAGTAGTCTTCATTGGCGGCGGCCGCTTGCATCAGCCGTGTTGCCCAAGCGAGGGGTTATCTAACCCTCGAAAATAGTTTCTGACCAGACAGGTCACCTCTTCTTGACCCCGCTCTTGATGTAACACAGGGGATGATTGTCGATCTCCCGCAGGAGGGATATAAGCTAGCCGAGCTCTATCGGCAGGTTGTTGGAATCTTCGTCCCGCAGCTGGGACGTTGGCTTGACGGGCAGCAGCCCGAAACTTTTGCGGCGCGGAGGATCCGCAGCCACTTCTTCTTCTTCTTCGGGGCAAGCCCCTTTCTCTTCTCTCTTCCGCCTCGTCATACACAAGACGGCGACGGATAGGTGCCAGCTGATGGACAGGTTGGACCCGCTTGCGAACCCACACCTGTTTGAACTTTCTCGGCCCGGCGGCCGACCTTCCTTGGCCATAGTGGCCGATTTCTTCTTTTTCTGCCCTCCTTCCAGCGAGGGCCTGATATGTATTGTAGACAGGGACGGCGGGGATGACTCGGTCCGGAACCATCCGTGTGTTGCGTCTGTTGAGGAAGACATGAATGCCACCCACCATCATGGACTTACCGGACTGAGATAGAGTCCCGGTAATCACAGCAGCACTCCTTTGGACTTGCCGGCGTTGACGTCCTCCAGGGTGCTTGTTGACAATATTGGGGCGGGCCCCACGTATGGCGTGGTGCACCAGACAGCTAGCGGCCGGGGCCGGACTCTTGGATGAGTCGTTGCAGCAACGAGCCTTCAGAGGCTCCACCTTCCCCACAGCTTCCTCGATAGGTTCCGAGGCTTCGATTTCCAGCATGTCCACAAAGGCCAACCCCAAGAAGTTGGGGAAGCCGACGGTGGCAGGGAAGCTGCCGAATTCCATGGGCACCGCCAGGTACCCTAGTGCAAGCCCCGCGACGATCGACGGGCCAAAACCTACGCCAGTCAGTCCAGTCGTTGTCATCGTTTGCCTGTAAAGACAAACAAGCCAACGATCAGCAGCCTTTGAGAGGGCCTTGAAGCCCAAGTATCTCGGCAAAGAGATGAAAGGTGACACTGGTCCTACCGGGCGTGCCAGACTGTTTGCGATGGGTTTATTCCTTCTTAATATTATATATATATATATATATATATATATATATATATATATATATATATATCTTATTTCACATGTCGATCAACCAATTAACTAACTGGTAATTAACTGACTGATTGACGACACGGGCGTGCCAGTCACGTACGTGACAAGTTTATTATGCGCTCATCTTGACCCGTATCGGGCGAAAGTGAGGTTCGGTCGGGACCAGCAGTCCGCCATACCATAAAGGCTATGGCGTTAATTACATCCCCCACGAGGAGGGAAAACCTTTGATTAATTGCCGAGATAGCGGGCTGTCGAGGCCGGAATAAAAGGTGCGATGTTATGAACATGACAAGATCACGTGAGATGCATCTATCTGTCATGCAAGAGAGGCATGGTTTATTAAATCAATGACCCTCGATACAGGGCGGAGGACGTAGGTCCGAAGACCACCATCGCGCATAGCGGAGACTTCCGATCGGGCATAACCCGGCCTTCTGTCAACGCCATTTGATATACCCGAGGGTCTATGCAAACATGCATGCATGATGCCCCTGACTGTGCTAAGCATGGTAATAGAGTTATGAAAATGAACAGAGCTCAATCACAATTATTAATCCCAGCCAAAGGGGAAAAAGGTAACATAAGGGTGATAACGAAAGCAAAGAGCTAATACACATGATAGCCAACCTGATAGAAAGTTTATTCGAGGCGTGAACAGCCCTTGCCTTATTCAATCTACTGCTAATTAGGGTTGCCAATCTCGACCACAGGAGGCCAGGATTGCCCCGGGGGCGAGCCAGGGATTAGACAGCGTAACAATTAGAAACGGCGCCAGAAAATGTAGGTATAGGACTTAGAACGGCGTGGGGACCGTAGGTGAATGAAGAGGTTTAAACGGCGCGACCCGTTTGGGGCGCGCCGGGGAGGGGCGCACCGAGAAGGGCGCGCCGTTTTAATGCGCGCCGTATGCAAACGGCGCCGGTTTAACCCGATCTCATGGAAACTGAGGTTTTATTCATTTTTCTTGGGTTTATTAAAATACTTTAGGAAACTTTGAAATTTTATTTAAGTTATTTATTCAAAGGATCGGCCCCGGGGCATCCGGGAGCCGAGTCACAGGCTCGCGCGAGGTTTTACACTAGAGCACGGCGATTGTTCCGAGTCAGACTCGTTCGAGCCAAAATTTCGGCAGCATCTCCCCATCCCGGAGGATTGTCGGGGAGAAGCGGGGAATACTCATGTGGCGGAGCAACCCCTAAGAGCCGGGTGGCGCAACGGCGGCCGGCGAACCCGAACGGAAAGGAAAACCCCGAGGCCTAGCCTGCTAGGGGCACCGAGTCCGTGGGCGAGAGTGAACGAATGAGGTGACTCATTATGGGAGCGAAAACCCCGAGGGCTAGCCTGCGAGGGGCACGCGACCCGAGTCGACACAATGCTCAAATCGGGACGACCGATAGAGGGAAGGAAACCTCGAGGGCTAGCCTACAAGGGGCACACAACCCACGGCCACCACGAAGTCCATTAAGGACCGTGGATTTGAACAGTAGGGCTTAGCCCCATTACTGTGCACTCAATGGCCTGAAGGGATACTCATCATCAATGGATAAGCCCCTATCGACCGAGTGGCTAGTTGTGAAAGATTGGGGGAATATTCCCCTCCCTGGGTATTGGAGCAGTGCTACAGAGCAGACTCCCGGATGTTGAAATACGAACGGAGTGGAAAGAGCGGTATATGACATCGTTCGACGACAAATGGACAAACGATTTGTTAGACGTGTATTAAAACAGTGAAGCCCGCGGGCTGAATGAGTTACACTTATATGTTATATGATTAGCATACGGATCTGGGGAGGGGATATATATCATGTTCACAAAAACCAACAGGGGCTCGGCACAGGACGAACGGGGATGTTAGAAGCGATCTTCCCCTCCCCTCTGACCCATGAGGAAGGGCACAGTGAAGGCGAAGGGTTTGATCCCTAGACAGGGGGTGGGCGGAGATACGAACACAAGTGTGTCTCCAACCACACAACCCGTAGCACTCGTTGTACAGAGCTCGACCATTGCATTGGAATAGAGAGAGAGAAAACCCCGGGGAGGGGGGAGAACGGTTCATGTAGCCCAAGGGCATATCCAGCGTCGGGGAAAATGGATCCGGGAACTATGCACGCCGTGAAACCATTAAATGCACATTTGAGAAGAAATTAGAGAGAGCATGGAAGATAGATACGTCATCAGGCACAATCGCATTCCATTCATTCAATGAACGATAGATAGATATACACAGCTTGCGTTCCGGCACCGGCGTTGTCGCTCGGCCGTCGTTTACATTAACAAAAGAAGAGCGTTACAGGTGAAGAGAAGGAGCAGCGATAATGGTGGGGGGGGGAGGTCAGGCTCGTATCATCGCCCCTCCCCCCCTCTCACTTACATTATTTCAGGAGAAGGAAACAAAGAAGAAAGGGGGAATCGACCGGAGGAAAAACACGGAAACCCACCTAAACCCTTTCTCCAGAATAGAGTATCGGACCACAGGCTTCTCTTCTCCTGCTCCGGAGATACTCAGACGAGCAGACGAGGAAGACGGCGGCGAGAACCCTCAGTGGAAACCCTACTTCTCCCCCAAGGCTTTTCTCTCTCGAACGAGTGGTCTCTCTCCCTTCGTATTGGCTCTCTTCTATTCTCTTCTCTTTTTTTCTTTTTTTCCTCTTCGTTCGTTCTCCCCTTCTTTTTGTTTCGAAGCCACGGAGTATATGTAGCCTTCATTAATCCGGCGCCATGGCAAGAGGCGCGCTGGATTCAAGGGCGCCGGGGAACATGTCCCCAAGTGGGGTTAGCAAGCCGGATTTGGCGGCGCCGGATTAAGGGGCGCCGATGTCCCTTCGTACGCCGATTTAGCTTGTTCGCTCGACGCGGGCTAGCCGGTGGGCCAGGGGATGGTTCCGGAGGCTCCCGTTGACTATTCCTCTCGCCCAGGTCCTTGGAAAACCTTGACGGGGCGTTCACGAAGCTCTTGATATGACGAATGGCCTTAATCAGAACTTCGCGTGTGTCTGGCCCGAGCATATTGGTATCCTGCTGGTACGGCCTTCGGCACTGTGATTTGTGCTTCTGGCTCAGACGGACTCGTGCTCGAAGCTTCCTTGTTGGATGGCATTGCATCCGGGATAATTCCGCCTTGACTGGCGATCAATCGGCCACTAACGGGCCCACTATGGTGAGAAGTCGAGCCCGTGTCGGGTGATCGGGGCCTTCTACCGACAGAACCTTCGGCCCCCTTGTTGTGAATGGCCGAGGACGTTCTTCCTCCGTAGGAGAGTCACCGGGTAGACCGTCGTCCTTGGTCGGGCGACGGATGTAGGGTAGCGGCATGACAGAGTCGATGTTGGATCATTGGGCAGGCTTGGTCGCACTGTCGGTTGGTTGTGGATTCATCTCGACTCTCCTGAGGTGGAGTCCCCGGTGTTCACTTCAAGGTGACTCGGGGCCTTGGCAGCTTGAGGAGCCTTTAGTAAGTTGATCTTCATCGGCTTATGTGCTTCAGTGGGCCGTATCATTCATCTTTGCGGCTTGGTCACCGAAGGATCATATTTTGAGTGCCAATAGGGACCCAGTGCCCTGAGGTGCTCCACTAGTCATCGGCCCCTTTCCCTTGTCATCACGACGGGCCGGGGGTGGTGGAAGCTGGGGTCGGGCAAGAATAGTGGGTGGCTGTGGCCGAGGGGTAGGGGCTGGAGCCTGGGGTCGAGGGGGATAATCCCTCAGAGGGGGAGGGTGGGGCCTAGGGGCAGTTAAGTCCTAGCGGGTGGGTTCCTGTGGGCGAGCCATGGGTCCCCGAGGATAAGGTCCAGACGGAACACGAGGATCCGGCCCACGTTGATATGTGGGCCCTGGGCGCTGGACTGGGGTAAACTCAGACTCAAACTGCTCTAGCTCGCGAGTGACCTGATAAGCCTCCTCCAGGGTCGTCGCATGGCGGCGAAATAACTCATACTGGTAATGCAGCCGCAGACCCCGACGGAATCGAGAGATGGTCATGGCACTCTCCTCCGTGACCCCACATCGCAAGTAGTATTCATCAAAATTAGTGATGTAATCCATCACAGTCCGATCACCTTGGCTGAGACCCTGTCACCTATCAATCAACCTCTGACGGTATGTGGCAAAAAGGTACTTTTGCCTAAGCTTTACCTTCATGTCATCCCATGTCTCAACCTAGGGTTGATGTCGCTGCATCAACAGGCTCTCCACGTTCCTCCAATAAGTCTGTGCCTGTTGTAGCAACTTCATCTTTGTAAATCGGACTCTTCGATGGTCCGTCATCTCGTACCACTCAAAGTAGCGGTCCATACCCGCTTCCCAATCAACATAGACCTTAGGGTCCAAGGACCCCTCAAAGGTGGGAGGATCCTCGTGCACGGACCTAAGGAGACGATCATCCTCGTCGTCTCAATGGGGCCTATAGCCACGTCGAGCACGGCCATAACCCTCAACCTCATTATCGGACCCAAAATCCTCAAACTCTTGAACACGTGGTCTCCGGTAGTCGGCCCTAGGGTGTGCGGGCCGAGGAGCAGGGTCAAGTGGGCCTTGGGCCTGCCCAGGGACATCCTCACGCAGAGCTCTACCCTGGTTGGGCTGTCCAACTAGACCTTGAATGGTCCGGTCAGAAGCCTCCATCCGGTCCTCCATTGCCTTCATCCGGCCCTCCATGAATGCAGCAAGATCTCTAAAGCCCTTATCGGACTAATCGATCCGATTCATGAGAGCGTGCATCATCTTCTGAAGGGAAAAGTCACTAGGGGCAGGATTCCTAGGGTCAGCCATCGGGACTGGGCATTGGTAATCGGTACCACACCGAGTGGGCATGCAATGGAACTAAATGCAACGAAAAAAAATTTTCTTTTTTTTTTTATGCAAACTAATGTAAGACTCAAAGGGACAAAAGGAGGTAGAACGCAGACTCAAATGCACCCTAGACAACCTATGGCTCTGATACCAAAATTCATGTGGGACGCTATGCAAGCTAGGACTTTATATGAAGACGTGACTAAATGGACAACTAAGACCAGCAACTTGGCAATAGATCGAATGGCGTAGACTCGACAACTAATGTTCCCCAGAAGGAAATTACGCCAATCAATAAGAAACTATAGCTCACATGCGTCCCAAGAGAGGGAAGCGCATCGATCTGCACGGTTGAGAAATCGGCGAGTCTAGGGTGGGCAACTCCACACTCGTGACTCGGATGAGTCACGGGACGGTCACACTCTCTCACCGTGACAGTGACATATCAAATGTAAGAGCTAGGCACCTATGATCTCACAAGCAGCGGCGTCGAGAAACTATACTAAATAAGCAAGCTAAACCAAGGAAGGAGCGGACGCATACCTCCACGCTCGGGGAGTGGGGAGAAGAAACCCGGCCAAGTCACACAACCACCCGGTACAAGAGATAAATAAGTACAATCCAAACAATAGCCCACTCCTCGCAGAGAGGTAAAAGGCTACACAGTGATCCGGGGGTCGTGCGAAGTGGGGTGACGGGCCATGGGTCGGTGTAGCTCGTCGTCCAGGAACCGCTATGAACCAATACGAACAGGGACCAGCGGCAAGGATGGTGCCTTGTGGGGGCCGAGGAAGGTGCCAACGTCCCTGGGGGTACGCTGTAGTGGATGATGAGTCTCAGCAACGAAGCTGGAAGTTGACGGTGCCGGCAGGGACCTTCGGGATAGTCTCGAGCGGAGGGCAGAATGCAGGCCGGTCTGCGCGCGTGTAGGGAAACAGCAGGAAGACGAGCCCCGTACGCCACCTTCAACACATCCGCTGGTTACGAAACTTGGCATGGACACTGAGGGGGATGTCCCAGGGATGTCGGTCAAGCGGTGACTGAAACGGAGCACTGTGGTAGCCTTGGTGAATTTTGAAATAGATCCTGCGCAATCGGGACTGTGTGCTGGCAGCCGGACAAGGGACCAGAGATGGGGCTGGAACCGGGGCTTCCTAGAGGCGAATGGGGCGGGATTTTCTCTGGTGGATAGCTGATAGATGTAGGATGATTGGGTAGCAGTGAAGGGGTGGTGTGCAGTGGATGTTTTTGGGCGTGGGAAGTGCAAACAGGTGGTGCTCAGTTCTGCAGTTCAATGCAGTCAGAACTGAGAGCTATGAAGGTGGATGGGTTAAGCAAGGAAAAGTGGCTTAGGAGAATGCAAGAAAATTTTGAAGGATGGGGTTGGACGTAACTAATAAGTGCTTAAAATTTCAGAGCATTTGGAGACGTTTTTTGGGACGTCCCTTTGGAGGGGTTTTAGCACTATCCCGGCAGGACTGCACAGGGACAGTTCGCGCAACAAAAAGGCTCTAAATGGATGTTCGTAAACACAGCGAGTTTAGGTGCAAGATTTTGAGGAGTGATGGAGGACATGTAGAGGAAGAAAAGTGAAGAAGAGGTTGAAGTGATCAGAGGTCGGGAAGGGGGCGTACCAAGGTGATCTTCAGGGTTCATATTTTATGCAGGTCTGCACAGGGGCAGCCAGCGCAGGTAAAAGGATTACAAAGGGAATTTTTGCAAATAGATGAATTTTGGCATGGGGTTTTGGAGAGGAAGAAAAGTCAAGAAGAGGCTGAGGGGATATGAGGATGGGAAGGAAGGGTTCCAACCTGATCTTTGCGGCCCAATTCTGCAGGCAGACAACCAAGACTGGTGCGTAGGGCAGCAAGGGCTATCTTCCCCGAACTTGTACCAACCTTTGATCCATGAACTCCGGACATGAGGAGAGGTTGGGGAAGTCGCCTCCCAGTAGAGTGAGCAGCAATAAACCTGTAATAGACCTTAGGAGTCGCTCCCAAGGGAAGAGGAAGAGGGAGAGGAGAGATAGAGGTTGTCACACCCTAGAGGGGAGGGGAGGAAGAAGAAGGAAATGCTCTTGGCAAATTTCTAATTTCATTCATTCATCAAATCCCTCTAGGGGGGGAATACATGATAATATATAGAGTTTGGGATCCACCTTCCCTCCTTGGAGTTTGAATTTGAATCCATTTGAAATGGGCTCCATCATTGCTCCTTGGAGTTTATGTTTGACCCATTTGAAATTTAAATTCTATGGGCTCCATCTTCCCTCCTTGGAGTTTGGATTTGAACCCATTTGAAATTTAAATTCTATGGGCTCCATCATTGCTTCTTGGAGTTTGTGTTTGACCCATTTGAAATTTAAATTCTATGGGCTCCATTCTCCCTCCTTGGAGTTTGAATTCAAACCCATTTAAAATTTGAAATCCCAAAATGATGCAATGCCAAAGGCACACCTAAGACGTACACAATACAAAATACGACCAAGTACGTACAAAATACCAAATACGTACAAAATTTAAATATGACCCAAATATGTACAAAATACAAATATGACCTAAATACATACAAAATACATGTACATACAAAAATACGTACTAAAGTGTCAAAGCTCTGGGGGAGACTCCAGACTATCCCCCAGCCACAAAGAGGTCGGTGTCGACCGAGTCGTGCTATGTGTCCGGTACTAGCGACTCTCTGAGTCGAGCCGTATTCTTGCTCGGGTGTCCTCACCAGCTAGTGAGTCTATATGCATATTTTCATGTGTCTACATGACATCTGAACCAACTTAAGTAACTAGGGACATGTTTAAACTTTAATTTCCTAAGTACTTGATTCATGTTAATCTTTTTCTTTTGATTCCATATCTCATCCTATCTCTATTGCTCTAAGCTTGATTAAAGGAGTAGATCTTCCTATTAACCTGAAATTGATGTATCACATGGCATGGTTTTTTATTCTTGCACATGCACACGATATTGATCGGCGTTTTGATGATAGATTGTATATTGTTTTGATTAAAGGTTGAAGTCTCGCGATCAATGACACCCAAGTGGGGGGGTGAATTGGGTGATTACAAAAATTACAAAACTATTACCAGAATTAAACAAATATGAAGAAACAACCTTTTAGAAACTTAGATCTGATGAAATAACAAATAGATCTATCAAAACCTATCACACACAGCAGATCCTTGGTACTATGGCGGAGATATAAATCTGAAGATTCTGCTCACGCAAGGTATTATCTTCCCGACAAGAATGGCCTTGTCAATCCGAACCTACCTTTTGATATACCAAAGATCTAATGTAGAAATGACAAGTTATGTTGGATTTGAACGGAAAACGCAAGAGAGTGATATAGTGTGTGCTAGCACAAAACCGGGGTAGAAGAAAAGGATCAAACCACACAAAGAACAATAGTTTTTAGGTGGTTCGGATGCAACGACGGTAACCTACGTCCACCCCTCACTAACTGTGATGATTCACACACTATCTTGTAAGGGATTACAAGAACAAAACACACACACACACTCGTGAAGAGTTCGAAACTCCCACAAAGGTGCACATGCACCGAATCACACAGAAATGTGAAGGAACGCCACACACACACACACACACGGATCTTAGTAGATCCAAACACACAGAGATGTTTAGAGATTACAAGAACACACAGTTGAAGCTTAATGAAAAATAGAATTAGAAACACAAATGAAAACTTCAGATTTAAGCTCCTCCTTAGTGGATGAAGAAGATCTCTGATGAAGATTGCTTCTCAGCTTGATTTCCACTTGAATGGCTTCAGGATGATCTTCAAATACTTGAGATTTGATAAAGAATGCTTGGACGAAACACTGTTCACAGAGTTCTTCCTGTAACCCTTTTTCTCCTTTGATAGCCTTCTTTTGATCCCCTTTTTGTGATTAGGGTTTCTTGGCCCTAAGAGATGTTTTTATAACACTTGAATGGTCAAGGACAAGCCAAGACATAGATCCACAATTTCAGGGATGTCTAGAGACTTTTGGGATTAAAAAATCCTTGATAGATGCTTTTCTCTCATGAAGAAAATAAAGTCAAAAATGGGGGCTTCGAAGGGTTCGATCGACCGGGGTAGGTTGGGCGGTCGACCTAACTTTTAAAAAATTTGAAGCTTTCATTACTGGGAGAATCGATCAACCCGTCCTGGGCTGGCGGTCGACCAAACTTTGTTAGTTTACAGAGTTCTGAGTGCTGGGAGATTAGGTCAACCGGACCAGTCAATCTGGTCGACCGAACTCTGGAAATCTTGCATAATAATAGAGTTTAGTTCATGAATCATATCCATATACAAAAGGCTTTGTGTTCGCAATTTGATCCATTCAATTGGAGCTATGTTTGACTAAATCTGGGCATTTTTTAGGCAAGATGGATTTGAGCATCGCTCTTTGATGAATAATGGCTTTGTGAGCCTACAAGTGCTCTTGCTATAGCAGTTATGGAAGTTATCAACCTGTTGGCCATACCGGGTTTTGTTATCATCAAAATCACCTAGAGACACTCAACAATCTCCCCCTTTTTGATGATGACAAAACTGTAGATTATTAAGTGCATTTATGTGCCTTTGAG